>JAWHQI010000001.1:17187500-18437500 GCA_033032865.1 Dactylorhiza incarnata | reverse complement strand
TAGATCTCGCAGCCCTGAAAGGTTAAATGATTAATTTTTGGATAGGGTCACAAACGTGGAAAGTAGCGAGCGAGACTATATTACCTTCCCAAGGAGGAACTGGAGCCAGCGAGTCGACGTTGCGGCGGAGATGGGCCACCTCGAAGTTCTTCTTGCTGAAGAACTGGCACAAGGTGGCGTCATGGCCGCCGAGGGTCGGTGGCTTGTAGGTGGTCTTGCTATACTGGATCGGCGAGAGTGGAATGTTGCCGAAGTTCCCCTTCACTAAGATAAACTTCTGGGCCCAGTTGTGGGCCTTGTTCACGGTCTCGACGACCTTGAGACCCGACCCCACGAAGTAGGCGGTGCCGTCCTTGTAGGCTCGGAAGGATAACAACTTCCGGAACACCGGCAAGATGAATTCAATGCGCTCCTCACGCATGTAGCAGGCAAAGGCGACGATGACCGCGACGGCGTTGGGGGTGAGCTGGGCGGGGACCACGCCATAATGCTTGAGTACCTGTCGAGCAAGGCTGGGAAAGGTTAGTTAACTGCGGGCGAGAGATTAATCGGCGAAGAGAAAGTAGTTGAGACAAGGAGGTACCTGGCGGACCTCCGGCCACAGAGGCAGCCACAGGCCGACCGCGAAGTGGGCCGTGGGGAGGGCTAGCTCATCGGGGTAGGGAATGTTGATCGTGTCGTCCTCGCCAGGACAACGCGGAATAAACCCAGCAGGGACGAAGGCGGAGATTTCTTTGAGGTACTCCTCCTTGGTCAGGTTATGGTGGTAGAAGGTGTGGTCTGCGAAAGCCCAGGCGCACTTCCGGCGACCCTCCGCCTCGGCAGCGTCGTTAACCATCTTGGGAGAGACCTGCAGAGTAGACGAAAGTGCGAGAAGGGGAAAAGAAGCTAGAGCTCCCGAGCAGAGAAGGAAGGAGGTTGGCGATAAATACGGTAGGTGGCTCGTAGTTATGAGACCCTATTTATAGAAAAATAAAAAAAGGCGGGAAGAAGTCCAAGCGCCGCGGGGTGCGAGTAGTCAGGCTGCCACATCAGTATCACTGGCGAGAGTGAATGTTACTCCACGATATTGCGAGCGAGCGAGAAGGACCTGCGAGGTTAGTGCCAACAAATTTTTGGCAGAGCATCAGGCATTCAACAAGATAATAGCATTCCCAAACAAGGAGCGAGCGAGAACCAATAAATAAAGTCAGTCGTCGCTCGACTAGCGAGAGTTCACAGTGAGTAATAGAGTGCGAGCGCAATCGTCCGCCCTAAGAAATAATAATATGAAATATTTTTGAAAGAAAGAAGGATCGCGAGGCTAATGTGGGAGCCATTTCCACCTGCCACCCCCTCGCGGTCCGGACCTCGGCGGCATTCTCGGATTGTAATATTCGAGGGCGGAGCGACCCGCCCTATCCGTCAAGAAGGCGTAGTCTCTCATCTGCGCGATGTACACCTTCGGCGAGGAAGCCCCCTCAACATGATCTCGGGGCATCGCGGCTCGGAGTCTCGCGCACTCATCCCTCAGAGCAGCATTGCTTGCCTCGGCAGCCTCCCTATCCCGCATCGCTTGAAGATTGAGGTCCAGCAGCATTCGCTGTTGTTTCTGAAACAGCTCAACGGTTCTCTGTTTCATCGCCTCGGGGTCTCGCGGATCTCCTAGGAAGTCTTCCAACTGCTCCGGGAGGGGGGACATCCCATCATCCCCGTAGTCGGAACCAGTGTGGGGAGATTCAGAGGTCCCTGCGAGGGACCATAAGAAAGTTTAGCATCAAAAGGAGGAAGGTTGCAAACGTCGCAAAGGAATAAGACCTTACTCGGAGGAAGGCGAGAAGGGTCTGGCCGACCCTCGAAGACGTGGCCGTAGTGAGGCAATAATGACTTACCCAGGCCGGGACGATAGGCCTTGTCGTTGACAGGAGGAATCTTTGAGGGTCGCGAGCCCCCAGAGTCATCGCTCTGCAGAAGATTGAAGCCCGACATTTTTAGGGTGGTGTCGGGGATGACGGGGGAAACGGGTCGCGAGCCCTGGCAGGTCGTTGTCTTCACGGGCGAGCCTGCGAGGGGGGAAAAGGAAGGTGAGTGGTCGACAACATGCGGGGAAGCTAGCGAGGGAGAACGCGTACCGGTAGCCTTCTCAGTAGCGAGGACTGTGTGCATTGGGGAAGCATGTGGGGATACACCTCTGTGCTCGTCGCCACCCTGGTGAGCGTCGCTATCCTACCGGCGGGCGAGACTTAGTAAGATGATTCTCACTGACCTAACTATATATATTTCATACCTTCTCGCCAGGCTGATTGACGGGGGAAGACTCCAGTAGGACGGACTCATCCCCGGCTCGGCAGACCGCTTTCGCCTTTTTGGTTTTGACAACCGAGGGGGAGGCGGGCGCTTCATCCAAGCGGGGACTTTTGCCATGGAAGTCATCCCACTGGCCTTGTTGGCCTTTAGCCGATCCTCGAAATCTTTGGACAGTGACATCAGCAACTGCTACAGTAAAGAGAAAGGAAGGAGAGTAAAATAGCGGATCACGCCATTGTGGAAGGAGGAGATGTATATATAACCCTCCGGTGGGCCCCACTAAAGATTCTTGACAGCTCACCACCAGGCTGGAAAATACCCGGGGTTGGATGTTTCTTCGCGAGCCTAGGTAGCCTCGCGAAGAGCGGGGATTATGTACAACCCCGATATTTGCCAGAACGAGAAATAGACGGGAAAAGATCAAACGGTCAAGGTTCCCTCAAAAAGGGGCAGACGAGACGGGTGTTCGCCGACGACATGCTTGTAGGAGGGCGAGATGAGTACTCGCCGGGCACCCGCGAGATGACCTATTCTCGGCAACATGGAGGTTTGCGAGGTCGGACCCTGGCAGGTTTGCGAGGTCGGACCCCGGCATGTACCCTCCAAAAGGGGGACTCGCCGACTGGCGAGCGAGGTACGCGAGGAGGCCAGCGAGAGCTCTCGCGAGTACTGTCCTCGCAGACCCTTTGCCCCTAGGCCCATGAGAGAAATTATCTTTTTACCCTCGTGGCCTGCCAATAGCCCCTCAGAACAGCGGAGATTGGCTATCAGCAGACCAAATTTGGGGTGCGTATAGTAAAATCGAGAGGCGGAATCCTGCTATTTGCAGGCCAGATCAGAAAATCTATAAATAGGATCCAAAGGGCACCTTTGGAGAGGAGTTCTTCCTTTTGGAGCTTCTCTCTCCTCAGGCCTTCCTTGAGCTCTCCAAGGTGCCCGGGCTTCAGCTTTTGGCTTGGGAGGGGAAGCGCTCTAAAGATCTTCCGGGTGTGTGGTGGGTCCTCCTAGCTGAGCCTAAGGATCAGTGTCCAATTCCGAGGCTCCGATCTGTTCTCTCGCGAGATTAGTAAGTGCCAGTCGCCCCCCAACCCGTTGGGGGCCCCGAACTCCACCGAGACCATTTATTGGTTTCAACAAGTGTATATGACACAACCCGAGGGTTTTGAATCTCCAAATGAAGCCACTAAAATATGCAAGTTAAATCGATCCATTTATGGATTGAAACAAGCTTCTCGAAGTTGGAATCTTCTTTTTGATGAGAAAATCAAAGAGTTTGGTTTTATCAAGAACGAGGATGAACCTTGTGTTTACAAGAGGATTAGTGGGAGCATTGTTGTCTTCCTGATATTGTATGTAGATGATATACTATTGATCGGGAACGACATTTCGACCCTGCAAGCTGTTAAGAACAGGGGGTACTGCTTTTCTATGAAGGACTTGGGTGAAGCGACTTATATACTTGTTATTAAGATCTATAGAGATAGATCGAAGAAGTTGCTGGGTTTGACCCAGAGTACATACATTGACAAGGTGTTGAAATAGTTCAAAATGCTTGAGTCCAAGAAAGGATTCTTACCCATGCCACATGGTGTGAGTCTCTCTAAGGACCAGTGTCCAAAATCTTTGGAAAATAAGGACCGCATGAAGTTGATTCCATATGCTTCGACAATTGGATCAATCATGTACGCAATGTTATGTACTCGAACCGATGTCTCTTATGCTTTGAGCATGACTAGTAGATATCAGTCTGGTTAGAGTCACTGGATTGCAGTCAAGAATATCTTAAAGTACTTGAGAAGGACTAAAGATGAATTCTTGGTGTATGGTGGAAAGGAAGATCTCGTGGTAAAGGGTTACACAGATGTTAGCTTCCAGACTGATAGGGACAACTCAAAGTCCCAATCAGGTTGTGTATTTTGCCTTAATGGATGAGCTGTAAGCTGGAATAGTTCCAAGCAAGAGACAGTTGCTAATTCTACAACTAAGGCCGAGTATATCGCTACAGCAAATGCGACGAAGGAGGCTGTATGGATTAGGAAATTCATCGGCGAGCTAGATGTAGTTCCTAGCATTGTTGATCCCGTAGTTCTCTACCGTGACAACAACGGTGCTATTGCACAAGCTAAGGAACCTAGATCTCATCAGTGCTCCATGCTCATACTTCGGCGGTTCCATCTTAATCGAGAGATTATCGATCGAGGAGATGTGAGCATTTGCAGAGTACCAAATGAAGAAAACATAGCGGATCCACTGACGAAGCGTCTTGAGCAAAGGAAGCATGATGGTCATGTTAGATCAATGGGTATTAGATACCTGAATGATCGTCTTTAGTGGGAGCCTTGTGGATTGTATGTTTGTTGGTTGTTTATTCATTTGATGAATTGTGATATGTACTATGGTTTTTCATTTTACATTTAAGGCAAGTTCTTTGATTATGTCAATTGTTTCTATATGATAGACTAATTAACATAATGAATGCCCTTAGAATGTTTGCTTCCACAGGAATTCAAGTACGTGACTTGAATGTGAGGGCCTATGTTTAAATGAAGCTTCATTCTTAAATGGTCCCTGGTCGATGTATCATCCTAGAAATTAGGGCGAGGATGAGACCATAAGACTAGCATGTGCGTTGACTGATGACCAGTTCTCACAGGTCATGATATTGTGATATCAAGTCATCACATGGGTACTTGTTAGGAACAAGTTGTACTGGACAGACCCACCGTAAGACTACTTTGTGGATTGTTATATGAACGTGTCACAAGTAGGTCTCAAGTGACAATGGTGTTTGTGGTCCTTTGACCTGAAGTCACAACATTCATCAGGTGAGGAAGAGCGTACTTTGATGCCATCTAAAGTCTTCTCTTGAGAAAGGTTGACGATAAGGGTGGTTGTTGGGTATGTTACCAATCATTTGGATGTTTGTGTGTGAGCAGAAATGAGATTTGTCCTCCTTTATGACAGGAGTTACATCCATGGGCCCCCTGATGGAATGAGAATGAGAAATGCATGACCATGCTTGGTTGAGTCAATATATGATATTGAGCTCACCATTTTTATCAGTCTATTCTAGATCAGGAAACTAGGATTGAACAATTATGAGGGTCACACGGTCCATGCCTCTAGTTCTATCCGGATGTAAGGGACAAAGGGACATGACAACACTGATACATTGATCATGATAGGCTTGTTGAGTTATGAACTCTTATTGCTTGGGTAGCAATGATGTATTGCTAGATGCCGCTCATTGTTTGTGAGACTTTTGTTGACACTTTGTGATCAAGTGGGAGACTGTTGGAGTTACTGAGGTGATCTCAAAGCAATCAACAGTTAGTCTTACTGCCAACGCAATATGAGCCTATAGGGTCGCACATAAAAGTGCTTGGAGAAATTGGAGGAAGAAATTAAATCTTGGGATTTGGTATACGGCGTTCATCGACCGCTGAGACGGAACGGGCTAGTGTAGCGCGTTCGTCGACCGCTGAGACGGCTAGTATACGACGTTCGTCGACCGCTGAGACGGAACGGGCTAGTGTAGCACGTTCGTCGACCGCTGAGACGGAACGGGCTAGTGTAGCGCGTTCATCGACCGCTGAGAGGGAACGGGCTAGTGTAGCGCGTTCCTCGACCGCTGAGATGAAAGGGCTAGTGTAGCGCCTTCGTCGACCGCTGAGACGACAGAGGGCTAGTGTAGCGCGTTCGTCGAATGCAGATCTCCTTGAGTTCGTCGAACACACATCTCTTGAGTTCGTCGAACACAGATCTCCTTGAGTTCGTCGAACGCAGATCTCCTTGAGTTCGTCGAACGCAGATCTCCTTGAGTTCGTCGAACGCATATCTCCTTGAGTTCGTCGAACGCAGATCTCTTGAGTTCGTCGAACGCAGATCTCCTTGAGTTCGTCGAACGCAGATCTCTTGAGTTCGTCGAATGCAGATCTCCTTGAGTTCGTCGAACGCAGCCTATGGTATATTAACAGATCGCGATCTTAGGGTTGGGTGTTAGAGACAGATTTTGTAAACGACCCGTTTCATGGTTTGAGAGAGCAGCGCCGGAAGTGTTCCGCTAGGGCTTCTCTCCTCTTCTGACAGTCGCCGCCTCCCCTGTCTCGGATCTAGCAGTCCATGGGGACGCTGAGAACTTTTCTTCTCCGACTCATTCCTTGTTCGAGAAGGCATCAAGGTTCTCCATCACTTGTGTGGATCTCTGTAGAGGGGCCGATCTATTTCGGTTCTTACAACTCAAGCTTGGTTCTACCAGACTCAGTGAGGAGCATCTTGGTTTGAGTATCGACTCAAATCCCCTTCAGGTATAATTTCTGCACTGTGATGTGGATGTTGTTTTATTTCTTGAATCAGTAAAATCGCAAGTTCCTTAACTCTTTGGGTTGTTCTAATTATTTATTCCACTGCGCATATATGATATGCTGTATTATCATTTTTGAAATGGTATTAGAAAACCCAACAATCCCTTCCAGCGAGGAGGTGAGAACACCACTTCCAAAAGAATGTGCCCAGTCCCCACTTGAGGGTTACATTAGCATCTCTGATGGATGTCTCAATGCGATTTTTGAATTCCCTCCCGCAAGAGTCTTTGGAGATTCTCAAATTTTGTGAGGTCCCCATTGTTTAGTTTTCTTTGTCCGGGATGATTAGAATTATGGGGATAATAAGCTTTTTTAGGAGCACAACTCGAGGCTGACTATCCAAGAGGATTGGTGTGAGGTGTATTCAGAATTTGAAGAAAAAATCGAGGTGTGCAACAACAAACAATGGTTGTCTTTTGAGGAATAGGTCGACCATCGTCAGGGGACACTTTTTGGCTATGTCAAAAGCAAGTGGAAATTTTCTGAGGTGTGGACGTCACTTCTTGTCTGCTACCATCTATTGATAAGGAGACAGGTTGCATTTAAACATCCCTTGGTGATACTGACGCACGAACCCATCCAGAGCACTTTTTCAAGTTAGCTCGTATGTTGAGGAAAGAAACTTGTATTGTTTGGTCTCCCGCTTGACCCTGGATTGAGTTGTGCTCTTTCTCTTGTAAGAGGGCGGAATAGAAACCTGACATTTTCATTTGTTGTCGTTGTGACTATTGTTAGGAACTCTGCCCACAATGTTCCAGATTTGGAGAAGTCTCTAAGTCAATGATAAGTACATTTTATATTTGATATCTATTTTGATGTGACATGAGCAGGTAGGGACATGATATATCTTATATGTAATGTGTGGAGATCAAGCACAAATGTCTAAGTTAAATATCGTCGTGTATATGTCTCTTACACGACGATATCGTCTTGATAACTGACAGAAGGCAGCAAAACAAGTCAAGTAAAAAATCGACGTGACAATAAGAAAAACACGACGATATCGCCATGTCAACAAGGTACACGCGATGATATCATTGTGAGAACTGAAAAGTCAGCTAAGGCATATATCGTCATGTCAATAAGGTACACACGACGATACTGTTGAGAGGACTCAAGAAGAATCAGCTAAGGATTATATCATCGTGTAAATAAGGCACACACTACGATATCGTTGAGGGGACTCAAGAAGAATCAGCTAAGGCATATATCGTCGTGTAAATAAGATACACACGACGATATCGTTGTGAGGACTCAAGAAAGATTTGCTAAGTTATATATCGTCGTGACAACAAGCCTCACACGACGATATCGTAGTGAGACTCAAGAAAGACTTGCTAAGTCATTTATTGTCGTGACAACAAGGTGTACACGGCGATATCGTTGTATGAACTAAACAAAGATTTGTTAAGTCATTTATCGTCGTGTCAACTATCTTCACACGGCGATGTCGTCTTGTCAAACACAGATGGAAGGAATTCAAATTGACGCGGCAAAATCAGATGTCAAATCAATTACTTCTGAAAAGTGCTCTGACATCAATATTCTAAAGTTTTGATCGTTTGATGGCTTAGAGCTATAAAGCATAAGAGAGTGTCAGCAAACCCTAACAATTATGAAAATCTTATGCCCTAGTATTCTTTGAAAAGCTTGATGGCTAAAAAGCAATTGAACAGTAAAAGTGAGTCTTTTCAAAGAAAGAAAGAAGAAGAAGAAGAAAAAGAAGCAAAGCATCTACAAGAAAGCTCTCATTCTTGAGAGAAAGAAGACTTCTTCTTACAATAAAGCTCTGCACTGATCCTGGTCAGAAGGCTCATCTATTGAAGATCCAGTGCTGTTGTTAAAGAGAAGGCTTTCTAGTCAGAAAGGCCTAAGAAGACTCAAGCTGTTCAAAGAAATATTTTTCAGAGTCTATTTATCATAAACCTTCTTCTAATCATCTATTGTAAGATCTCTTAGAGATCCAAGGTAGTGCTGTGCTGACAGCCTGATTGTAGGGCTTGTGAGAATGCCTGAGTTGTAGGACTTTGCTGAAACCCTGAGGTAGGGTCTGTGAAGACCTGAGCTGTAGGATTTTTGAGGAAATCTGAGTTGTATGATTTCTGAGGAAATTTGAGTCGTAGGATCCTTGTTGGGGATCTGAGTTGTAGGAGTGCTTGAACTCTGAGGTTTGTGTTGCTGCTGGCATCTGAGGTAGGATTACAGAAGGGAATCTGAGGTATGGAACTTGCTGAGTTCCTGAGCTATAAGATCTGATAAATCTGAGTTTTTGGAGGAGTTGGCCGAGTTTAGCACACTGCTATATAGGTGAAAGGGGAAGGTGGAGTACGCACACTAGGGAACCACTATAAATCTTTATGTGCGTCATGTGGTGTGCTTCATGTTTCTGTTCTTTCAAGCTAAATTAGTCTTAAATCTCAAAAAGACTAAAACATTTAAAAACACCTATTCACCCCCTCTAGGTGATTATAACACATCCTAAACTTTCAAGTGGTATCAGAGGGAGATTGTTCAAATAAAGCTTAACGTCTTGAGAAGATCTTCCCTTGGGTGTGTCAAGTAATCACCATGGCTCCAAGAGATAACTATAAATAGTTAGGCTCCATAAAGAAGGAAAGAAGCTTCATTGCCATGAAATTCAAATCTTTAAGTGACAGCAACTGCTGATCCTCATACTCTGAAGAAAAAGCATATAGAGGGCTAATTACAAGAGGAATAAGAGCACCCATCACTCTTTCAGACAGTGAATCAAAAGATGAAGACTGCTCTACAGCTAAAGGAGGAATAAGAGCACACCTCACTATCTCAGACAGTGAATCTGAAGATGAGGACAAATATGGGCTTGTTGCTCTATCTGATGAAGAAGATTAGGATGATTCTCATCCTACTCAGGTATGCATTCCTCTCACTTTTTCATTATCCGAGTCAAATGAAAAGACCAAGAGTGCATCAGATGATTGCTCAACATCTGATGAGAGTAATGTTAATAGTGAAGTAGATGGCTGCTCATCATGCAACAATGAGAACCATTCTGATCTATTGGAGCAGTTTGGTACTGTCTTGGCTGATCTCAAGAAGAGCAAGAAGTTGGTCAAATCTTAGGCCGAGGAAATAAGGATTCTCAAGCCATTCAGATCTCATGTAGATGAGAAGACCATGGAAGTGACTAAATTATCCAATGAGCTTATCCTACTTCAAAAGAAGTCTGAAGCTCAAAGTAGGACAATTAAGTCTCTGAAGGACAAGCTTCTTTTAGAAAGAAAGCTTGTGGCTAGCTTCTCAATGCCCAAAACTGTTCTCCCTATTATAAATAGCTTCTCCTCTCAATATAGATGAGGACTAGGCTATAATAAGGAAGTTGGAGAGACTTCCTAAGCAAGAATTATCTTCCAAAAGGTTGTCTCTCCCCAAGCACCATCAACCAAAAGGAAGGAAAAGGCTTTACCTCAATAGCCTATTCCTAAAGTGAAGCCTGTGACTGTGTAACCAACTTCAAATTCAGTGCACAACCATATGAATAGCTTAAGAAGTGTTTGTTGTAAAGCAACCTGCTCTTCTGATCACCAACACTCCATTAAGAAGATGACTCAGAAAAGGAGGTATAATAAATTTGAATGATGGTGTTGTGGCAAGGTTTGGTACTTTGCTATAGAGTGTTGGTTCAACACAACAGTGCCTAGAGCATGGAATGAGAGGCCTGCTGGTAGTTTTACTGCTAAGCATATAGTAGTCAAGGCTAACAAGAACCTAGGACCCAAATTCATTTGGGTTCCTAAGGTATACTAATCTTTGTCTTACAGGTTTGTGCAATGGCCAGCCAAAGGCAATTGTGGTTGTTGGACAGTAGATAATCCAAGCTTAAGTTTGGATTAAGAAGCATTCTATTAAAGAAAAATATTATTTTCAATAAGTAAATTGGATCTTGCAATCACAGCCGTTGATTCTGAGATCAATACCCTATGTTTGCCAGCTCAGGTACGCGCCTCTTCACATTCTAAAGTAATATATATATATATAAATAGATCATATGTTTATAAATAGAGTACAACCATTATTTGCTCTAAGCCATCTCGATGAGTTCTCAATCTATCATGATGCCAAAGCTCTGCATACTCGACGATCCTGAGGAAATGGCGCCAGTAAAGAATGGCGATGACTGCAATATTGGAAGTCAGCTAGTACGAGGCGGGTTCAACAAAGCCGATGAGGAGATAAAGTCAGTTATTGGGTTAATTGATGTAGTGGGGCTGGAATACCTGCTCCCAGAGCCAACTGCCTTCATGCATAGAGAGATTTTGGAGTTCTATGCCGAACCAAAGATAAGTACTTTCAGGAAATCTATTAAGATTAGGGTTGGAGATACAATATTGAAAGTTATAGTAAAAGGATTCTCTAAGGCACTGCGACTGCCTAGACTTACATGGGATGAAATAGAGGATACAATCTTAGAGGAAGATCTTTCAAAGGCAAAGAAGTGGTGCAGCCACAAAGAACAGTCACATGGTACATTAAGGAAGGCT
This sequence comes from Dactylorhiza incarnata, assembly GCA_033032865.1. Classification (NCBI taxonomy): domain Eukaryota; kingdom Viridiplantae; phylum Streptophyta; class Magnoliopsida; order Asparagales; family Orchidaceae; genus Dactylorhiza; species Dactylorhiza incarnata. The sequence continues at coordinate 18,426,330 of JAWHQI010000001.1, read as the reverse complement.
GAATTCAATGTTAAAGGGAAACTTCTGGCTGACATCATAGGCAAAGCACTTCTGTGCAAACCGGGATTTCATGACAGAATATCTAAGGATATGTTTGAGATAATGACTAGCGTGATTCTCTACAAGAAAACTGACTGGGCTCAGTTATTATTCAACAAGATCTAGGGAAGTCTTCAAACACCAAACTTTGGAAGGATACTGTCCATGTACCTTCTTAGCACTCTTCAATTGAATGAAAAGATGGGCTCACCCCTCCATCATATGAAAATAATTTACATTAAAATTCTGGGGAGATGAGAAAAGGTTATCCCTAAAGCTGCCAACAAAGGAAATAAAGTTAGTAATAGTCAGGACAACCCATCTGCAAGTAGTGACATCACACCAAATCCAGAACCACAGGTAGAGACCTTGGTTGCTGATATGTCAGTGCATGAAGACTATGCTGCTATGCAGAAAAGTGCTCTAGTTCAGGGGATACTCACAATGAGCTCCCTGCTCTAGAGGTCGAGGAAACAATCTGCACTGACTTTGCTGTCCAAGAAGACCTAGGAAGTTGCAGAATGGATGTTGATGACACCGTCCTTGAGAAGGAAAGTAATGATCAAGAAAATATGTGCAGAGAATTCATCATAATTCCAGAAAAAGAAGCTGACAAAGAACCTGAAAATACCCATCAAAGATAGGATGCCCCTAATGATCTCCTTGATGATAAGGTCATGTGTTGGGAATCCTGCCCCCATGATTCCTGATTTGAAGAAGTCACCAAGTCAAGAAAACTTCACTTTGTATTTGATCGCTTCTCCAGCTTATTATCTCAGGAAATTAACAAAATATCGTCGAGAAGAATGGGCGATGTCGTCGACAAAGTATGCATGTCGTCGTGATGATGAGCAAAGCAACCGCCGAGAAGTAGCGTGTTCGTCGATCGCTGAGACATAGCAAGATCGTCGAACGAAGAATGTCGATCGTCGAATGAAGGATGGCAAGTTCGTCGATCGCAGAATGCTATTCGTCAAATGCAGAAGCAAGATCGTCGAACGCAGAGAAGACGCAGTATCGTCGACTTCACCAAAGTGGCCGTGTCGTCGAGAAAGAACAAACATCGTCGTAAGGAAGGCATATCGTCGAGAGAACAATATGGTCACGATGACATGATGAAAGAAGGAAGATCGCGATGTCATAGTCAGAGATAGCTTGTCGTTGTAATGATGCAAATATCTTCAAGTCAGAATTCAAATCTTGCGGACGTGTTGTCAGCAATTAATGCCGCCGCCTGATTGTCCAATCAGCACATGCTTTGAAAGATGGGCGTCTGACAGTAAAGGAAATTGTATGTGACCGTTATACGGCTTGTCCATCCTATAAAAGGGAACAGTGTTGCCCTAGAAAATAAGAAGCTTGCTGTGCAAGAAAAAGAACAAAAAAAGAGAAAAAGAATCCCGCCGCTCTTCAATAGAACAGTATATTCAGCGGAGAAGAAGGAGAACAAGTTTCAAGCGTTCTCAAAAGAATCAGTCATCTTATTGACTGAGAAGTCGCCGTTCAACATCAGGCAAAAAGTAGAGATTGAAGAAGAACTGCGCTGTCAAAGATCTGAATCAGAAGAATCTTCTTCAATCATAAGAAGCCAATCATCATCAGGCTAAGTTGCCGATCTTCATCCGGCAGAAGTAACAGTTTTTCTTACTGTAATTTCTTGTAAGGCTTGCGAACCAATTTGTCCAGCTTGAGGGCTGGAAAGCTGTGAGGCTTGAGGGCCAGGGCAGTGCACTTGCGGGTGCGTCTTGTCGAGCTTGTGGGCTTAGGAGCAGTAGGGGCTTGCGGGCCTAGGCTGTTGGGACTTTCGGGTCCATGTTGTAGGGCTTGAGGGCCTGAGTGTCGAGCTTGCGGGCTCGGGGGCAGTAGGGGATTGCGGGCCTAGGCTGTTGGGACTTGCGGGTCCGTGGTGTAAGGCTTGAGGGCCTGAAGTTTTTGGCAGCGTTTGCCGAGCCTAGCACACTGTTGGGTAGGCGCAGAGGGAGAGAGGACTACTCAAGACACCCGGTATTGAGGAACCTCTATAGATCGTTGTGTGTTTTCTGTGGTTTGTTCTTTACTTTACATATCTATTAATCAAGAATCAAGAACACCTAAAAGGGGATAATATAATTTGAAAAACCTATTCACCCCCCCTCTAGGTGATAAAGTAGACACCTCATAAACAACAAGTGGTATCAAAGCGAGGTTGTTCAAAGAAAAGCTTAACAGCTTGAACAGATCTGCCAGCGGGTGTCTAAGGATCATTAGTATGGAGTCAAGAATAACTATGTGTTGTAGAGAAAATTTTCCCCTGCGGAAAGTTAGAACCAGAATATACATGGAAGCTTTGGATCCCAGGATGTTTCAAGTCACTCAAGAAGGGCCTTATGCTCCCAAGACCACATCCAAGACAATGACTGAGGATGAGATGATTCTAGTTAACTTGGACAAAAGAGCCAGAGACACCATAGCTGCTACAATTGATACTTTTATACTCCAAAAATTGATCCACTACACAACATCTAAAGAGACGTGGGACTCTCTAACAGTCTTCATGGAAGGATTCTCAGAAGTTGGAGGCACTGCAGCTGAGAGGAAGAATAAAACCCTAAGTGATAGTGAATCAAGCTGTTCAGACTCAGAAGAGAAAAATCGGTTTGGACTGACTGTCCTATCTGAGTCAGAGGAAGAAGTCAAGGATGAAGTCTCACTTGAATAAGTATGCATAAGAGCTCCTATATCTACTTCAGACTCAGAATCGGAGACGAGCTCATCTGGTAATGATGACTGGCCCAAGTCATACAATGACCTCTTAGAAGATGTCAAGATGCTCAAAATGATGTGCAAGGAGCAGGATGACAAAATATCCTCTCTTCAGACAAGAAATCTTGATCTCTCAGAGAAGGCTGAAAGGCTGACTCTGGAGAACGCAGATTTCTGCCAGCTCAAGAGAGACTACAATGCAAACTCCAACCTTGACTTGATGTGCAAGTTTGGAAAAACTATGAAGGCGCTGGTAGATAGCAGGGAAGCATGCTACTCTCTCACCAAGGAGATTATGCTTTTAAAGAAGGATAAAAATAAGGCGGGCTTCCTGAAGACAAGGGCTAATAAAGTCAGAAGTATGGAGGACAAATCTTCCATTAAAGGAAACCAAGTAGCAAGCTCCTTCAAACTAGAGACCTCCCCTCCACTGGTTAATGGTTGCTTCTCCACTCAAAGAAGGGACCTGGAATGCTTTAAGGAAGATAGATCAGACAGACCCTGCGGGATGAAGGCTGGGCAACCCAATCTTGGGAATCTCAAAAAGGGGAGCTCCACAAGTGAAGCAAAGAACATGCCCAAGACCTCAAAGGTACCCCAGAAAGTTGTGAGGTGGCAGAAACTTGCTGAGATCAGAATAGAGAAGAGATCAATAAAGAAGAATGAATCTAGAAGGGAAACTGTGAATGACGACAATCACATCTACCATCAGCACAGCTCACCTTCTGTGCTTCATTAATTTGTTCACACACAAAGAACCCCAGCTCACAAAGTTAGTCAGAAAAGGCGATTCAACAGGTTTGAATGCTGGCACTGTGGCAAGACATGCCACTTTGCAATCGATTGTTGGTACAATCCAACTGCTCCAAAGGTAACGAATGCTAAGCCTACAAAACGCTTTATTCATTAGAACTATGTATACCCTGGAGTAATTAAATCCAGTATGCCTATTAATGCAAACAAATTCCAAGGACCCAAATTCATTTGGGTTCCTAAGGGATTGTAATCTTGTCTTGCAGGCAGTCCAAGTGCCCAACAGAAGCAAATCTGGGCCTTGGACAAGGTGGCTGTTCTGACCCATCGGCAGAATAGCAAAATTAGCACACTAACAATCTTAGTGCAGGGTTGGTACCAAAAGACAAAATCCAAGCAAGGCGGAAGAATGCCTTAGGCAGACGCGTTAGGAAGAATGCGTATCCTAGACATGTTTTAACAACAAAATTGTATTGACGGAATAACGTCTGAATAATGTAAATATTACTAAATTAGATAAATAAGAGCCGCTCGATGCAGCGTACATCGTTTCCTCCTCGATAAACTCAAAAATGAGTGCACGCCTCTTCACCTACTCCCACTATAAGTAGAGTGAATGTCTAGGATGGAACTCATTTGCCCTAATACATTCCTCGACAAACCACCTCTTCGTCTCCGATCTATCGTCTTCCTAGGAACAATGTCAACCGAAAAAGGAACAGGCGAGATTCTGTGGGAGCGAATGGAAGCTCTTATAGAAAAACCAGTAAACAAAATTGGGGATGAGATGAAGGAGGAAGTAAAATCAATAAAGGAGGACATCACTCAACTGCAAACTCAACATCCGGAGTCCACGATCCTCATCATGAACAGACTCACCAACCACGAGCAAACACTAGATGCTCGTCTTCTGGAACTAAGAAACTTTATTGATGTCGGGGATCAAGAAACTCTTGAACAAATATTTGAACTGAAGGAGTCCGTAATGCAAGAAATTCAAGAAGGGGAAAGGATGATTAGAGAAGAAATTCAGGAGGAAATCAAGGGAGGCATCGCTGCCTGCTCGCATCAAGCGAAATGTGTAAGTAATCAGGTAAAGCAAGCGCTTCAAGTTACCCCCTCTGAATGCATACCACAGAACTCTCCACCATCTCCGACTCCGAAACTGAATCGGGTGAATCCGCAACAACCAGAAAGAAGCGGAAAATCTCCTGCGAAAAGTACAGGAAGGAAAGAGTAGATGAGGTCCAACTGGACCCAGATTCCAGCCGGTGGAGTCCTCGCTCGAAAGAGATCATCACTGAATCTTGGATAGCGTTTGGACACGGTCAGAAGGACCATGAGAGAGTGTACTCCTCCATCGAATGGAATCATCACATGAAAGATATGGAAGAAAGAACAAGACATAAGACGGCTTTTCCCCATGGTCCCCCTCCTCCTCCAAAGAAGATTCCAAAGCCGATGCACTTCTACAGAAGACAGAAGAAGAAGGAAGCAAAGGAAGCCATCTCCAGCAAGGCATAAGAAGACATTCCGTTTAAAAACGATTGAACGACAGTCATTTCTTAAGTTAACATTACATAAAGAACACTTGGTCCAGTTAAACGACCAGTCTTATATCTGGACAATTCTAGTATAAAACATTTATATATGCCTGCTTATAAGGCATATGCCTGTGATATTATTGTGGCATGCTATTCTGAATGTGCATGGTATTCATAAAAATGCAATTACGGCTATATCTAGTTATTGTCTGCTAATAACTGACAACATGCCATGCACCTTGTGTGCTTAGCTAGCAAAATAATATACATGGGTCTATGCTAGAAATCAGATGTGGGTTATGCAGGTTATATAGGTTATGCAGGTTATGCTAGACATCAGATGCAGATTATGCAGGATGTAAGGAAGACATGAAGAGTACATCAGGGACATGTCAATTCCTTGGTGGAAGACTGATCTCTTGGAGCAGTAAGAAGCAGACTAATGTGGCAATATCTACAACATAATCAGAATATATCTAGGCTGGAAGCTGCTGTGCCCAACTGCTATGGATCAAACATCAACTTGAAGATTACAACCTAAAGATGACCAAAACACCCCTGTTTTGTGACTCTTCAAGCGCAATCTCAATTGCTAAGAACCTTGTCTCTCATAGCAGGACTAAGCATATTGAGATCAGGTATCACTTCATCAGGGAGCATGTTGAAAATGCAGATATCACCCTTGAGTTTGTCCCAACAGATAAACAAGTGGCTGACATATTTACAAAGCCCCTAGATGAAGCTAAGTTCAACTTCTTCAAATTCCAACTGGGAATGTTGAACTTAGAATAATTCTCTACTTATTTTTCATTAATCCCTTTCTAGATGATTGGTTGGACAACCTTTCAGGATTTGGATAAACTATAACCGAGAAAGGGGGAGCCTTGAACTTTTGTCTCCTAAAAGAAGTGCTCCAGAAAAGAAGTCAGAAAGGGGGAAAAAGGGCATCAAATGTTCAAGAAGACGACCTCAAAGATAGGGGGAGCAAAGAAGTAGGGGGAGCCATAAAAGAAGAGACATCAAATCTAGGGGGAGCTACAAGCTTGATGATGTACTCAGAAAGTTCAGTAAAGATAAGTACAATCTTACATGCTCAAAGTTAAGATTATAATATCTATTGTCTAGTGAAAGTAGTCTTGAATTGAGATTCTGACTTCTTCAAATAGGGGGAGATTGTTTGGAATCCTGCCCCCATGATTCCTGATTTGAAGAAGACACCAAGTCAAGAAAACTTCACTTTGTATTTGATCACTTCTCTAGCTTATTATCTCAGGAAATAAATGAAATATCGTCGAGAAGAATGGGTGATGTCGTCGACAAAGTATGCCTGTCGTCGTGATGATGAGCAAAGCAACAGCCGAGAAGTAGCGTGTTCGTCGATCGCTGAGACATAGCAAGATCGCCGAACGAAGAATGCCGATCGTCGAATGAAGGATGGCAAGTTCGTCGATCGCAAAATGTTATTCATCAAACGCAGAAGCAAGATCGTCGAACGCAGAGAAGATGCAGTATCGTCGACTTCACCAAAGTGGCCGTGTCGTCGAGAAAGAACAAACATCGTCGTAAGGAAGGCATGTTGTCGAGAGAACAATATGGTCACGATGACATGATGCAAGAAGGAAGACCGCGACGACATAGTCAGAGATAGCTTGTCGTTTTAATGATGCAAATATCTTCAAGATAGAATTCAAATTTTGCGGACGTGCTGTCAGCAATTAATGCCGCCGCCTGATTGTCTAATCAGCACATGCTTTGAAAGATGGGCGTCTGACAGTAAAAGAAATTGTATGCGACCGTTATACGGCTTGTCCATCCTATAAAAGGGAACAGTGTTGCCCTAGAAAAATAAGAAGCTTGCTGTGCAAGAAAAAGAACAAAAAAAGAGAAAAAGAATCCCGCCGCTCTTCAATAGAACAATAAATTCAGTGGAGAAGAAGGAGAACAAGATTCAAGCGTTCTCAAAAGATTCAAGCGTTCTCAAAAGAATCAGTCATCTTATTGACTGAGAAGTCGCCGTTCAACATCAGACAAAAAGTAGAGATTGAAGAAGAACTGCGCTGTCAAAGATCTGAATCAGAAGAATCTTCTTCAATCATAAGAAGTCAATCATCATCAGGCTAAGTTGTCGATCTTCATCCGACAGAAGTAACATTTTTTCTTACTGTAATTTCTTGTAATTCTTGCGGGCCAATTTTTCTAGTTTGAGGGCTGGAGAGATGTGAGGCTTGAGGGCCAGGGCAGTGCACTTGCGGGTGTGTCTTGTCGAGCTTGCAGGCTCGTGGGGCAGTAGGGGCTTGCGGGCCTAGGCTGTTGGGACTTGTGGGTCCGTCTTGTAGGGCTCGAGGGCCTGAGTGTCGAGTTTGCTAGCTCGGGGGCAGTAGGGGCTTGCGGGCCTAGGCTGTTGGGACTTGCGGGTTCGTGTTGTAAGGCTTGAGGGCCTGAAGGTTTTGGCGGCGTTTGCCGAGCCTAGCACACTGCTGGGTAGGCGCAGAGGGAGAGAGGACTACTCAAGACACCCGGTCTTGAGGAACCTCTATAGATCGTTGTGTGTTTTCTGTGGTTTGTTCTTTACTTTACATATCTATTAATCAAGAATCAAGAACACCTAAAAGGGGATAATATAATTTGAAAAACCTATTCACCCCCTCTAGGTGATAAAGTAGACACCCCATAAACAACATCATGGTTAGTATGGATAAAGATCTGCAAGGAAAGATAAATGATAAAGAGCAATATCTTCTAAGATCATCTACATAAACATCTCGTGAGCTAGAACCAATCTCTATAGTTGATCAATTTAATAATCTGCTCACTAAGGAAAGACAACACTATCAGGAATATGTGGACATGGTTGTTAAGGAAGTCAGAGATGGTATGTCTGCGTAGATGAATGAGTTAAATGCAGAAATTGATCACATCAATGCTCAGATAACCAGCTGGTTCACCGGGGCAGGAACAGTTGTAGATAGTAATATGAATGATCTCTAGTCTCTGGGTGAAAGAGTGCCCTCCTCTCTACACCACAATCAATAAGAAGAAGAGGATATGGAAAGTGCAGTTAGATGGTTCACTACAAAGATAGTTGGGGGTCAAAAAATGATCATAACTAGATGTATCAATTCCAATGAATTTACCCATGAAACCTTCAACACCAAGTTAGGGCAAAGTACACAAGATTTTCTACAAAGCATTATTGGGGAAGTCAGATAGAGAGAGCAGACTGGAAGTAATCAGGCCCTCTAGAGTGTCAATCAACTTCATCACTCCCTAGGACTCCCTCCCATAGTGTATAATCCTGTACAACCAGCAGAGCCTCAAAACCTTCCAAGACACTATACTGAATCAAGTCAGAAAAAGAATCCCAAACAGTCAGATGAAGAAATGTCTTTTAAAAGGAAAAGGGAAGAAGAGTGGGCAAATGATCCAAATTTTAAGAACTGGAGCCCAAAGTCAAGAGATATTATATTGAATGCATGGAGAGACTTTGGGAACATTGAAAAAGACATCTCTAGACACTACCCTTCAAGTGAATGGGATAACACAAGAAAACAGAAGTCAGGAGAAGGCTCTACAAAAGGCATCAACAGGAAGGTACATTGCCAGAGAATGTACCTCCCATCCCTGAGAGATTCATTCTCATGAACTTCTCATATTTTGAAAGACAAGAGCAGAAGCAACAAAGCAGGGAGAAAGGAAAGAAGAAGACCGACTAAAGACAGCCCATGAACCTATATTAGCTGAAAGCAAATGTAGTTGTAAATCTGGTTAAAACATTTGGCCAATTTATAATATCTTGCTAAAGTTCTGAAGTACTTGTTCATTTATTCATTTCTCTACTCTGCACTCTAATACATGCTCTACCTGGTTTGAAACATTGTTGATTAACTTATTTGTGCTTGAACACTGTGAATGATAGTCAACACATTATAATTAATATGGCATAAGTAAAAGTATTAATCACTAGAATTAATGTATAATCTAGTGTAAATAAGTTTAAAATGAACCTTTATGAAAGTATGCAAACTCCTAAGTATAAGGTTACAACTAACACACAAGATGTGTTCATACTGTTTGTGCAATAGAACAATTCAAGACCATATCATTTTGTCCACAAAATGATATCATCATGATGACGCAACGATACTCTATTACCTATTTGTCAAGTCAGAAATCCTAAATAAATCAATCTCAGCCATTGAATCTGAATTAATCAGATCCCTAACACGCGACTTTTCATTTTTCACAATTGAAACTATAAATAGGTGTCAAATGTCTTAAAATTAAAGAATAAGCTACATTTGCCCTAAAAGTCGCCGAGTGCTCTCCGTCTTATGGAAGTACACAAGTCGATACAGCTCAGTTGCCCTTCAACTATCAAAGAGATGGCTCTAAAGTGAAAAGGATATCTCTATGAAGGAAGTGAAGTGGTAAGAGATGGATTTCAGAAGGCCCCAGAAGAAATTTATGCCATTATAAAACTGCTCAACTCCGTCGACTTAAAGTATATGCTCTCTGAACCAACTGTGATTATGAGAAGAGAGGTTCTTAAATTCTACTCCAATGCCAAAGTTGGCTCAACGGGGAAATCCATCACGAGTAAGATTAATGGGATAAAAGTGAAGGTGACCTCAAAGAAACTGGCCAAGGTTCTCAAACTGCCTCCATTTGCTAATGGAGAAGAAGATGAAGAGGTCACCAAGAAGGACTTATATAATGCCCTAGAGTAGTATGGGTCATTGGAAAGGAATCATTTCAATAAGCAGGGGAAGCTTATGACAGATATAGTTGGGAAAGCCCTCCTTTGCAAGGTAGGATCCCATGACAGAATATCCACGCTAATGTTTGATATGATGGCAAGGATCATTCTGATCAAGAAGACAAACTGGGCTCAGATTGTCTTACAAAAAATTCAAGAGAGCTTTCAAGTACCAAACTTTGGTAGAATTCTCATTATCTCCCTCTACTTACTCCTGTCATATCCTGATCACTTCAACAAGAAACTGGGAGTCAAAATCCACCATATGAAAAGAATGGATATTAAAGTACTTGAAAGGTGGGAGAAGGTCTTAACAAAGTCTCTTAAGGGAAAGAAGGTTGTGAAAGAGGCAGAGAGTGAAGAAGGAAGCTCCTCCTCAGAAAGTGAGCCAGTGCATAATCCAAATTTATCCAGTTCTGTGGAGGAGGCAGAGCAAATGGACTGTTCAGTCTAAGTATCAAGGCAAAGCACTGAATCTAATGCCCCTGAAAGTGATGCTCAGGGTAAAGGAATGGAACCTGCAGAAAGTATAGATGAATCCTTGGAGCATATGTCTGACAGGAGAAGTGGAGATGATGCACAAAGTGAGGGGGAAAATGAAACTGAGCTCCCTGCTCAAGTTGTAGAAGTGATAAATAAGGTCACTGAGGTTTAGGATGCTACCCAAACTGGGTTAGCAGTCCAAAAGGACCAAATTGAAGTTGCTGAGCAGATGAACCAAGAAGAACCTATTGTCAACTCATGCAGGGAGTTGATAATTGCTGAAGCCACTAATCCCGAGGATGAAGTGAGACAAACGTCTATAAGAAGATCTTCTCCAATGTATGAAGAAGTAGAAGAAATGGAAGATATTTCTCTAGAGAACAATGAAGAAGAAAGCTGAGACCGAAAAGCCAAGTTCCTCCACATGCCAAATGCCAAAGGACTCCTCAATGCTAGTTCATATAAAGATGATCTTGGATGAGCAAAGAGTTAAGCTTAAAGCCTATGTTGACACTGCTGTCAATGATTTATGAAGAGACCTGTCCAGTGAGACTGCAAGTCTAAGAATAGAGATGAAGTATCTGTAAGAAAACAACATAAGTTTCTTTAAGAGATCAGCTCCAGCAGTTGATCATACTACTAAACAGCTAGAACTCACTCACAAGGGTCTAGATGATATCATTGAAATCAATGTGCAACATCTGAAAATTTGGAGGAGGCTTTCAAAACTACTGCAAGGCAAATGATTGAGCATAGAAGGATCATCCAAGCAAGGTTGGACCTCTGCAGCCAGGAGATGGATAGTCATTTGCTAGAGACAATGAATCTTCTGGAAGATGGAATTCATATGCCAAAGGACAAAATTCTAAATCTTCAGGTTAATCTACAAAAGGACCTATCTGAAGAAGTCTTAAAGGGGGAGAGATCCATGATAAAGGCCAGTGGTGAGCTTGCCATCTGGTCCTCTAATACAATCAGGGAAGCATTGAATCTCCCTCCCATCTATTATGATGAGCCTGCTGATACATCTAATGCACGTTTTGCTGCTGCTGAACAAAGGAAAGGGAAGGAGATTACTGCTGAAGATGAGACAAAACTAAGAAAGAAAAGTCACAGAGAAGAAATGGAAAAGAAACAAGATTATGAGCAGTGGAGACCTAATTCATGGGAGCTAATCTTAAGTGCATGGGAACACATCAAAACAAATAAAACTAATAGGGCCAAATTGTACAATACCCATGAGTGGACAAAGTATGAAAATCAAGAAGAGATAAGAATAATCCACAAAAGAGACAAACTGGCAGGAAGGATCCCAGGGGATGCAGAAGAACCACTTAAATATCATCCAAAGCCCTATGTGCACTTCACAAGATAATCTGATAAGCAAAAGGAAGCTGCTGCCAAGAGAGCAAGAAGTGGAATAGCTATAAAGGAACCTGGAGCATAGTTGACTTTCATATTGTTTGGGAAAATGTAGAAATGCTTTAGAATTCAAAACATTTCAATATTTATGAATATACAATATGCTGATAATACTTCTTGTGTTATGAATTGCAATGTTCTGAATATTTCATATTCTCTGCTCTTATTATCTATTAATTTTTATTAATGTGCTTTATCATTGACTGGGTTATGACTTCTTCAAATAGGGGGAGATTATTGGGAACAATGCCCACAATGTTCCAGATTTGGAGAAATCCCTAAGTCAGTGATAAGTACATTTTGTATTTGATATCTACTTTGATGTGACATGAGTAGGTAGGGATATAATATATCTTATATGTAATGCGTGGAGATCAAGCACAAATGTCTAAGTTAAATATCATTGTGTATATGACTCTCCCACGACGACATCGTCTTGATCACTCACAGAAGGCATCAAAAGAAGTCAAATCCAAAATTGACATGACAATAAGAAGAAAATGATGATATCGTCGTGTCAACAAGGTACACGTGACCATATCGTTGTGAGGACTCAAAAGTCAGCTAAGGCATATATTGTTGGATCGGTAGGCGCCCTTAGAGGGGGGGGGGGGGGGTGAATAAGGGTTTTCAAAAACTTATATTATATTTTGAAAAGCTTTGGAATAATGCGAGATTAAGACAATAAGAAGTCAAGTAAAACAATAAAGTAGAGACATGCTTTATTAATATCAAATAAGATTTTACAAAAGTTGATTTCTATAACGCTAGAAATCGGTGGCGAAGAATAGTAGACTCCTTTTGTTTTCTATCCCGACTCGCATCCCCACGAACCGGTGGCCCTAGCCTATCCTCTCCGGATTTGGCCTCAAGCCGCTCTAGCCAATACTTCCCCAGATATGGCCTCGAGCACCCACTAGACCTAGCCTAGATTTAGTCGCCAACACGAGGCGAATTTCCGCCCTAAGTCCTACCCAGACCTAGTTGCCAACACGAGGCGATTTCACTAACCGTTTACAAGAAATATGAAATGAAAATAATTAAAAACTCCCTCTTGATGAACTTCTGAAGTTGGAGACGAAGATCCGCTGTAGAGTAAGCATTGTAGAAGCGAACTTCGTTTGGATCCGACATGAAGAGATTCTCCTTCAGAAGTTTGCAGAACTTTGGTAGGACATCAACTTTCGGCCAAGGTAGCCTCTGGAATTCTAGCGTGTCGTTACACCTCTTGACGGTTCTCCAATGATAAAGCTCCCTTGGATGATTTTTTGTAAATTTGAGCACGCTTGGAGGTACAAAATTTTCTTGCACCGCCTTTATTTCTTTATCAACTCCAAGTGGATAATTTTCCTCATCCTCCATGGATGAAAGAGGTTCCTCTTCTTTTCCTACAATAGTACAATCTACACACAGAATAAGTTCATCAAATCTAACATGAACAGACTCTTCCACCTTTTTAGACTTTTTATTATATATCCTATACGCTTTACTAGTGGAAGAGTATCCAAGAAAAATTCCATCATCACATTTTTCATCAAAATTTGCTAATGCATCTTTAGTGTTTAAGATATAACATTTGCACCCAAAAACATGAAAGTAAGACACATTTGGTTCCTTTTGATAATATTGTTCATAAGGTGTTATTTTTAGAATCGATCGAAGCATGACTCATTTTATTACATAACACGAAGTATTTACCGCTTCGGCCCAAAAAGATCTAGGCAACCCATACTCGGATAGCTTAGTGCGTGCATGTTCTTGAAGGGTTCTATTTTTCCACTCCACCACACCATTTTGTTGGGCGGGTGCATGGAGCGGAAAGTTTGTGTTTGATGCCTATATTATTACAGAAAGTAGTGAAGTTTTCATTTTCAAATTCCCCTCCATGATCTGAGCGGATGCATTTTATTTTTAAATCTAACTCATTTTGAATGTGATTACATAATTTTGTAAATTTAGAAATGCATCGGATTTGGAGGTAATAAATAAAGTCCATGTAAATCTAGAATAATAGTCAATCAACACAAAGGTATACTTTCTACCTTCTAGACTACACGTGCTAATTGGTCCAAATAGTGTGAATTAGTTGAAGAGGTCTAGTGGTAGACATTTCAGTTTTATTTGTGAAAGAAGTTTTAGAAAATTTTCCTTTTTAGCATGTCGGGCATAATGAGGATAAGTTTCCGTTAAGCATTGGTAAGCCTCTTATTATTTTATTTTTTGACATTTTTAAAATCAACTTGGTGCTGGAGTGACCAAGACGCCTATGCCATAATTCAAGTTCTTCATTTTTGAGATTAGACTTTTTAATGATGCACGTGAAAGATCATGAAATGCAATCAAATAGACATTATGAGTTCTTAGTGCAGTGAGTACAATATCATTAGTTTTAGGATCTATAATTTTACACAAGTTTGTGGAAGAGTCAAATAAAATATTAAGACCTTTATCACACAGTTGACTAATAGAGATTAAATTATGTTTTAAGCCTTCAACATATAAGACATTTGTAATAGAGAAAGAATCGTTACCCACTGTGTCGATGCCTACGATTCTTCCCTTTCCATTATCACCAAATGTCACCATTCCACCTTTCTTCTTTGTGAGGCTAAGGAACTTTTCTTTGTCGCCCGTCAGGTGATTGGAGCATCCCGAGTCCATATGTCCTCCTTTTCCTTAGCCTGCCAACATACCTAAAACGAAGATGAGAGTAAAGATCTGGATACCCAAGAGGTTCCTCCCATATAGTAGGTGGAAACCTTAGGCACCTAGATTTTCTTGAACGCACATGGTACCTTCATTTTACAAGAGTCCATGGCGTGTCCAAAGTGAATGCACATAGCACAAGACACAGAGGGGTTGAGACCTTTTTCAAATTTTTCTGTGGACTCTTGCTGGAAGATGGGGAACCAGAAGAAAACGGTATAGGTTTTTTAAACGATTTATTTAATCTGTTACTACCGCCAGCGGTAAGAGGTACTGTCGAGCGGTAGCTTCCAGATCCATACCCAAGCCCATATTTAGCACTTCCATGCCTTTGGTTTGCCAAAATCATATCAAGAGTCTTTTGGCCAACCCCAAGTTTTTCTATGGTTTTGTTTAAATCAGGGATCCAGGCTTTTAAGAGAGTGTTTTCATTTATTAGGTTTTTGCACATATTTGCAAAAATTTTCTTTCCATCTTCAATTTGAGAAAGGGAGGTTTTTAAACTTCTTTCTATGTATCCCTTTTGTTTTGTAAGAGATTCATTATTTGAGAGAGCCTTAGAAAGATCGTTTTCTAGTTCTTTTACCCTTGCCAAGTTATGATCATTTTTTTGGCAAGACCCTATCTATTTTCCCAATGATTTCACTTCCTTATTTAACTTTTGATTTTATTTTAAAAGAATTTTATTTTCAGTTTTTAAAAGATTAAGATCTTTTAAAATTTTATTAAAATATTTGCATGATTTCAAATATTCAATATAAAGATCATCATAAGTAGTAGTTAGTACCTCCGTGTCGCTTTGGACACAACAATCGTCATCCGAAGATTTATGGCTTCTACCCATGAGGCACAAATTTGCCTCATCACCGTCGCTTGAAGTAGACCCGCTTGAGCTTTAAGATGAAGAGTCATCCCAAGTTGCAGCCTTCAGAACATTCTTTTTTTCTTTACCATTGTGCCGTTTTTCTTTTTGCTCATTTAGGTATTTTGGGCACTAGCTTCGTGTATGCGCGGTCTTCCTGCAGTGGAAACACTAAGGGGGAGGCCGCTCGTGGTCGTCACTTGATTTCTCCTTTTCTCTCTTTTAGATGATGAACCTTTTCGAAAAAACTTACGGAAAGCGTTCTTTCTTTCTGGTTTCTTCATGAACTATGTGAAATTTTTCACAAAAAGGCTCTCCACATCCTCCTTATCATTGTCTTCCTCATTCCTTGAATTCAGTGCAAAGCCTTTCTTCTTTGGCTCTTTATTGTATTCTTCTTTTTGGATTTTGAGTTCAACCTCATGGGTTTTGAGGTTCCCAATGAGGCTCTCAATTTGAAGCTGTCTTAGATCATGTGATTCAGAAATAGCGGTCGCCTTTGGATTGAACTCCAGAGGGCAAGTCGCCATTTAAGACGGTTTTTCCAAGAATCTTTGAGGAGTTGACGATCTTGGTGAAGCGAGTGTACATCGATTCTACATCCTCGTTTGTATCCATTCTGAACCTTTCAAACTCTGATTCCAGTTGGAATATCTTTATGTATTTAACCTGTGAAGTACCCTCATGCATTATTTCCAATTGTTCCAAATATCATAGGCAGTTTCGCAAGCACTAACTCGATTAAATTCAGTTCTATCTAAATCATAAAAGAAGGTGTTCATTGCTTTAGCATTGTTTTTACACTTTTGTTTATCTCCATTGTTGGGAATATTACCCTCAATGTTCCCTTGATTTGAAGAAGAATCACACTCAATGCTAAGTATAAGTTGTATTTGATAAACCCAATTTTACCTCATGACTATGCAGGGTTAGGTTATTCCAAGGTGTGGGATAAGTTCAATGGTTTACTGCCAAAACCGCTGAGACATGTTCTCAGTCTCAGCTGAACCACTGAGACAAGGTCAGGAGCCGCTGAGAAGGTGTCTGGGCCAGCTGAGCTGTAGATAGAGGAAAACCGCTGAGACAACTGTCTGTCTCAGCGGATTCGCTGAGATGGAGACAGAAGTAGCTGCTGAGGCTGGAAACTATCTTAGCCCAACCGCTGAGACATATTCAAATATGCTGGAGGGTTTTGCTTTTGGCGCAAGTTGCAGAAAATCAAGATAAGGTGGTCCAGTCACCTCCATACCTTGTCAGGGGCCACCTGATAGCCATAGAAGACTGGTGCAGTATAAAAGAACAACTTAGGTCTTTTAACGAAGAAGCTTTTTGTTTTACAACTCACATCTACTGTTACATTGATGACTGTCAAGAAGTTCTCTCGACCTGCTTCCTGAAGCTACAAATGAGATAAAGATTGTTCTTCCTGGGTGATTGAAGAAGAGCAAGTTGATCCTTATTCATCTACTAAAGAGAAGGATCAGAGAGAGGTAGGATTGAAGCTGTTGTTCACTTCCAAGCTTCAAGAAAGCAACAAAAGATCAAGGATTGAAAGAGTTACTATTTTATCTTCTATTGTAAGCATCACTTTTATTATCTTCTGTAGGAACATTATTTGTTCTGAGTTTGTAGGGCATTTTGCCTGAGGGAGTAGGGTTGTTGGGCCTGAGTGTAGAGCTGAGAGTTCAGCTTGAGTGTAGGATCTCTGTGGAGATCTGAGGTAGGACTTCTTGATAGGTCTAAGTTAGTAGGGCTGATGTGCCTAAGGTAGGGCTGTTGAGCCTGAGGTAGGGTTTGGGAAAAACCTGAGAGATCCTGAGAGATCTGAGTTGTAAGCTCTTGGAGCTGAGATTGGAGGAGTTGGCGTAGTCTAACTCATTGTTAGAAAGTTGAAGGGCTACACAAGACACCCTATCTTGGGGAACCTCTATAAATGCGTGTGTGTTTTTTGTGTGCTTGATTTCTTACTAACATTAATTCAGAAAATAGCTAGACATTAGCCTAAAGAAAAAGAGATCTATTCACTCCCCCTCTAGGTGATTAAGACTACATCCTAACAAACTATCAAGTGGTATCAGAGCTAGGTTGGTCAAGAAGGACATAACTGTATGACCAAATACTATAAAGGAGTAGTCATATCTGAATCAATGACCTCCACTGGATTGCAGAAGGAGATGGGGTCTATGAAGTTGCCCATATGCAACAAAGAAAACTTTGGAATATGGAAGCACATGGTAAGGTTGTTTATGGAAGCATCAGACCCAAGGATCTACGTCACTGTAAAGCAAGGTCCTTTCACCTTTCAAACAGCCTCCACCATAGACCCAACTAGGAGAGTGTCCAAGGCTTTTAATGGCTTAACTAAGGATGAACTTGCTTTATTCACAATGGACAAAAGAGCCCAAAATATCATTGTTAATGATATTGATGACTCCACCTTTCAGAACTTGGTGCACTACACAACAACCAAGGAAATATGGGATGCACTAATGGTGTATATGGAAGGGACAGCTGAGGTAAGGGATGATAGAAAATCACTCCTCATTCAAGAGTATGAAGCTTTCAGGCAGCTGAGCCAGGAAAGCATTTCCATCTGTTATGAAAGGTTCTTCAGAATAGTTAATGAACTAAGAACCTATGAAAGAGTATTCAGTGACTATAAGCTTAATGACAAGTTCTTAAGATCTCTAACTAGAGACTGGGACACAAAGATATGTGCCATAAGGGAAGTGGCCAAGCTGGGTGAAAGTCCTACCCACACTTTGTTTAGGAAGCTTCTCTCTTGTGAGATGTAGCTATCTGCAAGAAAGGAAGAGGACACTTCCACCAGAGCTCATGCAAGGGAGAGAGCTGTTTCTCTCAAAGCTGATCGCTCCAAGAAGAGCAAAGCCAGATTGCTGTCTCCTCCAAGAAGGAGTGTTGAATCTGAAAGTTCTGAGAATATCACTTCAGACAGCTCTTCATCTGATGAGGAGTTTATTGCCTTCTCAAGGCAGTTCAAGAAGATGATGAGGAGGAAGTAGTGGAAGAATAATCCCTCCTCCTCACATTCCAAGAAGGACCACAGAAAATCTGAAAGACAACATACCAAGGGTGACAGGTATGAATCTAAACCTGGTAAACATGTTTCAAATAATATCATATGTTATTGTTGCAGCAAGCCTAGACATGTCATTGCTGACTGTCCAGCCAAGAGGAAGGAGAAAGGTGATAAGAAACACTATCACCAAAAGAATAGGAAGGGTGAAAAATCCTTCCTAGCAAAGAAAAGTAAAAGCTGGAGTGAATCTGACTCCTCAACTTCAGATTCAGATAAAGAAGAGGAAGCCAACATTGGGCTGTTTACAGCAGAAGAAAAAGAAGTTTTTCCTGCTGCTAAGGTTGGAATTAGGGCCCATCTGTCACATTTAGACAGTGACATTGAGGAGGATGAAGAGGATAAAGATCAGCTAGGACTAATGGCCATAATTGATGAGGAAGAAAGTTAGAACAATTCTGACAGTGAATAGGTACTGATTCATTCCATCTCTTCTTTTGATTATGAGACAAGCTCAGAATTTGAAGCACCTTCATTAAATGATGGAAGTGACTCAAAATCTGAGGAAGATGTCAATCAATTGATTGACAGGTATGGTGTTCTCTTGGAATCTCTGAAAAAGAGCAAGAAGCTGGCCAAGAGGCAAGCCCAAGAAATTGTTTCACTTAAGTTGGCTGAGAAAGAGTGCACTGAGTCATCTACCCTAGTGGCTCAGATGTGTAGAGAGATAAGCCATCTTACGGGGATAGCAATTGTTCACATGAGCACCATATCCCAAAAAAAACCAGGTTATCAAGGACCTTGAGGAGAAGCTTCTCAAAGAAAAGAGCCTAGTGCCTCAATTCTCCAAGCCCAAATCTGTGCTTCCTATTATTGACACCTTTTCCTCTCAAACCAATAGAAGAGGATTAGGGTTCAATAAAATGGAAGTAGGAGAAGGGAGTGGAGAAAAGAGCAAGAATAAGTCTAACCCTCATACCACCTTTCAAAAGGTATTACTTCCCTCTAACAGGTATGACCATGATAGTATGTATGGTCACTGGAAGAATGAAAGCTCTTATAGGAAGGAAAAGACTCCTTCCCATAGTGGAAGAAAAGGAATGGGAATGAGTGCTATGAAGGCTCCCCATGAAGAAATTCAAATGGCCATACCTGGACCATTTGTATTTGGTACTTCAGTTCCATCAGTCAAGAGTAAGGGAGCTAGCTCTTCCAAGTTCATTCCAGCAAAGAATATGACTGCTGTCAAATCTATAGACAAGCCTTGCCGCTTAGTGTCTGATGCCATCCAATCTTGCCTAGCTCCCAAGCCAAAGCAAGCTGATTCCATTAAGACAAAGGCTTCTAAGACTGTCCATAAATTGACATTCAGCCAAATCATTGCTGAAAAGAACAAGAAAAATGTTGTTATCTCCCCTCCTGAACACAAGCATATTAATGCTCTTTCCTCAAGATATGTTCAGAAGAGGAGATACAACATTCCTGAATGTTGGTACTGTGGTACGGTGGGACACTTTGCCATAGACTGTTGGCACAATCCCAATGTGCCAAGTGCAAAGAAGAGCCTTCCTACAATGGGTGCAGCAGGTGTGAGATCATCTTATCATGCTAACAAGGACCTAGGACCAGAAATTAGTTGGGCTCCTAAGGGTAACTAAATTCCTTCTTGCAGGTTAGTTCAAGTACCAGTCTTAAACAAATAAGTTACTTGGACAGTGGGTGCTCAAGGCACATAACAGGTACCAGAAGCCTTCTACAGGACTACACATTTGTGAAGAATGGACCTAAAGTCATCTTTGGTGGATCTAAAAAGGGAATCACCAAAGGATATGGTAAGATCTCCAATGGCATAGTTTCAATCACAAGGGTAGCTTATGTTGAAGGGTTGCAACACAACCTTGTAAGCATTAGTCAACTATGTGACTTAGGCTATGTCATTGATTTCCACAATGACAAGTGCTTGATCAAAAGTCTAATGACTTAGAGACCATTCTCTCAGACACTAGGAGTGGGAATGTTTATTGTTTAGATTTCATATGCAATAATTCTCTATCATCTGTATGTCTTATGGCTAATGAAAGTGAGTCTCTTTGTGTTCAATGGCACAAGAGACTTGCCCACATTAACTACAAGATAATGTATAGACTATTCTCTAAAAACCTTGTTAGGAATAGTCCAAACTTGAAATGTATTAAAAGTGGTCCCTGTTATGCTTGCCAAATGGGTAAGCAAAAAAGGGCCACCTTTAAAAGTATTGGCTCCAAAGACACTGAAAGATTTCTATATCTATTGCACATGGACTTGTTTGGTCGTTTGCCAATTCAGAGCCGAAGTGGGAAGTTGTATACTTTGGTGATTGTTGATGATCCCTCAAAATATTCATGGGTATTCTTCCTTAAGAAGAAATCTGATATTGTAAATATCTTTATAAACTATGTCAAGGCAATTTAGAATGACTTACAATGTACTGTGGTCAGGACTAGGACTGATCATGACATAGAATTTCAATCTGAAGCCATGACAAGATTTTGTCAAAAATTTGGTTTCACCCAAGAGTTCTCCTCCCCAAGTACTCCACAACAAAATGGTGTGGCTGAGAGGAGGAATATGACCTTGATAGAAGTTGGGAGAACACTGCTTAGTGACTCCTCACTCCCAGAATATTTCTAGGCTGAGGCAGTCACTACTTTCTGTTATGTTCTCAATAGAGCATCCATCAATAAGGTTCAGGGAATTACCCCCTATGAGATTCTGAAAGGGAAACGACCAACAATTTAATACTTTAGAATCTTTGGTTCAAAATGCTACATTTTAAAGAATGGAAAATCTCAATTATCAAAGTTTGCAGAAAAATTCAATGTTGGGGTTCTTGTTGGCTATAGCTCACATAGTAGAGCTTATAGAGTTTATAACAAGAAAACTCATGTTTTATAAGAGTATATGCATGTGGTGTATGATGAGACCAGTCTAATCTATAAGGGCTGGTCTAGCTCTTCTGTTTTGACAGGAAATGAAAAGGCAATGGAAAAGATGTCTGTACAAGACATACCCAGTAGCAGCAAAGCCTATAGAGATGCAGCAATTCCTAAAGATGAAGAGGTCCAGGCTGCTGAAGATACTGCTGAACCAGTAGAAGAAATACAACAAATAGAGGACAGATTGCCTACAACAACTAGACACTTAAGGGATCACCCAAGAGAACAAATCATTGGAGTTCAGAACCAAGGTGTACTAACCAGAAGCAGGGCTCACAATGAAGCCCTATTCCTGAGCTTTCTATCACAAATGGAGCCCAAGAAGTTTAAAGAGGCCAATCATGATACATTCTGGATTCAAGCCATGCAAGAAGAACTTCTTCAATTTAATAGATGCAAGGTATGGAAGTTGGTGCCAAAGCCTCAAGGACAGAACATCATTGGGACCAAATGGATATACAGGAACAAGTCGGATGAAAATGGAATCATCATAAAAAACAAGGCTAGATTGGTAGCTCAGGGCTATAGAGAAGAAAAGGGAATAAACTTTGATTAAACCTTTGCCCCTGTTGCAAGGTTAAAAGCAATTAGGCTATTCCTTGCCTATGCTGCCCACAAGGGGTTCAAAGTATATCAAATAGATGTCAAATCATCCTTCCTTAATGGTGACTTGAAAGAAGAGGTATATGTTGAACAACCATCAGGTTTTGAGCGTCCAAATCTCTCTTCTCATGTGTATTTACTTAGGAAAGCTCTATATGGTCTAAAGCAAGACCCTAGGGCTTGGTATGAGACCTTGTCTAGCTTTCTCATCAAGAACAAATTCTTGAGGGGAAAGCTAGATAGCACATTGTTTCTCAGGGAAACATGGGGCAAGTGTCTCCTAGTCCAAATATATGTTGATGACATAATATTTGGGTCTACTGATGACAACCTTTGCAAAAGGTTTGCCAACCTTATGCATGGGGAGTTTGAGTTGAGCAGTATGGGAGAGCTCAAGTACTTTTAGGCCTCCAAGTGAAATAGTCTGATGAGGGGATATTCATCTCTCAAACTAAGTACACTAAGGAGCTCATCAAGAAGTTTGGCATGGAATCAGCTTCCACCATGAAAACTCTAATGGGTCAAACATTTCCCTGGACAAGGATATTAAGGGCAAGGCCTTTGATGAATCCATGTACATGTGCATTATTGGATCCCTATTGTATCTAACTGCTAGTAGACCAGACATTATTTAGGCTACATGTGTATGTGCCAGGTACCAGGCATGCCCTAAGGAATCTCACTACTCAGCAGCAAAGAGAATTTTGACATACCTTAAAGGCAGCCTACATCTTGGCCTTTGGTACCCTAAGAACAATGATTTTGAACTAACTGGATTTTCAGATGTAGATTTTGCAGGATGCAAAGAAGACAGGAAATGCACAAGTGGTACTTGTCAGTTCTTAGGAAGGAGGTTGATATCTTGGAGTAGCAAGAAGCAGACCAGTGTAGCGATATCCACTGCTGAATCTGAATATATTGCTTCAAGTAGTTGTTGTGCACAAAATTTGTGGATACAACATCAGTTAGAGGACTACAACCTCAAGGTAAGTGAGTCTCCTCTATATTGTGACTCATCCAGTGTTATCTCTATTGCTAAGAATCCTGTCTCTTATAGCAGGACTAAGTACATAGAGATAAGATATCATTTTATAAGAGAACATGTTGAATGTAAAGATATTTGCCTTGAATTTGTCCCCACTGATAATCAAGTTTCTGATATCTTTATAAAGCCATTGGATGAAGCTAAATTTAATGCTTTCAAGATTGAACTAGGATTGTTAAATATTGAATAGTGTCAAATGTTTCCTTCAATTAATCATCTATGATATTATGCATGTTATGTTATGATTTAAAATGTTGACACATCAATACTCTTAGTGACATGGTTAGGTCATTAAACAATCAAATATCAAAAAGATTAATGATTAGGTAGTAAGGTCAGCTAAAACAAAACAGATTTTTTCAGCTGAGCTGTTGAGACAGCTGGGAAAAATCTCAGCTGAACCGCTGAGATAGCTAAATTTTCCCAGCGGTTGACAGTGCTTTGTCCCAGTGGCTTAGGACGCCGTCTCAGTGGTTCCGCTGAGATGGGCTGGTCCTATTACAGTTTGTCTAAATGCAACCCCAAATGACCTAAATTTCATAAGAATAATAAGTTCACTAAACTTTACTTATTAAGGGTAATCACAACATAAATCAAGGCTATATAAATAGGCCATTGTTAATTAAAGTAAGATACAAACCTTCCTCCCTAGGCGCCGAGACGAATCGTATTCCCTTCCATCTTAGTGCCTCCTTCTACAGCAAAAATGGCGCCAAAGAGTTCAAAGGATCTTCTGGCGGGTAATGAGATAGTAAGAAATTGATTTTCCCATGCTCCAGAGGAGATAATGTTGGAACATGGTCTTCCGCATCTCCTAGGTTTGAGAATAACAAATCCTATATGTATTTGATCTTGTATGTTTAAGTGTGCAGGAAGACAAAGTCCACATGACTCAAGGATGGTTGTCCCCAAAATTGAGGCCAGAATTCCAACATGGCCACTAGCGCCGGCGGTAGCGATAACGCCTAGCGCAAGCATTGATTAACGCAATTCCGGCGGCTTATATAGAAGGAGCTAGCGCCCGGCGGTAGCTACTGGCGCTGGAGGTATCATGGCGCACGAGAGGCATAGAGCAAAATATTGCCGCGGATTGAAGATCCTGCCGCTCAAAATGTTACTTAATCAGGGATAGCACCGACGGTAGCTACTAGCACTGGCGGTAGCGTGGCGCACAAGAGGCATAGATCAAAATGTTGCCGCAGATTGAAGATCCTGCTGCGCAAAACATTACTTAATCCGCGCTAGCGCCGGCGGTAGTGCTAGCGCCGGCGGTAGCGCTAGCGCCGGCGGTAGCGCTGAGGCTATAAAATGGACACTTTGGCTCCGTGTTTATGATCCTCTAGAGATCCCAAATTCCAGAGCCTCGTGCCACATCATAGAGAGGAGAGTTCGGAGAGATACTCCCACAAATCCATAAAGCCATAAGGAGATCCGTGGAGAAGATTTCAACACGCTTCATCTTCGTGACGAAAGACCGCATCGACTACGATCACACTCTGCGTCTTCGTCTACTTCTCCAAGAGATCTACATAGAGGGAGTTTTTATATTATTGTCTTTTTATTTCACATCTTTTCTGTAATCGGTAGTGAAATCGCCTCGTGTTGGCGACTAGGTCTGGGATAGACTTAGGGCTGAAATTCGCCTCGTGTTGGCGACTAGATCGAGGCTAGGTCTGGGGGTGCTCAAGGCCTTTCTGGGGATAGATTGGCTAGAGCGGCTTGAGGCCGTATCTGGGGAGAGATCGGCTAAAGCCAACCGGTTCGTGGGGATACGAGTCGGTATAGAAAACGAAAAAGGATTTTTATTAGTCGCCTCCGATTTCCAGCGTCATAGAAATCAAGTTTTGTAAAACATTATTTGATATTAATAAAGCATGTCTCTTCACTATTGTTTTACTTGATTTCTTATTGTATTAATCTTGCAATATTTCAAAGTTTTCTAAATATAATCTTAAGTTTTTGAAAACCCTTATTCACCCCCCCCCCCTCAAAGGCGCCGACCGATCCAACAAGTGGTATCAGAGGCAGGTTATTCCAAATCGGCTTAACAACCGGGAATAATGGCGTCTCATGATCTCGCTTCTACTAGTGGGGTAAATCTTTATGAAGAAGAAAAATCTCCTAAACCACCTTTATTCGAAGGAAAAAATTATAAAGGTGGAAATTATTAATGGAAAAATTTATTAAAAGTCTAGATATCAATGCATGGGATATAGCAATAGTTAGACCAGCGGATGAATTAAATAAAAAAGAACGTCAACTAAATGCAAAAGCCAAACATTATTTATTTTGTGCTCTATCAAATGAAATTTTCAAATTAATATATTGCTTTTCTAGTGCATACAAAATTTGGCAATTTCTTGAAGAAATGTATGATTTTCCTCTCGCAGGTATAGATCAAACACAGGAGGAGAAGAACATACAAGCATCCACTTTTATTCAAGAAGATCTCTCTCGTTGCAAAGCCATGGAAATCGTGGAAACTAACTTGGAAAAAGAGAGCAATACATCAAAAGAAAAAGAAGATGAAAATTCATCTATGATGGAGGAAGGCGCAAAAGATAACGAAGGAACTTCATGCACACATTTTGCCTCTACCAAAAGCGCTGTAAGAAAGTCAAAATCTTCTTCTTGTGTGATAACTTCCATTTCTAGTTTCAATATACTAACAACTACTAAACGTAAGATCAAGAAATTGAAAATTACTAATAAAAATTTACGTTTAGAAAATAAGAGATTAAAAACAAATGTTAATTTAGAATCTAATTGTGATGTGCCTACACCATCTTGTCTTTTACTCAAAAATATAAAACCTTGTTTTGATTGTAATAATATTAAGGAAAAATTCAAAGAACTTGAAAAAAAATTGATGTGTATAAAAGAACATAATGAAAAATTATGCGTAGAAAATTCATCGTTAAAAAATGATTGTGCTAAGTGTAAGGACTACGAAATAGAAATTAAAGAGATGGACGAAACATTTGATGAATATAGGGATAAATATGAAAAACATATTGAATCAATTGTTACAACTCTTAAAAATAGCACCATCGCTTATAATAAAGCTAGACATAATTTAAAAACTAAGAATGATGAATTAAATGCCAAAATCCACTTGCTTAAGGAATTCATAAAGAAAAATTCACAAAACATATATCCACAATTTCAAAATATATCTAAAAGCAAGATGAATATAATTTCTCAAAAGGTTAATAAATAAAACAATGGAAATAAAAGACATCATCAAATTAAAAATGAACTTCCAAAGTACAATCATTATTATCATATACAACATTAAACTTCTCCAAACATAAAATTTCACAAATTTCCTTTAAAAAATACTTTCAATAATCACTACAATCATAATTATAAAAATAAAGATTATCACAATGAAAATTTCACATATAAGAATAACACCAAACCAAAGTTTGAATGGAGGCCCAAAACTAAAAATGAAACATTACCTCCACTCAAAATGGGCCATTCATTTTCATCTCCCCAAAAGCAAACACGTTGTATTTGGGTACCCAAAGGAACCGTCACTCCCGGTCCTCTTTGGATACCTAAATATCTCATTCATTAAGTATCACCAAATGCATGAAGTAGAATATTTTCAAAAGGGAAATATACAATTTTTTTTCTACTTCATGATGTGCTTTAATGTTCTTTAAATTTTCTTTGTTTTTCTTATCATGTTATGGTCATCTTCTATAGGAAACATGATCAAAAATTTAATGAACCAAATGAGCTTATAAAAATTAATCAAAATTCAAAATCTTATTTAGATGACCTACTTATTATTCATATATTCATTATACATATATATTTATCAACAATTAAATTCAAAATTTCCTATGTGGTGGTAAAATATTTAACCATAGGATTTCAAAAGCACACCACATACAAAATTACCTAACTATCACCACTTCATAACATCAAATTCTAAATGAAACATTCTAGTCAAAAATCCAAAAGATAACAAAATCAAACAAAATTCTATTAAATACCTAAATTTATTCTCTACTATATGTACTAGTTGGTGATGCAAGATTTCGTTTATTTTAACTTGTGTTAGGTGTCCTAGATCTTTCAAATTAACACAAATTCAAAAATGCAATTTTTTGGGGTTTAACCATCAAAAACATCTCCTTAAATTCTGCAATTTCAGCAAGAAACTACTAATGGGACACCTAATCAAGACCACAAATCAAAATTTCCAAAATCCTAAAAAATTGTTCACTATCTCCCGCGCTAGCGCTACCACAGGCGCTAGCGTCCATGTTCGATTTTCTGTATTTTTAAAATTTCGAAAAATCCATAAAACTATTTAAATCTATATTTTCTACTTAGATTTGCACTTCTGTTTTTCTTTGTTTTTTTTGAAAAATCAAATAAAAAACTACAAAAACCAAATTACAAAAAAATATGTTTTTCTTTTTCGCTTGTGTTGTTTCCTTTGTTTAAAGTTCATCTTTATGCAAAAATCAAATATAAAAATTACAAAAGCAAAAATTACAAAAATATGCTTTTATTTGCTAAAATCAAAATACAAAAAATATAAAACACTAAAACTATCAAAAGTACTGTATGGACTTTCCTGTGATAATCAAGCATGATTTATTCTATTATTTAGAAATTCTACTATGTTGCAATTTATCTTTTCAAACTATGTTGAACATTGTTTTCATCTTGCTTTGATATATCTATTAATATGTGCATCAATTATATTTTAAAGGTTGTGTAGAACTAAGCTTAGCATGCCTCTAAGTATGAGTAAATGTTTTATGTTTGATAATGATATTTATTCACTCACCCTTTTTGGCATTGTCTACATATGTGTTTAATCTAAGAATACTTGTGTATGTTTTGTATTAGTACAATGGATTAAAATTGCACAAGTATCTTACCTACACTCCTTATTTTGCACTCTTAAACAAATTAAGAAAAGTGGTTATGTTTTTCATAAATTCTATTGATTTGCAAAATAAGTGTATTCAGAGAACTTTGTACAAAACAAAATTATAAAATAAATGACAAAGATAACTCCACCAAGCACTACTTGAACCTCCTGAAAAGTCTTAATAAGCATTGTGAGGTTGAGCACCTTGGAAAGAATAGTAAAGTGTCTTGTGCAAATCAAATCTTTCTTTCAAAAATAAGAAAAACCACCTACTCTTAAGTACACCGGATCACTAGTCTCAAAATTCAAAATAAAATATGTGATCCCCAAGCACTACTTTGCACCCTGATAATGAGCATTGTGTGTGCAGAGCACCTTGGTAGTTGTACTTTTTATTGTGCATTAAAGTGTGTGGAAGTAATCTTATTTGTGTTTTATTGTGCTATTACTTTACATATTTCTTATATTTTTGATTAAAACATTTGTTTACACTACTCCAAAATACACTTATGTACACATCATTATCTTCCATAACACTTCTTCTCATGAGTATTGGATCCTAATGCTAATTCTATATTACTCTTTACTTATGAAATGCACTAGATAACCTAGCATGTTTTCTATAATGTTTGGTATGATTTGAAATTGTGAATTGAAATGACATTGTAGTAATCTCTTTGTGATAATATTATTTCATGCTTGGTTATTTTTGTCAACCATAAAAGATTTTCATTGAAACATGATTTACATAAACATCTTCTTTTTGAAATTAAACTCATATATCTTTTTTATGGATTATTCTTGATTACAATAAGATGTTTCATGTATTTCTACAAGTCTTCCGCATCATCACCATATAACTTTTACCTTGCACTTTCATGCTTATATCAAGTCTTAAATCTCAATTTTTTTCTTAAAAATAAGTGGTAGACTTGCTTTGTAGAATTTATATTGGTTGTTCTAACACGCATATCATTTTTTTATAGTAACAAACTCTGATTTATTTCAATATAAACGTGTATGCTAAACGCTCTTCCAACAAATGAAACATTGCTAAAAGGATGTTGTTTCTTTCTTCCAAAATGCTTCAACTCTTATCTTTATAAAGTTAATTTTGAAACTAAAAAACATCTCCTTTTTTTTAACTTAAACTCTTATTTAGTATTATGGTGTTTCTTTTTCGAAATCTTCCGCAATGCTCAAACTCTGATACATTCATGAACTTCAATATAGCTAAGTAATTTTTATTTCAAAAATTCAATTATGATTCTTCCCATTAGATTTAAAAGCTTCATGTTTCAAAAAACTATTATCCGTGACTTCATAACTCACCATAGCGGGGGCATAGGGTTGTAGACATTAGATAAACTTATCTTTAGTCATGTCTTGTCCTTAACCGGGGAGGGTTCCAGTGGAGCCTTGCGAGGCATTGGGGGGAAAGAGTGCTAGGTTGAGTTTTGTCTAGTGTTTGCATATGGGACTAACACCCCAACCTACGACATGTTTGCAGCTCCTCATGCCCATCCGTCACTTAGTACGGGGCTAGGGTGCAGACATATTGTCTGGGTAGATTGGTTATTTGGAAATCCTTATTTTTATGCTTAAAACTTTTATATAAAGGGAAAATCATTACTTTTTTATGCTATAAACTCTGATTTCCTTCTATGAAAAATTTTGTAATGCTTATAACTCTGATCTATTTAAATGAAAAACAATTCTAAAACTCCTTATCATTTACTTCAAAAGCTCGATCATGCCTTATTTTTTATTTACACATTTTTTAGTGCTTTGTTTCCCTACCCACTTTTGCTAATAACAAAGGGGGAGAACTAAAATGATAAATATAACCCGCTATCAAAAACCCAACATGACAAATTAAGATGATAACTTACATATTAGGGGAGCATTCACTTAGGGGGAGCATGTATTTAGGGGGAGCAATTCTAAATGCTAAAATCAATAATTATCCTAAGTCATCACTCTCTCACACACACACAAGTATAGTTTCATCATGCTTATCTATTAATGCTTTGATTTATCATTAATGGATTTGTTATTATCAAAAGGGGGAGTTTGTTGGAACATGGTCATCCGAATCTCCTAGGTTTGAGAATAACAAATCCTATATGTATTTGATCTTGTGTGTTTAAGTGTGCAGGAAAACAAACTCCACATGACTCAAGGATGGTTGTCCCCAAATTTGAGGCCAGAATTCCAACATGGCCACTAGCGCCGGCGGTAGCGATAACGCCTGGCGCTAGCGATGATTAATGCAATTCCGGCGGCTTATATAGAAGGAGCTAGCGCCCGGCGGTAGCTACTAGCGCTGGCGGTAGCATGGCGCACAAGAGGCATAGAGCAAAATATTGTCGCGGATTGAAGATCCTGCCGCGCAAAATGTTACTTAATCAAGGATAGCGCCGGCTTTAGCTACTAGCGCTGGCGGTAGCGTGGCACACAAGAGGCATAGAGCAAAATGTTGCCGCAGATTGAAGATCCAGCCGCGCAAAACATTACTTAATCCGGGCTAGCGCCGGCGGTAGCGCTGAGGCTATAAAATGGACACTTTGGCTCCGTGTTTATGATCCTCTAGAGATCCCAAATTCTAGAGCCTCGTGCCACAACATAGAGAGGAGAGTTTGGAGAGATACTCCCACAAATCCATAAAGCCATAAGGAGATCCGTGGAGAAGATTTCAACACGCTTCATCTTCGTGACGAAAGACCGCATCGACTACGATCACACTCTGCGTCTTCGTCTACTTCTCCAAGAGATCTACATAGAGGGAGTTTTTATATTATTGTCTTTTTATTTCACATCTTTTCTGTAATCGGTAGTGAAATTGCCTCGTGTTGGCGACTAGGTCTGGGGTAGACTTAGGGCTGAAATTCGCCTCGTGTTGGCGACTAGATCGAGGCTAGGTCTAGGGGGTGCTCAAGGCCTTTCTGGGGATAGATTGTCTAGAGCGGCTTGAGGCCGTATCTGGGGAGAGATCGGCTAAAGCCAACCGGTTCGTGGGGATACGAGTCGGTATAGAAAACGAAAAAGGATTTTTATTAGTCGCCTCCGATTTCCAGCGTCATAGAAATCAAGTTTTGTAAAACATTATTTGATATTAATAAAGCATGTCTCTTCACTATTGTTTTACTTGATTTCTTATTGTATTAATCTTGCAATATTTCAAAGTTTTCTAAATATAATCTTAAGTTTTTGAAAACCATTATTCACCCCCCCTCTAAGGGCGCCGACCGATCCAACAGATAATGGGAGTGAATCAACTCCTGGAAGCACAAGGTCTGGAGTATATTCTTTCAGAACCAATAGTCTTTCTCAGAACTGAAGTTCTGGAATGGTTCAGCAATGCAAAATTGTCCTCTTCCAAGTCCTCTTTAAAGTCCAAGATAGGAGGAGAAAGAGTGAAAATCTCCTCAGCCAAAATTGAGAAAGCTTTCCAAATTCCCTCATGCAGTCAGGATGAGGAGGAAGAAATTTTTGACAAGGATAAGAAGAAAGCTCTAAAGTGGGCTGAATATTGTGATAACAAGATTGGATTTTTGAAAAGGAAATTCTTCAGTCAAAGAGGAAAACTTCTATCTGACATAATGGGAAAAGCATTTCTATACAAGCCTGGGTCTCATGACACAATCTCCCAATCTTTGTTTGACCTTATGACAAGAATCATTCTGACAAAGAAAACTTCCTGGGGAGAAGTTATATTTCAAAGACTTAAGGAATGTCTGCAAGCACCTAACATGGGTAGAATTCTATCACTCTATGTAATCCAAACATATCCTGAGAAGTATAAATGGTTAAAAGGATCAAATATCCATTACCTGAAGAGGATGGATATAAAGACCCTTGATAGGTTCACCAGGGTGCTCCCCATGAGCCAGCCCTCTGAGGCAAAGGAGAAAGGGAAAAAGAAATCCAAAGCAGTAAAGAAGCCAAGAATGATTATGTCAAGTTATGAGTTAGACCACTCAGATAAGAATGAAGATGCAGGTGCTGATCTTGGATCTCACTATAGTCCTGACAAGCATGCTCATCTGGATGACATGCATGCTGACCCTGTCCATCCACATGAATTGGAGATAGATAGAACACCTGGTAATTAATCCTTATACTCCACATTACTAATAATGTAATCTAATCATAACCAATCTACTAGTTAATCACTAATGACTCTTAAATAATGTGGACCACAGCTCCTCAAGGCCAAGTGGATGCTCTATCTAAGGGGGAGCAACAATAAGGACAATCTTCCATGGATGCTGCTCATGACAATAATGATAGTGAAGTTGTCTCTCACAGGATTGATAAGGACAAAGTGCCTTCTTCTGAGGACATGCAAAGTAAGATTGACACAATCATCTTAAAACTTGAAAGTAGAATTCAGCTTAATCCTGATAATGAACCTTCTCTCTGGGATTCACCAGGTCATAGTCAACCTGATGATGTCCTAAATTTCTTGGACTCCTCAGTTCCAGACAATGAGGATGATGTTGATTATGAGAATGAGGATGATAATAATAATGATGATGGTGACAATAAGAATGATGCTGATAATGATGATGATGATGGATCTACTGACAACATTGATCTTACAACATAATCTATTACATGAGAGGATCATCATGCTGAGGGGGAGCTTCCAGCAGTTGACATTCAAGATAAACAACCTTCAGTCATTGGACAGCCATCTTAAACCTCCACCTCATCACAGTCTAATGAGAGCATTCTCAATGCCATTCAAATTATGTTAGATACTCATCTAACTTCTATAAAGGATTATGTAGACAGGTCACCTTCTTCAGTAAAAAAATATAAGGATCAGTCTATACTCACTATGAAATCTACAGTGATGGCTGAGGTCAAGGAGATCAAACAAAAGACAACAATCCTTAATAGACAAATGCCAAAGTGGTTTGATCTGGCAGAGAAGACAGTGGCGTCTCAAAATATAATTCTAAGATCAATGGACAAACACCTCTAACTGTCTGAGTAGGATATGACATATGTTAAGAAATATGTCAGCAAGACAGATGAGGTAATAGAAAAATTCTCAAACCAGATAGAAGAATATGTGTACTCCACTACCACGCAACTGAATGGTGAGGCTGACAGGAACAAGGACGAGCTGAAGGACGATATAGAAAATGTTTTTCAAACACTTTCTGGCTCAATAACTGCTGCTCAACAGGATATAAATCAAAAAATATTTGAAGAAGCCAGAAAGGGGGAGGAAAACAATGCTATCACAAACTCTGAGCTAGCCCTCAAGGATCTGCAAGGAACAAGGCTTGCCTTAAACCATCCCCTTCTGGATAGGCAAAGAGCAGAGGATTGGGATTTCTCTAAACAGGAAGAAATAACCCAGAATGAAAGACTGGCAAAGAAAATAGAAAGAGAACACACAATGCTTGCTGAAGAGTTAATGGCCAAGCAGAGGGATGAACAGACCAAAGATCCTGACTTTGAATACTGGAGTGAAGACTCCAAAAGCATCATTCTAAATGCATGGATCAGCCATGGATAAACCTGCAAAGATATTGATAAGATCTATCCCTCTGAAGAGTGGATAAAACACTTGGAAAGAAACACTAAGAGAGAAAGGATATTTAAAAAAAACTGGTAAGAAAAGAGAATCCAAGAAGGATTCCATTAAAATACATTCCAAAGCCATTCCTGTACTTCAAAAGCCAGGAAAATAGGAAGAAAATAGCTGAAATAGAAGCAACAAATGCAGATAAAGAGGCCTCAACCAATGGGATAGAAGTTGTTGCTGACATTGCTGAGTGGTCAACTTCTTCTAAAAGGAGAAAATCTTAAATGAATGTATCTAAGTTTTATGAATATCTGAATTTAATTTGAACAATGTTTCAACACTTTATCTGAAATGAAAATGAATGAGTTGATGAATCTATTACTGTATGTTGTAAGCTAATCTCAGTCATAGCTTAATATTTCTCTGTATTATTGCTCATGTCAATCTGTGATGCTTTGACTTGATTACTTAATCACATTATTGGATTAATAAACCATGTTGGTATTATGCCTATCATGAATATTATCTGTTATGATATAATCTTTAATGCCATATTAATGTTAACATGATTATGTTATGATAAATGCTATGCAGTGAAGTTACATGGTTAGTATTTATTTGTCATGTACCTTAGCATTGTGGTTGTTTGGTCTTCTTCAAATAGGGGGAGATTGTTGGGAATATTACCCTCAATGTTGCCTTGATTTGAAGAAGCGTCACACTCAATGCTAAGTACAAGTTGTATTTGATAAACCCTATTTTACCTCATGAATATGCAAGGTTAGGTTATTCCAAGGTGTGGAATAAGTTTAGTGGTTTTCTGCCAAAACCGCTGAGACATGTTCTCAGTCTCAGCTGAACCGCTGAGACAAGGCCAGGAGCCGCTGAGAAGGTGTTTGGGCCAGTTGAACTACAGATAGAGGAAAATTCCGAATACAACTATATGTCTCAGCGGATCCACTGAGACGGAGACAGAAGTAGCCGCTGAGACTGGAAGCTGTCTCAGCCCAACCACTGAGATAGATTCAAATATGCTGGCGGGTTTTGCTTTTGTTGCAAGTTGCAGAAAAGCAAGATAAGGTGGTCTAGTCACCTCCATGCCTTGTGATGTGCCATCTGATAGCCATTGAAGGCTGGTGCAGTATAAGAGAACAACTTAGGGATTCTAAGGAAGAAGCTTTTTGCTTTACAACTCACATATACTGTTACATTGACGGTTGTCAAGAAGTTCTCTCGACCTGCTTCCTGAAGCAACAAAGGAGAGAAAGATTGTTCTTCCTGGGTGATTGAAGAAGAGCAAGTTGATCCTTATTCATCTACTAAAGAGAAGGATCAGAGAGAGGCAGGATTGAAGCTGTTGTTCACTTCCCAGCTTCAAGAAAGCAACAGAAGACCAAGGTTTGAAAGAGTTACTATTTTATCTTATATTATAAGCATCACTTTTATTATCTTCTGTAGGAACATTATTTGTTCTGAGTTTGTAGGGCATTTTGCCTGAGGGAGTATGGATGTTGGGCCTGAGTGTAGAGCTGAGAGTTCAACTTGAGTGTAGGATATCTGTGGAGATCTGAGGTCGGACTTCTTGATAGGTCTGAGTTGGTAGGGCTGATGTGCTTGAGGTAGGGCTGTTGAGCCTGAGGTAGGGTTTGGGAAAAACCTGAGAGATCCCGAGGGATCTGAGTTGTAAGCTCTTGGAGCTGAGATTGGAGGAGTTGGCCTTGTCTAACTCATTATTAGAAAGGTGAAGGGGGAAAGAGGACTACTCAAGACACCCTGTCTTGAGGAACCTCTATAAATGCTTGTGTATTTTTTGTGTGCTTGATTTCTTACTAACATTAATTCAGAAAACATCTAGACATTAGCCTAAAGAAAAACGACCTATTCACCCCCCCCCCCTCTAGGTGATTAAGACTACATCCTAACAAAATATCATCCCTCATCCCACCTATCTCTAGGCTTTTCGATGGTTACTTCTCCAACAATATATGTAAGAGTAGTACATGATTGTTCAATACAATCCTAGACGTCTAGATCTAAATTAAATAGAAAACAACGCATTCACGTTCTCCAATAGTTATAGTCAGTTCCTGTGAAAAATAGAGGTCTAGATATTCCATGCCCCTCATAAAAAGCGAGAACATGGAGCGCCATTATTCCCGGTTGTTAGACCATTTAGGAATAACCTTTCTCTGATACGACTTGTTGGATCTGTAAGCGCCCTTAGAGGTGGGTGAATAAGGATTTTAAAAACTTTTAATTTAAATTGAGTTTATTTAAATGGGTTGACAGTATTTTCAAGAATATCTCAGATTAAATACTGTAGTAAGCTTCTTATGAAAGTGGGTTGTAATTTAAACGACAGATGTGAACTCTGTTATTACCGCCAGCGTTAGTGTTACCGCTCGGCTTTAGTGACAGAGAATGCCTTTTTATTTATATTTCAAACATCAAAGATTGCATAGTGATATTAGTAAAATAACATGTCATATTATTGCTTTCATAATCTTTACAAAACATTATCCCAATAACACTTGAGATTGAGGCGAAAATGTAAAAACCATATTGGTTTTCTATACCGACCCTTCTCCCATGGACCAGTTGGCTCTAGCCTATCTCTCCCCAGATGAAGCCTTGAGCCACCCCCAAGATCTAAACCTAGACTTAGTCGCCACACTCACACGACAAATTCTCCATAGTCCTCGCAAGGCCCTAGTCGCCAACAATGCGATGAATTCTCCCTAAGCCACTCACGACCTAGTCTCCAACACAACCAAATTTCTCTACTGATACAAAGGTTAAGAGTTACAAGGTAAAATAAAAACTAAAGAAAAACAACTCCCTCTTATGTTGAACTCGAAGAACTTTTCGAGGGTGTGCCGAAGTAATCTTTGATGTTGATGTGAATGGCCTTCATGTAGGATAAGCGTGATCAATCCTTCTTCGAGTTCCTTGCATTTATGAATGTTGATCGAAATTGTCTTGGTTGCAAAAAGTAGGCTCTCACGAATATAGGAGTGGTGGATTCGAAATCTTCTAAAATTAGCAGATCAAAATTGAGGCGGATCACTCTTTAAATAGGCTCGGATCCTAGCGCTAGCGGTAGTGCTACCGCCGGACAATAGCCTCTTTAGGCCACATTCTGGCACGCTGATCGAGCCATTTTTGGCATCCTTCTGGCTCCCAAATTGGTATCCTCTCCTACCACGCCGCGGTAATGCTAATGCGCCACGTTAGTATATATCATTCCCAACTGCCAGATCTCCTTCCTTTTCTTGTCCTCAATCAGCACCGTGATCATGGGACTTCCATAAGTTACCGTCGGACATTAACCTTAATGCTCTGAGGTAAGAGTTACCATATTCAGTCTTGACAACCTTCCTTTCTCGACGAATGTTTCATTTTCAACAAAGTTTCTAAATCTGCATATGCTACCACCAGCGATAGCATTAGCGCGTCGCACTATCACTAGATCTTTGACCTGGTAGGGAATTCTTCATCTTTCTTTCTCGTAGTCATAGAGGCTTGAAAGTAGAAGTTCCTGCACATTGTAAACACATGGCAAGTATAATCAAATACAATGGGATTTGTTATTCTCAAACCAAGAGATGTGGAAAGAATGTTCCAACACAACCTAACGCCAGCGTTAGGGCTAACGCCTGGCGTTGACTCTGTATAGAAATGTTTTGATGGCTCGAATCCATATTCTAGGGAAGAAGATATTGTATCTTTGCAAACATTTCATTTTAGGCAATACTAACGCTAGTGTTAAGCCTAACACTGGTGTTAGGTCAAATCATTCCAAAAATGCATCTTCAATCACAACAGCTTCCCTTCATACCATTTTCATGCTGGTGAGATCGAGGGTCAACACCAGCATTGGCTGTAATGCCTGGCGTTAGACCACATCATTTCTTTTCAGCACTTGAGCATGCCCAGACCAACGCATAACATCCTCGGGTCATATTTGTTCAATTCTGCATACTAAAAACAATATGGCAAACTATATCAAGTACAAGTAGTATTTGTTATTCTCAAACCAAAGAGATGTAGAAAATTGTGTTCCAACAATCTCCCTTTTGAAAATAACAAATCCAGTTAAGATAAATTAGATTTCAAATGGTAAATGAAGGGTTTTTAACAGAGATATGACAAATATTCTTAGTATAGAAATGTGCTCCCCCTATTTAGGTGCCCCCCCTTAGTGTATGCTCCCATA
The DNA here is from genome assembly GCA_033032865.1 of Dactylorhiza incarnata. Classification (NCBI taxonomy): domain Eukaryota; kingdom Viridiplantae; phylum Streptophyta; class Magnoliopsida; order Asparagales; family Orchidaceae; genus Dactylorhiza; species Dactylorhiza incarnata. Next base: position 18,388,702 of record JAWHQI010000001.1, on the reverse strand, counting down.
GAATAGATTTGTGCTCCCCCTTAATCTAGTGAATCCTACTCCTTAATCATTTAAGATTTATCATTTTATTCTCCCCCTTTTATTATTAGCAAAAGTGGGTGGAGTGAAACAATACAAGACTCTAAGAAGATAAAAAATGAAAGTTGGGACACCAGGAGAGGGTAAGAGTTTTGTTTTACAATAGAGGAAGTCATGATCGAGCATAGAGGGATTTAATGCAGTGAAAAAATATATGATAAGCATGTAAGTAACAAAATCCCTTTTTACTTTACCAAGCAAGTCTACCACTTGTTGAAAAAAATGAAAAAGAGTTTTAAAATATAAGTGATGAAAGGACCTCAAGGTTAAGACTTGAAATAAGCATGATAAAGCATGGTATAAATACACGATCAAATCAATATTGTAAAAAAATAATCTTTTTAATTTTTAAACAAAGTTTCTTGATAGTTAGTTTTGCATTGTGGAAAGAAAACTGCAAACAATTTTTCTAGAATTTTCACATGTAATAAGCATAAGCCTTAATAGTTTTTTTCAACAACTAAAGGCAAGCATGATTGGACATATTCAAAGAGATAGTAGCTACAATGTGACTAATTCACATTTCAAGTAAAGAAAACATTGTAGAGATCATGAATTGCAATCTAGTGCTTTTAATTAAGTTTTTTAGAGAATTATGTAGATGTACACTAGGATCCAATTCTCATGAGTAGAAGCTTTATGAAAGATAATGATGTGTGCAAATATTGTTTTGATAAGAGTATACAAGTGATATAATCAAAACACATGAGATATGTAATGAAGTAGTAAGACAATATTAAGAGAGTAGTCTTAGAATTACTTCTACACATCAATTCTAGAATTATATTTCAAAGCACATAAAAGAGTACAACTACCAAGGTGCTTCGCCCACACAATTCTCATGAAGACTTATCAGGGAGCGATGTTTTGCTTGTGGGATCACATAAGCATTTGATATATATATATATATGTATATATATAAAGCGATCCAGTGTACAAATAGAAGTGATAAAAACTATGTGTTTGCACAAGACACTTTACAATTCTTTCCAATGTGCTTAACCTCACAATGCTCATTAAGAGATTATTAGGAGGCTAAGTAGTGCTTGGTGGAGTTATCTTTGTCATTTTATTCATATATATTTTTATTCAGACAAAGGTCTCCGAATTCACTTGTTTTTTGCAAACGTCTATATTTTTGAAAAACAACACTTTTATATGTGCAAGAAATTGATGTTTGAAAAGGTGTAGGTACTTTAGACATATAACTTAACATGCTAAATTATTACACTACACAATCATGCAATACTAAGATTATAAGCATATGTAGATTACAAACAGAGTGAGTGAATGAATCATTATTTAACATAAAATGTTACTCATACTTAGAGGCATTCTAGGCAATCTTACACAATTTTCTATAGTCTATTCCATTGCACCTAATAAGATTAAGGCATGACAAGACAAAACAATATTTAGGAAACTTGAAATAAAAATTAAACATTGATGAGAATCCTTAAGAGTATGCCTAAACACTTTTGACCATTTAAGACAGTGGGTCATGTGATATCCAATAGGCAAATAACAAACATATATATATATATTTGTTTTTGTTTTTGAAAATTTTTAATACACACAAAAAAACACAAAACATATTTTTGAAGTGTTTTGATTATTTGATTTTTTTGTGGATTTTTGAATAATAAGAAGAAACATATCCCTAAATTTTTGAGAATAAAACAAAAAGTAAAAATAAGTTTTTGAATATTTTTTATTATTTGAAATTTTTTGTTTGATTTTTAAATAAAGAACAAAAAAATTGTAGGAATTTAATATTAAAAAAAATTGAGAAACAGATGTGGAGATATGCATGAGAGAATATGAGAGATTTTCAACATTAAAAGAATTGAATTTGGAGCATAGAAGGCTAACGCCAGACATTGAGTTCTAACACCCAAATAGTGGACTATTTCTTGAGTTTTTGAAAAAACTTTTCTTTGATTTAGAGTTGTTGTATAAAGACCTTATTAGTATAGAAATTTCAGACGTTTTAGAGAACATTAGAGAGCTCTTTAAGCATATTTTTGTCTTTAAAAAATAAATTTTACATTTTTATGGGGTAATGTTTTTGTTTTGAGGAATAGATAAAAATAAGATTCATGAATGATAGAATAACAGAGAATTTTATTTTTAGGAGAAGTAGCTTTGTGTAGGTTTTAATGGGATATATCCAAGACACCCAATTCTAACCTAAGTTTGTTGAAACGAGCATCGGGGAGAGGTTTGGTAAAGATGTCCGCAAGTTTGGATTCCGTGCCTATGAAGCTAACTCTCACATGTTCATTCTTGATGTGATCCTTAATGAAGTGATGATGCACATCTATGTGTTTAGACCTTGAATGATGAACATGGTTGTCGGTTAGATCGATTGCACTTTTGTTGTCACATTTTAATTCAATATTATTTAAATGAACCCCAAAGTCTTCTAGTGTTTGACTCATCCAAAGAGCGTGTGCACAACAACTTCCTAGTGCAACATATTCGGCCTCAGTTGTGGAGAGAGCAACATAATTTTGTTTCCTACTTGACCATGATATAAGAGACGGGCCTAAGAAGTGACATGTGCGACTTGTGCTCTTATGATCTAGTGAACACCCTGCATAATCAGAGTCGGAATATCCATGCAATACAAATGAATCATTATAAGGATACCATAAGCCTAGACTGTAGGACATGTGTGTCACATCCCTTTGTTTGAGAATAACAAATCGCATATTGTATTTGATATTGCTTGTAGTGTGTTTATATTGTGCAGGAACTATAGGTGCAATACTCCACAGGTAGAAGGCAGCATTGAATCAAACTTTTGAAAGGAGCAGCACTAACGCCAGCGCTATCGCTACCGCTAGGCGCTAGCCGTTCGACGAAATAGAAGCTGCGTTCGACGAAAATTTCGGTCGACGAAAATTTCGTTCGATGAAATGCCGTTCGACGAATTTGTCTCCATTCGACAAAATTTCCGTTCGAGTAACTTGAAGCTCCGATCGACGAAAGTTATTTCTGCCATGCCGCTGACAGTTTTCACTACCGCCAGCGCTAGCGCTACCGCCTGGCGCTATCTCAAGTTCGTGCACAGCACCACGCAGCCGACGGTTTCGCAACCGCTCCACACGAACGCTACCGCAGGCGCTAGTAGCTACCGCAGGCGCTAGCGAGAAGTTCTATATATTGGAGCTTTGCTTATCGTCCTAAAGAATCCATCCAGAGAGGTTTGCTTATGCCATAATTCCAGTGCTGTTATGCTGCCGAAGATGGATCTCCCACAAAAAGCTTAAGGAGAATTCTGGAGGAGGACTACGTCACGCTACATCCGAAGGACGATCGCTTCGACCTCGCTCATACTACAACGATCCTTCATCTCCAACTTCAGAAGATCTCATATAGGGTGTTTTTATTATTGTTTTTCATTATTTCCATTCCATACTTTTTATAACCGTTTAGAGAATTCGCCTTGTGTTGGCGACTAGGTCTGGGTAGGAATTAGGGGGAAATTCGCCTTGTGTTGGCGACTAGGTCTAGGTTATTAGATTTAGGGGGTGCTCGAGGCCATATCTGGGGAAGGATTGGCTAGAGCGGCTTGAGGCCATATCCGGGGAAGGATAGGCTAAAGCCAACCGGTTTGTGGGGATACAAGTCGGTATAGAAAAGGAAAATTTATTTACATATTTGTCGCCTCCGATTTCTAGCGATATTGAAATCAATTTTTTAAACACCTTTTCATATAATATAATCATGTCTCTATTTGTGTTTACTTGATTTCTCTCATTTGGCGTAATCTCTATTATATTGTGTTCTAAGTTTTCAATTCTAAATCTAAATTGTTTATTTCAATCTCTTTCATCATTAAACAATTTAGTACTTGTTTCTAAAATTGCAAATCTTAATTTTTCTATTCATTTAGCTAAATTGTTATTTTACCTTCTCATATTATAAAACAATTTAGTAATTTTCTTAAATTTATAAGAAAGAATTTTATTCCCTTATTCACCCCCCTCTAAGGGCACCGTAAGATCCAACAAGTGGTATCAGAGGGCAGGTTATTCCAAACGGTTTAAAAACCAGGAATAATGGCGTCTTATGATCTCGCTTTTTCCGAGGGTCAGGGAATTAGTAGACCTCTACTCTTTACTGGGTCAGATTATAATTATTGGAAAAATAGGATGCGTTGTTTTCTAATGACCCTAGATATTGAGGTTTGGAACATGGTAGAAGAAGAATACACTCCTCCTACATTTGTAGTTGGAGAGGTTATGTTAGAAAAACCCAAAGATAAATGGGATGATCGGGATAAACTCAAATGTAAAAATAACGCAAAAGCCATGAATGCTCTATTTTGTGTGTTAGATAGAAATGAATTTAATATAATTTCTGCATGTACTACTGCATATGAAATTTGGAATCATTTGGAAGTTACTCATGAAGGTACATCGCAGGTTAAAGATTCCAAGCTTTTCGAACTGGAGTCGGAATATGAAAAATTCCAAATGGATGAAAGTGAAGATGTTGATGTATACGTACACGCGCTTCACCAAGATCGTCAATGCCTCAAAAGCTCTTGGAAAGACCTTCTCAAATGGCGACTTGGTCCGTAAGATCCTTCGTTCTCTTCCTCCAAAATTCAACCCGAAGGTGACGGCTATTTCAGAGTCGCACAACTTAAGAACGCTCCAAGTTGAGAGCCTCATTGGGAATCTCAAAACCCATGAGGTAGAACTCAAAATCCAATTTGATGAATACAACAAGGAGCCAAAGAAGAAGGTGTTGGCACTAAAATCAAAGAAAGAGTGCCAAGAGGATGAGGATGAAGATGAAGAAAGCCTTTTAGTGAAGAACTTCCAAAAATTCATGCGCAATCCGGAAAGGAGAAACACCTTTCGAAAATATTTCCAAGAGGTTGAAAGATGGAAAGGGTCATCTTCAAAGAAGGAAAAAGAGAGCGACAATGAAGAAGAGAGACCTCCACCGGAATGCTATCATTGTAGGAAGATGGGGCACATAAGGAGCCAATGCCCAAAATTCTTGAAGGAGAAACGACACAAAGGGAAAGAAAAGAGGAAGGTGCTAAAGGCAAAGACATGGGATGACCCCTCTTCCTCCTCCTCCGAAGAATCAAGCGGGTCTTCATCAAGTGAAGATGAGAAAGCAAACATGTGCCTCATGGGACATGGAAACGACGGTGACGACACCAGTGTTCCTAGTGACACTGAGGTAAATCCTCCCACTTATGATGAACTCTTTAATGAATTCCTTGAAACTTGCAAAGTTTTTGATAAAAATATGAAAGATAGTATCTTATTAAATCATGAAAATGAATCTCTTATTAAAGAAAATCAAATGCTTTCCAAAAAGGCAATTGTTTTAGAAAAGAGAAAGGTTTCTTGCCAAGAATGTGATCACTCCACTAAATTGGCAAAAGATATTGAAGAGTCACTTTCTAAAGCCCTCTCTCATGCCAAAACTCTTACAAAAGAGAAGGGGGAATTAGAAAGGAAATTAGAAGCCTCTCTTTTGCAAATCAAAAATAATAAAAAAAGGTTTTGAAAATAGGTGTGTCATGCTTGTAAAAGAAAACTCTTCACTTAAAGCACAAGTTCATGATCTCACCATGGCCATTAAAAAATTTGGAATAAGCCAAAAATCTCTGGAAATGATTTTAGGGAACCAGTGCCATGGTTCTGGAAAATTTGGGCTCGGATATCGAGGTGAGAGCTACCACCCGGCGCTAGCCACTAACGCCGGCGCTAGTACTCATACCAGAAACCTGAATTTTCTTTTTCAAAATGTTTTTTCTTCTGTAAATCCAACTTATTCCAGCAAGAAAATATTCCAGAAAAGGGTCTCAACCCCCTTTATTTCGTGTGCAAACAGTTATAGGTTAGGTCACACATCTAGTTCTTGCAGGAGAATAAAACAAAATGCTTTAAAACAAATCTGGGTACCTAAGGCTTCCACTTATTCTATGGGTGGTACCACTTGGGTATCCAGATCTTTACTCTCATCTTCTTTCTAGATGTGCAGGCAGGCTAAGGACAATGAAGATGTGTGGTACTTGGATTCAGGATGCTCCAAGCACATGATGGGAAATAAAGCAAAGTTCCTTAGCCTAGAAAAGAAGAAGGGAGGGATCATGACGTTTGGTGATAACAGAAAAGGAAGGATCATGGGAATTGGTACAGTTGGTAACAAATCTTTTACTATATCTAATGTTCTTTATGTGAAAGGATTAAAACACAATTTAATTTCTATTAGCCAATTATGTGATAAAGGATTAGATGTGTTATTTGAATCTTCCACTAATCTATGCAAAATATCTAATCCTATTACAAACAATATTTTACTTACTGCACCAAGAATACACAATGTTTATATAGTTTCATTTCATGATCTTTCAAAATCATCTTTAAAATGTTTTATTAGCAAAAATGATGAACTTGAACTTTGGCATAGAAGGCTAGGACATGCTAGCACAAAGCTTATTGTAAAACTTGCCAAAAGAGATTTAATTAGAGGATTGCCTAGATTAAATGGAAATTTACCTTAACTTTGTTCACCATATCAAAAAGGTAAAATTACTAGATCCTCTTTCAAAAGTAAAAATATTATTTCTACTACAAGACCTTTGCAATTAATTCATATGGATCTCTTTGGTCCCGTTAGCACCACAAGTCTTGGTGGTAGATTATATACATATGTTTTAATATATGATTTTTCTAGATATTGTTGGACAATATTTCTCTCATCCAAATCCGAAGCGTTTTATGAATTTTCAAAATTATGTACTCGTATTCAAAATGAAAGTGATTTAAAAATTAAATGCATTCGCTCGGATCATGGAGGAGAATTTGAAAATGAAAAATTTACATCTTATTGTGATATGTTAGGCATAAAACATGAGTTCTCCGCACCACGCACACCACAACAAAATGGTGTTGTAGAAAGAAAGAATAGGACACTTCAAGAGCTAGCATGCACTATGTTATGTGAATATAAATTACCTAAGTCCTTTTGGTCTGAAGCTGTAAACACATCATGTTATGTTATAAATAGAATAATGCTTCGCCCATCTTTAAATCTCACACCATATGAACTTTATTTTCAAAAGAATCCTAATGTATCTTACTTCAAAGTTTTTGGTTGTAAATGCTTTATTTTAAATACAAAAGATAGCTTGGGAAAGTTTGATGAAAAATGTGATGAAGGAACATTTCTTGGATACTCTTCAACTAGTAAAGCTTATAGAGTTTTTAATAAAATAACTAGAAAAGATGAAGAGTCAATTAATGTGAAATTTGATGAGCTTGTTCCTTGTATAGAAAGACTTTCCGCAGGCAAAGAGGATGATCTATTACCTCCTTTGGAGCATGGTGATGAAGAACCTTCCAAAGAAGAAGATGAGGAGGCCAAGAAAGATGAATATGTACCTTTAAGCATCTTAAAATTTACAAAGGATCATCCACGGGAACTTATAATTGGTGAACCATCCATCGGGGTAAGAACTCGCTCTTCTCTTCATGAATCATTTTCAAATATTTGTTTTGTTTCTGAAATAGAACCAAAAAACATTTCTACTGCTTTAAATGATGAATTTTGGTTTTTGGCTATGAATGAAGAGTTAGAATAATTTGAGCGACATAATGTTTGGAAATTAGTTGAAAGACCATCTAATCACCTGGTTGTAGGTGTAAAATGGATTTTAAAAAATAAATTAGATGGTGAGTCAAGAATCTCTAGAAATAAAGCACGATTAGTAGCACAAGGATATTCTCAAATCGAGGGGATAGATTTTGATGAATCATTTGCACCCGTTGCAAGATTAGAGTCAATAAGAATTTTTCTAGCATTTGCAAGCTTTAAAAGAATAAAACTATTTCAAATGGATGTGAAAAGTGTTTTTCTAAACGGGTTTGTAAAAGAAGAAGTTTATGTTGAACAACCCCCCGGTTTTATTAGTGAAAAATTTCCAAATCATGTTTATAAACTAGAGAAAGCGCTTTATGGTTTAAAACAAGCGCCCCGTGCATGGTATGAAAGACTTACATCATTTTTGTTAAAGCACGGTTATATTATGGGAAGTGTGGATAATACTCTCTTCATTAAGCACAACAATGATGATATAATTATTTTGCAAATATATGTTGATGATATTATTTTTGGATCCACTAATGAAGAGATGTGTAAAGAAGTTATTTTAGTGATGAAAAATGAATTTGAAATGAGTCTTGTAGGAGAACTTTCTTATTTCCTTGGTTTTCAAATATCACAAAGAATTGATGGTATCTTAGTATGTCAAACTAAATATGTCCATGATATGCTTAAACGTTTTGGATTTGAAAACCTTAAACATGCTTCTACACCAATGAGTGCATCACTAAAATTAGGAAAAGATGAATCAAGAATTTCTATTGATCAAACTTTATATAGTGGTATGATAGGATCTCTACTTTATCTAAGTGCAACTAGACCCGATATTATGTTTGTCGTATGCTTATGTGCTCGATTTCAAGCCAATCCAAAAGAATCTCATTTAAAAGTGATAAAACAAATTTTTAGATATCTCATTGGGTCATTTAGATTAGGATTATGGTACCCGCACAATAATTCTTTTATACTTCACGGCTACTCCGATTCGGACTATGCCGGTTCTTCACTTGATAGAAAAAGCACTAGTGGTACTTGTCATTTTCTAGGACCTTCATTAGTTGCATGGTCTAGTAGGAAACAAAATTCGGTTGCACTCTCCACCACAGAGGCCGAATACATTGCATTAGGGAGTTGTTGTGCACAAGCACTATGGATGAGCTAAACTTTAGAGGACTTTGGTTTTCATCTAAAACTTATTGAATTAAAATGTGACAACAAAAGTGCCATTGATCTCACATATAATCCAGTACACCACTCTAGATCCAAACATATAGATGTGCGTCATCATTTCATAAGGGATCACATTAAAAAGGAAAATTTAAGGATTAGTTTCATTGGCACGGACTCTCAACTTGCTGATATATTTACTAAACCTCTTCCCGATGCAAGGTTTCAAATGTTAAGGTTGGAATTAGGAGTCTTAGACATCTTATGATGAATAACATGTAAAATGCTAATGTTTTATGCAATTTGAGCAATCAAGGCATCTCTGAATATTACACAATTTCTGCATAAGACTACTCTTAAGACCCCTAACCAATATAAAAAATAAAAAATTAAAAATTCTTAAAAAATCGTGTGAGTTTTCTGTTTTTTAAAATTTCTAAAAATCAACAAAAATATGTTAGTTTATATGTACAAATTTATTTTTGTGTTTCTGTCTATTTTATTTTTTTTGTTTTATTTGCATTATGAAAAATCAACTACAAAAATTCAAAATTCAAAAAATACAAAAATATGTTTGTGTGATTTTTTCTGTTTTTATTTCATTAAATTTTTTTTCAAAACAACAAAAAAACTGTATGATCTTTATTGCCAATATCAAGCATGTATGAATTCTATTATTTAGAATTATTTACAATGTTAAAACATATTCTTTCAAATTTCTATGAACATTGTTTTGCTTATCATGCTTTGATATATCTATTTTAGGTGCATCAATTGTATTGAAAAATATGTGTAGAACCAAGCTTATCATGCCTCTAAGTATGAGTAAATGTATTATGATTGATAATGATACCTTTCACTCACTTATTTTGGTAATCAACATGTGTGTTTAAATCTAAAAATGCTTGCTTGTGTATTGTATTTGTACAATGAATTAAAACTTGCATAAGTTTATTACCTACACTACATTTGAATTGCACTTATGAAATTTAGAAAAGTGGTTAAGTTAAAAATTTTTTGGGTTTGCAAAACAAGTGTATTCGGAGAATGTTGTCTCACAAATGTGAACAAAGAATTATATATGTAGACAAATATAACTCCACCAAGCACTACTTGAACCTCCTGATAAGTCTTCATAAGCATTGTGAGGTTGAGCACCTTGGAAAGCATAGTAAAGTGTCTTGTGCAAACCTTTGTTACTACACCACTTTGTTAAAAACTATGTGCATTAAAAGTGTGTGAAAGTTGATATACTTGTGTTTTTTTGTGCACTTTACTTTACATATGTCTTGTATTTTTGTTGATTTAAATCAATTGTTAACATTGCCCAAAATACACTTATGTGCACATCATTATCTTTCATAACACTTCTTCTCATGAGTATTGGATTCTAATGCTTTATCTATACTACTCTTTATATAAGAAATGCACTAGATAACCTAGCATGATCTCTACAATGTTTTGGTATTTCTTGAAATTAAAATTAAGTAACATTGTAGTATAATCTCTCTTTGATATGTTCATTTCATGCTTGGTATCTTTATGAAAAACTTTGAGATTTCAAATAGGTTAAAACATCTTTTCAATTTTGAACTAAAACTCATATTTTTACTTATGCTTTTCATGCTTACAAAAAGATGTTTGTTATAATCTTCCGCTTGCTTACAACTCTTATCTTTTTATTTGAAATCTCTAATGTACTATGCTTAAAATCTTTATCATTATCTATATTACAAAAGCTCGATCATGCTTTATCATTTATAAGAAATGCCTCCTTACTTCCCTCACCCCACCTTCTTTTGATAATACCAAAAGGGGGAGATTTAATTGAAGAAATATATATAGGAAAAATACAGAAGATTAAGGGGAGATTAATTCATGTAATCTATCATTTAGGGGGAGTAAAACATAAATTGCATTTATGTAGGGGGAGCATTAAGATAGGGGGAGTATGCACATTATTATGCTTATCATATACTATAGTTGCACTATTATCTTGCTTATCATATACTATAAACACTATTATTGATTTCTTGCTTAGAGGATTTGTTATTATCAAAAGGGGGAGATTGTTGGACATGTGTGTCACATCCCTTTGTTTGAGACTAACAAATCCCATATTGTATTTGATATTGCTTGTAGTGTGTTTATAGTGTGCAGGAATTATAGGTGCAATACTCCACAGGTAGAAGGCAGCATTGAATCAAACTTTTGAAAGGAGCAGCACTAACGCCAGCGTTATCACTACCGCTAGGCTCTAGCCGTTCGACGAAATTGAAGTTCGACTAACTTGAAGCTCCGATCGACGAAAGTTGTTTCTACCACGCCGCCGATAGTTTTTGCTACCGCCAGCGCTAGCGCTACCGCCTGACGCTATCTCAAGTTCGTGCACAGCGCCATGCAGCTGACTGTTTCGCAACCGCTCCACATGAACGCTACCGCAGGCGCTAGTAGCTACCGCAGTCGCTAGCGAGAAGTTCTATATATTGGATCTTTGCTTCTCGTTCTGAAGAATCCATCCAGAGAGGTTGTTTGTGCCACAATTCCAGTGCTGTTATGCTGCCGAAGATGGATCTCCCACAAAAAGCTTAAGGAGAATTCTGGAGGAGGACTACGACACGCTAAGTCCGAAGGACGATCGCTTCGACCTCGCTCATACTACAACGATCCTTCATCTCCAACTTCAGAAGATCTCATATAGGGAGTTTTTATTATTGTTTTTCATTATTTCCATTCCATACTTTTTGTAACCGTTTAGAGAATTCGCCTTGTGTTGGCGACTAGGTCTGGGTAGGACTTAGGGGGAAATTCGCCTTGTGTTGGTGACTAGGTCTAGGTGATTAGATCTAGGGGGTGCTCGAGGCCATATCCGGGGAAGGATTGGTTAGAGCGGCTTGAGGCCATATCCGGGGAAGGATAGGCTAAAGCCAACCGGTTTGTGGGGATACAAGTCGGTATAGAAAAGGAAAAATTATTTACATATTTGTCATCTTCGATTTCTAGCGATATTGAAATCAATTTTTGTAAACACCTTTTCATATAATATAATCATGTCTCTATTTGTGTTTACTTAATTTCTCTCATTTGGTGTAATCTCTATTATATTGTGTTCTAAGTTTTCAATTCTAAATCTAAATTGTTTATTTCAATCTCTTTCATCATTAAACAATTTAGTACTTGTTTCTAAAATTGCAAATCTTAATTTTTCTATTCATTTAGCTAAATTGTTATTTTACCTTCTCATATTATAAAACAATTTAGTAATTTTCTTAAAATTGTAAGAAAGAATTTTATTCCCTTATTCACCCCCCCCCCCCCCCTCTAAGGGCGCCGCAAGATCCAACATAGACTAGATGATCCGGTTGAATATCTAAAAATTCATTTAGGGTGCTGATAGAGGCATCCCACTTTTGGCTTTAGGCAGCCCATAAAATGGGTGGGTCCTACCTTCTTTTTTCTTCCCCCCATAACCTAATAGCAGCCCAAAACCCTTCCGCCGCTCTGCTCGATCTCCCCCCTCCCGAAGAACAGCGGTTCCTTTCTTCCGCTTCTCTGATCGATCTCCCCCCTCCTGAAGAACCTCGCGCTCTGCTCGATCTCCCCCCTCCCGAAGAACATCGCTCTTCTCGATCTCCCCTCTCCCGAAGAAAATCGCTCTGCTCGATCTCCCCCCTCCCGAAGAACAGCGCCCTTCTCTTCCCCGCCGCTCACCCCTCCACCGCTCCCATTTCCTCCACAGCCGCTCATCTCCATGACTGTAGTAGAGCCTAAAGAGGTATGCACGACCTCCATTCCGCCTGTCGGTGATGCCGCGGAACTCCATTCCAACCCTCCCTTGCCGGAAGACATCGCCATTTCCACTATAGAGGGTCTAGTTGACCTCGAATTTGACCCAGAACCGTATAGGCTCTAGTTCCACAGCTATTCTTCATCTCGTTCGCAGCCACCTTCTTCAGATTATGGTATATTTTTTGCCTCTTATTTCCCCTTGAAATGATTAATTAAGCTTGCACAAATCGTAGCTTGATTTTCTGCGAATTAGTTGGTTGATTAACTACAGGGAAGAAATGTGTTGGGTTGTTTATTTCAATTGCCAAGATTTTCTGCATTATTGTGAATGTAAGACTTTCCCTCTCGGAACACAAAACACGGCCGAGGGGAGTCTTATGCCCAGGACAGCCGCCTTGCGGAGGTTCCAGCACACGAGCTAGCCTCCCCCACAAGACGCCTACCCTACCGGCCGAACCAACTAAACAACGCCAACCCATCAATAATGTAAACACAAGAAGCCATAATTAAATCCACATAAGCAAGTGCCACAAAAATTATGAGACAGGAAGCTCCTGTACTATATCAGAGTGACAAAAGAAACGCCTCAAGGGCTACATCTCAAACTGTGCTCACATATGTCACCGACGGTAGTGAGGGTATCGTGGCCTCCGGCTCTGTCGTCCTGACCTGGCTATTCTCCTCCAGCGCCGTACGCTACTGCTCCAGGGTGCGCTCCTAAAAAGAGGGACGTAGCAACCGTTAGTCATAAAGACTAAGTGGCTTCACATCCACTTCCCCGGCGACTCCAAGGCACCAGTTGGTAGGAAAGGAAGAAAAGATGCAATATAAGCAATAATATACAAGCAAGTGACATGAATGGTTGTTCATATATGACAGTTGTATAAGTACCCAAGTACTTACAGTAACTCTAACTAACAGGTACATAAATAACAATGGTTATATAAGCAAGTACTAGTAACCAGAAAGCATGAGCAGAGTATCACAAAACTGAATTGAACTTAACTTATAAGGATGCCCATACAAGCTTATAAGTTAAGGATCTGAACATGAAGGTAACTCATCATATAAAGGTGCTCATACAAGTTTATATGAGGAGGATCCAATGCGGTGGAATGCAATGATTATGAAGGATGAATGCAATGCAATGATTATGATATGATGACTCACCCATGCATGTTTGCTATGTCGACATAGATCATTAGTTCTCACTTTTTGAGGGTAGCTAACCGCTCAGGCATCTCCCGTCGTGGCCAGACGGAGACAGTGGAACGAGCTCCTCCACTACTAGGAGGGTATGAACACCACCAGTCCTAGGCCTCTGTACGCCTCGACACTAAGAACACACATCAGAGACCCTGCGTACTGCTCGTAACATGCTGAGCCTTCAAGGACATAGAAGGGGACTTGGGTAGGTAAGCACCAAGAGTCTAACCCAACCGGTCTAGAGTCTAACTGCCGACTTCTGTCGGTGTCATGACTAACAAGCCCGTAGACCCGCCATAAGTAATCCTCCAACCAGGTTCCACACACCACCAGGTGTAAGCCATGCAAGCCATGTTCTTCCAATGCACAATCCGACTCCTATGAAATCCCCGTGTTATCTCACAATCATTACCTTGAATATTTCCCCAATTTCAAGCCCTGTCTATATTTACCACTGTTATTTGCAACACAACAAATTTATAGGAAGAGACTAACAATATTACCGTAAATATAAATCCAACATTCATAATTCTGACCGGGGGTGGTCTCAATACCATTAGTCACATGTACACCAAATTTTACGAACATTCGATAAGTAATTTGAGAGAAATCCAAACATCATTATAAATTTTACGCGTGTAACGCTGTTTACCGAAACTGGATTTCTGGGAGTTACGCTCCACCACCAATAACGTGCCACCCCATTTTGAAAAGCTCTTTCCGAGGGCTACAACCGTTATGTTGAGCCCTCAACCCAGATTCAGCCACATCATGGCTAGAAGTGGGTTTGAACCCTGCTGTGGAAACCTGGACAGAATCTGTCCAGCACTTATCCTATAAATTGCTTAAACTCAGCATTTTCGATTTGTCATATAGGGAGCTACAGGGTTCTCCAGAAAACGTGCAACTTTTTCGTTGAGCCCAAGGCCTGGATCCAGATGAAACATGCCTAAAATTAGGCTTGAACTCAGCTGCATGTCTAGAAACAGCCCAGGTTTGGTCTGCGGATAATAATCTGCATAAATCTTAAAGTGCATCTAACAGTTGCTGTTCGTTTTCTTCCTACAGCAGAATCTACCCCTTTCCACAAATTTTAATTCCTCCAATACTCCCTCATGAGGCCGCCGATTTTCACGAAATCAACTCCTTTGCCCTCGCATCGAAGAGAGGAGTTATTCAAAGGCATTTTCGCGGCGAACGACGCCCTAAAGCGAAAACCCTAGCGTGACCTCTTCCTACGAATCTCCATAAACTCACCAAACCGAGCTCTTTTGAGCTCGATGTATCTCCTAGTTTTATCTAGAGATCTAGCACCAAGGGAGAGGGGTCGGAAGTCACCTGATTTCCGGCCGACGATCGCGGTTGTCTCCTCCACGGCATGGAGGCAGTTGGCCAAGCTCAAATCCTTCTCCAAGCTTTGCTCCTTCAAAGCTCCTTGGATAAAACCCTTAAGGTGGGGGAAGGAGATGAAGAAGAAGAAGAAGAAATGTGCCAGAGAAAATAATGGCTCGGCCCCTTTTTGGTGAAGAATGAGGCTAATGGATTAAAGAAAAGAGATAGTGGGATTTGATTTGACAAGCATTTACAGCAACAACTTCCCATGCAATTAAGCCTTTATTGAAACGCAGCAGAAAAATTCCCAAACCCTGCACTAAATACTTTCGTCGAACGCTACATCTTCTTCCACCGACGATCAACTGCCCCTTCGACGTTCGTCGAACGACGGCAATTTCGTCGATCGCCCAACGACTACAGCTTCGTCGACCGACGATCAACTGCCCCTTCGACGTTCATCGAACGGCGGCAATTTTGTCGATCGTCGAACGGCTGCAGCTTCGTCGACCGACGATCGACTGCCCCTTCAACGTTCGTCGAACGACGGCAATTTCATCGATCGCCGAACGGCTACAGCTTCGTTGACCGACGATCGACTGCCCCTTCGACGTTCGTCGAATGGAAGCAGGAGACACAAACAAACGGGATGTTACAGTGAATGTCTATGAATATCATTGTGATGCATATTGTCAATGTTTAGTTTTTTTTATTTTTGTTTATTTTATAGGGATAGGAAAGAAAATTTTGGCATTACCACAAGTAGACATGCAATTACATTTTAACACCAATATGAGTTTTCCTACGAATGATGCGTTACGAATGTGTCACATGTTGGAACATGGTCTTCCGCATCTCCTAGGTTTGAGAATAACAAATCCTATGTGTATTTGATTTTGTGTGTTCAAGTGTGCAGGTTGGCATAGTCCACATGACTCAAGGAGTACACATGATGACTGCCCCCAAAAATTGAGGCCAAAATTCGAAGAGGCTCACTAGCGCCGGCGGTAGCAACTAGCGCCGGGCGCTAGCGATGATGAGCGTGTTTCCGGGAGCTGTTATGGAAGGCGCTAACGCCTGGCGGTAGCGGATAACGCCGGCGGTATCGGTGAACACAGAAGGAATGAAAGCCTCGTTGCTGCGGATTGAAGATCCTGCCGCGCAAGAAGTTTCTTAATCAGGGATAGCGCCGGCGGTAGCTACTAGCGCTGGCGGTAGCTTGGCGCACAAGAGGCATAGAGCAAAATGTTGCCTCGGATTGAAGATCCTGCCGCGCAAATTGTTTCTTAATCCGGGCTAGCGCCGGCGGTAGCGCTAGCGCCGGCGGTAGCGCTTGGGCTATAAAAGGACCCCCTCTCCTCTTGTTTTCGTACACTAATTGCATACACCTCAGAGAGAGAGTACTAGAATTCCAGAGGCCTATCTTGGCCGAAATTTGAGGTCCCGGCGAAGCTCTGCCAACTTTTGAAGGAGGATTCCATCACGCCGAAGCCAAACGAAGTCCGCTTCGACAAACGCTGATTCTACAGCGGATCTTCGCCTCCATATTCAGAAGTTCATCTTAAGGGAAGTTTTTATTATTTTATTTTTCTTTCTTTGTAAACGGTAGTGAAATCGCCTCGTGTTGGCGACTAGGTCTGGGGTAGGACTTAGGGCTGAAAATCACCTCGTGTTGGCGACTAGATCTAGGTTAGGTCTAGGGGGAGCTTGAGGCCACATCCGGGGAAGGATTGGCTAGAGCGGCTTGAGGCCGAATCCGGGAAGGAGTAGGCTAGGGCCACCGGTTCGTGGGGAAGCGAGTCGGGATAGAAAATGAAAAGAGCTTTTATTATTCACCTCCGATCTCTAGCGACATTGAGATCAAGTTTTGTAAAACTAATTTAATATCAATAAAGCTTGTCTCTATTTTTGTTTTACTTGTCTTCTTGTTTTAATATTGCAATATTCCAAAGTTTTCTAAATAAAATATAAAGTTTTTGAAAACCCTTATTCACCCCCCTCTAAGGGCGCCGACCGATCCAACAAGTGGTATCAGAGCTAGGTTTTGTTCCAATCGGCTTAACAACCGGGAACAATGGCGTCTCATGATCTCGCTTTTCCTGAGGGTCAAGGGGTTAGTCGACCACCTCTCTTTACTGGGTCTGATTTTAACTACGGGAAAAATCGAATGATGTGTTTTCTTATGACTATGGATGTAGAAGTATGGAACATGGTAGAAGTTCAGTACTCTCCTCCTACAACTGTAGTGGGAGAGGCGACATTAGCAAAACCTAAGGATAAATGGGACGACAACGATAAACTAAGGTGTAAAAATAATGCTAAAGCAATGAATGCCTTATATTGCACTTTAAATAGGACTGAGTTTAATAGAATTTCTGCATGCACTACTGCTTATGATATTTGGAATCAATTAGAAGTAACTCACGAAGGTACATCGCAGGTGAAAGATGCAAAGCTGTTTCAAATGGAATCTGAATACGAGAAATTTAGGATGGACACGGAAGAGGACATCAACTCCATGTACACTCGCTTCACAAAGATTGTCAACGCATCAAAGGCACTTGGAAAGACCTACTCCGACGGGGACTTGGTGAGGAAAATTCTTCGTTCCTTACCCCCAAGGTTCAATCCGAAGGTGACAGCCATCTCGGAGTCGCACAACTTAAGAACGCTCCAGATCGAGAACCTCATTGGGAATCTCAAAACCCATGAGGTAGAACTGCAAATTCAACATGAAGAATACAACAAAGAGCCGAAGAAAAAGGCGTTGGCACTAACATCAAAGAAGGAGTGCACCGAAGAGGACGATGATGATGAAGAAGGACTGATGGCGCAAATCTCACACACCGCTATAGGCGGTAGCTCGACTGCGACACGAAACGGCAGTGTACCGATCGTTCAAGTAATATAAAATGAGGAGTAATCCCCGAGTATCGAATCTCAAAGGAACACAGTAAGGTGGAGTTAGATGTCGAGGAAGGACTTGAGATCGAAGTCCAGCGATAGGTGGAGTGCGGACGAAAGGGATTTGGTTTGTGGAAATAAAATAAAAGCTATCAACTACTCCTATGCAATGCCGCTATGCAATGCTTCGCTTGGCGGAATGGAGACTAGGCAGGCCTTGAACGCGCTGCGTCGCAAGGGTGGATGGACGAGTAGGCTAACAGATCGAACTATGCAGGTCTTGAGCGCGCTGCTTCGTTAGGCGGGATGGAATACACGGGCCGCTATGCCACGCTTCGGTAGGCGGATGGGCGAGTAGGCTAACAGAATGAGGGTCGCTGGCACCTCTTCGACAAGCACACCACTAGCAATTGCTAGTGCGGCACCGGGCATGGTGGTGGAGTGGAAAATGGATGGGGGCGCACCTCATTAACACATATGAACTAAATAATTCCATAAACATGAAATAAACAATAATACACATAGTTCATAGCATTCATCATCTAAATATAGAGATTACAAACAACTACAACCACACAAGTAGAAGAAAAAGGCAAGAGATACGACCGAATCCGGAGTCTCGTTGTAGATTCACGGTAGGAATCGTTGGGTTGTCAATCCACGTCCTAGCTCGGTCCCAACTGCGTCCGGGGTAGAGGAGGGCTGTCACACCTCCCAATGGACCCGTCTTCTCCAGCGTTTTACAATCCGGCCACGTCCGATGCGAGGAACTCCTTCCTTGGCGATGAAGATGAGTGTAGAATCTCTTCCTTGAAGCCCTTGGATGATGGAGGAGGCCTAGGGGGCGAAAACCTGCGGAAATGGGCGGAACGGCGGAGCTGGGCGGAAAAACGGCAAGGATACGACCTAAATCGCGAGCAGTGCAATTTATAGGCGCTGGAATGAACAGCGCGCACGGTCATTGGCTTACGACCAATGGTCGTGCGCACTAGCATCCTGTGATCGTGCGCCTGCCTGGACGGAGCCTGCAAGGGGAAGAAAATTATAAAATACAATGTTCGCACGACCAGTGGCGCACGACCTGTGGTCGTGCACATTATCATAGGTGGTCGTGCGATAAGGGGAGACAGAACTCAGATTTCAGGGGTTAAGTGCGCACGATCAATGGCGCACGACCAGTGGTCGTGCGCAATAGGACCAGTGATCGTGCGCAGTGTTCCTGTACAGATTTGTACCGGGAACACCTGCACGACTCCTGCTCCAGCATACAACACTAATCAAACCACTGAAAGTGACACTTAACCATGCATGAAAACTGAAAATGAAGATAAACAAGAAATAACACCAAAACGGGCCTAGAAGTGCACATAGCATGGAATAACAAATATGAGCGAAAACATGCCTAAAGTGTAGTGCATAGACTAGAAAATCGGCCCAGATGAGTCCATAAATGTGTATATATTTGGGACTCATCACACCCCCAGACTTACCTATTTGCGCGTCCCGAGCAAACAAATTCTAAGCGAGCGGGGAAAGAAAAGTAGATGGCTTAAAATTACAATACAGAGTACCATGCGAAGTCGCATGCTCACGTGCATAAGAAAAATAGTAGAGAAGATTTCTCATTATACACAAACAGTTTATATATTTCTAAAAGAGTAAAAGCATATTACAATCACTCAAAATGGTGAACAACGGTGAATCATTTGGTCATGCATACGGAGAAAGTAAACTAAGCGCTGAGACGAGCATTGCTCAAGATTGGGATGCGGGATAAACTCCACTAAAATCCATCAGTGTCGGTGACCATAAGCTTGCCTGGTCACATTCTCCCCACGACACTAGATTGGTTCAATGCATGAGTCAATAGGACTTTCAGGTTTTAATTGAGGCTTGGGTTACGGTGAGGTAAAAAATGATAAACAAAATGACTTATAACACAAAACCCAAATGAGCTTTAAAAGTAACTACCCGCGCACCAAAATCAAATGCAAATGCACCACACCCCCAGACTTGGACTTTTGCAACATAGGTGTTGAAACCAGCAACTGGTCTCTTGAGTTCGGACCCACTGGGGGTGTAGCCGATGCTTATTTCTCCCTCACTAGACTCTCCTGACGGTGGATGCTAGAAACGAAATAGACCCAAGGCTGAAGCGAGGAGGTCCCGCCACACACCCGGAAGATCTTAGAGAGCTTCCCCTCCCAAACCAAAGCTCAACCGGGCACCTTAGAGGGCACTGGCTGCCAACCAAAACTAGCCTAGAGGAGAGGATTCTCTAAAATCGGATCTCCTCCAAGGTGCCCTTAAGGGTCTATTTATAGTTTTTCTTAGGCTGGTCTGCAAATAGCATGAATCCGCCTGTTAATTTTACTAAATGCACCCCAAATTGGTCTACGCATAGCCTAACTCCGCTGTTCTGAAGGGCTATATGCAGACCACAAGGGGTATTATGGTCATTTCCTCCTCACTGCCTTCTGGGCGAGTGGTCCGTGAGGGAACCACTCGCCGAGTTCCCGCCTGACTGGGCGAATGATCAAGCCTCTGAGCGAATGGTCCGTGGAGGCACCACTCGTCAGGCTCCCACTCGCCTGCAGCCTACCCCCACTAATCTGGGGATCCTTTTTCCTGTCTCGGTACGGGCGAATGGTCTGGCTGACCCCTGTCCCATCAACTGACTCGAGGGACCCACTCGCCAAATACGGGTTGTACACAATCCCCGCTCTTTGCGAGTGGCTCGTCCACTCGGAAAGAACAGTCCAACCCCTTATTTGGTGAGTGCTTGTTGAGTGGACCCCGCAAGATTCTGTGGGTCCCACCGTTATCCTATATATATACATCCCGTGTCAGGTTTTTCTGGACCACTTCCACATTTCGGCTCAAGATTTCTTCTCTCTCTTGACCTTTTGCCACTTCCAATGTCTTCTCATAAGCCTTCCGCGAAACCCCTCTCGCAAGAGATGATCGAGCGCCTGGCCGCGGCCCAGGTTGCAACCGCCCCGAAAACTGCCAGATTCGCTCCCTGGCTGACATCTAAGCGAGACCCGAGCGTCCCGTACGTCTCGTGGCGAGCCAAGACGATTCGGCTGAATCGTCAAAAAGGCGAGACCGTGTTCGAATCTCCGGCGCGTACTCCTGTTGACCTCGGGACCCAGGTATGGGAATTCCTCCCGCCTTACCTTTTAGTTCGGACCCTCATTCCAAAATTGCTTTGGCCACTCGCAGGGAACCTCGGTGCCAGAGGATGACCACGCGGTCGTCTTGAATAGTGTCGCGGCACCACCCCCCGAGTCTGAGGGGCCTCCTCTAGATCTGGACCTGGCCCCTCCCCCTAACCCGGACCTGGCTCCTCCCCCTCCTCCGGGCGAGACCGTACTTCAGTCCAGTAAGTTTTGGAACCCTTCCGATTTACCTTTGAGACGGCTTGTTTCTGACCCTCAACTTTTTGCAGCCCTCAACCCAGACGTCTCGCTACGGGACACTATTCCTCCACCTTCCCCAACCCAGCGGAACCTTTCTGTTACAGCGAATGAGCAGAGGGTCCACCCCGAGCGGGAGCCGGGTCAGCACCTCCGTGCTGAAGATAACGCGAATCCCCCGGCGGATGATCAGGCTCCTCCTCCCCCGCCTTTCCGTCCCGGAAAAGGGAAGGTTTTCCCCCCTTTCGCCGGTTTGCCCGAAGTACACCCCCATACTTCTCGCCCCTCAGGCCACAGGGTACCTGCCCCAGGTGAGGCCTCTATCTTGTCCTTGCCGCATTCGCTAACTTCATCGTATTGATCCTTTTATAATCTCGTAGGGTATCGGGAGGTCTCCCCCCTGAGTCCTACTATGAGGGGGAAGACAGGGTGCTCTCGCCCCTTCCCTCCCCAGGTGATCTCGCTGACTTCTTGGGTGACTCGTCTGACCACGTGACCCTGAAGGAGCGAATCACGGAGATCTTTGGGAAGCTTATACGCCTCCAGCGAAATGCTGCCGGCCAGGTGGATGAGGAGAAGCTGGAGATCAAGCGCGAGCTGAAGGAACTCCGGAGGGACTACTCGCGGCTTCTCGCGACAGTGGAGCGACTGGGGGGCGAAGGTGGGGAGCTGTCGCCTGAAAGGCACGCGGCGAGAGCCCGGGACCAGCTCCAACTGGCTTCCCACGAGATCACCAACATGATGACATACTACCGTCAGCGAATGCCCCCAGAAGCAGGGTCGCGAAAGCGAGGTCGATGGGTTTGGGTGGAGTACTGACCCAGATGCCATAATCTCTTTCTTTTCCTACCCGCCTCGCCGCGAGTGTCGAACATTAATATTTGTCTGTAATAACTTTGTATATTATGATTCTGAGAATGCTCTATTTATCGCTATTTACTTTCCTCAGCCTATCTGATTGTCGCCGAATGATATGCTTTGCGAATGCTTACCTGACCATTTTTGCTTCTTTCATAACCTGCCTAGGTACTGCCGAATGATATGCTTTGCGAATGCTTTTCCTAACCCTTTTCGCAAAGCCGTTGAGCGAATAGTCATAGGTCACTCGCCATTAATGGGCGAGAGAGATTTGGACCGGGTTTCGAGGCGCCGGACTGCCGCAGATTGCTATCCGCACCCCCCGTTGCCTCGAAAGCCCAAACGTCGTTTAATGCCTCTATAAATAGGCCCTTCAACCACCGTAATAAATACACCACCATTCGCTCCCTCTCTTTCCTTGCTTCTAGCATTCGCACCTCCCCCTTCTTTGCTGCTCCTTTCTTTCCCCTCATTCGCGAGATGGGTGCCGATGCCGAAGGAAGGGGCAAGTGTGCCAGCGCGTTCGTCAACCATGTATTTGATTCCTGCGACCTCTCCGAAGAGGCCTACTTGACGGCGGTCGCCGACTACGTCCCTGGGGGGTTCGAGGGGCGAAAGCCCAGGCCTGAAGAGCGCCTGAACTCCATCTCGCCTTGTGCTCTCGCGATCCCGCTAGAGCACTTCGAGGTGGGCTTTCGCCTCCCCATCTGGCCGAAGTTGCGCCAGACTTTCAGGTACTACGGGGTCGTGCCCGCGCAGCTCAACCCCAACTCCATAGCCATGCTGGTCGGGTACGCGAGCTACTTGCGAGAAGAAGGGATCGAGTTCTCGCTGCCCGTCTTCCGCAAACTCTACACCTTCCGCTGCACCGGCGGCATCTCCTTCTTCTCGGGGCTAAGCCCTCTCAAACATTACGGGCTCCCGAACAAGAACCACGAATGGGTTCGCCGCTTCATCTTCGTTAGCGGGAGCCTAGGTAACACCCTTCTCGCCCCGGTGCAGGAGGAGGAGTCGACCTTCCGCCCCCCGACCCTAGGGGGGCATGAGGCGAAACTCCATCAATACATTCTTCAGTACGGGATGGACCTTGTCTATCTCCGGCGAAACGTCAACACGCTCCCGTTCATTCCGCAGGGCGAGGGTAAGATTCCAAGACTTTTGAATTCATTTTGGTTGTGATTCTTACTCCATTCGCCTAAACCACTCGCAATATCATGCAGGTGTGCGTAATCTTCCCGTTCATCCGCCTCGCCCTCCTGGGTTTTGCCTACCTCTCGCGCAAGCCGCCGCGGATGCTTGCCGGGAGGAGCCGTCCTCCTCCAAGCCTAGTAGCCGGAAGCGAAAGTCGGTGAAGGCCTCTTCCCCTCCTCCCTCGAAGTCGCCCTGTCCTCCTGCGGCGAAGGGCAAGGGGGTTCTGGGCGAATCCTCTGGGGCGGGTGCTCCACCCTCAACCCTGGGGACCGACGCGCCTGGTGCGAATGCTCCTCCGGACAAATTGGCGCTGCCGCCGCCTCCGTTGCCCCGGGACCATCGTAACTTTGCGAACGGCGAGAGGTACGTGGACCCTTCCGGGGCTCCTTTGCTGAAGTGGGACAGGAACGCGAACAGGGTTTCGCTATCCACTCTCCATCCCTCTTGGGTGGAGACCAACATTGCTAGCGGCGAGGCCTATGCCCTGGCGTATGCCCTTTATGGCCGGGAGGACGCCGAGGTCTTCGATTTGGAGAAGACTCAAGTTCTCGCCCACGAAGCCGCCCGGGCTATGTTGCGCGCTCTCGAGCTCTCGCATATGTCTTCTCGCCGGAGCCTTGAGGTCTCGCGGAACCTGGCCAAGGTCGAGGAGACCAGGGCTCTTCTATCCCAGGAGGTGAGTGATCTCAGGGAAAGACTGAAGACCGCGGAAGCTCTTCTCGCCAACCGCCCGGTTGTAGAGGTACATTTACTTTTACTCCTGCGAATGGTTATCACTGACCGTCCCATATTCCTCTCATCATGATCGTTTTATTTTTCCAGGATGCTACAAGTGCTGGGATGCTCCGAGCGCGGGTGGTCGACCTCGAGGAAAAAGTCCGTCTCGCCGAGGCCGAGACCCAGCTGCTGCGAGAAGCCGGAATGACAGCACTCGCCCCGGGAGATGGGGGGCACTTTTACCCTCATCACGAACTGGAGCAACTGCTTCAGGAGAATGCGCAACACGCCGTCAAGCACGCGTTGCAGGTGCTGCGGCGGGCTGGGTATTTGAAGCCGGAGGCCGAATGCCTCACCACTCGCCAAGTAGTCCCGGAGCTTTACATTCCGATCCCTTTCCCGGAGGACGACGGCGTCGCGCCGCGAGAAGATGCCCCCGATCAGGATGAGAGCGAAGGTTCTTCGGAGGAGTCTGGTGACCCTTGAGGGGGGCCCTCTGTATTTTCCCCTTTTTTTTTGTTGTATTTACCCTTTCTTTTTCTGGTGTAACCACGAATTGGGCGAATGCCCCTGAAAGATATGTCTATGGATTACAATTTTTGTGCTATCTCAATTTCTGCGTAATCTCAGTTTTTATGTTATCTCAAACTTTATTATCATTCGCTGCAACGTCTTGCTAGGCTTACCAGGACGTTAGGTCGTAGAGTAACCGTCCTGGCTACCCAGCGAGTGTTCGGAGATGACTTAGGTGTGTTTTCCCTCTTGGACTTCCCGCTACCCGAAACACTCACATACCCTCACCATTCGCTCGGACTGGGATTTCGTCCGGGCAGTTAGGAAGAGAGGTAAGATTATCATTCGGTTGGGTGATCCCTGCGAATGCTCCTGGATCCTCCTTAGAGAATTTGGATCCTGCTACCCAGTGGACCCTCCAACCTGTCAGCTGGATGAGAGCCCGGACAGCGGGTCTGCTCGGGGCCAACCTCTGGAACATAGAACCTGCCACCGAGTGAGCCCTCGGACCTGCCAGCTAGATGGGAGCCTGGACAGCGGGTCTGCTCGGGGCCATCCTCTGGAACATAGAACCTGCCACCGAGTGAGCCTTCGGTCCTGCCAGCTAGATGGGAGCCTGGACAGCGGGTCTGCTCGGGGCCAACCTCTGGAACATAGAACCTGCCACCGAGTGAGCCTTCGGACCTGCCAGCTAGATGAGAGCCTGGACAGCGGGTCTGCTCGGGGCCATCCTCTGGAACATAGAACCTGCCACCGAGTGAGCCTTCGGACCTGCCAGCTAGATGAGAGCCTGGACAGCGGGTCTGCTCGGGGCCATCCTCTGGAACATAGAACCTGCCACCGAGTGAGCCTTCGGTCCTGCCAGCTAGATGGGAGCCTGGACAGCGGGTCTGCTCGGGGCCAACCTCTGGAACATAGAACCTGCCACCGAGTGAGCCTTCGGACCTGCCAGCTAGATGAGAGCCTGGACAGCGGGTCTGCTCGGGGCCATCCTCTGGAACATAGAACCTGCCACCGAGTGAGCCTTCGGACCTGCCAGCTAGATGAGAGCCTGGACAGCGGGTCTGCTCGGGGCCATCCTCTGGAACATAGAACCTGCCACCGAGTGAGCCTTCGGACCTGCCAGCTAGATCAGAGCCTGGACAGCGGGTCTGCTCGGGGCCAACCTCTGGAACATAGAACCTGCCACCGAGTGAGCCTTCGGACCTGCCAGCTAGATGAGAGCCTGGACAGCGGGTCTGCTCGGGGCCATCCTCTGGAACATAGAACCTGCCACCGAGTGAGCCTTCGGACCTGCCAGCTAGATGAGAGCCTGGACAGCGGGTCTGCTCGGGGCCATCCTCTGGAACATAGAACCTGCCACCGAGTGAGCCTTCGGACCTGCCAGCTAGATGAGAGCCTGGACAGCGGGTCTGCTCGGGGCCAACCTGTGGAACATAGAACCTGCCACCGAGTGAGCCTTCGGACCTGCCAGCTAGATGAGAGCCTGGACAGCGGGTCTGCTCGGGGCCAACATCTGGAACATAGAACCTGCCACCGAGTGAGCCTTCGGACCTGCCAGCTAGATGAGAGCCTGGACAGCGGGTCTGCTCGGGGCCAACCTCAGGAACATAGAACCTGCCACCGAGTGAGCCTTCGGACCTGCCAGCTAGATGAGAGCCTGGACAGCGGGTCTGCTCGGGGCCAACCTCTGGAACATAGAACCTGCCACCGAGTGAGCCTTCGGACCTGCCAGCTAGATGAGAGCCTGGACAGCGGGTCTGCTCGGGGCCAACCTCTTGGACATCCAGGGTCTCCCCTGTGAGCTGCAGCATCATTTTCATTCACATAGTCTAGACAAAATGCTTTTATTCAAAAAACATCATTAGTACATGGTACTAAGGATAAAAGTGTTTAAGGTCGTCGCCACTCCATGTGTGGCTGAGGAGCTGGCCCTCCACATTCTGAAGGCGATACCCCCCAGACTTTAGCGCTTCTTCCACGACATAGGGGCCTTCCCAGTTGGGGTTAAGCTTTCCCACCGCGGCGGATCTCCCCGCCGCGTCGACCTTCTTGAGTACCAGATCTCCCTTCTCGAACTGTTTGATCCTGACGTGCCTGTCAAAATACTTGGCCATCCGCCGCTTGACTTCCTCTTGATGGATGGCTGCTCGATCCCGAGCTTCTTCGATGAGGTCGAGGGAGAGCCGCAACTCCTCCTCGTTCTCGGCTCTCCAATCTTCCTCCCCATTTGTGGCGACCGTGACCCGTGGTGTTGTAATCTCGAACTCTATGGGGATGACCGCCTCGCAGCCGTGAGAGAGCCTGAAAGGGGTCTCTCCCGTGGCGGTGTTGGGGGTGGTTCTTAAAGCCCATAGGACCGAGGGGAGCTGTTCCACCCAATTTCCTTTGAGATTTGCCACCTTTTTCTTGAGCAAGTTCACGATGACCTTGTTCGCTGCCTCTACCTGCCCGTTGCTCCTGGGATGGTGGACGGACGCAAACCTAAGGTCTATCCCCAGCTGACCACAGAAGCTGATGAATTCCTCGCTTGCGAACTGCGGTCCATTATCCGTGACTATGGCCTGCGGAAGCCCATGTCGACAAATGATCTCCCCCCATACGAAGTTGCGGATTACCTGGGAGGTGACCTTAGCCAACGCCTTGACCTCCAGCCACTTTGTGAAGTAGTCAATCATGACTAGGAGAAACCTCCTCTGCCCGCTGGCCTGGGGGAAGGGTCCTACCAGATCCATTCCCCATATGGCGAATGGCCAGGGCGCCGTGATACTCTTCAGCCTTTGAGCTGGCACGAGCTGAAGCGGGGCGAACATTTGGCACTTCTGGCATCTCTTGGCGAAGGCTGCCGCGTCTTTGCTTAGGGTTGGCCAGAAGTACCCCTGCCTCACTATTCTTGCCTCCAACATCCTGCTCCCCGAGTGGCTGCCGCACTCGCCGGAGTGGATTTCTTCCAAGATCCTTGGGACCTCTTCCTCCGAGATGCATCGGGCCAGGAGGCCCGAGAGGGTCTTCCGATACAAGTCACCCTCATGGAGCACATAGTAGGCAGACTTATACCGGAAGCGCCTCTGGTCCGGAACTTCTTTCGGAAATTTTCCCGTTGCAAGGAAGGTGACGAAGGGATCCTTCCAGGAGGGCCGTTGTTCTACTTCCATGAGCTCTCCTTCTTCAATCGAAGGACGGAATAGGTCTGTCAGGGTCCCTCCGGCTCGAGGACCAGATTTTGCCAACCGATCTGCCGGAGTGCTCTCTTCTCGTGGGACATGCTGGATGGAGAAAGTTTTGAACGTCCCCACGAGACCTTTGACTTTTGCTAAATACTTCATGAGCACAGGTTCCCTTGTTTCGAACTCTCCCCTTATCTGAGAAGCTATTATCATGGAATCCGTGAGGACTTCCACATCATGGACCCCGAGTTCCCGGGCCAACCGCAGGCCGGCGATTACAGCCTCATACTCTGCCTGGTTGTTGGTGATTGGAAAGTGTATCACTAGCGTCTGCTCTATCTTTACTCCGTGGGGACTCTCCAGCACTACCCCTCCTCCAAGAGAATTCTTGCCCGAAGCTCCGTCCACCAGCAGCTTCCACGGAATGTGACGAGGGGCTCCGTCTTCCTTCATCTCGGCCACGAAATCTGTCATGAAATCAGCTACCACCTGCGCCTTCATAGATAATCGGGGGACAAAGGTAATGTCGAATTCACTTAGCTCGATCGACCATTTTGCGAGTCTTCCCGAGTGCTCCACTCCTTCGAAGATCTGGCGGAGTGGATGGTCCGTCACTACTTGGATCGAATGGGCCTGGAAGTATGGCCTGAGCTTCCTGGCTGCGATGACCAGGGCAAAGGCCAACTTTTCTAAAATTGGGTACCTGAGCTCCGCTTCCCTCAGGACCCTGCTCACGTAGTAGACTGGCAGCTGCTTCTTTCCTTCCTCTCGAACCAGGACGGAGCTTACGGCCTCCGCCCCGACCCCGAGATATAAATGTAGAACCTCCCCCTCTTTGGGACTTTGCAGTAGCGGAGCCTTGGTGAGTTGGCTCTTCAAGGCCTGAAAGGCCTCCTCGCATTCTCTCGTCCATTCAAACTTCCGATTGCCTCGTAGCGTTTTAAAGAAGGGGGAGCATTTTTCCCCTGCCCGGGATAGAAACCTGTTCAGCCCGGCGAGTCTTCCGGTCAAACGCTGAACTTCCTTGGCGTTCCGAGGCGACCCTAGCTTCATTATAGCCCTAACCTTGTCCGGGTTAGGTTCTACCCCCCAGGGGGTGAGAAGGTGTCCGAGGAACTTCCCTTTGCTAGCCCCGAACACACACTTCAGGGGATTCAGGCGCATCTTGTACTTGCGTAGGGTGGCGAAGGTCTCCTCGAGGTCCTGGATGTGAGAGCCCACACACTTGCTTTTTATCATAAGGTCATCCACGTAGACCTCCAGGTTCCTTCCCCTTTGTTTCTTAAATACCCGATCCATCATCTTCTGGTAGGTTGCTCCTGCGTTTTTCAGCCCGAAGGGCATCATCTTATAGCAGTAGCATCCCTCCCTGGTGATGAACGAGACATCTTTGACGTCCGGGGGGTGCATTCTTATTTGGTGATAACCTGAAAAAGCATCCAAAAAACTCATCACAGAAAAACCGACGGCTGAGTCAACCAGCGCGTCGATCCGAGGCAAGGGATAACAATCCTTAGGACAGGCCTTATTTAACAATGAAAAGTCCACACACATACGCCAGCGGCCATCGGCCTTTTTTACCATTACGACATTGGAGACCCAGCCTGGATACTGGATCTCCGTTACAAAACCTGCTTCGAGGAGTTTCGCCACCTCCTCGCGGATCGGTTCTTCGAGCTTGTCAGCTATAGCCCTTCTCTTCTGCCGGATGGGGCGGGCTTCTGGATCGAGGTTGAGACGATGGCAAGCCACGTCCGCCTCGATGCCTGGCATGTCCGCCGCGCTCCACGCGAAGATGTCCATGTTCTTCTGGATGCACTCCAGCATCCTCCTCTGGTCCTCCGGGTCGAGGCCCCCGCTGACCCGCACCTTCTCCACCCTTACTGCCTGGGTGGTAACCTCCATCTCTATCACCTCTTCTGCCGGCTCGAGCCGGGCTGGCTCGTCCCACTGGCCCTTCGCTTCTCGCCCCTCCTCCCGGGTCTTTTTTCCTGCAGCTCCTTCCGCCTTCATCGGCTCGACCTCCTGCTCCTCGCGAGCGACCTCCAACACCTCAACCTCCTGCTCCTCACGAGCGACCTCCAACACCTCCTCTCGGGCATCGCCCTCTCCCCCTTCTTCTTCCTTCTCCTTTTCCTCTCCTGGCCCCTCCGGCCTCACCATCTCTTCATCCATCTTTTCGGCATCCGCCATCCATGAGATGGTGTTGACGGCAGTTACGTAGCATTGCCTCGCCACCTTAGCATCTCCTCGGACGCGGATCTGGACTCCTCCACTATGGAGCTTTAAGCACTGATGGTACGATGAGGGCATGCACCGGAAGGCGCTGATGAGGGGTCGGCCGAAGATGGCGTTGTAGCTGCTCGGAGCGTCAACGATGACGAACCGACAGTTCCTGGGGACCCCTCCCAACGTCACTTGGAGACCTACGCCTCCTTCGACCTCCTTCCGCTCTCCCGAGAAACCAAACAGTGGTCCGTCGGAGGCCTGCACTCTCTTCTTCTCTACCTCCATCGCGTCGAAAGCTTTTTTGAAGATCAC
Source organism: Dactylorhiza incarnata (assembly GCA_033032865.1). NCBI lineage: Eukaryota > Viridiplantae > Streptophyta > Magnoliopsida > Asparagales > Orchidaceae > Dactylorhiza > Dactylorhiza incarnata. Next base: position 18,358,179 of record JAWHQI010000001.1, on the reverse strand, counting down.
ATTCACCGAGCTCCCATTGTCCACCAGGATCCGAGAGACCGTGAAGTTTTCTATTGACGTCTGGATCACCAGGGCGTCGCAGAATGGGTCTTCGTAGTCTGGCATATCCTCTGAGGAGAAGGTGAGCTTCTCGGAGGGGGGTGGGGTCTGGGAAGTCGACGCGACGTCCCTTCGGAACATGGCCTGGAAGCTCCTCTTGCGAGAGGCCTCTATCCCAACCCCACCGTGAATCACCCCGATTCCCCCCTGGTTCCTGTATCTGCCCTATCCTCACACCGGTCCTCTTCTGCCTCTGGAAGCACTTCCTCAATTCTAGCATGCGGCCGCCGTGGCCGTCCTCTTTCCCTCATTTCCAAGAACTCTGGGCAGGTGGCGATCGCGTGACCTTCTTCCTGATGAAAGTCACAGTAAGGCAACGCCACCCTGTCCTCTCTTCCAGCTCTTCCTCTTCCTCCCCTCGCTCCTCTACCTCTTCTCCCTCGGCCTACCGCCATGGCTTGCTCCCTCGGGGGGTGAGGGGGTCTGGGACCCTGCCTCCACCCCTGATTCACTTCTCCTGCCTCCCTTCCTTGGTACCTTTCATCTTGACCTCGCGCTGGTCCTTCCTGGTTCCTCCAGCCCAACCTGTTGTTGGGTTCTTGGTTCCTCCAGACCCGAGGTGGTCTTTCGAACCCCTGGCCCCCGGGCTCCTCTCGCCTTCTTCTTTCTGGCTGCCTCGCCTCGGGCTCGCTCATCTTTGCCAACCTTTTGTAGAATTCGGGGTTGGCTGCCTCTCCTTCAATCTCCTCCGCGGCTCTCTCCATCAACTCCTCGAAGGATACAGGAGGTCTTCTCTTCAGGTCCATCTTGAAGAACCCCTCTCGCAGCCCTACGATGAATGCCATCTGGAGGGCGAATCCCGGCACCTCCTGCACTAGGTGTATCTCCTCCTGGAACCTGTCTACGTACTTAGCCAGGGATTCCCCTTCCCTCTGCCTGATTTTGAAAAGAGCCTCCGCATCCTTCTTCCTCTTCTTTGACGTCGAGAAACGTAGTCGGAAGCTTCGGCGCAGATCGTCGAACGCATAGATGGAACCTGTGGGAAGCTGGTGGAACCAGTCCCTTGCTTTTTCCTTCAGGGTGGTTGCGAAGAGTCAGCATTGGAAAGAATCCGACATGGGAAGGATTGAAGTCATGTCCTCGAACCACTGCAGGTGCACAACTGGATCCTCCTTGCCGGTGTAGTAGGACATCTCCGGCCCACGAAACCCTTCTGGCACTGGGGCCGACAGGATCATCTCGCAAAAGGGGCTCCCTTCTCCTGCTTGGCGAGTGGTCCTCTCGCGCGGGATCAACTCACACACCTCAGCACTCGCCGGACTGCTGAACAACTGCCGTCCGGGGAGGTCTCGCGCACCTCCTTCCGCTGGCACCTCCTTTCCCGGTCGCTGCCCCGGTGCGTTCTCGCCAATCTGCAAAGGCGAGACCACTGGAACCACCGGGGTCTCGCACTCGGTCCTTGCTGCGAGAACCGTCTGCAGGACCTCTCGCTTGAACTTCTCAAACATCTCCAGCCACTCGCCTGCCGCTGGTGAATGCGAGTGACCTGAGTCAGAACCATTTCCTCCATCTCCTGTCATCGAAACCAGCTTGGGATTTTCTTTCACCGGCTACGGTCCACGCTCACCGCACCAAAAATGTTGAAACCAGCAACTGGTCTCTTGAGTTCGGACCCACTGGGGGTGTAGCCGATGCTTATTTCTCCCTCACTAAACTCTCCTGACGGTGGATGCTGGAAACGGAATAGACCCAAGGCTGAAGCGAGGAGGTCCCGCCACACACCCGGAAGATCTTAGAGAGCTTCCCCTCCCAAACCAAAGCTCAACCGGGCACCTTGGAGGGCACTGGCTGCCAACCAAAACTAGCCTAGAGGAGAGGATTCTCTAAAATCGGATCTCCTCCATGGTGCCCTTAAGGGTCTATTTATAGTTTTTCTTAGGCTGGTCTGCAAATAGCATGAATCCGCCTTTTAATTTTACTAAATGCACCCCAAATTGGTCTACGCATAGCCTAACTCCGCTGTTCTGAAGGGCTATATGCAGACCACAAGGGGTATTATGGTCATTTCCTCCTCACTGCCTTCTGGGCGAGTGGTCCGTGAGGGAACCACTCGCCGAGTTCCCGCCTGACTGGGCGAATGATCAAGCCTCTGAGCGAATGGTCCGTGGAGGCACCACTCGTCAGGCTCCCACTCGCCTGCAGCCTACCCCCACTAATCTGGGGATCCTTTTTCCTGTCTCGGTACGGGCGAATGGTCTGGCTGACCCCTGTCCCATCAACTGACTCGAGGGACCCACTCGCCAAATACGGGTTGTACAATAGGTGTGTGCACCGCCTACTCCCAATACATAATTTTTCTACATGATTTTTCAATAAAACTCATTTTTCTTTTTTTTTCTTTTCCTTTTCATTTTTTTTTCTTTCTATCTTCTTTTTCTTGTCTTTTTTCTTTCAGCAAAATTTTCAAATGAGCATAACCACAGATTCACATAATAAACACCACAATCAACACCCCCCACAATGTAAATAAAACTACAACTAAAGCTCAGATTTGGGTGTGCGACTAGGTTAGGCTTTTAGGCTTTGGTGTGATAAAAGTGGGGCTGAATCAAGAGGAAGGGGTAGGCACAAAGGGGCTAGCAAGGGTAGATGATAGGCATGAAATAAAAAGTTCAACCGGGCCAAAATAATAGAAAAAATATGAGTCTAGCGATCGTTTACACACATCCCTATGCTACCGTTTGATTCCACCGGATTCACCATTTGAGTAGAGTAAACAACATTTACACTAATAGAAAAAATATAAAACCATAAGTATAAAGAGAAGTCTAATCTACACAAATTTTCTATGCAACCGAGCACTCGACTAGGAGCACTACTGGAGTCAACATTTTACTCTGCTACATAGTCCTAAGCCATCACCTAGACTTTCCCAAATAAGCAGAAGAATTAAATTCACAGCAGAGCAAGCAAACAGATGAGTACGCGCTCAAGTGGGTGCTGTGGTGTGCAATGAAAATGGTCAACAATTTCCAATAAGCTAAAATAAAAGTACTTCTAGCATGCTATGCAAGAGTGCACGTGAGTGGGCACACAAACTGCTCTCCCCCAGACTTAAACTAAACAATCCACAAAATGTATGACATGACAATCAGAAAAGGCTAGGGAAAGAGAGTACCCAGTGCTCAGAAATGAGCACACCAGAAGATTGGCGTGTAAGCTAAAATGAGCCGCAGCGTCCGCCATCCAGAAAATATACCTGCAGGGGTCAGCTCCACAGAAACAAAAGAAAATAGAAAACTGAAAAAAAAAGAATACTACTAACTAAACTAAACAAGATGAAATAAGAAATGCAGGAAAAGGTAAGATAACTACTGGGGTTATTGTCATCCCAGCACGACTTATTCGGATTTTATACATTTCTAGCTTATAGGCCTATGAAAAGAAAAGTGGACAGGTAACTGTTCTAATATGCGTGTAGGTAGCGGGTACCTATACGGAGAATGAACTGTCACGCCTCTACCCGAATATAAATAATACCTGCTCGTCATAGGTAGAGGGAATAAAAAATAAGAAGAGGAGGAATCCTCACTCAACTCACCAAAAATATCCTTGCCCAGCAAGGTATCATCTCCAGGGAGGCAGCAGGAGGAGAAGGAAATGAGTGAAGCTTCCTCTACGGAGGGGGGATCAACCTCCTCACATATGAGGATACACTCATCATTGACTTGAGCAACATGATCCAAGTCCTCCTGGGGTACCTGTAAAGATTCAACCTGCACAAGCTCGGGTGAAGGAAGGGGATCAGGAAATAAAGAAGGCGAAAAACATAAATAATCGTCAATCGGGGGAGTGATCCCGGTCTCACTCCCATCAGGTTGGGGAAGTAAAATAAAGTTAGGATTGTCATCAATGCTACAAGATTCGGCGGGATCAACGGTGGCCAGGCTTAGGATTTGGACTTCCTCCACCGGTGCTGAGGAAAACTCCTCTTCACCTAGAAGGTTGTCCTCCTCCATAGGAATAGACACAACACTCAGATCACCCACCTCATCCTGCGACACATCATCAACAATATCATCAGAGATGAGTATAGCACACACAACAGGGGAAAGAACCGAATCCACAAGAAGTGGTGGAGGCACATGGTGAATAGGCTCAGCAATGTCGGTGCATAGATCAGCCGCACATCCGGTGACCGTGTCCATGCCATACCCTTCAAGATGCGAAGGTGACAAAGACACATAACCGGATGTTGAAGGTGTGCCGCCAGAGTTAGGAGTTGGGACGATCCGGATATCCGGCTCGTCGTCTTCGTCCAATTGGCGAAGATACTCGGCACAGTCCTTCAGGACATGATCAGTACTCTGACAAAACCGGCACTGCCTTGCGGGCTTCTTTGGCACAGCGGGAGCTGGAGCCGAAAAGAAGTACGATGGTAAAGGCTCAGCAGAGTAGCCATAAGACTTACGCGCACCATATGGAGTACCAGACGAAGTCTGTGCTCCATATGCTGGGCTATAAGAATTATGCCTACTATTCTCCGTAGGGCATTCATCACTAGAGTGGGAGGTAGCTCCACACCAACGGCAACGAAAATTGAGATGTGCCCACATAGTGTGAAGATAAAACGATTCAAAAAGAAGAACACTATTGTGCGAAATACTACACCTAACAAAAATTTACTAAAGCAACCTACTATAAAACAAGAAAATGGAATAAAGAGAACAGAAATAAAATAAAAGATGCGATAAACAAATGGAAGGGCTTCTCTCTCAGATTCTCCCTCTCCAGAAAACTCACACGACTGTGTTCCCCGGCAACGGCGCCAAAAACTTGATGGCGCAAATCTCACACACCACTATAGGCGGTAGCTCGACTGCGACACGAAACGACAGTGTACCGATCGTTCAAGTAATATAAAACGAGGAGTAATCCCCGAGTATAGAATCTCAAAGGAACACAGTAAGGTGGAGTTAGATGTCGAGGAAGGACTTGAGATCGAAGTCCAGCGATAGGTGGAGTGCGGACGAAAGGGATTTGGTTTGTGGAAATAAAATAAAAGCTATCAACTACTCCTATGCAATGCCGCTATGCAATGCTTCGCTTGGCGAAATGGAGACTAGGCAGGCCTTGAACGCGCTGCGTCGCAAGGGTGGATGGACGAGTAGGCTAACGGATCGAACTATGCAGACCTTGAGCGCGCTGCTTCGTTAGGCGGGATGGAATACACAGGCCGCTATGCCACGCTTCGGTAGGCGGATGGGCGAGTAGGCTAACGGAATGAGGGTCGCCGGCACCTCTTCAACAAGCACGCCACAAGCAATTGCTAGTGCGGCACCGGGCACGGTGGTGGAGTGGAAAATGGATGGGGGCGCACCTCATTAACACATATGAACTAAATAATTCCATAAACATGAAATAAACAATAATACACATAGTTCATAGCATTCATCATCTAAATATAGAGATTACAAACAACTACAACCACACAAGTAGAAGAAAAAGGCAAGAGATACGACCGAATCCGGAGTCTCGTTGTAGATTCACGGTAGGAATTGTTGGGTTGTCAATCCACGTCCTAGCTCGGTCCCAACTACGTCCGGGGTAGAGGAGGGCTGTCACACCTCCCAATGGACCCGTCTTCTCCAGCGGTTTATAATCCGGCCACGTCCGATGCGAGGAACTCCTTCCTTGGCGATGAAGATGAGTGTAGAATCTCTTCCTTGAAGCCCTTGGATGATGGAGGAGGCCTAGGGGGCGAAAACCTGCGGAAATGGGCAGAACGGCAGAGCTGGGTGGAAAAATGGCGAGGATACGACCTAAATCGCGAGCAGGGCAATTTATAGGCGCTGGAATGAACAGCGCGCACGGTCATTGGCGCACGACCAGTGGTCGTGCGCACTAGCATCCTGTGATCGTGCGCCTGCCTGGACGGAGCCTGCAAGGGGAAGAAATTATAAAATACAATGTTCGCACGACCAGTGGCGCACGACCAGTGGTTGTGCGCGTTATCGTAGGTGGTCGTGCGATAAGGGGAGACAGAACTCATATTTTAGGGGTTAAGTGCGCACGATCAATGGCGCACGACCAGTGGTCGTGCACAATAGGACCAGTGATCGTGCGCAGTGTTCATGTACAGATTTGTAACGGGAACACCTGCACGACTCCTGCTCCAACATACAACACTAATCAAACCACTGAAAGTGACACTTAACCATGCATGAAAACTGAAAATGAAGATAAACAAGAAATAACACCAAAACGGGCCTAGAAGTGCACATAGCATGGAATAACAAATATGAGCGAAAACATGCCTAAAGTGTAGTGCATAGACTAGAAAATCGGCCCAGATGAGTCCATAAATGTGTATATATTTGGGACTCATCAAGGACTCCTGGTGATGAACTTCAAAAAGATCATCAGGAATCCAGAAAGAAGGAACACATTCAGAAAATTCTTCCAAAAGGACACTCGACGAAAGGGATCTTCCTCTTCATCGAGGAAAGAAAAAGGAAGCAATGACGAAGAAGAAAGGCCACCTCTAGAATGCTATCACTGCAGAAAAACCGGGCACATTCGGAGCCAGTGCCCAAAATACCAAAAGGAACGAAAAGAACAAAAGAAAACAAAAGAAAAGAAGAAAGTGCTGAAGGCCGCCACTTGGGATGACTCTTCCTCTGAAGAGTCAAACAAATCTGAGTCAAGTAGCGAGGAGGAAGCAAACTTGTGCTTGATGGCCAAAAGCGACGATGACGACACCAGTGTTCTTAGCGACACTGAGGTATCTCCTCCTACTTTTGAAGAACTTTATGATAAATTTGTTTTATTAAATCTTGAAAATGAATCTATTATAAAAGAAAATCGTAAGCTCACAAAAAAAATAGTTTCTCTTGAAAAAAGAAAAGTCTCATGTCAAGAATGTGAGCACTCCTTATTTAAGTTAAAAGAACTTGAAGTATCTCTCTCTAATGCCCTCTCACAAAACAAAATTATTGCAAAAGAGAAGGGGGACTTAGAGAGAAGATTGAAAGCTTCTATATTACAAATTGAAAAGAACAAAAAAGGATTTGAAAACAAATGTGTTATGATTGTTCAAGAAAATACATCTCTTAAAAAACAAAATCAAAATCTCAATTTAGCCATAACCAAATTCGGGATTGGTCAAAAATCCCTGGATATGCTTCTGGGTAATCAATGCTTTGGGTCTGGAAAAATCGAACTCGGATATAAAAGTGAACACTACCGCCCGGCGCTAGCTACTAACGCCGACGGTAGCTCTAAAGTTAAAATTTTTTCTGGTCTTTCTAATGTATAAACATCATCCAGCAAGAGCAACATAGAAACTCAGAAAAGGGTCTCAACCCCCTTTATTTCGTGTGTTAATTGTCTTAAATTTGGACACACGTCTGGCTCTTGCAGGAATATAATAAATCAATGATCATTAAAACAAATATGGGTACCTAAGAAATCCACTTACTCTATGGGTGGTACCTCTTGGGTATCTGGGTCTTTACTCTCATCCTCTTTCTAGATTTGCAGGAAGGGTAAGGAAGCAGAAGACGTGTGGTATTTGGACTCAGGCTGCTCCAAACACATGACAGGCAATAAAGCAAAATTCCTTAGCCTAGAAAAGAAGAAAGGAGGAATAGTGACGTTTGGCGATAACGGTAAAGGAAGGATCATGGGAATTGGTACAGTGAGTAACACATCTTTTCTTATATCAAATGTGCTTTATGTGAAAGGATTAAAACATAACCTAATATCTATAAGTCAACTTTGTGATAAAGGTTTAGACGTACTTTTTGAATCTTCCACTAATCTTTGCAAGATTGTTAATCCTAAAACTAAAGATGTGTTAGTAACTTCTCCTAGAATTCATAATGTTAACATAGTTTCATTTCGTGATCTTTCTAAATCTTCTATAAAATGTTTTATAACGAAAAATGATGAATTAGAATTATGGCATAGACGCTTAGGCCACGCTAGTACAAAGCATATCTTAAAACTAGCAAAAAGAGAATTGATTAGAGGATTGCCTAAGTTAAATGGAAATTTATCTTCATTATGCTCTCCATGCCAAAAAGGGAAATTTACTAAGTCATCTTTTAAAAGCAAAAACGTAATTTCTACATCAAAACCTCTGCAATTAATTCATATGGATCTTTTTGGTCCCGTTAACACTGCGAGTATTGGTGGTAGATTATACACTTATGTTCTCATAGATGACTACTCTAGATATTGTTGGACTTTATTTCTCTCCTCCAAATCTGATGCGTTTTGCGAATTTTCAAAATTATGTAGTCGCATTCAAAATGAATTAGATTTAAAAATAAAATGCATTCGCTCAGATCATGGAGGTGAATTTGAAAATGAAAATTTTAAATCTTTTTGTGACATGTTAGGTATTAAGCATGAGTTCTCTGTTCCACGCACACCCCAACAAAATGGTGTTGTAGAACGGAAAAATAGGACAATACAAGAACTTGCACGCACCATGCTATCTGAATATAAATTACCTAAGTATTTTTGGGCAGAAGCCGTAAGCACTGCATGCTATGTAATGAATAGAGTTATGCTTCGCCCATCATTATCTATCACACCATATGAACTCTACTATCAAAAGAAACCCAACGTATCATATTTTAAAGTATTTGGATGTAAATGCTTCATTCTCAATACCAAAGATTCTTTAGGAAAATTTGACGAAAAATGCGATGAAGGAATATTTCTTGGTTATTCTTCAACTAGTAAAGCATATAGAATATTTAATAAAAGATCAAGTAAGGTTGAAGAATCAATTAATGTCAGATTTGATGAGTTTGTTCCTTGTGCAGAGAAGCTCCCTACAGGTACCGATGATGAACCTTTGCCATCCTTGGAGCACGACGAAGAAGAACCGTCCAAAGAAGAGGAGGAGAAGCCCGAAGTAGATGAATATGTACCTCCAAGCATTCTAAACTTCTCCAAAAATCATCCAAAGGAGCTAGTCATTGGGGAACCTTCTACTGGGGTAAGAACTCGGTCCTCTCTTCATGAAACATTTTCAAATATTTGCTTTGCGTCTGAAATTGAACCTAAAAATGTTTCCACCGCTTTAAATGACGAATTTTGGTTTTTGGCAATGAATGAAGAGTTAGGACAATTTGAAAGAAATAAAGTTTGGAATTTAGTAGAAAGACCATCTAATCATCCAATTATTGGCGTAAAATGGATTTTTAAAAATAAGCTAGATGGTGAATCTAGGATTGTAAGAAATAAAGCACGCTTAGTTGCTCAAGGCTATTCACAAATCGAGTGGGTAGATTTTGAAGAAACTTTTGCACCCGTAGCTCGCTTAGAATCTATACGAATATTTTTGGCATTTGCGAGTTTTAAAAGAATAAAATTATTTCAAATGGATGTTAAAAGTGCTTTTTTAAACGGGTTCATTAAAGAAGAAGTTTATGTAGAACAACCCCCCGGTTTCATAAATGAAAGATTTCCAAATCATGTTTACAAATTAGAAAAAGCGCTTTATGGTTTAAAACAAGCGCCCCGTGCCTGGTATGATCGTCTTACATCATTTTTGTTAGAGCACGATTATGTTATGGGAAGTGCAGACAACACACTCTTCATTAAGCATAAAAATAACGAATTAATTATTCTACAAATATATGTTGATGACATCATTTTTGGAGCCACTAATGAAGAGTTGTGTAATGAAGTAGTCTTAATAATGAAAAATGAATTTGAAATGAGTCTTGTAGGAGAACTATCATATTTTCTAGGTTTTCAAATTTCACAAAGAACTGATGGTATTTTTATTTGTCAATCAAAATATGTTCATGATATGCTTAAACGATTTGGATTTGAAAATCTTAAACAAGCCTCAACTCCTATGAGTGCTTCCTTAAAACTAGGAAAAGATGAATCTGGAATTTCTATTGATCAAACACTATATAGAGGAATGATAGGTTCTCTTCTTTATTTAAGTGCATCTAGACCAGATATTATGTTTGTCGTATGTTTATGTGCTCGCTTTCAAGCCGATCCAAAAGAATCTCATTTAAAAGTGGTAAAACGTATTTTTTGTTATCTAATTGGGTCATCTAAATTAGGATTATGGTACCCACATAATGACTTTTTCACACTCCACGGCTATTCCGATTCGGACTACGCTGGGTGTTCACTAGATAGAAAAAGCACTAGCGGTACGTGTCATTTTTTAGGACCCTCTTTAGTTGCCTGTTCTAGTAGAAAACAATCTTCGGTTGCACTCTCCACCACGGAGGCCGAATATATCGTACTTGGTAGTTGTTGTGCACAAGCATTATGAATGAGCCAAACACTAGAGGACTTTGGATTTCATCTCAAAAACATAGATCTTAAATGTGACAACAAAAGTGCAATAGAACTCACATATAATCCTGTACACCATTCTAGATCCAAACACATCGACGTTCGTCATCATTTCATTAGGGATCACATTAAAAAAGAAAATGTAAAAGTAAGCTTCATTGGGACAGACTCTCAACTCGCTGACATATTCACTAAACCTCTTCCTGATGCACGATTTCATTTATTATGACTTGAATTAGGTGTCCTAGATCTTTCAAGTTAAAACATGCTCACAAATACAATTTTCTTCATTTTCACCATCCAAAACATTTCCAAAAATTCTGCAAATTCAGCATGGAACTACTATTGGGACACCTAATCAACTTCCAACATCAAAATTTTCAAAACCCTAAAAAATCACTTACTATTTCCCGCGCTAGCGCTAGCGCCGGCGCTAGCGTTGAGGTTCGAATTTCTGTGTTTTTAAAATTTCTAAAAATTCCTAAAAATATTTTGATCTATATGTACTATTTAGTTTTTTGCACATCTGTTTTTCTTTTCTTTTTGAAAAATCAAATACAAAAATAGAAAAACAAATTACAAAAAAAATATGTTTTTCCTTTGTTTGCTTTTGTTGTTTCCTTTGTTTAAAGTTCATCTTTTTACAAAAAAAAAATTATTACAAAAGCAAAAATTACAAAAATCTGCTTTTATTTGCTAAAACCAAATACAAAAATATAAAACTTTAAAACTATAAAAAAAAAACTCTATGATTTTTTCTTGTAAAATCAAGCATGATTTAATCTACTATTTAGAAATTCTACAATGTTACAATTTTTCTCTTCAAACTACTTTGGACATTGTCTTTCTTCATGCTTTGATATATCTATTCAAATGTGCATCAATTATAGTTTAAAAGTTGTGTAGGATAAAGCTTAGCATGCCTCTAAGTATGAGAAATGCTTTATGGTTGATAATGATATTTATTCACTCACCTTTTTTTTGGCATTGTCTACATATGCATTTAATCTAAGAATGCTTGTGTATGTTTTGTATTAGTACAAATAAATTAAAATTGCACAAGTATCTTACCTACACTCCTTTTGCACTCGTAAACATTAAGAAAAGTGGTTATATTTTTTCTCATAAAATCTATTGATTTGCAAAACAAGTGTATTCAGAGAACTTTGTACAAAACAAAATTATAAAATAAATGACAAAGATAACTCCACCAAGCACTACTTGAACCTCCTGATAAGTCTTAAAGAGCATTGTGAGGTTGAGCACCTTGGAAAGAATAATAAAGTGTCTTGTGCAAATCAACTCTTTCTTTCAAAAATAAGAAAAACCACTTTCTCTTAAGTACACCGGATCACAAGTCTCAAAATTCAAAATAAAATATGTGATCCCCCAAGCACTACTTTGCACCCTGATAAGTCTTGATGAGCATTGTGTGTGCAAAGCACCTTGGTAGTTGTACATTTTTTTTGTGCATTAAAGTGTGTGGAAGTAATCTTATTTGTGTTTTATTGTACTTCTTACTTTACATATTACTTGTATTTTTTGATTAAAACATTTGTTTACTCTCCTCAAATTTACACTTATGTGCACATCATTATCTTCCATAACACTTCTTCTCATGAGTATTGGATCCTAATGTTAATTCTATATTACTTTTTATTTATGAAATGCACTAGATAACCTAGCATGTGTTCTACAATGTTTTTGTATGTTTTTGAAATTAAGAATTAAAGTAACATTGTGGTCATCTCTTTTTGATAAACATTATTTCATGCTTGGTTATTCTAAAATTTAAAACTGCAAAATGATTTCCAAAAACATCATTTTTTTTGTGATCTTTCCCTCATATTTTTTGGATTATCATTACTATTTGCTATGAGTCTTCCGCATCTTAACCATATAAGTGTTTTTTTTACCTTGCGCTTTCATGCTTACTTCATATCTTGTATTATTTGCATCATCACTTATTCTTAAAAATTCCTATCTTTCATTAAGTGATAGATTTCCTTGGAAACACTTTTTATTGGTTACTTCAAACATAAAAATCTTTTATGCTAAAAACTCTGAAATTTTGTAATAACTCTGATCTATTTCCATAAAATACAATTCTAAATCTCCTTATCATTTACCTAAAAAGCTCGATCATGCCTTATCTTTTATTTACACATTTTTAGTGTTTTGTATCCCTACCCACTTTTGCTAATAACAAAGGGGGAGAACTAACATGATAAAATGCAAAAGGGGGAGAACTAACATGATAAATATATAATCCGCTATCAAAATGCAAACCCAACATGATTGATTAAGTTGATAGCATAAATATTAGGGGAGCATTCACTTAGGGGGAGCATGTATTTAGGGGGAGCAAGTCTAACATGCTAGAATCAATTATTATCCTAAGTCATCACTCTCACACACACAAGTATAGTTTCATCATGCTTATCTATTAATGTTTTGATTTATCATTAATGGATTTGTTATTATCAAAAGGGGGAGTTTGTTGGAACAGGGTCTTCCACATCTCCTAGGTTTGAGAATAACAAATCCTATGTGTATTTGATCTTGTGTGTTCAAGTGTGTAGGTTAGCATAGTCCACATGACTCAAGGAGTACACATGATGACTGCCCCCAAAAATTGAGGCCAAAATTCGAAGAGGCTCACTAGCGCCGGGCGCTAGCGATGATGAGCGAGTTTCTGGGAGCTATTATGGAAGGCGCTAACGCCTGGCGGTAGCGGATAACGCCGACGGTATCGGTGAACACAAAAGGAATGAAAGCCTTATTGCCGCGGATTGAAGATCCTGCCGCGCAAGAAGTTTCTTAATCAGGGATAGCGCCGGCGGTAGCTACTTGCGCTGGCGGTAGCTTGGCGCACAAGAGGCATAGAGCAAAATGTTGCCTCAGATTGAAGATCCTACCGCGCAAAATGTTTCTTAATCCGGGCTAGCGTCGGCGGTAGCGCTAGCGCCGGCGGTAGCGCTTGGGCTATAAAAGGACCCCCTCTCCTCTTGTTTTCGTACACCAATTGCATACACCTCAGAGAGAGATTACTAGAATTCCAGAGGCCTATCTTGGCCGAAATTTGAGGTCCCGGCGAAGCTCTGCCAACTTCTGAAGGAGGATTCCATCACGCCGAAGCCAAACGAAGTCCGCTTCGACAAATGCTGATTCTACAGCGGATCTTCGCCTCCATATTCAGAAGTTTATCTTAAGGGAAGTTTTTATTATTTTATTTGTCTTTCTTTGTAAACGGTAGTGAAATCGCCTCGTGTTGGCGACTAGGTCTGGGGTAGGACTTAGGGCTGAAAATGGCCTCGTGTTGGCGACTAGATCTAGGTTAGGTCTAGGGGGTGCTTGAGGCCACATCCGGGGAAGGATTGGCTAGAGCGTCTTGAGGCCGAATCCGGGAAGGTGGAGGCTAGGGCCACCGGTTCGTGGGGAAGCGAGTTGGGATAGAAAACGAAAAGAGCTTTTATTATTCGCCTCCGATCTCTAGCGACATTGAGATCAAGTTTTGTAAAACTGATTTAATATCAATAAAGCTTGTCTCTCTTTTTGTTTTACTTGTCTTCTTGTTTTAATATTGCAATATTCCAAAGTTTTCTAAATAAAATATAAAGTTTTTGAAAACCCTTATTCACCCCCCCCTCTAAGGGCGCCGACCTATCCAACATCACAATTTAAACATTTTATATGTAAAGTGGAATGATAATTTTTGTAGTGCAAAGTATATGAAAATATCTATATATACACAATGGAGAATGGGGAATGGAGAATGTTATGTTTTTGTTATGCTTTTATTAATTTTTTTTTTTAAAATTGGGCTGCCTATAACAAATTGGGCTGCAATGTGAAAAAAATGGGCTGCATAAAGCCAAAAGTGGGCTGCCCATAACAGCACCCTTCATTTATCCGCTTTAAATGAGATTCTTTAGGATTAGCTTGAAATCTAGCACATAAGCAAACAATAAACATAATATCGGGTCTAGAAGCACTTAGATATAATAATGAACCAATCACTCCTCTATATAATATTTGATCAATAAAAATTCTGACTTCATATTTTCCTAATTGTAGAGATGCACTTATAGGAGTAGAGGCTTGTTTTAAGTTTTCAAATCCAAATCTTTTCAACATATCATGAACATATTTAGATTGACTAATAAATATTCCATTATTTCTTTGTTTGATTTGAAATCCTAGAAAATATGTAAGTTATCCTACCAAGCTCACTTCCAATTCCTTTTGCATTACACACACAACTTCATTACACAACTCTTCATTAGTGTCTCCAAAAATTATGTCATTTACATAAATTTGTAATATGATCAAATCATTATTAACATGCTTAATGAAGTGTGTGTTATCGACACTTCCCATTACATAATCACGCTTTAATAAAAATGAAGTTAAACTTTCATACCAAGCACATGGCGCTTGTTTTAAACCATAAAGAGATTTATCTAGTTTAAATACATGATTAGGAAATTTTTCATTTATGAAACCGGGGGGTTGTTCAACATATACCTCTTCCTTAATAATCCCATTTAGAAAAGCACTTTTAACATCCATTTGAAACAATTTAAATCTTTTGAAATCGTAAATGCAAGAAAAATTCTAATGGATTCTAAGCGAGCAATAGGTGCAAATGTTTCATCAAAGTCTACCCCCCGATTTGAGAATGCCCTTGTGCTACCAAGGGAGCTTTATTCCTAGTAATCCAAGATTCACCATCTAATTTATTTTTGAAAATCCTCTTTACTCCTACTACCCGGTGATTTGGTGGTCTTTCTACAAGTTTCCAAACCTTATTGCGTTCAAATTGTTCTAATTCTTCATTCATGGCAAAATACCAAAATTCATCATTGTAAGTTATTGAAACATTTTCTTGGTTCTATTTCGAAAACAAAACAAAGGTTTGAAAAAGATTCATGTAGGGAAGAATGAGTCATTACCCCTTTCGATTGCTCTCCAATGACAAGCTCCTTTGGATAATGTTTTATGAACTGTAGCATGCTAGAAGGCACATACTCCTCTTGCTTGTCCTCCTCTTCCTTATTCTCCTCTTCTAGTAACTTGTCTTCCTCATGCTCTAATAGGGAGAAAGGTTCCTCTTCAATTCCTGCAATAATATTCTCTATACAAGGAACAAGCTAATCAAATCTAACATAAATAGATTCTTCAACTATTTTTCTTCTTTTGTTATATATAATATTGGCTCTACTAGTTGAAGAATATCCAAGAAAAATTCCTTCATCACATTTTTCATCAAATTTTCCTAATGAATCCTTTGTATTTAATAAAAAACATTTGCAACCAAATATACGAAAATAGGATACATTAGGCTTATTTTGAAAATACAATTCATAAGGAGTTAATTTTAAAAAAGGTCGAAGAATGACACGATTAATGACATAACATGATGTGCTAACGGATTCGTCACAAAATGATCTAGGTATTCCAAATTTAGAAAGCATGGTGCGTGCTAATTCTTGAAGTGTTCAATTTTTCCTCTCAACAACACCATTTTGTTGTGGGGTGCGTGGAGTGGAAAATTCATGCTTAATTCCTAGATCACTACAAAAAGTGGTAAATTTTTTATTTTCAAATTCTCCATCATGATCTGAGTGAATGCATTGAATTTTTAGATCAAGTTCATTTTGAATATGTTTATTTAATTTTGATAATTCACAAAAAGCATTGGATTTTGAGGTAAGAAAAATTGTTCAACAATATCTAGAAAATTATCATTCAATACATAAGTATATTTCCTACCACATAGACTAGCGGTGCCCATTGGACCAAAAAGATCCATATGAATTAATTGTAAGCGTCTAGAGGTAGAGATTTCATTTTTACTTTAAATGATCTAGAAAATTTACCTTTTTGGCAAGGTGGGCAAAGTGAAGATAAAGTTCCATTAAGCATAGGTAAACCTTTAATTAATTTATCTTTTGCTAGTTTTAGAATAAGTTTAGTGCTTGTGTGCCCAAGATGCCTATGCCAAAATTCTAATTCATCATATTTTGAAATAAAACATTTGATAGATGAATGTGAAAGATCATGAAAAGCAATCATGTAAACATTATGAGTTCTTGGTGCGGTGAGTACAACTTAATTTGTTTTGAGATTTATAATTTTGCAATTGTTGAAGAAGCTTCAAATAAGATATTTAGACCTTTATCACATAATTGACTAATATATATTAGATTGTGTTTTAAACCTTCAACATATAAAACATTTGAAATAGAAAAAGAGTCTTTACCCACTATACCAATGCCCATGATCCTTCCCTTGCAATTATCACCAAAACTCACCATTCCTCATTTCTTCATCTTGAGGCTAAGGAACTTTTCTATATTGCTCGTCATGAGCTTGGAGCATCCCGAGTCTAAGTACCACATGTCTTCCTTATCCTGCCAACACACCTAAAAAGAGGATGGGAGTAAAGATCTGGATACCCAAGAGGTTCCTCCCATAGTATAAGTGGAGACCTTAGGTACCCAGATTTGCTTCAAAGTTCATTTTCCCTTCTTCCTACAAGAGTCCGTGGTGTGACCAAAAATCAAACAATTTGTACACGCAATAAAAGGGGTTGAGACCCTTCTCTGAGAATTTTGTTGACTCTTGCTGGTAGACGGAGATGCAGTAGAGATGATAGATGAATTGTTTAAAGAAATATTTTGTTTTCTATAAATATGGCTAACGCCAGCATTAGGAGTTAACGTGGGCGGTAGCCTCTTGAAATAAATCCCAAACCAAACTTTACAAAACCATGGCACTGGTTGGCCAAGATCATGTCTAGTGATTTTTGGCCAACACTGAATTTTTCTATAGCCATATTTAGATCATAAATTCGGGCTTTCAAAGAGGTGTTTTCGGTAACTAACATCACACATTGATTTGCAAATGATTTATTTCCTTCTTCTATTTGGAGAAGAGAGGTTGTTAGCTTTCTCTAAGTCCCCCTTTTATTTCAGAAGAGATTTTTGTTTGGAGAGAGCCTTAGAGAGATTTTCTTCAAGTTCTTGAATTTTTGCAAATGAAGGATCACTATCTTGGCCATCTACTTTTTCTTTTCCAAAAACATTTATTTCTTTAGTTAGTCTCTTATTTTCTTTTAATAAAATCTTATTTTCATTTTTTAAGAGATCAATATCCTTAAGACTTTTTTCAAAATATTTGCATATTTGAAGGAATTCATCATAGAGATCGTCATAAGTAGGAGGAGGTACCTCAGTGTCACTTTAGACATTGGTTTCATAATCGGTGAGATTTTTGCTCCTACCCATGAGGCACATGTTTGCCTCTTCATTATCGCTTGAAGAAGATCCACTTGACTCCTCGGAGGAAGAATCATCCCTTGTAGCCTCCTTCAGAACTTTCTTCTTCTCTTTTCCTTTGTGCCCCCTTACCTTTTGTTCTTTCAGATATTATGGGCACTGACTCTGGATGTGTCCGGTCTTTTGTCAATGATAGCACTCCGGCGGTGGCCGCTTTTCATCGTCGTCACAACCTTTTTCTTTCATAGATGATGATCCCTTCCTTTTTGCATCTTTCACAAAGTATTTCTGAAAAGAGTTTCTTCTCTTCGGATTCTTCATGAATTTCTTGAAATTCTTTACAAAGAGGCTTTTTTTTATCGTCTTCATCATCATTTGCCTCCTTCTTGGATTATAACGCCAAAGCCTTCTTCTTTGGTTCAGCATGGTACTCTTCCTGTTGAATTTTGAATTCCACATCATGGGTTATTAGATTCCCAATGAGGCTCTCAATGTGGAGTTGTTGGAACACGGTCTTCCGCATCTCCTAGGTTTGAGAATAACAAATCCTATGTGTATTTGATCTTGTGTGTTCAAGTGTGCAGGTTAGCATAGTCCACATGACTCAAGGAGTACTCATGATGTCTGCCCCCAAAATTGAGGCCGGAATTCGAAGAGGCTCACTAGCGCCGGTGGTAGCGATAACGCCGGGCGCAAGCGATGATTAGCAACAATCTGGCGGCATTTATAGAAGGATGCTAGCGCCTGGTGGTAGTGGATAGCGCCGGCGGTAGCGTGACGCACATAAGGCATAGAGCAGCATGTTGCCGCGGATAGGAGATTCTGCCGCGCAAATTGTTTCTTAATCTGGGCTAGCGCCGGCGGTAGCGCTAGCGTCGGCGGTAGCGCTTGGGCTATATAAAGGACCCCTCACCTCTCATTTCAGACAGACATTAGGGAGAGAGAGGCAGTGCTACAACTCCAGAGGCCATCTTTGCCGAAACTTGAAGTCCTAGCGAAGCTCTGCAAACTTCTGAAGGAGGATTACGTCACGCCGGATCCAAACGAAGTCTGCTTCTACAAATGCTGATTCTACAGCGGATCTTCGCCTCCACTTTCAGAAGTTCATCTTAAGGGAGTTTTTATTATTTTATTTCTCTTTGTTATTTGTAAACGGTAGTGAAATCGCCTCGTGTTGGCGACTAGGTCTGGGGTAGGAATTAAGGCTGAAATTTGCCTCGTGTTGGCGACTAGGTCTAGGGACTAGGTCTAGGGGGTTCTCGAGGCCACATCCGGGGAAGGGTTGGCTAGAGCGGCTTGAGGCCGAATCCGGGGAGGATAGGCTAGGGCCACCGGTTCGCGGGGATGCGAGTCGGGATAGAAAACAAAAAGAGTTTACTATTCGTCGCCACCGATTTCTAGCGTCATAGAAATCAAGTTTTGTAGAACATTATTTGAAATTAATAAAGTACGTCTGTTCATTATTGTCTTACTTGATTTCTCATTATATTAATCTTGCAATATTTCAAAGTTTTCTAAATATAATCTTAAGTTTTTGAAAACCCTTATTCACCCCCCCCCCTCTAAGGGCGCCGACCGATCCAACAAGTGGTATCAGAGCTAGGTTTTATTCCAATCCGCTTAACAATCGGGAATAATAGCGTCTCATGATCTCGCTTCAACTAGTGGGGCAAATTTCCGTGAAGATGAAATATCACATAAACCACCCTTGTTTGAAGGAACAAATTATAAAGGATGGAAAATTTTAATGGAAAAATTTATTAAAACTTTAGACATCGAAGTATGGAACTTAGCAATTATAAGACGAGCAGATGAATCGAATAAAAAAGAACGTCAGCTAAATGCCAAAGCCAAACACTATTTATTTTGTGCACTATCTAATGAAATTTTCAAATTCATATATTGCTTTTCTAGTGCATACAAAATATGGCACTTTCTTGAAGAAATGTATGATCTTCCTCTCGCAGGTATGGAACAAACACAGGAGGAAAAGAACGTACAAGCATACATTATCATTCAAGAAGATCTCTCTCAGAGCGAAGCCATGGAGAATATTGAAATAGAAAAGGAGAACAATACACCAAGAGAAAAAGAAGAAGAAATCTTACTTTTGGAAGAAGAGTGCCAAGAAGAAGACAAAGGAACAATATGTTCAAATCCTCCCTCATCCAAAAGCAAGGTAAGGAAATCAAATTCTATCTTTTGTACTTCTATCTCTTCATTACAATTGTTACAAAATTCTAAGCGCAAAATTAAGAAATTAAAGAATGCTAATAAACTATTGCGCTTAGAAAATAAAAATTTAAAAGCAAAAGTTAAAGTAGTATCAAAATCCGATTTATCTAGCTTTACTCATGTCACTTCAATTGAAAATACAAAATCTTGTCTTGATTGTAATGATATTAAAGAAAAATTTAAGGAACTTGAAAAAGAAATTATTTTTATAAGAGAACAAAATGAAAAATTATGTTTAGAAAATTCATCTTTAATAATTAATTGTGCTAAGTGTAAGGACTATGAAATTGAAATAAAAGAGATGGATGAAACATTTGATGAATATAGAAACAACTATCAAGATCATATTGACTCTATTGTCTCCACTCTTAAAAATAGCACAACAACTTATAATAAAGCTAGGCATAATCTAAAGATAAAGAATGATGAATTAAAATCAAAAATCAACTTGCTTATGAAAATTATAAATACAAATTCAAAACATACAAATTTAGAAAATCAAGCAATATCTAAAAGCAAGTTGAATACAAATATCTTAACTAAATCTAATAATGGGAATAAGAAACAAAATGATTTTTCACATCAAAAACCAAATCATCATTATTTACAAAATCATGTTTCTCCCAACCTAAAATTGAAATTACACAAATTTCCTATAAACGATAATTTAAATTATAATCTTCAAAGGAAAGAAAATCATCATGGAAATTTGATAAATAAGAATAATATTAAACCAATGTTTGAATGGCGGCCAAAAGTTAAAGATGAAACACAAACTCAAATCAAAAGGGCCCATTCAATCATATCTCCCCAAAAGAAAACACGATGTATTTGGGTACCCAAAGGAACCGTCACTCCCGGTCCTCTTTGGATACCTAAATCTCTTATTCATTAGTATCACATCATTTGCATGAAGTAGAAATCAATTAAAATGAAATACACAAATTTCTACTTCATGATGTGCTTTAATGTCATTTCTATCTTTTTCTTTTTGTGTTCTTCTTAAACTATCATGCCATGGTCATCCTATATAGTATTGGAAATATGATTTTATCTCATAAAGCTTAATGAGTTTATAAATCATTTTTGATCAAAATTCAAAATAATATTTTTATTTTGATGACCTATCTTTTATTATTATAAAATATCTTATATTATCTATATGAATCAAACTCTAAATTTGCTATAAGATATTTCAAATTAAATCCGGTTATTAGATTTTTAGCCTTCACCAACAAGTGGATAAAATTCTGAATTTGCTATGAGATACTTATCTAAATTAAAAAGAAAAACACATAAGACATATTGAAAGATTAATTGTCATAAATATTGATGCCATACGCACCACCATGATCTATTGATATCTTTTGCTAAAACTCTCTAAAATCATAATTATGTAAAATCAAAAGATCTCTAAATTCAAAAGATCCACTCAGTTCTAACATTTCATTGGTGATCATAATAATTACATGAATGAATCAATGTAGTATGACTTGCATGTATCTCATTTGTTTATAAACCATAGAATCAACTTTATATTAATAAATCAAATGAAATCATTCATTCTATGTCAAAATATTAAATCATTATCTCAATTAAATCAAATGAAATCAAATGAAATCACTTTCTTGAATACATGCAACATTATCTCAATTAATCTTGTGGTATAACAATTACAATCAAACTCATTATTCTAGCATTATCAACTAATAGATATTATTCATGCTAGTTATCTCATATTACCATAATGAATTAATTATGAAGTAAAATAAAATAAAATTGAACGATAAAATAACTATGTGACTTTAAACTGTGATAAAAGTCTAGAAAAATTTGAATTCACATACATTATGATAACCTATCTTATAGCTCATGCAAGATCTCATTTGTCACGACTTGAGATATGTGTCCTTGATCTTTCATGTTAAAACATGCTTACAAATGCAAATTTTTTCATTTTTAACCATAAAAAACATTTCCAAAAATTCTGCTAATTCAGCATGAAACTACTAATGGGACACCTAACCAAGTCCAAGCATCAAATTTTCAAAACCCTAAAAAATCACTTACTGTTTCCCGCGCTAGCGCTAGCGCCGGCGCTAGCATCGAGGTTCATTTTTTTGTATTTTTTTTAATTTCTAAAAATCCCTTAAAATTTATAAATCTATATTTTCTACTTAGTTTTGCACTTCTGTGTTTCTTTATTTTTTGAAAAATCAAATACAAAACTACAAAAACCAAATTACAAAAAATATGTTTTGTTTTTTTTTGCTTGTGTTGTTTCCTTTATTTAAAGTTCATCTTTATGCAAAATCCAAATATAAAATTTACAAAATTATGCTTTTATTTGTAAAAATCAACTACAAAAATATAAAACAAAACAAAAACAAGTATCAAAATAATTCTTCTGAACTTAACTTTTCTATGTATCTTGCGAAAGGGTGATTTGGGCTATCATCCCATCATATCACCTAGTACCAGGCGAACCTCTCACAAGGTAGCCCTCGGGAAGTCCAAGATCAATTTTATAAGTTCAAACTTTAAATAAAAATTATTTTTCAAAAATATCTGTATGGACTTTATTGTAAAAATCAAGCATGAGTTAATCTATTATTCAAAACTTCTATAATGTTGCAATTTATCTTTTCAAACTACTTTGAACATTGTTTTCATCATGCTTAGATATGTCTATTAATATGTGCATAAATTATATTGAAAAAGTTGTGTAGAACTATGCGTAGCATGCCTCTAAGTATGAGTAATGTTTTATGCTTGATAATGATCGCAATTCACTCACTTATTTTGGCATTGTCTACTTATGTGTTTAATCTAAGAATGTTGGTGTATGTTTTGTAATAGTACAATGAATTAAAATTGCACAAGTATCTTACCTACACAACCTTTATTTGCACTTTTAAAAGTTAAGAAAAGTGGTTATCTTTTTCATAAATTATATTGGTTTGCAAAACAAGTGTATTCGGAGAACTTTGTATAAAACAAAATCATAAAATAAAGTGACAAAGATAACTCCACCAAGCACTACTTGAACCTCCTGATAAGTCTTAATAAGCGTTGTGAGGTTGAGCACCTTGGAAAGAATAATAAAGTATCTTGTGCAAACCATAACTTTCTTTCAAAATAAAAACCACTTATTCTTATGTACACCGGATCACAATAAAATTCAATCTTGAAGAATAAAACTATGTGATCCCCCAAGCACTACTTTGCACCCTGATAAGTCTTGATGAGCATTGTGTGTGCAGAGCACCTTGGTAGTTGTGCACTTTTCTTTGTGCATTGAAGTGAGTGGAAGTAAAATTATTTGTGTTTTATTGTGCTCTTTACTTTACATATTACTTGTATTTTTGATTAAAACATTTGTCTACTCTATTCAAAATACACATTTATGCACATCATTATCTTCCATAACACTTCTTCTCATGAGTATTGGATCCTAATGCTAATTCTATACTACTCTTTATTTATGAAATGCACTAGATAACCTAGCATGCCTTCTACAATGTTTAGTATGTTTTGAAATTGTGAATTAAAGTAACATTGTAGTAATCTCTTTTTGATAAGATTATTTCATGCTTGGTTACTGTATTGTCAAAACAAAAATCTTAAATGCAAAATGATTTACAAAAACATCTTCTTTTTGAAATTGAACTCATATATCTTTTTATGAACCATCATTGATTACCATAAGATGTTTTTTGTACTTCTATATGTCTTCCGCATCATAACCATATAATTGTTTTACCTTGCACTTTAATACTTATTTAAAATCTTTCATCTTGTGAGCATCATCACTTGAATCTTCAAATTCCTTTCTTGCAACAAGTGGTAGACTTGCTTATAACTCTGATCTATTTCTATTCTAAACACTCCTCCAACAAGTGAAATATTGCTTATAAAACATCTCTTTTTAACTTAAACTCTTATTTAGTATTATGATGTTTCTTGTTCGAAATCTTCCGCAATACTCAAACTCTGATTCATTCATGAATTTCAATATAGCTATGTGAGTTTTATTTCAAAAATTCAAATAAAAATATAAACTCATATGCCATGATATTTCCCATTAGATTTAAATGCTTAATGTTTCCAATAATTGTTATCCATGACTTCATTTCTCACCATAGCGGGGGCGTAGGGTTGTAGACATTAGATAACCTTATCTCTAGTCATGTCTTGTCCTTAACCGGGGAGGGTTCCAGTGGGGCCTTGCGAGGCACTGGGGGGAAAGAGTGCTAGGTTAAGTTTTTTGTCTAGTGTTTGCATATGGGATTAACACCCCAACCTACGCATGTTTGCAGCTCCTCATGCCCATCCGTCACTTATTACGGGGCTAGGGTGTTGACATATTGTCTGGGTAGATTGGTTACTTGGAAATCATGATGGTTTTTAGGCTTAAAACTCTTATTTAAAGGGGAAATCATTATTTTTTTTGCTTAAACTCTGATATATAAAAGGGGAAGAACTACAAACAAAAGGGATAAAATAAGTCATAACTCTGAACATTTTCAATGAAAGACAAGTCTAAAACTCCTTATCATTTACTTAAAAAGCTCGATCATGTCTTCTCTTTTATTTACACATTTTTTAGTACTTTGTTTCCCTACCCACTTTTGCTAATAACAAAGGGGGAGAACTAACATGATAAAGTGCAAAAGGGGGAGAACTAACACAATAAATATATAATCCGCTATCAAAATGCAAACCCAACATGATTGATTAAGTTGATAGCATACATATTAGGGGAGCATTCACATAGGGGGAGCATATATTTAGGGGAAGCAATTCTAAATGCTAAAATCAATAATCATCCTAAAGTCATCACTCTCACACACACAAGTATAGTCTCATCATGCTTATTTATTAATGCTTTTGATTTATCATTAATGGATTTGTTATTATCAAAAGGGGGAGTTTGTTGGAACACGGTCTTCCGCATCTCCTAGGTTTGAGAATAACAAATCCTATGTGTATTTGATCTTGTGTATTCAAGTGTGTAGGTTAGCATAGTCCACATGACTCAAGGAGTACTCATGATGTCTGCCCCCAAAATTGAGGCCGGAATTCGAAGAGGCTCACTAGCGCCGGCGGTAGCGATAGCGCCGGGCGCTAGCGATGATTAGCGACAATCCGGCGGTGTTTATAGAAGTATGCTAGTGCCTGGCGGTAGTGGATAGCACCGGCGGTAGTGTGACGCACATAAGGCATAGAGCAGCATGTTGCCGCAGATAGGAGATTCTGCCGCGCAAATTGTTTCTTAATCCGGGCTAGCGCCGGCGGTAGCGCTAGCGCCGGCGGTAGTGCTTGGGCTATATAAAGGACCCCTTACCTCTCGTTTCAGACAGACATTAGGGAGAGAGAGGCAGTGCTACAACTCTAGAGGCCATCTTGGCCGAAACTTGAAGTCCTAGCAAAGCTCTGCAAACTTCTGAAGGAGGATTACGTCACGCCAGATCCAAACGAAGTCCGCTTCTACAAACGCTGATTCTACAGCGGATCTTCACCTCCACTTTGAGAAGTTCATCTTAAGGGAGTTTTTATTATTTTATTTCTCTTTGTTATTTGTAAACGGTAGTGAAATCGCCTCGTTTTGGCGACTAGGTCTGGGGTAGGACTTAGGGCTGAAATTCGCCTCGTGTTGGCGACTAGTTCTAGGGACTAGGTCTAGGGGGTGCTCGAGGCCACATCCGGAGAAGGGTTGGCTAGAGAGGCTTGAGGCCGAATCCGGGGAGGATAGGCTAGGGCCACCGGTTCGCGGGGATGCGAGTCGGGATAGAAAACAAAAAGAGTTTACTATTCGTCGCCACCGATTTCTAGCGTCATAGAAATCAAGTTTTGTAAAACATTATTTGATATTAATAAAGTATGTCTCTTCATTATTGTTTTGCTTGATTTCTCATTATATTAATCTTGCAATATTACAAAGTTTTCTAAATATAATCTTAAGTTTTTGAAAACCCTTATTCACCCCCCCTCTAAGGGCGCTTACCGATCCAACAGGAGTCACCTTGGATAATGAGATTCTGATATAGCCGTCACCTTTGGATTAAATTTTGGTGGGAGAGATCTAAGAATCTTCCTCACTAGGTTTCCATCCGCGAAAGTCTTTCCGAGGATTTTTGATGCATTTACAATCAGTAATCTTGTGTACATGGCGTCAATATCTACGCCCGGTTCCATGCATCATTTTTTGTACTCTGATTCCAGTAGGAAAGGCTTTGAATCCTTCACCTGCGTCATGAGTAATTTCCAATAAATTTCATATATCATGTGCAGTTTCACAAGCACAAACACAATTAAATTCAGTTTTATCTAAATCACAAATTAATGCATTCATTGCTTTCGCATTATTTTTACATTTAGGTTTGTCTTGATCATCCCACTTGTCTTTAGGTTTTTCAAGAGTAGCTTCTCCTACTGCGGTGGTAGGAAGAGAATAGTGTTGTTCAATCATTCCCCAAACTTCTATATCTATAGTAATTAGAAAATAACCCATCCTAGTTCTTCTGTAGTTAAAATCAGACCCAGTAAATAGTGGTGGTCTACTAGTTCCTTTTCACTCATAGAAGGCTAGATCATGGTGCGCCATTATTCCCAGTGGTGAAACCATTTTGGAATAACCTCGCTCTGATACCACTTGTTGGATCTTAAGGCGCCCTTAGAGGGGTGGGGGTGAATTTTAAGATATAATAGAAAACTTTTGATATTTTATATAAAATAAAAAGTAAAGTGCTAGAAATTGAAAACCAAATCAGTTTTATTGAACAAGAAAAGACATGATTATCATTTATAAAATTGATTACAAAATTGGACTTCTATGACGCTAGAAATCAAAGCAAAAATATTAAAAACATTTTTTGTTTTTTATACCAACTCTTCTCTCAAAAACCTGTTGGCTTTAACCGATCTTTCCCCAAATACAACCTCAAGCCGCTTTAGCCTCTCTATCACCAAAAAGGCCTTGACCACCCCCTAGATCTAAGCCCTAGACCTAGTCGTCTTATGGCAAATTACCCTAACCCACACACAGACCTTGTTGCCGATAACCGCGGCGAATTCACAAACCGATCATAAAGATAAAGTAATACAAAATATGAAATACAAATTTAAAACTCCCTATAAGGAAATCTAAAGGAGATGATGAAGAGCCGCTGAAGATCGATGAATTTGAAGCGTGCATTCTTCACTTTGAATTTGCGTTGATCCAAGCCTCCTTCGATTCCATCTCTTGAGATTGAGTAGGAGATCCTACACTCGGATCTCTGAGATATCCTACATAAGAACTAAAATTAGTTTTGTTTCAACTTTACTTAGACTCAATAGAATAGATCTTGTAAAGTAGTGTCTTCTTGGGATGGATGAAAATTGCCTTCCTAGATCAGCAACAGATATTAATAGAATCTTCTTTGAAATCTTGATCTGATCTGAACTTAGAAATCAGAGAAAATGGCTTGCTCTTGAGAGATTTAAGAATGAATAACCTGGAGAAATCTTAAGATCACATGAGTTAATCTTGTTAATGTCTCCTTCTGATTATTTTCTTTGAACTTAGAATTTGTAGTTGTTCTTCAGAATACTATTCGATGGATTCAAAAATCTAGGATTATGATTTTCCCTTCACATCTAATATGTATTTATATGACTGATATCACTAACGGTCGAATCCATCAGTCTTTATGTCAAAATTTTCTTTCCATAAAGCTCTCATCTGATTGGTGAAATTGGCGGCGATGAGCTTTTGAATTTCTATAAATTGAATTGTCTCGACGACATTTGCATTATCTCGATGATATTTCATCTCTTCTCGATGTCATTTGAGTCTTCAATCCGATACTAACCCTTCCAAACTTTGAGTTAACTTATAACAATATGTAATGCCATCAAGCTGATAAAACCTCATCTCGACGATACTTGTGGCCATCAAGACGATATCTGAATTCAACATGATGATTGCATTCAAGCCGATTGTTAAGCTTATCAAGATGACATTTCAACTTGTCACGTCGATAAGACTTAGACTTTAGATCTGAGCTTTGGACTATCATGAGAAGGTCATATATAATTGATATGAACTCAAGCATTCATCAATTCAGCAGGTTTCTTGAATTATCGTCTAGACTTCTCGATGATAGTACTTGAGAGCTTCTTCACGAATTGTTGAATTAGCTCAACCTCTTCAAGATGATATTTATCTATCTAAGCTCCTTGATAAGACTTTTAATTATCTGTTTGTTCATTTTAAAAACATTAAGGCCAATGTTACATGTAAGTGTGAAAGCAGTATAAATTACTTATATATATGTTTAGGCTACACCTTTATTAAAATGGGTTGTATATGCATGCAAATGAATCTTTTCCTATGACAAATAAATTTTAAAATTTAAAGAACATGTATTCTAATCTTGAGTCTTTTACATATCTTAGATCAAATATTTATCAATGAAGTTTATGTATTGTATGTAAATAATTTAAAGGTACATTGTTTGTGTGTGTGCTTTTATCTCAATAGGAATTAATTTAATTTAATTGTTATGTAGATTTTGAAGAGTTTGAATACAACTTAGCAAGTAAAGAGAGTGTAAAAAACTAAGCTTATGGTATTTGTATGTATACTAAAACATTAGAGATTACATTCCATTCATGAATTTTATATAATACAAACTGAGAAGATTAATGAAATTGACTCAATGCATGATTGTTTGAAATTATTTGAATAGAGAGGCTTAATGTTTTTTTTTAAAATCAGTTTATCTCCTCTGAAAGGAAGTGTTATTCTTAGGACTCTATTTTAACTTAATTTTTGCTTTAATTTCACCTTTAAGGGTAAAACATACACTTAGATCAAAACTAGATAATGTTTGTGTATTATATTCTCTATCTTTATTCTTAATTTTCTTTGATCTTGATTAACAAAGTCTTAAGTGCAGGGGTACGATGAGAGCATAATTAGAGTCAAATTTAATATCATTTATATAGACTTAGGCTCTCATTCACACCATTTCATATATTATTTCATGTGCTACTCACTAAGTTTCTTTATTTTTAGGATGAAGGAGCAAGCATTTTGATGTGCCAGAAGGAGGAAGTAATTTGGAGATGGAGAGGAGCAGCCCAAAGTATTATCCTATGGACATTGTTATGTCCCAAGGGCATATCAACCCTTCTACATCAATTTGGATGAATTCAAATAGATAGATACATAACCAACTTGACCCAACTATGTCATGAAGCAGTGTAGGATGTTTATATACAATAAGATGCATCGATTGAGATACACAGCTACGGGACACACCTGTAACCCAAGTGAGTGTCACCCCTACTTTTGTCGAGTCAATTTATATGAGTTTGCTTTACTCTATAAAGGACTTTTTCTTTATGTAATCTTTTTATTGGAGTTTGTTTCATGGATGAAACCCCAAAAGGAAGGAAGGAAACCCAAGGGTGATGAAGATCGAAGAAGTAGGTCTTAATGTTTTTTTTAATATTTAGATTCCTATAGTATTAAGATTCTCATATCTCTACTCTTTACAATTCAGATATCCATGTAATCACTTACACTTTCTATGCTTTATTTTTATTTTAAATACTTGAAGAAATACTTTAAATATTTGCTATCTTTCTACGCCATGATTAGTTCTACTTTTATTCTATGATTCCTAAATGTATGATGTGATATTTCTACTGTATTGTTATCATAATATTGATATGCGTGTCTCTGTATGTTTTTTTGGTATTTTACAAGAATAAAGTCAAATATGGAATAAAGAGAGTTGCATGTAGTCTTGCTAGAATAGATCCCTTAAATATACTGTCTTTGTGTCAAAGCCAATCTTTAGGGTTTACAGAACAATAAGGTGATCTGTAGGGATTTCCAGAGTGTCCAAATCTCAGTTCGTTCAACCTAACACTAGTGTTTCAGTTGTCCTGCCCAAGAAAATTGGTGTGGCATAAACCCTCATGGATTAGAACTCTAATCATGCATATTTTTCTTATATGTTTTCATAATCTATAATCAATTATCTTTTATGTGAGTATACAATAGCCACATGGATTTAACTTCATCAAATGATAAAGTTTAATAATTATCCGTTTTATTTCTCTAAAGTTATTTTCAATATAAATATTATTTTTTAAATCCTAAAGTTAATAAGGTAACAAGGGAAAGAAAAGTAGGTTACGTAATGATGGACTTGGAAAATACAACCATTATATACTAAACTCAAATATCACAATGATATATGTGCTTGCCTTATCTTTTTAAGAGTACACAACTCAATCACTTTAATTAGGTGCAATTGGGGCGTATTAGCGATAATATATATTGACTGACAACGAACATTCTTTCATAAATATCAATTAAAGCAATATATATATATATATATTTATATATTTATATATAGACACACACACACACACAAACCTACAACCATCCTAGAGGAAATTTATACATATTTATCCAAGTCTAATGCACATTCCAATTAGCACAATCAGGTGAACAAGAAAGGTTCATCACACAACCTTCTTTACTCAAGTGCACTATGCCTTAGCCCTAGAATCATCAAGTCTCACAACTAGAGTTTGCTAAAGCATAATCAAGACAATAAAAGTGGATAATTTGATACATTCCTGCCATAGGTTTCCCGCACTATCTACTTGCCCTAGCTTTAAGCTGTTCAAGCCCCATGAATGTTTTGGGCATTATAACACACAATGGCTGCTTCAACGCCTGTGAAAACTACCATAATGCAACGTCAATCAAACATCATCAAATAGGTCCACCAAACATGATTATTCTTTGCACACAATGCCTATCCCAAAGTTGACTTTGGGCCTCTAATACAAGTATATCAGGGTCACAATCACATTCCCTGATGGTTCATAATGAACCGTGCACTCCAAGCCTTATAATTAGAGAAATTGGATGCCACCATCACCACATATGCATAAAAGAAGGCAATAAATCAAAACATGATCCTAAGGACCAGGAAGAGGGAGTCATTAACTTCCTTGCTCTTCTTCCCGCCATGGAATACTTACACAAGAAGGTGGAAAATGGTTGTGGATACATGATCTATCCACTCCCGGAACCAATTCTTCGAATATGTGTTGGATTTCCTACTAGATAGCCTCCTTCCTCCCTGTCGTAGATTTCTTATTTTCTTTCTCAACCTAAGAGAAAGAAAAGACTTATAAAGTGAGTCTCGTTCATCCTTATACTGCCTTAAAGACCCCTTAGGAAGGGATATGGATTGTTGGATTTGATCCACAATTCCAATTAAAAAACTTAAATTTTATATCTCGCCAACCACACGGTCATGCTCCTAATATGCGCATGGTCGTGTGCCTTGCTTGCACTTCTACGTGCTATAATGATTACAATTTCATGAAATATGTGTATGGTGGTGCGTAAAGGGTATGCCCGAGTATTTTTTTGAGCTCCACAAAAATAAACATTTCCAAGTCTCAATGTGTATGATTATTTGTAAGGCGCATGATCATGCGTAAAGGATACACATGAGCATTTTCATAACTCTAAAAATTTGGACTTTTTGTTTTTCAAGGTTGCATGGTCATATCCCCCAACTCGCACGATTATGCGTGAAGCACTAATTAAGGGAAGACATTTTAGGGTGTTACAAATTCGAAAAAGGAGAGTCCAACTCTCATGGTATAAAAAGGAAATTGAATAACCATAGTCAAGAATTACTAATCAAGTTTTAAAACTATTTACACAATTAATCATAGTACATGCCACATAGTTGTATTCTAATGCTGTGGAAGTAAAATATGAAATTAAGCAAAGGAAATTGAGCAACCAAAAGATATAAGGATTTATAGTGGTTCTCGAAAATGTTTGGGTACTCCACTCGTTTGCCCCTTGACAGATTATCCACTAATCAGTGTCGAGTCTTTTGATAAGGAGACTCTTAGAACTAATTACAATTGAATCTGTTGATAAGGAAGATTCATAGAACCAATAGAAATTTTGATAAGGTCTTTATAAACCTTGAATCTTTTGATAAGGAAAATTCACAGAACCAATGCATCTTTTGATAAGGTGACTCAAAACCAATAAATCCATCGGGGAGAGATTCTCAAAACTCTATCAATAGGTTGTGGTTGAATTTCTGTTTCCACAATGTAATGCTCTTCAAAAAGCTCTGAAATGTTTGATTCTTGTAAGCACTATGTGGATTCTTCATGTAAAAGAAAGCAGCAGGAACAACTCCCCTTGAGATGATGATGAGATTCAATAGAGAGTAGTTAAATCTGTTGGAGAGGAATCCTGAAGAAGAAATGTTGAACCCTTGAGGGAGGAGTCTTCAAATATGAGAGAAGATGATCTTGTCAACTAGGGTTCTTCTGATTGGACTTCTGTATGGAGAAGAAGGAGGCGAGAGAGATTTTTGAAAAATCCTTCGGAATAATAAAGTCTGCATTGTACAACCCTTATTCTCCGAGGGTAGGACCCACTCAAGGCCACGCAGGAAGAGGTCAAAGTCAAAGAGGCAGACAGATCAGCCAGCAGGAGCAAAAGAGGGCTTGGCGAGTATTGGTTAAATACTCGCTAGATGGGCGACTATGGTCGAAGATACGTGCCGAGCATCCCGTATGTCGCCCCAGGTGCCCGGCAAGCCACAGAAGACCTGCGCGAGTATTGGCCCGGCTTGTGCGAGCAGCAACTAATACTCGCCAGATGCGCGACTATGGTTGCAGATACGTGCCGAGTATCCCGTATGTCGCCAGGTTAGGGCTGGGCTATAAAAACCCCCTACCCCTTGGTTGCCTATAAATAGGACCCCAGGGGTACTTGGATTGGCATCTGTGCTTGAGCTTCTGGATCCCGATTTCCGAATTCTCGAGCCCGTCACCCCTGCTTGCTAGCCAAGCCGGTGCCTTCCTCGTACCCTGCTCGGCCATTCTTGGTTGTGGAGGGGAAGACTCCTTTGAGCTTCCGGGTACATGGTGGGACCTCCCTGCCGCAACACCTGGGGTCCTGTTGTTGTTGCTCTCCTAGCTTCCTCGTAGTCGCCAGCTTGTCCATCTCGTCAGACAGCTGGGCAAGTAGCCTCCGGCTGCAAAGGTCTGAATTTTGAGGTCAGGATTTTCTTGGCGTCAACATGCATCTTTTGTCTTCCCTTTGGTATATAAAGACTTACTTCTTGAATTAGGCCTTGCTGAATCTGGCCCAATCAAAGTAATGTCCTTCCATTATTGGGTCATCAACGGACAGAACTAGATCTTGATCATTACCTTAATCTGCTAGATTTACATTTATAACTGTTCTGCAGAGAAGTCAGCAAAAAGGATTCTCGTGTGTTGACTTCTAGTCAGCATATGTTGAGATATTCAGGAGAAGAGATCTCAAGGTATATCGACATACTTATGTTATGACTTCACTTTCCTTTATAGGAGATCTCAACACAAGGAAGTAATAACAACTTGTCTTCCTGTGTCGACTACTAATCGAAGCACATAGTAAACATCTCAATGTATGTCGACATCTTCTCGAAGCACATATTTTTACATAGCATTATTCTAATTCTTTGAGTGCACTGAATCTTTGTCTAATCTCTTCTGAGTGATTTTGGACTTAGACTTAAGAAAATATGTCATCTATAAATACATGTATTTATCCTATATCACTTTAATAACATGATGTATCCAATCATAGAAGGATTTTTCCAATAGAAATTAGACTTTATAGATGATATTCAGGTATCTTACAAAAAGATCAAGCTTGATCCAGTGAAGTTTGTTAGGCCTAGTGATGCTCTTAATATGTATGGAGGTTCTCATCCAGAGACACTAGTGAATGAATAAATAATAATAGTTCCTAAAAATTCTACTACTCAAATTAGAAAATAAGAAATGCATATGATCCATGCAGGTTGTAAAGGCTAGCAATAAGATATTTATTATCTACAATATTATTTAGAAGTTATCAAAAGAGGTCATGCTCATAGTCAAGTATATTTCAATATTTATGTTGATTTAAGAATAATGGAAAGTATTGCAAAGTCACTTAAGGATAATCCTGAAAATGCTAAGAAAGGTTATACACAATTTGTATCCATTACACAACAGAAGCTCCTCAATTCCTTATATGATTTCTTGTCAAAATATTTTTTAAAAAGGTGAAGAAATCTGCACATACTCTTTGGTTGTATAACTTATCTTTTGGTTCACAAGAAAAGGGGTAAAGTGTAAATTATAAAAAGCATTTTCTTGAATGAATAGATAATTTTCTATTTCACCAAGTTGATTCTAGTATCTTCTCTGAACCATTTTCTTCTTCAAATTTCTATAAAATATGTTATACCAAATAAGAAGAGATTTGTTTGAAAGAATCTCTTGATTTCATATAGCACATTATGTTAAGTGATATAAGATGTCTTACACATATAGAAAGATAAAGAGTCATTTATACTTTACAGATGGAAGACAAAAACTTCACTGAATAATTGAAGTATATGTCAAGTGCATGAAAATTATGTTGAGTAATACTTAACATATGTCAAATTGGTTATCATTGTATGGTGAATTGTTTCTCAACGTAGATTGAATACTTCACAGTCAGAGCAAGTTGAAGTTATTCAAAGCGTAGAGCAAAGAAGCTTAGTAATTTGATGAGCGGGTAACAATTTGTTGAGTAGTAATCGTGTTTAAAGAACTTAAGTCGATTTACAATAAGATTTGAGAAGCATCTTCTTAAATATTTTCAAATTGTAATCAAGGACTATTTAGATTCATATTAAGTTGTTACAGACTTAAGAAAGGAAGACATGTTTTTTTAAGAATGTATATTAATAGAATATTGAATAATCTATTAAAAAATCATTGAAGAATTAGAAGTTGGATCTTTAGGCGCCCTTAGAGGGGGGTGCATAAGGGATTTTGGAAATTTAATCTGAAATAAAACAATTGTAGTTAATAAAAGAAGTTTCGGAATACTTTATAGAAAAATATATTTTAATATTTATAAGAAGATAATATAGAAGATTTCTTGTAGAAATATTCGGAATTCATTATTTTTTCACCACCGCCGACATTAGAAGTTACCGCCCGGCGCTAGCTCACAAAAATTGTTTTCAAATATTTTAGAGTAGAAATAAAATCAAGATCAAAAGACAAATAAAAGTATGGTTTTATTTCATCAATTTAATAATACAAAAGTGAGACATGATTTTTTATTTCAATAATAAGGATTGCAAAACTTTGATCTCAATGACGCTAAAATCAAGGAGATAAATAAAAAATATTTTTCCATTTTCTCTACTGACCCTTCTCCGAAAGACTAGTTGTTTTTAGCCTATCTCTCACAGATAAGGCCTTGAACCGCCCCTAGATCTAACTTAGACATAATCGCCACCACAGGCGGTGAATTGCTTAAACCTCCCCAAAAACTGACATCCGCATCGGAAGATTTCCCCCTAAGTCTCGCAAGACTTAGTCGTCAACAACCACAACATATTTCCCATGGAATCCTTCCTAGAATCTGACCTTCTCTCCAAATGACTTCTCCACTCCAATTAGAAAATTATAAGACAAAAGGTGATTACAAAATATAAAATATGTAAGATAAAGCTCTCCAAGGATTTCTGAAGGTGAAGACGAAAGCGATGTACGAATTGGCGTTCTTGTTGTGTTCGTCCTTTGTGTTGAATATGCGTGGTAACACTTCTCCTTAAAAAACTCCTTTTGATCTTTGTGTTTTCCCAAGGGAGTTCTCTTGATCTCTGGAGACGAGCATCTCTTAAGTAATTTGGAGTTTTGGCTTTGTAGGATGTGTAACCATTTTCTAGAAGGAGAGGAGCCACTCTGTAAATAGACCTAGGGAGCTACCACCGATGGTAGGGTTAACACCCTACGGTACCTCAATATAATAAGTATGCGGCACATTGATCGTAGCAAATATGGAAGTTTTGCACCACTATTTTAGGCACGATTGATACTAACAGGCATTAATGAATAGCACACCGTGGTAACATTAATTATGATCTACAGTTGATCTCCTTCTCCTTTTGGCTCCTTGATTAGCTAGTGATTGATGACCTTTCCTTATGTTACTGCAAGGCGGTAGGGTTACCATGCCAAAGTAGGAACTTACTAAGTATAGCTTTTTTGTCGATATCGGCAGTCATCAAGTCGACATAAATACTCATCCAATCAACATAAACTAGCGCCAGCGGTAGAAGTTAACACCGTGTGTTATCACATTGAGATTTAGCATTGGCCTCTGGCTTGTCTCCTTGTTTAATATATGATTGTACCTGCACAACCTGCACACTATAAATACATAAAAATTAGATCAAATACATCACTGTATTTGTTATTCTCAAACCAAGAAATGTGGAATGCATGTTCCAACAAACTCCCCATTTTGATAATAATAAATACATGTACAAGAAATTAGTGAGTTTAAGACTATTTGTGTTCATAGACAAGCACGGTAAAAGATTTGCATGAATAATATGTTTGTAGCTTGAAAGATTTAATGCAATAATGCATACTCTTCCTATTTGAGTACTCCCCATAAATAAGTGCTCCCATATAATTTACTCCCCCTAAATATCTATTCTACTAGATTTCTCAATTTGTTCTCCCCTTTTTATTATTAACAAAAGTAGGTAGGGATGAGTGTATAGTTGTGAGGTTATGTTAGGTCCACTTAGTGAAGGATTTTCATGATCAAGCAAAGAGTAAAGTATGCACCTACTATGAATACTCCCCCTATATAGATACTTTCTATGAATTTATTATTGTACACTCCCTAAATTATTAAATTTATGCAATTTTATTCTCCCCTTTTTTGACAGTATCAAAAGAGGGTAGAGGTGAGTGTATGAAATAAGACTTAGTGAGATCTATTTAGAGAAGAAAATATGATGCAATATGAAAAAATTGTAGATACTACATGTTAAAAAAAATATAGGCATGATTGAGCATAAAGTAGTAAGCAATGCAGCGGATGATTGAATGCAAAAGTGTACGCATGATTGAATGTAGTAGTATTGTGATAAAAATAGAGTATGCAATCAAGAGAAATACCACTTGTTAAGGATATTATACCACTTGTTGAGAAAATAAATAATCATGATTAAGTACAAGTAGTTAGCATAAAAAGTATAATAAGTACCCTAAAAAATAAATATCTTTATAGAAAATAAGAGCATACATAAGTTGATGATGATTTAAGCCTAATACGAAGATGTTTTTAATTAAAATCCAAGAGATGTTATTTCATTGACATTTTAGAAGTAAAAATTGCAAGCATGATTTCAAAATATCAAAAAGAGATAAGAACTAAAATGTAAACTAATTTGCATTTTAAGTAAAAAATAAACATTGTAGCGGTCATGCTTTGCTATCTAGTGCATTTACTAAAGTTTGAAGAGAATAGTTTAGATGTGCATTATGATCCAATTCTCATGAGTAGAAGTTTTATAAAAGATAATGATGTGTACAATGTAGTGTTTAATAAACTATACAAGTGAATTAATCAAAACACATGACATATATAATGGAATAACACAACATGGCAGACATTGCATGACAATCGATAGGGGGCGTCATCGTAAAATCAAGCCTAAAGGACCTCCATGAAGGGTTGGATTTTTCCATGCCCACGAGCATTGGAAATCCGACATTTGAATTAAGAATGGCGTTGATAAGCCACCACATTTCATTCAATATCTTGTTCATGGCAATTGTGATATGACTCAAACTCATCGACGGGCCTCAAGCTCGGAGGTATCCATGCAGAGCTCCCGGATAGAACAATAATACCAACTATAGAAGACATTATCCTCCCCGTCCACATCGGCGCATCTTCAGTGTCAGTCAAATACAATGTCCAGTTATCATTGTAGAAGCTGATTCACTGTATGATGTGAGCATCCTACTCAATATTTATTGTAATATGACACCTCCATGGCGGGTCGTATGGCGAGGAAAGGGAAAATCCTCCAAAACTCGGTTTGCTACCTCAGCATCGCGATGACAAAGGTTCCTTGGATCGGCCATGGGCCCCCGTAGAGCATGAATCCCAGGAAACTTCGCCCAGAGGAGAGCCGCATGGCCCCGACACGGATTACAGAAATTGGAAGCCTGACATCAACAAATCAATGACAACTTAAAACTATGGGCCGTAAGAGGAAGGAACAACAACCACTCATGGAGGTCGACTAGCTTAACCAGAGCCAGTAGGTCAGTCCCCGAGGACTGATGAACCAGAAAACCCGGGTCTACACCCCAGTGAATGCATCCCACGAGCATTTATTATCTGTGATCTATGATAGCAAGATCGTCAAGTGGCCAAGATCGCTCCCTCGCAACACATGAAATCAATCATAGTTTTGTAACTTTTACAGAGGCATGGGGCACCATACGAGGCAATTTCTATGCTTGAAGGACGAAATCGAGCACCTTGTCCAGTCGGGGCACCTTAAGGTCTTTCGTAAAATAGCTCAGAAGAAAGTAGCTCAGGAAAAGGCAACTGAGGTCCAATCACTGGAGTGACAGGCGCCTAAACCACACCGCCTTTCTCAAGGACTTGTAGCAATTTTGTCTCATTTCTATTTCAAAGTGCACCCATGCCTTTCTTTCTAACTAAACAGTTTCAGGTTCTTGCCCACTATGTGTGACCATCAACATACGAATCTCCAAATGGCAGGGAGACAACCTCTAATAAGATGGTGGCCAACACTCCACATCGTGAGCGAGCCCACGCCATCTGTCCACTAAGGGCCTGCCCCCCTCACGACCAGGCGGGAACCATGTTTCCCCAACAAATCTCAAAATGGCAAGGCGACAACCTCCGATAAGATGGTGGCCAACCCTCCACATCGAGAGCGAGCCCACACCATCCGGCCGTTGAGGGCCTACTCCCCCCATGACTGGGCAGGAACCATGTTTCCCTAATGAATTTCCAAATGGTAGGGCGACAACCTCCGATAAGATGGTGGGCAACCATCCACATCGAGAGTGATCCCATGCCATCCGACCACTAAGGGCCTGCCCCCCTCATGACCAGGCGGGAACAATGTTTCCCCAATGAATCTCCAAATGGTAAGGCAACAACCTCCAATAAGATGGTGGCCAACCCTCCACATCGAGAGCGAGCCCACGCCAATCGGCCGCTGAGGGCATGCCTCCCTTACAATTGGGAAGGATCCATGTTTCCCCAATGAATCTCCAAATGGTAAGACGACAACCTATTATAAGATGGTGGCCAACCCTACACATCGAGAGCAATCCCACACCATCCAGCCGTTGAGGGCCTGCCCCCCTCACGACCGGGAGGGAACCATATTTCCCTAATGAATCTCCAAATGGTAGGGTGACAACCTCCGATAAGATGGTGGTCATCCCTCACATCGAGATCGAGGCCACGCCATCCGGCCGCTGAGGACCTACCCCCCTCACGACCGGGTGGGAATCATGTTTCCCCAACAAATCTCTAAATGAAAAGGAAAAATCCTCCGGAAAGATGGTGGCTAGCTCTCCGAGCCACGCGCAAGCTGTTGGGCAATCTCAAGAGCAACATTCAAAATTTATTTTCATATCCCATGCACTATGGCCTCAAAAATTTGGAGGGCATATAGTGGGAGAGCCCCTCAGGGGAATCATGCCACGTCCGACCAAGGACTATTTATAACAACTAGCAGGTATCCAAAAAACATAAAGAAAGAGCAGGAAGTCAAAAAAAATAAAGCAACACTGTAAATGAAAGTAGACATTGATACATCGTCCCGAGCAACAAGTACAGGACAAACTCAAAAATGAAATGAGAACTCAAAAGAAAAAACACAAGAAATACATATGCCACCCCTCAATGTCCATGCTAGAAGCATCATCCTGTGAAGCATCACCTGGACCAAGGTCCGCCGTGCTGCACCCAAGCCTTCTCTCTACTGCACGAAGATTCTTCCTAAAGACCTTCGAGAAGGCAATCCCGCACTCAACCTCCAGGAGCGGCTCGACCTCTTTAGTCATGATATCAGTACGGAGTTCCTCAGAGATTCAGGAACACTCCTACATAAAGTCAAGGGAATGTTTGTACTTAGCTCCCCCCGTGGCTTTAATCTGCTTGGGGTCCTGCTGTGTAGAAGCAAGCCTCTCCAACTCCTCCAGAGGTGTATCAGTTCACTATCTTGGCGAGAAATTTCTTCTTCTGCCTCTTCAAGTATTGCGATCTGCTCCTGGAGAGTCGGCTCCATCGCACGGGACTCCTTGACAAGCTTCACAATCTCAGCGCGTCTAGAGGCAAGCTAAAATTCTAAACACTTGATGTAGGAAGCGTCGCGCTCACCCCTTTTTTTGATTCCGAGACAGCATCTTTTGCACCACGAAGCCTCTCTAGAAGGACAAAATATGCTTTCTTCAGGCCAACGTAATGCTCATTCCATGTATTTGCAATATCGCATAACTCCTCAATCTAAACAAATTAAAGCCCAAGTCAGAAATAAAGGCGAGGGCAAAGAGACCCGAAGTATTGAACCTTTCGGTTACCTTCGATGTAATGGCAAGCAGGGAGGAGGAAACAAACCTCTTTCCTTTATCTTTAATAATATTTGATAGTTGACCATTTGGAAGAGGCAAGCTAGCAACTGGAGCCATAGTAATCTACTCGATATCATAGGAACGAGGAGCAACCTCCCTCGCCGGAACAAACGGTCCCGCACCATCTCCATCGTCTCCAACATCAGGGAAGGAAGATGTCAAGGAATCCCCCCCAAGCCTACAAATTAGTTTTCTCTTCCTATCCCAGGCCAGTGGCACCGCACTATCTTGACCGACGTCCAACGTAAGACCCGCCAGCTGCAACCGCTTTACGTCCACAAAAACATCGATGTAAAACAGAGGCCTCGCCAGGTCCTTAGCATTTGTGAAACCAAGGACCAGCATAAAAATGTCATCCTAACCCCACACTCGTCGGCAGCAGTCGGAGAGCTCCCTCCATGCCTCTGGTAGTCGCTAAAACTTCTCCACAAACCTATATAATCTGCCCTCGTGGCGGTGGTCGGCCTTATCTTCGAACGTAAGTCACCTCTTGTTACTGCGAACGTCGACCCGACCTCCCAGCCCAAGAAGAACATCACACCAGTCCCTGAATGTCTCTAAAGACAAGCGTGAGCCGTGCTCATAGAAAAAACAAATGATGCTCATGATACAGGACATGCAGGTCAGTTGGTGATAAGGCCTGTTAGGAGAGGTTCTTATCAAGGAGGTCTTGGGATCGAGCCCTAGCCTCAACAACCCGCCACGCTGAGAACAGGCGCAGAGATGGGTTGGGGTGCCTGGACTGCAGTCCTTCTGGCAGGCGTGCTTGGCCATGGTCCGCTAGCTAGTGTGATGCCACGGGGTGCGGCCGGGGCCCCGATGTACTGCATCACCTCATGACCCGGGTTATGCATTCCAGGGTGAACTAAGTCAACAACACCCCACCATGGCGGAAGATATCCACAACCTCCTCAGGCGGGGGAACCCGAAACCCTACTTTGAAGCACCGCTCAGCACAATTCTGAAGCTGGAAGGGTGGAGTTGAGCCCGCTATTTGAGGAGTGGAATCCTCACTTCAATGCACGGGGGAATATTGAAGCATTTCTGCCACGATTCAATCCGGTCCACGTTCAAAGTTGAACACATGCGCATAGGCCTTTGATGCGCAAATCTTGCACGCCGCTAGAGGCGGGAGTTAGACTGCGACACAAAATGGCAAGTGCACCGATCATTCAAGTAATTTTAAATGGGGAAATTTTCCCAAGTATCGATTTCACAAGGAACACGGTAAGGTGGAGTTATCTATAGAGCAAGGACATGAGATTGAAGTCCTTTAGGTCGGATGGCTTGCGGAAGGTTCGAATTGGCTTGTGGAAAACAAAAGAAAATAACCTAAATTAACAATGCGGGTCGCCGGCACCGCTTCACAATGTGGAGGATTACACAGCCCGCTATGCACTGCTTCGCTCGGTGGATGGATGAGTTGTCAAGCAGAATAGAAGAGTAGTCAAGCGGAATGGAAGAGAAGGCTTGCGAAATGGATGAGTAGGCTCATGTAGTGGAAGAGTAGGCTTGCCGAATTGAGTGGAGGGTGATGGAGGATTTGGTGTCGCACCTCATACACGCATATAAACTAAATAATTTCAACCTGGCCAAGTTGAAATTAACACTACAAATCAAACTT
Source organism: Dactylorhiza incarnata (assembly GCA_033032865.1). Lineage (NCBI taxonomy): Eukaryota > Viridiplantae > Streptophyta > Magnoliopsida > Asparagales > Orchidaceae > Dactylorhiza > Dactylorhiza incarnata. The sequence goes on along the minus strand of JAWHQI010000001.1, from coordinate 18,316,074 downwards.
TATTGTGCTCATCATCAAAATATAGATAATCTAACCTACAAATATCAAATCAAGAGGAGAAAGCGGCAGAAGATATAACCGAATCCAAAGGCTTGTTGTAGATCAAAGGTGGAAGCCATCGGGTTGCCAATTCATGCCCTATCCTTGATCATTAACTACATCCGTGGTACGAGAGGGCTGTCACCACCTCCTAATGTGCCCGACATCTCTGGTATAGTATCCGGCCACATCAAATGCAAGGATCTCCTTCCTTGATAATAAGCTTAGGGTTAGAATCCTCGCCTTGGAAGCTTTTGGATGATGGAGGCGGCTTAGGGAAAATCTCTCATGGAAGGCCGAAGAAATATGGAGATGGAGCTCCTCTTTCTGAGAAAATGGCGGGAGAAGATGATCGATCCGAAATTGGGCATAATATGCGGCTTAAATAGAAAATAGTAAGAAAGTAGGCACGCGCGGTCGAACGCACGACCGTGCGTGGATCATGTGATACTTAGCTCGTAGAAATCGCCCAGCCTGGCACTACAGCAGCCCGTCTGATTTTGATCACGCACCGGCTAAACAGCCTGTGCGAGAGCAAAACACACGGGTAGCGACAGAAAATCCACGGGCGATAAATATCCTTCGTGCATGGTTGAGTCCAACCGTGCGTGAAGAAAATCCACGGGCGATAAATTCATAAAATCTTTAGTCAAAAAGACAAGGTCGTGTGATTTGATCACACACGGGCAGAACAGCCCGTGCTAGAACAAATCGCACGGCCAGGGCAGATTTCCATTCTTGGGCGTTATAGGCATCGCACGTTCGAAACAATCGTGCGTGAAGAAAACGCACGACCGTGCGATTCCTACAGGAATGATAATGGGCATCATAGGAGATCTGCCCATTTGCGCATCAAATCCACAAGCTGGGAATACACCTCCAGCACAAACCAAACCCCCCAAAAAAATGGGGAGCACCATGTGCTTACCCCCAACATTAAAGCACACAATTGCACACCAATATGAGCCACAATGTGCACTTCGTGCTAGAGTGAACGACTGAAATATAACCAATAATGAGCTAAAAGTGAAGTGTGCGCGTGAAAACTAGCCCAGATGAGTCCGTAAAACCCTATAAATATCAGACTCATCACAACCCCAGACTTAACCATTTGCTCATCCCTAGAAAATCATCCCTCAAGCGGACAAGAAAAACACATGCTAGCATAGTAACTAAGAGTGCAGAGTACCATGCGAAGTCGCATAGTCACGCGCGTAAAAATTTAGCATATGGAGTTTTTAATTATGAGAACTAGATTATACATTTCTATAATGTGTATCAGCATATTATTTTTACTCGTAATTAGAATCACGGAGAATCCTCCAGTCAAACATAAGGAGAAAGCAGACTCATCGCTGAGGTGAGCATTGCCAAAGATCGGAGCTTGGGACAACCTCCAAAGAAATCCATCTATGTCGGTGACCATAAGCTTGCTCGTTCGCACTCTCTCCACGACACTGGTTTGGTTCAACGCGCGACTCAGTAGGACTTTTTGGAATAAAATGAGGCTTGGGTTTAGATGGGGTATTACAAAGATAAACTCGAAGGCTCACGCACCTAACCCAAATGTGCTCGCGCAAATAAACTATCCACGCACGACAATAAGAACGCGGGTGCACCCCACCCACAGACTTAAACTTGAAAACATGGGTGTGTGCACCACCTACTCCTAAAACTCATCCACAAAAATTTCATTTATAACCTTTTCTTTTTTTTTTCTCATTTTTTTCTTTTCAACTCAATTCTTATAACAATATTTTTTCAGCAAATAATTATTTTGGAGCACATCCACATATCTACAAAACTTCACCACATCAACACCCAAAATATGATAATCACAAAACAACTAGAGCTCGAATTTGGGTGTGTGACTAGGATGGCTTTTAGGCTTTGGTGAGATAGCGGTGGAGTTGAATCAAAGGAAGGGTAGGCACAACGGGGCTAGCGAGGATAGAGCGATAGGAATAGGTATAAAGGCTCAATCGGGCCAAAATGATGGCCTACATCACACTTGTGCAAATTGAACTAACGGTATGCCAATGCTTTGAAAATAGCATGGGGCAAGTTCATAGACAACGAGAAAGAATATCCTTCCACCCGACTCGAGCAATACATCCCTAGTGATTGTCTACACACTCACCTACACTACCATCGGATTCTACTGAATTCACGAATTACGAGTAGAATAAACAGTATTCACGCAATTAGAAAATTATAAAACTAGTTGCATACAAAAAAGCTAAGTGTACACGAATTTCTATGCAAAAGCAAGCACTTGACTAGGAGCACTGTAGGAGCCAACATTTTACTCTGTATCTCAATCCTTTGACAGCAGAGTGAATTTCTACATCAAACAAAAGAGACAAATTCAACACGCGACGCACAAATGGCTAAGCACATGCACATGTGGGTGTTGTGATGTGCAAAGAAAATGCAACAAAATAACTGAAATAAAAGCTTTTAGCATGCTATGTAGTAATGCACGTGAGTGGGCACAGAAAATGGCTCTCCCCCAGATTTAAACTGAAATAAAAGCTTTTAGCATGCAATGCTCAACAAGTGAGCATACCAGAAGATGGATGTAAATCCAGGGCAAAGCCGAAGCATCCGCCATCCAGAAAAATAACCTGCAGGGGTGAGCTCCGCAAAAACAACAAAAGAAAATAAACAAACTAAAATGAAATACAACTAACTAAACCAAACTGGGTAAAATAAAAAATGCAGGAAAAAGTAAGATAACTACTGGGGTTATTGTCCTTCCAGCACTACTTATACAGAACTTTAAGAGTTCTAGCTGATGGGATTTTGGGAGGAGAAGTGGACAGGCAAATGTTCTAATACCCGTGTCAGTAACGGGTGATGATACGGTGATAAAATAGTTACCCCTCTACCTAAATAATCATACACGCTCCTCACAGGTAGAGGGAAGAGAATGAAAGAGGAGGAGGAGAAGGAAACGAAAGAGGCTTCCTCTATGGAGGAGGGATCAACCTCCTCTCATAAGAGGATACACTCTTCATTGACTTGAGCAAAATGCTCCAAGTCCTCCTGGGGTACCTGCGGAAGCTCAACCTGCACAAGCTCAGACAAGGAAAGGTGATCAGGAAACAAAGTGTTGGAACAACCCTATTACTAATTTGGGCTAGGATCAATATCTGTGACTAGGATTCAAGTTGACCCCATTGTATAGTCTAAGGGTCAAGGTCTAAAGTTGTCTGAGTTAGATAAAACTTAGGAAAATTATAAGTTTCTGCGTTCGGCGAACATCATTCTGCATTCGACGAACTCCTTCCAGTGTTCGACGAATGTCATGTTTCAGTTCGACGAACTTGTTCTTCTGCTCGACAAATCCAGTCTTCAAGCCAGCTCAACAGATTTTATCTCAGATCGACGAACTCCAGATTGAGATCGACAAACTCAGTTTTCTGCTCGTCGAAAATTTTCTCTTCAGCTTGACAATTTCTGAAGAATCAATTCTATTTTTCTCTGAACTCAGATCGACTAATCAGCAACGGATCTATTCAATTCCTTTGGACTTATTAATTATTAGATAAGTCAAGATTTGATCTTTCCTTTTATTATATTCCTTTCTATTCTCTTCTTTCAAGAATGTAGCCGTTGACATATTGGAAAAGGACACTTTCATGGAAAAGGAAAAGGAATTAAAGTATTATTGCGGAACCAGATTGCAGTCCCCAAGAAAGATTTAATTCAGATTATTCTATTCATTAACCAGAAGATTTGAATTTAAAAATCAATCATATATCTCTAAGGAAAAAGGAAGAAGCGGTGTACAACTAAAGAAGTAACATTTTTGAGAAATAGAGAAAGTCAAAAAGAATTACAGAGATCTTCATCCTCTACAGCAACATTTTTCAGTCTCTGAGAACATCAACAATCTTCTCTCAGTTTCAGCTGCTGGTTCTTAATCTTCAAAGAGCAACAATAATCTGAGAAACCTTATCTCTCAGATTCATCTGATATCAAGGAAGATTTTCTACACTCAAGAGAAAGCTCCATCCATTATCTGTCAAGAAATTCAATCAGACAGGGGGAGCTTTACAACACAACAATCCACTAGTCTTCTCTCAGATCTTGTTGACAGAGAAGAACTTCATAAACACCTTTTTGTTTATTCTTTTTACCCATCTTGTACAGGGTTCTAACTCCCTTCAAAAGTTAATTTTTGGTGGCAGGGCACCTGATCAAAAACCTGTGTTTTGGTTTGAGCACCTGATCAAAAGCTCAATGGTGTTTGGGCACCTGATCAAAAATCCTAGTGGTTATAGGGCACCTGATCAAAAACCTAGTGGATTCCTACCAAGGGTGGTAGAAGAGTAGATGTACCCAATTTGATTGGGGAACTACTATAGATCCTTGTGTCTGTTGTGATTGTGTTTTTCTCTCTGTACTGTGTTGTGATATTCGTTTAGCTTTTATACTCACTCTGCTACACACATATATATCACTATTTTAATTCCGCTATAAAATAAGTTAAAAACTTTTAATACTCTATTCACCCCCCCCCCCCCCCCCTCTAGACAAAAGGACCCAAGGTAGTCTGGGTCAAGAACAACTAATTTATTTCCTATTGTGCAGGTACAAAGCTATCAACACATAAAGGAACATTGGTTTTTGGATAGTGGGTGTTCTAAGCACATGACAGGAAACAAGGCCAATCTAAGCAATTACAAGGCAAAGCTTGGACCCAAAGTGATTTTTGGAGACTCCAACTGTGGACAAACCAAAGGATATGGAAAAATCAAAGTTGGAGCAGTTACCTTCAAGAGGTAGCATATGTCAAGGGTCTCAAGCACAACCTCATCAGCATAAGCCAGCTCTGTGATGAAGGTTATCAGGTAACTTTTAATCATTCCTTATGTCTTATTACGAATAATAAAAACATTAATGTTTTATCTGGTATTAGACATGAAAATATTTATTTAGTCAATTTTGACTCTGCCAATTCAGACATTTGTTTATTTAATTCAATAAGTAAAATAAATGAATTATGCCATAAAAGGCTAGGAAATATTAACCTTGGAACTATCTCTAAGCTCTCCAAGGACAATCTAGTAAGAAGACTGACTTTTGGTTCATACAAGAAGGAAGGACTCTGCAGGGCTTGTCAACTAGGAAAGCTGACCAAGAGTAGTTTTAAATCTTTATCCAAGAGTGATTCACCTAGGATTCTGTACTTACTGCATTTGGATCTCTTTGGACCCACTGCAATACAGAGTCTAGGAGGGAAGCATTACACTTTAGTTATTGTAGATGACTTCTCTAGATTCACTTGGGTGTTCTTTCTTAGGAACAAGTCTGACACCTTTAGTGTTCTGACAGACTTTCTCAAGTCCATCAAGATTGAGCACTCTACTCTAGTTACATTGATCAGAAGTGATCATGGCACTGAGTTTGAATCTCTTCTGATGAGAGTATTCTATGGAAAAGAAGGGATCAGGCAATGTTTCTCTGCTCCTAGAACTCTTTAACAAAATGGGGTAGCTGAAAGGAGAAATAGAACATTAATTGAATCAGCAACTACTGTTGAATCCAAAATTGCACCTCCACGATCTACTCGAGGGAATTGGGGAAAAAGGAGGCCGCGAGCAGCTGGTTACTTGGGTCGCGAGTGAAGAGGGGAGAAGAAGAGTGGGCCGCTAGCTTGCGGCGAGGCCAGACTTCGCCCGTCGCGGCAAAAGCCACTCCTGCGACGGGCTTTCCCTTTATTCAATAATCTGTCTTACAACTTGCCACTTTTAGTACATGGAAATGAAATGAGTACAAGAGGATGACAGATAAGAAAGACAAGTCGCCCAGGCTGTTTTGCTGAGGCCGCCCGGCCTGTTTCTTGAGGTCGCCCGGGCTGCTTTGTTGAGGCCGCCCGGCCTGTTTCTTGAGGTCGCCCGGGCTGCTTTGTTGAGGTCGCTCGGAAAGGCCGCAGCTAGGTGCGGTCTGGCTGTTTCTAGCCGCTAGTTTTGCCCCCAACTTGCCTGTCCTTTGTTCATGGTCGAGGGTCCTATTTATAGGCTCTGGGTCGATGTCGTCACCTCCGGTGAGCCGGTGATTGGATCCCTACCTGCGCGGTCTGAAGGAAGAGGCCGTCCGACTTGGCGGCCTGACGGAGGAGGCCGCCACTACTGGGCGGTCTGACGGAGGAAGCCGCCCCTGCTGGGCGTCCTGACGGAGGAGGCCGCCCCTGCTGGGAGGCCTGACGGAGGAGGCCGCCCCTGCTGGGCGGTCTGACGGAGGAGGCCGCCCCTGCCGGGCGGCCTGACGGAGGAGGCCGCCCCTGCTGGGCGGTCTGACGGAGGAGGCCGCCCCTGCTGGGCGGTCTGACGGAGTAGGCCGCCCCTGCCGGGCGGTCTGACGGAGGAGGCCGCCCCTGCCGGGCGGTCTGACGGAGGAGGCCGCCCCTGCTGGGCGGTCTGACGGAGGAGGCCGCCCCTGCTGGGCGGTCTGACGGAGGAGGCCGCCCCTGCTGGGCGGTCTGACGGAGTAGGCCGCCCCTGCCGGGCGGTCTGACGGAGGAGGCCGCCCCTGCTGGGCGGTCTGACGGAGGAGGCCGCCCCTGCTGGGCGGTCTGACGGAGGAGGCCGCCCCTGCTGGGCGGTCTGACGGAGGAGGCCGCCCCTGCTGGGCGGTCTGACGGAGGAGGCCGCCCCTGCTGGGCGGTCTGAGGGAGGAGGCCGCCCCTGCTGGGCGGTCTGACGGAGGAGGCCGCCCCTGCTGGGCGGCCTGACGGAGGAGGCCGCCCCTGCTGGGCGGTCTGACGGAGGAGGCCGCCCCTGCTGGGTGGCCTGACGGAGGAGGCCGCCCCTGCTGGGCGGTCTGACGGAGGAGGCCGCCCCTGCTGGGCGGTCTGACGGAGGAGGCCGCCCCTGCTGGGCGGTCTGACGGAGGAGGCCGCCCCTGCCGGGCGGCCTGACGGAGGCCACACGCCTTGGGTGATCTGAAGGAGGAGGTCGTCCCTTCTTACCATTCTGGGCGCGTCATGTATAAAAACGCCGTGAAAAAGGCCTCCTCGGAGAGGATCGCCGTTTTCTGGGTAAACATAATCCCCGCACTTTTTCAAGTTCCATAGAGAACTTCGAAAAAGTAGAACTTACCCACGAAAATCGCGATCCGTTTTTCACAAATTGTCTTCCTTCTGCGAGGGAGAAGAGTTAAGGCACTTATAAAAAGGAGAAGAGTCTTGCAAGTACCTGATCATGCTTTGCCAATATATGGTAATTTCTGCAAGGCAAAAGTTAGAGCATGCAGAAAGAGATAGGAACACGCGAGTGCCTGGAGAGAACTCGCGATCACCTGCTAACCTCTGCAAAAGAAAGCTTAAGCAGGTATTTACTATAGCGCGAGTACATGAAGAGAGGGGCCAAAAAGCGCTAATCTCTGCAAAAGAGAACTCTAAGCAGGTGTAAAGCAAACTACAATGCGAGTACCTGAATAGAACTCACGAACACCTGCAAATCTATGCAAAAGAACTTAAAGTAGGCAAAAGAATCTATAACGCGAGTACTGAAGAGAACTCGCGAACACCTGCTAACCTCTGCAAAAACAGAACTTAAAGCAGGCATATAAAACATAACGTACCTGAAGAGAACTCGCGAACACCTGCAATTTTCTGTAAAAGAGAATTCAAGGCAGGTATAAAACATAGCGCGAGTACCTGAAAAGAACTCGTGAATACCTGCTAATGTCTGCAAAAGGGCACTGAAAGCAGGTATAAAAACAATCTATAATGCGAGTACCTGAAGAGAACTCGCGAATACCTACTAATCTCTGTAAAAACATACAAAATATAACGCGAGTAACTAAAAAGAACTCGCGAAGACCTGGTAATCTCTGCAAAGGCGAACTCAAAGCAGACATATTAAATATAACGCGAGTACCTGAAAAGACCTCGCGAACACCTGCTAATCTCTGCAAAAGAGAACTCAAAGCAGGTATAAAACATAGCGCGAGTACCTGAAGAGAACTCGCGAATACCTACTAATCTCTGCAAAAAGAGAACATAAAGCAGGTATAAAACATAACGCGAGTACCTGAAGAGACCTCGCGAACACCTGCTACTCTCTGCAAAAGAGAACTCAAAGCAGGTATAAAATATAACGCGAGTACCTGAAGAGACCTCGCGAACACCTACTAATCTCTGCAAAAGAAAACTTAAGCAGGTATTTAATATAACGCGAGTACCTGAAGAGACCTCGTGAACACCTGCTAATCTCTGCAAAAGAGAACTCAAAGCAGGTATAAAACATAACGCGAGTACCTAAAGAGACCTCGCGAACACCCGCTAATCTCTGCAAAAGAGAACTCAAAGCAGGTATAAGACATAACGCGAGTACCTGAAGAGACCTCGCGAACACCTGCTAATCTCTGCAAAAGAGAACTCAAAGCAGGTATAAGACATAACGCGAGTACCTGAAGAGAACTCGCGAATACCTGCTAATATCTGCAAAACAGAACATAAGGCAGATATAAAACAATCTAATACGCGAGCACCTGAAGAGAACTCGCGAATACCTGCTAATATCTGCAAAACAGAACATAAAGCAGGTATAAAACAATCTAATACGCGAGTACCTGAAGAGAACTCGCGAATACCTGCTAATATCTGCAAAACAGAACATAAAGCAGGTATAAAACAATCTAATACGCGAGTACCTGAAGAGAACTCGTGAATACCTGCTAATATCTGTAAAACAGAACATAAAGCAGGTATAAAACAATCTAATACGCGAGTACCTGAAGAGAACTCGCGAATACCTGCTAATATCTGCAAAACAGAACATAAAGCAGGTATAAAACAATCTAATACGCGAGTACCTGAAGAGAACTCGCGAATACCTGCTAATATCTGCAAAACAGAACATAAAGCAGGTATAAAACAATCTAATACGCGAGTACCTGAAGAGAACTCGCGAATACCTGCTAATATCTGCAAAACAGAACATAAGGCAGATATAAAACAATCTAATACGCGAGCACCTGAAGAGAACTCGCGAATACCTGCTAATATCTGCAAAACAGAACATAAAGCAGGTATAAAACAATCTAATACGCGAGTACCTGAAGAGAACTCGCGAATACCTGCTAATATCTGCAAAACAGAACATAAAGCAGGTATAAAACAATCTAATACGCGAGCACCTGAAGAGAACTCGCGAATACCTGCTAATATCTGCAAAACAGAACATAAAGCAGGTATAAAACAATCTAATACGCGAGTACCTGAAGAGAACTCGCGAATACCTGCTAATATCTGCAAAACAGAACATAAAGCAGGTATAAAACAATCTAATACGCGAGTACCTGAAGAGAACTCGCGAATACCTGCTAATATCTGCAAAACAGAACATAAGGCAGATATAAAACAATCTAATACGCGAGCACCTGAAGAGAACTCGCGAATACCTGCTAATATCTGCAAAACAGAACATAAAGCAGGTATAAAACAATCTAATACGCGAGTACCTGAAGAGAACTCGCGAATATCTGCTTATATCTGCAAAACAGAACATAAAGCAGGTATAAAACAATCTAATACGCGAGTACCTGAAGAGAACTCGCGAATACCTGCTAATATCTGTAAAACAGAACATAAAGCAGGTATAAAACAATCTAATACGCGAGTACCTGAAGAGAACTCGCGAATACCTGCTAATATCTGCAAAACAGAACATAAAGCAGGTATAAAACAATCTAATACGCGAGTACCTGAAGAGAACTCGCGAATACCTGCTAATATCTGCAAAATAGAACATAAAGCAGGTATAAAACAATCTAATACGCGAGTACCTGAAGAGAACTCGCGAATACCTGCTAATATCTGCAAAACAGAACATAAGGCAGATATAAAACAATCTAATACGCGAGCACCTGAAGAGAACTCGCGAATACCTGCTAATATCTGCAAAACAGAACATAAAGCAGGTATAAAACAATCTAATACGCGAGTACCTGAAGAGAACTCGCGAATACCTGCTAATATCTGCAAAACAGAACATAAAGCAGGTATAAAACAATCTAATACGCGAGTACCTGAAGAGAACTCGTGAATACCTGCTAATATCTGTAAAACAGAACATAAAGCAGGTATAAAACAATCTAATACGCGAGTACCTGAAGAGAACTCGTGAATACCTGCTAATATCTGTAAAACAGAACATAAAGCAGGTATAAAACAATCTAATACGCGAGTACCTGAAGAGAACTCGCGAATACCTGCTAATATCTGCAAAACAGAACATAAAGCAGGTATAAAACAATCTAATACGCGAGTACCTGAAGAGAACTCGTGAATACCTGTTCATCTTCTCATATAAACATCTATAGAAAAGAAGTTTTTGGATGTCTAGATACAATATGGTGATATTCACCTCATTTGTAAGCAAAAAGCTAGCATAGCACCTGTATCATATGCAAAGGAAGCAGTAATGCTCAATTGGAGCAACCACTATAATGTGGATATATAAAGATGAAACTATAAAGAGGCGACCATCAAAAGATGGGTTCAATTGCTTTTAAAGATTTGAGCGACCATCGGAAGACGGGTTTGATTGCCTTTAAGATTTTGGCGACCATCGAAAGATGGGTTTGATTGCCTTTAGAGATTTTGGCGACCATCGAAAGATGGGTTTGATTGCCTTTAGAGATTTTGGCGACCATCGAAAGATGGGTTTGATTGCCTTTAGAGATTTTGGCGACCATCGAAAGATGGGTTTGATTGCCTTTAAAGATTTTGGCGACCATCGAAAGATGGGTTTGATTGCCTTTAAAGATTTTGGCGACCATCGAAAGATGGGTTTGATTGCCTTTAGAGATTTTGGCGACCATCGAAAGATGGGTTTGATTGCCTTTAGAGATTTTGGCGACCATCGAAAGATGGGTTTGATTGCCTTTAAGATTTTGGCGACCATCGAAAGATGGGTTTGATTGCCTTTAGAGATTTTGGCGACCATCGAAAGATGGGTTTGATTGCCACAACATTCACAAGCCATTTTCAACCATGTACGCATTTGAAGGAAAGAGCTAATGTAAACATAACTGAAAGAGTTTTAAGACGAGCTTTAAGACAAACCTTTCTGCCAATGAAAGTAGATCCAGCATCACTTCGAGTGAATAACCGATATTGCTAGAAAAGATTTTACAATAATATTTTTAAGCAACATATTCCCGCAGTTTGCCTTCTTTCGACAACTTCTCTACAAGCTTATGTAGAGCGCGACACTTTTCTGTATCATGACCCACACACATGTGGTATTGACAAAACAAGTCTTTGTGACAATTCCTATGATCAGGTCGCATGAGAGAAGGCCTTGTAAAACCAGGTTCTTGCTGGATAATCTGAAGAGCTTCTTTCATTGAGATAGTTAAACCTGTATACCTTCCTCGGAGCTTATCTTGCTTATGCGGGCGAGGAGAATTGCATGACCTGTAACTATAAGTCTGAGTTGGGATATGAGGGTTGACAAGACATAGCTCTGATTGATTTAGCTGCAGGAAACTTGGAGAAGCAGATAGATGCTCATAATCATAGCATATTTCACGTTGAGATGATAAGTTGGGACCTCGTTCATATTCTAACAAATAGCCACGGCGATTGACAGGAAGATGACCATGAGAAGAATAATCCTTCTGTTGTTGTTGGGGCCTCTGAATTAAAGAAGCAAAATAATCGGGGTTCGCATCCTCGGCCTTAATGAACTGATTTGCTATTTCAATAAGATGAGCATAAGATTCTGGCTCTTTCATGGTGACTTCAAACTTAAGAGGACCTTCCTGGAGACCATTAATTAAGGCATGTTTATAGAGACTTTGATCAGCATTAACAACATCAAGGATTTCTTTTTGAAAGCGATCGATGAAGTGAGCCGTGGATTCGTTATCCATTTGCTTGATCTGAAAAAGAGCTGGAAGACCTCTCTTACGTTTCCTTAAAGTGCTGAACCTCAAATAAAATTCTCTTCGAAGATCTCCGAAGCAATTGATCGATTGAGATGGTAAATGGTAGAACCAATCCAAAACTTGACCGTCAAAGGTCATGATGAGAAGTTTACACTTGATACCATCTGATAGAGCTCTTAGTGATGTAGCTGCCTCAAAGGCTTGCAGATGAAAAATCGGATCACTCATTCCAGAATAGACTGGCAGACGAGGCTCTTTGAAGTCATTTGGGACTACTTCCCAACGAATTTTGTATGATAATGGGGAAGGTTCTTGTTCTTCTCCTGCAGGAATTGTTAGTCTATCAACAAGGTAAGGTGGATCACCCATACTAACCTTATGAGACTCATAATGAGGAATAGAGAGTCCTGCTGCTTCAGGTTGTAACAAATGTTCTAGATGACTGCTAGAAGGCTTGTCATAAGTAGCTGCTATAGTATTAAGTTGAGAATCCACTTGTCTTTTGAGGTGGGCGATCTCTGCTAATAGGGGGTTTATGTCATCACTTTGAACAGGAACTTCAAGACGATTGGAAGGATGCTCGAGGTCTTCTGACGGATGATCCATGAAAACAGGAAATGTTGAAAGAGAAAAACTGAAATAACTTTCAAACGGAGCCGAATTTCTGAAATCCGAGGGCTAAAAAGTGCCTGAACGGGGAATCCGGTTCAATTTTTGGATAGTTCGGCTCAAGACGGTCGCGTCGGGCTTTGAATTTCTGAATTCCGACACCCGGATCAAAAGTTATGGCCGTTTTAAAATTGAAGGTATTTTAGGCCAAATCTCGCGTCTTCATCGCAACTGTTGTTCATCAACCACTCGCAATCTGAAGGTCGCGTGTTTCTGTTGAATCCAAAATTGCACCTCCACGATCTACTCGAGGGAATTGGGGAAAAAGGAGGCCGCGAGCAGCTGGTTACTTGGGTCGCGAGTGAAGAGGGGAGAAGAAGAGTGGGCCGCTAGCTTGCGGCGAGGCCAGACTTCGCCCGTCGCGGCAAAAGCCACTCCTGCGACGGGCTTTCCCTTTATTCAATAATCTGTCTTACAACTTGCCACTTTTAGTACATGGAAATGAAATGAGTACAAGAGGATGACAGATAAGAAAGACAAGTCGCCCAGGCTGTTTTGCTGAGGCCGCCCGGCCTGTTTCTTGAGGTCGCCCGGGCTGCTTTGTTGAGGCCGCCCGGCCTGTTTCTTGAGGTCGCCCGGGCTGCTTTGTTGAGGTCGCTCGGAAAGGCCGCAGCTAGGTGCGGTCTGGCTGTTTCTAGCCGCTAGTTTTGCCCCCAACTTGCCTGTCCTTTGTTCATGGTCGAGGGTCCTATTTATAGGCTCTGGGTCGATGTCGTCACCTCCGGTGAGCCGGTGACTGGATCCCTACCTGCGCGGTCTGAAGGAAGAGGCCGTCCGGCTTGGCGGCCTGACGGAGGAGGCCGCCACTACTGGGCGGTCTGACGGAGGAAGCCGCCCCTGCTGGGCGTCCTGACGGAGGAGGCCGCCCCTGCTGGGAGGCCTGACGGAGGAGGCCGCCCCTGCTGGGCGGTCTGACGGAGGAGGCCGCCCCTGCCGGGCGGCCTGACGGAGGAGGCCGCCCCTGCTGGGCGGTCTGACGGAGGAGGCCGCCCCTGCTGGGCGGTCTGACGGAGTAGGCCGCCCCTGCCGGGCGGTCTGACGGAGGAGGCCGCCCCTGCTGGGCGGTCTGACGGAGGAGGCCGCCCCTGCTGGGCGGTCTGACGAAGGAGGCCGCCCCTGCTGGGCGGTCTGACGGAGGAGGCCGCCCCTGCTGGGCGGTCTGACGGAGTAGGCCGCCCCTGCCGGGCGGTCTGACGGAGGAGGCCGCCCCTGCTGGGCGGTCTGACGGAGGAGGCCGCCCCTGCTGGGCGGTCTGACGGAGGAGGCCGCCCCTGCTGGGCGGTCTGACAGAGGAGGCCGCCCCTGCTGGGCGGTCTGACGGAGGAGGCCGCCCCTGCTGGGCGGTCTGAGGGAGGAGGCCGCCCCTGCTGGGCGGTCTGACGGAGGAGGCCGCCCCTGCTGGGCGGCCTGACGGAGGAGGCCGCCCCTGCTGGGCGGTCTGACGGAGGAGGCCGCCCCTGCTGGGCGGCCTGACGGAGGAGGCCGCCCCTGCTGGGCGGTCTGACGGAGGAGGCCGCCCCTGCTGGGCGGTCTGACGGAGGAGGCCGCCCCTGCTGGGCGGTCTGACGGAGGAGGCCGCCCCTGCCGGGCGGCCTGACGGAGGCCACACGCCTTGGGTGATCTGAAGGAGGAGGTCGTCCCTTCTTACCATTCTGGGCGCGTCATGTATAAAAACGCCGTGAAAAAGGCCTCCTCGGAGAGGATCGCCGTTTTCTGGGTAAACAACTACAGTGCTTGCTGATGCTGACTTTCCACTCTCTTTTTGGGCAGAGGCAGTGAACACAACAAATTATGTGTTGAACAAAAGTCTAATACACAAACTTAAGGGTAAAACACCCTATGAATTACTTAAGAATAAAAAGCCTATGCTTAACTATTTTAAGATTTTTGGCTGCAAATGCTATGTGCATAACAATGATAATAAATATCTAAGGAAATTTGAAGCAATGTCTGCTGAAGGTATATTACTTGGATACTCTCTTTCTAGTAAAGCATATAGAGTTTACAACAAATCAACTCTGAAGATAGAAGAGTCCATGCATGTTTCTTTTGATGAAACTAACATATTAAATGAGGAGAGGAATACCACCTCTAGTAGAGATACTTTGCAGGTACCAGCTATATGTGAAGAGCTTAATGGATTAGATCTACAGAGTAAAGATTCTCTACTCCCATCAACTCAAACTATCGAAGATAGTGAAGAAGAAGATCATCCAAAAGATCTTGCTGCTAATTCCAATCATGTGACAGCTGATCAAATCCCTCAAGAGGAAACTCTTGTTGAACACATTCCAACTATTGATCACATTACAGTTAGAGATCATCCAATATCCCAAGTTATTGGAGATATCTTAGCAGGTGTTCAAACAAGACATCAACTCAACCAAAATCAGATGCATACTTGTTTCTTATCACAGATTGAACCTCAATCCATAAAAGATGCAGAACAAGATCCAAATTGGATTCTTGCAATGCAAGAGGAACTCAATCAATTTGAAAGGAACAAAGTTTGGGATTTGGTTCAAAGACAAAAGGGCCATCCAGTTATTGACACTAAATGGGTCTTCAGGAACAAGCTAGATGATCAAGGCTTCATAATCAGAAAACAAGCTAGATGATCAAGGCTTTATAATCAGAAATAAAGCAAGATTGGTAGCCCAAGGATACTCTCAGGAAGAAGGAATTGATTATGATCAAACCTTTGCCCCTGTTGCTAGACTTGAAGCTATCATGATATTTCTTGCCTTTGCTGCTTTCAAGAAATTCAAAGTATATCAGATGGATGTGAAGAGTGCATTCTTAAATGGAGATATCAAAGAAGAAGTATATGTGGAACAACCACCGGGTTTTATCTCTCCAACTCACTCTTCTTATATTTTTAAGCTTAATAAAGCTCTCTATGGTCTCAAGCAAGCTACCAGAGGATGGTATAAGACCCTGGCTAATTTTCTTTTAGAGAACAAATTCTGTAGAGTCAACATAAAAATCAAACCTCACTAGTTCAAATTTATGTAGATGATATTATATTTGGCTCTACTGATTCAAATTTATGCAAAAGGTTTTCTGACCTAATGCAATCCAAATTTGAAATGAGTAGTATGGGTGAGTTATCTTACTTCCTTGGCCTTCAAGTGAAGCAAACTCCTAATGGGATATTCATATCACAATCCAAGTATGCTAAGGAATTAGTGAAGAGATTTGGTATGTCTGATTCCTCTTCTATGAAAACACCCATGCCCTCCAATGTTGTTGTAGACAATGATGAATCAGGGAAACCTGTTGATCAAAAGGTATTTAGAGCAATTGTTGGCTCTATACTTTACTTAACAGCTAGTAGACCAGACATAATGTTTGATACATGTATTTGTGCTAGGTTCCAAGTTAACCCCAAAGAATCTCACCTTATTTTATTAAAAAGAATCTTGAGATATATTAAAGGTTGTACAAATCTAAGACTCTGGTATCCAACTGCATCAGAATTTGAATTAACTGGATTCTCAGACTCTGATTATGCTGGATGCAGAGTAGACAGGATAAGCACACCAGGAACTTGCCAGTTCCTTGGTGATAAGCTTGTGTCTTGGTTTTGTAAGAAACAGACATCTGTGTCTACATCAACAACTAAAGCAGAATATATTGCTGCTTGCAGTTGCTGCTCACAGATTCTGTGGATACAAAATCAACTTCTAGATTATGGTATCAACTTAAATAAGTCAATTATATTTTGTGATAATACTATTGCAATATCTATAGCACAAAATACAGTACTCCATAGTAGGACTAAACACATAGAAATTAGGCACCACTTTATCAGAGATAATGTGGATAAAAATAAAACTTGCCTACAATTTATTCCTACTGACTTACAAAGGGCTGATATTTTCACCAAACCTTTGGATGAAAAGAAGCACATCTTCTTTATAAATCAGCTAGGACTGATAGATGGAAATTCAATCAATTAAAAATGATTTTCTACTTATCCCCTCTTTTCGTCGAACGGAGATCGACGAAAATTAGTCATTCGTCAAACGGAGATCGACGAAACCTATTAAATCTAGAGATCGACGAAGTCAGCTCATTCATCGAACTGAGATCGACGAAAATTTATTTTTCATCGAACGCAATTTGATGAAGCCCAATGACTCTTCAACTTCTGATTTTCTTATGTTTAGTCGAACCCCGTTCTACGAAAGCTTGCGCCTTCTCCGATCTCTTTCTTTATAATCAAATTTTGATTTCATTTTCGTCTTTGCGCCTACAGAACTTGCTCTTGCTTCCCTCCAATTCCCTTGCACTTGATCTTTTTTCTCTTGTAGGTACAATGGTAATCTCTCAAGCAGTAATCTCGTCGATGAAGTTCGATGCATGCTTTGACATTGATATGGAATCATTTGCTCGTTCTGACCAAGTTTTCCAAGAAATTCTTCAACTTTTTGAAGAACAATAGTTAAGGAAGTTAAAGACCACCAGGATCAAGCTACCAGTTGCAGAAATCAAAGAATCGGTACATACTGTTGAGTTAGTGAATGCAACAACAATCTCAGGAAGTATTTCAGGAAACCAGGTTCCTCTTTCACCAGAAGTTTTAACAGATGTTTTTGGTTTGATGAATGGTAATGATGAGTTGGATATTAGTTCTGATGAATTTAATGTTGAATTGGAGAAATTGGGTCGCTCCACTAGAAACCCTAATCATCTTCTGAAAAAGAATTTGTCAGTTGAATACAAATTCATGGTTGACGTAGTTGGCAAGGTTTTACTAGGAAAAACCTCTGCTCATGACTACATTCCCAGGCACCAATTTCTGTTGATGGTGGCCTTGGTGGAAAAGAAATAAGTCAATTGGGGATTGTTTCTGTTTGAATTAATAAAGAAGAAGCAAAGCAAATTCAGTGCTTGCTATGGCAGAGTGTTAGGCATTGTTCTTCAAGAGAAATGCCCAGACCTATTGGTGTCACCAAAGGTCTTCATTAATGCAAGCAAGAGGCTGACTCCAGCTCTCTTTGGCAAGTGGGAAAGAGTGATTCCCAAGAGGACTCCAAGGGCAGAATCTTCCAGGCAAGCTTCTGAAAGCACCAAGACTGATCCAGTCACTCCCCTCGCCCTACCAAAAGTTTCTCCCCTTGAATCTTCAACTCCTCTTCCCTCTCAACCTCTTCAGCACACCTCTCCTGAAGAAGTTCCTCCTTCAAATTCTCCCATAGACATTCCTTCCTCATTGCCTTCTTCTCCTCCTCTCCAGACAAATCTGTCTACAGATTTTCCATCATCATCCATTCTAGTTGATGATTCTCTTCCCCTTCTTGATTCTCTTCCCTCCTTCATTCCCCCTCCATCTTTCGACCTCTTAACCCCTCCACATTCTCCACCTCAATCTCCCATCCCTGAAGATATTCATCCACCCATATGAAATGCTACTAACATCTTCCTACCCTCCTCTATTCCTTCTTCTTCTATCCCAACACCATCATCCTCTCAACATACACCTGACCTTGTGTATGTTGATTTTTCTTCTATTGCTGACCAGATTTTCTCCCATATCTCTCCAAAGCTAACTGCTCTTCTAGATGAGAAGCTTGCTCCTGTTCTGCAAGCTATCTCTGACCTATCTTCTAAACTTGCATCCTTCCCTTCCTCCTCATCATATGTCCCTTCTTCTAGGGGCCTAGATTCAGGTCTCCCTGAAACTAGGCAGGGGGAGATGCTTGATGAAGAAGCTCCAATAAATGCAGGTTCAGATATGGTTATTGAGTTTGAAGCAGCTCCAGTTCTTGATATAGCAGAAGATCCAGTTATTACTCCAGTTATAGCTCCAGTAAATAATATTTCTATTAATCCCTCAGTAGATATTATTTCTTTATTACCAAGATTCAGTTCAGTTATTAGCAGGCTGCCTAAGCCTCGAGATTATTCAAAAGCTATAGTTCCCTATACAGCTCCAATAAATACGGGTTTATTAAAGAAAATCATCAAAAGTTTTCAAGTTCTAGTTCCAGTTCAGGTTCCAGTTACAGTTGCAGTAACAGAAGAAGTTGGTTTGGTGAATTCACCTCCAACCTTTGTGTATGATGATTCTCCTCTTCCATAGGATGTTGAGCAAGAACTTGAGAATGCTCTTAAAGATCTTGATGATCTGTATGATAATCCTGATCAATTTTCTGATGATGATGATGATGATAGTGATGATTCAGATGATAATTCTTCAAAGAAAAGAAAGTCCAGAAGCAAAGCAAGAGTTGTTCCTAAACCTCCTTCTTGTACAAATGATACTCCCTATTACATCTTGCATAACATTACCCTCACCAAGGATTCTCCAGCATGGATGAGATTCTCTAGAAATGAGAATAACAGGAGAAAGAAAGTGAAGAAGACAGGTTTCTATTCAGATAAGCCAGTTAAATTTATTCCTCCTCCTCCTCTAGCAGTAGGTTTAGTAGGTTTGTCCTCCTCATCTTCTCAGAAGCCTTCTCAGCAGCATTCAAGAACATCAGAAGGAAGTCATAGAAGCTCAAGAGGCTCCCATAGTTCTAGATCAGCCAGAGCTCCTCTTTCAGGATCTGCCAGATCTTCTTCCTCAGCATATAAATATCTTATGTCTGATGGTCCTTTCCACAAAAAAAGAAATTCTGATGATCAACCTTTATATCAGGCCAGTGAAATTGATGAAAGGCCTCCTTCTCCAATCAATCAAGATTCAGAAAAGATTTCTCATATGGCTAGATTTAAAGAATCTATTGCTACAGCTCAGATCAATAAAGCAAAAGCAGAAGGCAAAGATTACTCTCAGTTCTCAACAATGTCTGAATTCAGAAGACAGGAATTTGAAAGGTGCAACTCTAGGCACCTCTTTAATGCTGAAGATTATCTAAGGTTGCACCCAGCTGCAGTGGTTCCTCATGCCTCATCTCAAACCCTGCTGGGAGCTAATGACCTCTATATGAGCAAAAGAGAATCTGAGAACCTAAACAGACAAATCATTTTCAAGCCCTCTTCAAAGTGACAGAGTAAAGCTTCTGATTGTTCTGGTTTTACTAAATTTTGATTTCAGTGAAAAGTTTCCTAAACTTAGAGTACTATATTTCTTATCTGCTGAAATGAAATTTAATTTCTGTCAGATATATTTGCTCTATGTTTGTTGTTTGTTTTATTATTTCATATTTGTAAAATAGTATCCTAACCCAAATAGGGGGAGATTGTTGGAACAACCCTAATACTGATTTGGGCTAGGATCACTATCTATGACTAGGACTCAAGTTGACCTCATTGTATAGTCTAAGGGTCAAGGTCTAAAGTTGTCTGAGTTAGATAGAACTTAGGAAAATTCCAAGTTTCTGCGTTCGGCGAACATCATTCTGCGTTCGACGAACTCCTTCCAGTGTTCGACGAATGTCGTGTTTCAGTTCGACGAACTTGTTCTTCTGCTCGACGAATCCAGTCTTCAATCCAGCTCGACAGATTTTATCTCAGTTCAACGAACTCCAGATTGAGATCAAATGAACTCAGTTTTTTGCTCGTCGAAATTTTTTTCTTCAGCTTGACAATTTCTGAAGAATCAATTCTATTTTTCTCTGAACTCAGATCGACTAATCAGTAATAGATCTATTCAATTCCTTTGCACTTATTCATTATCAGATAAGTCAAGATTTGATCTTTCCTTTTATTATATTCCTTTCTATTCTCTTCTTTCAAGAATGTAGGCGTTGACATATTGGAAAAGGACACTTTCATGGAAAAGGAAAAGGAATTAAAGTATTATTGTTGAATCAGATTGCAGTCCCCAAGAAAAATTTAATTCAGATTATTCTATTCCTTAACCGGAAGATTTGAATTTAAAAATCAATCATATATCTCTAAGGAAAAAGGAAGAAGCGATGTACAACTAGAGAAGTAACATTTTTGAGAAATACAGAAAGTCAAAAAGAATTACAGAGATCATCATCCTATACAGCAGCATTTTTCATTCTCTGAGAACATCAACAATCTTCTCTCAGTTTCAGCTGCTGGTTCTTAATATTCGAAGAGCAACAATAATCTGAGAAACCTTGTCTCTCAGATTCATCTGCTATCAAGGAAGATTTTCTACACTCAAAAGAAAGCTCCATCCATTATCTGTCAAGAAATTCTATCAGACAGGGGGAGCTTTACAACACAACAATCCACTAGTCTTCTCTCAGATCTTGTTGACAGAGAAGAACTTCATAAACACCTTATTGTTTATTCTTTTTACCTATCTTGTACAGGGTTCTAACTCCCTTCAAAAGTTAATTTTTGGTGGCAGGGCACCTGATCAAAAACCAGTGTTTTGGTTTGAGCACCTGATCAAAAGCTCAGTGGTGTTTGGGCACCTGATCAAAAATCCTAGTGGTGATAGGGCACCTGATCAAAAACTTAGTGGATTCCTACCAAGGGTGGTAGAAGAGTAGATGTACCCAGTTTGATTGGGGAACTACTATAGATCCTTGTGTCTGTTGTGATTGTGTTTTTCTCTCTGTACTGTGGTGTGATATTCGTTTAGCTTTTATACTCACTCTGCTACACACACATATATATATATATATCACTATTTTAATTCCGCTATAAAATAAGTTAAAAACTTTTAATAATTCACCCCACCTCTAGAGTAAATCTAAGATCTAATACCTCACTTTCACAAAGGAGAAGAAAAACTTAAATAATTAGCAATCGGGGGAGTTATCCTAATCTCACTCCCACTAGGTTGAAGCAAGAGGATATTGTCGGCAACATCGACAATGTTGCAGGGCTTAGTAGGATCATCGGTGGCCTCCTCCATGATTTGGACTTCCTCCACCGGTGCTGAGGTAGAATCCTCGTCACCTTGGAAAATATCCTCCTCCATAGGGATAGGCACAACACACAAATCACCTGCCATATTTTGCAAAATATTCTTCATAATGTCGTCAGAGACAAATGTAGTAATATGCACAAAAGGGGAGGAATAGTGCTCTGATATAAGTCAAGCACCGATTCCTCACAAAGAATAGAATCCACAAACGGTAATATATGCAAAGGGGAGATAGGCTCAGCCTTGTCAGAGCCCAGATCAGCCACACGTCTGATGATTGTGTTCACATCATTCCCTTCAAAGCATGAAGGTGACATGGACACATAATCAGATGTTGAAGGTGTGCCGCAAGAGGTAGGAGTCGAGATGTTCTGGATATCCAGCTCATCATCCTCGTCCAATTGCTGAAGATGCTCAGCACAATCCTTCAGAGCATGATCTATGCTTCGACAAAACAAGCACCATTTTACATTACTCATCGGTCCCCGTGGGGCCGGAGAGGAATATAAAATGGTAAATGCTGCAAGGACGAGTGGCCATAAGACTTGGGAACAGGGTATGAAGGAACGTAAGAGAACGGTGCTCCCTACACTGGACCGCAAGAATTATGCCCACCATCTCTAGTAGGGCATTTATCCCTAGCGTGGGAAATATCTCCACACCAATGACACTGGATATTAAATGCAGCCAAAATTGCGTGTATAAAACTAGATTCAACAGAAAAACACAATTGTGCAAAATACAACACCCAACAATAAATTAATAAGACAACCAATACTTAAAGCAAGACAAAGAAATACAAAGAAACCAAAAAAAGGATGCTATTTACAAATGGAAGAACTTCTACCTCTCGGCTCCCTCTCTGAAAACTCACACAACTATGTTCCCTGGCAACGGTGCCAAAAACTTGATGCACAAATCTTGTACACCGCTATAGGCGGAAGCGAGACTGCGACACGAAATGGCAATTGCACTGATCGTTCAAGTAATATAAAATGGGCGTAGTTTCCTAATTATTGATCTCACAAGGAACACAGTAAGGTGGAGTTATCTATAGAGGAAGGACTTGAGATTGAAGTCCATTAGGTTGGATGGGTTGCGAAAGGTTTGAATTGGATTGTGGAAAACAAAAGAAAATAACCTAAATTAACAATGCGGGTCGCCGACACCACTTCACAATGTGGGGTATTACACATGCCACTGTGCACTGCTTCGCTAGGCGGATGGACGAGTAGTCAAGCGGAATGGAAGAGTAGCCAAGTGGAATGGAAGAAAAGGCTTGCGGAATGGATGAGTAGGATCACGTAGTGGAAGAGCAGGCTTGCGGAATGGAGTGGAGGGTGAATGAGGATTTGGTGTCACACCTCATACACACATATAAACAAAATAATTTCAAACTGGCCAAATTGAAATTAACATTACAAATCAAAGTTTATTTTTCTCATCATCAAAGTATAGATAACTTAGCCTACAAATATCAAATCAAAAGGAGAAAGAGGCATAAGATACAACTGAATCCAAAGTCTTGAGGTAGATCAAAGGTGGAAGTCGTCGGGTTGTCAATTCGTGCCCTATCCATGATCATTAACTACATCCGTGGTACGGGAGGGCTGTCACCACCTCCTAATGTGCCCAACGTCTCTGGTATAGTATCCGGTCACATCAAATGCTAGGATCTCCTTTCTTGATAATGAGCTTAGGGTTAGAATCCTCTCCTTGGAAGCTTATGGATGATGGAGGCGGCTTAGGGAAAATCCCTCATGGAAGGCGGAAGAAATATGGACATGGAGCTCCTCTTGCGGAGAAAATGGCGGAAGAAGATGATCGATTCGAAATTGGGTGAAACCCGCGTCTTAAATAGAAAATAGTAAGAAAAGTAGGCACGCACGGTCGAACGCACGATCATGCGTGGATTGTTCGATACTTAGCACACAGAAATCGCCCATCCTGGCACTACAGTATCCCTTGCGATTTTGATCACGCATGGGCAAAACAGCCTGTGCGAAAACAAAATGCACAGGCAGCGACAGAGCGCATGAAATTAGGCTATGATAGGAAGATCGTGTGTTTCCTTCGCGCACGGTTGAGTCCAACTGTGCATGAAGAAAAGTCACTTGCGATAAATTCTTAAAATCTTTAGTCAAAAAGACAAGGTCCTATGATTTGATCACGCACAGGCAGAACAGCCCGTGCGAGAACAAATCACACGGTCGGAGAAGATCACCGTTCTTGGGCGATGCAGGCATCCCACATTCGAAACGATCGTGTGTGAAGAAAATACACGACCTTGTGATTCCTACAGGATTGATAATGGGCGTCGTAGGAGATCTGTCCCATCTGCGCATCAAATCCACAAGCTGGGAATACACCTCCAGCACAAACCAAACACCAGAAAAAGAATGGGTAGCACCATGCGCTTACCCCCAACAACAAAGCGCGCAATTGTTGTAAGCGGTGCGACAGCACCGCTCTCCTAGAGTGTGGCAGGGCCACGCTCCCTGAGCACGGCATCACCACACTTCCCTTGAACATGGTAGGCTATAAGGGGCGCGATAGTGGCGCGCCCCTTGGAGTGCGGCAGTGCTGCACTCCCCTGAGCATGGTGGGGCCACGCACCACATGCCCTTTGCGCATATTCCGGGCCCACCGTACCATTTTAAGGAATGACACACTCATGTGCGCTATCCCGCTCGCTTTGCGCATACTCCATCGCGAGCGAGCTTCCACGCAAAATTTCTCACAGTGGGCAAAATTTAAAAAGTACAACTTTACCTCCTCTCTGGTGGCCATGGTATTTGCTCCCGTCTAAACAATGACGATCCTCTCTCATGATGGCTTTAAGAAATTTTTCACTTCAACTCTATACCTTCTAGTGTAATTTATAGAGAGGTTGAAAGTTCTAGCTATCGAAACAACAACAGTAAAGGAAAGGGGAGAATAAAGGAATCAAATATTCTCATTAATGCGCCCCTTAATAACCAACATCCAATTAAGGAAGAATCAATATTCTCATAAATGCGGCTTTAAATGAGTATTTTTTATTCATGGAAATTGAAGCATTATTCTCTAGGGGGAGCATCGCGCCTCAATACGGCGTGGTGTGCCCGGAATATGAGTATTTTTAGGGGAGAACAATGTTTTTATTCTCCCCAAAAATAACCTGAACACAAACACTGTTCTCCCCCAAAAACGGCATGGTGAACCCAAAATTGAAACAACTTGAACCCTTTAAGGGGAGAACAATGTCGCGCCCCATAGAGCGTAGCAGCACCACGCTCCCTGAGCGCGACATCGCCATGCTCCCCTTGAGCGCGGTAGTGTCGCTCCCCATGGAGCGCGACAATATCGCGGTCCCCTGAGCGCGGTGGGGCCGCGCTCTGTGAGCGATGCAGGTTCGCGCACCCTGCACCCTTTGCACATATTCTGGACCAACTATGTCATTTTGAGGTGCGGCATGCTCATGTGTGCTCCCCCGCGCCCTTTGCGCATACGAGAGTGCTTCCCGCGGAGTGGGAGCACGAGAGCGCTTCCCGTATAGCAGGAGCGAGCGCGAGCGATTCCCATGGAGTTGGAGCGAGCGGGAGAACAAGAATGCTTCCCACAGAGCATGAGCAAGCGGGAACACTAGATGTAAGACCCCCCTCCTGGAACACAAGATGCAACCGAGGGGAGTCCTATGCCAAGGACAGCCGCCTTACGAAAGTGTCAGCACATGGGCTAGCCCCCTCCACAAGACGCCTATCCTGTCGGCTATCTTCCAATATCATCATGTCAACCCATCAATAATATATAAACATCAGAAGCCATAATTCACAAGTAAGTAAAATTGTCCAAAATAACAGTACAAAAGGACATGTAGCTACAGAAGCTTCTGTTAAACATTAGAGCCCAAACATGCCCTAAGGCTAAATCTCAACCACTCGCTCACATCTGCCACTGACGGTAGCCAAGGTATCATAGTCACCAGCCCTGTCACCCTGGCCTGGATGTCCTCCTCTGTCGTGTGCCGCTGCTCCATCTTTGTGTGCTCCTAAAAGAAGTGGTGTAACAACCGTTAGTCATAAAGACTAAGTGGCTTCACATCCTCTCCCCCGACGACTCCAAGGCACCAGGCGGAAGGGAATGAAGAGTAGCTGCAATATAATCAGTAGTACAATAGAACAGGTGGCAGTAGTAAGCGTACAATCTTAGCAATTTTATATCAACAGTTGAAATAAAGCTACTATACACAAGGGTATATTTATGCTAGCAGTTACTATGATAGTGAAGTAAGAAACAATTCTAAGCTAAAATCGTGACGAGTAGCAAGGTATAGAATGCAGTGTAATAGTACATAAGTAAACAGTATATTTGTAGTTTCCAAACATACTTTAACTTATATGAATGCCCATACAAACTTATAAGTCAAGGTTTCCAATTTGGAACCCATCATATAAAAGATCCCATACTAATTTATATGATGGACCCGATGCGGTGCAATGCTATGATCATGAAAGGATGAATACAATGCAATATTTATGATATGATGACTCGCCCATGCATATTTGCTATATCGACATAGACCTGTAGTTCTCACTTTTTGAGGGTAGGTAACCTCTCAGGCACCGCCCGTCGTGGCCAGACGGTGGCAGTGGAGCGGTCTTCTCCACTACTAGGTGTGTATGCACACTACCATACCTAGGCCTTACGTACGCCTCGACACTAAGAACACAACAACGGAGCGCCTATATACTGGGCTCGAAAAGGGTCTTGGGAAGCAAACACCAAGAGCACAAACCAACCGGTCACTAGGCACCGAAGTTGTCTTTGGAAGTACACACAAAGAGCACAGCCCAACCGGCCAAGTTCTATCTGCCAGCTCCCGTCGATGTGACGACTGGCGAGCCCGTAGATCTGCCACAAGCAATCCTACAACCAGGATCTTTACACCACCATGTGTAAATCATGCACATTCATGTAATTCCCATGCACATCTCGTGCTATCAAGCACCCGAGGAATCACGAATGGAGCCTTCTCTCCTTTCACATCGTACAAGTTCAACCGATGCTAATCAGCAAACAAGGCCCCCAACGACTGGGTCCTTAACATTTCACCATAAGACATAACAAAATCTTATAAACCACACCAAGCCATCAGTGCTTCCCATACCGAGTTATCATAACTCTAGTGTAGTGGTGTGCGTATAACATGGGAATTACTCTATGAGACACTACAGGACTACTTGTGCGTATAATGTCACGTTTCCAAAATTCTTGTCCAAATGAACACCTTAGTATCTCTTTTCAGCATAATAATTTATAACGACACATTTAATTACAGATTCATTTCAGAACCAAATCCACTGAAACTTCTACCATAAGTCATAATTAATGCCAGAATCATTACCACCAAATTTCGACCTCATTGTATTTTGCCATACGTATTTATGGTTCCCTAGAATTATATGATCATTATACACAATGCTAAACATTTAGACCTCACCCATAATTAAGGTTATTTATCTTCACCATCAACTACACATGCCCTTTTACCGTTCCACATAAAACTAACAATTGAAGGTTCATTTAAGGAGACATCTCAACAAAAATAAATTTAAAATTATTATCACAGGTCCATACTAGCATGTACATGATTCATACAAAATTTCGGCCCAATCGTCCTTCACATTCAGCATTTATATCTCCTTCAAGTTATAAAATGAAACGACAATAACCTTAATGTTGGAGCACGCGTTTCGCACTCTTCCGGTTTGATAATAACAAAGTCCCGTTTGTATTTGATTCTATTTTTATTAATGGTGTGCAGGTAACAGGTATGAGATGTTCACAATTCTGCTGGAGCTCAATTTGAGTGTAAGAAAATTTCACTGTCGGAATTTTCCGACAGCTGATGTCACCCAGGCGACAGCAGAGAAGTTACAACAACTTCCCCCATGGCAACACGACGAATGGCAGTTTTGCGCTGTCGGAAATCCGACAACGATGTCGCCCAGGCGATAGCTCGGAGGTTACAATAACTGCCCGCATGACAGCACTACAAGCGACAGTTTTGCGCTGTCAGAAATTCGACATCAATGTCGCCCAGGTGACAGCTCAGAGGTTACAACAACTGCCCGCACGACAGCATTACGAGCGGCAGTTTAGCGCTGTCGGAAATTCCGACAGCTGATGTCGCCCAGGCGACAACGAATTTCTATATATTGGCTCCTTTTGTTCGTGCATTCCAAGTATTGAGAATTCTAAGTCCCTTCCTGAGTGCATACGAACCAGAGAGCTCCAGAACCTCATCAACTCCCATTTATGCTTAGAAGGTTTGAGATTGAAGACGAGATCGGGTGCGCTTCTACATCAACAATCATCTCGAGGCTTCAACCTTCCTTTCAGAGATCTGAATTTCTAGGGAGTTGTTCTTTTCATATTGTATTTTCATTTATATACATTTCATTTTGTATTGGTAGGGAAATCGTCTCCTTGTGCGTGACGTCTAAGTCCTTGCGTGGCTTAGGGGAAAATCGCTTCCTTGTGTGGAGCGTCCAAGAGTCCTTACGTGGCTTGGTGGGAATTCGTGGCCTTGTGTTCTACGTCTAGATCTTGGGAAGATCTAGAGGATAGGCTTGGGCTTGGTCTAGAGAGAGACAAGTGATAGCCTTCCGATCCTTGGGAGAAGGATTGGTAAACACAAATTGTAAAAGGGTTATTATCATATTTGTGCCTTGATCTTAAGCATTGTTAAGATCATATTATTTGTATGTGATTTTCATGATTATAAAATTATGACTTTTTCTTTAATTGCAAATATGGTTGTTAATCTTTAACTTAGAAATTTGTGTTTGAATTTATTCTAAAAATTACATTAGTTTGAAATTTTTATAAGTAATTTTTAGAAAAGTAAAATTTGATTTAAAATTCTTAAGTAAAAATCAAAATTTCTAAAAGGCCCTTATTCACCCCCCCCCCCCCCCCCCCCCCCCCACTCTAAGGGCGCCACAAGATCCAACACGTGGTATCAGAGGGAGGTTACTCCAAAATGGTTTTACCACCGGGAGTAATGGCGCACAACGATCACGCGTTCGTTGAGGGGCAAGGAATTAATAGGCCACCACTTTTTACGGGCACGGACTATAACTATTGGAAAACCCGAATGCGGTGTTTTCTAATAGCTCTCGACATGGAAGTTTGGAATATGGTCGAGATGAGTTATTCTTCCCCAACATTTGTTGTAGGAGATGTAATTATGGTCAAACGCAAAGACAAGTGGGATGACAATGATAAATTAAGATGTAAAAACAATGCAAAAGCCATGAATGCTTTATTTTGCGCACTAAATCGCACTGAATTTAATAGAATTTGTGCTTGTGATACAGCATATGAAATTTGGAATCTTTTAGAAGTCACTCATGAAGGTACTTCGCAGGTAAAGGATTCAAAGCTATTTCAACTGGAGTCAGAATTCGAAAGATTCAAAATGGAGGTGGATGAAGAAATTGATACAATGTACACACGATTTACTAAAATCGTGAACGATTCAAAGGTGTTGGGTAAGGTTTTCTCCAATGGAGATTTAGTGAGGAAAATCTTAAGATCACTTCCCCCGAAGTTCAATCCTAAAGTGACTGCAATTTCTGAGTCACATGATCTTAAGACCTTACAATTGGAGAGTCTCATTGGGAATCTAAAAACCCATGAAGTGGAGTTGAAGATTCAAAGCCAAGAGTACAATTTGGAGCCCAAAAAGAAAAGCTTGGCGTTGAAATCTAAAAAGGAAGTTGAAACTGAATCTGAAGAAAGTGAGGAAGATGAGGAAGGACTGTTTGTGAGGAACTTTAAGAAGTTTATGAAAAATCCGGAGAGGAGAAATTCATTTAAGAGATTTTTCAAAAAGAATGATTTTGCCTACCAAAAAGGCAAAGGAAAAATGGAGAATGAAGAGGAGCGTCCGCTACCGGAGTGCTACCATTGCAAGAAGATTGGTCATATCAGAAGCAAGTGCCCAAAGTATCTGAAAGAGCAAAAAGCAAAGAGGCATGATAAAAGTTACAAGAAGAAAGTGTTAAAGGCAGAGACTTGGGATGATTCTTCGTCTGGTGAAGAAAGTGATTCCTCAACACAGGAGGAAGAGGAGGCAAATGTCTGCTTGATGGGGAAAGAAAATGTGTCATCTGACGACGATTGCAGTGTCCAAAGCGACACTGAGGTAACTCCTCCATCTTATGATGATTTATATTCTGAATTTATGAAAACTTGCAATTTTTTGGATAAAAGTCTAAAGGAAATTGATTTCTTAAAATGTGAAAACAAAGTTCTTTTGAAAGCAAATAAAAAGTTATCAAATGATTTGAAATCTATTGGGAACGAGAAGGAAATTTGTTAAGAGTGTGATCACTCTTCGACAAGGATAAAAGAACTTGAAAACACTATTTCTAAGTCCGATCAAAAAATTGATCAACTTCTAAAAGAGAAAAAGGACATAGAAAAAGTTGTTAAAACCTCTCATTCTCAATTAGAGAATTATAAGAAAAGTGTTGCAAATAAATGTGGCATGATAGTAAAAGAAAATTCAATTTTAAAGTCCAAAGTAAATGAGTTGAACATGGCAATTGGAAAATTTGGTGTTGGTAAAAAATCTCTGGATATGCTTTTAGCCAACCAATGCCATGGGACAGCAAAATTTGGGCTAGGATACGTTTTTGGAAGCTCTGGAAGCTGTCGGAAATTTCCGACAGCTGCTGTCGGAACCAGCTACAGCTTCAGGTTCAGAAAACCTGTTTTTCAAAATGAAAATTTTTCTAAGTCCACACATAAAGATGTTTCCACCAGCAAGAGTTCAGAGAAACCATTGAAAAATGGTTCCTCACCATTCATTGTATGTGCCAAATGTCATCGATTTCACATCTCGGGCTCATGTTGGAAGAAAGGAAAAATTAATGTTAAACAAATCTGGGTACCTAAGGCGTCCACCTATACCATGGTATCGACCACTTGGGTAACCAGATCTTTACTCTTATAATCTTTTTAGTTGTGCGTGCAGGCTAGGAACAAGGAAGACGTGTGGTATTTGGACTATGGATGTTCAAAACACATGACGGGCGATAAATCAAAGTTCCTTAGCCTAGAGATTAAGAAAGGTGGAACAGTGACATTTGGAGATAATGGCAAGGGTAAAGTCAAAGGCATTGGAGTAGTAGGTAACGAAGAATTTAAAATTTCAAATATTTTATATGTTAAAGGTTTGAAACATAATTTAATTTCTATTAATCAACTATGTGATAAAATTCTAAATGTTTTATTTGACTCTAGCTCAAACCTTTGCAAAATTATTGATTCTAAAACAAACGAAATCGTACTTACTGCATCAAGAATAAACAATGTCTATACAATCACTTTTCATGATTTATCTCATTCTACACTTAAATGTTTTATTTCAAAGAATGATGAACTTGAATTATGGCATAGGAGACTAGGACATTCTAGTGGCAAACGTATTGTAAAGCTTTCTAAAAAGAAAATTATAAAAGGTTTGCCAAATTTGAATGGAAAGCTTTCTTCATTATGTTCACCATGCCAAAAAGGAAAGTTTACAAAATCATCTTTTAAAAGCAAAAATGTTATTTCTACTACTAGACCTTTACATTTATTACATATGGACTTGTTTGGTCCAATTTCTACACAAAGTCTAGGAGGTAGAAAATATATGTTTGTTATTATTGATGATTATTCTAGATTTTGTTGGACATTGTTTTTAAATTCAAAATCTGATGCTTTTGATGAATTGTAAAACTATTTTCACGTATTCAAAATGAACTTGATTTAAAAGTAAAATGCATTAGATCAGATCATGGAGGAGAATTTGATAATGAAAAATTTATTTCATATTGTAATGAATTTAGGATAAAACACAAATTTTTCGCTCCTCGCACACCACAGCAAAATAGTGTAGTGGAGAGAAAAAATAGAACACTTCAAGAATTAGGACGTACTATGCTTTGTGAATTTAAATTGCCAAAATATTTTTGGGCCGAAGCGGTTTGTACTGCATGCTATATTATTAATCGTGTCATGATTCGTCCTACATTACAATTAACTCCTTATGAAATTTATTTTCAAAGAAAACCAAATGTATCTTACTTTAAAGTTTTTGGTTGTAAATGCTTTATTTTGAATACAAAAGATAACTTAGGCAAATTTGATGAAAAATGTGATGAAGGAATTTTCATTGGTTATTCTTCAACTAGCAAGGCCTATAGAGTTTATAATAAACGTACTAAAGTAGTTGAAGAATCTATTCATGTAAAATTTGATGAAAACATTTCTTGTGTAGAAAATACTAAAGTTGCAGGTAATGAGAAAAATGAAGAAGATGTGGAACAAAATCTGAAGAAAAATGATGATGATAATGATGAAGAAAAAGTAGAGAAAGAAGATGAAAAAGATGGTGAAGAAGAAGAAGAACAAGGATATGTACCTCCAACCGTGCTAAGGTTCTCAAAAGATCATCCGCAAGAACTTGTTATTGGAGAACCATTAAGTGGGGTACATATACGTTCTAGTTTACATGAAAGTTTTTCAAATTTATGTTTTGTCTCAAATATAGAACCAAAAGATGTTGCCACCGCTTTAAATGATGAATCTTGGTTTCTAGCTATGAATGAAGAACTTAACCAATTTGAAAGAAATAAAGTTTGGATTCTTGTAGATAGACCTAGTGATCATCCTGTGGTAGGAGTCAAATGGATTTTCAAAAACAAATTAGATAGTGACACTAGGGTCACTAGAAACAAAGCTAGGCTTGTAGCGAAAGGATATAATCAAATTGAAGGGGTAGATTTTGATGAAACATTTGCACCCGAAGCACGATTGGAAGCAGTTAGAATTTTTGTTGCATTTGCTAGCCATAAAAGATTTAAATTATTGCAAATGGATATTAAAACTGCATTTTTAAACGGGTTGATTAAAGAAGAAGTTTATGTTGAACAACCCCCAGGATTTATAAATGAAAAATTTCCTAATCGCGTATATAGATTGCTAAAAGCTTTGTATGGTTTAAAACAAGCACCACGAGCATGGTATGATAGATTGACTATATATTTATTACAAAATGGTTTTAAAATGGGTGGTGTTGATTGTACACTCTTCATTAAGCAAGTAGATGATGATTTAATTGTTTTACAAATTTATGTTGATGATATTATTTTTGGAGCCACTAATGAAGAGTTGTGTAATTATGTTGTAAAAATGATGGAAAGTGAATTTGAGATGAGTATGGTAGGAGAATTAAAATATTTCTTAGGATTTCAAATTGTTCAAAAACATGATGGAGTTTTTATTAACCAATCAAAATATATTCATGATGTTTTAAAACGATTTGGATTTGAAAATCTCAAACAAGCAAATACTCATATGAGTGTATCTTTAAAATTAGGAAAAGATGAAAATGGAATATCAATAGATCAAACTTTATATAGAGGCATGATAGGTTCACTTTTATATTTAACTGCTTCTAGACCGGATATTATGTTTTCAGTTTGTTTACGTACTAGATTTCAAGCCGATCCCAAAGAATCACATTTAAAAGCGGTAAAAAGAATTTTTAGATATTTAATTGGCACATCTAAACTTGGTTTATGGTATCCTCATAGCGATGATTTTACTCTTTTTGGCTATTCTGATTCTGATTATGCCGGTTGTTCACTAGATAGGAAAAGCACTAGTGGCACTTGTCACTTTTTAGGCCCTTCACTCATTTCATGGTCGAGTAGGAAACAGAATTTTGTTGCCCTCTCAACCACCGAGGCCGAATACATCGCACTTGGTAGTTGTTGTGCACAAGCTCTTTGGATGAAACAAACTTTAGAAGACTTTAATATTAAACAACAAACTATTGAATTATGGTGTGATAATAAAAGTGCAATTGATTTAACATACAACCCGGTCCATCATTCAAGGTCTAAGCATATTGATGTGAGACATCATTTTATTAGAGATCATATTAAAAATAACCACATAAAAATTTCATTTATAGGCACGGATAATCAACTAGCGGATATATTCACTAAACCGTTACCGGATTCCTGTTTTTCTATGCTTAGGCTAGAATTGGGAATCCTAGACATTTCACAATGATTATATCACTACTTATGACCTATAAAATAAAAAAAATATCACAAAACCTATACATTTTAAAAAGAAAGACTAAATTTAAAATCAAACCATAGAATTTGAATTACTTAAGAAAAATTCTCACATCATTAATATTACATAAAATTGTTCCATAAAAAATAGTTGAAATCAACATAGGATCAAGTTCAGATAACAGAAAATGAAATCTGGGCAAATTCACTGTCGCCCAGGCGACAGTGAATGTCAGAAATTTCCGACATCAGTCAGAAGCAGCACCCTAATGAAAACTACTCAGAATCCTCATAACCAGCCTCGCTGCTCTCTGGACAGTCTTCTGGAGGTCCTCGTCTTACGGCCTTACCACGTCGAGTCCGCCTCACCGATTGGCGTGGCGGTTCTTCATCTGGAATTTGCCATTCGGCCGCTTCTTCCGGAGTAGGCTTCAACTTCAGACCTTTCACCAGAAACTTCATAAACTTCTGCATTCTACTGCGATCCTTCTTCACTTCCTTTTTGTGCTCCTCAAAGGAATCACGCAAATCATCTATAGACTCTCGTAGTGATCCTCCCCTAGAAATTGTAGGCTCTCTAATCTCTATTCCAGGATGAGGCTTTTTATGCATCTTCTTCACTTTCATAGTACCCGTATAGTATATCTCAGGAAAATAATCATCAAAGTACGAATATTGAACTATCCATCCATACTTCTTATATAGCATACGTTGAATTATAGCCCCCATTGGCAGAGTATGAATCTTCACCCATTTTGGATGTTTTAATCTAAAAGCATACCGAATCTGGGAAAGGATGAAGTCCGCTACATCAAAAGGTTCCTCCTCCATAATAAATTATGTAATCAGCGTCAACTGTGTCGTGATACTCCTTGTATCTCCACTTTTTAACATAACTGAGTTTCTCAATATATCTTGGACTAAATATGCATCGGGGGTAAGTGAAGAAACTTCAGTGATTAAGGTCTTCTTTTGACTTCCATGTAAACTCATGTTTACAAGAGTCCAATCTCTATCCTTTCTATAGCTCTCCACTATATCCGGCATATGTTCACTCAAAAGAAGACCAAATTCCTCTCTAAGATCAACATGTGTTATTTCCACTTGTTGACCTTGGATTCTAGATCTCACTCCCCCGTCCAATTCAGTGTAACTCGGGTCTTCCAAATGATTATAAAATTCTCAAATCAAAAAGGATGAGAACGTATCTGCTGTGATTACTGAAATTATACCTGCATTCGCAAGACGATCATAGATATGATCATGCTTCGGAGAGTCAAATTCTACATATTTTGATACTCCAATTATTGCTTTCTCAATCCCAGGGTAAACTTGATACGAACTATGCGCATCTTCAGACGTTCTCCTTCGTGCCTTAGAACTGGAAGCCATTCTGCAAACATAACATTAAAAAAATGAATTAAACAAATTCTGTGCACTGGAACGATGTCGCCCAGGCGACATTGACTGTCGGAAAATTCCGACAGTACTCAAGTGAATTTTTCTTTAAATTTTTCAACTACACTTCCAGATCTACTCAAAATCAAGCTATATTTCTGTTAAAAAAAAAATTTCTTTCTAGAACAAAACTACATCTTCTCACATATCCTTACTATTCATCTTTTTCAACCTTCTACAAAAGAAAAATCTTCCATTTTTTTGAAATTAAACCATGTACAAAATACAACACTTAAACCCCAAAAAATCACAAAATCCAAACATATTTCACCAAGATCCACCAAGATCCACTTGATTTACACTAGATCTACACCTTTTATACACAAAACTTCAAAGATCTACACCATTCATCAAAGGTAAAATGAAAAACACATTTTTCATCTTCTCTCCTTTCCAAAATCACAAATCTCTTAAAGTTTTGAGTCAAAAACTTCAAAATCAAAAAACTCCATACCTTAAATCAAGGGATGTCGC
Organism: Dactylorhiza incarnata; assembly: GCA_033032865.1. Lineage (NCBI taxonomy): Eukaryota > Viridiplantae > Streptophyta > Magnoliopsida > Asparagales > Orchidaceae > Dactylorhiza > Dactylorhiza incarnata. Next base: position 18,280,593 of record JAWHQI010000001.1, on the reverse strand, counting down.
CGAACTCCGACAGCTTCCTCTCACCCTTCAGTCCAGAAAATGATGCACAATAGGGTTTGACTCGGTTTTAAGCCGTATTTATATTTTTAGCTGTCGCCCAGGCGACAGTGACTGTCAGAAATTTCCGACAGCTCCCGATTTGCTTAATCTTCAGTTTTTGGTCCCTTTGATGTTTTCCAATAGTTATAGGTCTTTATTAATGCTCAACTCATGAATTGATGCCAAACCATGTGCTTTTTATTTTTTAAAAAATGGTTATTACATGATTATATGATTTCATTTCCAATCTAGCATCGTATTGACACTCCTACTTAGTTGTTTAGACTATTGGAAATTGTTTTCGCATGCCTCTAAGTATGAGAAATTGTTTATATATAATAATGAACTATCACATTCACTTCTTTTGATCCATACATATGTCTTTCTATTTAATATATACATGAATCATATTTGCTTTAACATAATACAATAACACTTCATAAATACTACTTTCAACCTTGCTTTGTTAGCACAACAAAATATACACCATCTTTTGCGATTCAAGTGAATTCGGAGATCCTTGGTCAATTAAAAAATTATAAATATCTCGAAATTAAGATATCACAAAATATGTGATCACAAAAAAAGGAGTTTAAATTAAAGACAAGGATACTCCACCAAGCACTACTTACCCTCCTGATAAGTCTTAATAAGCATTGTGAGGTTAAGCACCTTGGAAAGAATTGTAAAGTGTCTTGTGCAAAAGAAAAATGGTATTCTATTCTTATTATGCTATATCTTCAAGGTCAAAGTTGTCTTTATATGCTTATATTATGTTCTCTATTCCAATGATCATGTGCAATTAAATAATTTCATATGTTTGATCCAAGAATCACTTGTACACCTCATTATGTTATATAAACATTCATCTCATGAGAATTGGACTGAAACGATTCCAAATTTCTATACACACTTGTGTCTTTCTATGATACTTTAAAATGACATTAATAATGTTTAAGTTATTTTGTTTTTATTCTACTACTTCATATGGCTATACCATTTCTTCATGAGTTTATTTAATACTATGGCATATTACTATTACTTCAAGACCTTCAATCATTTTCCCAGCAAGTGCTTCCGCTTACTCTTCTTTTCTACATCCTATCTCTTCCCTTTAGAACTACTCATTCATCTCATATTATCTTTTGCTAATACCAAAAGGGGGAGAATTATAAGTATATTCAAGAAATCAAAAAACTATTACACCTAAATATTCCACCTAAACAATACATCATTTCAACTTACTTTAACATTTAGGGGGAGCATTCATTTAGGGGGAGCTTTCATCTAGGGGAGATTACTTTTTAAGAGGAATATATCATGTTATTTTTGTGCACACACCATATGTTAAAATAAACAACCTAAATAGACATGATTTCTTATAATACGGATTTGTTATTATTAAAAGGGGGAGATTGTTGGAGCATGCGTTTCGCACTCTTTCGGTTTGATAATAACAAAGTCTCGTTTGTATTTGATTCTATTTTTATTAATGGTGTGCAGGTAACAAGTATGAGATGTTCACAATTCTACTGGAGCTCAATTTGAGTGTATGAAAATTTCACTGTCAGAATTTTCCGACAGCTGATGTCGCCCAGGCGACAGCAGAGAAGTTACAACAACTTCCCCCACGGCAACACGATGAACGGCAGTTTTGCGCTGTCGAAAATCCGACAACGATGTCGCCCAGGCGACAGCTCGGAGGTTACAACAACTGCCCGCACGACAGCACTACCAGCGGCAGTTTTGCGCTGTCGGAAATCCGACATCGATGTCGCCGAGGCGACAGCCCGGAGGTTACAGCAACTGCCTGCACGACAGCATTACGAGCGACAGTTTAGCGCTGTCGGAAATTTCGACAGCTGATGTCGGCCAGGCGACAGTGAATTTCTATATATTGGCTCCTTTTGTTCGTGCATTCCAAGTATTGAGAATTCTAAGTCCCTTCCTGAGTGCATACGAACCAGAGAGCTCCAGAACCTCATCAACTCTCATTTGTGCTTAGAAGGTTTGAGATTGAAGACGAGATCAGGCGCGCTTCTACATCAACGATCATCTCGAGGCTTCAACCTTCCTTTCAGAGATCTGAATTTCTAGGGAGTTGTTCTTTTCATATTGTATTTTCATTTATATACATTTCATTTTGTATTGGTAGGGAAATCGTCTCCTTGTGCATGACGTCTAAATCCTTGCGTGGCTTAGGGGAAAATCGCGTCCTTCTGTGGAGCGTCCAAGTCCTTGCGTGGCTTGGTGGGAAATCGTGGCCTTGTGTGCTACGTCTAGATCTTGGGAAGATCTAGAGGATAGGCTTGGGCTTGGTCTAGAGAGAGACAAGTGATAGCCTTCCGATCCTTGGGAGAAGGATTGGTAAACACAAATTGTAAAAGGGTTATTATCATATTTGTGCCTTGATCTTAAGCATTGTTAAGATCATATTATTTGTATGTGATTTTCATGATTATAAAATTATGACTTTTTCTTTAATTGCAAATATGGTTGTTTAATCTTTAACTTAGAAATTTGTGTTTGAATTTATTCTAAAAATTACATTAGTTTGAAATTTTTATAAGTAATTTTTAGAAAAGTAAAATTTGTTTTAAAATTCTTAAGTACAAATCAAAATTTCTAAAAGGCCCTTATTCACCCCCCCCCCCCCTCTAAGGGCGCCACAAGATCCAACACTTAATACCACTTATCCAAATATTATGAAATTCAATAAATGTCTACATATTGTTGTCACCAATGTCTCCACCAATTTTCATGAGCATCCAACCAATATCTTGAGAGAGATCCACAAAATACTGAGTTCAAAAGTGTTATGACATAGTTTACTAAAATTGGATTTCTGGGTGCTACAGTTGTCCAAAAATTATGATCCACCCCAATTTGGAAATCTAACATCAAGGGCTACAACATTCATGTTGAGACCTAAACCCAGATCCAAGTGGGTCCTACCTAAAATTTGCTCTGAAGTCAACTGCAGAAATCTGGACAGCAAAACAGCATGCACTTAACCCATTCCAGCTTTCTGGACAGTCCACTCGACTAGACTTTTAGAGAGCTACATGTCACTTTAGAAAACGGGTAACCTATCGTTGAAAAGCTCTTGTTGAGGGATAAAACTTTCATGTTGAGCCCAAAGCCTAATTCCAGTGGGATCAAGCATAAAATTTGACTTGAACACAGCTGCGCACAATTTCACTCCTTATTTACCAAGTGCAATGTTATAAATTAAAACTTTCTTTAGCAATGTCTATTATCATCTTTATCACATAATTTACCATTAAAAACCCCATTTAACAGGGATTTATTCATCTTATTTTATCACAAAATATATAATTTAAAACTCTACTTAACAGGGAACTATTCATCATCTTCCCCAAACAAGAGTTAGGTCATTTTACCTTCTCTCCTCCAATATTCCCTCATTATACCATGGATTTTCATCAAATCAAATCCTATCTCTTCCTTTGAATAGAAGAAGTGATTGAAGGAACTTGTTGGGGTGCCAGAATTGCCCCCGGTACTGCGGTGCTATTTGAAACGAAAGGGTGTGTCCCCCATGGGTCTAACTGACTGCCCCGTGGATCTGCCCGAGGATAGCCGACTCTATAAAGGAGCGGTAGGCGCCTTGACCAACAGGCCGATCTTTTGGTGCAGTTGGTTGCGCCGTATCCCTGCAAGTGGTTTCAGAGGGGCTCGCGGGTTCGAAACCCCGAGGTCATTTCTGGGGGGGATTGTTGGGGTGCCAGAATTGCCCCCGGCACTGCGGTGCTATTCTAAATGGAAGGGTGTGTCCCCCGTGGGTCTAACTGACTGCCCCGTGGATCCTCCCGAGGATATCTGACTCTATAAAGGAGCGGTAGGCACCTTGACCAACAGGCCGATCTTTTGGTGCAGTTGGTTTGCGTCGTATCCCTACAGAACTTTCGCGGCAAGCGGTGTCCAAAAAAGAAAGGTCCGGTTTGGTCTTTTTCTAGGAAGCTCCATTAACTCACAAGCCAAGCTCTTTTGAGCTCAACACCTCTACTAATTTTTCTCTATGATCTAGCACCAAGGGAGAGGGGTCAGAATTCACCTTATTTTTTGGCCATGGTTGGAGCTCATCTTCATGGCATCTGGGTGGTGGTCGGCCAAGCTCCAAATCCTTCTCCAAGCTTGCTCCTTCAAGAACCCTAAGTTAAAACCTTGAGGTGTGAGGAAGAAGATGAAGAAAAAGAATAAGGAGAAGAAGAAGAAGATGAATATGGCCCTCTGATTAGGAGAGTTTTGCCCCTTTGAGTTTGAGAGAATGAAGAGAGTGAGAGAGAGAGGTTTGCATTAATAAGCATTTAATTGCCAAACCCATCCCCAAGCAATGTATTGAAACTCTAAGTTTTGGTGTCAGCCTCCTATTGGACATCAACTCCACTACATACTTATTTTATGCCATTTATGTCACCCACCATGGGAAAAGTCACGGGCACAAATTCGGCCGCTACCGCCGGCGTTAGCAGAAGCTTCCACCAGCGTTATCTCCCAGCTAAAGGCAATGATCGACGGGATCTCCCGTCGATCGACAGGATGGTCCATCGATCGACGGGATCCACAGTTGATTTTCAATTAGAAGATTAAAAGGCCACCTTTCCCATCCGATGGCAAGGATTGACGAGAGCTCCCGTCGATCGACGGGATGCCAAGTCGATCGATGGGACGGTCCGTCGATCGACGGGATGCCAAGTCAATTTTGACTTAAAAGATTTCTTTTCCCAAATTTTCTAAACTAACCTTTCCTACCTCTGCGAAAGCCTATTTCTGGACTGCCAGGACATACTTATACTTACAACATTATAATTAGAGTGGACTAAATCAATCATCTCTTGCTAACCGTGACTTGAACCCGACCACCTCAGGGCCTTAGGGCTTTTACCGAGCCCGATTCTACTCTCGACGACACAACAAACTCCCGAGTGATCTAGCTCGAATTGGGATGTTACAAATCTAATAAATGAAGAAACAATTTTGTCCCAGAAATTTAGGCTGAGGTTTTGGGGATTGAAGGTCGAACTATGTAAAAGTCCAATTCGGCGGGGTTACTAATTTTGTATGATCTGACTCCCACTTAACACTTGCGCAGGGCACCTCTCATTCTGATCAATTATGTATCTCCCTCAAGTAAGCATGGGCAATTAATCGATATAGTCATTTCTCATTCATACACATACACGTAATTTCCATGACCAAGTCGTGCTAAGAAGCATTCAAGGACTTCAACCAAGTCCTTACTCAATTATTTATTTTATAAGCATACCCGGTGCTAATTAGCACCCAAGGACCTACCAACCGGGTCCTTACCATGTACCACAGGATATAACCACATCCTTCCACTTACATCAAACCATCACCGCAATTCTGAAGCTGAACAAGGATGATCGTAATATCGTCAAACAATCTCGCTTTGATTCTTGAAGTCATCGGATCCATATCCAAAGGATGACATAAATTCTACACATCTCCTACAACTTAAAATGACACTCGCTTGATTTCAAATTTTATGGGGTCAATGAACTTCCAATATCATGACATTGAAAAATAATCATAATTGTTCAAACATCCTGAATTTTCACTACCCGACTTGTCATGATACTACCCATTTCAACCCACACATTCCCTTCTAATAACACGTGATCCAAGGCATGTGTTACTTTTGTCTAATCCATGTCTTACTTAAACTTGCACCGAATTCAGAAATTTGTGCCAATTTTCTCTTGTGATTTAGGTCATTTCATTTAAGCGTTTCTCAACCGTGAACATAAACCTTATTCAACAGTTGGATTACGATTCTAATTTTAGGAAAACCGTGTTCCAATAATTACACCCAATTTTTGGAGCCCTTTATAAGGTAGACTTGAAGGTATGTATCAAGTTTCACATCCTTTGGGTATTTTATCACGGGAGGATTTCCACATGTACATTTCCATTATTCGCACCTCATGCATGTGCGACTTCTTTTCAGGTCAAACACTAAAAATGAATACTATTGTGAATTCCTATTATAAATTCCACAATATCTTAATCACCGACAAAATATGTTCATCATCGTTCATGTATTATTTAAGCAAGACCTTGATATCATACATATGCAACACACCATTTCAATTAAGATTTAGGGGAAAAACCCAAGTCAGTACATGACTAGTCCAATAAACGAAGCGATAAGCCCCGTACATTTGGACTAGGATTCTTCCACCATCCATATGGTACATTCATCTCATGTACGACCACAATCCTTAGGGGCATATATTCCTCGACTTAGGGTTCTTACCCTATAAATCTCTATATTAACGCACTTGTATATCAACCGTGATGTAGAAATTCAAATTCTTACGGCGACGACCGAGTTGCATCTCATTGTAATGAGAGCATGTACAAATAACATCCAATCAACCGGTACATTATATATATATATATTAACTTGACATGAACCAAGGTACAAGGTTCGACATGATTTCCCTTCGACACGGGTTATGTAGACTACCAAAGTAAGGCATACTTCACAATATGATAAACTAAATCAAATCCATTCCAAGCGCCCTACCATCCCTGCCAACGATCATCCATGGCATGTTTATTTTAAGAAAAACTTTCAGGATTTTAGATCATCAAACAAGTAATATTAATCTTGTTGACTCCACCACCTAACACTTATTAATTTCTCAATGTCAAGTAATTACAACATTATAGGGACTGTTCACCAAGAATTTCCAAACTCAGGGGTAGTTTCTCATCATACTGGCAATGCATGTACAAAATTTCATCAATTTCCCAGTTATAATGTTATCACAACATAATTGCATTTCCCCAAAGTGTTAGTTTACTACTCTCCTCGTTACTTATCCACATAATCATAGAATAATATCGAGAGAATTATCATCTTCAAAATACTTTCTTCTCTTATTACGCTAATAAAATTCCTATCAACCCAATCATGGCCTTAGCAGTCCGCCTTGCTTAAGGTGAACTAACTCTTCAAGGATCACCACTTCCAATGTCAAAAATTACAAAGATTTTAAATCCTCAAGAAACCCAAGACAGTACATAACTAGCCCAATAAACGAAGAGATTAGCCCCCTGGAATTCCTAGGTTGAGTGTCTTCGACCACAAACATGGTACAATCACCCTACATGTGCACACAATTATGAGGGCATACCACCCTTGACTCAGAGTTTCATCCTGGACTTAATCCATTCTTTGGGCCCTTATGGTTACTATTTACGACACCCTTTTCAAGGTCAACATGTGACCAAATCAAAAATAGGTCTACTCCGGATTCCAATTCTTATCATATCTTCCCATATGAAACTTTCTACGTAATTAGAAGTGGGAGGTATCCTTATACAATATAAAAGTCATGCTTAGTGATCTCTTACTAAGCTGATAATAGACTACATGTACCAATCTCATTGAGATTGTCCTAATATTTGGGTAAGGGTGAAAATATTACTCCATATCTGAGGTTGAAACCTCAGAGTGCGAGTCTTTTGCACTTATACTCACGTAAAACTCTTCCCTTAGCCACTCAAGGTCACTTATTGATTGGCCAAATCATCCCCAAGACCGGCATAAGGCTAGGATACGCCACGACATGTCCTGCTAAGTCGACCAAAATGGTATACTAGTTAGGTTGCCATCAATCCTATGCCAAACCAACTCTAACTGTTGGAATGGGAGTACCAATTATTGTCTCGGGATGAGCCAACATCTATACGTAAAGGTACGAGTTTGGCTTAGGTTGGCATTTTTTATAGGAAAAAGTGGACGTACTTAATGTGAATCACACATGGGCACACCACCGCTTCCGCTGCATCAGTTTGTCCTCAAACTGACCTAGCTAGCAGGGGTGGCCTAGTGTTCTAAAGGACTTCTTTATCTCAGGATCATTGCAAGCTAATACCATTTGTAAGACCCCCCCCCCCCCCCCCGAAACACAAGACACGGTCGAGGGGACTCCTATTCCCAGGACAGTCGCCTTGCGGAAGTACCAACACACGGGCTAGCCCCCTCCACAAGATGCCTATCCTGCCGGCTATCTTCCAATATCATCATGCTAACCCATCAATAATATATAAACATCAGATGCCATAATTCACAAGTAAAATTATCCATAATAATAGTACAAAAGGACAGGTAGCTACAGAAGCTCCTGTTAAACATCAGAGCATAAACTTGCCCTAAGGCTATATCTCAACCACTCGCTCACATCTGCCACTAACGGTAGCCAAGGTATCATAGTCACCAGCCTTGTCACCCTGGCCTAGCTATCCTCCTATAGCGTACGTCGCTGCTCCATCTGGGTTTGCTCCTAAAGGTATTGGTTTAACAACCGTTAGTCATAAAGACTAAGTTGCTTCACATCCTCTCCCCCGACGACTCCAAGGCATCGGGCGGAAGGGAATGAAGAGAAGCTGCAATATAATCAGTAGTACAATAGAACAGGTGGCGGTAGTAAGGGTACAATCTTAGTAATTCTATATCAACAGTAGAAATAAAGCTACTATACACAAGGGTTCATTTATGCTAGTAGTTACTATGATAGTGAAGTAAGAAACAATTCTCAGCTAGCATTGCGACAAGAAGCAAGGTATAGAATGCAGTGTAACAGTACAGAAGTAAGCAGTATATTTGTAGTTTCCAAATGTACCTTAACTTATATGAATGCCCATAAAACTTATAAGTTAAGGTTTCCAATTTGGAACCCATCATATAAAAGAGGCCATACTAATTTATATGATGGACCCGATGCAGTGTAATGCTATGATCATGAAAGGATGAATGCAATGCAATGATTATGATATGATGACTCACCCATGCATATTTGCTATGTCGACATAGACCTGTAGTTCCACTTTTTGAGGGTAGCAAACCTCTCAGGCACCCCCCCTGTCATGGCCAAACGGTGGCAGTGGAGCATGTTGGATCTATAGGCCCCCTTAGAGGGGGGGTGAATAAGGGTTTTAAAAACTTTAAACTTTAATAGAAAACTTTTGATATTTTGATCGAAGTTAAATCAAAAGTAAAGAGATAATGAAATTAGAAATGAAATCAATTTTATTAAACAAGAAAAGACATGATTAACATTTATAAAATTGATTACAAAATCTGATTTCAATGACGCTAGAAATCGAAGCGAATAATATGAAAACCCTTTTTCTTTTCTATACCAACTCGTATCCCCACGAACTGGTTGGCTCTATACAATCTCTCACCAGATATGGCCTCAAGCCGATCTAGCCAATCTATCACCAGAAAGGCCTCGAGCACCCCCTAGATCTACTCCCTAGACCCAGTCGCCAACATGAGGCGAATTACTCCCTAAGTCCAACCTAGACCTAGTCGACGTGTGGCGAATTCACGAACCTATTACAAAGATGAAATAAAGGACAAAATACAAATATAAAACTCCCTATGAGGTAATCTGAAGGAGACGCCGAAGAATCGCTGAAGATCGTTGAAGTCCAAGCGTGCGTTCTTCGCGTTGAGTTAGTGTGTTGATCCAACCCTCCTTTGATTCCTCCTTTTGAAATATAAGTGGGAGATGTGTTTCTATGGAAATACGGCCCTCACAAAGTTTCTGAAGTGTTGGAATAGGGCTCTTGACAATCAGTAGTCAGAGAAGACAAAATCCTCCGATTTATAGAATTTGAGCTAACGTCGGCGTTAAGTCCTAACGCCTGGCGTTGACCATGTATAGCACTATATTGATGGCTCGGATCTTCAAAAGAGGAAGGAGATTCTGCACTTTAGGAATGTTTTATTTTAGGCAATATCAACGCTGGCGTTAAGGCTAACGCGGCGCGTTGGGCAAATCATTCCTAATGTTCCTCCTGAAATCACGGCTGCTTTCTCCTTGCCAAATTCATCGACCGGATAGCGCGCAGCGTTAAGACTAACGCCTGGCATTGAGTTTCATCTTTAATTAGCTAGCACCCCAATTCGTCGAGCAGATAATTTCATCGGACACAATTCGTCGAACTGGCTTCATCTTTCGTCGAATGAAATTTCGTCGAACGGAGTTCGTCGAACGGGCTTCATTATTCGTCGATCGAAATTTTGTCGAACGTAAGATCGTTGAACGCAAGATCGTCGAACGTAGTTTCTATTTCGTTGAACCCAGCTTCCATTCTCAGCGGCATGATTTCGTCGATCCCAGCAGCTAGTTCGTCGAACGAAAATTTCGTCAAACACATTTCGTCGAACGTCGTGGTATGCATTTCGTCGAACGCCGATTTCATCTAGCTCTAACACCTAGCGTTAAGCTTAACGCCTGGCGTTGAGTAACTTTCAATCCTTCTGCTTGTGGTTTAGTGCTAGACCATTGTTGCAGCTACCTGGTGTCAAAACTGTCCATACCTATATGCTAAAAACACAAGGGCAACAAGATCAAATACAAGTAGGATTTGTTATTCTCAAATCAAAGGGATGCGGAAAACCATGTTCCAACGATCTCCTCCTTTTGATAATAACAAATCCAATTAGAGATAAATCAGATTCATAGATAAAGCATTTGTGTTTTTAAAATGATATATGACACAAGCAATTTATAAGATAATGATAAGAATTATAGTTTCCTTGAACATTGTGCTCCCCCTACAGAGATGCTCCCCCTTAGTGTATACTCCCATAAACTAGATACATGCTCCCCCTTAATCTAGTGAATCCTACTCCATTAATCAATATGATTTAGCATTTTATTCTCCCCCTTCGTTATTAGCAAAAGAGGGTGGAGTGAAACAAAACTAGAAAAACGAAGAAAAAAGTTGGGACATAACTAAGAGAGGATTAAGAGTTTTGTGTAAGCATAAAGTAAGTCATGATCAAGCTAAGGGAGAGAGTAGCGCAGCGGAAAAAATATATGATAAGCGTGAAAGAACATCAATCAAAGATTATACTAAAGGAATGTAATCACTTGCTTTATAAGAGTTTAAAGCATAAGAAAATGTAATGATTTCCAAGTAACCAATCTACCCAGACAATATGTCTACACCCTAGCCCCGTACTAAGTGACGGATGGGCTTGAGGAGCTGCAAATATGTCGTAGGTTGGGGTGTTAGTCCCATATGCAAACACTAGACTAAAAATCACCCTAGCACTCTTTCCCCCAAGTGCCTCGCAAGGCCCCACTGGAACCCTCCCCGGTTAAGGACAAGACATGACTTAGAGGTCAGGTAATCTAATGTCTACAACCCTATGCCCCCGCTATGGTGAGATATGAAGTCATGGATAATAATTATTGGAAACATTTAAGCGGTTTAAATCTAATGAGAGGTACATAGCCTATGGAAATATTTTTTATTTGAATTTATTAAGCACACAACTCACATAGCTATTTTGAAATCCATTAATAAATCATAGTTATTTAAGACTTGATATGAGCATGAGAGCACATGATATACGGATACATGATTAGATAGAGAAATGCGGAAAAACAAAAACAAAATAAATAATAGTAGTATTTTTGTTATCGTTTGACCATTCCAACAATATGTCTAGACTCTTCACATTTGAGCATTTTAACTTTGAAAATTTTTCATAACTAATAGGCAAGCATGATTTAACATATTCAAAAAGATAATAACTACAATGTAGCCAATTCGTATTTCAAGTAAGGAAAACATTGTAGAAGTCATGCATTGCAATCTAATGCTTTTACTTGAGTTTTTTTGAGAATTCTGTAATGTTTGCATTTGGATCCAATTCTCATGAGTGGAAGCTTTATGAAAATCAATGATGTGTGCATTAGGTGTTTTGATAAAACTATACAAGTGCAATAATCAGAACACGTGACATATGTAGTTAAATAGTAACAGCAACAATAAGATTGTAATCATATAATTACTTTCACACATCACATCTAGATTAAAATTTCAAAGCACATAACATACATACAACTACCAAGGCGCTTCGCCCACACAATGCTCATTAAGACTTATCAGGGAGCGAAGTAGTGCTTGGGGGATCACATAAGCAATTTTATTGATTTTTATTTTTACTGATCCGGTGTAAAAATAGAAGTGATAGAAAGAAACATGTTTGCACAAGACACTTTACAATTCTTTCCAAGGTGTCAACCTCACAATGCTCATTAAGACTTATCAGGAGGGTGAGTATTGCTTGGTGGAGTTATCTTTGGCTTTTTATTTTAGATTTTTATTAAGGGCCAAAAGGTCTCCGAATTCACTTGTTGTTGCAAACATTAATATTATTGAAATAACACTTCTATATCGTGCATGAAATTTATTTTTGAAAGACGGTGTAGGTAATTTAGACATACAACTTAATATGTTAAAACTATTACACTACACAATCATGCAAGACTAGGATTATGAGCACATGTAGATTACCAAAATAGTGAGTGTATAATTTATTGATTAACCTAAAGCATTACTCATACTTAGAGGCATGCTAGGCAATCATACACAATTATCTATAGACTATTTCATTGCACATAATCAGATTAAGGTCAAGGCATGACAAAAACAATGTTTAGAAAATTTGAAATTAAAATTGGACATTGAAGAGAATCTTAATGTGTATGCCTAATCAATTTTGACCTTTTGAAACAAAATGACTAAGATATATGCTCTTGTGAAGACATGTAGTCAAACCATAATTTTGTAAATATTTAAAACAACAAAAATGATAAAAGCATATTTTTGATCATTTTGAATTATTTAATTTTTTTGTATTTTGAAATGAAACAACCAAATTAATAACACAGTAATTTCAAATATTTAGAAAATAAACAGAGAAAAGCCATTAGAAAAATATTAGAAATATTTTGGAAAAATCAGAAATTCAATTTGGCCAAAGTAGCTAACGCCTGGCGTTAACTAGTTAACGCCAAAACAGTACTCAATTTTTGAGAATTTTTGAAAATTTTTCTTTTGGCATAGATAGTATATATATAGACCTTCTTATGGTAGAAATTTCAGAGACGTTGAAAATGGTTAGAAGGCTATTCAAGCATGTTTTTATTTGTTAAAAAAAATGGTTTTTATATTTTTATGTGGTTTTCATATATTTGTGTTTTACAAGATAATTAGAGCTCAAAAATGATAAAAAAATGCAAAACACAAAATAAGCATGTTCGATCATAAACAAGAATGCATGAATAATATAATCATAGAGAGTGTATGCAATATATATGATATAGGTATGTCCTAGATGATAATTCCCAAACTATATGTCTACACGCAAGCCCCGCTATGGTGAGACACATAATGTGGGAGAACGATCATGGACATCCTAAGCATTTTGTTCTTATTATATTTGATCTTATTATGGAATCAATTTATAAACTATGACTTTTATGCGTGATTAATTTCTTATTATATTTCATATTAAAGCAACATAGTTTATTATGAGTTTTAACTTTCAATTGTTCTTCTTTAAGATTGATTCATTATGGTAATAATAAGATATCTAGCATGGATGATAATATTTATTAGTTGATAATGCTAGTATGATGAGTTCATATTATGCCATAAGAATATTGCATATCTTTTATATCGATAGAGATTCAATTTGAAGACCTAGAATTAAGTGATATTATGATTTGATGTTATTGATATCAAGGTGATTCTACGGTCTAGATATAGTAAGGTACATGCAATCACAATACATAATTTATTTATATAATTATCATGATCACCAATTTTATGAAAAATAATTTTAATTTAAAGTTTGAACTTTTATAATTTGATCTTGGACTTCCTGAGGTTTACCCTGTGAGACGTTCGCCCGGTACTAGGTGATGTGATGGGATGATAGCCCAAATCACCCTTTCGCAAGATACATGTAAAGTTGAGTTCAAAGTAATAAATTTTTATGCTTGTTTTTGTTTTATATTTTTGTATTTGATTTTTGCATATAGAAATCAAACAAATTTACAAAGAATAAATTTTTTTGTAATTTGGTTTTTGTAATTTCTATTTTAATATTTCAAAAATCAATTATAGGCAGAAATGCAAAAATGAGTAGTACACATAAAATAATATATTTTTAGTGATTTCTCATAATTTTAAAATTACAGAAAATCGGATACTTAAGCTAGCGTCGGCGTTAAGTCCTAGCACCTGCGTTAGCTCACAGAGAGTGCCTATTTTAATAATATAGCCTAGATTTTCTTCGATTTTGCTTCTGATTTGTCATAATTATGTTTGTGCAATGTAAGGCCTGTCTAATGAAGTGAAGAGACGAGAAGAAATCGCAAAAAGTTGCGGAAGTTAAAATTTTAGTACATGGGTTTAACATTCATTAAAGTTCCATATTCATTAAACCTTAATTCTTTAGTTTTGCACAACCATTTAAGCTTAATTATTATTGAATATGCAAACAAGGTATATATGATTAATGTTATGCCAAAGTTTGATAGTGTTTCAACTTACAGACCTAGAATGAAGTAGAGATTCTATTTGATTTGATCTTGTTGATATCAAGATGATTCTAAGGTCTAAACTTAACATAAATCACAATACGTACATAATACACCAACCATGATATGTAATCATATATTTAAACATATTGATAATTGAGTTTTCTTTTAGATCATGTTATTTCTCTAGTTTGGTTGATGTGGGGTATAGAGCTTAATAGCCTAATCTTGATTAACATATCTTATAGGAAATTTATAGTTCAATTTTATGTGAATACTATATGATATAAATATAGCTAATGAATATAAGAATAATAGATAGACCATCAAAATAAAATATGATTTTGAATTTTGATTAATGTGATTTATAAACTCATTAGATTTTAAGAGATAAGATCATATTTCCTATAATATATAAGATGACCATAACATGATAGCTTAATAAATAAGAAAAAAAAATAGAAGGGCATTAAGGCATATCATGAAGTAGAAAAAATTTGTATATTTCATTTTTGAAAATATTCTACTTCATGCATTTGGTGATACCTAATGAATGAGAGATTTAGGTATCCAAAGGGGACCAAGTGTGGAGGTTCCTTTGGGTACCCAAATGTAACGTGTTTGCTTTTGGGGAGATATGGTCGAATGTGCCCTTTTGGGTGGAGTTAGTGTTTCATCTTTAACTTTGGGCCTCCATTCAAACCTTGGTTTAATGTTATTTCTATTTGTCAAATTTCCATGATCATTTACTTGAATATTTGGATCAAAAAGGTTTTTGAATTTATAATTTGAAGGAAATTTGTTTGTATTTAATTTTAGGTTGGGAGAAACATGATATTGTAAATTATGGTGATTTTGATTTTGATTTACAAATCCTTTATGTTCCTTACTCTCATTTTTAAACTTAGGTAAGATGTTCATATTCATATTCAACTTGTTTTTAGATATAGTTTGATATTGTGAATTTGTATTTACCATTTTCATAAGCAAGTTGATTTTTGATTTTAATTCATCATTCTTCAATTTCAAATTATGTCTAGCTTTATTATAAGCAATTGTGCTATTTTTAAGAGTGGAAACAATTGAATCAATATGATTTTGATAATTATTTCTGTATTCATCAAATGTTTCATCCATCTCTTTAATTTCAATTTTATAGTCCTTACACTTAGCACAATCATTTTTCAAGGATGAATGTTCTAGACATAATCTTTCATTTTGTTCTTTTCTAAAAAGAAGTTCCTTTTCAAGTTCCTTGTGTTTTTCTTTTAATTCATTATATTCTACACAAGGTGTAGTGTTATCAACTAAGGAACCATGGATAGAACTAGATAAATTTGAATTTGATTGTTCATTAATTTTTGCCTTTAAATTTTTATTCTCTAAGCGCAAATGTTTATTAGCATCTTTTAATTTCTTAATTTTGCGCTTTGTAGTTTGAAGTAATTGTAATGAAGAGATAGAAGTACAAAAAATGGGATTTGATTTCCTTACGTTGCTTTCGGGAGAGGCACGATTTGAACACATAGTTTCTTTGACATCTTTATGGCACTCCTCTTCCGAAGATAGTATTTCTTCTTCTCTTTCATTTGATGTGCACTTCATGGATCGGTCATTAGAGGAGCTTTCTTGAACATTTGTGCAAGCTTGTATGTTCTCCAATTCTTGTGTTTGTTCCATACCTGTAAGAGGAAAATCATACATTTCTTCAAGAAATTTCCATACTTTGTATGCACTAGAAATACAATATATTAATTTGAAGATATCTTGAGATAAAGCACAAAAAATATAATTCATAGCTTTTGCATTTAGGTGACGCTCTTGTTTATTTGATTTGTCCGCTGGTCTTGTTATTGTTATATCCCATGCGTTGATATCTAATGTTTTAATAAACCTCTCCATTAACAATTTCCACCCTTTATAATTTCTTCCTTCGAATAAAGGTGGTGCAAGAGTTTTTTCTTCTTCATAAAAATTTCCCCCATTAATAGAAGCGAGATCATGAGACGCCATTATTCCCGGTTGTTAAGCCGATTTTGAATAACCTGGCTCTGATACCACTTGTTGGATCTGTAGGCGCCCTTAGAGGGGGAGGGTGAATAAGGGTTTTAAAAACTTTAAACTTTAATAGAAAACTTTTGATATTTTGATCGATGTTAAATCAAAAGTAAAGAGATAATGAAATTAGAAATGAAATCAATTTTATTAAACAAGAAAAGACATGATTAACATTTATAAAATTGATTACAAAATTTGATTTCAATGACGCTAGAAATCGAAGCGAATAATATGAAGACCCTTTTTGTTTTCTATATCGACTCGTATCCCCACGAACCGGTTGGCTTTAGCCGATCTCTCCTCAGATACGGCCTCAAGCCGCTCTAGCCAATCTATCACCAGAAAGGCCTCGAGCACCCCCTAGATCTACTCCCTAGACCCAGTCGCCAACACGAGGTGAATTACTCCCTAAGTCCAACCTAGACCTAGTCGCCATGTGGCGAATTCACGAACCGATTACAAAGATGAAATAAAGGACAAAATACACAATACAAATATAAAACTCCCTATGAGGTAATCTGAAGGAGACGCCGATGAATCACTGAAGATCGTAGAATTCCAAGCGTGCATTCTTCGCGTTGAGTTAGCGTGTTGATCCAAGCCTCCTTTGAATCCTCCTTTTGAAATATAAGTGGGAGATGTGTTTCTCTGGAAATATGACCCTCACAAAGTTTCTGAAGTGCTGGAATAGGGCTCTTGACAATCAGTAGTCGGAGAAGACAAAATCCTCCGATTAATAGAATTTGAGCTAACGCTGGCGTTAAGTCCTAACGCCTGGCGTTGACCATGTATAGCAATATATTGATGGCTCGGATCTTCAAAAGAGGAAGGAGATTCTGCACTTTAGGAATGTTTTATTTTAGGCAATATCAACGCTGGCGTTAAGGCTAACACGACGCGTTGGGCAAATCATTCCTAATGTTCCTCCTGAAATCACGGTTGCTTTCTCCTTGCCAAATTCGTCGACCGGATAGCGCGCAGTGTTAAGATAAACGCCTTGCGTTGAGTTTCATCTTTAATTAGCTGGCACCCCAATTCATCAAGCAGATAAATTCGTCGAACACAATTCGTCGAACTGGCTTCATCTTTCGTCGAACGAAATTTCATCGAACGGAGTTCGTCGAACGGGCTTCATCATTCGTTGACCGAAATTTCGTCGAACGCAAGATCGTCGAACGCAGTTTCTATTTCGTCGAACCCAACTTCTGTTCTCTGATGTGCAAATCTCGCACACCATTATAAGCGGTAGCTAGACTGCAGCACGAAACGGCAGTGAACCGATCATTCAAGTAATATAAAATGGGAATGAATCCCCAAGTATCGATCTCAAAGGAACACAGTAAGGTGGAGTTAACGTTCGAGGAAGGACTTGAGATCGAAGTCCTTTAGGTTGGATGGGAACGAAAGGGGGTGATTTGGTTTGTGGAAATAAAGAGAAAATATTACAACTACTCCTATGCAATGCTGCTATGCAATGCTTCGCTTGGCGGGATGGAGACTAGGCAGGCCTTGAGCGCACTGCATTGCAAGGGCGGATGGACGAGTAGGCAAGCGGAATCGAACTGTGCAGGCCTTGAGCGCGCTGCTTCGTTAGGCGAATGGATTACACGGGTCGCTATGCCACGCTTCACTAGGCGGATGGGCGAGTAGTCTTACGGATTGAGGGTCGCAAGCACCTCGTCGCAACGCACGCCACTAGCAATTGCTAGTGCGGCACACCTAACTACGGCGGAATGGAATAAAAATGTAGGCGCTCCTCGAGCAACTTAAACACCAAAGCATTTCACATAGACATGAAATATAGGTATACAAACAAGTTTAAGTGCCACTTCATCATAATATAAAGATCTAACAACATACACACATCAATAAGAGAAGAACAAGGCAAGAAATCGACCGAATCCGAAGGCTCGTCGAGGAGTCACGGTTGGAATCGCTAGGTTGTCAATCCGCGTCCAAGCTTGGTCCTCAACTACGTCCGGGGTAGAGCTATCATGACTCTCCAATGAGCCCGTCTTCTTCGTGTCACGATCAGGTAAAAGTTTGCAAACTTCCCCTTGCTTGATGCAATGGCGGCTAAATCTTCCTTTAAATCTATAGGATGAAGGAGAAGGCCGAGATGATCTCCGGGCTCAAGATAGGCGTGAAGAATAGTCCCGGAGCACCTCCTGGTGGTGGAAGATGATGCTGGGGGCGGAAGAGGCGAACAGGACTCGAAAACGGCCGAGCAAAATGATCGTCCAACCTAATTTCGCGGGCTGTATATTTATAGAAAATAGGGCGCACGATCAGTGGCGAACGACCAATGGTCGTGCACACTAAAAGTTAATGATCGTGCGCACTGTGCCCGAAAACCTGCAAAACAAAACTACAGAAAATAGTAAAGCGCACGATCGAACGCACGACCGTGCGTAACAACTCACAACCAAATTCAGAAAGCAACTTTGGGCTCCAAATGAACGCGCACGATCGGAGGCGCACGATCAGTGGTCGTGCGCAGTATAGCCAGTGATCATGCGCAGTATAGCCAGTGATCATGCGCAGTATTCCTGTACAGATTTGTACCGGGAACACCTGCACGACCCCTGTTCCAGCATAAACACTGATCGAAACCACTGAAAGTGGCACAAAACACAGCATGAAAGACAGTAAGAATGATAAACATGAAAATACACAAAAACGGGCCTAAAAGTGCACTTAGCGTGGAATAATAGACGGCTATCAAATATGAGCGAAAATATGTCTATAGTGTAGTGCTTTGACTAAATAATCGGCCCAGATGAGTCCAAAAATGTGTATATAATTGAGACTCATCACACCCCCAGACTTACCTGTTTGCGCGTCCCGAGCAAACAAATCAGGCGGTGTAGGAAAAGCATAGCTAGCTAAAAAAAACTGCGACATGGAGTAGTATGCGAAGTTGCATACTTGTGTGCAAAGAAATTCATTAGAAGAAGTTTCTACATATGCTAGTTAATTTATAAAAGTGTAAATGCGTAAAAAGAAATTTATTTTTACTCAAAAATGGAATGTTGATATATCTCGTGGTCATGCGTAGTATGAAAGTAAGCAAGTGGCGAAGGTGAATGTTACCCAAGACCGAAACTCCGAATTATCTCCGTTGAAATCCATCAACGTCGAGAACCATAAGCTCGCCCTGTCGCACTCTATCCACGGCGCTAGTGAACTCACAAGATGAATCAATAGGACTTTGGGTTTTCACGAGGCTTAGGTTACGGTTTGGAATGCAAAGATAAATGTGAAGGCTAATCGCAACCCAAATGAGCTCACAAAAGTGCTAAATCAAAGTTGCCACAATAATACACGTGTAACACACCCCCCAGACTTGACTTTGAAACCGGGTGAGCACACGGCCTACAACAATCAATACTATTTAAATGTTTCAATTAAAACGCTGGGGATATAAATCTATTTTTTTTACTTTGCTTTTCTTTTTCTTTTCTTTTCATCCCCATATCTAATAGCACAATTTTCAGCACATAGATATTTTTAAAACTTCCACATCAACACTGAAGTGTCGCATCACCGCACCGCATTGGAAAATTACAATGCGTAAATGCTTTTAGATTAATTTTTTTTTTTTGCGATAATAGGATTAGCTTTTAGGCCTTGGTGAAGTATGGTGGAGCTGAACCAAAAGATCGGGTAGGCACAAAATAGGCTAGCAACGGTTAGCGTATAGGAATGGTAGAACAAAGCTCAAGCTTGCCAAATAGATGGCCTATGTCACGCTCAACTTGCAAGTCATTCGCACCCATGCTTCGAGAGTCGCTTGGGGCAAGTTCTTAGCCCCCGAGAAAGGTAATCCTTCCTCCTGATTCAAGCAACACAAACCTCACGTTTGCCTACACACAAAATCACGCTACCGCTAGATTCAACCACATTCTCCATTTTGAGTAAAATAAACGAAAATCTACGCAAATCTACTAATTATAAATTAGAAGCATAAATAAAAACTAATTCTACTCAAATTCCTAGGCAAGACACGAGTATTCAACTAGAGCACTACAAGAGTCAACATTCCACTCCATCTTACAATTATTTTGGCTAATACAGCAATTTCTACCTCACAACCAAGAATTGAATATACAGGAGCATACAAACAAGCGAGTGCGCGCTAAAATGGGTGTAGTGGTGTGCGGTGCATATGAAACAATAACTAAATAAATGAAATAGAAATACTTCTAGCATGCAGTGCAATAGTGCACGTGCAGTGGGTACAATAAATATCTCTCCCCAGACTTCAACTAAACCAACCAGCATAAAATATCAACATGAAATTTAAATGAGGGCTAGGGGAAGAGAGTACCCAATGCTCAGCAAGTGAGCATACCAGAAGATTGGCGTGTAAACCAAGACAAAGCTGCAGCGTCCGCCATCCAGAAGAAGGACCTGCATACCAAAATAATACCTGCTCGTCACAGGTAGAGGGAATAAAAAGTAAGAAGAGGAGGAATCCTCACTCAACTCACCAAAACTATCCTTGCCCGACAAGGTATCATCTCCAGGGAGGCAGCAGGGGGAGAAGGCAATGAGTGGAGCTTCCTCTATGGAGGGGGGATTGAAAGTATCTAGTTGCGTCCTAAATCACCTAGAGGGGGGTGAATAGGTGGATTCTATGTCTTTATGCGGAATTAAAAAAATTTAACACAGAAAAGCAAACAATCAAACACAGCACAGACACAAGGATTTTATAGAGGTTCCCCGATGTGGGTAGTCCTCTTTCCCGCCATGCCTATCTAGCACTATGAGGCTAGACTCGGCTACTTCACCAATCTCAGATTATAACTAATCTTACACCTCGGAGTCCAAACTCCTACAACTCGGAGTATACCACTCCTACAACTCGGAGTATATCAACTCCTACACCTCGGAGTAAACGACTCCTACAAATAATCTCGGAGTGAAAACTCCTACAAAAGAAAATATTGAAACAAAGAAAACTTCTTCTAAACCTCTAAAGAGATTAACTTCAGATCTTGAGAACTGAGTCTTCTTCTTAACCTTGAAAGAAAGCTTGGCACTTGAAAGAAGTGGAAGAGAGAAGACTTGGCTAACCAGATCTGAATAGGCCCTTTGACTTACTTGAAAGAATCTTCAATAAAGTGAGCAACAATAAGATCAAAGGCCTTCTTCTGAGAAATCTCTAACAACAATAGAGAAAGGATCTTGAGCAGCAAATGTTAGGTCTCAGAAATCTTGTTCAGCAAAAGAGAAAGGAGATCGACTTTTTGCCTTTTCTGAACTGTCGGCTGAAGAGAGATGTTTTTGATCAAAAATTAAGAACCACCCCTTGCCCTAAAATAAGGATTTATTTATAGGGAGGACTTCAACGGCTAGTGCGACAAAGAAGGGAGAGGCGACACGTGTACTGAACATGGTGGCTAACCCTAATTTTCAAAAACGAAACAAAGATTTGAAATCCGTCTGTCCGTCATTCGTCGAGACTTCACGTGAACATCCGACGAATTGACTTAGCTGCATAATTTTCTTCGGAACTCAGCCAAAATGACCTCTGTCAGCATTCGTCGGGATTCGTCGGAATGACCCGAGTCATCTCGACGAATGGACTTGGCTGCAGAATTTTCTTCACAACTCAGCCAAAATGGCCTCTGTCAGCATTCGTCGGGATTCGTCGGAATGACCCGAGTCATCTCGACGAATGGACTTGGCTGCAAAATTTTCTTCTAAACCAAGACAAAGGTCTTCTGTCTGGATTCGTCGGGATTCGTCGGAATGACCCGAGTCATCTTGACGAATTGACTCAGCAGAATTTTTCTTTTCTTCTGAAAACCTGCTCCACTCCTCAACCTTGAAAGCCTTCAGTTATGAGTATATGAAGTGCACCCCAAAAGAGAGATTACACATGGACCAACACTTTGTTCTATACAATGAGGGATTACATTGTCTAGAACTGTGTTTGGTGATCCATTGCAACCTGACTTTGGTGAGCACTTAGCATTGAGGCCTGTCATAACACATCTAAACAAAAGTCATCAAATACAAATACAATTCATTTTAGTTTACTAGGGGACATCTTCAAATCAAGGTGATTGTGGACACAATACCCAACAATCTCCCCCTATTTGAAGATGTGATAACCCTAGACACTAACTTGAATTGCACAGAAAGAATACTAAATAAGGAAGCACAACCCAGGCAGTAATATATAAGGAAAAACAGAATAGGACTGAGTGTTTTAACTTAACACAAGAGAAATGTGTATATATATAAATAAGCAAAGAAAACATCATGATTCCAGATAAGCACAGCTTATTCATGACCTTTGCCTTTCTTCTTTGCAAACATTCTGTCCACTGCCTCAGTTTTCTTCTTCAGTTCTGAATCCATTCTCTCAAAGAATGCCTTTGGTTTAGGCCAGTATTTGTCAGGAGCAGACTCTTTAGATCCACCATTCTTGAAGTGAATCCTTCTTTCATTTGTCCTCTTCTCAAACTTGCTCCATTCTTCTGAACTATAATGGTCACTGACTTTTTCATTCTGATTGCTGACTTTATCAAAAACAGAGAGAACAATACTTTTGGAGATGGGGCTCCAACTTTCTTGGAAGTTTCTAGGAGGAGGCCTATCATAAAATTCTCTGATCTTCTTATGTGGATTAGACCTCTTAGCAGATGGCTTATCAGCAAATAGCTTCCTTTTTAATGACTTCTCAGAGGGTTCAGCAAAATGTGAGCTGTCAGGATCTTGAACAGGAAAAGGATCATCCCAAAATTCTTGATAAGATGAAGCAGGAATGACTTCATCAGCAAGAACAGAATCCTCAACAGGATTTGGAGAGAAACTAGGAGCCCTGGGTCCTGGAGCACTTGAAGAGGGAAAATCTGATCCTTTATCCACAACAGTAAACCCAAGCATTCCAGCCACTTGCTTGAACAACCAGCTTTGGGCTTCATGAGTATACCAGTTCACATCCTTAACATTTTGTAAGATGTTTTCCTTGAGACCTTGCATTTGACTAGCTACACTTTCATTCAAATCATTCAGTTTGCTTGCACTTTCTTCTAACTTGGATACCACACTCTCCTCCCCCTTTATGACATCTTCATGCAGGAAGGTATATAGTCTCTTCAGCTGAGCTTCAACTTGATCATCCAAGTAGGTGATTCCTTGATCATGAGCAGAGCTAAGAGTAGAGAGAGCAGTAGTCAAATGTAGTACATCTTCACTAACCTGATGCAGATTCTTGAGAGCATGCCCAACAGCTTTATTTATATGATCCAAAGCTTTCCCTGCAGATAGCATCCAGGTTTCTTGATCACTCTTGAATCTTCCCATGTCATGCTTGATCTCAGCCATTTCCTGCTTCAGAGAACTATCAACAGAGTCAATCTTCTTATAGACTTGCTTGATAGACTGATCAAAGTGATCAGTCTGAACCTTTAGCAGCCCTGCTATGGACTTCAGCAAAGAAGAGTGAGAGCTATCACCAGTCTCAACCTCTTCAGGAGAAATTCTACCAGCTACAAAACTTGAGGACTGTGCTTGCTTGTCAAGCACAGTTGCCCTTGGAGAAGTGCTCCTAGCCACAAGAACTTCTGGAGGAGGCAAAAGCAGCACAGAAGGAAAGACTTCAGGAGGAACAGATACAGCCATGAAGATATCTTCCTGGTCTTTCTCCCCCTCAACTAGAGACATCTCCTTAGCCAACCTCAGCATAGCACCAAAGCTGCCCTTCTCCCCAGATTCAGATTGCTCATGAGGAGAGTCTGGCAAGATTTCATGATCTTCAGAAAGAGAAACAACCATGGCAGGTGATCTCCTTGAATCTTCCAGCTCAGGAGACTCATCAAAAACAGCAGCATTCTCTGGGCCCTCCATGTCAAGAGGAGCAACAGGGACAACAAAATCAACAGGATCAAGAGGTACTTGATCAGCATCACTTGGAGGAGCATCTTCTGCAGCACCACTTCCTGCACCAATGTCTCTTGGGGTTGGAAACTCCCCCTCAACATGTGCATCTCTGCCCTAAGCAGGAGCTGGACTAAGTCCACTCCCCCTGGAAGATTTCCCTGCTTCAATAGATCTATGCTCATCAAGCGGAGGGGCCTCATCATCACTTACAGCAGCCCTAACTCCAGCATTCCCTAAGCCCTTGGGAATTACCCTTTCCCATTTGGAGAAAATGGTTGAGTTGATCTTCTTTGTGTGGTGGATGGGGATACCTCTTCCAAGATTAAAAAAATCTGGATTGCTACTGTGGAGAAGCAGACTGAGAATTCTTCCAAAATTTGGAGCAAGAAAACTTTCTTTAATCTTCTCAAAGATTACTTCACCAAAATTGAAATTCTTCCGACAAATTATAGCGGTGTGAATTTTGAAAGCTTCTTCAGAGAGGTATTCATGAGAGCCTACCTTGCATAATAAAACTTTTCCTATAATATCACACAGAAGCTTACCTCCTTCATTCATGAACATTCTTCTGATTTTGGAGCTTTGATCAAGAATGCCACAGAATCTTCTGGCTCTGAAAATATCTTCAACAGACAACTCTTCTGAATCAACTTCAGGCATCCTCAACGATCGGTTGATACCACTAGCCTTCAAAATGATTTTGCAAGACCTAATAGAGCTTTTGATCTTCTTACCTTGACTTGAGATTTTGGCATTTCGATAGAACTCCAAAATGTCCTGTTCTAAGATTTTAGCCGGCTCTTCTAAGATAAAACTGAGCCCGGCAACATCGAGCATCAAAATCACGTTCCGAAACTCATCTGAAGCTGAGCGGAAGACGCCTCTCACCAACTCTCCCCCTGAATGCAAACCACCAGAAGCTTTGGGCGCCATTGATGTCGTCGAAGCCGCGGAAGAGAAACAAAGGAATCGCGAAAGAAGGAGACGAACGGTCGGGTAGGGTTTCACGGAGGTTCTCGTGAAATCGTGATGTTTTCTTTGATTTTTATATATATATAAATTGAAGTAGAGTACGTACCTGAAGGACGATAAAATCGTAGTTAATAGGGAAATGATTCCACGGGAGATGAATTTAGGAGAGTAATATTTGTCCCGTGAAAACCCGTGAAACTTCATGAAATTTTCTGAGTTAACAAGTGAAATCTCGTGCAATTTCGTGGAATCTCAACAGTCCCAACTTCAAGAGTCCTTGTTAAGCATTCCAAGTTCCATTTTGAAGAAATTAAATTTGGTTTCGTCCAGAGGCTTCGTAAAGATATCTGCAATTTGTTTGTCAGTATTAACATATAACAAATTTATGTCCTTACTCTCAACATGTTCCCGGATGAAGTGGTAGCGAAGCTCAATATGCTTCGTTCGGCTGTGAGAGACAGGATTATTTGCTATGGCAATAGCACTTGAGGAGTCACAAAACATGGGGATTTCTGAGAGCTTTAAATTATAGTCCTCAAGCTGATTTTTCATCCACAAAAGTTGTGCACAGCAACTGCCGGCAGAGATATACTCCGATTCAGCAGTCGATATTACAACGCAATTTTGCTTCTTGCTGCTCCAGGAGACGAGCCGTTTTCCTAAGAACTGGCAAGTTCCCGAAGTGCTCTTCCTATCATCTTTGCTTCCTGCAAAATCAGCGTCTGAAAAGCCGATTAGTTCAAAATCATTGCTTCTTGGGTACCATAAGCCGAGATTTGGTGTACCCTTAAGGTATCTCAAAATCCTCTTTGCAGCGGCATAATGAGATTCCTTACAGTTCACCTGATACCTGGCACAAACACATGTTGAGAACATTATATCAGGCCTAGTAGCAGTGAGATAGAGCAAGGACCCAATTATGCTTCTGTACTTGGTTTCATCAAAAGGTTTCCCTTTCTCATCCTTGTCCAGAGACATACTAGAGCCCATTGGAGTCCTCATTGAGGTTGCACTCTCCATTCCAAATTTCTTAAGCAGCTCTTTGGTGAACTTCGTCTGAGAGATGAAGATTCCATCTTTAGATTGGTGCACCTGGAGTCCTAAGAAATATTTCAGCTCTCCCATACTGCTCATTTCAAACTTACTTTGCATCAAGTTAGAAAACTTTTTGCAGAGTTTGTCATCAGTAGAGCCAAATATAATATCGTCGACATAGATTTGCACTAATAAAATCTCGCCTTTTACTTCCCTAAGAAACAATGTCTTGTCTATTGTTCCTCTTGTGAATTTGTTCTCAAGGAGAAACTTAGACAATGTCTCATACCAGGCACGAGGTGCCTGTTTGAGACCATACAAGGCTTTATGTAAATAATATACATGATCAGAAAGGTTAGGATCTACAAAACCTGGAGGCTGAGCTACATAAACTTCCTCTTTAAGGTCTCCATTCAGAAAGGCGGACTTTACATCCATCTGGAAAACCTTAAAGCCCTTATATGCAGCATAAGCCAGAAATAATCTGATGGCTTCAAGTCTTGCTACTGGTGCGAAGGTCTGATCAAAGTCAATCCCTTCTTCTTGCTTGTATCCTTGAGCAACCAGTCTTGCTTTGTTCTTGGTGATGATGCCCTTTTCATCAAGCTTGTTCCGGTAAATCCATTTGGTTCCAATCACATTCTGTCCTTTGGGTCTAGGTACCAACTTCCAAACTTTACATCTCTTGAATTGGTTGAGCTCCTCTTGCATAGCAAGGATCCAAGAGGGATCGGTGTTTGCTTCTTCAAACTTCTTCGGCTCAATCTGTGAAAGAAAACTTAAATGTAAAACTTCGTTAGTTGTACCTCTTATAGTTAGAACTCTGCTTGAAGGATCTCCGATGATTTGATCAGCTGGATGATCTCTCAAATGTCTGATCATTCCAACATTTAGATGACCATGAGGTTCCTGCACTTCAGGTACATCTTCATCTTCCTGAGGGTCATCATCCTCACATGTAGAAGGAGCATTTACTTCAATAGCTTTTGGAGCGTCTTCCTTTACAGTTTCTTCTAGGTGTAGTTCCTTGAACCTTGCATCTACATCTTCAACAAAAACACTAGAAGAGTTGCTTTGAAGCATACTCGTCTCATCAAATATGACATTGTAAGTTTCTTCTACAACCAGGGTTTTCTTGTTGAAAATCCTATATGCCTTACTATGGCTACTATAACCTACAAAAATACCTTCAAAACATTTTTCACTAAATTTAGTTTTGTAATATTTCCCGTTATTAAGTACAAAACACTTACTGCCAAAGATTCTAAAATAAGACAGGGTTGGTTTCTTGCCCTTCAAAAGTTCATAAGGAGTCTTATGATGGTTCTTGTTGATTAGTGCTCTGTTTTGCACGTGGCAAGCAGTGTTGATGCCTTCAGCCCAGAAGTACTCTGGTAGTGAAGAATCACTCAACATTGTTCTGCAGGCCTCTATGAGTGTTCTATTCTTTCTCTCGGCAACCCCATTTTGCTGTGGAGTACGGGGAGAGGAAAACTCATGAAAGATACCCAGACTTTCACAAAATTCAGTCATGGCCCCAGACTTGAATTCTGTACCATGGTCACTTCTGATTTTGACCACAGAACATTCTAATTCATTCTGAATTTGCCTGACGAATGAGGTGAAAGAATCATAGGTGTCTGACTTGTGTTTCAGAAAGAATACCCAAGCAAAACGTGAGTAATCATCGACAATAACCAACGTATAAGACTTACCCCCTAAACTCCGAATTGGCATGGGACCAAATAAGTCCATATGAAGTAGATACAAACATCTGGTAGATTCTTTGCCAATAATGCTCTTAAAGCTAGCTCTCGTCTGCTTGCCCATTTGGCATGCGTGACAAGGTCTCTCTTTAATGCACTTAACATCAGGAGCATCACGAACTAAGTTGTGGGAAAATAACATATTTATAGTTTTGAAATTTATATGTGCTAGTCTCTTGTGCCACTGGTCACAAAGAGATGCACTATCTTTTGCTAAAAAACACACTAGTGTGGAAGAGTCTAAACATAGAAAATTTAAGCAAAAATTATTTCTACTCCGAGTGCCCGTTAAAATAGTTTCCGACGTATCAGACGACTTTATCAAGCACTTGTCCTTGTAGAATTCTACCATATAGCCTTTGTCACAAAGTTGACTTATGCTAATGAGATTATGTTGTAATCCTTTAACATAAGCCACGTCTGTGAAAGAGACTATACCATTTGTGATCATACCGTAGCCTTTTGTGATTCCCCGATCAGATCCGCCAAAAATAACTTTTGGACCATCTTTCACCGGGGTATACTCTTGTAGTAGGCTTCTTGTTCCGGTCATGTGCCATGAACATCCACTGTCCAAGTACCATATTGGATTTGAATTGGCCTTTGGACATACCTGCAATCAATAATCAATTGCCCTTAGGAACCCAAACCGATTTGGGTCCTTGGCTTCTTGTTAGATGACCTCCACTTGGAATGTTAACATTGCGAGGGGTCATTCTTGCATTGTTAATCCGTGGAGTCGTGACATTTCTCGGATTAAACCAACAATCTATGGCAAAGTGACCAACCTTGCCACAACACCAACAATCGAATCGATTGTACCTTCTCTTTGTCTCCTGTTTTGCCTTTTGAACGGGAGGTGCAACAGGAGTGACTTTCTTAGTGGAAGTTTTCTTAGAAGTGGGGGCCTCATGGTGACAGCACACACATGGCTCCAACTTCTTCTCAACAGATTTGGGTGCAATCGTTTTAATTTTTGGTGCTTTCTTGTGAGCTGATCCGTGAACAAATGGACCATGATCTTTGAGGATTATTTCTTCATGAGGAGCTTTGAATGGAGAGTTGTCAAAGTTTCGGGGAAAGCTCCATCCTTGATATCTATTACTAGGTTCAACATGTGTTGGCCTAGCAAGATGACCGTAGGATGAATCAAAGTCAAATGGGTTTGATGGAAAAATGACCTTCCTGAATGAAGGTTGACTTTGATTGGCAGTCCCCTTCCCTTTCACGGCTCTCTTCTCAGCAGCCTTACTACTTTCAGCCTTATGACCAATTCCACTACCCTTCGCAGGAGCAGAAAACCTATCAATGAATGGAAGAATAGTCTTAGGCTTCGAGAAGCTTTCTACGAGCTTCCTTTCCGCCTTCAACTTATCTTCTAGTTCATTTATAGTTTTCTCCTTTAGATTCAACAACTCAGTGGAGCTTTTCAGTTCGTCTTTCAAGAGTTGGATTTCATCTTTGAGAGGAGTTAGTTGTTCAACTTCCTCCCTCAAAGCTATTTCCACTGTCTTGAGAGATTCAATTTCCTTTGACTTGGACTTGACGACCTTGCGGCACTTGTCAAATCCTTTCACAAGGGCTTCATACTGAGTTATTAACTTAGAGTCCTCCTCTGAGGAGTAGCCTTCATTTGCTATGGATGCAGTCTCATCTTCAGAAGCAGACAGAGGGGTATGAGAGTTTACCTTCCCCTTATAAGAGGAGTCGCCTATTTCTTCGTCTAGATGAGCCATTAGCCCAAAGTAGGCTTCTTCATCTGAGCTTGACGCATCAGAGTCACTGTCGCTCAGATTCTTGGCCTTTTTGGCGAGGAGGCTCTTTTCTTTCTTCTTTCCTTTAAAGGATCTCTTTTCTTCCTTCTTTGATCCTTCTTTCTTTTTGTGTGGACACTCGGCTATTACGTGACCTGGCTTATTGCAGCAATAACAAATAATGTCAGTAGAATCAAATTTGTTCGGTTTAGATTTATACCTGTCATTATAGTAGTCCTTCTTGTGATGATCACCATCACATCTTGATCTTCTGTGATCAAATGCAGTGGATTGGCCTCTCTTCTGCTTTCTTTTATTCAGAAGTCTTTTGAATTGTTTGGAGAGAAGAGAAAATTCTCCATCAGACATCTCTGAACCTGAGGGGCTGGCATCAGACTCATCCTCATCAGAAGATGGTCTCCTGACAGGTGGGAGAGCCTTGCTCTTTCTTGAGCTTTCAGCTTTTAGGGCAGAGGACTTCTCCCTTCCAGAGGCCCTGACCCCCTCTTCTTCAGCTTTGCGGGAATTTAGCTTCAACTCATGGGACAGGAGCTTACCAAACAACATTTGTGGCTCCGTGGTTCTGAGCTTTCCGAATTCTCTGATGGCTATAACCTTGGTGTCCCATTCTTTCGTCAGGGATCTCAGAAATTTGTCATTTAGTTCGCCAGTTGTGAATTCTCTATCATAGTTCCTAAGACCATTTACGATCTTGAAGAACTTCTCGTAGGTGTCAGAAATGGAGTCTCTTGGATCTTGCTTGAATGCTTCGTACTCTTGGTTCAGCAACGATCTTCGGTCATCCCTCACTTCTTCGGTCCCTTCCATCAGAACGACTAGTGAATCCCACATTTCTTTAGCAGATTTGCAGTGAAGCAGATTTTGCAACATTGAATCGTCAACTGCACCTGCTATGATATTCTTTGCTTTCTTGTCTAGGGCCACTAGAGCGATCTCATCTTTGTTCAGTTCCAACATCTTCTTCGGGATCATGATGGTGGAGTTTATTGAAGATGGTTTCATCGGAATATGGGGACCTTCTTCCACGGTCTGAAAGATTCTTGGGTTGGCAGCTTCCATGTAGAATCTTACTCTTTCCTTCCACATAGGAAAGTTCTCTTTGGTGCAGACTGGCAACTTGACGGAATCCTTGGCCTTATCCATTCCAGACATATTTGCTTTAGCAACTAGATGAGGAGTCTTGTTCAAGGTGTTAGCCTTATAGCGAACAACCTACCTCTGATACCAATTGAAAGTATCTAGTTGCGGCCTAAATCACCTAGAGGGGGTGAATAGGTGGATTCTATGTCTTTATGCGGAATTAAAAAATTTTAACACAGAAAAGCAAACAATCAAACACAGCACAGATACAAGGATTTTATAGAGGTTCCCCGATGTGGGTAGTCCTCTTTCCCGCCACGCCTATCTAGCACTATGAGGCTAGACTCGGCTACTTCACCAATCTCAGATTATAACTAATCTTACACCTCGGAGTCCAAACTCCTACAACTCGGAGTATACCACTCCTACAACTCGGAGTATAACAACTCCTACACCTCGGAGTAAACGACTCCTACAAATAATCTCGGAGTGAAAACTCCTACAAAAGAAAATATTGAAACAAAAGAAAACTTCTTCTAAACCTCTAAAGAGATTAACTTCAAATCTTGAGAACTGAGTCTTCTTCTTAACCTTGAAAGAAAGCTTGGCACTTGAAAGAAGTGGAAGAGAGAAGACTTGGCTAACCAGATCTGAATAGGCCCTTTGACTTACTTGAAAGAATCTTCAATAAAGAGAGCAACAATAAGATCAAAGGCCTTCTTCTGAGAAATCTCTAACAACAATAGAGAAAGGATCTTGAGCAGCAAATGTTAGGTCTCAGAAATCTTGTTCAGCAAAAGAGAAAGGAGATCGACTTTTTGCCTTTTCTGAACTGTCGGCTGAAGAGAGATGTTTTTGATCAAAAATTAAGAACCACCCCTTGCCCTAAAATAAGGATTTATTTATAGGGAGGACTTCAACGGCTAGTGCGACAAAGAAGGGAGAGGCGACACGTGTACTGAACATGGTGGCTAACCCTAATTTTTTAAAACGAAACAAAGATTTGAAATCCGTTTGTCCGTCATTCGTCGAGACTTCACGTGAACATCCGACGAATTGACTTAGCTGCATAATTTTCTTCAGAACTCAGCCAAAATGACCTCTGTCAGCATTCGTCGGGATTCGTCGGAATGACCCGAGTCATCTCGATGAATGGACCTGGCTGCAGAATTTTCTTCACAACTCAGCCAAAATGGCCTCTGTCAGCATTCGTCGGGATTCGTCGGAATGACCCGAGTCATCTCGACGAATGGACTTGGCTGCAGAATTTTCTTCTAAACCAAGACAAAGGTCTTCTGTCTGGATTCGTCGAGATTCGTCGGAATGACCCGAGTCATCTCGACGAATTGACTCAGCAGAATTTTTCTTTTCTTCTGAAAACCTGCTCCACTCCTCAACCTTGAAAGCCTTCAGTTATGAGTATATGAAGTGCACCCCAAAAGAGAGATTACACATGGACCAACACTTTGTTCTATACAATGAGGGATTACATTGTCTAGAACTGTGTTTGGTGATCCATTGCAACCTGACTTTGGTGAGCACTTAGCATTGAGGCCTGTCATAACACATCTAAACAAAAGTCATCAAATACAAATACAATTCATTTTAGTTTACTAGGGGACATCTTCAAATCAAGGTGATTGTGGACACAATACCCAACAGGGATCAACCTCCTCACATAAGAGGATGCTCTCATCATTGACTTGAGCATAATGCTCCAAGTCCTCCTGAAGTACCCGTGAAGACTCAACCTGCACAGGCTCAGATGAAGAAAGGGGATCAAGAAATAAAGAAGAAGAGGAACATAAATAAAAATCAATCAGGGAGTGGTCCCGGTCTCACTCCCATCAGGTTGGGGAAGTAAAATAATGTTTGCATTGTCATCAATGCTACAAGGTTCGGCGGGATCAACAGTAGCCATGCCCAAGATTTGGACTTCCTCCACCGATGCTGAGGAAAGCTCCTCTTCACCTAGAAGGTTGTCCTCCTCCATAGGAGTAGGCATAACACATAGATCGCCAGCCTCATCCTGCAACACATCCTCAACAATGTCGTCAGAGACGAGTATAGTAGTATGCACAACAGGGGGAGGAATAGTGTTTGGATAAATGTCAAGCACCGATTCCTCACAAAGAATCAAATTCATGCATGGTGATATATGGACAGGGGAGATGGGCTCAGTCATGTCAGAGCCTAGATCATCCACACATCTGGTGACTGTGTCCACATCATACCCTTCAAAGCTTGAAGGTGAAATGGGCACATAACCAGATGTTGAAGGTGTGCTGCCAGAAGTAGGAGTCGGGACGATCTGGATATCCGGCTCGTCGTCCTCATCCAATTGGCGAAGGAATGCAGCACAATCCTTCAAGGCATGATCCTTGCTTTGACAAAACAAGCACTGCCTTGCGGGCTTCTTTTGCACAGCGGGAGCTGAAGCCGAAAAGAAGTGTGACAGTAAAGGCTCGGGAGAATAGCCATAGGACTTATGCGCACCATATGGAGTACCAGACGAAGTCGGTGCTCCATATGCTGGGCCTTGAGTGCTAGGGCTATTATCTCCCTTTGGACATCTATCACTAGCGTGAGAGATATCTCCACACCAACGGCAACGAATATTAAATGAAGCCCACATAGTGTGAAGATAAAAATGATTCAAAATAAAGAGAACTAGTGTGCACAATACTACACCTAACAATATTTACTAAAGCAACCTAATAAAAATAGGAAAACAGAATAAGAAGAAATAAAGCAAAAGAATGCAATACACAAATGGAAGGGCTTTAATCTCAGATTCTCCCTCTCCAGAAAACTTACACGACTGTGTTCCCCGGCAACGGCGCCAAAAACTTGATGCGCAAATCTCGCACACCGCTATAGGTGGTAGCTAGACTGCGGCCCGAAACGGTAGTGAACCGATCGTTCAAGTAATATAAAATAGGAATGAATCCCCAAGTATCGATCTCAAAGGAACATAGTAAGGTGGAGTTAACGTTCGAGGAAGGACTTGAGATCGAAGACCTTTAGGTTGGATGGGAGCGAAAGGGGGTGATTTGGTTTGTGGAAATAAAGAGAAAATATTACAACTACTCCTATGCAATGCCGCTATGAAATGCTTCGCTTGGCAGGATGGAGACTAGGCAGGCCTTGAGCGCACTGCGTCGCAAGGGCGGATGGACGAGTAGGCAAGCGGAATCGAACTGTGCAGGCCTTGAGCGCGCTGCTTCGTTAGGCGAATGGATTACACGGGCCGCTATGCCACGCTTCACTAAGCGGATGGGCGAGTAGTCTTACGGATTGATGGTCGCAAGCACCTCATCGCAACGCACGCCACTAGCAATTGCTAGTGCGGCACACCTAACTACGGCGGAATGGAATAAAAATGTAGGCGCTCCTCGAGCAACTTAAACACCAAAGCATTTCACATAGACATGAAATATAGAAATACAAACAAGTTTAAGTGCCACTTCATCATAATATAAAGATCTAACTACATACACACATCAATAAGAGAAGAACAAGGCAAGAAATCGACCGAATCTGAAGGCTCGTCGAGGAGTCACGGTTGGAATCGCTAGGTTGTCAATCCGCGTCCATGCTCGGTCCTCAACTACGTCCAGGGTAGAGAGAGCTGTCACGACTCTCCAATGAGCCCGTCTTCTTCGTGTCACGATCCGGTAAAAGGTTGCAAACTTCCCCTTGCTTGATGGCAATGGCGGCTAAATCTTCCTTTGAAGCTATAGGATGAAGGAGGAGGCCGAGATGATCTCCGGGCTCAAGATAGGCGTGAAGAATAGTCCCGGAGCACCTCCTGGTGATGGAAGATGATGTTGGGGGCGGAAGAGGCGAATAGGACTCGAAAACGGCGGAGCAAAATGATCGTCCAACCTAATTTTGCGGGCTGTATATTTATAGAAAACAGGGCGCACGATCAGTGGCGCACGACCAGTGGTCGTGCGCACTGAAAGTTAATGATCGTGCACGCTGTGCCCAAAAACCTGCAAAACAAAACAACCGAAAATAATAAAGTGCACGATTGAATGCACGACCATGCGTAAAAACACACGACCAAATTCAGAAAGCAACTTTGGGCTGCAAATGAACGCGCACGATCAGCGGCGCACGATCAGTGGTCGTGCGTAGTATAGCCAGTGATCGTACGCAGTATTCCTGTACAGATTTGTACCGGGAACACCTGCACGACCCCTGTTCCAGCATAAACACTGATCGAAACCACTGAAAGTGGCACAAAACACAGCATGAAAGACGGTAAGAATGATAAACATGAAAATACACAAATACGGGCCTAAAAGTGCACTTAGCGTGGAATAATAGACGACTATCAAATATGAGCGAAAATATGTCTATAGTGTAGTGCTTTGACTAAATAATCGGCCCAGATGAGTCCAAAAATGTGTATATAATTGGGACTCATCATTCTCAGCGGCATGATTTCGTCGATCCCGACAGCTAGTTCGTCGAACGAAAATTCCGTCAAACATATTTCGTCAAACGCCGTGGTATGCATTTCGTCGAACGCCGATTTCGTCTAACGCTAACGCCCAGCGTTAAGCTTAACACCTGGCGTTGAGTAACTTTCAATCCTTCAGCTTGTGGTTTAGTGCTAAACCATTGTTGCAGCTACCTAGTGTCAAAATTGTCCATACCTATATGCTAAAAACACAATGGCAACAAGATCAAATACAAG
Source organism: Dactylorhiza incarnata (assembly GCA_033032865.1). NCBI lineage: Eukaryota > Viridiplantae > Streptophyta > Magnoliopsida > Asparagales > Orchidaceae > Dactylorhiza > Dactylorhiza incarnata. The sequence goes on along the minus strand of JAWHQI010000001.1, from coordinate 18,244,850 downwards.
TAGGATTTGTTATTCTCAAATCAAGGGATGCAGAAAACCATGTTCCAACAGAGCGGTCTTCTCCACTACTAGGTGGGTATGCACATTACCAGGCCTAGGTCTTATGGACGCCTCGACGCTAAGAACACAACAGTGGAGCACCTGTGTATTGGACTCAGAAAGGGTCTTGGGATGCAAACACCAAGAGCACAGCCCAACTGGTCACTTGGCACGGAAGGGGTCTTTGGAATAAAAACAATGAGCATAGCCCATCCGACCAAGATTTATCTGCCAGCTCCTGTCGATTTATCTGCCAGCTCCTGTCGATTTCACCCCTTATTTACCAAGTGCAATGTTATAAATTAAAACTTTCTTTAGCAAGGGCTATTATCATCTTTATCACATAATTTACAATTAAAACCCCCATTTAACAGGGGATTACTCATCTTCTTTTATCACAAAATATATAATTTAAAACTCTATTTAACTGGGAACTATTCACATCTTCCCCAAACTAGAGTTAGGTCATTTTACCTTCTCTCCTCCAATACTCCCTCATTAGACCATGAATTTTCCCGAAATCAAATCCTATCTCTTCCTTTTGAAGAGAAGAAGTGATTGAATGAACTTTTGCGGCAATCGGTGCCCTAAAAAGAAAGATCCGGTTTGGTCTTTTCCTAGGAAGCTCCATTAACTCACAAGCCAAACTCTATTGAGCTCAACACCTCTCCAAATTTTTCTCTACGATCTAGCACCAAGGGAGAAGGGTCGGAAGTCACCTTATTTTTCGACCATGGTTGGAGCGCATCTTCATGGCAGTCGGGTGGTGGTCGGCCAAGCTCCAAATCCTTCTCCAAGCTTGCTCCTTCAAGAACCCTAAGTTAAAATCTTGAGGTGTGAGGAAGAAGATGAAGAAAAAGAAGAAGGAGAAGAAGATGATGAAGATGAAGAAGAAGATGAACAGGGCCCTCTGATTAGGAGAGTTCAGCCCATTTGAGTTTAAGAGAGAATGAAGAGAGAGAGAGAGAGAGAGAGAGAGAGAGAGAGAGAGAGAGAGAGAGAGAGAGAGAGAGAGAGAGGTTTGCATTAATAAGCATTTAATGGCCAAATCCTTCCCCAAGCAATGTATTGAAACTCTAAGTTTTGGTGCCAGCCTCCTATTAGACATCAACTCCACTAAAACCTTATTTTATGCCATTTAAGTCACCTATCATGGGACCATGGGAAAAGTCACGGGCACAAATTCGGCCGCTACCGTCGGCGTTAGCAGAAGCTACTGCCGGCGTTAGCTCCCAGCTGAAGGCAACGATCGACGGAAGTTCCCGTGGATCGGCGGGATGGTCCGTTGATCGACGGGATGGTTCGTTGATCGACGGGATGGTCCGTCGATCAACGGGACGCACAGTTGATTTTCACTTAGAAGATTAAAAGGCCACCTTTCTCAGCCGATGGCAAGGATCGCCGGGAGCTCCCGTCGATCGACGGTGTTGGGACCATTGTCCACAATGTCTTAGATTTGGAGAAGTCCATTCCTAAGTCAAAGATATACCTCATAATGTATTTGATATACTTTCTAGAATCATTATGCAGAACATCAGGTCAAGCAAAGTGCTCAAGGAATTCATCCAAGTTCACAAGCGTCGAGACGCCACACATCGCTCGACGCCTGTGACCCAGAAGCATCGACCCATATCTGCTGCTCAAAAAGACAAGGTCGCCGCTGAAGATCTATGTCCAAGTTTGGAAGCGTCGAGCCAAGGAATATCGCTCGACGTCGTGGAATAAGAAGTGTCGACTAAACTTCAGTTAGCTCAACGCCAGCAAAAAGAGTCGAGATTTGAAGGCAAGATTAAAAGCGTCGAGACACTACACATTGCTCGACACCTTATTGAAAAAGAGTCGACAGAGATACACAATGCTCAACGTTTTTTTGTTTTGAGAAGCTCTGAACTGAGAAATGCATAACAGTTCATCTACAGCTAGCTGAGCCTTTGTTTATTCTGAAGCCATTAAAGACCGTTGAAGACTTAACGTCATGCTGACGTGGAGGAGCATAACAGATGTTGCAGATGGCGGGCTATAAATAGAAGGCATGTCCTATGGGTTTACAAGTTGATCATTCCTATTTTCGAAAGCAATCATCTTCTCCGTCGTTTTGAAGGAAAGTCTGAGAAAAAATCTGAAGAAGTCGTCTCCTCTTTCAGAACTGTTCTAACTTGAAGAATTCTTTCAGCAATCTGGTGCTGATACTTCTTTCTGAAAAGAGAAGATTAAGAAGGAAGAATCTGTCTTCCTAAAAAGAAGAACAGTCATCACAGCCTGATAAATCAAGAAGACCAAATTGCTACTGCTGATCTGTTGAAGATTTCTGTCTGATCATTCAGACAGATCAAGAAGACTCAACACTTTGAAGAATCTGAGTCTAAGTATTGTTACTATCTTTATCAATCCCTGTAGGGTCTAAGTTGTCAGATCTGAGTGTAGGATCTTCCAAGGATCTGAGTTGTGGGATCAGGTGTGATCTGAGTTGTAAGATTCAGGGGTGAATCTGAGCTGTAAGCCTATAGTTATAAAGGCTGAGGTAGGATCTATTGAGATCTGAGTTGGTAGGATCTGTTGAGATCTGAGTTGGTAAGATCTGCTGTGATCTGAGAGAGTAAGATCTGTTAAGATCTGAGTCTGTAAGATCTGTTGTGATCTGAGCTGTAAGACCTGTTTGTGGTCTGAGATCTGGAGGAGATATAAACCATATCTAGCACACTACTAGAGGGGAGAAGGGGGGAAAGTGGATTACCCAAGATAAGGGGAACCACTATAAAATTCTGTGTGTTTTTGTTTGTGTTCATTTTCTTGAAAGCTCTGATCATTCATTTAGGTTATAATCAAGAACTGCAAATAGTTTTTAAAATAACCTATTCACCCCCCCCCCCCCCCCCCCCCCCCCCCCCCCCTCTAGGTGATTAGGTACCCTTAATTAAAGTCTTTCAAGTGGTATCATAGGAGGTTGTTCAAGAAAAGGTTTAACAGCCTGAACAAGATCTCCTAAGGGTAGATTTGTTAAGTCGTGATGGCTAATAGTGAAGGAAACAAGGAATTCACATCAATGAAGTTACCAATCTGTAGAAAAGAAAACTTTGGGATTTGGAAGGAAAGGGTCAGATTATTCATGGAAGCCTCTGACCCTAGGATTTACATCACTGTTCTTGAAGGACCTTTTGTTCCAATGAAGGTCTCATTCACATATGGAAGTATCAAGACTCCCAAAACTTACTCTGAGATGACTAAAGATGAAGTGATCCTGGCCTCCATGGATAAAAGAGCTCAGAATATCATAGTGAGTGCAATTAAGGATTCAACCTTCCAGAACTTAGTACATTGCAAAACTTCCAAAGAAATGTGGGAATCTCTCATTGTCTATATGGAAGGGACTGAGGAAGTCAGAGATGACATGAGTCTCTTCTAAATCAGCAATATGAGGCTTTCAGACAAGACAAGAAAGATTCAATAGCAATCTGCTATGAGAAATTCTTCAAAATTGTAAATGGTCTGAAAACCTATGGAAGAACTTTTACAGATTATGAGCTGAATGATAAATTCTTAAGATCCCTGAACAAAGAATGGGATATCAAGATCTGTGCTATCAGGGAAATGGGAAATCTAGGAAATATTCAGCCATAGAATCTATATGGGAAACTTTTGTCCCATGAACTTCACCTGAATACCAGAAAAGCTGAGGAAGGACACAGCAAGGAAAATCATATTGCTCTGAAGGCAGAAAGTTCCAAGAGAAGCAAAGAAAGAATACCATTATCCCCCAGGATACCATCTGAATCAGAAGAATCAGAGACCAGTAATTCTGACTCTGAGATATCAGATGGTGAACTGGCACTCTTCACCAAACAGCTGAAAAGGATGCTCAGAAGAAAACAACACTGGAAAACTAGACCCTCTCAGTCATTCAGATCTAAGAAGCACTCCAATTCCTCTGAGGGATTCAAACAAGATTCCAGGAAGGACAGGTATAACTCTAAACACAATAAATCTAATTAAGAAGAAATTGTGTGCTTTGGATGCAGAAAATCAGGACACATGATTGATGATTGTCCTTCAAAAAGAAAGAACAACAAGAAGTCTGATGAAAGGAGGCACAAATATGACAAGAGACATGAGAGGAGCCTAATAGCCAAGAAAGGTAAAGTCACTCTTAGTGACAGTGAATCTCAATCATCTGACTCAGATAGTGAAGAGGCACTCATAACTCTGGTGGCTGTCAATGAAAGTGAAGACATTCTGAATCATAGACCTATGATAAGAGCCCACTATCAAGGTCTGATAGTGAAGAGGATGAAGAAGAAAATACTGGACTCATGGCACTCAGTGATGAAGAGGATCAGGAGACAATTTCTAATGTGAAGGTATTTGATAAAACTCCTTTATCTGATTCTGATTCTGAACCTAAAATTATTTCTAAACCTGAGATAAATTCATTTTCTTCTGATGAGAATGACTCAAAATCTAACTTTCATGAAGATGAAATTATTGAGAAATATGAGTCACTTCTTAAAGCCCTTAAAAAGAGCAAAAGGCATAACAAAAAGCTACATAAAGAAATATCTGAATTAAAGCAAACTAACTCCCAATACTCTGAGACAGCTGAGAGGCTGAATCAGGTAAGTAAGGAGCTTAGCAAATTAAAAGTCATGTCTATCATTCACATTCAAACTTTATGCACTAAGGAGAAATTAATAAAAGAACTTGAAGAAAAACTCCTAGCTGAAAGGAAGCTTGTCGCAAAGTTCTCAAAACCACAAACTATCCTTCCCATAATAGACATATTTTCTGCACAATACAGATCTGGGATAGGATACAATGGAAAGGCAGAAAATAAATCTAAAAATAATGACAAGGCACTTATGCAACCTATAAAATTTAACAAAGCTATGCCTATCACAAATGAGCATGATCAAAAAGTTGTGCATAAGTCTTGGAAGGGTGAGTGTTCAAATAGCAAAGATGACTCAAATCAACCAAGTATCAATGATGCCAAATATCTATACAAAGAAAAAGAATTAACTCATCATGACTCCTTTGTATTTAAAGCAAACACCAAACTCAAAGGAGAGGAACTAAGACCAGTAGTGAAAACCACTGCTGTCAAGAAAACTAAACCAGCAAATTTCACTAAAACACTTTACAAAGCTCCTTTGAATAAGGCAATAAAACAAAATGTGAGTCAACCTAAAGAAGTGAGAAGACCTCCAAGGAGATATAACAGATATGAATGTTGGTGCTGTGGAAGGGTTGGACATTTTGCTCTTGACTATTGGTTCAATCCAACTGTTCCAAGGTTCAACTTTGGGAGACCAGTACTCAGACATGTGGCAACTCTCACAGCACCAAGGATTATACAACAACTAAATATTCCAGCTCATACTAACAAGGTTCTAGGACCCAACTTGGTGTGGGTTCCTAAGAAAAAGGTAATTTCTTCTTGCAGGGATGTCCAAAGACCAATCAACTTCCTATCTGGTACTTGGACAGTGGGTGCTCTATGCACATGACAGGAACAAAAAGTCTGCTGAATGATTACACTCCTGTGAAGAATGGACCAAAGGTTATCTTTGGAGGGTCTGACAAAGGTAAAACTAAAGGTTATGGTAAAATCACAAATGGAATTGTCACCATCACTAAAGTTGCTCATGTTGATGGATTGCAACACAATCTCATCAGCATAAGTCAATTGTGTGATATTGGGTATGACATTTCATTCCACAAGGATGAGTGCCTGATTAAGAAAGAGAATGAGATAATTCTCTCAGGCACTAGGAGTGGCAACATTTGCTGCTTAAACTTTATATGTTCTGATCAAGTAAATTCCATATGCTTAGTAGCAGAGAATAAAGTTTCTAGTAGTGTACAATGGCATAAAATGTTAGCCCACATAAACTATAAGACTATAAATAAGCTTATTTCAAGAGACCTAGTGAGAGCTGGGCCTAAGTGGAAGTGTGTGCAGGAGGGTCCCTGCCATGCTTGTCAAATGGGTAAGCAGATCAAGTCATCCTTCAAACCAATTGGTGAGAAGGATTCCATTAGATGTCTATACCTACTTCACATGGATCTATTTGGACCAATGTCAATCCATAGCCTAGGAGGAAAGATTTACACCCTTGTAATTGTTGATGATTATTCCAGATTCACATGAGTATTCTTCCTTAAACACAAGTCAGATACTCTAGAAATATTTACTAGCTTTGTTAGGCAAATCAAAAATGAAATAGGAAATCCTGTAGTCAAAATTAGAAGTGATCATGGGACTGAATTTCAGTCAGGTGCAATAACCAAGTTTTGTGAAAATCTAGGCATATCACAAGAGTTCTCATCCCCTAGAACTCCCCAACAAAATGGGGTTGCTGAGAGAAGAAATAGAACTCTCATTGAAGCTAGTAGGAGTATGCTAAATGACTCCTCTCTTCCTGAGTATTTCTGGGCTGAAGCTGTAAACACAGCATGCCATGTGCAGAATTGGGCTCTTATAAACAAAAGACTGAATATGACCCCTTATGAGTTGTTGAAAGGTAGAAAACCCACTTTAGCCTATTTCAAAATATTTGGTAGTAAATGCTTTGTACTAAATAATGGAAAGCACCATCTCAGTAAATTTGCTGAAAAAGCACATGCGGGAATTTTTGTTGGCTATAGCTCTCAAAGTAGAGCCTATAGAATTTTCAACAAAAGGTCAAATAGAATAGAAGAATCTATACATGTTGTATTTGATGAAACCAGCCTTATTTATAAGGATCTGGGAAGTTTATCTAGTAGTGCAGGTTCTACACAGAAATTGAAGGAGATGAATATCAATGAACAGCACATTGAGGATAATGAAGAAACTAATGAGACTGTAATTGTGACTAGAGAGGATGAGTCTCAAGTAGAAGACAATTATGAAGAACCTATTACTGTTGAAGAACCACAACATCCAGAACCTCTAGAACAGCCAACTTAAACAGATGCACCAGAATCACAAAGGGAAAATGAGAGGTGGAGGAATGCAACCAAACATCTGAAGGATCACCCAAAAGAACAGATTATAGGAAATCCAAATGAAGGTGTGCAAACCAGAAGAGGAAACTCAATACATGAGGCCTTGCATCACAGCTTTCTATCCAAAATAGAGCCTAAGAAGTTTGATGAAGCCAATAAGGACACTTCATGGATATTAGCTATGCAAGAAGAGCTAAATCAATTTGAAAGATGTAAGGTCTGGATATTGGTTCCAAGACCAAAGAAACACAAAGTCATAGGGACCAAATGGGTATTTAGGAATAAGCTGGATGAAAATGGTGTGATTATCAAAAACAAAGCTAGGTTGGTTGCCCAAGGATATAGATAGGAGGAAGGCATAGATTTTGATCAAGTGTTTGCTCCTGTGGAAATATTGGAGGCAATCAGACTATTCCTGGCATTTGCAGCACATACTGGATTCATAGTTTATCAAATGGATGTAAAGTCAGCATTCCTTAATGGAACAATACTGGAGAAAGTATATGTAGAACAACCCCCAGGTTTTATTGACTCTACTCATCCAAATCATGTCTATCTTTTATTAAAAGTTTTGTATGGCCTGAAACAGGCACCTAGAGCCTGGTATGAGACATTATCTAGATTTCTCATTGAGAACAAATTCTCAAGGGGAAAGATAGACAAGACATTATTTCTTAGGGTAGTTAAAGGTCAAATTATTCTAGTACAAATATATGTAGATGATATAATTTTTGGCTCAACTGATAATAACCTTTGCAAAAGGTTTGCAAGCCTTATGCAAGGGAAATTTGAAATGAGCAGCATGGGTGAGCTCAAATACTTCTTAGGACTCCAAGTGAAACAGTCTGAGGAAGGAATCTTCATTTCTCAGACCAAGTACACCAAAGAGATTATCAAGAAGTTTGGAATGGAAAATTCCACTGTCATGAAAACACCAATGGCAGCCAATGTGTCACTGGACAAGGATGACAAAGGGAAACCTATTGATGAAACCTTGTACAGAGGCATCATTGGTTCAGTGCTCTACCAAACTGCTAGCAGGCCAGACATTATGTTCTCAACATGTGTGTGTGCTAGGTATCAAGTGAATCCTAAAGAATCTCACTACACTGCTGTCAAAAGAATTCTAAGATATCTGAAGGGTACTCTTAATCTTGGCCTTTGGTATCCTAGAAGCAATGACTTTGAACTAACTGGTTTTTTAGATGCTGACTTTGCAGGATGCAAGGAGGACAGAAAAAGTACATCAGGCACATGTCAATTCCTTGGCAAAAGACTAATATCTTGGAGTAGCAGGAAGCAGACCAGTGTAGCTATCTCTACAGCAGAATCTGAGTACATCTCAGCTGGAAACTGCTGTGCTCAGCTACTATGGATTCAACACCAACTCCAAGACTATAAAGTCCAGCTAAGTAAATCTCCTTTATATTGTGATTCAACTAGTGCTATTGCTATAACTAATAATCTTCTATCACATAGCAGAACTAAGCACATAGAAATTAGATATCACTTCATTAGAGAACATGTAGAAAATAGAGATATCATAATTGAATATGTCCTCACTAACAAACAAGTTGCTGATATATTCACTAAACCACTGGATGAAACAAAATTCAATAACTTCAAAATTGAATTAGGAATGCTAAAAATGGAATAAAGTTGTCTTGAAAAATAAAGCTAGAATAAATGACAATTCTCAAATAAGTATAGAAAATGAATTAAATAAATGAAAATAATAATTAAGTCCTAAAAGGTGAGTGGAGATATATCTGGCGTCGGGCAAGGATATAAGGCGTCGAGAGAAGATACCTGTCGTCGAGAAGATACTTGGCGTCGAGCGAGGATAAATGGCGTCGAGCTATCTCAACGCTTGTGCGAACATAGCTAGGCCATCTCGACAGAGTAAATTTGAACCATTTGATCAATCTTGTTAAACAAGTCCGGCGCGCGGCTATTCATCTTCTTGAATTAGAAATTCTATAAATAGGGAAGACACTTCGATTAGTACATATGCCCTAGATTTCTCAATTCGAAATTATCTGCCCTAGAAAATTTCTCCATCAATTCTTTCACTCTACAATCAACACCCACAATGCCTCCCAAGAGCAGTGATTACCTTTACGAAGGAGGCGAGCTTGTTCGCAATGGATTCCAAACAGCACCAGTGGAAATCAAATCAACCATCGAGCTAATTTACAAAGCAGGACTAGATTTTGTGCTATCTGAATCGACTCTAATTTGGAAACGAGAGGTATTAGAATTTTTCTCCAATACAGTAATAGACACCGCCAATTCTAAGCTTAAAACTACTGTAAATGGTAAGAAGATTAAGATTTCTCCTTCAAGACTCGCTAAGGCACTAGAACTACCACGATTAAAAAGTAATGAAGAAGAAGAAGAAGTGAGCTCTGAGCAGATTAGACTAGCCCAAGTCTGGTGTGGAATTGAAACATCACATGAAATCCTTGGGAGTATACTTAGGAAAGGAATGAATTCAAGAGGAAAACTGCTGACAGATGTGATCGGAAAGGGTTTGTTATGCAAGACAGGGTCTCATGATAAAATCTCAAGGAAAATGTTTATTCTTCTGACCAGGATTATTCATACATTAAGAACAGATTGGGGGAGGGTGGTGTTTTACAGAGTAATCGAATGTATCCAAGCACCCAACATGGGTAGGATATTATCTCTATATTTAGTAAAAATCATTCCAGATTCTTTAAATAACAAACTTGGATCCAAGATAAATCATATGAAGAAAATGGACATCAGAATGATAGAGAGATGGGAAAAAATTTTATCAAATCATCCACCAGCAGAATATTCTCCCAAGCAGAAGAAAGCTAAGAAGCAAAAGAAGAAGAAGGACTCTTCAAGCTCTTCAAGTTCAAAATCATCCAAAAGGAAATCAAAATCCTCTCCAATTCATGATCCTAATCTCACATCATCTGAAGAAGAAGAAGGGAACAAACCTAAGGACAGTATTCCTGACACACCAATAGGTTCTGATCCATTACTGGAAGGGGTTGACAAGATAAATAAAGAAAAAGATGAGAATGAGAAAGAAGAAGAAGAGAGAGGAAGTCAACCTGGATCCCCTGCTAGAGTTAAAGGGAAGTTTCAAAATGAGAGGGAAGCTCCAGATGAGATCCCTGCTCAGGATAATTCTGAAATTAGCAAGGCAGCAGTTGAGGGGGAGGCTCAGGATGAGATCCCTGCTCCAGACAATAATGACCTTAACAATGCAGACATTGAGGGGGAGCCTCAAAATGAAATCCTTGCTCAAGGAAATATTGATCAAGACAATGCACCATTTGAGGGGGAGTATCATCCTGAGGTCCCTGCTCAAGAGAATCCTACTGTTGATGTTATGGATTTGGAAGGAGAGCCTGAAGCCACAAGGAAAGAGGCTGAAAAGGTGATTAAGATAGAATCTTCTTGCTCACATATGAGCCAGAGAGATGACTCTTTCATCAGAGAAGAAAGTAGTAGAAGTGATGGAATGGCAAGAGAAATCAATGTGGATTTAACTGTTGAAATTTTGAAGTGAAGTGGAGGAGACTGGGCGGTCTGATTTTGGGAGACTGCCAAGACCGTGCCACTTGTTCTTGTGTTTATTCTGTCGGTCTGGCTCTGCCTCGTTGCTCTGGCGGACTGCTGGTTCTGCCGGTCTATTCCTTGTAGCTGCGGTCTGTTCCAGAGTTGTTCTGTTGGTTGGCTTGTCTTCCTTGTTGGAAGACCGGGCGGTCTGTTCCTATGTGTGACCGCCTGTCCGGGCGGTCTGTTCTGGCGATCTGGCGACTTGTCTGAAGTCAGCCAGATGGTTCCTGGTTTGCTCCTGGTGATCTAAGGAAGGAGTACCTTTGTGACCATGTGACTTGTGCGCGGTCTCGTGTTCGCGCGACCTATGCGCGATCTTGTCTGCTGATCTGCGTCTTGGTCGGATGATCATCCAAGAGGTCTGATCGCGCGGTCTGCCTTATGTGACCGCTGGCGATCTGACGGGTGGTGATTGTATCTCTCCTGTGCGGTGATGACATCCGTCTACCCGCCTATAAATAGAGGTGCAGGGCCCGTCATTCCTAACGAGAACTGTAAGAACTGAGCCTGGGTTAATTCGTGCGGTCTCACTTTGAGGTCTGTCGGTCTCGGAAGCGAGCTGACTGTTTGTTGTGTTCGCAGGTTTGCGATCAGCAGGTTGCGGTCTTCTTCCTTGGTGATTCCCAGCGGCTTGAATAAACAGTTCGGCAGCGGTCTATTTGCGAACTAGTTTATATTCGTTCTTGTGCTGTTCGCAGCGAGCTCAGCGATCAGGCGACCTTCAGCGGTTAGGCGATCTGAGTTGCGGTCTGGCGACAGCTTCAGTTCTTCGTTCCAATAAGCTCCAGTTCGTGCGGTCTGAGGTGCGGTCTTGCTGTGCTGGAAATCTATCTGGTTTCTGTTCGTGCGATCTCAGGTCAAGCCGGGGGACTTCTAGAGTCGAGCGGTCTGTGCGGTCTCAGCTTGTCTACTCGCCAGATTTGTTTTGGTTTGTTTTGTTCTTCTCGTCTCCGTGATTCTGATGAATCATGTCTCGCCATGTATGCCTCGCAATGTAAATGAAGATTGTGTTTCAATAAAGTTTCTTGTGTTGTTGTGTGGCATTGTGGTTGTTTGGCTTTAACTCGGTTGATGAAACTCCTGCTTACTCCTAAACGATTCAAATCAAAAATTTTAACATGGTATCAAAGCGAGGTTGTTGGAGTGGATAAGCAGTGATCAACTTGAGTTGCCATCGTCTTTGTGAAGAAGAGACCACATAGATTGCCCTGGAAGGCGGATTCGCAAGAGGGCTTGGTATTGAACTCCTTACAATGACAAACTATAAGAAATGGAGGTCGTGTATGGAGAGCTATTTACTTGGCGAGGATCTATGGGAGATAGTTGGAGGAGAAGACACACAAGAGGTGTTTCTAGCAGGAGATAATATGGCAGAGGTGAGACTTTGGAGGAGGACGAATGCTAAGGCAGAGTTCACTCTCAAGAGGGCTATCTCACCGGAGCTGTTTGATCACATCATCAGATGTAAATCTGCTGCTGAAATTTGGATGTCTTTGGACGGGTTGTTTAATAAGAAGAATGTAGCTCGGCTACAGTTTCTTGAAAATGAGTTGGCGAAGGCCTCTCAAGGCGATCTTTCTATTTCTACTTTCTTTCTCAAGATGAAGAACCTCACAACAGAGATTTCTGCATTGGACCCTGATGAGCCCATCTCGGAGGCAAAGCTGAAGAGGCATATCATCCGCGGGTTGCGGAAGGAGTATCTTGCCTTTGTGACTTCAGTTCAAGGTTAGGAAAATCAACCATCTCTGTTGGAGCTGGAGAACTTACTTTCTTCGCAAGAAAGTTTGGCAAGACAGATGGCGGGGACTTCTATCTCTGGGGGAGATAGTGATGTGTTGTTCTCTGGGAAGAAGAAGAAGAAGTGGGAGAAGAAGAAGCCGGGTTATGATGGACCCTCTACTTCAGGTCAGCAGGATAGGGGTTATGCTCCTAAGTCTGATGGAAAGAAGAAGGGAGAGGGACCAAGGTGTGATCACGCGGTCTGCCTTATGTGACCGCTGGCGATCTGATGGGTGGTGATTGTATCTCTCCTGTGCGGTGATGACATCCGTCTACCCGCCTATAAATAGAGGTGCAGGGCCCGTCATTCCTAACGAGAACTGTGAGAACTGAGCCTGGGTTAATTCGTGCGGTCTCACTTTGAGGTCGGGCGGTCTCGGAAGCGAGCTGACTGTTTGTTGTGTTCGCAGGTTTGCGATCAGCAGGTTGCGGTCTTCTTCCTTGGAGATTCCCAGCGGCTTGAATAAATAGTTCGGCAGCGGTCTGTCTGCGAACTGGTTTATGTTCGTTCTTGTGTTGTTCGCAGTGAGCTCATCGATCAGGCGACCTTCAGCGGTTAGGCAATCTGAGTTGCGGTCTGGCGACAGCTTCAGTTCTTCGTTCCAATAAGCTCCAGTTCGTGCGGTCTGAGGTGCGGTCTTGCAGTGCTGGAAATCTATCCGGTTTCTGTTCGTGCGATCTCAGGTCAAGCCGGGCGACTTCTGGAGTCTAGCGGTCTGTGCGGTCTCAGCTTGTCTAGTCGCCAGATTTGTTTTGGTGTGTTTTGTTCTTCTCATCTCCGTGATTCTGATGAATCATGTCTCGCCATGTATGCCTTGCAATGTAAATGAAGATTGTGTTTCAATAATGTTTCTTGTGTTGTTGTGTGGCATTGTGGTTGTTTGGCTTTAACTCAGTTGATGCAACTCCTGCTTACTCCTAAACGATTCAAATCAAAAATTTTAACATTAACTCCAATACTACCTCAGCTGGAGGTGTTGCTTAATAATCAAAGAAGATTATTGGAACAGTATATTAAAGAAAATAACACAAAAATGAAAAATGAAGTAGATTTTCAGATGAAATTGGTTAGATTTGAAGTTAATCATCAGATGAATGCACTAAGAAAGGAAATGGTAAAATTTTTCAAAAGAGCTGGTGCTTCAGTGGATTACACAACTGAACAGCTAGATTCAATCAAAGAGACATCAAAGGTTATTAAAGAGACACAAGCAGGTATTTCAATGACAGTAGATGATGTTCAAACAAATCAAGGAATCTTGAGCAGCAATATGCAAGTGTTGAATAAAGAACAAGTTACACAAACTCTTACAGGTACAGCTAAGATAGAAGCTAGGCTGCAACAGCATGATGCTGCTATACTAGCCAAAATTGATGAGAGCTCTTCAATTCTAAAAGATCAAGTAAAGTTAAATACAGATACTATAGATGACCATCTTCTTAAGGTCAAGAAAATCACTGAAAGTGGAATACATCATCTGGAGGGACAAGTTAGGTTTCAGAAGAATGTTATAAGAGATCATATAGTTGAAGAAGTCCTAAAGGGGGAGAGGTCAATGATTCAAGCCAGCTCTGAGCATGTTGTGTGGACCTCTAACTCTATAAGAGAAATTTTTGGCTATCCTCCCATAGATAATAATAATGATCAAGTTTCTGAGACCAAGCCAGCATCTCTTACATAAATCGAAAAGCAAATTGCCAAAATGTATAGTCCTGAGGGTAAAAGCAAGAGAGAAAACTTTACCAGTGAACAAGTAGAATCTAGCAAAAGGAAGTTCAGAGAAGAAGTTCAATAAAGGGTTGATTTTGAACATTGGTCTCCCTCTTTAAGAGAAATGATTCTGGCAGCATGGGATGCTGTGAAAGGTAATCCAGAAGAAAGAGGGAAATGATATTCTGAAGCTGAGTGGTTGAAGTACAGGGATCAAGAGGAGCTAAAGATAAAATTCAAGGCTGACAAATTGGCTGGGAAAGTTCAGGCAGGTGATAAGGAGCCAATCAGATACTTTCCAAAGCCGTTTGGCTATTTCAAGAGAAGAAAAGAGGTTGCTGAAGTCCTTTCCAAAAGAGCTAAAAGAGGAATAGAGATCAAGGAACCTGAACAGCATTAGGATTTTAATCTTTATTAAGAATTCTCAGAGAAATGTATTTGATATAACTTTGAACAATATTGATGAGCTCCCAGAGCAAACTATCTTTTATTATCATATATATATATATGCCTGTGATGTGATCTTTTTCTTATCATGACATGTTTTATTCTGAACTGCTTGTGATTTTGTGCTTATATGAGAAATCATGTCTGAAATAATTTCTGTTGATAGAATATTTTGGTAATCTAATTTTATAAGGTATTATACTCATTATATCTTGATTACCTGTATAGAAAATATTGATTATTTTTGTAAAGAGGAATATATCATTGACTGAGGTTATGACTTCTTCAAATAGGGGGAGATTGTTGGGACCATTGTCCACAATGTCTTAGATTTGGAGAAGGGAATTTGAAGGCAAGATTAAAAGCGTCGAGACACTACACATCGCTCGACACCTTATTGAAAAAGCGTCGACAGAGATACACAATGCTCAACGTTTTTTTTCTGAGAAGCTCTGAACTGAGAAATGCATAACAGTTCATCTACAGCTAGTTGAGTCATTGTTTATTCTGAAGCCATTAAAGACTGTTGAAGACTTAATGTCATGCTGATGTGGATGAGCATAACAGATGTTGCAGATGGCGGGCTATAAATAGAAGGCATGTCCTATGGGTTTACAAGTTGATCATTCCTATTTTCGAAAGCAATCATATTCTCCGTTGTTTTGAAGGAAAGTCTGAGAAAAAATCTGAAGAAGTCGTCTCCTCTTTCAGAACTGTTCTAACTTGAAGAATTCTTTCAACAATCTAGTGCTGATACTTCTTTCTGAAAAGAGAAGATTAAGAAGGAAGAATCCGTCTTCCTAAAAAGAAGAACAGTCATCACAGCCTGATAAATCAAGAAGACCAAATTGCTGCTGCTGATCTGTTGAAGATTTCTGTCTGATTATTCAGACAGATCAAGAAGACTCAACACTTTGAAGAATCTGAGTCTAAGTATTGTTACTATCTTTATCAATCCCTGTAGGGTCTGAGTTGTCAGATCTGAGTGTAGGATCTTTCAAGGATCTGAGTTTTGGAATCAGGTGTGATCTGAGTTGTAAGATTCAGGGGTGAATCTGAGCTGTAAGCATATAGTTATAAAGACTGAGGTAGGATCTATTGAGATCTGAGTTGGTAGGATCTGTTGAGATCTGAGTTGGTAAGATCTGCTGTGATCTGAGAGAGTAAGATATGTTAAGATCTGAGTCTGTAAGATCTATTGTGATCTGAGCTGTAAGACATGTTTGTGGTCTGAGATCTTGAGGAGATATAAACCCTATCTAGCACAGTGCTAGAGGGGAGAAGGGGGAAAGTGGATTACCCAAGATAAGGGGAACCACTATAAAATTCTGTGTGTTTTTGTTTGTGTTCATTTTCTTGAAATCTCTGATCATTCATTTAGGTTATAATCAAGAACTGCAAATAGTTTTTAAAATAACCTATTCACCCCCCCCCCCCCCCCCTCTAGGTGATTAGCTACCCTTAATTAAAGTCTTTCAGACGGGACGGTCTGTCGATCGACGGGACACACGGTCGATTTTTCACTTAGAAGATTAAAAGGCCACCTTTCTCAGCCGATGGCAAGGATCGACGGGAGCTCCCGTCGATCGACAGGACGGTCCGTTGATCAACGGGACGCCAAGTCAATTTTGACTTAAAAGATTTCTTTTCCCGAATTTTCTAAACTAACCTATCCTACCTCTGCCAAACCTATTTCTGGACTGTCAGGACATACTTATACTTACAACATTACAATTAGAGTGGAGTAAATCAATCATCACTTGCTAACCGTGACTCAAACCTGACCGCCTCAGGTCCTTAGGGCTTCTACCGAGCCCGAGTTGACTGTCGGCGACACAACACATTCCCAAGGGTTCTAGCTCGAATTGAGATGTTACACGAGAGAGCTTACCGTTGAGTAATAACGCTTCCCACGGAGCAGGAACGAGTGGAAGCGCTTTCCTTGGAGCAGGAACGAGCGGAAGTGCATCTCGTGGAGCAGGCGAGAGTAGCGAGCAGGAGGGAGCGCGAGCAATTCCCACGGAGCAGGAGCGAGCGGGAGCGCTTCCCGCGGAGCAGGAGCGAGCGGGAGCGCTTCCCGCGGAGCAGGAGCGAGCGGGAGCGCTTCCCGCGGAGCAGGAGCGAGCGCGAGCGCTTCCCGAGAAACAAGCAAGGGCGATAGCGCGAAGTTGCTTAGAAGCGGGATTAATACCGGTCATAAAGTTGGAGCCGTCATGCGGGTCCGGGCGAGGCCGCGATAAGAAACACTTGGTCCGACTCAACCCGAACCATTTTAGAGAAACCCCATCACATATAGTATTAACCAGGACACCGATAGAATCAAGAGAATTCTAACTAAGTATCGGGTATATTTATCTTAAGTTTGATTGTCAATTTAATGATATAGAGAGGTTAGGCTTGTATTATATATTGTTTGTGATAATACAATGAAGACATCCTTATCGCTCTAATCTTTTTAAATAGAGTGAAGAGCTAGGAACAGACATATTATCAAACCTCATTAAACAATTAACTCGCTTTCCTTCATTCTTTTTCGCCATTATTTAATAATAATATTGGTACTATTTATTTTTGCACTTCAAAGTTCAAACACGGGGAATAATAAAATATAAAATATTATTTCCTGTATGATCTCCCGCATAAAAGTTCTTTTGTATTAAAATACAGCTGGCATGATTATAAATTATTGACAGCTGAGCGCTGATGCTGATGGCCATCGGACGTGAGGTCCATTACTAGTATAAAAAAAAAATTAGGGATAAGTGCTCCTTACCGCTCGAGAATTAAAGGGTTCGTTTGGCTCGGCTTATTTGCTCCGGTGAGTTTGGATAAAATTGTCATTGTCATAGAATGTATGTTTGGTATGACAAATGTTACTATCATTACCAAGAAAAGAAACTAGTTATAAGCATAAAATGTTTGGTATGACAATGAAGTTTTTATCCAAACTCACCGGAGCAAATAAGCCGAACCAAACGAAGCCTTAATTTTAAAAATATTGCAAATTCAATTTGAAATTTTTATAATATGAAATTTGTTTTTAGCTCACATTGACCTTATAAAATTAAGATGTTGTTATTAGTAAACTCATTTACGTTAGCAAATATTACTATTTGCAAATCATTAAATTCAAAAAAATGTTATTTAAAAATTATTTTATTATTAGTAACTCATCCATTTTTTTATTAAAAAAACAAAACCATCTAATAAGTTGCATCCATTCATTCCTAAAAAAGAATTATATTAAACAATTTTTGTTAGCATCACATATAATTTACGTAAACAAAATTTCTCCAAGTTCTTCAAATCTTCTTTAAGTACCCCAAAATATCTTCAAGACCCTCAAAAATTTTTGAAGAGCTCCAAAATATTTAAGACTGCACAAACAAAAGAAAACCATTAGTAAGTAATGCTATGTAAACAAATAAATTTGGAAAATTGAAAACTATTCGGAAGCGATCTTACATTTCATTTCTTTAAATTGAGCATGCATTCTCATAAACTTAACATTTGTGGATGATATCGCCTCCAAGAAGAGTAGAGTGGTGGTCGTTGGCTCTCTTTATTCATGTACAATCCGACGATATGATTATCAATAATCAAGCCGATGAATATGACTTTCCGGACATGAGGAAGTGATGAATCTAATGGTAAAAAAATTAAACTTTGATTTTTGAAATATGTGTCACGCCAATATTGTAGCAAGTTGAAATCATTAACTTTATATCGGGAATGTGCTTTTAAATGTACAATTCCATGATTATGTGTTTCACATTTAACTTTTATTGTCCATTCATCAGTGATGAAGAAACACGAACCTTAGACCAGCAACCGCGAGGAAAAAGGGGAATCACGAGCAGGTTTTGGGGGACGATGCCGGAATCACAAGCTTAGACCTAGAATAACGGGAAGAATGGTGTGTAACCTACATATTTGTTAGTATGAGTTTATTAGAATCGAAAAACAACATAAATTTTTTGAACCGGATTTTTTTGGGGTCTGATTATATACAAAGTGGGTTTACTAATAGCATCACCCACAAAATTATACAAAGAATAATTAATCTAATTTTCAATTGGTTCAACCTAAATAATAGAAAAATATTTAAATTTTAAATTATTTTTATAAATAGAAATGAAATTTTATATTAAAATAATAAAAAAAATATATAATATTTAAATGTATATATAGTTTAAGTAAGTTTTATAAGTCTGGGAATTATCGTGGTTACAAATTTAAGGGCTTCAATAATTCATTTAAAAACACCGGCATCCATAAATATTTTTTATGAATTCTAGGAATGCCAAAAGTGCCGAGGCGCTTCTTCTTCAAGCTTGCATTCTTAAAAAAAAAGAGCAATGTTATTAGAAAATAAATAATGAACATGTTTATACCATTACTTCATGTATCTGGCAAATTAACAATAGAACTTGCACGCTCGTCATAATGCGCATCTCTAAATATGACATATAATGTATGTCTCATGCTTCTACCACTTAATCATAATATCTTTACCACAGAAATAACTATTAGGAGTGCACATTCTTCATCCATTAACACATGAATAAAGTGATTCAAGTTTACAAATCCAATATTTTTTCTTTCTTCCGGAGGTGCAAAATGCAAAGGAATCAAGGAATGTTAAAGACTGAAATGACAAGTAATGAATCAGTACCACATTGTAGCATGATGCGATGATCAATCTCATATCTTGCATTGACATCCATTTGCTAAATAGAGCTGACACTACACTGCAATCGGAGATGACAATAGTTCTTGCATCCTTAAATATCCAAAAATGCTTGTGTGCAGTTTTTATCTTGATTGCGCATTTCTAAGAAGAGTTCTTGTCAAACTTGCGGCAAATTTTCCCTCATATGCAACGCATAACATAGTACTCAGTATCAGCAATGTTCATCCCCACGCATATTTATAATGTCAATTATATGGTATGAGATGTATAGTGCTTTGCGGATGCTACGTAGAAAACAGTTGTTATTAAAAAAAAGACTGATATTATGTGCAAATCGGTTTTGGCTATGTGCAAACCATCAAAACTCGCGCTTTTTAAAAATACGTCTTATAGGTGCATTTTTAGGAAAAATGCGCGAGACTATTATGGAATGTTTCGCGCCTTTTGAAAATACGCCTTATAGATGCATTTGTAGGCAAAATGTTCAACACGAAAGTTGTAAATTTCGACGAGATCTACAACTTTGATGCTGAAGACTTTTCCTAAAAATACACCTATAAGGCGTATTTTTACAAAGCGCGAGTTTTGATGGTTTGCACGTAGCCAAAATCGGTTTGCACATAACATCCGTCTAAAAAAAATCGTGCAATTAGTTTTCTAGGTATACCTTTCTTGCTTATATGTTATGGTTGATCATTTAGAAGAACTTGTTGAAATAATGATTGATTTCTTTTAGTTGATTTGTAATCATCATTGCACTTTTTAGTGCTTCCTTTAGACCTTTAAGCTTTTTTCGGATTATTGGTTCTAATATTTGAGATGTTGTTCGATCAATTATTGTAACAATAGGCCTGGTCAGAACCCCGCGCCATATTGATCACACTAGCTAGACGTTAATAAGATAATAAACAGAACAAAAAACTACACGAGAGTATAAATAAGCACAAGCGGAAGCTTTTCCTAAAATTGCTAAATAAGATGTCCACCTACTCAGGAATGACACTTTAAAGTTATGGCCTTAAGGTCTTACATTTGTTGGATCGTTAGGCGCCCTTAGAGGGGGGGGGGTGAATAAGGGTTTTAAAAAAACTTGTGTTATATTTTGATATATTTGAACTTATAAAATATTAAGATAAGAAATCAAGCAAATAAAATTGAGACATCATTTTATTAATATGAAAAGAAGAGTTACAAAACTTGATTTCTTATAACGCTAGAAATCGAAGGCGAATAATAAATAGATTTTTTCGTTTTCTATCCCGACTCGTATCCCCACGAACCGGTGGCCCTAGCCTATCCTTCCCCGGATACAGCCTCAAGCCGCTCTAGCCAATCCTTCCCTGGATATGGCCTCGAGCACCCCCTAGACCTAACCTAGATCTAGTCGCCAACATGAGGCAAATTTCTGCCCTAAGTCCTACCCAGACCTAGTCGCTAACACGAGGTGAATTCTCTAACGGTTTACAAAAGATATGTAAGGACAATAATAAAAACTTCCTCTAAGAAGCTTCTGAAGTCGGAGACGAAGGATCGCTGTAGAATAAGCGAGGTTGAAGCGATCTCCCTTTGGATATAGCGTGATGAAGTCCTCCTTCAGAAACTCTCTAAGCTTTTGGTGAGAGATCAACTCTCGGCCGAATACGGCTCTGGAATTGTGGCACAAAACCTCTCTTAAACTTGTGTAAGGAAAAATGAGAGAAGAGACCTCCTTTTATAGGAGTGAGCGCTAGCGCTACCGCCGACGCTATCCCTGTATAGAATTATTCTGTGTGCACGTATCTTTTATTACAGGGAAACTCTGCCGCCTTGCCTCGTGTGCTCCGCGCTACCTCCTACGTTATTCGTTATCGCCTGGCGCTAGCGCCTTCAAAAGATGCTCCCGGAATTTCGCTAATCATAACTAGCGCCTACGCTAGGTGCTAGCGCCTGCGCTAGTAGGCATGTTGGAATTTTGGGTTCAAATCTTCGGGCAACCTTCTTATGTTATCCCTGAGTCATACGGACTTGTTTCATGCACACATAAGCACACAAGATCAAATACACATAGGATTTTTTATTCTCAAACCTAGGAGATGCGGAAGACCATGTTCCAACAAACTCTCCCTTTTGATAATGACAAATCTATTAATGATAAATCAGAGCATTAATATATAAGCATGATGAAACCTACTTGTGTGTGTGTGAAAGTGATGACTTAGGATAATGTCGATTTAAGTATTTAGAATTGCTCCCCCTAAATACATGCTCTCCCTATGTGAATGCTCCCCTAATATGTAAGCTATCATCATAATCATTAGTCATGTTAGTTTTCTCATTTGATAGCGATGAATATTTATCATGTTAGTTCTCCCCCTTTTGTTATTAGCGAAAGTGGGCAAGGAAGCAATAAACATAAAAGAGTATTTTTTGATAAAAAGATAAGACATGATCAAGTTTTTTAGAGGAAATGATAAGTGTTGGATTAGTAGGCGCCCTTAGAGGAGGGGGGGTGAATAAGGGTTGTAAAAACTTATATTTTATTTTGGAATACTTGAAATAATAAGAGATCAAAATAGTGATTTTGAATAAAGATATAAATTGTTTTATAATGAAAGAGAGGATGATAAACAATTTAGAGAAATGAGGTTCAAATCAATTTTATTACACAAAGAGAGACATGATTATTATTAATAAAATTGATTACAAAATTCGATTTCAATGACGCTAAAAATCAAGGCGAAATATGAAAGATTCTTTTTGTTTTCTATACCGACTCGTATCCCCACGAACCAGTTGGCTTTAGCCGATCCTTCCCCGGATACGACCTCAAGCCGCTCTAGCCAATCCTTCCCCGGATATGGCCTCGATCACCTCCTAGACAAACACCCGAGACCTAGTCCCTAACACGAGGCGAATTTATGCCCTAAGTCCTACCCAGACTTAGTCGCCAACACGAGGCGAATTTACTGCACAATTTAAAAGAGATGGATAAATGAAATAACAATAATATAAAAATTCCCTATATGGATCTCTTGGAGAAGTAGACGAAGACCCGCAGAGTATGATCGTAGTCGATGCGGTCTTTCGTCACGACGATGAAGCGTGTTGACATCTTCTCCATGGATCTCCTTAAGCCTTCATGGAATTGTGGGAGTATCTCTCTGAACCTTCCTCTCTATGTTGTAGTACGAAGCTCTGGAATTTAGGATCTCAAGAGGATGAAGAAGACAGATCCAAGGGGTCCTTTTTATAGCCTCAGCGCTAGCGCCTGCGCTAGCGCTACCGCCGGCGCTATCCCGGATTAGGCATTATTCTGCGCAGGAGAATCTTTAGTCCGAGGAAACATTTCTATTTTGCCTTCCGTGCTCCGCGCTACCGCCTGCGTTATCCTCTACCGCCAGGCGCTAGCTCCTTCTAAATGTGCTCCCAGATTGCACTAATCATCACTAGCGCCGGGCACTAGGTGCTACCGCCGGCGCTAGTGGGCATGTTGGATTTCTTGGCTCAATTTTGGGGACAACCTTCATATGTTATCCTTGATTCATATGGACTTTGTTTCCTGCACACTTAAACACACAAGATCAAATACACATAGAATTTGTTATTCTCAAACCTAGGAGATGGGAAATACCATGTTCCAACAAACTCCCCATTTTGATAATAACAAATCAATTAATGATAAATCAGAGCATTAATATATCAGCATGATGAAACTTACTTGTCTGTGTGTGAGAGTGATGAGTTAGGATAATTATCTATTTTAGTATTTATAATTGCTCCCCCTAAATACATGTTCCCCTAATATGTAAGATATCATCTTAATTAATCATGTTAGTTTTTCATTTTGATAGCGAATTTTATTTATCATGTTAGATCTCCCACTTTTGTTATTAACAAAAGTGGGTAACGAAGCAAAACACACAAATTTTTTGATTAGAAGTTAAAGGCATGATCGAGCTTTGAGAGAGAAGGAAAATGATAAGGATTTTTAGAATAATTTTCATAGAAATAAATCAGAGTTTTTAGCTTAATGATGAACAATATAACATTTGCCAAGTAATTAGTATTATCATGTTTGTTTTTCCTTTTTATATAAGAGTTTTAAGCATAAAACTGTAATGATTTCCAAGTAACTAATCTACCCAGACAATATGTTTACACCCTAGCCCCGTACTAAGTGACGGATGGGCATGAGGAGTTGCATACATGCCGTAGGTTGGGGTGTTAGTTCCATATGCAAACACTAGAAAAACTCAACCCAACACTCTTTCCCCCTAGTGCCACGTAAGGCCCCACTGGAACCCTCCGCGGTTATAGACAAGACATGACTTAGAGGTTAGGTTATCTAATGTATACAACTCTACTCCCCCGCTATGGTGAGATATGTAATCATGGGATAATAATCATTGGAGATATTTAGCGTTTGAGTATAATGATGAGTTCATAGTATATTTTTTATTTGAACATTTTTTTCAAAGACAAACTCACATAGCTAATTTGAAATCCATTAATAAATCAGAGTTTTAGCATTGCGGAAGACTTAACATTTTGGAATATATAAGAACATCCTTTTAGCAATTAGGAACTCAAAACACACTTTGATTTGAAATTTAAGAAGATGTTTTTTTATAAGCAATATTTCACTTATTGGAGGAGTGTTTAGCATAAATATGATATTCGTGTTAAATAACCAATATAAATTCTACCAAGCAAGTTGAGAGGACCCAGAAAAAAGAATTTTGAGATTTAAGACTTTGATATAAGCAGGAAAGCGCATGGTAAAAATATATGGTGATGATGCGGAAGACTTATAGAAATACAAGAAACATCTTTTTGTAATCATGTCTATTCATAAGAAGATATATGAGTTAAATTCCAAAAAGGAAGATGTTTTTTGTAAATAATTTTTCATTTTAAAATCTTTAAGTAATAAAGTAATCAAACATGAAATAATGTTTTCAAAAAGAGATTACTACAACATTATATTAATTCACAAATTCAAAACATACAAAATATTGTAGAGAGCATGCTAGGTTGTCTAGTGCATTTATATATATAAAGAGTAGTATGGAACTTAGCATTAGGATCCAATACTCATGAGAAGAAGTGTTATGGAAGATAATGATGTGCACATAAGTGTATTTTGAATAGAGTAAACAAATAATTTAATCATAAATACAAGACATATGTAGAGTAAAGTGCACAATAAAACACAAATAATTTTACTTCCACACACTTCAATGCACATATAAAAAAAAGTACAACTACCAAGGTTCTTTGCACACACAATGCTCATTAAGACTTATCAGGGTGCAAAGTAGTGTTTGGGGGATCACATACTTTATTTTTCAATATTGATTTTTTGTGTTCTAGTGTACTTAAGAATAAGTGGTGTAAAAATGAAGGTTTGCACAAGACACTTTTACTATTCTATCCAAGGTGCTCAACCTCACAATGCTTACTAAGACTTATCAGGAGGTTCAAGTAGTGCTTGGTGGAGTTATCTTTGTCAATTTATTTCATGATTATTTTTTATACAAAGTTCTCCGAATACACTTGTTTTGCAAACCAATGTAATTTTGAAAGCACAACCACTTTTCTTAATTTTTTAGAGTGCAAATAAATGTAGTGTAGGTAAGATACTTGTGCAAATTTAATTCGTTGTACAATTACAATACACAAGCAAGCATTCTTGGATTAAAAACACATGTAGACTTTGCCAAAATAAGTGAGTGAATAAATATCATTATCAATCATAAAACATTTGCTCGTACTTAGAGGCATGCTAAGTTTGGTTCTACACAACTTTTTTATTATAATTGGTGCACATATGAGTAGATATATCAAAGCATGATAAAAACAATATTCAAAGTAGTTTGAACCGATGAATTGTATTTGATTTTTGCATATAGAAATAGAAATCAAACAAATAACCAAAGAATGGAAGTAAGAAAAATATTTTTTGTAATTTGGCTTTTATAATTTTGTATTTTAATTTTTTCAAAAATCAATTATAGGCATAGATGCAAAAATTTGTAGTACATATAAAATAATATATTTTTAGTGATTTTTCAGAATTTTAAAATTATAGAAAATCGGACACTCGAGCTAGCGCCGGCGGTAGGTCTTAGCGCTGCGTTAGCTCACAAAGAGTGCTTATTGTGAGTATTTGGCCCAAATTTTCTTCGATTTTATTTCCGATTTCACTTAATTATGACTGAGCAATATAAGACCTATCTAATACAGTGAAATCTTTTGAAGAAAATGCAAAATTTTGCGGAAGTTAAATTTTAACTCATGAGGTCAAAACCCAAATTATGATTCATATGTTTTAAAGAGTTTTTGAGAAGATGTCCACACGTTGTTACATGTTAATTCTCCAAATTTGTCGATGAAGCCTAATAACTTGATTTAATTAAAATATCTTATAGCAAATTTATAGTTCAATTTATATGAATACTATATGATATTTATAGGCAATGATTTAAATAGCAATAGATTGGTCATCAAAATAAAATATGATTTTGAATTTTGATTTATTTGATTTATAAACTCATTAAGTTTTAAGAGATAAGATCATATTTCCAATAACCATAACATGATAGCTTACAAAATAGGAAAAAAAAAAGGAAAAATAACGAGACATTAAAGCATATCATGAAGTAGAAAATTTGAATATTTTATTTTTGAAAATATTCCACTTCATGCATTTGGTGATACCTAATGAATAAGAGATTTAGGTATCCAAAGGGGACCAAGTGCGGTGGTTCCTTTGGGTACCCAAATATAACGTGTAGGTTTGTGGGTAGATATTGATGAATGGGTCCTTTCATGTGAAGTTAATGTTTCAGTTTTAATTTTGGGCCTCCATTCAAATCTTGGTTTATTGCTATTCTTATGCATCAAATTTCTATTGTGATTATCTTTATTTTGAAAATTATAATTGGAAGTATCGTTCATAGGAAATTGGAAGTATCGTTCATAGGAAATTTGTGTAGTTTTATTTTAAAGTTGGGAGAAACATGGTTTTGTAAATAATAGTGATTTTGATTTACAAATCCTTTGTGTTCCTTACTCCAATTATTAAACTTAGTTAAGATGTTCATATTCATATTCAACTTGTTTTTAGATATAGTTTGATATTGTGAATTTATATTTATAATTTGCATAAGCAAGTTGATTTTTTATTTTAATTCATCATTTTTTATCTTTAGATTATGCCTAGCTTTATTATAAGCAATTGTGCTATTTTTAAAAGTAAAAACAATAGAGTCAATATGATTTTGATAGTCATTTCTAAATTCCTCAAATGTTTCGTCCATCTTTTTGATTTCAATTTTATAACTTTTGCATGTAGCACAATCACTTTTCAAAGATGAATTTTCTAAAGATAATTTTTCATTTTGTTCTTTTACAATTAATAGTTTTTTTCAAAATCCTTGAATTTTTCTTTAATATTATTACAATCAAAACACGGTTTTATATTTTCAATTAAAGTGCAAGGTGGAGAATAATCAAACACATCAAGCTTTCTTTCTACATTAATTTTAGCTTCTAAGTTTTTATTTTCTAAACGTAATTTTGAATTTATATTTTTTAATTTCTTAATTTTACGCTTAGAAGTTTGTAGCAATTGTAATGCAGAAATAGAATTGCAAAAGATGGAATTTGATTTCCTTATAGCACTTTTGGGCGCGATGAGATTTGAGCACAGAGTTCCTTTGTTATCTTTATCTTTTGGCATTCGTCTTCCAAAGACATGATTTCTTCTTTTCCACTTGATGTGCTCTCCATTGATTCATCATGAGAGGCGCTTTCTTGAACATCTTTGCAAGCTTTTATGTTCTCCAATTTTTGCGTTTGTTTTATGCCTGTAGATGGAGAATCATAAGTTATCTCAAGAAACTTCCACATCTCGTATGCAGTAGGAAAAGTATGAATGAGTTTGGAAATATTTTGATCTAACGCACAAAATAGACTATTCATAGATTTTGCATTTAAAACCATTTCGTTTTTATTTAATACGCTAGGTGGCTTTTTAATAGTAAAATTCCAAACTTTTTCATATAAAGCTTTAAGAAAATTTTCCATTACTATTTTCCATCCTTTACAATTTCTTCCTTCAAATAAAGGTGGTCTAAGAGATTTTTCTTCTTCATAAAAATTTACCCCACTAGTAGAAGCGAGATCATGAGACGCCATTATTCCTGGTTGTTAAGCCGATTGGAATAAAACCTCTCTGATACCACTTGTTAGATCGGTAGGCGCCTTTAGAGGTGGGGGGGGGGGCTGAATAAGGGTTTTAAAAACTTATATTATATTTTGGAATACTTGAAATAATAAGAGATCAAAATAGTGATTTTGAATAAAGATCTAAATTGTTTTATAATGAAAAAGAGGATGATAAACAATTTAGAGAAATGAAGATCAAATCAATTTTATTACACAAAGAGAGACATGATTATTATTAATAAAATTGATTACAAAATTCGATTTCAATGACGCTAGAAATCAAGGCGAAATATGAAAGACTCTTTGTTTTCTATACCGACTCATATCCCCACGAACCGGTTGGCTTTAGCCGATCCTTCCACGGATACGGCCTCAAGCCTCTCTAGCCAATCCTTCCCCGGATATGGACTCGAGCACCCCTAGACCTACACCCAAGACCTAGTCGCCAACACGAGGCAAATTTCTGCCCTAAGTCCTACCCAGACCTAGTCAGCAACACGAGGAGAATTTACTACATGATTTAAAAGAGATGGATAAATGAAATAACAACAATATAAAAACTGTTGGATCTGTAGGCGCCCTTAGAGGGGGGGGATGAATAAGGGATTTAAACTTTTCGAGAATATTTAGAGAAAATAATTCTATGTTGCTACCGCCAGCGGTAGTGTTACCGCTCGGAGTTAGTGACAGAGAAAATACGTTTAGGTTAAGCCAATGAAAATCAGTGAGCACGAATCAGAGATGAAGAAACAAACATATTTTCATTAATATTAAAGTGAAACAGTTATGATTACAAAAACTTTTCCCAATGATGCTTGGAAAGAGGCGACCAATGAAAACTCTTTTGGTTTTCTATACCGACCCTTCTCCCAAGGACCGGTTGGCTTTAGCCTATCTCTCCTAGATAAGGCCTCAAGCCGCTCTAGCCAATCTATCACCAGAAAGGCCTCGAGCACCCCCTATATCTACTCCCTAGACCTAGTCGCCAACACGAGGCGAATTTTCCTAGTCCCTGCAAGGCCCTAGTCGACGTGTGGCGAATTCCTCTACCGAACAAAAGATAAAATAAAATTCATACAAAACAAAAACTAAAAACTCCCTTAAAAGAAGAACTTGATGTCGATGTAGATGCGATCGGATCGGTCTTCAAGTTCTTTGCATTCACGAACATTGACGGAGTTCTTCAGGCTGCTTGGAGAAGGCTCTCACAAGTGCTCTGAATATGTGGCTTCAATTCGTTCTTTCTCAGCAAGCAACAATGGAGGAGGCACGCGTCTTTAAATAGAATCAGCTGCAATCGCCAGCGGTAGCCACATTAGGCAATGAACAGGCACACAGATTGTGGCAGATTAGGCAATATTTGAGCGCCAAACTTTGTGCTCCGAATAGCGCGCCGCTGTAACGCTAACGCGCCACGATAGCGAGATATCCTTCCTTCAACCAATATCTCCTTCTATATTTGCTCCTCAATTACATGCAGACGGGAAGATTCCAAAAGCTACCGCTGGGCATTAGCATTAACGCTCAACGATAGTACTTGTCAAATTAGCGTCCTGTCGACATTCCTTTTTCTCCACTGTTTCCTTCTCGTCAAATGTTTCCATTTATATTAGCGCCAGTGGTAGTGCTAACGCTCCGCGGTAGAGCACATCTCTTTTCGTCGGACAGCATCTTCGTCGAGCTGGCCTCATATTTCGTCAAGCGTAGCTTTCATTTCGTCGAACGAACACAAGCGCTAGTGGTAGTTCTAACACGCCGCGGTAAAGTATGCTTTTCATCGAGCGCCGTGGTAGAGCATGCAGTTCATCGAACGCAATTTCGTCGAATGCAGCTTTCATTTCTTCGAACGCCAGTTCGTCGAATGCAGGTTTCCTTCTCAGCGATTTCCATCTCAGCGGTTTTCATTTCGTCGAACGCAGCTTTCATTTCATCGAACGTAACTTTCATTTCGTCGAACGCAGTTCCGTTCTCAGCGGTTTCCTTCTCAGTGGTTTCCGTCTCAGCGGTTGTTAACGCGGGGTGTTAACAACTAACGCTAGCCGTAGTTCCTTTTTTAGATAATCTTTATCAATTAGCATCCTGTTCATAGGGTTATATAACTATAGTTCCTGCACACAATAAACACAAGAAAGATCAAATACAATAGGATTTGTTATTGTCAAACCAAGAGATGCGAAAAGCATGTTCCAACAAACTCCCCCTTTTGATAATAACAAATCCCTTTAGAAAGAAATACTTCAAAAGATAGGAATTGTGTTTATTAAAAAAGGATAAGCATGAAATTTAAGATATGTGCAAATGCTCCCCCTACAACAAAACTTCCTTTGAATCTACTCCCCATACATGTGAATTCTTTCAAATTTATTCTCCCCCTTTTGGTATTATCAAAAGAGGGTGGAGAGAAAGTCAAACGTTAATGTGTGCAATAAAAGTGTAGAGAGAGAATGATCAAGATAAAGAGTTAAACGCTTAGGAAAACATACAATATATAGAAGTGAAAGAAAGGAATGTGAAGAAATTGTCATAAGGAAACCACTTGTTGGAAAAACGTAATCATGATCGAGCGTACAAGTAGTAAAGATGTGGAAAGCATGAGGAAATATATTTTTGAGGTGAACATCTATATAAGAATGGTGAAGCATGGTAAATGATTAGGAGTTTTATATATAACAAAAATAGATGTTGTTGCAACAAAACCATACACTTGTTATGAAAGGTAAGCAATAAAGAGTACACAAGGCGTAGCGGAAAAAATATGTAAGCATGATACAATATATCAAGTCAAGATAGAAGAATACAATGTCATAAATTGAGAAATCAAGTACACTTATACATTGTATTGATCATGCAAAGCTATCACTACAACAATTTTGGTCTTTAGCAACGCTTGAAAAATGTTGTCTAAAACTGCAAACTGTTGCCAAAACATAGATAACTGTTGTCATAGGGTGTTTTCCTATACCCGTGTTACCAAAGATCTAAGGCAACAATTTTCATATCTTTAGGCAACACTATACAAAAACTGTTGCCTATAGCCTTAGAATAGGCAACAATTTTTCGATAGACCTATTGCAACATTTTAGAAATGTTGCTTATAGAGTTACAGTTAAAAACTGTTGTCAAAAGATACAAAGCCAACCCTTCAAAAATGTTGCCAAAAAACTGAGACATTTAAAAAAAAACCGCCAATGCCGCGACATTTTAGGGGTGCGGACGGCATCACTTATGATACTATATCTACATTTCAAGGCAAACCACAATCTAGATGTAGTAGTATCTTTATCTCTCTTTCTCTCTCTCGGAAGCATCAACACAAAACACAAATTGATTGGCATACTAAATATGTGATTCAATAAATCTTCCTTCTCAAACATTTCTTTATATATTTTTTAAATGTAAATGTAAATGTAAACAAACAACAGATGTTGGTTGCGCCCCAACAATACACATTTTGATGAGGTTTACGGAAGGGAATTCATTGTTACAAAGCTGATGACAAAATGCTCTCAGATTTGAATTATTGGCTGAAAATATGCATCTCTCACAACCAATTATTCTCAATTGGCGTCTGAAAGTATCCTGGTTAGCCTAGAAATTTTGCGGGTCAAACTCTGATTCTTCGCTGGATGGTGGTCCTGCGCAAAGGGCAAACCTTCATGCCTTGCCTTTCGTGAAGCTCGTTGCATGTCGCGCAGACAACCTGGTGGGCGCATGGAAGGAAAACACATTTCCACCACTCCATTTTATTATGTTTATTAAGTAGTATGGATATGACTTCCTGATCCTCTACAAGAGTAAAGACAATATTTCAGAAACATTATGGAATTAAAGAAAAAAATATACAAGATAGATCTCAATAGAGAAAATATATAGCAAGTCAGATAAACACAAACCAATGCTCCAGTAGCAATCATCAACTTTGACAGATTGATAAAGATAACCCTACAGATAAAACAAGGTTTTGAACGTCTTCAAATTTATTTATCCATCCATGAAAACAGATCATA
Source organism: Dactylorhiza incarnata (assembly GCA_033032865.1). Classification (NCBI taxonomy): domain Eukaryota; kingdom Viridiplantae; phylum Streptophyta; class Magnoliopsida; order Asparagales; family Orchidaceae; genus Dactylorhiza; species Dactylorhiza incarnata. The sequence continues at coordinate 18,213,376 of JAWHQI010000001.1, read as the reverse complement.
AATAAGAGCAGAATTAAATTCAAATAACTGAGAAAATAAAGCAAGTGGCTTACATCAATAATTGCAGGTTGTCCCTTCAGCCCAGCCTTTAAATGGTTCTTCTTTATTTCACAGATCACAAGCCTTGATTTGGTGCCTCGAGGAACTTTGATGTTAACATTAACCTCTTTGAGTGTCTGGGTCCAATTATACTTCTCCAGGTCAAAACCATTGCCAACATTTGGTTCTAGATAATAATTAAGAAAATAAGTAACTACTCAGATACGATAGCAAAAACTCTGATATTCAGATTCTTGTTCCAGTTCTATTTGGCTATTTACCTATTACATTCAAGAAGGAATTTCAAACAACACTAGTGAAATGCAACATATATACTAGATAACCGGCACTGAATCATAGCTGATGATAATCGACACTGCACGAGTAAAAGTTCGCTCGCATAATGTTTGAGAACATTTATGAATGCACCAAAATTAGTCTACTTAAACAGCACAAAAATGTAGCAGGAATGGGAATTGAACCTGAAAAACAATGGCGGCAGATGCTTTTGTATGAGAAGCTGACACAACATCGCAGAGGGCATCGAGTACCTACATGCATGTGAAAGGAATATCAAATTTCAAATGAAATCAGAATAAACTTAATGGAGTAAATTATGGAAGTAAGCAAAATAGAGATAAAGTCATTGTCATAGAGTTAACTAAACCCCAAAACAGGTATTACGACATATATCAGAAGCATCAGCATGTGGTCGTGGAATTTTTTCCATCCTTAGCAGATTATAGATGTTCTTTCACAAGATAGTATATATTTATGTTGAAACCGATTTCTCGATCCCTCGTAGAGCTCGGGGCCCTCACCGAAATGAGGGGCGGCTAGCCCTTACTGATCCCTCGAGGAGGGTGGACGGAAGATTAAGAAATTGACTAAGACCTTAGTCACAGCGAGGAGGTCCCTCCACTAACCCGGAAGATCGTTGAGCGCTTCCCCTCCCAAGCCAAAGCTGAGACTTGGGCACCTTGGAGAGCTCTGGAAATGCTAACCAAAGAAAGCCTAAGGAGAGGGAAGCTCAAGTGAGATCCCCTCCAAAGGTGCCCTTAAGGTCCTATTTATAAATTTTCTGATCTGGTCTGCAAATAACAGGATTCCGCCTTTAGATTTTACTATCTGCACCCCAAATGGGTCTGCCAACAGCCAAGCTCCGCTGTTTGGAGAGGCTAAGGGCAGACCACCAAGGGTAAAATGCTAAGTTGACCCTAATGATTTATGGATAAGGGGGTGCGATGACCTTACTGTCGGAGCTCTCGCAGGCCTTCTCGCGGGTCCTGTCCGCGATATCTCTTCCGGGGGATCGCCTTGCGAGAACCTTGCTGAAGGAGTTCTCGCGGGTCCTCTCGCGAATACTGCCGGCGGCGTCTCTTTTAGAGGGTCGCCTCGCGAGGATCTCGCTGCCTGTTTTGGTGGTCTGCCGAGGTCTCATCGGCTGGGGGCCGATCTCGGCGAGGTCTGGATCTCGCCACTCCCGTCTCGCTCGATTTCCTTACCTGGCGAATATCGGGGTTGTACACAATCCCCGCTCTTCGCGAGGACTAATGTCCTCGCGAAGAATCGTCCAACCCCTGATATTCGACCGCTCCCGGATGACCTGTCAGGAATCTTTGGTGGGACCCACCCCGTAGGCTATAAATATCATCCCGAACTCCTATTGGCGCGCGCCGTTCCTTTTCTTCCCTTTCTTATTTTAGCCGCCTGGAGATGCCGATCTCCGAAGAAGCAGAGGCTCGCCTGAGGGCGATGAGAGCTGGTGGGCTACCTTCCTCGACCAAGGTCCCCGCCTGGATGAACCGGCCGCCCCCCGTTCAATCGCCGAAAGTTAAGAAGGCGAAGGCGGCTCGTCGCTCCGGCGACGACTCTGTGATGTTGGACTCCTCCCCGGATGATCGTCGTCCCGAGGAGGTATGAACTACTCGAATTCACGTCGATGAATCGCTCCTCACTAATTTTCACTCGCAGGATGCTTTGCCGAACGAGAACATTGGAGAACCCGCTGAGGGGTCTCGCAAGAGTCCACAGACGGACCTGAACCTTGCGCGGAAGGATGTCACCGGTATGATCTTAATCTCGCATACCATAATACTTTAACCCGTATATGACCGTTACTATTTTCTTACAGTCTCGCCCTTGAAGTCCCCGGCCCGCCCGTCGTCGCGGCCGCCTTCTCCGCCTCCTCCAGGTAAAATCATAGATAAGCCCGGGTTCCAGCTCCTGACGAGCGAGGAGACCGGTGGCTCCGCACCGCCAAAGATTCCCCCGACCAACAGCACAGCTTATCCCGCCGGCCTGGGCAAATCCCTCTACCCCCACTACGGCAATGTGTTCCAGGGCCGTCCTTCGACTTCTCGCCGCCCTCTCGGTAAGCGTTATGGCCTCGCCGAAACCCCGCGTGATCTCGCGCTCGCCATCTAATCTTTTAAAATCTTGCAGACAATGCCGAGAATCCACATACCGATTCCGAGCTGGGTGATGACGAGATGTCTCCCCTTCCTGACCAGGTGGAGGAATTCTTAGGGGATCCGCGAGATCCGGAGATGATGAAGCAGCGAGCCGCGGAACTCTTGAGGAAGCATGGGCGAATGCTGATGGATCTCAATATGCAGGCGAGGCGGGATAGGGAAGCCGCGGAGGATAGGCACGCGGTCCTGATGGAGGAGTGTGCGAGGCTCCGGCAAGCGAGACACCGCGATCAGGATGAGATCGCCACGACGCCGGAGGTGCACATAGCGAGAATGAGAGACTACGCTTACCTCATGGACCGGGAGGGTCGTTTGGCAGAGGAATACTATAATTCTAGGGCACCGCCGAGGTCAGGGTCGCGGGGTGGCGGCCGGTGGAAATGGCTACCCCATGATTCCCGCTAATTGCTATGTTGTGGAATTACTTGTAATAGGTGTCACTGTTTTTGAACTATCTCGATATGTTTCGTGGCTCGCGTTATTGCCGCTGATGCTGGCTTCTGACAATTACCATTATTTTTATGGTTTCTCGCTCGCTGTTCATGGATCTATTTTAAGTTATATTGTGCTCACGAGGACCCTCTATTTTCGCTAGACGTATTCCGAAAAAATGTTTATACTAACCTTGCCGGTTCACCTCGCACATGGCCATGATGTGATGTTTTTGTTGATACTCGTGCTCGCCGACGTTTGGACTTCTTCCCGCCCTTTTGCTTCGACTATAAATAGGTGGTCTTGACAGGGCCAACCACCGCATTTATTCTCGATCTTCTTCTTCTTCTACTGCAGAGCTCTCGCTCTTTCTCGTTCTCGCGTTCCTCCCTTCTTCGCAGGTTTTCTAGATGGGCGGCGACGCGGAGTCGGAGGGTCGGCGAAGGGTCGCGAAGGCCTTTGCCGAGCATAGCTTTTTTTCCTGCAACTTGACGGATGAGGAGTACTTTAGCGCGGTCGCTGATTACGTCACCCCCCCCCCCCCCCCCCCCGTTCGAGGCACGCCGCCCTAGCGAGGACGACGTGATCAACGACCCGTTGGTCGACGAGCTGGCCATTCCTACCGACCATTTCGTGGTCGGTTTGCGCCTTCCCTTATGGCCAGAAGTTCGCCAGGTAATAATCGTTCTCGCTTACTTCTTATTTTTTGCCACTCGAGTCTCGCTCGCCACGCGGACTAATCCTGTTCTCGCTGTCTGTTAGGTGCTCAAGCATTATGGCGTGGTTCCCGGCCAGCTCACACCCAATGCCATGGCGGTGGTCACCGCTTTCGCCTGCTACCTCCGCGAGGAGCGAATCGAGTTCAGTCTCCCGGCCTTCCGGAAGCTGTTCTCATTTCGGGCCTACAAAGATGGGACAGCCTACTTCGTGGGCACGGGCCCGAAGGTGGTTGAGACCGTCAACAAGGCCCACTTCTGGGCCCAGAAGTTCGTCGTCGTCAAGGGGAACTTCGGCAACATTCCCCTCTCGCCGGTTCAACACAGCGAGACCACCTATCGGCCCACCGCCCTCGGCGGCCATGACGCCCTCCTCCATCAGTTCTTCTGCAAGAAGAACTTCAAAGTCGTCTACCTCCGCCGCAACCTAGACTCGCTGCCTCCGGTTCTCGCCGGAGAAGGTAAAAATCTAGCCTAATATCTGTCTCAATTCGCTAGCATATTATACTTATCCATATTATTGTTTGTTTTTAGGCGAGCGAGATCTTCCCCTTCATCCCCCCTACGCGAGCAATCGGAAAACCGACGCTACTATGGCTCTCGCTACCATGGGGGCGGAAGCTTGCCAAGGCATCGTCGCTCCGGCCGAGCCCTCTTCTCGCAAGAGATCGGGGACTTCCGGTAATGCTGCCCCTTCGAAATCTCCGCCCAAGAAGAAGAGCAAGAAAAGTGCGGCCTCGCTCACTTCGTCGAAATGTAAGGAACCTCGCGAGGCCGCCTTCGACGAGTTTGACCTCACCGGCCTCTCGGTGGGCGAGGACGAAGAGCCTTGCCAGGAGGCGGTCAGGACCTCCACCCTCCCCATCCCGGTGAACCACTACAACTTCGGGCTCGGTCAGAGGCGTCGGGACGAGACTGGTGAGCCCCTCGTCACCTGGAAGCCGGAGACCAACAGGGTGGACATTTCTTCTATCCTCCCCTCCTGGGTGGAGAAGGAGACGGTCAGTGGTCATGCTTTTGACCTCACGTTCGCCCTGTACGGTCGCGAGGATGCGGGGTCTTATAAGGATGAGACCGCGAGGACCCTTGCTTACGAGAGCGCGAGGTCCCAGCTGCGCTCTGCCAAGCTCGCCCACATGACGGGGAGGCGTTGCTTACAGCTGGAGCTTCAGAACGTGGAGCTTGCGAGGGCCTACCAGGGGGTTCTTGCCGAGAACACGCAGCTGAAGGAGAAGCTGCTCGCCGCGGAGGGCCGTGTGGTGAGTCATCTAGACCTCCCTCTTACTCCTTTCCCTTGGCCGTTTCACCTCTAACTGAACTTATTTGCAGGATGTCGAGGCCGCCGAGAGAGCCAACGCTCGCATCGAGAGTTTGGAGGGCGAGGTGGCCGGGTTGAAGGCCCTAAACTGCGACCTTACTCGCGCTGTTGTTCCTCCCTCGCCTCGCCGTTTAAAAGAAGACCGGCGAACGCGAGATGAAGAGATCCGCGTGGGATCTATAGAGTCAGCTCGCTACATTTTTTCGGTGGCGAAGGCTATCGGTCTCTTGGCTGATAATGCGGCCGACATGACTCTGGAAGACATCGTCCCGGAACTCTTCCTCCCTCTTCCGCCCGTGAAGGATAGTGATGACGAAGAAGGATCGGGGGGTGGTTCCTGAAGCTCGCCGCTATTCCTTTCTTTTGCGCTGTAATTACGATCGGCGAGATCGCCGAAGATTGTAACTAAGCTATGAACTGTGGAATGTAAATTTTATTTTGTTCAGTGTGTCTTCTCTTTCCTTGTCTTGTTATTTTCATGCGTTGAATGCCTCGCTCTCGCTTGTCTCGATATCCGCCTTCGCGGAGGCTATTCTCGCGTTGGTTGTTCTCGCGTCACGCGTTGTTGAATAGATAGGCATAGGATACTTTGGTTGCTCGGTCCTTTCGTCGTTTCTTTGGATTACTACCCTTCGGGTTATGCATATTTCTTCCTAGGTTTCGCAAGGCGTTTTTCTTCTTGGCGAGGGCTCGCCTCTTACCCGGTGTCGCTCACTCCGGCTCGCCTCTGTGTACAATTGCTTCTCGCCACTCGCCTGTCGTCGTGCGAAATTTCTCTTTGCCGAACGGACAGGTCCGCCGAGCGAGACGGAGTATTCTAGCATAAAGACCTTATCCTTGCCAGCCTTTCCAGAGATCAACCTGAACCCCCCGTCTAGTGAGAGCCCGAGAGCGGAATCGATCTGGGGCATTCCAGCAGCAACACTTATCACCTTGCCAGCCTTTCCAGAGATCAACCTGAACCCCCCGTCTAGTGAAAGCCCGGGAGCGGAATCGATCTGGGGCATTCCAGCACCAACCCTTGTTACTTTGCCAGCCTCTCCAGAGATCAACCTGAACCCCCCGTCTAGTGAGAGCCCGGGAGCGGAATCGATCTGGGGCATTCCAGCACCAACCCTTGTTACTTTGCCAGCCTCTCCAGAGATCAACCTGAACCCCCCGTCTAGTGAGAGCCCGGGAGCGGAATCGATCTGGGGCATTCCAGCACCAACCCTTGTTACTTTGCCAGCCTCTCCAGAGATCAACCTGAACCCCCCGTCTAGTGAGAGCCCGGGAGCGGAATCGATCTGGGGCATTCCAGCACCAACCCTTATTACTTTGCCAGCCTCTCCAGAGATCAACCTGAACCCCCCGTCTAGTGAGAGCCCGGTAGCGGAATCAATCTGGGGCATTCCAGCACCAACCCTTGTTACTTTGCCAGCCTCTCCAGAGATCAACCTGAACCCCCCGTCTAGTGAGAGCCCGGGAGCGGAATCGATCTGGGGCATTCCAGCACCAACCCTTGTTACTTTGCCAGCCTCTCCAGAGATCAACCTGAACCCCCCGTCTAGTGAGAGCCCGGGAGCGGAATCGATCTGGGGCATTCCAGCACCATCACTTGTTACTTTGCCAGCCTCTCCAGAGATCAACCTGAACCCCCCGTCTAGTGAGAGCCCGGGAGCGGAATCAATCTGGGGCATTCCAGCACCAACCCTTGTTACTTTGCCAGCCTCTCCAGTGATCAACCTGAACCCCCCGTCTAGTGAGAGCCCGGGAGCGGAATCGATCTGGGGCATTCCAGCACTATCACTTGTTACTTTGCCAGCCTCTCCAGAGATCAACCTGAACCCCCCGTCTAGTGAGAGCCCGGGAGCGGAATTGATCTGGGGCATTCCAGCACTATCATACCCAACCTTTATCATGTCGGCACGACAGTAGTTATAAGCGTCATAAGAAAGGAGCAAGGCGTTAATTAAACAACATAATAAAGCACTCAAGGGTAAAACCTTTTCAAATCATCCCCACTTCGGGCTCGGTCGAGGGGTACCCCTTCCACATCCCGGAGATGATACCCTCCCGACTTGAGCACCCTGCTTACAATATATGGACCTTCCCAGTTGGGGTTAAGCTTTCCCACCGTGGCCCCTCTGCCGGCCGCGTCGACCTTCTTCAGGACTAGATCTCCTTTCTGAAAGTGTTTTATCCGGATATATCTGTCAAAATATCGAGCCATCCGCCGCTTGACCTCTTCCTGCCTGATGGTGGCCAAGTCTCGGAGTTCTTCCACCAGGTCCAAGGACAGCCTCTGCTCTGCATTGTTACCTTCCAGCCACTCTTCATCCCCCTCGCTCGCAGCGATCACCCGGGGGGTCTTTACCTCAAACTCTATGGGGAGAACGGCCTCGGACCCGTGAGAGAGCTTGAATGGAGTCTCCCCGGTGGCGGTATTCGGAGTAGTCCTCATGGCCCAGAGGACGGAGGGTAGCTGTTCCACCCAATTTCCTCGAAGGTTTTCCACTTTCTTTTTTAGCAGGTTAACGATTATCTTGTTCGCCGCCTCCACCTGCCCATTGCTCCTCGGGTGGTGGACCGAAGCGAACCTGAGGTCAATGCCGAGCTGAGTGCAGAAGCCGACAAACTCTTCACTCGCAAACTGCGGCCCATTGTCCGTCACTATAGCTAGAGGGAGTCCATGCCTGCAAATTATTTCTCCCCACACAAAATTCCTTACAACCTGAGAGGTTACCTTAGCAAGTGCTTTCACCTCTACCCACTTGGAGAAGTAGTCGATCATGACTAGCAGGAACTTCCTCTGGCCGCTGGCTTGGGGAAAGGGGCCGACCAGGTCCAGCCCCCATATGGCGAAGGGCCAGGGGGCCGTGATGGTCCGGAGCCTTTGAGCTGGGAGGAGTTGGAGCGGAGCATAGAGCTGGCACTTCGGACACTTTCTTGCGAACTCTGCCGCATCCTTGCTGAGAGTGGGCCAGAAGTAGCCTTGTCTCAACACCCTCCCTTCCAGGGACCGACTCCCGGAGTGACTGCCGCACTCCCCGGAGTGGATTTCTTCCAGCACTCTCGGGACCTCCTCCTCGGAGACACAACGGGCCAGGAGTCCCGAGAGGGTCTTTCTATATAGCCCCCCTGCATGCAAAGAGTAATAGGCGGACTTATACCTGAAGCGTCTCTTGTCCACATCCTCTCCAGGGAACTGCCCGGAGGATAGGAAGGTGATGAACGGATCCATCCACGAGGCTTGTTGATCCACCTCCATCAATTCTCCTTCCTCTATGGAGGGCCGGAAGAGTTCCGAAGTCGTCCCTCCCGCTTGGGGACCGAACTTGGCTAGGAGGTACACCTGGGTGCTCTCCTCCCTCGGCACGTGCTTGATGGAGAAGGTGCGGAACTGCCCGATGACCCCCTTAACCTTTTCCAGGTATAGTAGGAGGGTCGGGTCCTTTACTTCAAATTCTCCTTTGATCTGGTACGCTACCACCATGGAGTCCGTGGAGACCTCCACGTCCTGCACACCCAGTTCCCGGGCCAGCCGAAGGCCCGCTATCACTGCTTCGTACTCAGCCTGGTTGTTGGTGATTGGGAAATGGATGTTTAAGGCTTGCTCAATCCGAGTCCTCTGAGGACTCACCAGGACTATTCCCCCTCCATAGGAGTATTTTCCCGACGCTCCGTCCACCAACATCTTCCATGCTTCTGGGGGAGGTGGCTCGTGCTCCCCCACTTCGGCCGCATAGTCGGCCATGAAGTCTGCCACTGCTTGAGCCCTGATGGACGTCCTGGGCACGAACGTGATATTGAATTCGCTTAACTCCACGGACCACTTTGCCAACCTTCCTGAGTGCTCCACCCCTTCCATGATTTTGCGGAGCGGGTGGTCCATCACTACTTTAATTGAATGGGCTTGAAAGAAAGGCCGGAGCCTCCGGGCTGACACCACCAATGCGAAGGCCAACTTTTCCAAAATCGGGTACCGGAGCTCTGCCTTCTTCAGCACTCGGCTGACGTAGTAGATAGGGAACTGTTTCTTCCCTTCCTCCCGGATTAACACGGAGCTTACTGCTTCGGACCCTACCCCCAGGTACAGGGATAGGTCTTCTCCTGGCCTCGGTCCCTGGAGCAGAGGGGTTTGGGTGAGCTGTTCTTTCAGAGCCTGGAAAGCCTTCTCGCACTCCGGGGTCCATTCAAACTTCTTGTTTCCCCGCAGTACTTTGAAAAAAGGAGCACACTTTTCTCCCGCCTTGGAGAGGAACCTGCTGAGCCCAGCCAACTTCCCTGTAAGGCTCTGAACCTCCTTCGGATTTCTTGGCGACCCCAACTCCATCACCGCTTTAACTTTGTCCGGGTTGGGTTCCACTCCTGCGGGGGTGAGCAAGTGGCCCAGGAACTTCCCTCGGCTCGCCCCGAAGACACACTTCAAGGGATTGAGTTTCATCTTGTACCGCCGCAGGGTCCCGAATGTCTCTTCGAGGTCTCGGAGGTGAGACCCAAGGTCTCGGCTCTTCACCATGAGGTCGTCAACATAGACTTCTAAATTTCTTCCTTTCTGCTCGCGGAAGACCCTATCCATCATACTTTGGTACGTAGCCCCTGCATTCTTGAGCCCGAAGGGCATCATCTTATAGCAATAACATCCATCCCCCGTGATGAAGGAAACATCCTTGATGTCCGGGGGATGCATGCGGATTTGATGGTAACCTGAAAAAGCATCTAAGAAAGACATTACAGGAAAACCGACGACTGAGTCAACCAGCGCGTCGATTCTAGGCAGGGGGTAACATTCCTTAGGGCATGATTTATTAAGCAAGGAAAAGTCGATACACATCCTCCACTTACCTCCCCCTTTTTTCACCATAACAACGTTGGAGACCCAGCCCGAATACTGGATCTCTGATACAAAGCCCGCCAGCAGGAGCTTGCCCACCTCCTCGCGGATGGGCCCTTCCAGCTTGTCTGCGACGACCCTTCTCTTCTGGCGGATGGGGCGGGCGCCGGGGTTGAGGTTGAGGCGATGGCAAGCCACATCCGCGTCGATCCCGGGCATTTCTGCGGCGCTCCAAGCGAAGACGTCCACGTTCTTCTGTACGCAAGACAGAATCTCCGCTTGATCTTCTGGGCTGAGTTCTCCGCTGACCCGGACTTTTTCCACCACCCCCAGACGGGTGGTGACCTCGAGCTCTACGACCTCGTCCACAGCCTCCAACCGGGACTGCTCTCCCCAAGCCTTCTCCTCTTCGGCACACGCGGGAGCCTGGGATTCCTCCTCGACTTCCTTTTCTACCACCATCAGCTCTTCTGCCCTCCCCTCCTGGGCCTTCTCTTCTTCTTCCTCTCTTTCCGCCCGGGGTTCCTCAGCTACCCCTTCCTGGGCATGGACTTCATCTCCTTCCAACTTCTCCTCGGCTACCTCCTTACCTCCGGCTTCGGCCGCCTCCTCCATCATCTTATCCCACTTCTCATCTTCTCCCATCCAGGAGATGGTGTTGACAGCTGTTACGTAGCACTGTCTTGCCACCTTGGGATCCCCTCTGATCCGCACCTGAACCCCTCCGTCGTTGAACTTGGGGCATTGATGAAATGCGGAGGGGACACAGCGGAACGCACTAATAAGTGGCCGTCCGAAGATAGCGCTGTAACTGCTTGGGGCGTCCACAATGACAAAACGACAGTTCCGGGACTGCCCACCCAGGGTCACATGAAGCCCCACTCCCCCTTCTACTTCCTTCCTCTCCCCCGAGAATCCAAATAAAGGGCCATCTGAGGCCAACACCCTCCTAGGCTCCACCTCCATCTTGTCAAACGCCTTCTTGAAGATGACGTTGACCGAACTTCCGTTGTCCACTAGGATCCGGGAGACGGTGAAGTTCTCGATCGCCGTCTGGATGACCAGCGCGTCGCAGAACGGGTCCTCGTAGCCCGGCATGTCTTTCTGGGTGAAAATGATTTTTTCGGTCGGGGGTGGAGCGGTGGATGTCGAAGCCACGCTCCGGCGGTAGATGGTATGGAGGCTAGCCTTGCGGGTCGCCTCCACCCCTACCCCCCCATGGATCACCCCGATCCCTCCTCTACTTCCCATATCGGTTCTATCTTCACATCTTTCCTCCTCCTCCTCTCGAGGTTCAACCTCCACGATCCTTACTGGCTGCTGCTGTGGTGGCGCGGGCGCTCTGCCCCTCTTTACTTCCAGGAACTCCGGACAGGTGTCCGTCGAGTGACCTTCCACATCATGGAAGATGCAATATGGCAACGCCACTTCCCTCGCCTCGGCCTCTGCCACCCTGTTCCTTCTCCTCCTAGCGGCTGCCGCTTCTGCCTCTCCTCCCCTTCCTCTTACTCTTCCTCTTCCCCTTCCAATCGCCATGGCCTGCTGGGGTGGGGGAGGCATTTGCATCGGACCTTGCCTCCACCCTAACTGGGGGGGGCCTCCATTGACCTCCGACATGGTTACCCCTTCCTGGGTCGTAACCCCTTCCCTGCCCTTGCATTCCTCCACCTTGCGGCCTCCATTCTCCCTCCGGGGCCCGGGGCTCTTCCCTTCTCCTGACCTCCTGCTGCCTCACCTCCGGCTCACTGAGCTTTGCTAGCCTCTTTGTGAGCTCTGGATTGGCTTCCTCACTCGCGACTTCCTCCGACACCCTCTCCATCAGCTCTTCAAAGGAGACGAGGGCTTTTCTCTTCAACGCCATCTTGAAGAAACTCTCTTTCAACCCGACCGTGAAGGCGAGTTGGAGTGCAAACCCAGGCATCTCCTGAGTGAGCTGCACTTCCTCCTGGAATTGATCGGCATACTGAGTCAGCGACTCCCTGGGTCCCTGCTTCACTGCGAAGAGGGAATCAGCGTCCTTCTTCCTCTTTTTTGAGGTCGAGAACCTCAGCAAAAAACTTCGGCGCAAATCTTTGAACGAGTAGATGGACCCTGCTGGGAGATGATGGAACCAGTCCCTGGCCTTCTCCTTGAGGGTGACGGCAAAGAGCCGACACTTAAAGGCATCTGACATCGGCCTGATGGAGACCGAGTCTTCGAAACTCTGCAGGTGTTGGACAGGGTCATCCCTACCATTGTAGTACACCCGGTCCCATTCTCCAAATCCCCCCGGGACGGGTGCGGAAAGCACCAACTCGCAAAAGGGGCTTCCCCCTCCCGTCACTCTTCCCGGCTCCACTCGTCCCCCAAGCTCGCTCGCCAAACTTGAGCTCGCCGGGACTGTGCTCGCGAGGGCGGTGCTTGCCTGAACCACCCTGACAGTCGCCGCTTCCTCTTGGCGTGCACTCGCCAGTGACGCGCTCGCTGGGATGGAGCTCGCCAGCACTGAGCTCGCCGGCACGGAGCTCGCCGGACTGGCGAACAACACCCGACCTTCCTGGCTCTGACCTAAGCCGACGGCAACCTCCTTTCCAGCCCTTCCTCCTGGTGCCCTCTCGCCGACTGCTGTTGGGGGAGTGGTCGCCTGAGGTGCCGGGGTCGCAAACTCACTTCGCAGAGCTGTGACCGTGAACCCCAAGGTGTCGAGCACCTCCTTTCTGAAATCCGCGAGCATCCTAGCCATCGCCTCCTGAGGAGTCTCGCCGAACTCCTCGCCCTGCTCCTCATCTCCTGCCATAACCCTTCTCTGGAACTTTCTTGAACCAGCCACGCTCCACGCTCACCGCACCAAAATGTTGAAATCGATTTCTCGGTCCCTCGTAGAGCTCGGGGCCCTCACCGAAATGAGGGGCGGCTAGCCCTTACTGATCCCTCGAGGAGGGTGGACGGAAGATTAAGAAATTGACTAAGACCTTAGTCACAGCGAGGAGGTCCCTCCACTAACCCGGAAGATCGTTGAGCGCTTCCCCTCCCAAGCCAAAGCTGAGACTTGGGCACCTTGGAGAGCTCTGGAAATGCTAACCAAAGAAAGTCTAAGGAGAGGGAAGCTCAAGTGAGATCCCCTCCAAAGGTGCCCTTAAGGTCCTATTTATAGATTTTCTGATCTGGTCTGCAAATAACAGGATTCCTCCTTTAGATTTTACTATCTGCACCCCAAATGGGTCTGCCAACAGCCAAGCTCCGCTGTTTGGAGAGGCTAAGGGCAGACCACCAAGGGTAAAATGCTAAGTTGACCCTAATGATTTATGGATAAGGGGTTGCGATGACCTTACTGTCGGAGCTCTCGCAGGCCTTCTCGCGGGTCCTGTCCGCGATATCTCTTCCGGGGGATCGCCTTGCGAGAACCTTGCTGAAGGAGTTCTCGCGGGTCCTCTCGCGAATACTGCCCGCGGCGTCTCTTTTAGAGGGTCGCCTCGCGAGGACCTCGCTTCCTGTTTTGGTGGTCTGCCGAGGTCTCATCGGCTGGGGGCCGATCTCGGCGAGGTCTGGATCTCGCCACTCCCGTCTCGCTCGATTTCCTTACCTGGCGAATATCGGGGTTGTACAATTTAGACATGCTTCAGATGGACATTCTCGGAGCAGGTATTCCAGAACTTTTAACAACAGTATATGTACATTTGAAGCATGTCTATATATTTAGACATGCTTCAGATGTTCTTTCATCTGCAACTTCTTAATCCTCTTCAGTCTTCATCACACTAAAATCTTTCATCAAACATAAGATATGATTCAGCCATCTCAATCCTTTCGCACAGTGATTAACAATTTAGTCATAAAATCTTTTCAACCCTCTATATAGAACTTGTAGACATAGATTACATCTCCTAAATTCTACTTAATTCCTTCGTCACAGATTGTGGCAAATCTTTCCAGCATCTACCCAAAAGATACAGAAGCACCTCCTGCTGGTGTTGATGACATGACCAAATTGGCTTACTGATGGCGAAAATCTTAGCACACCGCTATAGGCGGTAGTAAGACTGCGGCACGAAACGACAGTGTACCGATCGTTCAAGTAATATAAAATGAGGAGTAATCCCCGACTATCGAATCTCTCAAGGAACACAGTAAGGTGGAGTTAACGTTCGAGGAAGGACTTGAGATTGAAGTCCTTTACGTCGGATGGATGCGGAAACGGGGGATTTGGATTGTGAAAAATAAAAATAAAATATTACACTAACTACTCATATGCAATGCCGCTATGCAATGCTTCGCTTGGCGGGATGGAGACTAGGCAGGCCTTGAGCGCGCTGCGTCGCAAGGGCGGATGGACGAGTAGGCAAGCGGAATCGAACTGTGCAGGCCTTGAGCGCACTGCTTCGTTAGGCGAATGGAGTACACGGGCCGCTATGCCACGCTTCGCTAGGCGGATGGAAGAGTAGGCATACAGATGAGGGTCGCAAGCACCTCGTCGACAAGCACGCCACTAGCAATTGCTAGTGCGGCACACGAACGTGACGGCGGGATGGAGGATGGAATGGGGCGCACCTCAAGCAACATAAACATAAAATGAAATCACATAGAAATGAAATCAAGAAATATAAGCTAGTTTAAGTGCTGCTTCATCATAATAATAAAGATCCACAACATATACACATCAATAAGAGAAGAACAGGGCAAGAAATCGACCGAATCCGAAGGCTCATTGTAGATTCACGGTTGGAATCGCCGGGTTGTCAATCCGCGTCCAAGCTCGGCCCGCAACTACGTCCGGGGTAGAGAGAGCTGTCACGACTCTCCAATGAACCCATCTTCTTCGTCTCACGATCCGGTAGAGGTTGTAAACTTCCTCTTGCTTGAAAGTAATGGCGGCTAGATCTTCCTTTGAAGCTCTAGGATGAAGGAGGAGGCCGAGAGGAAGCTCCGGCTCAAGATTGGCGTGAAGAACAAGCCCGGAGCACCTCCTGGTGGTGGAAGATGATGCAGGGGGCGGAAGAGGCGAACAGGACTCGAAAACGGCGGAGCAGAATGGTCGTCCGACCTAATTTCGCGGGCTGGATATTTATAGAAAACAGGGCGCACGATCAGTGGCGCACGATCAACTGATCGTGCGCACTGAAAGCTGGTGATCGTGCGCTCTGTGCCCGAAACCTGCAAAACAAAACTGCAGAAAAAATATAAAGCGCACGACTGTGAGCACGATCATACGTAGAAAACGCACGACCAAAATCCGAAGCTGTTTTTGGGCAGCAAATGAACTCGCACGATCAGAGGCGCACGAGCAACTGATCGTGCCTGAGGAAAACGCACGATCAGTGGCATTTCAGGAAGAAATTGCCCCCAACAAACTCCGAGCATCGCACGATCCATGAACCTGCATGAAAACCTCCAGGACTACAGGAAAACAAGGGATCACACCAAGAATGGGCATACATGTGCACTAAGTGTGGAATAATAGAAGGCTATTAAATATAAATGAAAACAAGCCTAAAGTGTGGTGCAAAGACTAGAAAATCGGCCCAAATGAGTCCGAAAATATGTATATAATTGGGACTCATCACACCCCCAGACTTACCTATTTGCGCGTCCCGAGCAAACCATCTCTTACGCGGACAAGAAAAACATAAGCTGACATAGAAATTTGTAAAGCGGAGTACCATGCGAAGTCGCATGCTCATGCGTGTAGAAATACAGTAGACAAAATTCCTAATTATACATATTAGTTTATACTTTTCTAGGGGCGTATTTATATATTACATTTACTCAAAAAGTGAATCACGGTTAATCATAGGGTCGTACATAGGAAGAAAGTAAACTGAACGATGAGGCAAGCATTGCCAATGATCGGGGCTCAAGACAAACTCCACCGAAATCCATCGGTGTCGGAGACCATAAGCTCGCCCGTCACATTCTCTCCACGACACTAGATTGGTTCATAGCTTGAGTCGGTAGGACTTTTAGGTTTTAAACGAGGCTTGGGTTATGGTGAGGTAGACAAGTGTAAACATGAAGGCTTAGAGCACAAA
Organism: Dactylorhiza incarnata; assembly: GCA_033032865.1. Classification (NCBI taxonomy): domain Eukaryota; kingdom Viridiplantae; phylum Streptophyta; class Magnoliopsida; order Asparagales; family Orchidaceae; genus Dactylorhiza; species Dactylorhiza incarnata. The sequence goes on along the minus strand of JAWHQI010000001.1, from coordinate 18,197,576 downwards.
AAACCCAAATGAGCAAATGCATAACACTAACCAAGTAGCCACAAAACATGCGGATGCACCACACCCCCAGACTTTGACTTGGACGCATGGGTGTGTGCACCGCCTACTCCCAAATACAAATCTCAAACAGATTTTTCAATTAAAACACTTTCATTCTTTCTTTCCTTTTTTCTTTTCAATTTTTTTTTCTTTTTTCTTTAGCAATTTCAGCAAATTTTCAAGGATGCTCATCCACATTTTCACATTGTACTTCCACAATCAACACCACCAATTTAAAATTTAAACAAAATGCTTGCATTTGGGTGTGCGACTAGGATTGGAGTTTAGGCTTTGGTGAACAATAGTGGAGCTGAACCAAAAGAATGGGGTAGGCACAACTGGGCTAACGAGGAAAAGATGATAAGAATGGCACAAAGGCTCAACATGGCCAAAATGATGGCCTACGTCATTCTCGCACAACAGAACCACCCTATGCCAATGCTTCAAGAATTGCTTGGGGCAAGTTCTTAGCCACCGAGAAAGATTATTCTTCCTCCCGACTCAGGCAATACGAGGCTAACGAACGTCTACACACATTCCTATGCTACCGTTTGATTCACACCGGATTCACCAATTTTTGAATAAAGTAAACAATATCTACACTAATAGAAAAATATAATCTAAAAGCATAAAAGGGAATTGAATCTACACGAATTTCTATGCGAGACATGAGCACTCGACTAGGAGCACTATATGAGTCAACAATTTACTCCGTCTCATAATCCTAAGCTAGCACAATGGTTTTCCAAATCACACAAAAAGAAATGAGTTCAGCTCAAGCCGTGCCAAAAGCTAAGTGCACGCTCAAGTGGGTGTAGTGGTGTGCGTTGCATATGAAAAATTTATAAACTGAAATAAACTGAAAGCTAAAATAATAATACTACCGGAATGCGTGCATGCGTGCACGTGCATGGTTCTCACTCTCCCCCAGACTTACATGAAAGCATAATCTAAAATATGATCCTTTAAATATTCAACTAAGGAGAAAAGGAAGAGTGTACCCCATGCTCAGAAGTGAGCATACCGGAAGAATTGGCGTTAAATTCTGAAAATCACCAGGTTCCCTGCCCGAAAAATCACTGCTCCTGCGAGTAAAGTAAGCACAACACCAAAAGGACAAGAGAACATAATATAGATGAAATTCCAAAATGATGCCCAGAAGAGCATTCACAATACTAATGTTAATAACACAAAACATACTAAGAGATGATTAGTCAAATAACAAGATAGTTAATAAAAACAAGAAAAACACGACAGGGCTGTGATTGACTCACACACATGGGCTAAAAATCACTCCTCGTCGCTATCAGTGTCATGAATAATAACAGGAGATGGAGGACGCCTGGATGAAGACGCAAAACGAGCAGGAGGCGGAGGTACATGCAGCCCTCCCCGCAAAGCTTGCTGGTAGACAAAGTCTGTCAGCCAATACTGATTTGCTTCCAAATCGGCGAGGCGCTGGTTGACGTTCGGAATCTCCTGTCCCCGCGAAGAACTGCCTTGCTCCCTATGCTGCCGCTCCTGCTTGAAGGACTGCCGTCGTGGCTGTGGAAGATCTAGCCCCCGGCGAATAGTTGGTGGCTCTGATGGCTCTCCCTGCTCTTCTTCCGCAGGCCTCTCCATAGGCGCATCACCTGGCATCACGACAATAAAGCGCCTGCTGCTCTTCTTCCCCACTACCCGAAGTAAATGAAAGCTCACCATGGCGTCCCTGGTAATCAAGGAAGGCGCAGTCACCTGCACCATCGGAGGTAGCCGGTCCCAAATCCCCAAGCTCTTTGCAATACGGGTGATATAGTAGGCACCCCCGATTGCGCCGGTGAGACTATAGGTAGCCTCATTGTGGAAGAAGAAAGCAAGCATGTAGCCCAGGTGCACTGGCTGCTGGAACTCCATACTGTATAAAGAAATCAAATCCTGCCATCCCACTAAATTTTTACTAAGGGCACGAGCAACAAGGGAATGGCTGAGTAAATGCTGCAGGTAATGGAGAGCAGGGGAGATAATCATTGTAGACTTGCTTTTCCTTGCCACATAATCTTCATCCCTTCCAGTTATAGCGCACCACGCGGCGCGCAGAGTGACACCATCAGGAAAAGAGACACTCAAATTGGAAAAATCAAGCATTGCAGCCTCCCCCTTCGGTGTAGAATCCGGCATGTACAGCAAGCTCCGGCAAAGATAAAGTGAAGACACTCCCCATAATTCGGAAAGAGCAGATTGGCGGCCGGCAACCAGAGGGCATTATCTCCCACTCGAACGTCGCAAGGAACTCTAAGGTGAGCTCTTTGTAGCCAAGATCGTCGCATTCGAACACCTTACTCCAGTGATCGAACGAGTAGCGGAGGAGGACGGCTTCCCTCAGATTTCCATTGTCGCCGATAGAGCCAAGATCATTCCAATCTACCAATCTCTGAGAGAGAAATGGCTTATCCTTAAGTGAGTTGTAGCGTCGGGTGTGCACATCCTTTGAAAACTTTCCCATACTTGCCAAGAGTTGGGCTGGAGACGCAGAGGGCCGCCCGGAGCGACGGTATGCCTTGGCGAAGCGGCGATCTCCAGCATCCATGGTAGCAAAGGGCGGATAAGAAGGAGGAGGAAACCACGGCACACACCGGAGAAGAAGTGGCACGCACGATCGGCGGGATACCAAGTGGAGCGGCGCACGAACAGCAGCGAACGAACACAGAAAGCAGAAACCTAGAATGTGCGCGGATAGCTCGGGCGAATCGGGTTTTTTATAATAATCTGGGCCGATCGCACGACCAGTAGTCGTGCGCGATAAGTAATGCGCACGATCAATGGTCGTGCGCGAAGGAAATTTTCGGGCAGCCAAATTTGTAGTGAAAACCCAATCCACCGTGCAGTATGCGTACAAATAGGGTTCAGCGCATGCAGCGAGACAATCACAGCCTTATGAACAACTTAACTAAGCTAGAAGAAAAATAAAAATTCAGGAAAAGGAAAGATAACTGCTGGGGTTAATGTCATCCCAACACGACTTATTCAAATTTAAAACAGTTCTAGCTAATGGGTCTATGAAAAGAAAAGTGCACCGATAACTGTTCTAATATGCGTGTAGGTAGCGGGTACCTATACGGAGAAAGAACAGTCACGCCTCTACCCGAATAAAGATAAAACCTGCCCATCACAGGTAGAGGGAAAAGAAAGTAAGAAGAGGAGGAGGAGATATCCTCGCTCAACTCACCAAAAACATCCTTGCCCAGCAAGGTGTAATCTTCAGGGCGGCACCAGGAGGAGAAGGCAATGAATGAGGCTTCCTCTATGGAGGGGGGATCAACCTCCTCACACAAGAGGATGCGCTCATCATTGACTTGAGCAGAATGCTCCAAGTCCTCCAGAAGTACCTGTGAAGATTCAACTTGCACATGCTCAAATGATGAAGGGGGGTTAGGAAATAAAAGAGAAGAAAAACTTAAATAAACATCAATCGGGGGAGTGGTCCCGGTCTCACTCCCATCAGGTTGGGGAAATAAGATATTGTCGGCATCATCGACAATGCTGCAGGGCTCAGTAGGATCATCAGTGACCTCCTCCACGATTTGGACTTCCTCCACCGGTGCTGAGGTAGAATCCTCATCACCTTGGAAAATATCCTCCTCCATAGGAATAGGCACAACACATAAATCACCTGCCTTATCCTGCGAAACATCCTCAATAATGTCGTCAGAGACAAATGTAGTAAAATGCACAATAGGGGGAGGAATAGTGCTTGGATAAAGGTCAAGCACCGATTCCTCACAAAGAATCGAATCCACGCACGGTGATATATGCACAGGGGAGATATGCTCAGTCGTGTCAGAACCTAGATCAGCCACACATCTGGTGACTGTGTCCACATCATACCCTTCAAAGCTTGAAGGTGAAATGGGCACATAACAAGATGTTGAAGGTGTGCTGCCAGAAGTAGGAGTCGGGACGATCCGGATATTCGGCTCGTCGTCCTCGTCCAATTGGCGAAGGAATGCAGCACAATCCTTCAAGGCATGATCCGTGCTTTGACAAAACAAGCACTGCCTTGCGGGCTTCTTTGGCACAGCGGGTGCTGAAGCCGAAAAGAGGTATGAAGGTAAAGGCATGACAGAATAGCCATAAGACTTCCGCGCACCATATGGAGTACCAGACGAAGTCGGTGCTCCATATGCTGGGCTGGGAGTGCTAGGGCTACTATCTCCCTTGGGACATCTATCACTAGCATGAGAGATATCTTCACAAAAACGGCAACGAATATTAAATGATGACCACATGGTGTGAAGATAAAATGATTCAAACAGAAAACACTATTGTGCAAAATACTACACCTAACAATAAATTACTAAGCAACCTAATAAAAACAGAAAAATAAAATAAGAAGAACTGAAATAAAATAAAAGATGCAATACACAAATGAAAAGGTCTTAAATCTCGGATTCTCCCTCTCCAGAAAACTCACACGACTGTGTTCCCCGGCAACGGCGCTAAAAACTTGATGGCGCAAATCTTAGCACACCGCTATAGGCGGTAGTAAGACTGCGGCACGAAACGGCAGTGTACCGATCGTTCAAGTAATATAAAACGAGGAGTAATCCCCGAGTATCGAATCTCTCAAGGAACACAGTAAGGTGGAGTTAACGTTCGAGGAAGGACTTCAGATTGAAGTCCTTTACGTCGGATGGATGCGGAAACGGGGGATTTGGATTGTGAAAAATAAAAAGAAAATATTACACTAACTACTCCTATGCAATGCCGCTATGCAATGCTTCGCTTGGCGGGATGGAGACTAGGCAGGCCTTGAGCGCGCTGCGTCGCAAGGGCGGATGGACGAGTAGGCAAGCGGAATCGAACTGTGCAGGCCTTGAGCGCGCTGCTTCGTTAGGCGAATGGAGTACACGGGCCGCTATGCCACGCTTCGCTAGGCGGATGGAAGAGTAGGCATACGTATGAGGGTCGCAAGCACCTCGTCGACAAGCACGCCACTAGCAATTGCTAGTGCGGCACATGAACGTGACGGCGGGATGGAGGATGGAATGGGGCGCACCTTAAGCAACATAAACATAAAATGAAATCACATAGACATGAAATCAAGAAATATAAGCTAGTTTAAGTGCTGCTTCATCATAATAATAAAGATCCACAACATATACACATCAATAGGAGAAGAACAGGGCAAGAAATCGACCGAATCCGAAGGCTCGTTGTAGATTCACGGTTGGAATCGTCGGGTTGTCAATCCACGTCCAAGCTCGGCCCGCAACTACGTCCGGGGTAGAGAGAGCTGTCACGACTCTCCAATGAACCCATCTTCTTCGTCTCACGATCCGGTAGAGGTTGCAAACTTCCTCTTGCTTGAAAGTAATGGCGGCTAGATCTTCCTTTGAAGCTCTAGGATGAAGGAGGAGGCCGAGAGGAAGCTCCGGCTCAAGATTGGCGTGAAGAACAAGCCCGGAGCACCTCCTGGTGGTGGAAGATGATGCAGGGGGCGGAAGAGGCGAACAGGACTCGAAAACGGCGGAGCAGAATGGTCGTCCGACCTAATTTCGCGGGCTAGATATTTATAGAAAATAGGGCGCACGATCAGTGGCGCACGATCAACTGATCGTGCGCACTGAAAGCTGGTGATCGTGCGCTCTGTGCCCGAAACCTGCAAAACAAAACTACAGAAAAAATATAAAGCGCACGACTGTGCGCACGATCATGCGTAGAAAACGCACGACCAAAATCCGAAGCTGTTTTTGGGCAGCAAATGAACTCGCACGATCAGAGGCGCACGAGCAACTGATCGTGCGTGAGGAAAACGCACGATCAGTGGCATTTTAGGAAGAAATTTCCCCCAAACAGACTCTGAGCATCGCACGATCCATGAACCTGCATGAAAACCTCCAGGACTACAGGAAAACAAGGCATCACACCAAGAATGGGCATACATGTGCACTAAGTATGGAATAATAGACGGCTATTAAATATAAATGAAAACAAGCCTAAAGTGTGATGCAAAGACTAGAAAATCGGCCCAAATGAGTCCGAAAATATGTATATAATTGGGACTCATCACTTACCTCCATGAACCAGGAGTACATCATAATCTCGCCTGCCGCTTTGCTCTGAACGAGATATATGTGAGTTGCTACATCTTTAACTCACATTAGGAAGAAAAAAAACGTAGTTAGAGTTTTAACAAGCTCAATTTTGAATCAAACAGACATACACGGGGAACATATTGATCATCATGAACCCATTTTGAAAGCTTCCACATCTCTACGGCGTTCATATGATGGAACAGTACAATGGAGCCTCTTTCAGCGAGCTCAGCCCACATCTTTTTGCTGTCGCCGATACTTGCTGCAGGTGCATTTAACATGAGAAATAATCACGAAAAACTCCCCTCTAACTTTGCACAATTACGGGGACCTCCTTATATCTTTCAAATTACCCAAACCTCCCCTCTAAGTTTAAAAAAAAAACTCTAAAATTTTGGAAGATACATGGGAGTTCCTTGTAATTATACAGAGTCAGAGAGGAGGTTTCAGTAAATGACCTTTTATCATAAACCAATCAATCTTGTGTGTGAAGGAGTAATATCATCTATCAACTCCTTCTTTGAATGTTAGGGGCGATGATTAATGAACATCAATCCATTCTAGTCAGTGGAGAAAGTGGAGCAGGGAAGACCGAGACAACAAAGATGTTGATGAGATATTTGGCCTTCATGGGTGGGAGGTCAGGTACAGAAGGAAGAACTGTGGAACAACAAGTGTTAGAGGTAAATGAAATAGAAATAGATACTGATGTGTTTGTGAAAAAAAGCAGATTGAATGCCGAGTAAATGTATTTTCTGCTAGTCTAATCCTATGCTGGAAGCATTCGGCAACGCCAAGGCAGTGAAAAACAACAATTCTAGGTAAATAGTGTATTAGATGACAACAACTATACAAATATAAGCCTTAATTGATTGAATAAATTCTCCAGTCGGTTCGGTAGGTTTGTTGAGATACAACTCGACAAATATGGGAAGATTTCTGGAGCTGCAGTCCGCACTTATCTTCTCGAGCGGTCTAGGGTTTGTCAGGTTTCAGATCCTGAGAGGAACTATCACTGCTTCTACATGCTTTGTTCTGCTCCGCCAGAGGTAGAGAAGACATTTTTTAAATTTCTATGTGAATTGATGTAGCAAAGTGCACTGCATCTGAAATCTTCTCCAAAAATCATTTCAGGATGTGAAGAGGTTCAAAGTGGGAGATCCAAGAACATTTCATTACCTGAACCAGACAAATTGCTATGAAGTGGCTAATGTGGATGATGCAAGGGAGTACTTGCTGACTAGGCATGCTATGGATGTGGTGGGAATCAACCAGGATGAGCAGGTTATCTTGATTTTTACGCCTCGTTTGGTTTAACTTTTCCCTAGCGTTTCTATATGAAAAACTATTTGCCGACAACAAATTAGTGCGGGGATGTTTTTTCTGCCTGCTAATTGCTCGTTGTGAGAAGTTGCTTTTTGAAATCAATTTTGAAACAGCTGCCAGAAAGTGCTCTTTGATAGAAAGTTAACAGAAGTTCAAAATACCCCCAACCCCATATGCATAACCTCAAACATTTTAAAACATAAATCTTTTGCTTCTTTGTGGATTATAGGTTACAAATTTTGGGTTGAGTAATACATATCTTTATTGTAATACATATCCTGTGCTGGATCCATTGAGACCTATAAGGTTAGAGAAGGATTTAAATTCCCGCTTTCCATTATGAAAGCTCTAAGGGTCTATAAATACAATTCACATGAACAAATTGAAAAGATCCAAACAAGTGGACAATTTATAAAAAGATTCAAATGTAACAAAATACTAAATGCAAAAAATATATTTAAAACACATCTAAATAAACTCATATAATGAAATATGACCATAACAATCCACCATATCTCCCATGCAAGTTCAGAATATCTTGTATTTTCTACACAATTAGCAAGTCATCCGACGTATAATGATACTAAATAAACTCATACACCCACATATGACCATCCGTTCAATTTTCTACATAGTTAGCAATAGTTTTACCACAAAAAATTCTAGAGCAGCTTCAAGAAGAAGAAAAACAGCGCAAACAAACACAACCTAAGTGATCACAAACTCCAAATCACAATAATTTCCACTATGGAAGTAATCTTGGTTAGTTTTATCATATATGATGCAATTTTCCGTGTCGTAGCTGCAATCCTTCATCTCGGGAACATTAATTTTGCAAAGGGGAAGGAGATATATTCTTCAAGGCTGAAGGATGAGAAGTCTGCCCACCATCTAAAAACAGCTGCAGAGCTTCTAATGTGAGATATAACCATTGCAACTATCTACAAATTTCTTATTATTTTATGTGAATTCATTCTCACATTGTGAAATCTGATGATGCCTCAGGTGCAATGAGAAATCGCTCCAAGAATCTCTTTGCGAGCGCATGATAGTTACACCAGATAGTAACATAACAAATCTTCTTGACCCGGACGCAGCTGCATTGAGGCGTGATGCTTTTGCGAAGACGATATACTCGAGATTATTCGACTGGTAAGCATTGACCACAATGCATTACTAGCATATGTACAAATCCGCGTTGTTAGTTAACTCTACAATGATTTCTTAAGGCTTTAAAATTCCCGTGGCAGGATAGTAGACAAAATCAACGTTTCTATAGGTCAGGATCCGGATGCTAAAAGCATAATTGGTGTTCTTGATATATATGGTTTCGAGAAATTAACAGCATAATTATGAATTCATGTTCAGTAAATTATCCAAACAATGTTAATTAGCAACATAATTATGAATTTATGTCCGCTAGTTATCCTTCAGCAAAAATTTGGCTGAATGAGCAGGCGTTTATGGGATCTAAACCTCTCAGGCTTTGGAGATCGATAATGATGGAAAGCTGATAAAATTATTATTTTAAACAGATTCAACTAGTGCAGTGCAAGTAATAAATAATTAAGGATACATTTTAGTCGTAGAACTCCGTTTACTCGATTGGACATATTGAAACCAACATATTGAAATAAGCTACGCCCGCAAATAAGCTACACCTGTTCTCGATGCTCAAATCATGTGATGTATGAAAAAGACCGAGTAAATCTCTAACCTTGTCATTTAGCCGCCCAGTTCTTTGCACCAAGAATGTTGCATTTAGCTTAAAGATTTTGGATCAAGAGAGAGGCTCAGATTGTTTTTAAAATTAGATTTTGGATCATTGCATATAGACACACACACACACCATTACAAAAATCCAGGAGGGTATTTTTGCAGATGCATGTCATAAAATGTAAACTCAGGAAAATCGCAATTCACACATAACACACACATAAGCAAAATAGGCCAAACACAGAAAAGATATAAATAAAAAGAGGGTAAGAAAAAAAATGTATGGATGACAATCATCACTTAAGAGAGAACGGGAGAGGGGAAAGAGAAGCTCAAAATGTTCATAGAACCAATAATAAATAGAGGGAGGGAGTGGAAAAAAACTCCTAGCCCCTTTTACAGGCCTTGGAACTGAAAATTGGCAGCATGGGTTGCTTAAGAATCAAAGTTCAAGCCATCATTGAAGCTTTTATAAATATTCAGTGAATGGGATGCCCATGATTCCACAATACTTTGCCTTAGCAAAATAAATAATCTCTATTTTTTTATTTTTAACTGGATCATATAGTAAAGTACTCTTTCTTGTATGAGATGGGTATGACCCTTTTTCTAAATGTCTATCATTGCAACAAATATTGTTGGAGATTCATATCTCATAGTTCATGAGAAATGAATAAATTCTTCGTGTGAACATGTAAGAGTTTTCATCTTTGATGAATAAATTGCTTGCTTTAAGTTGATTTGATGCATAAATTTTTGGGCATAGACCAACAATTAATTATGTGCAGACTTAATTTCTTCGAAAGGAGATCACTGGAATGACTCAATGATTATATTTTCTATTAGTGTATGCACACATAAATCTTTCCTTCTTCCAATTTCTCCAAGACATTACAATTAGGTCCATAATTATGATATATGCATAATGAAATTGCTTGATTTAGGAAATAAATTAATTTAATGTTGATTTAAGGAAATAAGGCAAACACGTAGCTGACGAAAATCTTGATTTATACAAAAGAAATGTGAGTTAATTAATTGCTGGCATATGTCCAAAAAACTAAAAAAATAAAGTAAATAGAATAAGCAGTGGAATTTTCAGAACATACCTGGAGTATTACCATTGGGTTCTCCCTCATGAACGACACTAACCCTTCGACTATCACAAAATTTCAGAACATACCTTAAGTTGAAGTGTGTTTGAAGGTCTGAAACGCTGGTTAATAGCAGAAATCTTAGGGAGCCGGCGGAAGGAGGGGCCTGCTGGCTTTGGCGGAAGCTTCCCGAGGCAGATGTAAGGGGCTGGAGAAGGAATGAAGGAAACCTGGAGTTGATCTACGTTGCGGGGTGGGTAGGTTGAAGAAGATGAATAGAGCATGTGTTCTAGAAGAGACAGAGAACATACCTGGGGTTGTTTTTTTCAGAAGAGAAAGTGGGATGACAGCAGAACCAAGTGGAGTGGTGCGTAGAGGCAAATGAAGTTGGTTGGTCGTCAGATGCAGGGGAGGCTGAGTGAAGAACCAAAGTGAGGAGCAGCAACAGATCTGCATCGAGCGATTGAAATGGCGAGGAAGTCGCCCGCACACGAGGAAGAGGAAGGGGAGTCGGGAAAGTGTCGAGGGTTTGCTGAGGGTGAAAATAGGAGTTTTATAAATTTATTTTTTAAGTAATAATTTGGGGTGTGCGAATAATAATTTTGGCTAAGTTGAAAACGGTTAGACAACACTTTTAACGTGTTGCAAATTATATTTTTAAAAGGCAACATATCATAATTGTTGCCTAAAGTGAACCGTCAAGTGCAACATTTCAAAAATATTCCCTATAAGAGATTAGAGAACATTTTCTGAATGTTGCCCAGAAATTGTTGCCTAAAGATGCTAATTTATTGCAACACTTATAAATTGTTTCCTATTCAAGGTTTAGACAACATTTTATAAATGTTGTCAAGTCAAGTGTTGCTAAAGACAAAAAATATTGTAGTGTATCTAGTGCATTTACTTAAGAATTTTGAGAATACATGTAGATATGCAATAGACTCCAATTCTTATGAGTAGAAAGGCTTACAAGTGATAATGATGTGAACAAAATAATGTTTTTTTATAAAAGTATATATATGAGCTAATCAAAACACATGACATGTATAATGGAATAAACACAATATTATTGAAAAGACATTTTTAGAGTTACTTCTACCCACAAAGCTATATAAATTATTCAATGCACATAGAAAAATAGTACAACAACCAAGGTGCTATGCACACACAATGCTTATTAAGACTTATCAGGGTGCAAAGTAGTGCTTGGGGAATCACAATTATTATTTGGAATTTTAGTTATTTGTGATCCGGTGTACAAGAAGAACTAGTGTAAAAAGAGATGTTTGCAACAATGCACTTTACAATTCTCTCCAAGGTGCTCAACCTCACAATGCTCATTAAGACTTATCAGGAGGGTGAGTAGTGCTTGGTGGAGTTATCTTTGTCAATTATTCATTTGAATTTTTTACTTAACGACAAAGGTCTCCGAATTCACTTGTATGTGCAAACAAAAGATTTTTAAAAAGACACACTTCTTCAAAAATATGTGCATGAAAAAGATTTTTACTAGAGGTGTAGGTAAAAACTAAGCATGCCTAACAATAATATTAAGTTGTTACACTACACAATCATGTAAGAGTAGATTAAATTCATATGTAGTATATCAAAAAATGTGAGTGAATAAATCATTAGCAAGTATAAGCCATTTACTCATACATAGAGGCATGCTATGCAATACTACACATGATTTCTATAATCAATTTCAAAGCACACATAGGATAATGATCAACGTATGATACAAAATAATGTTATTAAGATACTTGAAATAGAGAATGAAACATTGTATTCTAGACTTGGCAAGATAAACCATATCATCCTTGAAACATAGAAAAGCACATCAGTTTTTATAAAAATTTTAAGTTTTTCAAAAAAAAACAAAAACAAATATAAAGCATGTTTTTGTTGTTTTAATTGGTTTTTCAAATTTGTAGTTGGTTTTGATATATAGAAACACAAAGCATGTTTTTGGTTAGATTTTGATTTGTTTTATAGATTTTTTTTTTTGTTTTTAGAATTTTGAAAGAAAATAACAGGAACTGAAAAATGAAAAAAGAAAAACTGGAAATTCAGAAATACCCACTAATGCCAGCGGTACCATGCTATCGCCGGGCGTTAGTGACAGAACTCGGATTTTTTAGGAAAACGTGAAATTTTTCAGATTTTTCTTATGAATATAGTTGTGCAGATTAGGGACAATGTGATTCAGTACAGAAATCAGATATGCGTGGTCATAAAAATGCGGGTTTTGCACGATTAAGTATGAATGTCCAAGACCCCTAGTTCCAGTCTAAGTAGAGCAAATCGAGAATCGGGTAGAGGCTTGGTAAAGATGTCCGCAAGTTGTGATTCAGTTCCAATGAAGTTTAAATGAACATGTTCCTTTTTGATGTGATCCCTAATGAAGTGGTGTCTTACATCTATGTGTTTAGACCGTGAGTGATGAACGGGGTTGTTAGTTAAGTCAATAGCACTCTTGTCGTCACACTTAAGTTCAATATTAGTTAAATGAACACCAAAGTCTTCTAAGGTTTGAGTCATCCATAATGCTTGGGCTTCAACAACTTCCTAGTGCAATATATTCTGCCTCGGTGGTGGAGAGAACAACAGAATTTTGTTTTCTACTTGACCATGCAACTAGAGAAGGACATAAGAAGTGATAGGTACCACTAGTGCTTTTCCTATCTAATGAACAACCCGCATAATCAGAATCTGAATACCCATGCAAGAGAAAAGAATCATTATTTGGATACCAAAGTCCTAATTTAGATGTGCCGATTAGATATCGAAAAATTCGTTTCACCGCTTTTAAATGAGATTCTTTTGGATTTGCTTGAAATCTAGCGCATAAGCATACGACAAACATAATATCGGGTCTAGATGCACTAAGGTATGATAGGGATCCAATCATTCCTCTATATAATGTTTGGTCAATTGAAATTCCGGCTTCATCTTTTCCTAATTTTAGTGATGCGCTCATTGGAGTACTAGCTTGTTTTAAGTTTTCAAAACCAAAACGTTTTAGCATATCATGGACGTATTTGGATTGACATATAAAAATTCCATCATTTCTTTGGGTTATTTGAAATCCTAAAAAATATGTTAGTTCACCCACTAGACTCATTTCAAATTCATTTTGCATCACTAGAACAACTTCGTTACACAACTCTTCATTAGTCGCTCCAAAAATAATATCATCAACATATATTTGTAAAATAATCAAATCATTATCAAATGCATAATGAATAGCGTGTTATCGGCACTACCCATTTTATTACATAACCGTGCTTTAATAAAAAAGATGTGAAGCGTTCATACCAAGCACGAGGCACTTGTTTTAGACCATAAAGCGCTTTTTCTAATCTATATACATGATTTGGAAAATTTTCATCAATAAATCCGGTGGGTTGTTCAACATAGACTTCTTCTTTAATTATCCCATTTAAGAAAGCACTTTTAACATCCGTTTGAAATAATTTAAACTTCTTAAAACTCGCAAAAGCTAGAAAAATTCTAATCGATTCAAGGCGAGCAACGGGTGCAAATGTTTCATCAAAATCTACCCCCTCAATTTGAGAGTAACCTTGTGCCACTAATCGAGTTTTGTTCCTAGTTATTCTAGACTCTCCATCTAATTTATTTTTAAATATCCATTTGACGCCAATAACCGGGTGATTAGATGGTCTTTCAACTAGTTTCCAAACCCTATTGCGTTCAAATTGATTCAATTCGTCATTCATAGAAATAAACCAAAATTCATCATTCAAAGTGGTGGAAACATTTTTCGGTTCTATTTCAGAAACAAAGCATAAGTTTGAAAAGGATTCATTAAAAGAAGAACTTGTCGTTACCCCCTTTGATGGTTCTCCAATGATAAGCTCCCTTGGATGATCTCTTGTAAATTGAAGCACACTTGGAGTCACGAACTGCTATTGTACCGGCTCTACTTATTTTTCTTCTCCAAGTGGTTCAACATTATCTTGCTCCAAAGGTGAAGGAGGTTCATCTTCATTACCAGCACAAGTAGAATCTACACAAGGCACAAGTTCATCAAACTTCATATGAATAGACTCTTCAACCTTTTTAGATTTTTTATTATATATTCTATATGCTTTGCTAGTGGAAGAGTAACCAAGAAAAATACCATCATCACATTTTTATCAAATTTAGCTAATGCATCCTTGGTGTTTAGGATAAAACATTTACAACCAAAAACATGAAAATACGATACATTAGGTTTCTTTTGAAAATACAATTCATATGGAGTTAATTTCAAAATAGGGCGAAGCATGACACGATTTATGACATAACATGATGTATTTACGGCTTCGGCCCAAAAATATCTAGGCAACCCATACTCAGATAGCATAGTGCGCGCGAGTTCTTGAAGAGTTCTATTTTTCCTCTCCACCACACCGTTTTGTTGGGGGTGCGTGGAGTGGAAAATTCATGCTTAATACCTAGATTATTGCATAAAGTGGTGAAGTTGTCGTTTTCAAATTCCCCTCCATGATCCGATCGTATACACTTGATTTTTTAGATCTAATTCATTTTGAATACGATTGCAAGGCTTTGCAAATTCAGAAAATGCATCGGATTTGGAGGTACGAAATAAGGTCCAAGTAAATCTAGAATAATCATCAATTAATACAAAAGTGTACTTTTTACCACCAAGACTACATGTGCTAATAGGTCCAAAAAGATTCATGTCAATTAGTTGTAAGGGTCTTGAAGTGGATATTTCTTTTTTACTCTTAAACGATGTTTTTGAAAATTTTCCTTTTTGGCATGGCGAGCATAAGGAAGATAGATTTCCATTTAGCATAGGAAAACCTCTAATGAGTTTATTCTTTGGTAGTTTTAAGATTAACTTGGTGCTAGAGTGACCGAGACGCCTATGCCATAATTCAAGTTCTTCATTTTTTGATATAAGACATTTGAGTGACGCACGTGATAGATCATGAAAGGCACTTATATACACATTTTGAATTCGTGGTGCAGTGAGTACAATATTATTGGGCCTAGGATCTATAATTTTACATAAATCAGTAGAAGACTCAAATAAGATATTTAGACCTTTATCGCAAAGTTGACTAATAGAAATCAAATTATGTTTCAAACCTTCTACATATAAGACATTAGTAAGAGAGAAAGAATTGTTACCCATAGTACCGGTGCCTAAAATCCTTCCCTTTCCATTGTCCCCAAATGTCACCATTCCTCCTTTCTTCTTAGTGAGGCTAAGGAATTTTGCTTTATCGCCCGTCATGTGTTTGGAGCACCTTGAGTCCAAGTACCACATGTCTTCCTTTTCCTTAGCCTGCCAACATACCTAACAAGAAGATGAGAGTAAAGATCCGGATACCTAAGTGGTTCCTCCCATAGAATAGGTGGAAACCTTAGGCACCCAGATTTGCTTGACAGTACATTGACCCTTCATCCTGCAAGAGTCCAAGGTATGCCCGAAGTGATGACACTTGACACATAACACAAAAGTAGTTGAGACCTTTTTCAGTTTTTGTTGTGGACTCTTGTTGGAGGACGGAGAATCAGCAGAAAAAATTCCAGATTTATGATTATTCCATGAATTATGAGTTTTGTTACTACCGCCAGCATTAAGTGTTATCGCCGGGCGGTAGATAGCAGAGACATAAGCTAGCCCTGTTTTTGCACCACCATGCCTTTGGTTGGACAAAATCATATGAAGACTTTTCTGGCCAACAACAAAATTTTCTATGGCTAAGTTAAGGTCATGGATTTGGGCTTTTAATGCAAAATTTTCACTAACTAAATTACCACATCTATTTGCAAAGGTTTTCTTTTCATTTTTAACATTAGAAAGTGAGAGTTTCAAATTTCTTTCTAAGTCTCTCTTTTTGTTTCGAGAGTGATTCGATATTGGAGAGAGCGTTAGAAAGATTAATTTCAAGTTCGCTAGACTCTGCCAAAAGATCATCATTCCTTTGGCAAGACTCCATCTCCTTTCCCAGAGCAAATACTTCCTTATTTAATTTTTTATTTTGTTTTAAAAGGATTTTATTTTCAGTTTTAAGTAGATCAAGATCCTTTAAAGTTTTGCCAAAAGTTTTACAAGTTTTAAAGTATTCGGAATAAAGATTATCATAGTTAGAATGGATTACCTCAGTATCGCTTTGGACACTGCACTCGTCGTCGGTTGATTCATTGCTTTTCCCCATAAGGCACAAGTTTGCCTCATCATCATCGCTTGAGCTTGATTCACTTGAGCACCCAGAGGAAGAGTCATCCCATATTGCAGCTTTTAAGACCTTCTTCTTCTCCTTTCCTTTAACTCACTTTTCTTTTTGCTCCTTCAAGAATTTTGGGCATTGACTTCTAATATGCCCGGTCTTCCTACAGTGGAAGCACTCGGGAGGTGTCCGGTCTTCTTCTTCGTCACTAGACTTCTCCTTCTTCTCTCTTTTGGATGAGGTGCCCTTTCGGAAAAACTTCCGGAAGGTGTTCCTCCTTTCCGGATTCTTCATGAACTTAGTAGAGTTCTTCACAAAGAGACTCTCCTCGTCATCTTCCTCGTCGTCATCTTCTTTTCTTGACTTCAGTGCCAAGGCTTTCTTCATTGGCTCCTTGTTGTACTCTTCTTCTTGAATCTTGAGTTCTACCTCATGGGTTTTGAGGTTCCCAACGAGGCTCTCAATTTGGAGCCGCCTAAGATAATGCGATTCGGAAATCGCCGTCACCTTTGGATTGAACATTGGTGGGAGTGATCGAAGAAGCTTTCTCACCAAGTCGCTGTTTGAAAATGTTTTTCCAAGAATTTTTGAGGCGTTGATGATCTTGGTGAATCGAGTGTACATGATGTCGACGTCCTCATTCGGATCCATTCTGAACCTCTCGAATTCAGATTCCAGTTGGAATAGTTTTGAATCTTTGACCTGCGAGGTACCTTCATGCGTTATTTCTAATAAGTTCCAAATATCATAAGCAGTTTCACATGCACTTACTCTATTAAATTCAGTCCTATCAAGAGTACAGAACAAAGCATTCATCGCTTTTGCATAATTCTTACACCTAGCCTTATCTCCATCATCCCATCTATCCTTAGGTTTATCCATAGTTACTTCTCCAACAATATATGTAGGAGAAGTGTATGGAGTTTCAACACATGCCCATACGTTTAGATCTAAGTTTATCAAAAACAACACATACGCGTTCTCCAGTAATTGTAATCAATTCCAGTAAACAGCGGAGGTCTACTTATTCCCTGCCCCTCGTAGAAAGCGAGGTCACGGAGCGCCATTATTTCCGGTTGTTAGACCGAATTGGAATAACCTGGCTCTGATACCACTTGTTGGATCTGTGGGCGCCCTTAGAGGGGGGGGGGGGGATGAATAAGAGATTTAAACTTTTTGAGAATATTTAGAGAAAATAATTCTATATTACTACCGCCAGGGGTAGTGTTACCGCTCGGAGTTAGTGACAGAGAAAATACGTTTAGGTTAAGCCAATGAAAATCAGTGAGCACAAATCAGAGATGAAGAAACAAACATATTTTCATTAATATTAAAGTGAAATAGTTATGATTACAAAAACTTTTCCCAATGACGCTTGGAAAGAGGCGACCAATAAAAACTCTTTTGGTTTTCTATACCGACCCTTCTCCCAAGGACCGGTTGGCTTTAGCCTATCTCTCCCAAATAAGGCCTTAAGCCGCTCTAGCCAATCTATCACCAGAAAGGCCTCGAGCACCCCCTAGATCTACTCCCTAGACCCAATCGCCAACACGAGGCGAATTTCCCCTAGTCCCCGCAAGGCCCTAGTCGCCGTGTGGCGAATTCCTCTACCGAACAAAAGATAAAATAAAAGTTATACAAAACAAAAACTAAAAACTCCCTCAAAAGAAGAACTTGATGTTGATGTAGATGCGATCAGATCGGTCTTCAAGTTCTTTGCATTCACGAACATTGACGGAGTTCTTCGGGCTGCTTGGAGAAGGCTCTCACGAGTGCTCTGAATATGTGGCTTCAATTTATTCTATCTCAGCAAGCAATAATGGAGGAGGCGCGCGTCTTTAAATAGAATCAGCCTCTATCGCCAGCAGTAGTACTACCGCCCCACGGTAGCCACATTAGGCAATGAACAGGCACACATATTGTGGCAGATTAGGCAACATTTGAGCGCCAAACTTCGTGCTCCAAATAGCGCACCGCGGTAACGCTAACGCGCCGCGATAGCGAGATATCCTTCCTTCAACCAATATCTCCTTCTATATTTGCTCCTCAATTACATGGAGACGGGAAGATTCCAAAAGCTACCGTCGGGCGTTAGCATTAATGCTCCGCGATAGTACTTACCAAATTAGTGTCCCGTCGACATTCCTTTTTCTCCACTGTTTTCTTCTCGTCAAATGTTTCCATTTATGCTAGCGCCAGCGGTAGTGCTAACACTCCGCGGTAGAGCACATCTCCCTTCGTCGGACAACATCTTCGTCGAGCTGGCCACACATTTCGTCGAGCGCAGCTTTCATTTCGTCGAACGAACACAAGCGCCAGCGATAGTTCTAATGCGCCGCGGTAAAGTATGCTTTTCGTCGAGCGCCGTGGTAGAGCATGCAATTCATCGAACGCAATTTCGTCGAACACAGCTTTCATTTCGTCGAACGCCAGTTCGTCGAACGGAGGTTTCCTTCTCATTGGTTTCCATCTCAGCGGTTTTCATTTCGTAGAACGCCAGTTCGTCGAATGCAGCTTTCATTTCGTCGAACGCAACTTTCATTTCGTCGAACGCAGTTCCGTTCTCAGTTGTTTCCTTCTCAGCGGTTTCCGTCTCAGCGGTTGTTAACGCGGGGCGTTAAAAACTAATGCGAGCGAATCTTCAATCCCGGATTAGGCATTATTCTGCGCAGGAGAATCTTCAGTCCGAGGAAACATTTCTCTCTTGCCTTCTGTGCTCCGCGCTACCGCCTGCGCTATCCGCTACCGCCAGGCGCTAGCTCCTTATAAATGTGCTACCGAATTGCGCTAAGCATCGCTAGCGCCGGGCGCTAGGTGCTACCGCCGGCGCTAGTGGGCATGTTGGATTTGTTGGCTTAATTTTGGGGACAACTTTCATATGTTATCCTTGAGTCATATGGACTTTGTTTCCTACACACTTAAACACACAAGATCAAATACACATAGGATTTGTTATTCTCAAACCTAGGTGATGCGGAAGACAATGTTCCAACAATAAGGAGTTTGAAGCATACAAAATTGTATAGGAATAGATCAAAGTTTTTAGTATAAATTGTTTCATAGAAATTGATTATAGTTTTTTGCATAAAGAGAACAATATAACATTTACCAAGCAAGTCTACCATTTTGTTGAAGAAGAGGAATTCAGAGTTTTAAGACTTGAGATAAGTAAAAAAAACACAAGGTAAAAGTTATATGGTAATGTTGCGGAAGACTTATAGAAATACAAGAAACATCTTTTTGTAAACATGACGATTCATAAGAAGAAATATAAGTGAAAGTCCAAAAGAATAAGACGTTTTTGTAAATCATTTTTCATTTAAAATTGTTAAAGATTACTAGAAAGTAACCAAGCATGAAAGAAGGATATCAAAAAGAAATTACCACGATGTTATTATAATTCATAAATTCAAAATATACCAAACATTGTAGAGAGCATGCTAGGTTATCTAGTGCATTTATAAATAAAGAGGAGTATAGAATTTAGCATTATGATCCAATTCTCATGAGAAGAAGTGATATGGAAGATAATGATGTGCACATAAGTGTATTTTGAATAGAGTAAACAAATGATTTAATAAAAAATACAAGACATATGTAGAGTAAAGTGCACAATAAAACACAAATAATTTTACTTCCACACGCTTCAATGCATATAGAAAAAATGTACAACTACCAAGGTGCTTTGCACACACAATGCTCATTAAAACTTATCAGGGTGCAAAGTAGTGCTTGGGGGATCATACACTTTATTTTTCAATATATATATTTTTTTGTGATCCGGTGTACTTAAGAATAAGTTGTGTAAAAATGAAGGTTTGCACAAGACACTTTACTATTCTTTCCATGGTGCTCAACCTCACAACACTTATTAAGACTTATCAGGAGGTTTAAGTAGTGCTTGGTGGAGTTATCTTTGTCAATTTATTTCATGATTATTTTTTGTACAAAGTTCTCTAAATACACTTGTTTTGCAAACCAATATAATTTGAAAGGACAACCACTTTTCTTAAATATTAAGAGTGCAAATAAGGGTGGTGTAGGTATTATACTTGTGCAAAGTTTAATTCATTGTACAATTACAATACACAAGCAAGCGTTCTTAGATTTAAAGCACAAGTATACTTTGCCAAAATAAGTGAGTGAATGAAAATCATTATCAACCATAAAATATTTACTCATACTTTGAAGCATGCTAAGCTTGGTTCTACACAACCTTTTCATTACAATAGGTGCACATATGAGTAGATATATCAAAGCATGATAAAAACAATGTTCAAAGTAGATTGAAAATAGAATTTCAACATTGTAGAAGGTCTAAATGAAAGATGAAATCATGCTTGATATGAACAATAAAATCCATACAGTTTTTGTGAGATTTTATAAAATTGTTTTAAAGTTTAAACTCTTATAATTGATCTTGGACTTCCTGAGGTTTAGCCTGTGAGGGGTTCACCCGATACTAGGAGATGTGATGGGATGATAGCCCAAATCTCCCTTTCGTAAGTTACATGTAAATAAAAAAGTTAAGTTCAAAAGATATTTTTGATAATTTTTATGTTTTATATTTTTGTATTTGATTTTTGTATATAGGAATAGAAATCAGACACATAAACAAAGAAATAGAGTGAAAAAATATTTTTTGTAATTTGGCTTTTGTATTTTTGTATTATGATTTTTCAAAAATCATTTAAAGGCAGAAATGGGAAAATAAGTTGTACATATAAAATAATATTTTTTTAGTGATTTAATGATATTTTAAAAATACAAAATTTTAACATCATTCGATAGCCCCCGCGCTAGTGCTAGTGCCGACGCTAGTCTGCTTTAGTTAAATCCCACTTTTCCTTGTCGTTTTGGCCATTCCAACTCAAACTCTCCCGAAAAACCCAATCAGGTAGCGCAGCCCACAGATATATCTAAGGTAAATCTTCATCATTTCTTATGGTTTTTGTTTTAAACTTTGATTTTGATGTTAGAGATGAAGAATTTTGAAGTTATCAAGTGGTTTAGATGATATCTGAAATGTTTGATCTTTTTGTTTTTAAAGAGAGAAAAAGGACAAATCTTCATCAAAAAAATTAACTTTGATGTTTGTGATGAAGATTTATGAATTTATTTTAGAAAACTTTTGATTTTGATGATGGATCTAAGTGTTTGAGAAGGTTATGATTCGGTAACATTACATAGTGGATAGATTTAGTGTTTTAGATTAGAGGGCTAGCGCCGGCGCTACTGCAGGCGCTAATGCTAGCGCCTGGCGCTAGTGCTATCGCTGGCGCTAGTGCTATCGCTGGCGCTAGTGATTCTTTTTTAATTTTAAATTTTCTTATAATAATGTGGCAGATGGCTCCTGGGTCTAAAAGGAAGAAAAGTGCATAACTGGCAGTGGAGGCTGCAACGGTGGGCCTCCCCTATTTTGTGGAATTTGCAATGCCATGACACCATCATATAATGCAGTTGTTTGTAGTGTCAGAAGTATCAAATGTTTTTCATTCGGATGGATTTTCCTCGGAGTTTGTTCGAGAGTTTTATAGGCATTTGGAAGATCCATCGTAGACTGATCTGGATGGGGGAGTGCAGTCCCAAGTGCATGGGCACATGGTTGCTATCACACATGAAAACCTGAGGGCGGTGTTCGGATTGACAGAGCATCCCAATAGGTTGGAGATAGTTGAGAAGTTCAGGGTTGATAGAGATTGGACTCATGTGAATTTGGTACTACATAATAGGGCATGCAGGAGTCTGATATCGTATGTGTCGACACTTACAGTAGATTCCCTTATAGTTCAGAACGTATTATGCCATACTATTATGCTGAAATTAGGCGATACAGCGAAAGTTACAACATTGCTCAAATATGTCTCCTATTTCATTCTGTAGGAGGAGATATTTGATGTTGATGACCTATTACTTTCATTGATTCGTTACTTAAACAAGTTGCAGCATCCTTCCCGCCAGCGATACAACAACTTGCCCCTTGGTGGCATCATACAAAGGGTCGTTCTAACGATGCACCCTTCTATTGAGATTAGTTTTTATCTGATGGATTCCTTTCCTTCTATCTACAACACCACACACCTTCGAGCAACATCACTCCCGGATGAGCCATCTACATCTACTCGACCACCACTCCGGCGAGGAACGTCATCCCGAGGGACTTGAGATGATTCATTTGAAAATTTTCGAGAAGATATGGTGAAAGTCAATTGATATGCCTCTGATACCAATTGAAAGTGAGGTTAGATCTTAAATTAACTCTAGAGGGGGGGGGGGGGGGTGAATAGAGTTTTAAAACTTTTCCCTTAGTTTTATAGCGGAATTAAATTAGTGATATATATGTGTATAGAGTAAGTGATTTATAAAAACTGAATAAAGAAATCAGTACAACACAAGCAACACAGAAATTCACATGCACAAAGACACAAGGGTTTTTATAGTAGTTACTTAATAAACCTGGGTACGTCTACTCTTCTACCACACTTGGTAGGATCCACTAGGTTTTTGATCAGGTGTCCTATCACCAAGGGGTTTTTGATCAGGTGTCCACACACCACAGAGCTTTTGATCAGGTGCTCAAAACCAACAGGATTTTATGATCAGGTGTCTTGCCACCAATGGGTAAACTTTTGAAGGGAGTTTTAACCCTGTACAAGAGGGGATAGAAAAGAGTTTATGAAGTTCTTCTCTGTCAATATGCTGAGAGAAGACTCTAGTGGATGTTGATGTAGAAAAGGATTCCTCTGTCTGATATGAAATTATTTGACAGTAGATTGGCTGGAAGCTTTCTTTTGAATGAATGATCTTCCCGTGTAGCTTATTAAACTGAGAGAACAAGTTCTTCAGTTTGTTGTTGCTTTTTTGAAGATCCAAACTTGCATCAAGGACTGAGAGAGTATTGTTGAAGATGTTCTCAGAAAATGAATGCTGCTAGAGGAAGAAGAAGATCTGTGTGCTTTTTGTTCTTTTTGTTCTTCCTGTATTTCTCTCCTTTTATTTTTCTCTGTACAGTTGTATGTAATATGTTCTGTATACTTTTTTTTGTCGAGAAGACTGAGGGTGATTGATGGCGACGACGGCCCGCAACTTGAAGAGATGGTGGATGGCACACTTATGGATGCCGGCGTCTCCCCCATCAAGGATTCCCGCAACCGCCGCCTTGGTGGCACGTATGGAGGACGACGCTACAACCTTCGCCCAAGGCGCCCACTTACAAGTTAATAATTATAATCACTAGTTTAATTATTAATCTATGTTCTGTTTAATTTCATGTCATGTGTAATTTTTATTTCTTGGACTGCGTTTAGCACTTTTTGGGATTTAGCCTATATAAGGCTACATGTTGTAAGTTTTATGGAGAATTGATGAAAGAAAAAAAACCCTAATCTAATCTCTCTTGCTCAAGCCGATTCTCTCCTTCTCTCCCTCTCCACCGTTCCCTCTCTTTCTCTCGATCGGCAAGGAGGCCGAACCCTCCCACTCCCGCTCTTTCTCTCGATCGGCCAAGGAGAGGCCGAACCCTCCCTCTCCCTCTCTTTCTCTCGATCGGCCAAGGAGAGGCCGAACCCTCCCCCCTTCCACTCCTCCCTAGCCGCCGGCCCCCTCTAAGGCTTTCCCCTCTCTCCTTCTACCAACCCCTTCCTTCATCTCCCTCACTAAGCCTATCCAAATTTCGGCCATCCCCTCCTCCCTCCCGGAAAGCAGCCCCCACTTCAAGGAAGACTCTTCCTCGGCTTGGATATCTCCTCCGAAGGTGCTAGTGTGGTTTGACGTGAACCGGCAACGGTGTGACGGCGAAATCGGTGTTCAAATCTTTCGCCGACGACGCAACTCCGGCGGAACCGTAGAACGACGACCGGGCTTTGAGTTACTTGAGGCCAATCCAATCTCAAGCGGGTAACGAACTACCCACAAAGTGCTTCTCTTTTCTTAGATTATTGTGTGGTGGAATTTGTTGCGTGATCTTCGTATCACCGTTGAATTTTTCGTTGGTTTTTTTCCATTACGAGTCTTGCATTGCATCCTTTTCTTTTATCTTTTGAAGGGGCGTGGCGAACCCCGCTTTTGTTGGGAGAGATCAACCGTTTTCCGTAATCGCAATTTTCGGTGGATCTCTTTGGTACGACGCATAGCTTGTTCGGACCGGGTGGGTCCTTTTGCTTGATCAAACATTGGCTCATCGCCCTTGGGAGATCTCAAGAGGTTTGGCAACCTTCGTGTGGCAAGTGTTTCTCTTTGCCTAGTCCGTTGCACTTGCACTGTGCGGCTTGCATTTGCATCATTCTTCTTTAGTCTCGCGCGGTTAACTAGTTACGTTATGAACGGGCATTGTGAACGTAGTGGCCTACATCAATTTGGTATCAGCGGCGAGGTTCGTGCCGGTTTCCTAATTGGCACAATCCTCATCATTTTTTTAGGAATTTATATAAGCAGCCCTTGTTTGGCTGTTGGCAGCCCCCATTTCTATGAGTTATAACGCGCCTTTTGAAAATATGCATTATACATGCATATTTAGGAAAAGTGTTCAACACGAAAATTGTAGATCTCATCGAGATCTACAACTTTCGTGTTGAACACTTTTCCTAAAAATGCATGTACAAAGCGTATTTTCAAAAGGCGCGTCAAAAATTTGCTACAATTACGATCAGGGCGATTTTAGGGCATTGTGCGTGCATATTTAGGAAAATTGTTCAACATGAAAGTTGTAGATCTCGATGAGATCTACAATTTTTGTGTTGAACACTTTTCCTATATATGCATGTATAATGCATATTTTCAAAAGGCGCGTTATAACTAATAGAAATGGGGGCTGCCAACAGCCAAACAAGGGCTGCTTATATAAATCACCTTTTTTTTGTAGGACACTTGCACCCACATATTTTCCAAAAAAATATGAAATCAAAATTAAAAAATTTGATTCTCTGCGCTGTGCGAATAGCGGTCTGAAATCTGAAATTTTTGTCGAAAATCAATAAAATTTTTTCTGGACAATCCTCACTCTATTTTCAGCATTAAAAAAAAAATCTTAATTTACCCTAGTTATCAGGCGGGAATAAAATTACGTTTCTATAAAATTTTGGTGAGATATGCCTTCCCCTAGCCTATGAGCACAACTTTAGGAATGGGGCTGTCCCCACACTACTCCCATATGGGTTTGGACCCGATAAAGTTCACTAAATTCCGTCATGGGGCTAGAGACCCATTCCATGAACCTACAATGACAAGGTTTAACCATGATCCGACACATCAATTTCGTTTAAACTTTAAGCATGGTGAGAAGTGGTGCAGGTTGGTCGTTGATAGCGTCTGTCATACCAACGCTGTAATGGAGAACGCGGTGTCTAGGATGTTGGTGACCACCGAGCCACATCCTTGCCCATACCACCTTGTGTGTCCTGATGAGAGTGTTATTTTTGTGTCCCAACGATGTTTGGTGTCTCTCACCATCAAAGCCTATTCTGAGTGTGTTTGGTGTGATGTCCTTCCTATGAAGGACTTCCATGTGTTGTTAGGACGCCCTTGGCTTGCTAGCCATGATATTATATACGATGATCGCGATGACACCTTAGACTTCATGTATCAAGGTCGGCTTATATCTCTTAGGTCCACTCCACCTACGAAGCCATCGGTCCCATCTGGGGACATTTGTAGCCCTGCTGAGTCGACACCCCTATGCTTAGCAACGAAAAGGGATGTTGACACCACTAGTCAAAATCAGCCTATAGACGGTATTAGCCACTCAAAAACGAACACTTTATGCCTAACCGTTAAACTCGAGACTGGTCCGGTTAGTCCTAGCCTGCCCATAGGCCATATTGTCCCTGTTGATACTCCCACGATTGGCTTAGTGTCTGAGACTGAGGTTTCCCTGATTAGTCAACCTTTACATGATCCCATTAGCTTTCGGGAGCCTCCTGTTGGTCATCCCGAGATCATTCCGGAGGTTGTTGAAAATTCTGAAATAGAGCCACGTGATTCTGATGATGTAGGTGAGAAAACCGAGGAGATGGGGCGACCCTTATTAGCTCCTCACACTCTTGATAGCAGGATTAGGGCTAGTGAGTTTCTTGTGTCTTCTAGTGGGGAGGACAAGTGGTCCAATCCGTTATCTGTTGGTAGTAGTTATCTTCTAGTGGACCTTATGTTAGTGTTAGCTCCCCCGTTGAACCGTCACCCATTTATGGTTGCTTGGGTCCCCCCTACTTCGGTCCCGACCTTGAAGTATGGTATGGAACCCGTTACCACCGCGGGACGAGATGAGTGGTTTCGTTGGGTTGTCCTTCCTATGCTAGTTGACCATAAATTTTGGGATCGTCCTAGGCTTCGTGCTCCCGAAACCACTCACTTTGGGAGTGCTAGCATTTTTGAATCTAGTCTTGGGAACGAAGTTATGAACTTTTTAACATTCTTATCTCCCAAAGACCCCGCTGCTATAGTTCATGCGACTACCCATCCTTGGATGAACTTGGATTTAAAATTATATAATGAATTAGTGGGTGTTCCAAGAAGTCTTAACTCACCCAAACATGATGAATTAGTGCTAGCCGACCCATCTGGGTCCATTCACTTTGTAGTCACCGCACCACTTAGATCTGACTACGTATCACATTTGACTATTCAATTTTCTGCGTGTCCGCCTACGTTTTTGACCTCGACTACGACCGATTCTGAGTCCTTGCCCATTGTGCCTCTGGATGTGGTGTCACTTAAACATACCTATATACCCCCCTTTTGCACGCATTTACCCACCGCCTTATGATGACCCTCATTTCCACGCGTTAATGACTATAGAAAGGCTTCTTGAGTTGTGTCGCTCGCACATCCTTGCACATTCCGGAGTGACCAACTCTATGGTTTTTGATGAGCGGTTCTCCTTGGCATTTCTTCATGCCAAGCGAGAGTATTTAAAATATAAAATTATAGCTACAAAGTTGGAATCCTTTCAAATCATTTTTGATTATAAGGCTCTCGTGCCACTTGACTTAGTCCCCTTATCCTCCGCAATCGGGTCAAGTCATGTAGCACATGGGTTCAGTCCTCATGTATCTAGGACGTTAGTGTTTCATTTTAAAATATGTCGCACACACTTCCACTCCCATCTGAGACCATCCTACGCTAGAATTAGTGATTTGGGTTTAGTCCGGTCAGTCCCTGAGCGGATGCCGTCTGGTTCCGTTAATAAATTAATTCGTAGGTATGCCGACCCATCCATGATCATGAAGAACGTCGAATTTAATGCTTTTATTTCAGGTTTTTATAAAGCACAGGATTTTGCCTCTCAAATTCACGAATTGCATAAACATGTTAAAGATACGCTCGCTACTCAATACGCTTCTTACCAATCGCACGCTAACGTCCATAGGAGAGCCTCCCCCCTAAAAGTTGGTGATTTGGTAATGGTACGTCTCGTCCCTGAACGGATGCCTTCGGGCACCATAAAGAAGTTGGCTAATAGGCGAGCCGGTCCGTTTCGAATTTTAAAACGATTAGGTGATAATGCATTTCTTTTGGAATTACCTTCTGACTGGGGAATTTCTCATATTTTCAACGTGTCAGATTTAACGCCTTATATCTCTCCACCGCAGGATTTATCTATCTGCCCATTTAATTTTACCACATGTTCTACTGGGTTGGGGGGTGAGATGGTGCCTGGTTCGTCCTCTTCTACGGTCCCCGCGGGAGGTACGTTGGTTGGTGGTGATATTTGTTCTGCTTATTCGGCTAACGCTTTTCCTAGGTTCCCCAGAACCATATTTGTGCCTGACAGGATTCTCCGCGACGAGGTGCTCTCCACTCCCACAGGTGATAGTCGGCGCTATTTGATCCACTGGCGTGATCGTCCGGCTTCTGACGACTCGTGGTTTCCCGAGTCCGAGGTGATCTTGCTTGATGAGGCTCTCCTCCGCCGCCACGCTCAGTCCAACTCACCGGTGTTGAGTTCTTTTGGGCGGGGGATGATTGATGGCGACGACGACCTGCAACTTGAAGAGATGGTGGACGGCGCACTTATGGATGCCGGCATCTCCCCCATCAAGGATTCCCGCAACCGCCGCCTTGGTGACACGTATGGAGTACGGCGCTACAACCTTCGCCCAAGGCGCCCGCTTACAAGTTAATAATTATAATCACTAGTTTAATTATTAATCTATGTTATGTTTAATTTCATGTCATGTGTAATTTTTATTTCTTGGACTGCGTTTAGCACTTTTTGGGATTTAGCCTATATAAGGCTACATGTTGTAAGTTTTATGGAGAATTGATGAAAGAAAAAAAAACCCTAATCTAATCTCTCTTGCTCAAGCCGATTCTCTCCTTCTCTCCCTCTCTACCGTTCCCTCTCTTTCTCTCGATCGGCAAGGAGGCTAAACCCTCCCACTCCCGCTCTTTCTCTCGATCGGCCAAGGAGAGGCCGAACCCTCCCTCTCCCTCTCTTTCTCTCGATCGGCAAGGAGGCCGAACCCTCCCACTCCCGCTCTTTCTCTCGATCGTCCAAGGAGAGGCCGAACCCTCCCTCTCCCTCTCTTTCTCTCGATCGGCCAAGGAGAGGCCGAACCCCCCCCCCCCCCCCCCCCCCCCCCCCCCCCCCCTCCACTCCTCCCTAGCCGCCGGCCCCCTCTAAGGCTTTCCCCTCTCTCCTTCTACCAACCCCTTCCTTCATCTCCCTCACTAAGCCTATCCAAATTTTGGCCATCCCCTCCTCCCTCCCGAAAAGCAGCCCCCCACTTCAAGGAAGACTCTTCCTCGGCTTGGATATCTCCTCCGAAGGTGCTATTGTGGTTTGACGTGAACCGACAACGGTGTGACGGCGAAATCGGTGTTCAAATCTCTCGCCGATGACGCAACTCCGGCGGAACGGTAGAACGACGACCGGGCTTTGAGTTGCTTGAGGCCAATCCAATCTCAAGCGGGTAACGAACTACCCACAAAGTGCTTCTCTTTTCTTAGATTATTGTGTGGTGGAATTTGTTGCGTGATCTTCGTATCACCGTTGAATTTTTCGTTAGTTTTTTCCATTACGAGTCTTGCATTGCATCCTTTTCTTTTATCTTTCGAAGGGGCGCGGCGAACCCGTCTTTTGTTGGGAGAGATCAACCGTTTTCCGAAATTGTAATTTTTGGTGGATCTCTTTTGTACGACACATAGCTTGTTCGGACCGGGTGGGTCCTTTTCCTTGATCAAACATTGGCTCATCGCCCTTGGGAGATCTCAAGAGGTTTGGCAACCTTCATGTGGCAAGTGTTTCTCTTTGCCTAGTCCGGTGCACTTGCACTGTGCGTATTGCATTTGCATCATTCTTCTTTAGTCTCGCGCAGTTAACTAGTTACGTTACGAACGGGCGTTGTGAACGTAGTGGCCTACATCAGTGATAATCTTTTGTATCTTCTTCCTTATTCTCTTTTGAAAAACTCTGACAGATATTAAATGCAAATCCCTTATATTAAGGAATAAATATATCTGAATAGATATTCTGGGAACTTTAAATCTGCTGCGCCATATATCTCTTTCCTTTTCCATGAAATGTCCTTTTCCGAGGAATGTCAACGACTATAATCTTGGAATAATGAAAGGAAATATATTATCCTTACTTATTTGGTAGAAAGAGTCATTGCTGAAGTCGATCTGAGTTTAGAGAATAAATAATATAATCTTCTGAAATGAATCTACTTTAGAGATATTTTCGTCGATCTCAACAAATTTAGTCGAACACAAAATTTAGTTCGTCGACCTCAAATGAATCTTGCTGGAAGAATTAATTTTGTGGAGCTGTTGAGAACTTTCGTCGATCTGAAGGTATTCGTCGAACGCAGATTCTGTAAGATCTCTTTTCTCAAAACCCGTTCGGGTACTTGAAAACTCGAACCTCTCCCGTATCGCACGGTCAAGGTGGATCTTCGCCCAGAATCGCTGCCTTGCGCTGTCACCAACACTCGGGTTGGCCAACACCGCTCAGCACCGACTCTGCCGGCTATACAATCATAAGTAAGTAAATGCCAAAAGAAAGGGGCATGTCCATATGTCACAACATCATATAACTATATAATGAAACAGAAAAATGTCCATAAAGGAAAAGTACAAGAAATAAGGGCGGATGCCCGAATACATATCCAAAAGAAAGTACTTTCCCTCTCACTACAAAACATGCGGAAACTACAAACTAACTATCAACCTGTCCGGTGGTAGTATACTGCAACTGCGGGTCAAGTCCATTTCTCTTGTCCTGCTGCACGCGGGGTAGCTCCGTCTCCTCGGACTCCTGTACGGCCACATCCGACCGTTAGTCATAAAGACTAAGCCATTTTGTCCTCGCCTCCCCCCACGACTCCTAGGCACCGAGTGAGAGGAAGAAGCGGAGGACAAACAAGGGGTAAACAAGAAGAGTGACGTGGCACTAACTAGCAGTACATAAATACAAACAGTATAGCTAACAGTAACAAGGTATAAGTAAAGAGCATGTAAGTAAGTGCGGTAAATAGTAAACAAGTAGAGGCAATATATAGTGAACAATAAGTAAGTAAAGGCAGTGCAGTAACATAAACTAATCTACCAATCACAGTTTCGTACCTTAACTTATATGAATGCCCATACGACATATAAGCTAAGATGTCCAGGTAACCCATCATATAAAAGAGCCCATACTAATTTATATGATGGGGTATACAGATGTACGTTATGTTATGCTATGTTTATGATGTGTATTATGCAGCCATGCAATGCAACTCACCCACACGACTCCATGCGCACAGACCTTTATAGTTCCCAATTTGTTTGAAAGGAAGCCAACCTTTCAGGTACCGACCGTCGTGGCTCACGGTGGCAGTGGATCGGGCACTCCACATCCTAGGCGGGTATGGTCACTACCAAGCCTATACCTCATGTACGCCTCAACGCTAAGAACACAACAGCAGAGCTCCTGCGTACTCTTGCTGGAATCCACCAGACTTTAAGGTCGGGGTGGGTTATTAGGGATTGTCCTCCAGACCACGGTACTCAAACTTACCGGCCCTCTAAACCTCACCCTCACCTGAGTCAACGTACTACCGTCTGTGACACGACTGGCCTAGTACCAAAGACTCGCCACTATTTGCATAAGAAACAGGTGTTAACCAGTCCACCCGAGCTTCCGGCTCAGGGTCTAACACACAAGCTGATCCAACCCATCTCCTTCCCAAAGGAGATCCATAACAGTTTACTGACCTAATTAGGCTACTCTTGCCTACAATATAGTTAGCGTTATATTTAGGGTGAATCTTGGACTTCCCGCGGTGTACCCCGTAAAGGGGTTCCCAACGGTACTACGGATTCAATGGGCTCAACCCAACCATCCTCCTCAAGACAATTACTTTAGTTGGTGATTAACATTTGGTTCACCCTTCATTATTTCATATACTTAAGTGACTTAGCTCAACACCCGTCCCACCCAGTTGGGTTGGACGTACCTCCACAACTCATACACTAACCCTGACACAACCTCACAGCTAACCCTAGGTTTGACCCTCCTTGAATCATTGTGAGTTATCACTCAAATACTGAATGGATATAAGTACTAAGCACTACCTAGGGGTCTGAATTGCCTAAAATTCAAAATTCTGTTTTTACTAGACGTAGACCACTAAGTTACCTCAAACCTCATAAGGGAATCCTTCTAAAAACTCATCACCAAGGTCTGGTATAATTATCCTGGGCTCCCAATATAACTTCTAAACACTACTTAGGGGTCTGAATTGTCTAAAATTCAAAATTCTGTTTTTACTAATCGCAGACCACTAAGTTGACTAACCTCAAACCTCATAAGGGAATCCTTCTAAAAACTCATCACCAAGGTCTGGTATAATTATCCTGGGCTCCTAATGACCTTAATAAGGTATGTTCCAATTTCCATAATTTTCTATATTAATTTTCTATATTAATTTGGTATTTATTATAATTTAAAGTAGTTCAGGCCTTAAGTCAAATTACACATGAACTACCCTCAAAATGCTTCTACATGTTACATGAAAATTATATTTAAGGTAATATCCCATATCAAGGTGGTTCACTAAGTTCCATGACCCGAGGATGTCATTTGGCCTACTAAATCATCATAGTTGTATAATTACCAAAATGCCACTATAATTAGGAAAAATAGTATTTCTCATCTGAAAATTCTACAAAAATTACCAAGTGTCCAAATGGTGGTCTAGAGTCCTCTGCCAAATGATTGTATCATTATCATATGATTTGACTGATTAAAATGATTTAACATCCAAGTGTAGTAATTAGCAATTTTTACATGATGTACATAAAATACAAATCTACAGGCTTCCAAATAATTATCATGGGCATACATCAACATAAAATGACAGATAACCAAGTTTCATAATTTTGCCCAATGATTTGACATTTTAAAATGATTTAACATCCAAGGTTTGTAAATACCAATCTCTACATGATGTACATGAAATACAAATCTACAGGCTTCCAAATAATTATCATGGGCATACATCAACATAAAATGACAGATAACCAAGTTTCATAAATTTTCCCCATGATTTAACATTTTTCAAAATTAAATTCCTCTAAGCTAGTAAGCACTTAAAAATTCCTCCACAAGGGATAACACTTCAATAAATCATCATAAAATTACCATAGCCTATTCCCATCCCAATTCAGCCACTGTTAAAGTTTCAAAGACATACAAGGTCATAAAGGCATGCATTTTATTTATTTAAGGAAAAAGTGGCAATTTCATTTATTAAGAGAAAAATACCCAAATGATTCCAAAAATTCCCATTAAATTATCTAAGACATTTTATGCTCCTAGAATCAAGTCTACCAAGTTCTGAGCCAAGGAAAGGACATTTGGTCCTATGCCTTCACAAGCCCTAAAATGCAACCTTAAGGGTTTACCCTTAGGGTTTTAGGACACACCACCCTAATGGCTCCAAATGCTCCATTAGGGGGTGTCACATGCATTTATATATCAATACCTACATAATCATCTAGATTGGAGGAGGCCAACTCACTCAAATCCTCATAATGGCCTAAGCCCTAATTTGACCCTTAAAGGCCCTCCTTAGGGTTTCCCATTTTCCATAGCAAATCAACTCCAAATGGAGTGAAAATTTAGGCAGGCACTACACATGTACTAAAGAGCATGCCACCAAAGTTTGGTGTCATTAGGACATCATATGCTCCAAAAATCAACATAATTTAAAAACTCTAGTTACCACAAAAACCTTAGGTAAAATTGACCATCAAGGGCTGTCCTCTGGGCAGGGGGTGCCCCTTGGATATACCTACCCATGGTTAAAAGCTCAGCTTCAAAGCTTGAGGGGTTTGGGCTAGGTAATTATTTTAGTGGACTGACCTAGTGTAGGACCAGTCATGGTAAAACAGCTCCCTAGGGAGCTGTGGCTCTCCAAATGACTTGAACTTATCCCTAATGAAAGTCAAGACCAAGGCCTACAACTTTTATGTTGGGCACTTTTTCTAATTCAGCCATTAAGAGGCCTTAATTAATATTTGAAGTGGACTGATGTATAGAGACAGAAAAACCAAGCTATTGAATTAATTTCATTAAATAAAATGGGGTGCGCACAAATCTTGAAGAATATCCGACCCTCCCCCTTCATCTTCCTCCTCCAGCCAACGGCTGAGATCAGCCAGAGCTGGGCAACATTGCTCTCCTAATTCCCGTCCATCCATGCCCCTCCCCGGCCAACCACCACCACCAACACCTTCGTGGTGGTCGGGGCTATGGATTCCCTGCGACATGGCGGACGGAGGTGGTGTTTTATGGCGATCCTAGTATGGCCGAAAATCGCCATTTTCCATGGATTTGAGGTTTTGGATTCGGCTCAATTGAGACTTATCCTTCAAATTAAATAGATAGGAAGCTAGCATAGAGGGAGAGGAGGAGAAACGAACATAATATGGAGCTTGGCGGTGGCGGCGGCGGCAGTTGGCCATGGAAATGCGCCTCTCCGGCGACCTTGACCTTTGCTCCATTCTCCACCAAAAGCTTTGATCCAAGGGTCGATCCTGACTGCTTTCCACCTTCTGAAGCTAATGGGAGGGCTGGGTGGAGGTGAGGAGGCTTGTATATGGGAGTTTGAAATAGGTGACCCACGGTTTTGGCTTGGCTACCCCTTCCCTGCCACCATCTGATGCCCTGGCCTCCCTCTGAGGTGTTCAGCAGTCAAGATCAAGGCCCAAGGCTGATTGGGGGGGGGGGGGGGAGGTGTAAGGGTGATTGCCACTTTTGCTTTTTGCTTTTGTCCCCCACCTTTAGCCATTTTCCTAATTTGTCTAGGCTTGGGTTAGCTTGATTTAGCCTTTTCCCTACATCCTACATGACCCATTAGGTTATGAACTTATGCTAGGTCATTGGGTTAGGGCTTGGTTCAAATGTATTTAGGCTAGGTCACTTAATTTGGGCTAAGGTGACCATGGTTGACCTAGAGTTGACTTGGTCAACTTGGTGAGTGGGTTGACCCACTTGATGGTCTTGGGTCCCTTGTCACCACCCAATATTGGTTGGTCCATGGTGGGGCCCCAATTGGGCTAATTTAGCCTTAAGGTGTGAGTTTGACCTAAATTAAGCTAGAGCTGACTTTGGTCAAATTGGTCAATTGGTTGACCAAGTGATGGGGCTTTTAGGTCCAATGAGTTCCTTAAAGTGTTTAGAGTGTGGTGGTAAGGTCAATTTGAACATGTAGAGTCAATTGAACCCTAATTGACTTAGTTTAGTTAATGTTGACCTATTGTTGACTTTAGTCAATTTCATGCAATTGGGTCCCACCCAAGTGCAATTCTCAAGGTAATGGTCTTCCTTAGTGGCTAGGGTGGTATGGGGGAGGTCAATTTGGTGAATTGAGGATCAATTGGCCTAAGGGAGTGGTATTGGCCTATGTTGATTTTGTGCCCTTGGTGTGCACTTAGCACACTCCACTTGGTCCAAGGGCCTTAGTGGCCACTCAGCACACCACCCATGCCCTAATACCAACTAGGGGTCTAGAAGGATTGGGGATGTTACAGAATCGTCGACCGCTGAACTGAGCAAAATCGTCGACCGCTGAGACTGGATACATTCGTCGACCGCTGAGCTTGAGCAAAATCGTCGACCGCTGAGACGGCTGGATTTTGTCGACCGCTGAGACGAGATCGCCGACCGCTGAGACGGCTGGATTTTGTCGACCGCTGAGACGAGATCGTCGACCACTGAGCAGGGGTCTGTTCGTCGACCGCTGAAACAATCTGTTCATCGACCGCTGAGCTGAGGCACTGAGACGCTGAGATAGAAGCAAGCCGTTCGTCGAACGCAGAGAGCATGCCGTTCGTCGAATGCAGAACGCAAGCTATTCGTCGAACGCAGAGAGCATGCCATTCGTCGAACGCAGAGAGCAAGCCGTTCATCGAACGCATAGAGCAAGCCGTTCGTCAAACGCAGAGAGCAAGCCGTTCGTCGAACGTAGAATGCAAGTCGTTCGTCAAACGCAGAGAGCAGTTCGTCGAATGCAGTGTGGAGTTCGTCGAACGCAGAATCTGAATGATTTCTTTAGTTCTAACAGCCTAAACTCTTGACCCATAAACTATACATTGGGGTCAACTTGATCCTAATCAACATAGAGTGATCCTAGCCCAAATTAGAAATAGTGTTGTTCCAACATATGGGAGAGCGGATGACACGAGTGGAAAAAGATGTTTCCGGTATTAAGAAGATGGTGAAGTTTATGATTAAGGCATTAAAGCTGAATCCATCGACACTAGAGCGTAGGGAGTGGGATAGCTCAACACAGGATCCGCCACATCATTCGATTCAGAGGAGTCGCAGAAGACAATCCCCAAGTCCTAGTGTGGAGGAGATAGAAGTGTTGTTTATGGGGTGTCTACTTTATCACCTAGAGGGGGGGGGGGGGGTGAATAGGTTTTTCAAATTTATTTCTTCCCCTTTATGATGTTGTTGATTTCTGATTAATGGATCTATAAAGTAAAGAGCAAAACACAGAAAGCACACAACGATCTATAGAGGTTCCTCAAGACAGGGTGTCTTGAGTAGTCCTATCTCCCTCTACGCCTACCCAGCAGTGTGCTAGGCTCGACAAACTCCGCCAAAAGCTTCAGGCCCTCAAGCCTTACAACACGGACCCGCAAGTCCCAACAGCCTAGGCCCGCAAGTCCCTACTTCCCCCGAGCCCGCAAGCTCGACACTCAGGCCCTCAAGCCCTACAACATGGACCCGCAAGTCCCAACAGCCTAGACCCGCAAGCCCCTACTTCCCCCGAGCCCTCAGGCTCGACAAATCGCACCCGCAAGCGCACTGCCCTGGCCCTCAATCCTCACAGCTCTCCAGCCCTCAAGCTAGACAAGTTGGCCCGCAAGCCTTACAAGAAAATACAGTAAAGAAAAACTGTTACTTCTGCCGGATGAAGATCGGCAACTTAGCCTGATGATGATTGACTTCTTACGATTGAAGAAGATTCTTCTGATTCAGATCTTTGATAGGGCAGTTCTTCTTCAATCTCTACTTTTTGCCTGATGTTGAACGACGACTTCTCAGTCAGTGAAGATGACTGATTCTTTTGAGAACGCTTAAATCTTATTCTCCTTCTTCTCCGCTGAATATATTGTTCTATTGAAGAGCGGCGAGATTCTTTTTCTTGCACAACAAGCTTCTTTTTTTCTAATTTTTTTTCTTCATTCTCTTTTAGGGCAACCTCTTATCCCTTTTATAAGACTGCGAGGTCCCCAACGGTCTTCTGAAAAAGTGCCTTAAGTGTCAGACGCTCCTTTCCTTAAGAGCACGCACTGATTAGACAATCAGGCGACGACATTAATTGCTGACATCACGTCCGTAATATTTGAATTCTGTCTTGAAGATACTTGCATCATTACAACGACAAGCAATCTCTGACTATGTCGTCACAATCTTCCTTCTTGCATCATGTCGTCGTGATCACATTGTTCTCTCAACGACATGCGTTCTTTATGACGATGTTTGTTCTTTTTCGACGACACGGCCACTTTGGTGAAGTCGACGATACTGCGTCTTCTCTGTGTTCCACGATCTTGCTTCTGTGTGCGACGAACATGCCAAATCTCAGCGGTCATCGATCTTCCTTCTGAGCTCGATGATCTTCCTTCTACATTCGATGAATAGCATTCTGCGATCGACGAACTTGCCATACTTCGTTCGACGATCGGCATTTTTCGTTTGACGATCTTGCTAAGTATCAGCGATCGACGAACACGCTACTTCTCAGCGGTTTCTTTGCTCATCATCACAACGACAAGCATACTTTGTCGGTGATGTATCAGCGATCGACGAACATGCTACTTCTCGGCGGTTGCTTTGCTCATCATCACGACGACAAGCATACTTTGTCGACGACATATCCTACCCTTCTCGACGATATAGTACTTCGTGAAGTCATTAAAGTATATGACATAATGTCGATCTCTGCAAGCATAAACTAGATGGAATATTAAATACAACTTGCATTTATCTGAAGCTGAGCACTTCTTCAAATCAGGAACATTGCAGGGCACTGTTCCCAACAATCTCCCCCTATTTGAAGAAGTCATAACCCACTCAGTGATTGATGCGATATTTCGGCAAGTGCACTGGTCGCGCAAGTAATAAAGTTTGGGAATAGGATCCCCGAGTGTCGGTCTCTTGAGGAATGCAGGTTGGGTAAACGAATAGTGTTGTGTGACTTTTGTTACACAAGCGTAAACAAACACACAAAAAGGGGGGTTTTGGTTGGGTTTTCCTACTCTTAACAACAATGAAGGAAATGCGGGTCGAAAGCACCGCTTCGCAAGGCGAGATGGATGCAACGGCCGCGATGTCGTGCTTCGTGAGGCGGATGGAGCGTGCTCTAGTGCGGGAAGGCGAGGGTCGCAAACACCTCTTCACAAACACCGTTAGCTCTTGCTAACGCGGATCGAACACCTTGAGTGCGTGAGTGAGTGAGTAGATGAGTGGAGGCGAAGTGATTCACAAGCAAGTAATGATGAAAAGAGAAGAAACATTCATTTCATTTAAACCAAACATCATGATATTCAAGTTTAAAAGATTCAAAGATTACAACGAAGGAGAGAGGAAAGAGATAACCAATGGATGAAGACTAGCGGCCGTTCACGGCCGGAATGGTAGTTTGTCAAGCTACCTCCGGGCTCGGGCGGACTGTGCTTCCGGTGTAGAGAAACTGTCACGATCTCTCTACGTAGTTCCGTCGTCTTCTACCTCAGGATTCCTCTTCTTCTCACCGGACTGGAGTGGAAAAACAGCTGCTTGAGGGCTTGCGGATGGTGGAGAATGCTCCCGGACAATGGAGAAATGCTTGGAATGGTTGGAGAGGACTTCCCCTTGCGTAGGAGATGAAGTGGAGGTGTCCAGGAATGGAAATCGCCGGCGTATGGACTGCCACTCGCGCTCCCGGCGGCTTGATCCCGCCCTAAAAGCGGAACAGGCATATATATAGGCGATGGACTGAATACTGCGCACGGTCATTGGCGCACGACCAGTGGTCGTGCGCACTGGAGTTCTGCGATTGTGCGCGCTGCCTGGGTGGAGCCTGAAATGAAAGAAATTTATAAAATACATGTTCGCACGACCAGTCGCGCACGACCAATGGTCGTGCGCACTATCGTAAGTGGTCGTGCGATAAACAAAACAGAACTCATAAAATGAGCGTTAAGTGCGCACGATCAGTGGCGCACGACCAGTGGTCGTGCGCGATAGAGCTAGTGATCGTGCATAGTGTTCCTTTACAGAATTGTACCGGGAACACCTGCACGACTCCTGTTCCAGCATACAACACCAGTCTAGCCACTGAAGGTGGCACTTAACACTGCATGAAAACTAGTAACGAAGATGAACAAGAAACAACACCAAAACGGGCCTAGAAGTGCACTTAGCATGGAGTATTAAATAGGAATGAAAACATGTCTAAAGTGAAGTGCAAAGACTAGAAAATTGGCCCAGATGAGTCCATAAATGTGTATATAATTGGGACTCATCACACCCCCAGACTTACCTGTTTGCGCGTCCCGAGCAAACGAATTCGGCGGAGTGTGAAGATGGTAGTTAACAAAGAAAATTACACAAAGGAGTACAATGCGAAGTAACAAGAGCATGCAAATAGAGATTTAGTAAAAAGAGATTCTAACTATGCTAACTAATTTACGAAAGTATTAGAGCGTAGGTAGAGATTTAGTTATACTCAGTTGGTGAATTATGAAGAATTCGAACGATCATGCCCGGTGTGAAAGTAATAAGACACTAAGGTGGGTGTTGCACAAGGTCGGGGTTTAGGAATAACTCCGCTGAAATCCATCAACGTCGTGAACCATACGCTCGCCGGGTCACACTCTCTCCACGACGTTAGCAAACTCACAAGTCAAATCAATAGGGCTTTTAGGATTATATTGGGGCTTAGGTTGCGGTATGATATTCAAATTTAAACACGATGGCTACGCAACCCAAGTGAGCTAACGGAACACTGCACCACACAAAACCAAAAACAATGCTCGTGTGACACACCCCCAGACTTATCATGAAAACTAGGTGTGCACACGACCTACTTCACAATTACCAACAGATTTTCTATTTAGCTCGGAAGGATTTCTTTACGACATATTTCTTTTTCAGATTTTTTTCTTTTAATAACATACTTTTCTTCTTTCACTTATCCTCCGGTTGGTTCAAATTCAGCAAAATAAAACGTGTTTTTCTTCATCACATCACAAAGATTCCAAAAATCACACCAAATCAAGAACATGAGTGCAGATAAACATCTATTTGGTTGCGAAAGTGGGCAAAGCTTCAGGCCTTGGTGAATGGAGGAGGAGCTGTAACAAGGAAGTGGTAGGCACAAATGTTGGCTTGCAAAGGTGAGCGAATAGGACACGGAAAGCTAAGGCTCAAACTAGCCAAAAGGTGGCCTATATCATATTTAACTCAAAGAATCGCTCACACCCATGCTTCAAGAGTCGCTTGGGGCAAGTTCTTCGCCCACGAGAAAGGTAAACCTTCCTCCCGACTCGAGCAACACACAACTAGTGCTCGTGAACACACAACACCGGGTTATCACCAATTTCATTCACATTCACCATTTGAGTATAACAAATCTAAAACTACGCAAAAAAAAAATACTAATCATAAATTAAACGCATAGAAATAATCTAGTTTTACTCAAATTCTACTGCAGCATGCGGGTGCGACTAGAACACTGCTCGAGTCAACATCGCACTCCAAATAGTAATTCCTAAGCTAACACCCCAATTCACATTCCTAACCAAAATAGTTTATCTGGAAACAACACAAATAGGAAAGCGCGCACTCATGTGGGTGAAGTGGTGCAAGAAGCATGAAAACAATGATGATGATAAAGATAAATAATAAACAAACTTCTAGTATGCAGTGCAACTCGTGCACAGTGGATGACAACATACTCTCCCCCAGACTTAGTCTAAACATTACATCACAGAAATTGGAAGCTGAGGGGGGAAGAAGTGTTACCCAATGCTCAGAATTGAGCATACCAGACGATTGGCGATTAAGATAAAGAGCAGTCCGCAGCATCCGCACCAAAGAACACAACACACCTGCAAGCACAAAACTAAAAACAACAAAAACAAATATAAGAACTGAACTAAACATGTTAGATAAAAATAAAATTAGGAAATCTGGGTTGTCTCCCAGCAGCGCTTTTGTTTTATGTCCTTAAGCTGGACCAAATACCTGTATTATGATTGTTTAAAGAGTGCATAAGAGAAAGTTTCACAAAATAAGAGAAATACAGAACATCAGCTGTAAGCACTTTTATGGTGCTCGTCTCCCAATGTCACCAACTGACACTCCTTGTTTATAATTGTGCCATCGTATAACTTCAGTCGATGCCCATTGACCTTAAATTTGTCTCCCTTATCCCCTGATATTTCGATGGCACCAAAGGGAGTGACGTCGGTCACTGAGAAAGGACCGCTCCACCTCAATTTTAACTTCCCTGGAAAGAGGCGGAGATGGGAGTTGTAAAGCAGCACTTGGTCCCCAATTTTGAACTCCTTAGGGATGATGTGCCGATCATGCCATTTTTTGTTTTCTCTTTGTATATGCGAGCGTTTTCATAAGCGAAATGCCGGAGCTCTTCCAATTCATTGAATTGTGAACGACGCACCTTGGCCGCGGCTCCAATGTCCATGTTCAACAGTTTGGTTGCCCATAATGCTTTATGCTCCAGCTCCACAGGAAGGTGGCATGCCTTGCCATAGACTAATTGAAACGGAGTCTTGCCGATAGGTGTTTTGAAAGCGGTCCGGTAAGCCCATAATGCGTCGTCGACCTTTTTAGACCACTCCTTCCTATTTGAATGTATTGATTTCTCGATTATTCGCTTGAGCTCGCGGTTGGATACTTCTACTTGTCCACATGTTTGGGGGTGGTACGCTAAGGAAATTTTATGATGGACCCCAAACTTTTTCATGAGCTGCACAAACTGCTTATTACAAAAATGACTACCGCCGTCGCTGATAATAGTTCTCGGCGTCCCAAACCTGGAGAAGATATTATTGTGGATAAAATGTAGCACCGTGCTGGCATCATTCGTGGCAACCGCCTCGGCCTCCACCATTTTGAGACATAATCAACTGCCACAATGATATAATGCTTACCATGATACATTGGGAAAGGACCCATAAAGTCTATCCCCCAGACATCAAATGGTTCGCAGACCAGCATGTTATTGAGGGGCATCTCGTTACGCCGGGAGATATTTCCGGTCCTTTGGCATTCGTCACACTTGGTGACATAAGCATGGGCGTCCCTGAAGAGGGTTGGCCAAAATAATCCGCATTGCAAGATTTTTCGCGCTGTTCGAACGGCCCCGAAGTGCCCGCCAGCTTCTCTGTCATGGCAGTGCTGCAGTATAGACTGAAACTCGGCTTCAGGAACGCAGCGTCTGATAATTCCATCACTGCACGTATGGAACAAGAGCGGGTCTTCCCAAAATTAGTATTTTGAATCAGAGGCAAGCTTCCGTCTTTGCTGAGGGGACAGATTCGGAGAAAGGGTTTTACAAGCCAAGTAGTTAGCAATATCAGCGTACCATGGGGCTGTTGGATGAGGCGTAGTGATTGCGAATAACTTTTCATCCGGGAAATAATCGTTCGTTTCCTCCACAAAGCTGTTGGGGATGTCGGCCGTCATGTCGTACTCCAACCCCGAAAGATGATCAACTATCACGTTCTCCACCCCT
Organism: Dactylorhiza incarnata; assembly: GCA_033032865.1. Classification (NCBI taxonomy): domain Eukaryota; kingdom Viridiplantae; phylum Streptophyta; class Magnoliopsida; order Asparagales; family Orchidaceae; genus Dactylorhiza; species Dactylorhiza incarnata. Next base: position 18,154,875 of record JAWHQI010000001.1, on the reverse strand, counting down.
TTCTTGTCTTTGATTTCAAAATTGTATTCCTGCAAAAGTAAAATCCAATGAATCAGACGCGATTTGGATTCTTTTTTGCTGAAAAGATACCTGAGTGCAGCGTGGTCCGTGTACACGATTACTTCGGAAAGTACCAAGTATGAGTGAAATTTTTCAAAGGCGAAGACCACGGCTAGCATTTCTTTTTCTGTGGTGGTATAGTTTGCTTGCGCGCTGTTGAGAGTTCTACTGGCATACACACTGGTGTGAAAAGTCTTATCTTTCTTTTGACCGAGTACAGCACCTACGGCCACATCACTTGCGTCACACATGATAATAAAGGGTAAATTCCAGTCGGGTGCCACCAAAATTGGAGCCGAGATGAGTTGTCCCCGTAAAGTTTCAAAAGCCTGCATGCATGCATCGTCGAAGTGGAAGGGGACATCCTTAACGAGTAAGCGAGATAAAGGCTTCGAAATGGATGAAAAGTCCTTAATAAACCTTCGATAAAATCCCACATGACCAAGAAAACTTCGGATACCTTTCACTGACGTAGGTGGAGGGAGGTTTCTAATAACACTTACCTTCGCTTGATCCACCTCGATCCCTTGGCAGGAAACCTTATGCCCCAACACAATTCCTTCGCGCACCATAAAATGGCATTTCTCCCAGTTCAAGACAAGATTGGTGTCCTCACACCGCTTCAAAGTCTTGGCCAAATTCGCGAGGCAAGAATCGAAGCTGCTGCCAAAGAGAGTAAAGTCATCCATGAAAACTTCGAGGAAGTCTCCCACCATGTCAGCGAAAATAGCGAGCATACAGCGTTGGAAGGTTGCGGGGGCATTACACAGTCCGAATGGCATTCTTTTAAATGCAAAGGTACCTGAGGGACATGTAAATGTTGTTTTGTCTTGATCAGACGGGTCTATTAATATTTGATTGTAACCTGAGTACCCATCCAAGAAACAGTAGTAGTCCTGCCCCGCTAACTTTTCTAACATCTGATCAATGAAGGGGAGTGGGAAGTGGTCCTTACTTGTAGCATCATTTAGCTTGCGGTAATCGATGCAGACTCTCCATCCGGTGATCATTCGGGCAGGTAGCAACTCATTCTTTTCATTGGCAACAACGGTGATCCCTCCCTTTTTCGGTACCACCTGAACTGGGCTGACCCATTTGCTGTCGCTGATTGGGTAAATGATGCCAGCGTCTAAGAGCTTTATCACTTCTGCCTTCACTACCTCTTGCATTTTTGGGTTCAAACGCCTTTGGGGCTGTGCTGAGGGTTTGTACTGATCTTCAAGAAGGATCTTATGCATGCAGACCGTGGGGCTGATTCCCTTTATGTCTGCAAGAGAGCGTCCGAAGACTTTATGGTACTTTCTTAGCACACCCACTAATGCGGTTTCGTTGGCGGCGGAAAGAGCTGCGGAAATAATCACTGGATGCGTGGCATTTTCTCCAAGAAAAACGTACTTTAGAGAATCCGGTAGTTGTTTGAGAGCCGGATAAATGTTTGGATCAGCAGAATCACTGGATGGCCCTCCGATTGAATGTGGACTATCGGGCTGGTTCGAATGAGCACCGTCATTGCCCAAGTCCTCGCGCCGCCAACACATCTCGCAGTCATCCAAATCCACATCGATCTGGTCATCGAATTCTTCAAGCAGCTCAGTCGGTTCGCATTCCGTGATTTGGAAGAGTTGCGACGGGTTGTGGACGTTAAAGGATATAGCGTCCTCCCCCAATCTGAGCGTGAGCTCCCCCTGCTCCACATTAATGATAGCACGAGCTGTAGCGAGAAAGGGCCGCCCCAAGATAATGGGCACCATAGTATCAACCTTCATGTCGAGGATGACAAAATCGGCTGGAAATGCGAGGCCGTTTACTACTATTGTGAGGTCCTCGACAATTCCAGATGGTTTTTTGATCGACCGATCAGCTAGCTGTAGCATTACCCGTGTCGGCTTCAAGGTCCCTGCACCTAGTTTCGAAAGATAGAGAGCGGCATCAAGTTGATTGATGCTCCCAAATCACAGAGCGCCTGGCTGAAACGGTGATGACCGATCCTGCACGGAATAGTGAAGCTGCCCGGATCTTTGCACTTTGTGGGCATATTGGAGATGATGGCGGAGCACTCCTCAGTGAGGTCGATAGTCCTGAGATCCTCCAACAGTCTCCGCTTCGAAATCAAGTCTTTCAAGAACTTGGAGTAGCCCGGCATTTTAGAAATGGCTTCAATCAGAGGGATGCTCACTTGCACTCCTTTCATTATTTCCAGGAATTTGCGGAACTGCTTCTCGGATTTCTCGTTTCGCAACCCGTGGGGGAATGGGGGGTGAACAACACTTCCCGAGGGTCGTGCCTCGCTCACGAGGTCTGGCTCAACATGAATCTGAGTCTGCTTCTCGGCCATGTCTGAATTACACTTGTCAGTGGGCCTCACAAGTGGTTCCTGTCGAGGAGGATTGTCAACACCTCTACCGCTTCTCAATCGCATGGTATTCACAGACTCCGGATGCTGACTTGCAATCCCAGAAACAACATTGGTAAGAATCCCTATAGTGGAGTGAAGCTGTTGAATTGTGGAAGATTGGTCATTCATTTTATCCAGCATCCCGACCACCAAAGCTGCTAACGGCTCCGTTTGCCCTGACGGCACGTGACCCGCTGCTCCGTGGAATGTTACTGCATTCACTTCAGCAGTACTGGGCGAAAGAATGACATGACTCCAGTGCTGGCTGGTGTGAATAATATTCACGACCACTTCCCATGCGTCCTTCCCCGATTTATTAAACAGGGCCCCTCCGGCTGCCACATCGAATAACAGACGGAATTTGTCCAACACGCCGAAATATAAAATCTGAATTAGAAAGACTTCTGATAGATCTTCACGGTAGCATCCCCGATGCAGGGATTGAAAACGCTCCCAAGCATCAACTAGCGTCTCCTCCTTTCCCTGACCGAAGGTTATGAGTTCCCTGTACTTGTCCAACACTCGAGTACGGTGTTGAAACTCATGCAAAAATCTCCCCTCGAGCTGCTTCCATGAGGTCGCCTCTCTTTTCCGGAAATCCCAGTACCAGCTTTTGGCTTTATTATGTAGGGAAAATGAAAATGCTAGGATCTTTTGCGGGTCGTTTTCAACTCCACTGAATATACATGTATAGTAAATTTCGAAGAAGTCCTGCACGTGTTGTACCGCATCTTCATGTTTATCCCCACTGAACTTGCAGTTCCCAGTCATATACTTAATGATGTCGGAGGAAATCCCGAAGTCATGATCGTTCCTTTGTGCTTGAACCTTTAGATCATTTAAACTTCCTTGATAGATGTATTCCTGAATGGAGGACATGCTAGGAATACTTAAAACCCAAAAGATTAGCGCATGATGGAAAGAACGAAGGTAAAGAAATGTGCGTATCAAAAATAAGCAAAGACAACAGAGGTAAACAAAGAGAAATAATAAAAGAGAAAAGTTCCTCATGCAACGATTTTTCACGCAGACGAATTCATCACGTCTGCATTCCCCGGCAACGGCGCCAAAAACTTGATGCGATATTTCGGCAAGTGCACCGGTCGCGCAAGTAATAAAGTTTGGGAATAGGATCCCCGAGTGTCGGTCTCTTGAGGAATGCAGGTTGGGTAAACGAATCGTGTTGTGTGACTATTGTTACACAAGCGTAAACAAACACACAAAAAGGGGGGTTTTGGTTGGGTTTTCCTACTCTTAACAACAATGAAGGAAATGCGGGTCGAAAGCACCGCTTCGCAAGGCGAGATGGATGCAACGGCCGCGATGCCGTGCTTCGTGAGGAGGATGGAGCGTGCTCTAGTGAGGGAAGGCGAGGGTCGCAAACACCTCTTCACAAACGCCGTTAGCTCTTGCTAACGCGGATCGAACACCTTGAGTGCGTGAGTGAGTGAGTGGATGAGTGGAGGCGAAGCGATTCACAAGCAAGTAATGATGAAAAGAGAAGAAACATTCATTTCATTTAAACCAAACATCATGATATTCAAGTTTAAAAGATTCAAAGATTACAACGAAGGAGAGAGGAAAGAGATAACCAATGGATGAAGACTAGCGGCCGTTCACGGCCGGAATGGTAGTTTGTCAAGCTACCTCCGGGCTCGGGCGGACTGTGCTTCCGGTGTAGAGAAACTGTCACGGTCTCTCTACGTGGTTCCGTCGTCTTCTACCTCAGGATTCCTCTTCTTCTCACCGGACTGGAGTGAAAAAACAGCTGCTTGAGGGCTTGCGGATGGTGGAGAATGCTCCCGGACAATGGAGAAATGCTTGGAATGGTTGGAGAGGACTTCCTCTTGCGTAGGAGATGAAGTGGAGGTGTCCAGGAATGGAAATCGCCGGCGTACGGACTGCCACTCGCGCTCCCGGCGGCTCGATCCCGCCCTAAAAGCGGAACAGGCATATATATAGGCGCTGGACTGAATACTGCGCACGGTCATTGGCGCACGACCAGTGGTCGTGCGCACTGGAGTTCTGCGATCGTGCGCGCTGCCTGGGCGGAGCCTGAAATGAAAGAAATTTATAAAATACATGTTCGCACGACCAGTCGCGCAGGACCAGTGGTCGTGCGCACTATCGTAAGTGGTCGTGCGATAAGCAAAACAAAACTCATAAAATGGGCGTTAAGTGCGCACGATCAGTGGCGCACGACCAGTGGTCGTGCGCGATAGAGCCAGTGATCGTGCGCAGTGTTCCTGTACAGAATTGTACCGGGAACACCTGCACGACTCCTGTTCCAGCATACAACACCAGTCTAGCCACTGAAGGTGGCACTTAACACTGCATGAAAACTAGTAACGAAGATGAACAAGAAACAACACCAAAACGGGCCTAGAAGTGCACTTAACATGGAGTATTAAATAGGAATGAAAACATGTCTAAAGTGAAGTGCAAAGACTAGAAAATCAGCCCAGATGAGTCCATAAATGTGTATATAATTGGGACTCATCAGTGATAAATGTCGTTCACATAATAGACTTTAACATTTGAGCAGATAAACATGTAAGGATGACATTTCAGCAAAATTGAGTAAACACAGAATCTTGGCAATTTTATAAATAGTGCCAAATGTTTTCAAAAGTTTTGACATTTCTACATGTAGCCCCCCCTTAAGGTTTTAGCCATCTATTTCTCTGGTGCTCTTATATCAGCATCGCCCTTTGCTTTCATGCTACTTACTTTCTGCTTCTTATCAGCTTGCTCTTCAGTAGGCTCATCATAGTATAAAGGATGAAGATTCATCGCTTCCCGGATAGAGTTTGAGGTCCAGATGGCATGATTACTGCTGGCCTGTATCACTGATTTCTCCCCCTTTATGACTTCTTCAGATATCCCCCTTTGGAGATTCTTCTCAGAGGCCAAAATCTTGTTTTTGAGCATGTGAATTCCTCCTTCCAAGTGATTTTTGGTTTCAAGAAGGTGACTGTCTAGATCTTTATTGTGCTGATCTATGCTTTCTGTGATCTCAGTCTTGTGTTCAGTCATCCTTTTGGTGGATGCAATGTAGGCCTTTTCTATGCTTTTGATAATTAATGATTGATTAGTCCCTAGGTTGGATAAACCTTTGTGAGAACAGTCAGTGAGTTCTTGTAGACTTTTCACATCATTTCTTAGGGTTGTTGTTTCAGCAGACAGTTCCCTTCTTTGATTACTGATAGCAGAAGTGACATAGCTTTCCAGTTTTAATCTTTGCTCTTCCAGGAGCATCTTTATTTGAGATAAGAGTAAGGGCTCCTCTTGTTTATTCTCTGGAGATGAGTTCTCTTGTTCCTCTCCTTCATTCCGTTCCATTATTGGAGATAGAGATTTGCCTATTGGTGAGTAGCTTGGCTCACCCTCCTTCTCAGGATCTTGCTGATCATTGACAGTTTCTTGGTTGTCCTCTTGCATTGCTGATTCAGAATAATCAGCATCCTCAGCACTTATGATCTTTTGGATCACTGTTTCTACTTGAGCAGGGACCTCACTGTTTTTCTCCCCCTCAGTTTCAGCACTTCTTGGATCTGTTCCTGCAGATGGAGGTGAGCTGTTCCCTGACTTACTCTCTTAAGATGAGCTTTCTCCCTTCCTCTTTGCATCTTCCACAGTTTTTGACTTCATGGGAGGCTTAGTCAGAGTTTTCTCCCATCTTGCAAGGATTTTGATGTCCATTCTTTTCATGTGATGTATTTTTACTCCATAGCTTTTGTTGAAGCTTTCAGGGTAGGTTTGCATAAGGTATAATGATAGAATTCTTCCAAGATTTGGAGCTTGAAAGCTTTCTTGTATCCTCTTAAAGATGTGCTGACCCCAGTTGGTCCTTTTACTAAGGATTATCCTTGCCATTAATTCGAACATAGGCTTGGATATTCTATCATGCGACCCAACCTTGCAGAGGAGAGCTTTACCTACTATATCGGCCACCAGTTTTCCTTGTTGATTCAGGTTCTTCCTTTCTATGGACCCATGGGTCTTGCTCGAATGCCCGCACCATGCCAGAGCCTTGTCAAGGTCTTCCTGGGTGACCTCTTCATCGGCTTCCCCCTTTGCGAAAGTCGGCAACTGAAGTGCCCTAGACAATCTCTTAGGATTTACTTTGACCTTTGTCCCGTTGATTAAGCTATTCACGGACGTTCCTTTTGAGTTACCTTTGGCATTTGAGTAGAACTCCACCACTTCTCTTTTGAGAATCACTGTTGGTTCGGAGAGGACAAATTCCAGGCCGACGATGTCCAGTAGCTTAATGGCATCTTGAACTTCTTCTCGTCCTTCCATGAAACCATTCCTTACCACCTCACTTCCTTCGAAGAGGAATCCTTCCTTCTTTGGCGGCATTTCTTACGTGTTCCAGGAGGGTTTCAACACGATCTACTCGTTCACTCTCAGAGGGCGTGGAGAACACGACGGCTTTTTAGGGCTAATGTAGAGAATGTATTAATTTTCGAAACATTTGATCTTATTTATACTCCCAGAGTTGGAAGTCGAAGTGTCATTTAAATTTCTAATCAACTCGAGTTTAGCTGTAGACATTGTGCTTAGGTCTAATTAAGAGACCACTAATGATTAGATATCATCGTGATGCAGATCTTTCGATGATTCCAATCATCATTTCGATGATATGGTTTTTGAAAATAACTTTTACAATATTAGATGAAGATGAGTTTAAACATTGCCATGGTTACCTTCACCTTAGCCTCTAAGTCTCCTTGAGCTAGTGGCTCCCCCTCGATGGAACGTCCACTTATCTTTACTTCTAGCTCCCCCTAGATTAGGGCACCTTGGTATGTGGTAAGCTTTTCTTAGTGCAGAGCTGAGCCTGGAGCACTTACTGTCCATTAGCCTTGTTTGGTTTTTAATGGCTAAATGGACTACCCTGCAAGACAGATTTAATATCCCTTAGGAACACAAGGTGACTTGGGTCCTAGGTTCTTGTTAGTATAATAGAAAATCCCTCTACTCACCGCAGCCCTTTCAGGAGGTCTCTCCTTTGCATTAAGCACACTAGGGTTGTGCCAACAGTCGATGGCAAAGTGTCCCACTTTGCCACAGCACCAACATTCATGGATGTTGTACCTTCTTTTCTGAACAATTTTTGAAGTATGTTCAGTAGAGAAGGCAGCAGCATTCTTCCTATCTCTCTCAGCCAAGAGCTGACTAGCTGCTCTAGTATCATTGTTTCTTCTTGATTTTATCTGTTTGTCAGCAACAGATGTCAGCTTGGTAGCTGACAGGGTGTTGATGGCATCAGATATGTTCAAGTAAGAATTGATCATACTGGGGCTACTAGTATGCTTCTTATCTGGAAGTGATTGAGAAAATATTGCACCTATATCCTTGAGAGTGGGGGCTGGGACACCAAATACAAATGGTCCATGATGGGCCATTTGAATTTTCTCATGGGGAGCCTTTAATGCACTCATCCCCATTCCCTTTCTCTTCCCATAGTCAGGAGCTTTTTCATGACTAATGGAGCTTCCATTCATCCAGTGACCATGGACACTGTCCTGATCATACCTATTTGAGGGAAGCACTGCCTTCTGAAAGGTGGTATGAGGCTCTACTTTAGTTTTGCCCCTTTCTCCATTCCCAGCATCTATTGCCCCTTTATTGTAACCCAATCCCCTCCTATTTCCATAGGAGGAGAAGGTGTCAATGATGGGCACAGTTTTGGGCTTAGAGAATTGAGCCACTAAGCATCTTTCCTTAAGAAGGTCATTCTTAAGTTTCTTGATAAGTTCTTCCCTTCGGCTTCTTTCATCATAAAGCTTGTCTATGATTTTGTTGAGCTCATTTGGATCGGTGTACTTGCTGTAGGACATTCCCAGTTTCCTATCCGATTCAACCTTAAAAGATCTGAGAGATTCTAGCTCCCTAGCTTGTTCCTTAACAAGCCTTTTTCTCTTTCTCAGAGCCTCCAAGAGATCACCAAACTGTTCTAATAGATATGTATGATTCTTATTGTTGCAGGATGAGCAGTCTTCTGCATCATCTTCAGATGATGAACAATCACCTGATGCACTCTTGGTCTTCTTAAATGAAAATGAAGCAGGTAGTAAAGGTGTGTGAGTGGTGCATACTTGATCATGATGCGATTCATCATGATTTTCTTCATCTGATAGAGCCATCAACCCATGAACCTCTTCATCCTCAGAATCACAATATGTAGGAGACAGGGGTGCTCTTATCCTTTCTCCTGCTCTAGAGCATTCATCATCTTCTGATTCATCGTCTGAAGTAGTCAGTGGTGCTTTGATGCATACCTCTTTATGAGAGGTCTCTTCTTCCAGGTCTTCCCCTGATCCTTCCATGAGGATTTCTAAGAGGTCCCACATGTCCTTTGTTGTTGTGCAACGACTCAGCCTCTGGTGTGTTGCTAGATCTATTGCACCAGCTAGAATGCTTCTTGCTTTTTTGTCCAAGCTGGCAAGAAGAGTCTCCTCTTTTAACATCGTCATGGAGGGACCTTTTTGAACAACCAAGAACATTCTTGGATCCATTGCCTTCATGAATATTCTTGCTCTAACTTTCCAAATGGCAAAGTTCTCCCTGGAACAGATTGCTGTTCTTGACTCCATAACTTTGACACTTGGACACCCAATGGCAGATCTGTTCAAGCTGTTAAGCTTTTCTTTGAACAACCTAGCTCTGATACCACTTGTTGTTTATGGAGTGTCTACTTTATCTCCTAGGGGGGGGGGGGGGTGAATAGATTTTTCAAATTTATTTCTTCCCCTTTATGATGTTGTTGATTTCTGATTAATGGATCTATAAAGTAAAGAGCAAAACACAGAAAGCACACAACGATCTATAGAGGTTCCTCAAGACAGGGTGTCTTGAGTAGTCCTCTCTCCCTCTACGCCTACCCAGCAGTGTGCTAGGCTCGACAAACTTTGCCAAAAGCTTCAGGCCATCAAGCCTTACAACACGGACCCGCAAGTCCCAACAGCCTAGGCCCGCAAGCCCCTACTGCCCCCGAGCCCCCAAGCACGACACTCAGGCCCTCACCCCCTACAAAATGGACCCGCAAGTCCCAACAGCCTAGGCCCGCAAGCCCCTACTGCCCCCGAGCCCTCAAACTTGACAAATCGCACCCGCAAGCGCACTGCCCTGGCCCTCAAGCCTCACAGCTCTCCAGCCCTCAAACTAGACAAGTTGGCCCACAAGCCTTACAAGAAAATATAATAAAGAAAAACTGTTACTTCTGCCGGATGAAGATCGGCAACTTAGCCTGATGATGATTGGCTTCTTACGATTGAAGAAGATTCTTCTGATTCAGATCTTTGATAGCACAATTCTTCAATCTCTACTTTTTGCCTGATGTTGAACGGCGACTTCTCAGTCAGTGAAGATGACTGATTCTTTTGAGAACGCTTAAATCTTGGTCACCTTCTTCTCCGCTGAATATACTGTTCTATTGAAGAGTGGGGGGATTCTTTTTCTCATTCTTTTTCTTGCACAGCAAGCTTCTGTTTTTCTAAATTTTTTTTCGTTCTCTTTTAGGGCAACCTCTTATCCCTTTTATAAGACTGCGAGGTCCCCAATGGTCTTCTAAAAAAGTACCTTAAGTGTCAGACGCTCCTTTCCTTAAGAGCACGCGCTGATTAGATCAGGCGGCGACATTAATTGCTGACATCACGTCCGTAAGATTTGAATTCTGTCTTGAAGATACTTGCATCATTACAACAACAAGCTATCTCTGACTATGTTGTCACGATCTTCCTTCTTGCATCATGTCGTCGTGATCACATTGTTCTCTCGACGACATGCGTTCTTTATGACGATGTATATTCTTTTTCGACGACACGGCCACTTTGGTGAAGTCGACGATACTGCGTCTTCTCTGCGTTCGACGATCTTGCTTCTTCGTTCGACGAACACGCCAAATCTCAGCGGTCGTCAATCTTCCTTCTGAGCTCGTCGATCTTCCTTCTGCGTTCGACGAATAGTATTCTGCGATCGACGAACTTGCCATCCTTCGTTCGACGATCGGCATTCTTCATTCGACGATCTTGCTAAGTCTCAGCGATCGACGAACACGCTACTTCTCAGCAGTTGCTTTGCTCATCATCATGACGACAAGCATACTTTGTCGACGATGTCTCAGCGATCGACGGACACGCTACTTCTCAGCGGTTGCTTTGCTCATCATCACGACGACAAGCATACTTTGTCGACGACATCTCCTATCCTTCTCGACGACATAGTACTTCGTGATGTCATTAAAGTATATGACATATTGTCGATCTCTGCAAGCATAAACTAGATGGAATATTAAATACAACTTGCATTTATCATTGAGTTGAGCACTTCTTCAAATCAGGAACATTGCAGGGCACTGTTCCCAACAAGAAGAGACTGAGTAGAGGAATAGGAATGTCCTGAGAGTAATTTATTTTGAGTTTTGTAATAATACAGGAGTTGAAGACATGTTTTTGGACACTTTTTGCTAGCGTCGGCGCTACAAGCTAGCACTAGCGCTATCTGTTTTGTTTAATTTTGTTGTTTTTGGATGTTTGGCTATCTTTATCTGGTCCTTCTTTAGTAATTTTGAAAATTGTCTTACATTTGTATTTATAAATTTGAATTTTGATGAAGTGGAGATGTTTAAGCAAATTTGAAATCATATGAAGTGGTATAAATTTGAAATCATATGTTTTGAGATTTCAATATCCCATACTAAATTTTGAATTCAATTTATGTGGATGATATGTGATATATATAGGCTATGAGTTTAGGAAGGATAGATTGGTCATTAGAAATAAAAAGTATGACTTTAAATTTGATAATTTGATTTGCTAATTTTTAAGTGATAAAATTTTGCTTCTATATGATGACCATACCATGATAGCTTTAACAATAAGAAAACAAACAAAAATAAGATAAAGGCCATTGAAGCATTTTATGAAGTAAAAATTTGAATATTTCATTTTGAAAGAATTCTACTTCATGTATTTGATGATATCTTATTGAACACAAGATTTAGGTATCCAAAGGGGACCAAGCGTGGTGGTTCCTTTGGGTACCCAAATATATCATGTTGGTTTGTGGGTAGATAGAGATGAATGGGTCCTTTCATGTGGAGTTAATGTTTCATTTTTAATTTTGGGCCTCCATTCAAACCTTAGTTTAGTGTTATTCTTATACATCAAAATTCCATTGTGATTATTTTTATTTTGAAGATTATAATTGAATGTATCGTTTATAGGAAATTTGTGTAAATTTAATTTTAAGTTGGGAGTAACATGATTTCATAAATAATGATGATTTTGATTTTGATTTACAAATACTTTGTGTTTCTTACTCCCATTATTAGGCTTAGTTAAGATATTCATATTCATATTCAACTTGTTTTTAGATATAGCTTGATATTGTGAATTTGTATTTATAATTTTCATAAGCAAGTTGATTTTTGATTTTAATTCAACATTTTTTATCATCAGATTATGTCTAGCTTTATTATAAGCACCTGTGCTATTTTTATGAGTGGAAACAATAGAGTCGATATGAGTTTGATAATTATTTCTAAATTCCTCAAATGTTTCATCCATCTCTTTGATTTCAATTTTATAACTTTTGCATGTAGCATAATCACTTTTCAAAGAAAAATTTTCTAAAGATAAATTTTCATTATGTTCTTTTACAATTAATAGTTCTAACCATGAATTTTTCTTTACTATTATTACAATCAAAACAAGGTTTTATATTTTTATGGAAAAAACTAGATAAATCAGAATTTGATTTTACTTTAACTTTTGCTTTTAAATATTTATTTTCTAAGCGCAATTTATAATTCGCATTTTTAATTCCTTAATTTTGCGCTGTGTAATTTGTAGCAATTGTAAAGTAGAAATAGAATTGCAAACAATAAGAGGATTTGATTTTCTTACAGTGCTTTTGGATGCTGTGAGATTTGAGCATAGATTTTCTTTGTTATCTTCATCTATTTGGCATTCCTCTTCCAAAGATAGAATTTCTTCTTTTCCACTTGATGTGCACTTTGATCCATCATGAGAGGAGCTTCCTTGACCATTTATGCAATCTTGTATGTTCTCCACTTCTTGCTTTTGTTCTGTACCTGTATATGGAGAATCATACATTTCTTCAAGAAATTTCCATACTTGGTATACACTAGAAAAATAATATATCAATTTGAAAATTTCTTGAGATAAAGCACAGAATATACTATTTACTGCTTTTGCATTTAGATGACGTTCCTATTTATTTGACTCATTCGCTGGTCTAACTATTACTATATCCCATGCATTAATGTCTAAATTTTTATTATACTTTTCCATTAAAAATTTCCACCCTTTATAATTTCTCCTTTCGAATAAAGGTGGTTTAAGAGATTTTTCTTCTTCATAAAAATTTACCCCACTAATAGAAGCGAGATCATGAGACGCCATATATTCCCAGTTGTTAAGCCGATTTGGAATAAGCTGGCTCCGATACCACTTGTTGGGTCGGTAGGCGCCCATAGAGGGGGGGGGGGTGAATAAGGGTTTTAAAAAAACTTGTGTTATATTTTGATATATTTGAACTTATAAAAGATTAAGATAAGAAATCAAGCAAATAAAATTGAGACATCGTTTTATTAATACGAAAAGAAGAGTTACAAAACTTGATTTCTTATAACGGTAGAAATTGAAGGCGAATAATAAATAGACTTTTTCGTTTTCTATCCCGACTCGTATCCCCACGAACCAGTGGCCCTAGCCAATCCTTCCCCGGATACGGCCTCAAGACTCTCTAGCCAATCCTTCCCCATATATGGCCTCGAGCACCCCCTAGTACTAACCTAGATCTAGTAGCCAACACGAGGCGAATTTCTGCCCTAAGTCCTACAAAGACCTAGTCGCCAATACGAGGCAAATTCTCTAACGGTTTACAAAAGATATGAAATGACAATTACAAAATCTCCCTCTAAGAAGCTTCTAAAGTCAGAGACGAAGGATCGCTATAGAATAAGAGAGGTTGAATAGATCTCCCTTCATATATAGAGTGATGAAGTCCTCCTTCAGAAACTCTCTAAGCTTTTGGTGGGAGATCAACTCTCGGGCGAATAAGGCTCTGGAATTGTGGCACAAAACCTCTCTCAAACTTGTGTAAGGAAAAATGAGAGAAGAGGCCTCCTTTTATAGGAGTGAGCGCTAGCGTCTGCGCTAGCGCTATCGCTAGCGCTATCCCGGTATAGAATTATTCTGTGCGCACGTATCTTTCATTCCAGGGAAACTCTGCCTTCTTGCCTCTTGTACTCCGTGCTACCACCTACGCTATCCGCTACAGCCTAGCACTAGCGCTTTCTAAAGATGCTCCTGGAATTTTGCTAATCATAGCTAGAGCCTGCGCTAGGTGCTACCGTCGACGCTAGTGGGCATGTTGGAATTTTGGGTTCAAATCTTGAGGCAATCTTCTTAGGTTATCCTTGAGTCATATGGACTTGTTTCCTACACACTTAAGCACACAAGATCAAATACACATAGGATTTGTTATTCTCAAACCTAGGAGATGCGAAAGACAATGTTCCAACACCATTCAACAATGTAATTAACATAAAACATGCATCGGCACGCTGAACGACAATACAAGAAAAGCAGTAAAAGTAGGTTGGCCTTCAAGGGCCAACTCAGCAATGGGCTTCAGCCCCCAACTTCCCGCTCGGCTCAGCAGCACCTGCACCATCTACAAATTAGAGGTAAATGAGGGTCAACTATGAGTTGACCACAAACCGCATAACAATCCCAGCCCGACTATATTAGTTAACTCAGGTACGGGACACCACTAACCTGCAAGCAAGTCATACATGCAACATGTAATAACAGAAATGAAGTGCGCCTACTCTACGCATGGTGAGGTTTCAAGAATAATCAATCTTTTAGGTTGTGCATCAAAGAAATGGGAACCTAGGTATGCACATGATGTTTGTTGGGTTCACCCGGAGGATACCCACAACCTCCTAAGCAACCACATAAGGCTAACATAACATCAAATCATATCAATACAAACATGGGTATTCATAACCAGGCATTTCATCCACACAAGGCATGCCTCCAAAGTACTCCTTCATGAGTCCCAACACCACCCTAAGTTATACAGCTTAGGTGGGAAAAGAGCTTTTGGACGGTCTAGGTGAACACCTTCCACAACCTTTCTCATGATAGTACGACATACAAGAAGTGAAGACCTCTCACCGAATCTGCATGGAAACAGGTTTGGTTCAGCTTTGCGCGTGCTCTAATCATCGTGATCCACTAGCATGGCGCGGGAATGACATTGTCTTGTCCCGTAAGGGTTTAACACATACAAGTGCTACTCAAAAGGTAAGCTACACACCTAATCCTTACAAGAGGACATAGGCTTCACAAACATAACCAACAAAGGAGGTCCAAGATACTCCAATTCAAAACTAGAGGTGAAGTTTGCATTCAACCATAACTCAAGCATGGGGCTTCTGTTAGGATCTCCAAAATACACCTAAAACCCAAGTCCCGTATTCATAATGACATATCTCTTAAATTCATTCTCCGACACACATTCTAGGCTTAACCTAAATGCACGTCACAATCAAGCAACACCGATCCGGGCTAACGGCCACGTGTAGGCTTTACACAAAATGACTAAATTCATACGACTACTAGATTTCTACATATAATAAAAGTCAGGAATGGACACAATCGACCCAGAGTTTTGAAGAACTAAAGGGAGGCCTACAGTTCACTAATTAGTGAAAGAGACAACCCTATGCAAGGATAAAAAGGGGATGAAAGGACCAAACACGTCTTAAGACCGGGAGGAAGGATCGTTACCCTTGCCATTCTCTTTGGCGCCATGGATCTAAGATTTTTAGTCAGATGGAAAGAACTACACCGGGATACTCTCCGTGGACCTGGAAATGACTCGCGATTTGGAGCTTCGGAGCTCCAACGATGGCAGAAAGAGTCTTCTTCTTCCTCCTTGGCTTTCCTCTTTCTCAAGTTTGGAGAGAGAAAAGACTTAAACAAATGAGGATAAGCTTCCTCTGGTCAAGCCCTAATGGTTTCTAGAACATCTCCCACCCGTTGGATCAAAAGCCTTACAGATTTGACCGCCATGATAGTTAATTTACGAATCTGGTCGGTCAGATACCGCTTGGAGGTAGCGTTACTGCGCCGCGCTAGCCTTTGATCTTAACCTTCAGTGTTTTGTCTCGCTCTATCAATGATATTGCGCCTCATATCATCTTTAAGACCTACCATCGACAGTATCGCTACAACGTCGCATTACCGTCTCAACGAGATCTTATCGATGATATCTTCTCGATGCACATCTTCTCGACGCAAAAAGCGGGTTATGAACGCCGTCTTTGGAATATCATATTCCCTTATCCTCAGCTAATAATATTCGGACCTCAAGTCTAGGTTAGAATACACCGTCGACCCAACCAATTTGTTAAAGAAGTCATCAATCCTAATAATCGGATAACAGTTCTTCTTTATCATCTTATTAATGTCTAGCTAGTGTGGTCAATATGGCGTGGGGCCCCAGCCAGACCTATTGATATATTATTTATACTTACAGGGTGTTACAATTTGGTATCGGACTTTAGGAATCGATCCGTAGTTTAGCGAATTTGAGGCCAAATTTCTTTTTAAGAGGTAGTGTGCACGTGTTGTGCATTCACCTGAACTGATAAAAACTAATAAGAATGTCCACATTGGAATGAAAAACTTGCATGTTTGTTGAACCTGAGCATTCCATGTTAATTTATTTTGTTATGTTCTCAGTCAATAAATTGTGTGTTACACGATTATAATTGACTAGGAGTGGTGTGGGGCAGTCTCAACCCCGTAACACTACAAAAAGTAGTGCGTCCGCTGAGGTGCCATCGACCACTCCTTCCGCTAAGCTGATTAGATTAGTCGTCGAAGGAGTTTTTGTGATGATCAATACTCAGCCAGGATGGCATGCACATCCTACTACTCCTACTCTAGATGTGGCTCAGTGCATGCTGCTGTAGTGGAACTTGCAGTGGAGCCTAGGGTAGAACATCGAGTTGAGCCTGTAGCTGTAAGACAAGCTCGTGACTAACAACTGATCAAGAACTTTCTGAGCTTCATCCTCTAACATTCTTAGGGACCGAATCCCCAACACAGACAGATGATTGGCTATCAAGGATAAAGAGAACTCGAAAGGTAACAACAACTGATAAAGCTATGATGGTCACCTTAGCCACTTTCCTTCTGGACGGAGAGACAGTGCTTTGGTGGAAAGAGCTAGATGTGGAAAAGTTCGGTGGTAGAGAGATTACTGATATCTCAATGATAGAATTCTTAGAACTGTTCCTTCAGAGGTTATCCCCTCTGCCCAGCACATTGCATTGCACAACCAGTTTTTGTGGTTAACTCAGGGTGATCGCTCTGTAGACGATTACTTATAAAAGTTCACTAAACTGGGTCGCTATGCGGGTTTTGGAACATGCATTCTGCATCTCTTTAGTTTTACAATATCAAATCTCATACTGTATTTGATCATACATATCTCATGTATAGCGTGTAGGTTTATCTGTGTGAATATGCCGAGAATTCCACTCTCTGTGGCCTACCAATGGGCTCTATTCCAATGCCTGCAATAGCCATATCAGTGTGAATTTCTTCGACGCAATGGCAAATATTGGCATGAAGTCGAGACGATATCGTCGAGACGTCTACCGCCACGTGCTAGACTTCTGTGGGCGCTAGCTCTGTCGACGAGATAGCTTATGTTGGCTTGAAGGATGCGTCGACTAGAACTCATGTCAACGAGATGAAAGTGACGAAACGATATCGATGGGAATGTTACCGCGGATGCTAGCCTAACGCTGCACGCTAGTTTTGTCGACCAGAAAACTATGTCGACTAGATGCTCTACTGTTGGCAAGAAGAAATCGACGTGATGCTATCGCAATGCGCACGCAACCGCATCATGCTATCCAAGACAACAAGAGAATGTTTTCCGGCACCTTCCATTTGGTGCTGGACAGCTAGAGAAAACGCGTAAAGAAAGCTACCGTCATGCGACAACCTTATCGTCGGCGGTAACTTAAAGAATCAACTATAAAAACTCTCATTTCTTTTCCTAAAAAGGTGAGACACACACTTACGTGTATAAGGTTACGCATCCTCCTTTGTTGCTGAGAACAACGTCTCCAAGCAAGGAAAAGAGAATTACTTCCCTCCCGTTCCAGTTTGAAGATCTCCAAAGAGCAAAGTCTACAACGACCATCTGTTGTTGATCGAGTGCAAGAGTAACGATATTCAGAAGCACCGATCGCTCACCGGTCTATGGAGGATACATTTTTTGAGGGAGAAATAGTTTCTATCTCTTTCTTCTTTGTGTTTTTCACTTTTCTTCTTTGTTTTGAGTAAAGGAAAATCAACCTGGGAGGTCGTCGGAATCCGGGAAGGATTCCGTGGGAAATCATTCTGGGATGACGTCTAGATCTGGGAGATCTAGTGGGGCTCTAAGACCCTTCCTGGGGGGAAGGTGAGTAGACAGCTCGAAGGCTTTTTTGAGGAGGAAATGGAGAGAGTCAATTGGGCCTTGGATTAGGGTCGGTACAGAAAACACAAGAGTTTTATATTCATCACCTCTGATCTCCAACGTCATGGAGATCTAAGTCTATTTGTGTAAACAATTTTCTATTATTTAATGCAATCACGTTGCTGCAGTTTATTGTAAATTGTTGTGAATTTTCTGGTGGTGCATTGGTTGGAGTAGTGTGATTCCCTAAACGATAATCTACATTTACTGTGTGATTTTCTTAGCTAATGCCACGCGGTAGTGTTACCGCCCAACGCTATCTCCAGAATGCGCATTCCTGCTGTAATTTATTTAAATCTCCAGTAAGTGATTGAAAACCTTATTCACCCCCCTCTAAGTTTGGTCACCCGATCCAACAAGTGGTACATAGGGGTTTTACTTAAAAAATGGTTAAACACCTGAAGTAAGATGACCAACGTAAATCATGCATACCATGAGGGTCATGGTGTGAGTAGACCCCCATTATATATGGGGAGTGACTACTTCCACTGGAGAACACGAATGAAAATATTCTTGATGACTCAAAATATGGACGTTTGGGTCATGGTTGAGTCAAAATATATTGCACCCACTACCACCGTAGGTGAACAAGTGTTGGAGAAACCACGTGATAAGCGGGACGACATGGATAAACTAAAATGCACCAACAAATTGAAAACAATGAATTCTCTTTTTTGTGTGTTAGATAAAATAGAATTTAATAGAATATGCAATTGCGAAACTACTTATGATATTTTGCGATTGATTGATCTGACGCATGAAGGTACTTTGCATGTGAAAGAGTCGAAGCTGTTTCGACTAGAATCTGAATATGAACAATTCCATATTGAGATCGATGAGGAGGTGGACAACATGTGCACTCGCTTCATGAAGATTGTGAATGCCTCTCGATCACTCGAAAAGACCTTCTCCAATGGAGACTTGGTGCGAAAAATCCTGCGATCTTACCTCCACGGTTCAACCCAAAGGTGACCACCATTGCTGAATCTCACAACATCAGTACATTGGAAATTGAAAGCCTCATTGGGAATATGAAAACCCATGAGTTGGAGCTGAAAATTCAAAGCGAGGAATATCCAAGGGAGCCGAAGAAGAAAGCTCTGACACTCAAGACAGACAAAGGAAAGAAGTGGATGAATCTTACGATGAAGAGAGTTTCTATTTTTTGGAATTTAGAAGATTTATGAAAAATCTCAAGAGGCAAGGGAAGTTCAGAAATTTTTTGAAGAAAGGTGCTCAAGAGAAGAGTAGCTAGAACAAACCGCCAAAGGGGACGGAGAGTGACGAAGAAAAATCTATTCCGGAATGCTTCCTCTATCACAGATCTGGGCACATGAAAAGAGAATGCCCAAAGCTACAAAAGGAAAAAAATTAAGAGAAGAAGCCAGGGCAAAGGAAGGAAGAAAGTGCTCATGGGGAAGCATGAAAATGAATCCGACGGTGAATCCAGTGTTCATAGCGACACTGAGGTAACCCCTCCCTTTTACGATGAATAATATGAAACCTTTGAGCTTGTATGTAATAAACTTGATGAGGTACTGCTTGAGAAAAATTCCTTTAAGTCTGAAAATAAGAAAATGAAGAAAGACTTAAGGAATTTGAACAATGAACTCACCAAATGTGTTAAAGAGAAAGTCGAGTGTCAGGAGTGCTCTCACTCGGTGGCAATGATCAATGAACTAAAAGAAAGCGTCTCCAAAACATCCTCGAAAGTAGAAAGTATTACTAACGAGAAGAAGATTCTGGAGAAAAGGCTCCAAATTTCTCTTACGCAAGTTGATGAATGTAAAAAAGCAGTTCACTAATCAGTGTGTGATGCTTGTCATGGAAAACACCGCCTTGAAAGCGAGAATCCATGATTTATACTGTGTTGTTCAGAAATTCAGGATAGGTCAGAAATCTCTAGATATGCTGATGGGAGCTCAGTGCCTCAGATCTAAAAAGTTTGGGTTGGGATACATGAACACAATGCCAACAAGCGCTAGTACTAGCGCCGACGATAATCAATCTCCCGCAAAGAACCGAACTCTGTTTAAGAATGAAAAAATATAATTGTCGGCTCTGAAAGCTCTTCTCCATCTTCCAACATTAGATCTACAAAATGAAATGGGCGGCATCCACCGCTTATACCTTGTGTTCCAAATGTAAAAAAATTGGTCACACTTCCTGCTCATGTTTGAGGAAAGGTCTAAAGAAAATAACGCAAGTCTGGGTACATAAGTCGTCTACCTATACTATGGATGGAATAACTTGGGTAACCAAATCTATACCCTCATCTTCTTTCTAGGTATGTTGGCAGGCTAAGGAGAATTTGTGGTACTTGGACTCTAGATGCTCCAAGCACATGACGGGAGATGAAGACAAATTCCTTAGCCTGGAGAAGAAGAAAGGAGGAATGGTGACCTTTGGAGACAATATCAAAGGACGTATTCTAGGTGTCGACACCATAGGTAATAAAGTAATTTCTATTTCAAATGTATTGTTTGTAGATGGTCTAAAGCATAATTTTATTTCTATTAGTCAGTTATGTGATAAGGGCTTGAACATTGTGTTTGAAACCACAACAAACTCATGCAAAATTCTATACGCTACAACAAATACCGTGTTGCTCACAACACCTAGAAACCATAATGTCTATACCATTAAGTTTGAGGATTATCCTCTTCAAATTTAAGATGCTTAGTAGCAAAAATGTGGAGCTAGAACTTTGGCATCTGAGGCTCGGACATTCCGGGAGTAAATTAATAGTCAAACTATCAAAAGCAAAGCTAATCCATGGTCTTCCACAACTAAATGGTAGTTTGGCTTCTTTATGTACTCCATGCCAAAAGGGCAAGTTCACTAAATCATCCTTCAAAAGCAAATATGACATTACCACTTCTAGACCACTACAATTAATTCACATGGATCTTTTCGGTCCAATTAGCACATGTAGTCTAGGAGATAAATGGTATACGTTTGTGCTGATAGATGACTATTCACGATTATCTTGGACTATCTTTCTGGCTTCCAAATTTGATACATTCTTTGAATTCTCTACCATGTGCACTAGATTACAAAATGAAATGGACTTAAAAAAAATGCATAAGGTCAGATCAGGGGGGGATTTGAGAATGAAAATTTTACAAATATTTGCAATAGCTTAGGAATTCGACAAGAGTTTTCTGCTCCACGCACTCCACATCAAAACAGAGTAGTGGAAAGGAAAACCGGACACTGCAAGAATTTGCTCGCACAATGCTAGCCGCATTCAACTTGCCTCGATATTTTTGGGCTGAAGCGGTCAACAATGCATGCTTTGTGATGAACCGAATCATGCTTCACCCTCTCTTAAAACGCACTCCATATGAGATGTATTATGATAGAAAGCTGAATGTCTCATACTTTAGAGTCTTTGGTTGCCCATGTTTCATTTTAAACACCAAGGGTCATTTAAGAAAATTTGATGAAAATCTGATCAAGGCATCTTTTTAGGATACTCTACCATGAGTCGTGCCTATAGGGTCTACAATAAAGGAACCTTAGTGATTAAAGAATCGATTCATGTGCATTTTAATGAAAATACACCAAATATTGAATATAAATCAAATGAAGATGATAATGTCGATGATGTACATTTGGAAGATGAGAATGTAGAGAAAGAGGAAGTAGAAGATGATCCAACTCATGTTGAAGGATATAAGCCTCCAAGGTCTCTAATTTTTTCAAAACAACATCCACGAGTACTAGTGATTGGAGAACCTTCACATGGGGTTAGAACTCGCTCAGCTTTGCATGAATCATTCTCAAATTTATGTTTTATATCTGAAATAGAGCCCAAGAACATTTCAGAAGCTTTAAATTATGAATCTTAGTTCTTTACTATGAATGATGAATTGAATCAATTTGAGCGAAACAAAGTTTGGTTGTTAGTAGAGCACCCTAGTAACCATCTGGTCATAGGCTTGAAGTGGATCTATAAAAATAAACATGATGGTGAGTCCATGATCACGAGAAATAAGGCACAGTTGGTTGTTCAAGGTTACTCACAAATCGAAGGCGTTGACTTTGAAGAGTCCTTTGCACCGATTGCACGTCTTGAGTCCACTAGGATGTTTCTAGCATTTACAAGTTTTAAACAAATAAAATTGTATCAAATGGATGTCAAGAGTGCCTTCCTAAATGGGTATACTGAAGAGGAGGTGTATGTTGACCAACCACCCATTTTTATGGACGGTGATCACCCAAATCATGTGTACAATCTAGTGAAAGTATTGTACGGTCTAAAGCAAGCATCCCGTGCTTGGTATGATAGACTTACGACTTTTCTTTTAAAACATGGTTTTAGGATGGGTAGTGCGGATACGACACTCTTTGTAAGGGATAGAGATTTCGATCTAATTATTTTACAAATTTATGTAGATGATATAATCTTTGGAGTCACCAATGACACTTTATGTAACATAATTGTTTAAATGATGCAAACAGAATTTGAAATGAGTTTAGTAGGAGAGTTAAAAAAATTTTTAGGCTTTCAGATTTCTCAAAAGAATGACAGAGTTTTTATATGCTAATCAAAATACATAAAAGATATGCTTAAGCGATTCGACTTTGAAAATCTGAAACAAGCAAAACCTCCAATGAGCGCATCCCTCAAACTAGGAAAGGATGAAAGTGGCATTTCGGTGGATCAAACAATCTTTAGAGGAATGATCAGATCACTCTTGTATCTAAGTTAGGCTAGACCCGATATTATGTTTGATATGTGTCTTTGTGCTAGATATCAAGCTGATGCTAAAGAATTGCATCTGAAAGCTGTTAAACATATCTTTAGGTATCTCATTGGCACCCAAAATCTTAGTCTTTGGTATCCACACACCACTGACTTCACGCTCCATGGTTATTCTGACTCGGACTATGCTGGATGTTCCCTTGATCATAAGAGCACAAGTGGTACTTATCACTTCCTAGGCCCGACATTAGTTTCATGGTCGAGTAGGAAACCGAATTATGTTGCCCTCTCCATTACCGAAGCCAAGTATATAGCCTTAGGAAGTTGTTGCGCACAAACACATTGGATGTCACAAACATTAGAAGACTTCAGTCTAATCTTTAAGAACGTTTAACTTAGGTGCGGCAACAAGAGTGTCATAGACCTAACAAAAAATCTGGTTCACCACTCTTGTTCTAAACATATTGATGTACGCCATCATTTTATTCGCGATCATATTAAGAAGGAGAACGTGAGAGTAACCTTTATTGGGACTGGCGATCAGCTTGCAGATAAATTTACCAAACCCCTTCCCGACGCGAGATTTTCTCTGCTTCGCTTAGAATTTGGGGTTTTGGATCTCACAACTTAGTTATCATGTACCTCAACTGGTGTGTGTTTTTGTCCAGTTTTTGCTACATTATATTGGTCTTGCACTTCACAATCATACTCAGACGTCATTAGAAGTAAAAATTGTCAAAATATGGACTGTCTTCCTGAGAAATCGTGTTTTGTTTACTACCTCCGCACGTTAGACATACCGCCGGCGGTAAAAGTTCTTCATGTATTCTCCGATTTCTTTTATGATTCTATTTTATTTATTTCTCCTATACTTTTGTTAGCTGTTAGTTTCTTTCTAGTTTTCTTTTGTAACAAAAAAAATCACATAAAATCTGTAAAACTCAAAATCACAAAATCACAAAATCACATTTTTCTTTTGGTTTTCTATTTGTGTTTGTTGTTGTGCGTTTATTGTTGTAAATTTTTTTTAAAAAATCAAAACAAAAATGGAAGATTTTCATACTAAGGGGCATACATGACGTGAAATTGAAGTTCCATGATTACATACACTGTTTGATTTATGATTTATACTCCTTGTATACATTGTATTTCTTTGTCATGATATGTCCTAATCTAAAGGTAGCTAATATTGAGTGCTATTAGATTAGAAATGTATGTTTAATATGCCTCTAGCTACGTGTGAGGATTTAGGCTAGACAATTATATTACACATCCACACATCCTTAGAGAATGCACTCAAGTAGAAATTCAAATGCTTACATGCCATAACTCGTGATATTGTAACAAACACTATATGCATGACTTGATAAATCAATATCACGATACTCATCTTTACTATATAGGACATATAATTTTGGGCAAAATTTGTATTGATAAATTGGTTGTGTATACAAGTTAAAGTGTATCTATTGTTGGGAAAAACCCTTGTGATTTATCTAACAAATTACTTAAAGTGATTCCATCTGTTAGGTTATATGACCCACATTGTATAGAAAGGGTAAATTGGTCATTAGATGTCTTAGGATGTCACACTCACCTTAGAGTGTCAAGACCAGGTCAAGATAAGCACAAATTCAGTTGAGTTAAAACTTACATCGAATAGAAGTAGACACAACTTTGACTAGATGTCGACGTAACTTTGACTGAAAGTCGAAGCAACTCAATCAGCCTGTCGAAGTATAAGTCAAGTCGACGTAATGTCGAAAGGAACTCGACGCAGAACGAAGAGCCTATCAAAGCCATCTTAAAAGTCGATTCAACTTCGACTTCAATTCAATGCAAAAGATAAAGTTCAAGTCCAAGCCTTCAATTCGACGGATACGTCGATATCTGAGTTCAGCCAGAGCTAAGAAGGAATTCAAAGCTACTCCTATAAGAACTCCGAGGTGAGTCGATATGAAGAATGATGAAGTCGACGCAGCGTCGAATACAGTCTAAAAATAGAAGCTTTTCTACTGTCCTTTTAATACCTTTTCAGAAGGTCCACAAAGCTGAAGACAATTCTCCAACGGCTCGTTTATTGCTAAGAATGGAATAAAGTATTCCAGGATACAGCAAAAACATTCTTGGAATGTATTCAAATTTGATGGATGGGTCGGGAACAAAAGAAGAAAGGGAAATCAACTGTCCAATAGGAATTCCTTTTCAGGACAGCCGAAAAGAATAAAGAAATTCAAATTCCAATCATGGAGAATAAGTCTGCAGAGAGGAGAAGAAAAATAGAAGTATTGATCACATATTTTCTATCTGTCGAATAGGGCTTTCTCTTCTTTCTCCTTCAACCCTAAGACAGAAAACAAGTTATCTCTCTGTACAGGAAAATATCATAGCTGCTTCTTCTTCTTCATCACACATCAATAGGTTTACAAGAAATGCTCAGAGAATAAGGATCAAGCCAATAACCCTTGCAATAATCACAATCATAAGAAAGGGTTCATTATATTCAGATCTAGTGATAAACAGAAGTAGCAGTTTAAAAGAAATAGCTTATGAAGAATTCTGAAAGCATAATTTTATTCTCCTCTTTCTCTCTTTCTTCTTCTTTATTCACCAACTGTAATAGAGTTTTATTAATCCCTCTTTCAAAGGATTCAGTGGTTATAAGAATCTCCTTATCAAAAGACTCAGTGGTTCTAAGAGTCTCCTTATCAAAAGACTCAGTGGTTCTGAGAGTCTCCAAAAGACTCATGCACAGTTTGTGCAATCCTACCAGGGAGGTAGAAGAGTGGACTACCCACATTTGGGGAACCACAATACAAATCTTGTGTCTTCTGGATTGAATTTTCTATGCTGTCCCTCTTTACTGTTTTCTGTATTTGCATTTCCTGCATTTACTTTATTCTATTTTGGCAGTGTTGATTGCATACTACTTAGTAGTT
Organism: Dactylorhiza incarnata; assembly: GCA_033032865.1. Taxonomy (NCBI): domain Eukaryota; kingdom Viridiplantae; phylum Streptophyta; class Magnoliopsida; order Asparagales; family Orchidaceae; genus Dactylorhiza; species Dactylorhiza incarnata. The sequence continues at coordinate 18,129,182 of JAWHQI010000001.1, read as the reverse complement.
TTATTGTGTGTGTACATTTAGGGTAGAAAATATTTAAAACTCTATTCACCCCCCCCCCCTCTAGAGAATACTCAGAGGCACACTGTGCACTTTCAATTGGTATCAGAGATAGGTTCTGATCCTATGAACTATGGGTTATGAGCCCACCACGCTTCTGCTGCGCCACTCTGATTCCAATTGAAAGTGCACAGTTTGCCTCTGAGTATTCTCTAGAGGGGGGTGAATAGAGTTTTAAATATTTTCTACCGTAAATGTACATCTTTTCTACTGTCCATCACAACTACAAACAACCTATCTACTATGCTAACACAATATCACATTTCTCTAGAAGTGTATCAACCCCACTCTCCTATCCACCAAGATATTCCAAACTTCCATGAGAACTTCACAGCAACACCTGTTGTCTCTACCACACCTACTCCTTGCTTTGACTTTGAGCAAGTGATTTCAAAAGTAGTAGGATTAACTGCTAGCACATTTGCTGATCTAATGGCCTCTCAAGCAAGGAAGTTCAATAGGAAGTACTCCCAAATGAAGTCAGAATTGCAAAAATCACAAGAGTCCCTCATGGCACTGAAATCAACTATATCCTCCTCCATGGTAACTAAAAAGTTCTTAACCTCCCTGGTAAGTAAGGTTAAGAAGGGGGATAAGATCCATGAGTAGGAGAGGCTTAATCAAGGAATTGTGAGTGTCCAGGAGAAGGACAAGAGTGCACAAGGAGATATTGCCCCAAGTGTCCTAACTACTGATGTTCATGACCCAAACAAGCTAACTATTTTTCAAACTTGAATAGTCCAAGTGGAGCCTCTTGCAAATCCTCCAGAAAAGCTTGCATCAATCCAGGGGGAGCCAGCTGCAGAAATCCCTGTAGTAACCTAGGGGGAGCTTCAATCAACTAAGGGGGAGCTCCTAGAAGATGAACATCTATTGTATGAGGTGGCAATGATTGTTAAAGAGGCTGCTCTAAATGCTGAACAAGATGCACATTCTCAGGGGGAGCCTCCCAAAGAGAATGAAACCCATCAAGAAGCAGACAAAACTGCTGAAGAAGAAAATGAGCATGTTGTATTTGCTGCAAGAACGGTAGTTCCTCTGGTCTTCTCAAGGAAGAGGAAACCTCCTGACAAAGAACAGTGAAGTCCAGGTATTCTGTAATGATGAACACTTTACATTATAGCATCTGGAGGATATAGCTGTTAAGAACAATATGACTACTTAACAATGTATAAAATGGTCTGTGATTCCATTCATTAATGTCTTTATTGTTTATGTATAGTTGTTTGAATTTGAGTTTATGTCAAAACATGTTTTAAAATCACTTACTTTATTTTGTAAATTTTGTTATGATAAATGGGGGAGATTGTTGGGAAAAACCCTTGTGATTTATTTAACAAATTACTTAAAGTGATTTCATCAGTTAGGTTATATTACCCACATTGTATAGAAAGGGTAAATTGGTCATTTGATGTCTTAGGATGTCACCCTCACCTTAGAGTGTCAAGAGCAGGTCAAGATAATCACACATTCAGTTGAGTTAAAACTTACGTCGAATAGAAGTCGACGCAACTTCGACTAGATGTCGATGTAACTTTGACTGAAAGACGAAGCAACTCAATCTTCTTGTCGAAGTATTAGTCAAGTTGATGTAACGTCGAAAGGAACTCGACGCAGAAGGAAGTGCCTATAGAATCCATCTTAGAAGCCGACACAACTTTGACTTCTATTCGGCGCAGAAGATAAAGTTCAAGTCCAAGCCTTCAACTCGACGGATACGTCGATAAGTAATCCACGCAACGTCGACATCTAAGTTCAGCCAAATCTAAGTAGGAATTCAAAGCTACTCATATAAGAACTCAGAGGTGCGTCGAAATGAAGAATGATGAAGTTGACGCAACGTCGAATACAGTCTGAAATAAAAGCTTTTCTAGTATCCTTTTAGTACCTTTTCAGAAGGTCCACAAAGCTGAAGAGAGTTCTCCAACGACTTATTTTATTGCCAAGAATGGAATGGAGTATTCCAGGATACAACAAAAACATTCTTGGAATGTATTCAAATCTGATGGATGAATCAGGAACAAAAGAAGAAAGGAATATCAACTATCCAATAGGAATTCCTTTTCAGGACATCCCAAAAGAAGAAAGAAATTCAAATTCCAATCATGGAGAATAAGTATGCTGAGAGTAGAAGAAAAATAGAAGTATTGATCACATATTTTTTTATCTGTCGAATATGGCTTTCTCTTTTTCCTCCTTCAACCCTAAGACAGAAAAGAAGTTATCTCTCTGCATAGGAAAACATCATAGCCGCTTATTCTTCATCATCACACAACTGCAAGTTTACCAGAAGTGCTCATAGAATAAGGATCAAGCCAATAACCCTTGCAATCAGCACAATCATAAGCAAAGGTTCATTATATTCAGATCTAGTGATAAAAAGAAGCAGTAGTTTAAAAGAAATAGCTTCTGAAGAATTCTGAAAGTAGAGTTCTATTCTCCTCTTTCTCTCTTTCTTCTTCTATATTTACCAACTATAAAAGAGTTTTATTAATCCCTCTTTCAAAGGATTCTGTGGTTCTAAGAGTCTCCTTATCAAAAGACTCAGTGGTTCTAAGAGTCTCCTTATCAAAAGACTCGGTGGTTCTGAGAGTCTCCTTATCAAAAGACTCAGGCACAGTTAGTGCAATCCTACCAGAGAGGTAGAAGAGTGGACAACCCACATTTTGGGGAACCACTATAAAAATCCTATGTCTTCTGGATTGAATTTTGTGGGCTGTCCATATTTACTGTTTTCTTTATTTACATTTCCTGCATTTACTTTATTCTGTTTTGGTAGTGTTGATTGCATACCACTTAGTAATTTTATTGTGTGTATACATTTAGGGTAGAAAATATATAAAAATCTATTTACCCCCTCTAGAGAATACTCAGAGGCATACTGTGCACTTTCATTTATCTATGTGGATAGATTTTATTTGATTCAGGAACCTTGTCTAAAAGAAAAAAATTTAGAAAATGATAAACTTGATAGTGCTATAAATAATGAAAATTATATGCTATCAATCTTGTTGACATGGATTTCCCCCAAGCACTACTCACTCCTCCTGATAAGCCTTCATGAGCATTGTGAGGATGAGCACCTTAGTTAAAAGAATCATTACGATCCTGTGCAAACCCGAAAAATAAATTAATGCCCTAATTCTATACTTGGTATTCGTATAAGATTGACAACCATGACTTAATTTATCACTTCAATACTCTTGTGTTAGCATGTAGAATTATTGAGATATAGCTTGAATTAATGTTGATTTATCTTGATGCTACATGAGCACTTGTCATTGTTTAGTCTAACACTTCCATGCATAAGAATTTGACTTGAACTGCATTATCTCTCTCTTGCACGTCTGTAATACTACCTTATTGTCATTCAAGACCCATACGATGTTACGTTCCATTGAACTAGTTTTCTAAATCTTTTGGCATTGTAAGCAAACTCATGTGTATTTAGTCTCGTGGAATATGTCCAATTCATATACTTTATACCTAGTTTTTAAATTCAAAAATATTCCATCATAAGGGGTATTTTGATTTCCCCGTGCATTTTTGACTCATGTCCTTTTTCAATTCTCTGATTATTTTTCGGTTAACCCTTATTCATATCATGATTTACTTTTTATTTGTCATTATTCTTCAAATCCGCTGCATCTCTCATATCTTTATGTTAGTTTGATCTAGTCCACCCCTTTTGCTAACATCAAAGGGGGAGAATAGAGAACGTTCATGATCTAGTCATGTGCTAGTCATCTAGGGAAGATCACTTATAAGGAGAGATACTCTTATAGAGTGCACATCGATAGGGGGAGTACGCATGTAGGGGAGTCATACTACTTTTGAACAAGTTCACACTTTATGTTTTATCTTGATATATAAACCAGTTCATGTTTCATGATTATTGTTGATTACACTATACAATGCTCTTAATGATTTATATCTCATGAACGAGAATTGATATTATCAAAAGAGGGAGTTTGTTGGAACATGCGTTCTACATCTCTTTAGTTTGATAATCTCAAATCCTATAATGTATTTGATCATACATATCTTGGGTATAGTATGTAGGTTTATAGGTGTGAAGACGTTGAGAATTCCACTCTTTGTGACCTACCACCAAGCGCTAGTCCTACCGCTGACTATAGACATATTGACGTGACCTACTTCTACGTGGCAAATATCGACGTGAAGTCGGGACGATATCATCCAGAAGTCTACCGCCACGGGCTAGACTTACCGCGGATGCTAGCTCTGTCGACGAAACAGATATGTCGACTTAAAGGATGCATTGACTGGAACTCATGTTGATGAGATGAAAGCGTCGAAATTGTTGGAACATGGTCCTTCCCATCTCCTAGGTTTGGGAATAACAAATCCTATTTGTATTTGATCTTGTGTGTTTAAGTGTGTAGGAAACAATGCCATATGACTTAAGGATAACATAAGAAGGTTCCACCAAGTTTGAAGCCAAAACTCCAACATGCCCACTAGCACCGGCAAAAGTGGATAGCGCAGGCGCTAGACCTGATTAGAGTAATTCCGGGAGGCAGTTATAGAAGGTGCTAGCGCAGGCGGTAGCGGCTAGCGCAGGCGGTAGCTCGACGCACAAGAGGAATTTTGGTAGGGTTTCCTTAGAATGAAATATACGCACGCACATAATATTTCCTAATTCAAGATAGCGTCGGCGATAGTGCATGCACTAGCTCGCTCTCCTATAAAAGGATCAATCTTCTCTCGTTTTAAACACATATGCTAGAGAGAGTTCCAGTGCCAAAATTCTAGAGCCTTATTCTACCGAGAATTGATCACCCACCAAAAGTTCTATGAGATTCTGAAGGTGGACTTCTTCTACAACGATCTCTCGTCCCTAACTTCAGAAGTTGCTTAGAGGGAGTTTTTCATATTGTTGTTTATTTCATCTCTTTACTCTTGTAATCGAGTAGTGAATTCAGCTCGTTTTGGCGACTAGGTCTGGTTAGGACTTAGGGAAAAAATTTGCCTCATGTTGGCGACTAGGTCTAGGGTGTAGATCTAGGGGGTGCTCAAGGCCATATCCAGGGGAGGATTGGCTAGAGCGGCTTGAGGCCATATTTGGGGAGGATAGGCTAAAGCCACCGGTTCATGGGGATACGAGTCAGGATAGAAAACAAAAAGTCATTTTACTTTTGGCCTTCGATTTCTAGCATCATAAGAAATCAATTTTTGTAATCTTATATTTCAAGTTAATAAAATGATGTCTTTATTTTATTTCACTTGTTTTGTTTGGTTTTTCACTATTTTGATCTCTTAACTTTTCAAGTAATTCAAAAAATAACAAAAGTTTTAAAACCCTTATTCACCCGCCCCATCTAAGGGCGCCTACAGATCCAACAAGTGGTATCAGAGAGGTTTATTCCAAACGGTCTAACAGCCAGGAATAAATGGCGTCTTATGATCTCGCTTTTCCAGAGGGTCAGGGTGTTAGTAGACCACCTCTTTTTAATGGGTCAGATTTCAACTACTGGAAATCTAGGATGATGTGTTTTCTTATGACCATGGATATAGAATTATAGAACATGGTGGAAGTTCGATACTCTCCTCCTACAGTGGCAGTAGGAGAGGTTACGGTAGAAAAACCTAAGGATAGATGAGATGATAATGATAAACTCAAGTGCAAAAATAATGCTAAGGCAATGAATGCCTTATATTGTGCATTAAATAGAACTAAATTTAATAGACTTTCTGCATGTGTAACTATTTATGATATTTGGAACCAATTAGAAGTTACTCATGAAGGTACATCGCAGGTGAAGGATGCAAAGTTATTCCAACTGGAGTCAAAATATGAAAAGTTCAGGATGGATGCTAAAGAAGACATCAACTCAATGTACACACGCTTCAACAAGACCGTCAACGCTTCAAAAGCTCTTAGAAAGATCTAATCTGACGGTGCTTGGTCAGAAAGATTCTTCGCTCTCTACCTTCGAGGTTCAATCCAAAGGTGATGGCTATCTCGGAGTCACACAACCTGAGAACGTTCCAGATTGAGAGCCTCATTGGGAATCTCAAAACCCATGAGGTAGAACTCCAGATTCAACACGATGAATACAACAAGGAACCAAAGAAAAAAGCGCTGACACTAAAGTCAAAGAAGGAGAGCGTCGTTGATGATGATGAAGAAGAAGGTCTCCTGGTTAAGAGCTTCAAAAAATTCATTAGAAATCCGGAAAGAAGGAACACCTTCCAGAAATACTTCCAGAAGGATGCTCGATGAAAAGGGTTTTCCTCTTCTTCAAAGAAAGAAAAGGAAAGTGACGATGAAGAAGAAAGACCACCACTAGAGTGCTATCACTGCAGGAAGACCGGGCACATTCGGAGCCAGTGCCCGAAGTATCTAAAGGAGTAAAGAGAAAAATGATCCAAAGGGAAGGAGAAAAAGAAGGCGTTGAAAGCCGCAACATGGGATGATTCTTCCTCTAAAGAATCAAGCAGATCTGAGTCAAGCAGTAAGGAGGAAGCAAACTTATGCTTGATGGCAAAAGGCAACGATGACGACACCAGTGTTCTTAGTGACACTGAGGTAACTCCTCCCACCTTCGAAGAACTTTATGATGAATTTGTTCAAACCTGTAAAGCCTATGATAAAAGTATAGAAGATAATATTATTTTAAATCATGAAAATGAATCTCTCATCAAAGATAATTATAAGCGTACTAAAAAATTAATTTCTTTGTAAAAGAGAAAGGTTTCATGCCAAGAGTGTGAACACTCCTTATGTAAGGCAAAAGATCTTGAAGTTTCACTTTGTAAGACCCTCTCTTAAATCAAAAGTCTTACAAGAGAAAAGGGGGACATGGAGAGAAAACTAAAAACCTCTTTCTTACAAATTCAAAATAACAAAAAAAGTTTTGAAAATAAATGTGTCAAGCTTGTAAAAGAAAACTCATCTCTTAAGAAACAAACTCATGACCTCAATATAGCCATCAAAAAATTTGGAATCGGTCAAAAATCTCTGGACATGATTTTGGGGAACCAATGTTATGGTTCTGAAAAATTTGGGCTCGGATATCAAAGTGACAGCTACCGCTCGACGCTAGCCACTAACGCCGGTGGTAGCCCCTCATATAAAAATTCATTTATTTATTCTGAAAAACAAACATCTTCTAGTAAGAGCATGAGTTCTCTGCTCCACGCACACCTCAACAAAATATTGTTGTAGAAAGAAAGAATAGGACAATTCAAGAACTAGCACGTACTATGCTATTTGAGTATAAATTACCTAAATCTTTTTAGGCCAAAGCCGTATGCACATCATGTTATGTAATAAATAGAGTAATGCTTCGTCCATCTTTAAATCTCACACCGTATGAACTATATTATCAAAAGAAACCTAATGTATCATATTTTAAAGTCTTTGGTTGTAAATGCTTTATTCTCAACACAAAAGATGCCTTAGGGAAGTTTTATGAAAAATGCGATGTTGGAATATTTCTTGGATACTCTTCAACTAGTAAAGCTTATAGAATATTTAACAAAAGAACGAGTAAGGTTGAAGAGTCTATTAATGTAAAATTTGATGAATTTATTCCTTATGTAGAAAAACTTAGTACATGTACAAATGATGAGCCCTTGCCAACTTTGGAGCACGACGAAGAGGAACCTTCCAAAGAGGAGGAGGAGGAGTCCAAGGAAAATGAATATGTGCCTCCAAGCATCTTAAACTTCTCAAAGAATCATCCAAAGGAACTAGTTATTGGGGAACCATCTATTGGGGTAAGAACTCGATTTTCTCTTCATGAAACTTTTTCGAATATTTGCTTTGTTTCCGAAATTGAACCTAAAAATGTTTCAATCGCTTTAAAAGATGAATTTTGGTTTTTGGCTATGAATGAAGAGTTAGATCAATTTGAAAGAAATAAAGTCTGGAATCTAGTAGAACGTCCATCTAATCATCCTGTTGTTGGCGTAAAATGGATTTTTAAAATTAATTAGATAGTGAATCTAGTATTACAAGAAATAAAGCTCGCTTAGTAGCTCAAGATTTTTCTCAAATCGAGGGGGTAGATTTTGAAGAAACTTTTGCACCCGTTGCTCGCTTAGAATCCATACGAATATTTTTGGCCTTTGCAAATTTTAAAAGAATAAAATTATTTCAAATGGATGTTAAAAGTGCCTTTCTAAACAGGTTTATAAAAGAAGAAGTTTACGTAGAACAACCCCTCGATTTTATTAATGAAAAATTTCCAATTCATGTTTATAAATTAGAAAAAGCGCTTTATGGTTTAAAACAAGCGCCCCGTGCATGGTATGAAAGACTAACATTGTTTTTATTAAAGCATGATTATGTCATGGGAAACGCCGACAACACACTCTTCATTAAGCATAATAATAATGATTTAATTATTTTACAAATATATGTTAATGATATAACTTTTGGTGCCACTAATGAAGAGTTGTGTAATGAAGTAGTCTTAGTAATGAAAAATGATTTTGAAATGAGCCTTGTAGTAGAACTCTCTTATTTTCTTGGTTTTCAGATTTAACAATGAAATGATGGTATCTTTATTTGCCAAACAAAATATGTTCATGATATGCTTAAACGATTTGGATTTGAAATTCATAAACAAGCTTCTACACCTATAAGTGCTTCTTTAAAACTAGGAAAAGATGAATCTGGAATTTCTATCGATCAAACTTTATATAGAGGTATGAGTGGATCAATTCTTTACTTATGTGCATCTAGACCAGATATAATGTTTGTTGTATGTTTATGTGCTCGCTTTCAAGCCAATCCAAAAGAATCTCATTTCAAAGCGGTAAAATGTATTTTTAGATATCTATTAGGGTCATCTAGATTAGGATTATGGTACCCACACAATGATTCATTTACACTACATGACTATTTTGATTCAGATTACCCTGGATGTTCACTCGATAGAAAAAGCACTAGCGGTACTTGACACTTTTTAGGACCCTCACTAGTTGCATGGTCTTGTAGGAAACAATCTTCAGTTGCACTCTCCACCACGGAGGCCGAATACATCGCTCTTGGGAGTTGTTGTGCACAAGCTTTACCGATGAGCCAAACTCTAGAGGACTTTGTTTTCATCTCAAAATTATTGATCTCAAATATGACAACAAAAGTGCCATATATCTTACAATAATCCCGTATACCACTCTAGATCCAAACACATAGACATTCATCATCACTTCATTAGGAATCATATTAAGAAAGAGCATGGAAAAGTAAGTTTCATCGATACAGACTCCCAACTTGCGAACATATTCACTAAACCTCTTCCTGATGCAAGATTTCGATTGCTAAGACTAGAATTAGGTGTCCTAGATCTCGCGGAATAAGTCACATTCATAAACGCAATCGTTTTATGCATTTTTTCACTATTTAGACATCTCCAAACCTTCTGAAATTTCTGAATGAAATTAATCTTTGGACACTTATTCAAGTTCAAAAATTAGAATTTTCAAAATCTTCATGTTTTGTGTACTGTTTTCCGCGCTAGCGCCAGCTCGCATATCCGATTTTCCGTGTTTTTAATTTTTTGCAAAATCTCTAAAAATATTGTCTTTTATATGTACTACTTATTTTTGCATTTCTGCTATTAATTGATTTTTGAAAAATTAAAAACAAAAAAAATACAAAAGCCAAATTACAAAAAATATTTTTATTCTCTTCCTTTCTTTGTTTATTTGTTTGATTTCTACCTTGATATGGAGAAAATTAAATACAAAATTATAAAATAAAAAACTTACCAAAAAATTATTTTTGAACTTAACTTTTCTATTTACATGTATCTTGTGAAAGGGAAATTTGGGATGTCACCCCATCACATCTCCTAGTACCTGTATGAACCCCTCACAATGTAGACCTCGGGAAGTCCAAGATCAATTATAAGAGTTCAAATTTTAATCATTAAAATTCCTTTTCAAAATATCAAAAAAACTGTATGGACTTTCTTGTTATTATCTAGCATGGTTTAATCTATAATTTAGACCCTCTACAATGTTGAAATTCATCTTTTCAAAGTACTTTGAACATTATTTTGCTTCTTATCATGTTTTAATATATCTAAACACATGTGCATCAATTGTATTGTAAAAGTTGTGTAGAAGCAAGCTTAGCGTGCCTCTAAGTATGAGTAAATGTTTTATGATTGATAATGATATTTCTTCACTCACTTATTTTGGCCTAGTCTACATGTGCTTTTAATCTAAGAATGCTTGCTTGTGTATTGTAATTATACAATAAATTAAAATTGCACAAGTATCTTACCTACACTACTTTTATTTGCACTCTTAATATTAAGAAAAGTGGTTGCGCTTTCAAAATTACATTGGTTTGCAAAATAAGTGTATTTAGAGATCTTTGTACAAAACAAAAAAAAATCAAGAAATAAATTGACAAAGATAACTCCACCAAGCACTACTTGAACCTCCTTATAAGTCTTAATGAGCATTATGAGGTTGAGCACCTTGGAAAAAATAGGAAAGTGTCTTGTGCAAACCTTTCAATTTTTTTTACACCACTAATTCTTAAGTACACCAGATCACAAAAATATCAATATTGAAAAATAAAATGTGTGATCCCCCAAGCACTACTTTGCACCATGATAAGTCTTAATGAGCATTGTGTGTGCAGAGCACCTTGGTTGTTGCACATTTTTTTATGTGCATTGAAGTGTGTGGAAGTAAAATTATTTGTAGTTTATTATGTACTTTACTCTACATATGTCTTGTATTCTTTCTGATTAAATCATTTATTTACTCTCTTCAAAATACACTTATGTGCACATCATTATCTTCCATAACACTTCTTCTCATGAGTATTGGTTCCTAATGCTAATTCTATACTACTCTTTATATATAAATGCACTAGATAACCTAGCATGCTCTCTACAATGTTTGGTATATCTTGAAATTGTGAATTAAAATAACATTGTAGTAGTTTCTTTTTGATATCTTTCTTTCATGCTTAGTTACTTTATCGTAAACCTTAAAGATTTTAAAAGAAAAATGATTTACAAAAACATCTTCTTATTTTGGGATTTAACTCATATTTTCTCTTATGAATCGTCATGATTACAAAAAGATGTTTTTTGTATTTCTATAAGTCTTCCGCATTATTAACTTATCACTTTTACCTTGCGCTTTCATGATTATTTCAAGTCTTAATCTCAAAATTCTTTTTTCATCAACAAGTGGTAGACTTGCTTGGTAGAATTTATATTAGTTATTCTAACTAGCTCAATATCTTTATGCTGAAAACTCTGATTTATTTCTATGAAAAGTTTTATGCCAAAAAGTCCTTATCATTTCATTTCCTCTAAAAGCTCGATCATGCCTTATCTCTTTATAAAAAAAACCTCTTTCTATGTTTCTTGCTTCCACAACCCACTTTTGCTAATAACAAAAGAGGGAGAACTAACATGATAAATAATAAACTCTATCAAATGGGAAAACTAACATGATTAATGATTAAGCCGATAGCCTACATATAAGGGGAGCATTCACATAGGGGGAGCATGCATTTAGGGGGAGCAATTCTAAATACCAAAATCGACAATTATCCTAAGTCATCACTCACACACACACAAGTATGCTTCATCATGCTTTATGTATTAATGCTCTGATTTATCATTAATGGATTTGTTATTATCAAAGGAGGAGTTTGTTAGAAAATGGTCTCCCGCATCTCCTAGGTTTGAGAATAACAAATCCTATGTGTATTTGATCTTGTGTGTTTAAGTGTGTATGAAACAATGCCATATGACTTAAGGATAACATAAGAAGGTTTCCCCCAAGTTTGAAGCCAAAACTCCATCATGCCCACTAGCGCCGACGATAGTGGATAGCATAGGTGCTAGACCTGATTAGAGCAATTCTTGGAGGCTGTTATAGAAGGCACCAACACAGGTAGTAGTGGCTAGCACAGGCGGTAGCTCGACGCACAAGAGGAATTTTGGCAGGGTTTCCTTGGAATGAAAGATACACACGCACAGAATATTTCCTAATTCAAGATAGCATCGATGGTAGCGATAGCGCAGGCGCTAGCTCGCTCTCCTATAGAAGGAGCCCTCCTCTCTTGTTTTCAACACACATGCTAGAGAGAGTTCTAGTGCCAAAATTCCAGAGCCTTATTCTGCCGAGAATTGATTTCCCACCAAAAGTTCTGTGAGTTTCTGAAGGAGGACTTCTACACGCCGCATCCGACCGACGATCGCTTCAACCACGCATATTCTACAGTGATCTCTCGTCCCTTACCTCAAAGTTCCTTAGAGGGAGTTTTTCATATTGTTGTTTATTTCATCTCTATACTCTTGTAATCGAGTAGTGAATTTGCCTCATATTGGCGACTAGGTCTGGGTAGGACTTAGGGCAGAAATTTGCCTCGTGATGGCGATTAGGTCTATGGCGTAGATCTAGGGGGTGCTCGAGGCTGTATCTGGGAGAGGATTGGCTAGAGTGGCTTGAGGCCGTATCCGGGGAGGATAGGCTAAAGCCACCGGTTTGTGGGGATATGAGTCGGGATAGAAAACAAAAAAACCCTTATTCACCCCCCTCTAAGGGCAGCAACAGATCCAACAGAAATGATATCAATGGGAATGTTATCGCGTGCACTAGTTCAATGCCGTGCGCTAGTTTTGTCGACTAAGAGACTATGTCGACTAGATGCTCTGCTGTCGGCGAGAAGAAAACAACATGATGCTACCGCGATGTGCTTGCAACTACGTCGCGCAATCCAAAGACAGTAAGAGAATATTTTCTGGCACCTTCCTGATTTGGTGTTGGACAGCTAGAGAAATCACATAAAGAAAGATATCGCCGCGCGGTAACCCTACCGTCAGCGGTAACTTAAAGAATCATCTATAAAAGCTCTCATTTCTTTTCCTAAAAAGGTGAGACACACACTTACGTGAATAGGGTTCCGCAGCCGCCCTTATTGCTGAGAACCAACATCTCCAAGCAAGGAAAAGAGAACTATTTCCTCATATTTCGCGTTTGAAGATCTCCGAAGAGCAATGTCTATAACGGCCATCAGTTGCTGATCGAGTGCAAGAGGAATGATATTCAGAAGAACTGATTGCTCACCGCTCTACAGAGGATACAATTTTTGAGGGAGCAATAGTTTCTATCTCTTTCTTCTATGTGCTTTTCACCTTTCTTCTTTGTTTTGAGTGAAGGAAAATCCACCTAGGATGTCGTCGGAATCCGGGAAGAATTATGTGGGAAATCATCCTGGGTGGAGGCCTAGATCTGGGAGATCTAGTGGAACTCTAAGACCTTTCCTAGGAGGAAGGTGAGGAGCCGGCTCGAAGACTTTTCCGGGGAGGAAAGGGTGAGAGCCAACCGGTCCTTGGATTAGGGTTGGTATAAAAAACACAAGAGTTTTATATTCATCATCTCTTATCTCCAGCGTCATGGAGATCTAAGTCTATTTGTGTAAATAATTTTCTATTATTCAATGTTATCACATTTCTGCAGTTTATTGTAAACTACTGTGAATTTTTTGGTGGTGCATTGGTTGGAGTAGTGCGATTCCAGAAATGATAATCTGCATTTACTGTGATATTTTCTTTGCTAACGCCATGCGATAATGTTACCGCACAATGCTAGCTCCAGAACGTGTATTCCTCTGTAATTTATTTAAATCTCTAGTAAGTAATTGAAAACCTTATTCACTCCCTCTAAGGTTGGTCACCTGATCCAACATCGAGATCTTTGGTATAAGATGTAGAGACAAATAAAAATAAGTTCTACGAAGGACTTTGTGATGACTTGAGGCTGCTTCTAGCAGGCCCAATGACTTTTGGCTTTCATGTTCTGTACAAACTACTAGATCTTTGGAAATGGATATACAGAGGGTGCAGTGCACGAAAGGAATCAATGCAAAGAAGCTAGAGTTTTATGCGCTAACCTCTCAGTCGAAATATGAGTTTAGAAAGAACAAGAGGAAGTCTAGGTTCGCGGAACCAACTGCCTCTACGTTATTGGGAGCAAATACTACACGGGGTCCCATAACGTGTTTCACTTGCAGAAAGGTAGGACACACAGCTCGAGTGTGTCGAAGTGGTCTCCTGAAGGAAAAAAACCAAGCAGAGGACTATGCTCTTGCGGTGGATACAACTTATGTGGTGAAAGTCAAAGCTGCGGAGTCTTTTGCTTCCCAGCATCCTCTGACCCAACTGAGAGTCTACTCTCTTAGTCAACAGGAAGCCATCCAAAAGAACAATGTCTTCATAGATATGAATTGTAATTTAGGTTTTACAGCTTGACGTGATTTATACATCGCGTGCGACTATACATTTGTTGGTGTATGCAATTAGGATTTATCCTAATTTTCAACTATCCGGTGAGAGATATGTTTGATACTGGAGCATCGCACTCCTTCCTGTCTAAGGACTTCATAGTGTGAATCAGAGTGCAGTCTACCTTGGTAAAGTATAGATTGGAGGTAGTGCTACCCATTGGGTCTCGAATGAGCACAGATAGGTTGAGTTGTGTAAAGGTGCGGATTGAGAATCAAGATTTCGACTTGGAAGCATCATTATTACCACTTGCTAAATTTGATGTAATCTTTGGCATGGACTGTCTCTCAAAGCAGCGAGCATGCATAGACTGCAATTTGAAGGAGATTACTCTAGGAAAGAACACCGATGATGAGACCATAATTGCTGTCGTCCGATGAGCGAGCAAGACACTGACGTCTGCTCTCCAAGTGGTTAAGGTGGCGAGGAAAGGCCCGGAGTTGTTTTCACTTTGTTGGAGGCTTCGGATCCTAAACCCAGTTTAGGTGATGTCTTGGTTGTAGCGGCATATGCTGACGTGTTTCCAAGCAAACTCCCTGGGGCTCCCCCTCAATGAGAGACTGATTTCAATATTGAGTTGGTGCCAGGTTCCAAGCCTATGTCACACTCACTGTACCAAGTAGTGCCAAAGGAATTGGTAGAGTTAAAAGTTCAGTTGCAAGGACTGCTAGAGCAAGGCTACATACGTCCATGTTCATCCCCTTGGAGTGCACCAACTCTCTTTGTGAAAATGAAGGACGGAAGATTGTGTCTATGCATCCACTATCGAGAAATGAATAAGCTGACAGAGAAGAATTGTTATCGGATTCCGAGGATCGATGACTTGTTCGACCAACTAGTTGGGTCGATGGTGTATTCAAAACTAGACTTGAGGTCCGGTTATTATCAGCTGAGGATAAGGGAATGCAATATTCCAAACACGACGTTTAATACCCGCTTCAAGCACTACGAGTTCACAGTCATGTTGTTCGGTCTCTCCAATGTACCGTCAGAATTTATGTACTTGTTGAATAGAATGTTCTGAGAGTATTTGGACCGATTTGTGATCGTCTTCATTGATGACATATTGTTATACTCTTAGTCCGAAGAGGAACATGCAGAGCATCTGCATGCAGTTCTGAGTACTTTGAGGATGAGTCCACTATATGCCAAGTTCTCCAAATGCGAGTTTTGGCTATCATCAGTGGCATTCATTGGTCATGTTGTTAGTGGTGAGGGAATTGTAGTTGATCCGTCGAAGATAGTGACAATTCGAGAGTGGGATGGGCTGAAAAATGTAGCAGAAATATGAAGTTTCTTAAGATTCGTTGGCTACTATAGGCATTTTGTGGAGAACTTCTCGAGGATTGCACTTCTATTGGAATAACCCCATTACTGATTTGGGGTAGGATCACTATCTGTTGACTAGGACTAAGTTGACCCCAATGTATAGTCTAAGGGTCAAGGTTTTAGGCTGCTAGAACTTAAGGAAAAGAATAAGTTTCTGCGTTCGACGAACTCCATCCTACGTTCGACGAATGTTGTGCTCCAGTTCTGCGAACTTGCCAAGTCTCTGT
Source organism: Dactylorhiza incarnata (assembly GCA_033032865.1). Taxonomy (NCBI): domain Eukaryota; kingdom Viridiplantae; phylum Streptophyta; class Magnoliopsida; order Asparagales; family Orchidaceae; genus Dactylorhiza; species Dactylorhiza incarnata. Next base: position 18,113,272 of record JAWHQI010000001.1, on the reverse strand, counting down.
GTTCGTCGAACTTTATTCTGCGTTCGATGAACTCCTCTCTGCGTTCGACGAACATCATACTTCAGTTCGACGAACTTTCTCTCTAGCTCGACGCACTCAGTTATCCAGCAAGTCCAGCAGTTTATTCTTCAGTTCGACGAACTCCAGTTTGAGATCGACGAACTCAGCTCTGCGCTCGACGAATAAGTTTCAAGATGTTCAGATCGATGAAAGTACTTCTCAGCTTGACGAACTCAGTTCTTCCAGCCAAGTTCAGCAGATTATCTCTCAGTTCGACGAACTCCTGCTTGAGATCGACGAACTCCAGATTGTGTTCGACGAATCAGTAACAGATGTTCATTTCGATGAACTCCAACTTCAGTTCGACGAACTCAACCTTTAGATCGACGAACTCTTCTCTCAGCTCGATGAATTTTCTAGACAGAACAGTTATATATTATTCTCTGAACTCAGATCGACTAATCAACAACGGATCTATTCCTATCAGATAAGTCAGGATTTAATCCTTTCCTTTTATTATTCTCTTATTTCGAGAAAATAGTTGTTGACATATATTGGAAAAGGAAAAGAAATTAATGGATATTGCTGAATCAGTTTGCAGTTCCAAGATATATACTCCTCTGATTATTTTATTCCTTAAAAAAAGATTTGAATTTCAAATCAGTCAGATTTCTCTAAGGAAAAAGGAAGAAGAAGATTTACAGCAGTATAGGAAGAAGATAGAAAATATAGAGAAGAAACAGTTGAGAGAAATACCAAAAATCAAAAAGAAAGATCATCTTCCTCAAGCAGCACCCTTTCATTCCATGAGAACATCAACAAGATCATTCTCTCATTTTTCAGCTGCAAGTTTCTAATCTTCAAGAGAAACAATAATTTGAGAAACATTGTCTATCAGATTCATCAGCTATCAAAGAAGGTATTCTACATTCAAGAGAAAGCTCCATCATTCAACTGTCAAGAATTTCTATCAGAGAGGGGGAGCTTTACAACAACAAATCCACTAGTCTTCTCTCAGCTTGTTGACAGAGAAGAACTTCATAAACCCTCTTTATACCATCTTGTACAGGGTTCTAACTCCCTTCAAAAGTTAACCCTTTAGTGGCAGGGCACCTAATCAAAAACTTGTGATTGGTTTGAGCACCTGATCAAAAGCTCAGTGGTGTTTGGGCACCTGATCAAAAACCCATTGGTGATAGGGTACCTGATCAAAAACCTAGTGGAATCCTACCAAGGATGGTAGAAGAGTAGATGTACCCAAGTTTATTGGGGAACTACTATAGATCCTTGTGTCTTCTGTGTTTTTGTTTATTTTCTGTACTGTGCTGTGCTGTGTGATTTTTAATTTTGTTTCATACTCACTTAGTACACATATATATATATATCACAATTTTAACTCCGCTATAAAAATAAGTGAAAAACTTTTTAATACTCTATTCACCCCCCCCTCTAGAATATATCTAAGATCTAAACCTCACTTTCAACTTCTATCAGAGGTTACTTTCAATTGGTATCAGAGGTTGGTTGATTGTTTACAGGCTAACACCTGAATCAAAAGATCAATTAGATCTTAATTTCCTCTAGAGTTTTCTTTTTTCTAAAAACTCATGGCACAGAACAAAGATTACTCAAGCATAAGACCTCCTATGTGCAATCTCAATAAGTTTGCATTATGAAAGGCAAGGATCAGATTATATATGAACTCTATTGATGAAGAAAATTTTAATGTTATTTTCACAGGACCTCCTACTCCTACAACAACAACATGTGATGAAGCAGCAACAAAAAATAATGTTGTTCCACCTCCTAAGTGGACAGATGCTCAAAAGAAGCAGAGAAGCGCAGATGCCAAAGTGTTGGAACAACCCAATTACTGATTTGGGCTAGGATCACTATATGTTGATTAGGATTTGTATTGACCCCATTGTATAGTCTTAGGGTCAAGTTTTTAGGCTGATTAGATTAGTCAGAACTTAGGAAAATTCAAACTCGACAAATGGCTAGCGGCGTTCGACGATTTGTCTGTCAGTGTTTGACAAATTCCAGGCAGTGCTCGAAGAATTCCAGCCAGCGCTCGACAAATTCCTTTCTGAAGCTCAGATTAATATTTTCAGTTGGATATCAGTTCTCTGAACACAAATCGACAGAATAACGGATATATTTAATTCTTTTTGGACGTATTCAGTCAGCTATGTAAGGATATCTTTCTTATTTATTATATCCTTATATTTTTTCTATTACAAGAAAAAGAATAGCCGTTGACATTTAATGCCAAGGCATCTTTCATGACAAAAGGAATTGAAAGGACTTGCCAAAACTGCTTTGGGTGGCTGCATAGTTCCAAGAAGGATTTAAGTCAGAATAATATATTCCTTAAAAGCAGATGATTTGAATTTGAAAGATCACAAGTCATCAAAGAAGAAATAGAATACAGGAGTCAATTTTTTCCCTTCAGACAGAGCACAGAGATACATTCAAAAATTTCTCTCAGTCTCTCTGATTTTACAGAACAAGAAGAACAAAGAGAAGTATTAGAGAAAGAAGAAGAAGTACAGAACATTATTCATTTTTCCCAGTCTTCTTCTTACTCAAGGCAGCACCCTCATCATTGTGAGAACAACACTCAACCTCTCAGAACAGCTGCAAGTTAAAGTCTTTCAAAGAGCAACAACAATATGAAGATTCATTTCTTCCAGATAATCTGCTACAAAAGACTTGTGTTAGAGAAAGCTCTGTCCACAAACTGTCATCAACTCTCATCAGACAGGGGGAGCTTTCAGCTTCAACACCATCTTGTATTCTCTCAGATTATTGACAGAGAAGAACACTCTAAACCTCTTTATCTCATCTTGTACAGGGTTAATTCTCCCTCCAAAAGTTTACACAGTGGTGGCAAGACACCTTATCAAAAAATCCTTGTGTGGTTTTTAAGCACCTTATCAAAAGCTTATTGGTGTGTGGACACCTTATCAAAAACCCCTTGGTGCTAGGGCACCTGATCAACCCTCCTAGTGGATTCCTACCAAGGGTGGTAGAAGAGTAGACGTACCCAGATTTATTGGGGAACTACTATAGCTCCTTGTGTCTTCTGTGCTTGCTTATTCTTCTGTGCTTGTGCTGTGTGATTTTCTTTTTACTGTTTGTCTTTATTTTTAACTCTCACTGATTACACATATACTTAACAGTATTTTAAATTCCGCTATAAAACTAAATAAAAAGTTTTAATACTCTATTCACCCCCCCCCCCCCTTCTAGAGTAACTTAAGATCTGACCTCCACTTTCAATTTGTATCAGAGGGGTGCTGATTCTTTACAGGCTAACACCTGAATCACAAAGATCAACCAGATCTAAAATTTCCTCAGAGTTTCTTTCTCTTTATTCTTATCTTATTTAAAACTCTTGACACAACACAAGGAATATTCCAGCACAAGACCTCCTATGTGCAATCTCAATAAGTTTGCACTATGGAAAGCAAGGATTAGGCTGTATAGGAACTCCATTGATGAAGAAATTTTCAATGTCATTTTGACAGGACCTCCAGCTACGACAACATCAACAAGTACTAATGCAGCAACAGACAATACTGTTGTTCCACCTCCTGAGTGGACTGAAGCTCAGAAGAAGCAGAGAAATGCAGATGCAAAGGCCATGAACATTCTAGCCCTAACTATGTCAGATGACATATTCCAGAAGGTTGTTGAGTGCACCTCAGCAAGAGAAATTTGGGAATCTCTCAATAACATGGTGGCAGGCTCAGCAGATGAAAGAAAAGATAGAAGATCTCATCTGATTTCTCAATATGAGAACTTCAAGAAGGGAGAATCAGAAAGTGTTGCTGATATGTACAATAGGCTCAGCCTCATAATAAATGAGCTGAAGTCTCTGGACAAAGTGATTTCACTCACAGAGATCAATGAAAAAATTCTTATGTGCTTCCCCAGCACATGGGACTCCAGAATTTGGCCAATCAAGGAAGCCAGAAGTCTCAATGAGATCACCACTGAAGCTTTGTTGGGCAAGCTCAAGTCTTATGAGCAGCTTATCAAAGCTAGGGAAGCTGAAGAATCTACTTCATCTCCAGCACCAATAAGGAAAGAAGCATAGCCTTCAAGGCTGCAGAAGAAGAAGGAAAAGCTCCTGACAATGAGGAGTTTATGAGTCTGATAGCCAAAAGATTCTATAAAATGGCTAGAAAAGATTTCAGGAAAAAGTCATCCAAAAGCCATGACAAGCCAAGGTATGACAAAAATCACTCTAATGAAATTATATGTTTTGGTTGTAAGAAACCAGGACACATTGCTCCTGACTGTCCAGATAATCAGAACAAAAAGGACAAGAAGGACAGGAGAAGAGAAAAGGAAGAAAAGAAGAGCTCTAGCAAATCTTTCTCCCACTCTCACAAAAAGAAGGGAAGAGGATTTGTAGCAAAATCCTGGAGTGATACAGTGTCTGAGTCAGAATCTTCATCATGCTCATCAGATGAAGAGGAAACAAAAGACAATGACCAATGTTTGATGGCTATTTATGACTCAGATAGTGAGTCACAATCTGCATCATCATCCAGCTCCAGTGATGATGAAGAAGAAAGAATTTCTGTATGATGGCAATCAATGCCTCAACCAACAATTCTGATGAAGAGAAATCAGAATCAGAAACAGAAGATGATACTGATCAGGTATTATCTGGCTTTGATTTTACTTCTATTGAATTCAAAGATGATTTCAAAATTCTTTGCCAAGACTTAATAAAATCTGAAAAAAAAAGTAATCTCTCTCAGAAATAAGTTAGTTGAGATGAATAATATAAGTGAAGAGAATGCAAGTCTTAAGAAAGAGTTGGCTGCCTCCAAAGAACACATTATTCTCATTGAGAATAAGTTGTCTGAAGCCAAGCAATTTGAAGAATCTCTCAATGGGAGAAACATCAAACTGATGGACATCACAAGCACTGTCAATGCTAGATTTAACAATAGCAAACTGGGCTTGGGTGCTTCATCAAGTGAGCCATCTCTGATTAAGAGAAACATCGTCTCCACACCCATAAAATTCATTTCTGCTAAAAGCAAAGAGGCTGCAGAAAGAAATAAAGATATTTCAAGCAAGTCTGTTAAGGATAAGAGAATTCAGAAGAACTCGTCGAACGAAGCTCGACAAAAAGATTCAAATGTGTCGAACGGGGATCGACGAAAACTGAGAACAGATTTTCAGTATAGTTATAATATGGACGGCGCTCGACAAAAACATGCACATTCGTCGAACGGCGGTCGACAAATTAACCCAAATTTGTCGAACAGACATTATACAGAAAACTCTAAGAATTCTAATCCTAAATATACTAAAAATCCTTTTACTGAGTGGACTATACCTCCAAGGAGATATCATCCACAAGGCTATAAGGATCAGCCTGAAATGTCATTTATCTCTGAATTTTGTGGTAACATAAACAGATCCAAGGTAGTCCGGGTCAAAAACAACTAGTTTATGTTTTTGTATTTGCAGGTACACAGCTATCCAAGATTAAATCAAAAATGGTACTTGGATAGTGGCTGCTCAAAGCACATGACAGGAAACAAGGCCAACCTGAACAACTACAAGGCAAAGCTTGGACCCAAGGTGATCTTTGGAGACTCCAACTGTGGACAAACGAAAGGCTATGGTCAAATTAAAGTTGGAGCAGTGACATTCATGGAAGTAACCTATGTCAAGGGTCTGAAGCACAACCTCATCAGCATAAGTCAGTTATTTGATGAAGGTTATCAGGTAACATTTAATAAATCAGAATGCATTATTAAATCCTCTGATAATGTTATTGTTCTATGAGGTATTAGGCAAGGAAATATATATTTAGTAAATTTCAACTCATCCAAAGCAGAAATTTGTTTATTTAATGAGCTAAGCAAACCTAGTGAATTATGACATAAAAGATTAGGACATGTAAACCTTAGGACCATTTCTAAACTAGCTAAGGATAATCTTGTTAGAGGCTTACGATCAGGATCATATAAGAAAGAAGGTCTCTGTAGGGCATGTCAGTTAGGCAAGCAAACCAAAAATCATTATCTAAAAGTGATTCACCTAGAATCTTGTATTTGCTACATATGAACCTTTTTGGACCTATAGCAATAAAGAGTTTAGGGGGGAAGTCTTACACTCTAGTCATTGTAGATGACTTCTCTAGATTCACTTGGGTGTTCTTTCTGAGAGAAAAGTCAAATAACTTTAAAGTTCTTACAGACTTTCTTAAGAGCATACAGATTGAGTACTCTACTGTAGTTGCATTGATCAGAAGTGATCATGTCACTGAGTTTGAGTCTCTTCTCATGCAAGAATTCTATGAGATGGAAGATATCAGGCATTGCTTCTCAGCTCCTAGAACTCCTCAACAAAATGGGGTAGTTGAAAGGAAAAATAGAACTCTAATTGAATCAGCAAGAACATTGCTTGCAGATGCTAACTTGCCCCTATCTTTTTGGCAGAGGCTGTCAGCACAGCAAATTATGTTCTGAATAGAAGTTTGATACACAAACTTAAGGGTAAAACTCCCTATGAATTACTTAAAGGGAAGAAACCTAAAGTTGATTATTTTAGAACTTTTGGATGTAGATGTTTTGTTCATAACAATGATAAAAAGTACCTTATAAAATTTAAACCAAAATCTGAAGAAGGAATCTTCTTAGGATATTCATTAGTTAGCAAAGCATATAGGGTATTTAATAAATCTTCTTTTAAAATAGAAGAGTCTATGCATGTTTCCTTTGATGAAACTATCATGTTTTACAAGGAGAAGAATTCTTCTACCAAAAATAATCTGCAGGTACCAGCTCTATGTGAAGAGCTTAATGGATTAAATCTACAGAAAGAAGATTCAATGCATCCATCACCTCAAACTCTTGAAGATAGTGAAGAAGAAGATCATCCAGATCTTGCTGTTAACCTAAATCAAGTAACAACAAAACATCCTTCACAGGACACAACAGCTGAACAAATTCCCTAAATGGATACTGCTGCTGAACCAACTTCAACTGTTGACCACATCACAGTTAGAGATCATCCAATTTCACAAGTAATTGGTGATATCACAGCAGGTGTTCAAACAAGGCATCAACTACACCAAAATCAGATGCATACTTGTTTCATATCACAAGTTCAACCTCAAACCATAAAAGATGCAGAAAAAGATCCAAACTGGATCTTTGCAATACAAGAGGAACTCAACCAGTTTGAAAGGAACAAGGTTTGGGATTTGGTTCCAAGACCAAAAGGCCATCCTGTTATTGGCACCAAGTGGGTCTTCAGGAACAAACTTGATGATCAAGGCAATATTGTGAGAAACAAAGCTAGGCTAGTAGCTCAAGGGTACTCACAGGAAGAAGGAATTGACTATGATCAAACTCTTGCACCAGTTGCAAGGTTAGAAGCAATCAGAATCTTCCTTGCATTTGCTGCATATAAAAAGTTCAAAGTATATCAAATGGATGTGAAGAGTGCATTTCTAAATGGAGACATCAAAGAAGAGGTCTATGTGGAACAACCACCAGGTTTCATCTCTCCAACTCATTCCTCCTATGTATTTAAGCTTAATAAAGCTCTTTATGGTCTCAAACAAGCTCCCAGAGCATGGTATGGGACTTTAGCTAATTTTCGTTTGGAAAATAATTTCTGTAGGGGCATAGTAGATAAAACATTATTTTTCAGGATACATAAAAATCAAACCTTACTAGTTCAAATATATGTAGATGATATTATCTTTGGCTCTACAGATTCAAATTTATGCAAAAAGTTTTCTAAACTAATGCAATCTAAATTTGAAATGAGTAGCATGGGTGAATTATCATACTTCCTTGGTCTTCAAGTGAAGCAAACCCCATCAGGAATCATCATTTCCCAATCTAAGTATGCTAAGGAATTAGTGAAAAGATTTGGAATGTCTGATTCTTCTACCATGAAAACACCCATGGCCTCTAATGCTGTTGTTGATACTGATGAATCAGGGAAACCTGTTGATCAGAAAGTGTATAGGGCAATTGTTGGCTCTCTACTCTATTTAACAGCTAGTAGGCCAGATATAATGTTTGCTACATGTATTTGTGCTAGGTTTCAAGTTAACCCTAAAGAATCTCATCTTATTTTACTAAAAAGAATTTTAAGATATATGAAGGGTTGCCCTAATCTAGGACTTTGGTATCCAACAACATCTGAATTTGAATTAACTGGATTCTCAGATTCAGATTATGCTGGATGCAGAGTAGACAGGAAGAGCACATCAGGAACTTGTCAGTTTCTTGGTGATAGGCTTGTGTCTTGGTTTTGTAAGAAACAAACATTTGTGTCTACATCAACAGCTGAAGCTGAATACATAGCTGCTGGCAGTTGCTGCTCACAGATATTGTGGATACAAAATTAGCTCCTAGACTATGGTGTCAACTTAAATAATTCAATTATATTTTGTGACAACACTAGTGCAATATCTATAGCACAAAATCCAGTTCTCCATAGTAGGACTAAACACATAGAAATTAGGCACCACTTCCTTAGGGATAATGTTGATAAAAACAAAATTTGCCTACAATTTATTTCTACTGATTTGCAAAGAGCTGACATTTTCACCAAGCCCTTGGATGAAAAGAAGCACATCTTCTTTATAAATCAACTAGGAATGATAGATGGAGACTCAATCTGTTAAAAATTAAATTTTCTATCTATCCCATAAATTCGTCGAACGAAGAACGACGAATTTGAACCATTTGTCGAACGGCAGTCGACAAAACCTGTTAACCTCAGAATCGATAAAGGCAGTTTCATTTGTCGAACGGTGGTCGACGAAAAAGGTGTTTTCGTACGCAGTCTGACGAAGAAATAAAGCCTTTTCGGCTTCTAATTTTATTAGGTTTTGTCGAACAGCGGTTTACGAATGCGCCCTCATTCTTCGATCTTTCTATATAAGCTTTATTTTATCTCTTTCTAAGTTTGCGCCTACAAAAATCATCTTTTCCCTCCAGTTCCCCTCTGCACTTGATCTTCATTTTCTTTGCAGGAACAATGGCGATTTCTCAAGCCTCTCTGCACTCAATGAAGTTTGACGTAGGTTTTGATATCGACATGGATTCTTTTGCACAATCTGACCAAATCTTCAAGGACATTTTTCAACTACTGGAATACCAACATCTAAAGAAGTTTTTGAGCACCAGGCAGAAAATACCAGTTGTAGAGATTAAAGAATGGGTTCATACTATTCAGACAGAGGATGAGAAGATGTCTGGCACCATCTCAGGTCATCAAGTCTCTCTCTCTCTCCCACCATTCTTACTGAAATTTTTGGTTTTGAGAATGGTGATGATGACTTAGACATAAGCTCAAAACAATTTGATGACGCTTTAGTCAAAATGGGCCACTTAACTGGAAACCCTAATCACTTACTGAAAAAGAACTTATCTCAGGACTACAAGTTCTTAGCTGACATTGTTGGAAAAGTCTTGCTGGGCAAGACTTCTGGGCATGACTATATCAACAAGCACCAATTTCTGTTGATGGTGGCCTTGATGGAGAAGAAGAAAATTAACTGGGGATCAATTCTCTTTGAATTGATTAAAAAGAAAAATTCTAAAGATAGTGTCAGTTTTAGAAGAGCTATAGGTATCTTCCTGCAGGGAAGTCATCCAGACCTTCTGGTGTCACCCAAGGTGACTATAAATGCCAGCAAGAGGCTGACCTCAACACTCTTTGCTAAGTGGGATTGGGTAATCCCCAAGAATAATACAAGAGCTGATGCTTCTAGGAAAAATGAAAATATCTAAGGACACAATGACTGACCAAGTCACTTCCTCTACCCTTCCAGAAGTTCCTCCCTCAGTTCCTTCTCCTTCTCATATCCCATCTCCACCTGCTCAACAGTCTCCTGAACAATTCCTACCTCCAAACTCTCCACCACCTCCTTCAACTGATATACCACCTATCAATGATATTTCCCCTCAATCTCCAGAACCACTGCCTTCCCCTCCTCCATCTCCTATCAACACTAACCTCAATTCCTCAACTCTACCTCAATCACCTATTCCACCTCCATCTCCAATACATGATGAACATCAGTCACCAATTCATCCCTCAAGTTCAAACCATCCAGATAGTATTTCCACACATTCTGAAACTGTCAGAGATATCCTTCTACCAACTTTCATCCCATCCACTTCACAACCATCTACATCACTTCCATCAGACTATCTATCTCTCAACCTCACCTCTATTGTTGATCAAATTTTTGATCACATTCTTCCTAAAATAAACCAACTCCTGGATGCAAAATTTGCTCCAGTCCTCCAAGCTATTTCTACCTTATCTGCTAAGCTTTCTTCCCTTCCTTCCTCTATTATTGTCCCTTCTTCTAGGGGCCTAGATTCAGGTGTCCCTAAAGCTAGGAAGGGGGAGATGTCCTGTGAAGAAGCTCCAGAAGCAGAAGTTGCTCCAGAAGTAGCAAAAGTTACAGTTTTTGAATTAGATAATTCTGAGATAGTACAGAGTAAAGAAGATTCAATTATAGTTTATGATATAGATATGGTTGATTCTTGTATAGTATCAGATATACAAGTTATAGAAGAAATAAATAATATCTGTATATGCATTCATCCCTCTTGTGATCTGCATAGCTTATTATAAAAATTTGATACTAAATATACATCAAGGGTGTCACCAAAAGTATACATAGAGGATTTATCAAATGCTCTGATATGCCTTCCTCAGAAGACTCATTCTGACATCATAAAAAGTTTCATCTCTTCTATTCCTTCAATCTCTGATCAAGATATTCAGATGAAGAACACTTCTGCAGAATATGAGGATGATCTTGCAAAATTTCTAGATGATATAGAAGATCCCCCTACTCCATCAGATGTACTCCATCAGATGAAACAACTTCAAGAATTGTTTCCTCACCTCCAACTCTTTTATGGAATGAAGAACCAATGCCAAGTTATGATGAAATCTGGAAAGAGACAGATGCAGAGTTTGACAAAGCTGAAGAGCAAAGAATCAAAGCTCTTAAAATGATCAATGATTTATATGATAATCCAACTCACTCTTCTGATTCTAATGAAGAAGAAAATGACAGTGATTCTGATGACACATTATCAAGGAAAAGAAAGAAAAGAAAAGCTAAGTCAAAGGATGTTCCCAAGCCTCCAAATCCTAAGAATGATGTTCCATATTATGTTCTTCATAATATTACTCTTGACAAAGGTACACCTCATTGGATGAAATTCTCAAGGAATGAGAACAAATGAAGGAAGAAGATGAGGAAAACTGGTTACTATTCTGACAAACCTGTCAAATATAACCATCCTCCTCCTCCAGCAGCAGGCTCAGCAGCACCACCATCCTTCTCCCAGAAGCCCAACTCTCAACATTCAAGGATTTCTGGTAGTTCCAGTGGATCTCAAGCATCAGGATCAGCCAGCAATCCTCCTTCTAAGAAATCAGCAGTTGCTTCTCAAGAAAGTCAAGTCATTATTTCACCTCAAATATCTTCAGAATACAAACTTCATATTTCTGATGGATCTTTCCACAAGATCAGAAATCCTCAAAGTGATCTTTAAGATCATGTTGATAATTCAGAATATGTTCCTTATCTTCCAGATCCTGAAGAGGAAAGATTATTTCAAATGGCAAGACTCAAAGAATCAATTGCTTATGCCAAGATTAACAAAGCAAAATCAGAAGGTAAAGATTTTACAAACATTTCTACCATGTCTGATTATAGAAGGAAAGAACTTGATAAGTACAAGCCCAATAAAGCATTCAATGCTGAAGAATATATTGATATGCACCAAGAAGCTTTTGTCCCTCATGTCAAATCTCACACTGTTGTGGGAGCTCAAGATCTATGTATCAGCAAGAAGAAATCTCAAGATCCAAACAGGCAAATAATTTTCAAGCCTTCATCTGCAAAGAAATAAAAGGTTCTAAACTATCATCTTTGTTTGTTTGATAGATTCTACTTTGTTGTAATACTGTGAGAACTCAGAGCACTTCTTATTTCATCTACTGAAATGATTTTTCATTCTGTCAGATTCATTTATGCTCTGTTGTTTTCTTTTTCAGTTGTATATTATTTGAATGATTGTTAAATAGTATCCTAAGCCAAATAGGGGGAGATTGTTGGAACAACCCTATTACTGATTTGGTCTAGGATCACTATATGTTGATTAGGATCTGTATTGACCCCATTGTATAGTCTTAGGGTCAAGTTTTTAGGCTGATTAGATTAGTCAGAACTTAGGAAAATTCAAGCTCGACAAATAGCTAGCGGCGTTCGACGATTTGTCTGTCAGTGTTCGGCAAATTCCAGGCAGTGCTCGACGAATTTCAGCCAGCGCTCGACAAATTCCTTTCTGAAGCTCAGATTAATATTTTCAGTTGGATATCAGTTCTCTAAACACAAATCGACAGAATAACGGATATATTTAATTCTTGTTGGACGTATTCAGTCAGCTATATAAGGATATCTTTCTTATTTATTATATCCTTATATTCTTTCTATTTCAAGAAAAAGAATAGCCGTTGACATTTAATGCCAAGGCATCTTTCATGACAAAAGGAATTGAAAGGACTTGCCAAAACTGCTTTGGGTGGCTGTATAGTTCCAAGAAGGATTTAAGTCAGAATAATATATTCCTTAAAAGCAGATGATTTGAATTTGAAAGATCACAAGTCATCAAAGAAGAAATAGAATACAGGAGTCAATTTTTTCCCTTCAGACAGAGCACAGAGATACATTCAAAAATTTCTCTTAGTCTCTCTGATTTTACAGAACAAGAAGAACAAAGAGAAGTATTAGAGAAAGAAGAAGAAGGACATAACATTATTCATTTTTCCCAGTCTTCTTCTTACTCAAGGCAGCACCCTCATCATTCTGAGAACAACACTCAACCTCGCAGAACTGCTGCAAGTTAAAGTCTTTCAAAGAGCAACAACAATCTGAAGATTCATTTCTTCCAGATAATCTGCTACAAAAGACTTGTGTTAGAGAAAGCTCTGTCCACAAACTGTCATCAACTCTCATCAGACAGGGGGAGCTTTCAGCTTCAACACCATCTTGTCTTCTCTCAGATCATTGACAGAGAAGAACACTCTCAACCTCTTTATCTCATCTTGTACAGGGTTAATTCTCCCTCCAAAAGTTTACACAGTGGTGGCAAAACACCTTATCAAAAAATCCTTGTGTGGTTTTTAAGCACCTTATCAAAAGCTTATTGGTGTGTGGACACCTTATCAAAAACCCCTTGGTGCTAGGGCACTTGATCAACCCTCCTAGTGAATTCCTACCAAGGGTGGTAGAGGAGTAGACATACCCAGATTTATTGGGGAACTACTATAGCTCCTTGTGTCTTCTGTGCTTGCTTATTCTTCTGTGCTTGTGCTATGTGATTTTCTTTTTACTGTTTCTGTCTTTATTTTTAACTCTCACTGATTACAGATATACTTAATAGTATTTTAAATTTCGCTATAAAACTAAATAAAAAGTTTTAATACTCTATTCACCCCCCCCCCCTCTAGAGTAACTTAAGATCTGACCTCCACTTTCACAAAGCAATGAATATATTGGCACAGACAGTGTCTGATGACATTTTTCTAAAGGTTGTGGAATGCACCTCAGCCAGAGATATTTGAATTTCCCTCAACAACATGGTTGAAGGATCTGTAGATGAAAGAAAAGACAGAAGATCTCACCTTATCTCTCAATATGAGAATTTCAAAAAGGGAGAAACTGAAACTTTTGCTGATATGTACAATAGACTCAGTCTCATAATCAATGAGCTGAAAACTTTGGACAAAGTGATCTCAATCACTAAAGTCAATGATAAGATCCTAATGTGTTTCCCTAGCACATGGGACTCTAGGATCTGGCCAATCAAGGAAGACAGGAGCCTTAATGAGATCTGTACTGAGACCTTGTTAGGCAAGATAAAATCCTATGAGCAGCTTATCAAATCCAGAGAAGCTGAACAATCTACCTCATCTCCAGCATCCAAGAAGGAAAGAATCATTACTTTCCAAGCAACGGAAGAGGAAGACAAAGCTCCAGGAGAAATGGAGTTTATGAGTTTCCTTGCCAAAAGATTTTACAAGATGGCTAAAAAGGATTTCAGAAGGAAGGATTCAAGATCCAGAGAAAAACCAAGGTATGACAAATCAAATTCTAAAGAAATTATTTGTTACGGTTGCAGGAAACCTGGACACATTCTACCTGAGTGTCCAGAGAATCAAAAGAGGGACAAAAGAAAAGAGAAAGAAGAAAAGAGGCACTCCAGCAAGTCATCCTCCCACAAACACAAACATAAGGGAAGAGGCTTTGTAGCTGAAACATGGAGTAATACAGACTCAGAATCTTCATCTAGCTCTTCTGAAGATGAAGATAAATCAAATGACAAAGATCAATGCTTGATGGCTATTTATGACTCAAGCAGTGAGTCAGAACATGCATCATCATCCAACTCTAGTGATGATGAAGATAATGAAGATGAAAGAAATTTCTGCATGATGGCTATCAATGCCTCAGGAAGCAATTACGAAGAATCGGAATCTAAAAATGACAGTGATCAGGTAATATCTACCTTTGACTTTAATTCAAATGATTTTAAAAGTGAATTTAAAACTCTTTGTCTAGATTTAATTAAATCTGAGAAGGAAATAATTTCCCTCAGAAGTAAGTTGGCTGAAATGAACCAACTAACTGAAGATAATGCCAATCTTAAGAAAGAATTGGCTGCCTCCAAAGAACATATTATTTTAATTGAGAACAAGTTATCTGAGGCTAAGAAATTTGAAGAATCCCTAAATGGGAGAAGTATCAAACTGATGGACATCACAAGCATAGTGAATGCCAGATTTAATGGCAAATTGGGCTTGGGTGCATCATCAAGTGAGCCACATCTTGTTAAGAAGAATACTTTATCTACACCAGTAAAGTTCATCTCTGCTAAGGGCAAAGAGGCAGTTGAAGTAGATAAGAATATTTCAAGCAAGGATGTTAAGAATAAAAGAATTCAAAAGAATTCGTCGAACAATGATTGACGAAATCACATGAATTCGTCGAACGTAGATCGACGAAAGCCGAACACAGAATTTCAGTATAGTTAGCCATCGAACGACGCTCGATGAAATTACTTCAATTCGTCGAACGGCGATCGACGAACTCTGAAGACAGACCTTCAGTATAGTTTTATTCGAATGACGCTCGATGAAAGCACTTCACTTCGTTGAACGGCGATCGACGAATTCATCTGAATTCGTTGAATGAAAAATATACTGAATGTCAGAAGAATTCTTATTCTCAACAAACTAAAAATCCTTTCACTGAGTGGATAATTCCTCCAAGGAGATATCATCCACATGGCTATAAGGATCAGCCTGAGATGTCTTTCATTTCAGAATTTTGTGGAAAGACAAAAGGACCCAAGGTAGTCTGGGTCAAAAAAACTAGTTTGTTTTCTGTTTTGCAGGTATAAGGCTATTCAAACATAAAAGAACAATGATATTTGGATAGTGGGTGCTCAAAGCATATTACAGGAAACAAGGCCAACTTAAGCAACTACAAGGCAAAGCTTGGACCCAAAGTGATTTTTGGAGACTCCAACTGTAGACAAACCAAAGGATATGGACAAATCAAAGTTGGAGCAGTTACCTTCAAAGAGGTAGCATATGTCAAGGGTCTCAAGCATAACCTCATTAGCATAAGCCAGTTATGTGATGAAGGTTATCAGGTAACTTTTAATCAATCCTTATGTCATATTACCAATATTAAAAACATTAATGTGTTATCTGGTATTAGACATGGAAACATTTATTTAGTCAATTTTGACTCTGCCAATTCAGACATTTGTTTATTTAATTCAATAAGTTAAAAAAATGAATTATGGCATAAAAGGCTAGGACATATTAACCTTAAAACTATATCTAAGCTTTCTAAGGACAATCTTGTTAGAGGACTGCCTTCTGGTTCATACAAGAAGGAAGGACTCTGCAGGGCTTGTCAACTAGGAAAGCAAATCAAAAGTAGTTTTACATCTGTATCCAAGAGTGATTCACCTAGGATTCTGTACTTACTGCATTTGGATCTCTTTGGACCCACTGCAATATAGAGTCTAGGAGGGAAGCATTACACTTTAGTTATTGTAGATGACTTCTCAAGATTCACTTGGGTGTTCTTTCTTAGGAACAAGTCTGACACCTTCAGTGTTCTCACAGACTTTCTCAGGTCCATCAAGATTGAGTACTCTACTCTAGTTGCATTGATCAGAAGTGATCATGGAACTGAGTTTGAATCTCTTCTGATGAGAGAATTCTGTGGAAAAGAAGAGATCATGCAATGTTTCTCTGCTCCTAGAACTCCTCAACAAAGTAGGATAGCTGAAAGGAAAAATAGAACACTAATTGAATCAGCAACTACATTGCTTGCTGATGCTCACTTGCTAATCTCTTTTTGGGCAGAGCCAGTGAACACAGCAAATTATGTGTTGAACAGGAGTTTGATACATAAACTCAAGGGTAAAACACCCTATGAATTACTTAAGAATAAAAAGCCTAAGGTTAACTATTTTAAGATTTTTGGCTGTAAATGGTATGTGCATAACAATGATAAGAAGTATCTAAGGAAATTTGAAGAAAAAGCTGCTAAAGGTATATTCCTTGGATATTCTCTTTCTAGTAAAGCATATAGAGTTTATAACAAATCAACTTTTAAGATAGAAGAGTCCATGCATGTATCTTTTGATGAAACTAATATGTTAATTGAGGAGAGGAATACCACCTCTACCAAAGATACTTTGCAAGTACCAGCTCTATGTGAAGAGCTCAATGGATTAGATCTACAGAGTAAAGATTCTCTACTTCCATCAAATGAAATTATTGAAGACAGTGAAGAAGAGGATAATCCAGATCTTGCTGACAATTCCAATCAAGTGATAGCTGATCATATCCCTCAAGTGGAAACCATTGTTGAACCCACTCCAACTGTTGACCACATCATAGTTAGAGATCATCCAATATCTCAAGTCATTGGTGATATTTCAGCATGTGTTCAAACAAGGCATCAACTACACCAAAATCAGATGCATAATTGTTTCCTATCACAAGTTGAACTTCAATCCATAAAAGATGCAGAACAAGATCCAAACTGGATTCTTGCAATGCAAGAGGAACTCAACTAATTTGAATGGAACAAGGTTTGGGATTTGGTTCCAAGACCAAAGGGCCATCTAGTCATTGTCACCAAATGGGTCTTCAGGAACAAGCTAGATGATTAAGGCATAATAATTAGAAATAAAGCAAGATTAGTAGCTCAAGGATATTCTCTGGAAGAAGGAATTGACTTTGATCAAACCTTTGCTCCTGTTGCTAGACTTGAAGTTATAAGGATTTTTCTTGCCTTTGCTGCATTCAAGAAGTTCAAGGTATATCAGATGGATGTGAAGAGTGCTTTTCTGAATGGAGATATCAAAGAAGAAGACTATGTGGAACAACCATCAGGTTTCATCTCTCCAACTCACTCTTCTTATGTATTTAAGCTTAATAAAGCTCTCTATGGTCTCAAGCAAGCTCCCAGAGCATGGCATGAGACCTTAGCTAATTTTCTTTTGGACAACAAATTCTTTAGAGGCATTGTTGATAAACCCTTATTTTTCAGGATACATAAAAATCAAACTCTACTAGTTCAAATATATGTAGATGATATCATATTTTTGGCTCTACTGATTCAAATCTATGCAAAAGATTTTCTGACCTAATGCAATCTAAATTTGAAATGAGTAGTATGGGTGAGTTATCTTACTTCCTTGGTCTTCAAGTGAAGCAAACACCAAATGGCATATTCATATAACAATCCAAGTATGCTAAGGAATTAGTGAAAAGATTTTGTATGTCTGATGCTTCCACTATGAAAACACCCATGCCCTCCAATGTTGTTGTTGATAATGATGAATCGGGGAAACCTGTTGATCAGAAAGTATATAGAGCAATTGTTGACTCATTACTTTATTTAACAGCTAGTAGACCTGACATAATGTTTGCTACATGTATTTGTGCTAGGTTCCAAGTTAACCCCAAAGAATCTCACCTTATTTTACTAAAATGAATTTTGAGATATATAAAGGGTTGTTCAAATCTAGGACTCTGGTATCCAACTGCATCAGAATTTGAATTATCTGGATTCTCAGATTCTGATTATGCTGGATGCAGAGTAGACAGGAAAAGCACATCAGGAACTTGCCAGTTTCTTGGTGATAGGCTAGTGTCTTGGTTTTGTAAGAAACAAACATCTGTGTCTACATCAACAGCTGACGCAGAATACATTGATGCAGGCAGTTGCTGCTAACAAATATTGTGGATACAAAATCAACTTCTATATTATGGTATCAATCTAAATAAATCAATTATATTTTGTGATAATACTAGTGCAATATCTATAGCACAAAATCCAGTACTCCATAGTAGGACTAAACACATAGAAATTAGGCACCACTTTATCAGAGATAATGTGGATAAAAATAAAATTTGCCTATAATTTATTCTTCTACTGACTTACAAAGAGCTGATATTTTCACCAAACCATTGGATGAAAAGAAACATATTTTCATTATAAATCAACTAGGAATGATAGATGGAGATTCAATGAATTAAAAAAAATTATATCTTTTATTTATCCCTCAATGTTCCCTTGATTTTATAATTTCAGTAGTTTTGCTCTCAGTCTCAGCTGAGAAGAATCCGCTGAGACAAGGTCTAGGGCCGCTGAGAAGAATCCGCTGAGACTGGAAGCTGTCTCAGCCCAACCGCTGAGACACAAAGTCAACTATTTCGTCGAATGGAGATCGACGAAATCTAGTCTTTCGTCGAATGGAGATCGACGAAGCCTATTTCAGAGATCGACGAAGTCAACTAGATCGTCGAACTGAGATCGACGAAAATTTATTTTTTCGTCGAACGCAGTTTGATGAAGCCTGTGACGTTGATCTCTTTCCTTATAATCAAACTTTCATTCCTTTTGACTTTGTGCCTACAGCAATTTCTTCTCCTTCTAGTTCCTTTGCACTTGATCTCTTTTTTTTCTTTTGCAGGAACAATGGCAATCTTTCTTCTAAACTTGCATCCTTCCCAGCCTCCTCATCATATGTCCCTTCTTCTAGGGGCCTAGCTTCAGGTCTTCCTAAAACTAGGCAGGGGGAGATGTTTCATGAAGAAGCTCCTTTTTGATAGGGGGAGATACTTTATGAAGAAGCTCCAGTTTCAGGGGGAGATGCTTTATGAAGAAGCAAAAATTTGATAGAAGCAGTTTCAGTTCTTGATGAAGAAGTTCTAAATCATGCAAATGCAGATTCAGATATGTTTTTGATATAGCAGATACAGTTTTTGATAAAGAAGATCAATAAAGAAGATCAACAAAGCAGATTCAGTTCAGATCAACAAAGCAAAAGCAGAAGACAAGGATTTCTCTCAGAAAGCAAGTTTTTTTTCAATGTAAAGTTTTCTAAACCTAAAGTACTATATTTCTTATCTGCTGAAATGATTTAATTTCTGTCAGATATATATGCTCTATGTTTTGTTTGTTTTAATTTTGTCAAAAAGTGTCCTAACCCAAATAGGGGGAGATTGTTGGAGCAACCCTATTACTGATTTGGCCTAGGATCACTATCTGTTGACTAGGACTAAGTTGACCCCAATGTATAGTCTAAGGGTCGAGGTTTTAGGCTGCTAGAACTAAAGGAAAAGAATAAGTTTCTACGTTCGACGAACTCCATACTGAGTTCGATGAACTCCATCCTGCGTTCGGCGAACGTTGTGCTCCAGTTCGATGAACTTGCCAAGTCTTTGCGTTCGACAAACTTTATTCTGTGTTCGACGAACTCCTCTCTACGTTCGACGAACGTCATACTTCAGTTCGACGAACTTGCTCTCCAGCTCGATGCACTCAGTTCTCCAGCAAGTCTAGCAGTTTACTCTTCAGTTCGACGAACTCCAGTTTGAGATCGACGAACTCAGCTCTGCGCTCAAGGAATAAGTATCAAGATGTTCAGATCGATGAAAGTACTTCTCAGCTCAACGAACTCAGTTCTTCCAGCCAAGTTCAGCTGATTATTTCTCAGTTCGACGAACTCCAGCTTGAGATCGACGAACTCCAGACTGTGTTCGACGAATCAGTAATAGATGTTCAGTTCGACGAACTCCAACTTCAGTTCGACAAACTCAACCTTCAGATTGACGAACTCTTCTCTCAGCTCGACGAATTTTCTAGACAGATCAGTTATATATTATTCTCTGAACTCAGATCGACTAATCATCAACGGATCTATTCCTATCAGATAAGTAAGGATTTAATCATTTCCTTTTATTATTCTCTTATTTCGAGAAAGTAGCGGTTGACATATATTGGAAAAGGAAAAGAAATTAATGAATATTGCTGAATCAGTTTGCAGTTCCAAGATATATTCTCCTCTAATTATTTTATTCCTTAAAAAAAGATTTGAATTTCAAATCAGTCAGATTTCTCTAAGGAAAAAGGAAGAAGAAGATTTACAGCAGTACAGAAAGAAGATAGAAAATATAGAGAAGAAACAGTCGAGAGAAATACAGAAAGTCAAAAAGAAAGATCATCTTCCTCGAGCAGCACCCTTTCATTCTCTGAGAACATCAACAAGATCATTCTCTCAGTTTTCAGCTGCAAGTTTCTAATCTTCAAGAGAAACAATATTCTGAGAAACATTGTCTCTCAGATTCATCAGCTATTAAGGAAGATATTCTACATTCAAGAGAAAGCTCCATCATTCAACTGTCAAGAATTTCTATCGGACAGGGGGAGCTTTACAACAACAAATCCACTAGTCTTCTCTCAGCTTGTTGACAGAGAAGAACTTCATAAACCCTTTTTATCCCATCTTGTACATGGTTTTAACTCCCTTCAAAAATTAACCCTTTGGTGGTAGGGCACGTGATCAAAAACCTATGATTGGTTTGAGCACCTGATCAAAAGCTCAGTGGTGTCTGGGCACCTGATCAAAAACCCATTAGTGATAGGGCACCTGATCAAAAACCTAGTGGAATCCTCCAAAAGGTGGTAGAAGAGTAGATGTACCTAGGTTTATTGGGGAACTACTATAGATCCTTGTGTCTTCTATGTTTTTGTTTATTTTCTGTACTGTGATGTGCTGTGTGATTTTTTATTTTGTTTCATACTCACTCAGTGCACATATATATCACTATTGTAACTCCGCTATAAAAATAAGTGAAAAACTTTTTAATACTCTATTCCCCCCCCCCCCCCCTCTAGAGTAAATCTAAGATCTAAACCTCACTTTCAACTTCTATCAGAGGTTACTTTCAACTTCCTCTTACTAAGTTGATTTGGAAGGATCAAAAGTTCCCTTGGTTGCCCGAGTGCGCACGAGTTTTTGAGGAGCTAAAGAATCATCTGACCACGACGCCCATCTTATACTCTCCAAGTGGTACGGAAGGCTTGGGTTGCGACCTAGTACAATTTAGAAATGTGATTCCTTACGGATCCCGTCAGTTGAAGGTACATGAGAGGAACTACCCAGTCCATGACTTGGAGTTAGCGGACGTGGTCTTCGCTCTTAAGCTATGTCAACAATACCTATATGGCATAACGATTGACATCTTTATGGACCATAAGAGCCTAAAGAACCTGTTAAATCATAAGGAGTTGAATATGTGATAAAGGAGGTGGATGGAGTTTCTTGGGGACTACACCTTCGATATTCATTACACTCCCGGGAAGGGAAACATTGTTGCAGACGCGTTGAGTCAGAGGGATCCCACACAAGTAAATTGGATTTTGATGCACGATGAGCGTCTGATCCGTGATCTAGAGTCCTTGGAGATATCTTGTGTTGATAGGAGAGCATGTACTTCAGCATGCTTGAACTGGATGGAGGTTCAATATGACAATGCCGAACGAGTTCGAAGAACTTTGGAGCTAGATGAAAGAATGAAACATTATAAAGCAGAGACTATGGATGAGTCTAACGTTGAATTCTCCTTCGATGATGGTCTGTTATGGAAGAATGCTAGATTGTGCGTCCCAAATTTGCTAAATTACTAGAAGAATTGATGTACGAGGCTCACTTTACCAAGTACTCGATCCACTCTGGGAGCACAAAGATGTACACGGACATGAAGAAACTATTTTGGTGCCCGGGTATGAAGAAAGACATTGCTCTCTACGTGGCCAAGTGTCATACTTATGCGTTGGTGAAGGCTGAATGTCAAAGACTTGGTGGGTTTCTAAAGTGTTTGTCGATTCCAGAATGGAAGTTCGACGATATTTTGATGGATTTTGTGCATGGATTGTCGAGATCGCAATATGGAAATGACATCATTTGGCTAATTGTAGATTGTTTGACGAAAGTATCACACTTCAATCCGAACCGGAAGGATGATTCCGTGGAAAATCTAGCCAAGCTATACGTTGATAATATCGTATGATTGTACGGAGTTCCCCGTAGCATCATAAGTGATCGAGATGGGCATTTCACATCAAATCACTGGACGTTGATTCACAGACAATTGGGTACCTAGCTAAAGCCTAGCATGAACTTCCACCCGCAAACAGATGGGCAGACCAATAAGACCAATAGGACAATGGAAGACATTCTCTGGATGTGCGCCTTAGATTTTGGAAAGAGATGGGTGGACCACCAATATATGATCAAATTTGCCTATAACAACAACTACCATGCGAGTATTAAAATGACACCCTTCGAGGACCTTTGTTTACCCAGAAATCGGCGATCCCCTCCAAGCTAACCTTTTTTAAGTACTAGGCGATTTTGGAGTCCCAGGCGGTCTCAGCAGCGTTCCGGGCGATCTCCTCTGCTCCGGTCGATCCCCCCCACTCCGGGCAATCCCCCTACTTTAGGTGATCTCTCCCTGCTCCGGGCAATCTCCCACTTCTCCGGGTGATCTCCCCCAACTCTGGTCGATCTCCCCCTTCTCCGAGTGATCTCCCCCCGCTTCGAGCGATCTTCCCCTACTCCGGCTGATCTACTCCTACTGCGGGTGATCTCCCCCTACTCTAGGCGATCTCCCCCAGCTCTGGACGATCTGCCCCTTCTCTGAGCGACCCCCCCATGCTCTGGGCAATCTCCCCCTCTACCGAGCGATCTCCTCCCTGCTGATCGCGTATATCTAGGGCAGCCTGTTATTCCTGGACCTTGCCCTTTGGGCAGGCCCCCCGCGCATATAAATAGAGGGCAGGGGTACCAGGAAAATGGACTTCAGGGAGTTTCCAGCCCCCAACGTGTGACTTGAGCGATCTCAAGTTTTGAGATCGCGATGGACTCTCCCCCTTGCTTGGAAGATCTCCCCCTTGCCTGGGCAATCTCCCCCTTGTCAGGTGATCTCCATCAGCTGCCATCGACCTTGGTGACCTCTTTCCTCCTCACGACCATCTCTTTTCTCCCTCTCTTACTCCTTCACTTGTGACTCAAAGTAATCGGCTGCTCAACAATCACCTACCTCATTATTCAGCTTAAACAAGTGTGGACTTGGTACATTTTTGGTGCCAACAAAACTAACACGCTACCTTCAGATATTGAGTGGTTGATGAACAACAGTTGCGATAATGATGCAGAATTTAGGCTAAAATACTACCAAACTTAAAATAGCAATAACTTTTGGTCCGCTTGTCTGTTTTCAGCCCACAATAGCTTTTTCGGACCGGCTCAGATCCCTCCATCAAATGAAAAATAGTTTTAATAGTTCGAGTTCATTTAGCGCGCTCATATTTATCAAATTCCACTCCGTTTAGAAGTTATCGCAGTTTTACTCTTTCGACAATTTTAACAAAAAATTTTTGTGCGGGCGATTTGCCATGGCTGACCACAAGTTTGCCCAACATCCAACTCAATCTATCCTGGGTGAAGAAATTATTTGGGAAGCCTTTAAGAAGTATCATCGCGAGATTGCTCAGCATCTCGAAACCTTAAACCGATCTTTGGTCATCATCCTCCGGTAGTTACCACCTCAAGCTCCTTTTGAGGAAGATCCTCCTCCTCCTACAAGATTTCCACATCCAGTTGCTTCTCTGTTGTTATAAGCTGAGGAGTTTACAACTGCTTGCCATGACCACTTCAAATCAGCTGCACATGAAGATCCAGTAGAAGTGCCGAACTCAGGAGGACTATGCTTATTTTCCGGCCTCTGCTGATGCAGCTTATACTTCAGCTCCTCCCATTATTGTTGAAGTGGAGGAGCCTTCTCCCTTTATAGATAGAGTTTGTTGGGAACCTGCTCCTAATGGGTTTAGAGAACCCCACCTACCAATCTTCTCAGGGGGAGAAGATCCAGTTTCCCACCTTCAAGCCTTTGAATCAGCTGTTGCGTTAAAAGCGATATTTGATAGCTTTAGGTGCAAGCTTCTTGTCATGACCTTTGATGGTCAAGCTAGAGAATGGTTCTATAAGATGCCACCTCAATCAATTGCCTGCTTTAAGGATCTTCAAAGAGAACTTACCTTAAGATTTGTTACCTCGAGGAAGCGAAAGAGAGGACCAACAACTCTTTTTCAAATCAAGCAAGGAGATAATGAGACTCTTGCTCAATTCATTGACAGGTTCCAAAAGGAAATTCTTGATATTGTTGATGTTAATCATGACTTGTATAAAATTGCCTTAATAAATGGATTACAAGATGGTCTTCTCAAATTTGAAGTCAGCTGAAATGAACCCGAGACTTATAGACATCTTATCAGAATAGTAAATCAATTCATTGAAGGAGAGGCATCAAATCCTAATTATGTTTCTTCTCTGAATCAAAGGACCCAACAACGGTAAAGGAATTCTTATCACCAACATTCGTCTTCGTCACAAGATATTCCGTGAGATAAACACTTTAGATCTTACTCATTTCCTCAGAATATACCTACTCAACTCCCGCAACAAGATATATCACCTGAATTTTTGGAAACTTGTCCAATCCATTCTTACAATCTGAGTACACTTGAATTCAAAAATTATCCAGGAAAGTATACTCAGCTCAATGTTCTCATTAAAAAAGTTCGTCTGATTATTCAAAATATGCCAGAGTTTAGAATTCCTTGCCCTTTTGATCAAAGGCCAAGTATCGTCATGAAGAACTCTTCTGCAAACATTGGTCATGCTATAGAATATTGTCGAGCTCTTCAGAAGATGGTAGATGAACTATGGATAGCAGGAAAATTATAGGACTATCTTGCTCAACAATCTGAAAATTTATCCTCCACCAGAAGCAATATTACAAGCAAAGGGTTTTTCATTAATAAAAGAAGTGCATGGAGTAGAGATGATATAAAATGTCATTTTATTTCTTGTTACATATAACTCTCACTTACTTGGAGTTTTCTGCACCTTCCCTTTTGTAACTTTACTTGTAATAAGTATAACAGTAACCAAGTCCTACCAAGCAGCTATCGTCGTGAAGATCCTCTTGGCAGTCAGATATATCAGACATCATATCCAGATTCACTACCATATCCTTCATTGCATACATATATTCAATTATGTCTTAAGCTCTTTCTTTACATTACTTTCTGTATTTTAAAAGGGACGGTCTCGAGCATTAAGACCGCTGCTTGAGGTTTTTTAATGGGCGGTCTGGAGCATTTAAGACTGCCGCCTGAGGTTTTTAAGGGGCGGTCTAGAGCATTTAAGACCGCCGCCTGAGATTTTCTAAGGGGCGGTCTGGAGCATTTATGACCGTCGCCTGGGGTTTTTTAATGGGGCGGTCTGGAGCATTTAAGACCGCCACCTGAGGTCTTTTAATGGGGTGATCTAGAGCATTTAAGACCATCGCCTGAGGTTTTTTAAGTGGTGGTCTAGAGCATTTAAGACCGCCGCATGTTGTTTGGTCTGAAGGGTGGAAATACCACCTCTGATTATTTCTTCTCGGGTCATAAAATCCACCACGACCACATCACGCAAGAATTATCCACAGATGTGTAGTGGTAGCCCAAAATCTCCTTCTCTATGATGATTGTTGTTGATTGCTATGATTTTTATATCGAGTTAATCGCCTTGCTTTGCTTGAATGAAGATGACTCCATTTGATAATGGATTGGTTGTGATAGATTGCTAACAACTGATGATAGGTTGATGTGATATTATTTGCAAGAGAAACAGACTAATTTTAGTATGTACCACAATGCACTATCAAATAATTATGCAATTATTTGTTGGGTACTAATTTTCCAGCTACCATAAAATCCAATATGCATTATGTCGGGATTCCTGGATTTCTGGATTTCATGATTAATCTATTTATAAATTCAGATTTCTCAAATTATATACTGAGTTGGGCATCAACTAACATAATATCATTAGCAACATTATTATCGGCAAGTCAAAAATTATCTAGCCATGATGACTTCACACTCATTATTCTGGAGTATGTGAATACGAAGATATCAGAATGTTTTCCTTCTCCTTCCGCAGACATGAGTACTATCTCATTTCTTCACATATAGATATTATTTTAACAACATCAAAGCAAATGATTATTAATAAGCGTTCATACCCTCTGTAAATGAGATGTTCCTTCTTATACACTTCAATAATTAATAAAAATAAGTATCAGAAAAGTTATTTCAGGTACCTGACATATTTTTATTATTTATCATATACATGTTTCTCATATCTTTTGCAGAGACATACAGGTGTTTGCGAGTTCTCTTTAAGTACTCGCGTATTCTATGTTTCATATACCTGTTTCTCATATCTTTTGTAGAGATATACAGGTGTTTGCGAGTTCTCTTCAAGTACTCGCATATTTTATGTTTCATATACCTATTTCTAATATCTTTTGCAGAGATATACATGTGTTTAGGAGTTCTCTTCAGGTACTCGCGTATTCCATGTTTCATATACATGTTTCTCATATCTTTTGTAGAGATATATAGGTGTTTGCGAGTTCTCTCCAGGTACTCGAGTATTCTATATTTCATATACCCGTTTCTCATATCTTTTGTAGAGATATATAGGTGTTTTCGAGTTCTCTTCAGGCACTCGCGTATTCTAAATTTCATATACCCATTTCTCATATATTTTGCAGAGATATACATGTGTTTGCGAGTTCTCTTCAGGTACTCGCATATTCTATGTTTCATATACCCGTTTCTCGTATCGTTTGCAGAGATATATAGGTGTTTGCGAGTTCTCTTCAAGTACTCGCGTATTCTACGTTTCATATACCCGTTTCTCATATTTTTGCAGAGATACACAGGAGTTTGCGAGTTCTCTCTAGGTACTCACGTATTCTATGTTTCATATACCTTTTTCTCATATCTTTTGCAAAGGTATACATGTGCTCGTGAGCTCTCTTCGGGTACTCGTGTACTTTTATTTCATGTACCTGTCCTTCATATCTTTGCAGATAAAAGCAGGTGCTCGTGAGTCCTCTTCAGGTACTTGCATAATATGTTTCTTTTATACATGCTTTGACTACTCTCTTGCAAAGATGAGTAAGTGCTCGCAAGTTGTCTTCAGGCACTGGCAAGTTCCCATAGGTACTTGCATTCTTTTATACACATGTTTTGTCCTGACAGAAAAAGTGGATCTCGATTCTCGTGGGTAAGTTCTATTTTTCGAAGTTTTAAATACGGGGATCATGTTTACCCAGAAATGGGTGATCCCCTCAAAGCTGACCTTTTTTAGATACCATGCAATTTCAGAGATCCCAGGAAGTCTCAGCAGCATTTTAGGCGATCTCCCCCTTCTCCAGGCGATCTCCCCCTGCTATGGGCGATATCCCCCTGCTCTAGGTAATCTCTCCCTTCTCCGGGCGATCTCCCCCTGTTTCGGTTGATCTCCCCCTACTACGGGTGATCACCCTCTGCTGCGGGCGATCTCCCCCTACTGCGGGAGATCTACCCTTACTACGGCCGATCTCCCCCTGCTGTTGGCGGTCTCCTCCTTCTCCGGACGATATCCCCCTACTCCGGGCGATCTCCCCCTTTGTCGGGCAATCTCCTCCCTGCCGGTCACGTATATCTCAGGCAGCCCATTATTCCTGGACCTGCCCATTTGGGCAGGCCCCCATGCCTATAAATAGAGTGGCAGGGGTACCCGAAAAAAGGATTATGGTGAGTTTCCGACCCCCAGCCTATGACTTGAGCAATCTAAAGTTTTGAGACTATGGCGGCCTCTCCCCCTTTCCTGGGTGATCTCCCCCTTGCCTGGGTGATCTCCCCCTTGCCTGGGTGATCCCCCCTTGTCAGGTGATCTCCATCAGCTCCCATCGACCTTGGAGACCTATTTCCTGCTCACGACCATCTCTTTTCTCCCTCTCTTACTCCTTCACTCGTGACTCAAAGTAACCGGCTACTCAACAATCACCCCCTCTTTCTTCAACTTGAGCAAGTGTGGACTTGGTACATTTTTGGTGCTAACACCCTTTATGGTAGAAAGTGTCGTACACCTTTGGCTTGGGCAAAAACGGGCGACACAAAGTTGTTGAAGCGCAAAGACGTGGATGAAGCGAATACATCCATCTAGGCAATATGAGAACTGTTGCTAATTGCCCGGGATAGGCAAGCAAAGTACTATAATGAAAATCACCGGAACGTTGAGTTTGTCTTTGGTGACTGAGTTTATTTGAAGATCGAACCGTTCAAAGGAGTATCGAGGATCCGGCTCTTGAAAAAGCTAAGTCCATGGTACTTAGGACCGTTCGATATCATGGAACGCATTAGTGAAGTTGCCTATCGGCTTGCTCTGTATACGGAGCTAAGCGTTTTGCACGATGTATTTCACATTTCAGTGTTGAGAAAGGCTATGAAAGAGCCTACATATATTGTTGAGGTCGACGAAGTGCCGGTAGATGGTGAGCTAGCGACAAAAGTCAAGCCCATTTGCATCAAAGACACTGAAGTGATCAGACAGTTACAGAACAAATCCATTCAGATGGTAAAGGTCCATTGGAATAATTGCGGGAGAGAGAAACTCTCTTGGGAAAGAGAGCAGACAATGCTTGCGGAGTACCCCGAGCTATTTCTCTCAGGTATAAATTAATTTTGTACTTTACTGTTTTCGAATTTTTGGGACAAAATTCTTTTAAGGGACGTGAATTTGAAACACACCAGTTTCCCAATGTTTGAAGGAAAGATTTCTGTAGCAGAAAGCTAACGCCTAACGGTAAGTACCTGTAATTTCCCGACTTTTATTGGGTCACTAGACCCTAGCGGACCCAATAAAAGTAACCCCAAAAGATAAAAAGTGACACGAATAGAGGATATTGTGCTAGGAAACTCCAAATTAACTTCCGTCAGTTTCGTTAGGCTCGTATGACCAATACGAGTTCGAGGTCGTTTAGGGAAAATGACCATTTTGAGTATCGTAGCGTGTCACAACCACACCGTTGTGGAATAGTGACCATATGTACTCTGAATTGAGTTCCATCAGTTCCTTTAGACTCGTATGACCAATACGAGCACACGAAACTCGTTCCATTCCGATTCAAGGTTGTTTAGGGAAAATGACCATTTTGAGAATCGCAGCGCATCACAACCACACCGTTGTGGAATAGTGAACATACGTACTCTGAATTGACTTCCGTCAGTTCCGTTAGACTCATATGACCCATATGAGCGAAACGGAACTCGTTCCATTCCGATCAGAGGTCGTTTAAGGAAAACGATCATTTTGAGTATCGTAGTGCATCACAACCACACCGTTGTGGAATAGTGACCATACGTACTCCAAATTGACTTCCGTCAGTTCCGTTAGGCTCGTATGACCAATACGAGTGCAACAGAACTCAATCCATTCCGATCCAAGGTTGTTTAGGGAAACAACCAATTTGAGTATCGTAGCGTGTCACAACCACACCGTTGTGGAATAGTTCCGTTGGACTCGTACAGGCAATATAAGCGCAACAAAACTCGTTGCATTCCAATAGGAGCTTGTATGAGGAATATGTCCATTTTAGGTTTTGTAGCCGCCACGACACACTTTTCAAACAATTAAATGAACGAACTCGGAATCAGTCTCAGTTAGTCACAGTGGACTCCTAAAGTCGAAATAAGACAAAAAAAGTTCATTGTAACCAATTCCGACGTCGGAAAGTCAAACCACGGTCAATTCAAGCTTTATGTCACACCGAAAAACGTGCACGCACCGTGTTGATGTGACACCCCAATAATGATGAGTTAACACCCCGACATTGACCATCCACCCGATGATATGGACCCACATGGACCTTGACCAACATGGGGGCCCCACCCTAGGTTTGAATTTGGTCAAACACCCCAAAATTTCATTATTGGAATTCCTCCAAGAAGGAGCTCACGACCCCCCCCCCCCCCCCCCCCCCCCCCACTCCACCAAGGAGGGGCTGCTCTTGTTCAAAGAAAGTGGCCAGGTGGCCTTTAGGGAGTGGAGGGGGGGGGGGGGGAGAAATCATCTTCCTCCACTCCCATGCACCCCCTCCCTTTAGTCTCATATCGGGAGAAAGGGAGGGAGGGAGCCCTCCCTCCCTATAAAGAGAGCCTTCCCCCTCCTCTGAGCACACCCCCCTCCCAGCCAGCCTCCTCCCCCTGCTCGAGCCCCCACCTCGCCGGAAAGCTTCTCCTGAGCCCTCCACCGCCGCAACTAATGGATCACCTTCTGAACACCTCCCGAGACCCCCCCTCTTCAGGTAGTTACCTTCCCCTCTTCCTTCCCAGTCCTCCAATGTCTACTGCCTCCCCCCCTGTCGCCGGAGCGCTGCCAGCGCCACCTGAGCCTTGCCTGGGCTCGGGTGGTGGCTCAGACGTGTAAGCCTCACCCCAACGCCGGTGGTGGCGCTGGGGAGCAGGGAGGCGGCAGGGCCGCCTGAGATCGCATCTCCGATGGCCCACGCAAGCTACCCCAAATCTATTTTTCCTGTACAGCTTCGGCGGCCGTCCCCGGTGGCGGCCGATGGCGCCTTGCCACCGGACCACCACCAGAGACACGCCCCACCCCTGGCGACTCAGCCGTGGGTGGTGGAAGGTTCCTCTAGAGGGAGGAGAGGCGCGACATCGGCCATTATGGCCCATGCAGGTCGCGCCACTCGCCCCCTCCTCCCTGTAAAAAATATGGCGGTGGTCGGCGGCGCCAGGCCGTCGGACCACCGCCGGATTGTTCGCCGCCCCCCGGCGTATCAACCAGTGGTGGTGCTGGCACGGGGCGGCTGCTGCCCGATGATGGCAGCTGCTGCTGCTGCTGCTTTTGTCGCCGGCAGAACCAGTGGTAGTCCGATCTCCATGATGAGATCGGACGGCCAGGAAACCTAGTTCCACCCTGCTTATTATTACGCGCACCCATAATGGATCTGCTATGGATTCGCTGTGGAGATCAAAGGACAGCGCACCATCCGGCTCTCCCACTCTCCTGGATTTTCTCTATCCGCACCTCACCTCCCTTTTTCTTCCTGATTTTTTAAAGCAAATCTAGGCTCCTAGGGGAAATGTGTTGAACATAAAAAATGTCCCTTATTAAGAGAGCTAACCTCAGTAAATTTTTGGAAATGGTTTGCTATTTTTTAAAGGCCTTAACAAGATTTAATTGAAGGAATTAAATGCCCAAACAGCTTTGGAAAATTCATGAAAAATTATAGGCTCAATGTTAGGACCTCTTAAAAACACTATCAATGTTTGGGATTTTTATCTACTGATTTGATGATTTTATGAGCCCAAATATGATTTCTTCGGGTAAAATAAAACCCCCAAATAGGTTAGAAAATATTGGGACAACTGGTGGGCCCTTAACACATTATTGTGAATATACTATAAAATTATTGGGGATATTCAGAGATAAATGGCGGGCTCGCCAATTTTTCGAGAAAACAATCGGAATTTACAGTATTGAGCTGCGTTTAGGATAATTCCCGGACATAGGAATTCAACAATTTGAGGAAACCAAGAAGCACCTAATAAAATGATGTTTAAAAGGTGTAATTAACATCATTCATCAGACTATAACTAAGAGAGATAGAAATTGGAAGAAACCCCTATAAACGGGGATAGAAAAGAACTTTCCTCCTCTGAACGAAGATGAAACTGAAGACTCCTGATTAGGGAGTGATGGTCAATTATTTACTACTTTATTTAGTCCTTTCAGTACTCCAGTCTTGCATTGGTCAGTTATTTACTGCTTTATTTAGTCCTTTCAGTACTCCAGTCTCGCACTGGTCAGTTATTTACTGCTTTTATTTAGTCCTTTCAGTACTCCAGTCTCGCACTGGTCAGTTATTTATTGTCTTTATTTATGTCCTTTCAGTACTCCAGTATCGCACTGGTCAGTTGTTTATTGCTTTTATTTAGTTCTTTCAGTACTCCAGTCTCATACTGGTCAAATAGTTACTACTTTTTAGTCTCGTCTTTAATCCAGTCTCGTACTGGTTTGGTCATTTTGTCCCTTTGCTTTTGGCCTTCCTTTCAAGTACTTTATTCAACACCGTAACTCCGCAGTTTATTTCGAACCATAACCATCGTGCTTTTACCTACAGTGCTAACCCAGGTTCTCCTCTAGCAGACCACTTTTCTGCTTGCTGAGGCCTTAGTTGGGGATAATCGCTGTTGAAACTAGAGAACTGGTTGATAATGCTAAATCTAGTTAGTTTAATTAGGTTATTTTTAGGTTATTTACTCTTACTTTTTGCTTATTGTTGTTTACCTAAATGCAATTTTTGTTCATTTTCCTGTTTTTTGTGCTAACTAAAGTTTTCTGAATTTTCAGGTCAAAAATGCAAAATTTCCTAAGTCACGCCCGTGACCTAGGGCGTGTAAGTTGTTGTTTCCAGTTAAGCTGTTGCCGCCATAATTCAGAAGATCTGGTCAGACATGCCCAAAGTACGCGTCAGTGACACACAAGTCACGCCCGTGCACGCAAGTCACGCCCGTGACCAGCCCGTGAACAGCTCAGATTCGCCCAGCCGCAAAGAAATGGAGGCCACGCCTTTGTTACACGGGCGTGCCTCAAGTCACGCCCGTGACTGCCACGTCGACCTGCCGCCAGCGCCCATGATCACCGCCAGTGCCCATGACCGGACTAACCATTGAAATGTTCACGCCCTCAGTCACGGGCGTGACCTAGGGCGTGACCCATCAAATCGCGTCAGAATCGTGCGCCAAACCTGATCCAAGCCGCAGAATTGATTAAACAATGTCACGCCCCTAGTCACGGGCGTGACTGAGGGCGTGACCGAGGCAGAAAAATTTCTATAAATTGAAATGACCTCCAAGCTTTCCCCATTCAGTTTTTGGCAGAGAGAACTGGTGCTACTACTCTTTTTTTCAGTGATTTTCATGTTATTTTGTATTCTCTTTCTCTCTCTCTCTCTCTCTCTCTCTCTCTCTCTCTCTCTCTTATTTCAATGCATTTCCTTTTCTAGTTTTCATATGAATGTTGTAATGCCTTTGTAATTTCCTTTCATAGTGTATTACTAATGCTTAGTAGGCTTTCCATGCAAATGTAATCTCAGTTGAACTTTTGTTTAATAAAAATTGTATGTTTTTGTTCTCTTAAAATCTTCATCATTTCTCTCTCCTACCCCTCCACCATGAGTAACTAAATCCTCACAGTACTCGATCTTGATGATCTGAGGATGAGTTGATCAAGTTATGATCCTTTAGTCTTCTTTCACTTTCTAAAGTTTTGGGCCTTAGATTTACTCTTAATTAAAATTTAGTGGAGCTATATTATCGATATATAGTCCCCACCTTTGCTTTCATTCTTGGCTAGCCGAGAGGCCGATAGTCTGAAGTGAGCACTTAAGAGTAAAGAGAGTTACACACATTTCTCGAGAGAGAATGGCGTAAATCTCCTAGATTGGAGTCAAACCCAATAGCGGGGTTCACCACTTAAAGCGAGTTTTAGGTATTCGAATACGGGACGAGAGTTCGGTCGGATTTTCCTAAACTCAGTTGGGCATATATTCGAGAGAAGCATGTTCAAACTATAGGAACCCCCACGGTCAAGCTACCCTTACTTTATTATGTTTTAAGTTTGCTTTTGAATTTTGATCAACTTAAGCCGAAGTAAGTCAAGATCGAGTGTTATTTCTTAATCATTGTTTAGCCATACTTTTATCCAGCTTTTATTTCAACTTAGCAAACAAAACCTTCCAAAAAATTATTAAGATAAAATAATAGTAATTCGTTTGAGTATAAGTAATCAACGGTTCTCGGATTTTAATACGACACTTGTGTTCCTATACTACAGTTCGATAGGTATACTTGCCTTCTCGGATTGCTAGTTCGGATTTTATTTCGTGCAAGCGGAATTTTAATCACCAAGTTTTTGGCGCCGTTGCCGGGGACTCGCATTTTGTTGATATTTTGAAAGAACGAATCTATTACTTTTATCACCTCTTTTTCTCTCCACTTTCATGAAAAAAAAATTTAATTTAAAAAAAGACCTTTTATTTTTCGAATTTCTCTATCTTATTTTCCCTTCTCTTTCTAGTTTATGACCCGAGCAAATCCGTCAGAACTTATAGACTTGGACCAAGAACGTGAGCGTACTCTTCGGAGAAAATCGCAAGTTCAGGATCCTACATTCCAAGAACTGGCTGAGGATTCGGAGTCGGTTGTTAATATGGGCGAACCTAACCAAAATGAAGTCCCCAACATGGTTGCGGCCCCTGAATAGACTATGTCCCATTATGCAAGGCCTAACCTGGAAGGGACGGAAACTAGTATAGTCCGCCCTGCCATAGCTAATAATAATTTCGAACTAAATCCCAGCATAATTCACATGGTGCAGCAATACGTGCAGTTCGACGGATTACAAGATGAAGATCCGAACGCACATATTGCTAGCTTCCTTGAAATCTGTGACACCTTCAAAATAAATGGTGTTACAGATGATGCAATTAGGCTAAGACTCTTCCCATTTTCTTTAAGAACAAAGGCTAAGCAATGGTTGTCGACTCTACCTAGAGGTTCTATCACCACTTGGGCCCAGTTAACTGAAAAATTTCTAACTAAGTATTTTCCACCTGCGAAAACGGCTAAGCTTAGAAATGATATTTCTTCTTTTTGCCAAATAGATTCTGAAACGCTATATGATACCTGGGAAAGGTATAAAGAATTCTTAAGACATTGCCCTCATCACGCTCTGCCTGTATGGTTACAAGTGCAGACGTTTTATAACGGGCTAAATCAACATACTAAGCAAATGATAGACGCCGCTTCCGGTGGTACCTTAAATAACAAAACCCCGGAAGCCGCTCTTGAGCTATTTGAGGATATGGCCATGAACACCTATCAGTGGAATGTGCCAAGATCCCGCCCAAACAAACCTGCAGGTATGTACGAAGTGGATAACGTCTCCCAGCTGGCACTACAAGTGGAAATGCTTAGCAAAAAGATATCGGAAATGAATGCTCCTTCCGCACCTCAGGTTTGGGAATTCGCAAAAGCCACCTCCGAACAAGCTGATTACTTAGGCAATAGAAATGCTTATAATAATTATTCTGCTGCTTCTAATTTTCCTGCACCTGGTTTTCAATTACTGAATAATTATAATCCTGCGCTGCGTAATCACCCGAACTTTTCTTGGAGTAATCCTGCAAACACAACTCGCCCGCCTCTACAAAATGAATTTACACCACCTCCACCCCCTGTTAACTTTAAAAAACCTCCATCTTTGGAGGAGATGTTTTCAAAATATATAAGTACGAACGAAGCAACTGTCCGGAACTTAGCCGGATCCGTTAAAAATCTAGAAAACCAAATCGGGCAGCTCGCCGAAATAATATTCGAGCGACCGCCCAGGACTCTTCCCGCTAACACCGAGCCCAACCCGAGAGAGCAAGCAAAAGCTGTAACTTTTCGGAGTGGGAAGCAAATATCTGGTCCGGTTAGCGAAGAGTCTGAGGCAAGATCCACCCCTATTTCAAAAACACCACTCACTCAAACAGATTTTATCACTCCACCTCATATTTTCAAAAACAACCCCACCCTGCCTTATCCTTCTCAACTCAACAAAGAAAAATTAGATGATCAATATCATCGCTTCCTGGAAATGTTTAAGCAAATACACATCAATTTGCCCTTCCATGAAGCGATATCACAAATGCCCAAGAACGCTAAGTACCTGAAGGATCTTCTAACTAATAAGAAAAAGGTAGAAAATCTATCGCACATAACTTTATATGTTGAGTGCTCTGCCATCCTAACAAATAAATTATCGAAAAAGGCTAACGATCCAGGTAGTTTTTCTATCCCGTGCCTCTTTGGTGATCTATTTGTAAAGAACGCGTTGGCCGACTTAGGTGCGAGCATCAACTTGATGCCATTCTCCTTGTTTAAGAAGTTAGGAGTGGGCACCCTTAGCCCCACACGTATGAGTATACAACTAGCAGATAGGACGATAAAATATCCGCTGGGAATTGTGGAGGACGTGCTCGTAAAGGTAGACAAATTCATCTTCCCGGTGGATTTTGTCATTTTGGACATTGAAGAGGATGTTGAGGTTCCCCTAATCCTTGGCCGCCCCTTCCTTGCCACCTCCCGTGCTATCATTGATGTGAGTAATGGTAT
The DNA here is from genome assembly GCA_033032865.1 of Dactylorhiza incarnata. Classification (NCBI taxonomy): domain Eukaryota; kingdom Viridiplantae; phylum Streptophyta; class Magnoliopsida; order Asparagales; family Orchidaceae; genus Dactylorhiza; species Dactylorhiza incarnata. The sequence continues at coordinate 18,076,734 of JAWHQI010000001.1, read as the reverse complement.
GCTATTCCTCCGAGTTGGAGATGATGAAGTAACCTTCTCCATAACACCATCTATGAAAAATACCCTAGAAAATGACGATTCGTGTTTTTTCTTAGATGTGTTAAGTGAAGACCCTTCTTTTTGTATTTCTGAAAATGGTTCTTCTTCTTTTTGTTTATCTTCAAACACCTCCACTGAAATATTACAAGAAATGAAAATGGCCATTGCTCCCGCCCCCTCAAATTTTCAAATTAAATCAAAAATATTTGAAGAAATTACTTTTGAAAAAGAAAAGTCTTTCAAATCTTCATACGAGGAACCTCCCACATTAGAACTTAAAGAACTACCTAATCATTTAAAATATGAATTTTTAGAAAAAGCTCTAAGTTACCAGTAATAGTGTCGGCCCATTTAAGTGAATCTGAAAATCCCAAATTTCTAAAAGTTTTACAAAAGCACCGCCAAGCAATTGCTTGGCAGATTGCTGATATTATGGGCATAAGTCCGTCTTTCTGCACGCACAAAATTCTAATGGAAGATAATTCACATAATTCTATTCAACCTCAACGCCGATTAAACCCAAACATGAAAGAAGTAGTAAAGGGTGAGGTCGTGAAATTATTAGACGCAGGAATTATCTATCCAATTTCAGATAGCAAATGGGTAAGCACCGTTCAAGTAGTTCCTAAAAAGGGAGGGATCACGGTAGTGTTAAATGACAATAATGACTTAATCCCAACACGGACGGTGACTGGGTGGCGTATGTGTATTGATTATCGCAAATTGAACGACGCCACCCGCAAGGACCATTTCCCCTTGTCATTCATCGATCAAATCTTAGAAAGATTATCTGGCCATAGCTTTTATTGTTTCCTCGATGGTCTCTCGGGCTACTTCCAAATTCCCATCTCGCCCGAGGACCAGGAGAAAACGACGTTTGTCCTTTCGGCACCTTCGCCTATCGAAGAATGTCGTTTGGCTTATGTAATGCACCAGCAACATTTCAACGGTGTATGTTGGCCATTTTCGACAAGTACGTAGAAAGTATTATGGAGGTATTTATGGACGACTTTTCCGTGTTTGGTGATTCCTTCGATTTTTGTTTAGAAAATTTAGAAAAAGTGTTAGAACGGTGTGAGGAGACCAATCTCGCCCTGAACTGGGAAAAATGCCATTTCATGGTGCGGGAGGGATTGGTTTTAGGTCATAAGATATCAGCAAGAGGAATTGAGGTCGATGAAGCAAAAATAGAAGTGATCGAAAAACTGCCACCGCCAACCAACGTTAAGGCCATAAGAAGCTTTCTAGGACATGTCAGTTTTTACCGGCGATTTATAAAAGATTTTTCGAAAATTACCAAACCCCTCACTCATCTTTTAGAAAAAGACACTCCATTTATTTTTGATGATACCTGCTTATCTGCTTTTCAATTAATCAAAAATAAGCTAATAAATGCGCCAATTATGATAGCTCCAATCTGGGACCTTCCATTCGAAATCATGTGCGATGCAAGTAGCTTTGCTGTGGGAGCCGTTTTAGGACAACGTATATCTAAAAACTTCCACCCTATTTTCTACGCAAGTAAAACACTTACATCCGCGCAAGAGAACTATACCACAACGGAGAAAGAATTATTAGCAGTTATTTTTGCGTTCAACAAATTTCGACTTTATATTACGCTTTCAAAAATTATTGTTTTTACGGACCACTCGGCCCTCAAATATTTACTTTCTAAACCGGATGCCAAACCACGCTTACTTCGCTGGATCTTACTCCTCCAGGAGTTCGACTTGGAAATACGAGATAAAAAGGGGGCTGAGAATTTGGCCGCGGACCATCTTTCACGATTAGATAACCCGTTTATTGAAGATTTAAATGAACAAACTTTTAATGAGTATTTTCCCGACGAGAAGTTATTATCAATCAACACTACTCCTTCTCCTTGGTTTGCAAACTTCGCCAACTACTTAGTAGCTCGAGTCCTCCCATAAGAATTCTCCTATCAGCAAAAGAAGAAATTCTTTTCTGACCTGAAGAATTATTTTTGGGAGGACCCGTATCTGTTTCGAGTTTGTGCAGACCAAGTAGTAAGGAGATGTATTTCTTTCGAAGAAGGACAAAATATTTTAAAACACTTATATGAAGGACCGACTGGTGGGCACTATCAAGCCAATCAGACCGCTCACAAAGTGCTAAGTGCAGGCTTTTATTGACCTAGCCTTTTTAAAGATGCCCAATCTTTTGTGAGACGGTGCGGTAGCTGCCAACGGGTCGGAAATATCTCTAATAAAAATGAAATGTTGAAAAATTATTTCCTCGAGTGCGAAGTTTTCGACCTTTGGGGAATTGATTTTGTAGGTCCTCTTCCTTCTAGCCATGGTAATAAATACATTTTAGTTGCGGTAGACTATGTGTCTCGATGGGCAGAGGCCCAAGCTTTTCCTACCAATGACTCCCGAGTCGTTATTATTTTCTTAAAAAATTTACTTTCTCGATTCGGTACTCCTAGGGCCATCGTTAGCGATAGGGGTTCGCACTTTTGTAACGCACAATTTGCAAAAACACTTTTAAAATATGGCGTTACACATAAGCTTTCAACTGCATACCACCCCCAAACTAATGGCCAGGTCGAGGTAGTGAATAGAGAAATCAAACGTATTTTAGAAAAAACTATTTCCACCTCACGTAAGGACTGGTCACAGAAATTAGACGATGCTCTATGGGCTTACCGAACAGCGTACAAGACCGCCATCGGTTGTACACCGTATCGGTTAGTATATGGGAAATCGTGTCATTTACCGGTCGAATTAGAACATCGTGCTTTCTGGGCCCTTAAATTTTTAAATTTTGATCCCCACTCCACCGCCGATCTTCGAAAATTCCAACTCAACGAACTCGATGAGTGGCGCTCCAATGCGTATGAAAATAATAAATTATATAAGGAACGAACGAAATGCTTTCACGATAAAAATATAAGGCACCCGAAAACATTTAAACCAGGCGACCAAGTATTACTTTATAATTCTCGTCTACGTTTATTTCCTGGAAAGTTAAAATCTAGATGGTCAGGTCCTTTTAATGTAAAGGAAGCTTATCCGTATGGAACTGTTTTGATATCACACCCATATAAGGGTGATTTCAAGGTTAATGGGCAGCGTCTCAAACTTTATTTTTCTGGTGATAATGTTGACATGGACGGTGAAAAACTTCTTTTGTCTGGACTGTAATAATATTCTTTTAGTCGAGCTCCAACGACATTAAACAGAGGGCGCTCTTGGGAGGCAACCCAAGGTTTTTTAATTTGTTGTTTTAATTTTTCTTTGGCCCTGGGCGGCTCCGTACTCTCAACTTCGGCGATCGCCTGCTCCGACATTGCTAATTTCAAAAAAAAAAATAATTCAAGATGATATTTCATGAAGATCCAAAGCGCCAACAAGGGGGAGCGGCATCACACATCCTTTCAAGCCAATAAATCCAGGGAAGTGCCTATTTTAGTTTTTTCAGTTTTAGTTTCTTTTCTTAGTTGCCCCTTCCTTCACTCTCCTTTTTCATTGAGGACAATGTTTATCGTAAGCTTGGGGGAGAATGTCTTCTTTTCTTTTCTTTTGTTTTAGTAGTCTAAATTAGATTTTGGTCAAATCAATAGTACCCCTTGCTTTATGTTTTGTTTTTCCCAAAATATTTTATATAGCCTTAGTTAATTTCAAAATTTCAAATCCAACTTTTTAATTATGTTTCACAAGTAAATTGTTGACTCATGTAGTGTTCTAATTCTAGGTAGCATGTTAATGTGAATTTTTTCTCTAAAATCTTGTACTTTCCTTATCGTTTTCTCTTTTATCTTCTTTACTTTCTTAAAAATTCTTCATCCACTATTTTCCTCTTCATTTTTAGATATATTTTGCAAGGTTAACTTTTGATTTGTGTAGTAAATATGAATAATCCTAGACGCTTATTATTCTTATTTTCAGGATAAGTTCATTAGTCTTTATTTAATATCTAGGGCTTACTTTTTGAAATCCTTCAAAACTCATGCTTTAAATAAATTTAGGAGCAATGAAAATGATTTAGGCCATTTTTTTGTTTAAGTTTGTGCCTTCATGCCAACCCTTAAAATGAAACCATTTGTAAGCCTCTTCTGAGCCTTTTCCCATGTTTTATTGTCACCTCCACTTATCAAATTTTTCACCAAAGCCAAAATTTCCAAACCTATTTAAATCACACTAACACTTTGAGTTTTATTTAAATTTCTAAAGAGTGTGATTTGTTTATTGCATGGAGAACTTCAAAGAAAAGAATTTGCTCAAAAAGAAGATATTTTAAGCATATTTGTATTAGTTATCTTTGCCAAAATTTCAAAATAAAAAATAAAAAATAAAAAATGGCTATGAAAAAGAAAGAAAGAAAATATGCTATATGCTTATAATGAAGGATTGCCTCTTATCATTCATATCGAAAATTTTATAAAACTCATGTTTATGATTTAGTGTGATTATAGCAACCACTTTTATCTTCGATTTCCATTCCAAATCATATGCCTAAACCAAACATTTCGGTCCTAATAAAGTCCTCTTGATTCATGCTCCTAAATTTGCTTTAGCTAAGTAAAGAAGAAAAGTAGAATAGTTAAGTCTTGGGTATGAATTTAGATCCCTGTTCTTAGAATGATATAATTATAATTTGTCTCTTAGGGTTTAGTAACAATTCAATGCACTATCTCACTTGTTACTTTGCTCAATTTTATTTTAAAACTTTTTAGTTAAAATTTTGGATGATTAATTTTTGTTAGTAAAGGGTATAAAAATTAAGCTTAAATAAAGTACTTATTTTAGGTTTCCTTTTCACTATTCTCCCTACTTGGAATTTCGCAAGGTACTCGTGTTTAGCATAATTAAATCTTTTTTATTAGTCTTTTTTTTATCAGCTAAGCATATTTCTTTGCTTGGGGACAAGCAAAGTGTAAGCTTGGGGGAATTTGATAATGTTAAATCTAGTTAGTTTAATTAGGTTATTTTTAGGTTATTTACTCTTACTTTTTGCTTATTGTTGTTTACCTAAATGCAATTTTTGTTCATTTTCCTGTTTTTAGTGCTAACTTAAGTTTTTTGAATTTTCAGGTCAAAAATGCAAAATTTCCTATGTCACGCCCTAGGTCACGCCCGTGACCTAGGGCGTGTAAGTTGTTGTTTCCAGTTAAGCTGCTGTCGCTATAATTCAGAAGATCTGGTCAGACACGCCCAAAGTACACGGCCGTGACACACAAGTCACGCCCGTGACACGCAATTCATGCCCGTGACCAGCCCGTGAACAGCTCAGATTCGACCAGCCGCAAAGAAATGGAGGCCACGCCTTTGTTACACGGGCGTGCCTCAAGTCACGCCCGTGACTGCTACGTCGACCTGCCGCCAACGCCCATGATCGTCGCTGATATAGATTTTTGCGGTTTTGAAATTTTAGTGAAGGGTTGAGATTTTCTCCAAAACTATATCCGATAAAGGCAAGTGTACCTTATCGTCTATAGTATAGGATATTAAGAAATACCAAGGTCGTATTCCACGGGGCGCGTCGATTACTTCTACTTTGAGGAAAGTCACTATTATCTTATCTAATGATATTTTGGGGTTTTGGTTCTTAGCTAAAAAAAAGAGAAATTGCAAGCTAAATTAAGGGTTTAGATGATGATAAAAGAGGCTAGTACTCAATCAAAAGCCACCTTGGAGTGAGAAAAGACAAGTAAAAAGAAATTAAATCTAATTCCGTTTAAATTGAACTACTTGACCGTGGAGGTTCCCGAAGCTCGAACATGCCTCTCTCGAGGTTAATGCCCAACTAAGATTAGGAAAAATCAACCGGACTCTCGTCCTATAATCGATTACCTAAAACTTGCTTTACGAGGTGAACCCCACTATTGGATTTGACTCCAATCCGGGAGATTTACGTCATCCTCTCTCGAGGGGTGCGTGCAACTCTCTTTACCCTTGAGTGATCGATTCATACTTTGAGCCTCTCGGCTAACTAAATATGAAAACTTAAGCGAAAACCATATATCGAAAGTATGGCCTCACTAATTAAAAATCAAGGATAATTCAAGTGTTTATAAAAACGGAAAAAGAAAACTTTAGAAAATCATAACTTGTCTAACTCATCCTCGGATCATTTTGATCGAGTACTAATGAGGATTAGTTAATCATGGTGGAGGGGGAAGAGGAAGAAAAATAAAAATGCATATTAAGAAATTTTAGCTAAGGAGGAGACAAAATAAAGAGAACAAACTATTTTTTTTATTTAAATGAAAAACTATTACAAGACTTAAGAAAGGAAATTGCAAGCTAGGAAAAACAAGATTACAAGCTTAAACTAGACTATTGCACTAAAGGAAAGCTAATACATTGCATTAGAAAAGGAAGAGAGCATGAAAATAAAGAGACATGAACATGAACATGAAAAAGGAGAACTACTCAAGATTGGCTCCAGCAGCACCTTCCCCACTCCAAAATTCTGAACTTTGAACTCAAGGAGAGCCTCTGAATTTATAGGCAAAAATTTCATGTTACACGCCCTCGGTCACGGGCGTGACCTAGGGCGTGTAATCTCTGCAGCATCGGATCCGGTCGCGGCGTGGGCTTGGCGTGACGGCGGGAGAAAATCGCACATGTCACGGGCGTGACAATTGGGTCACGGGCGTGACTCAGGAAGGCTTCATTTAATGCGGCATGGGCTAGCCAGACGCCGCGGCGGCGTGCTTGGATCACGCGGGAAGGTCACGGGCATGACTTTGGGTCACGGGCGTGACTCAAGTTGACTTCTCAACGGCAGCTTCTCGTCTCGACGGCGGCTCCACGTGGCAGATGCTGAAATTACACGCCCCCGGTCACGGGCGTGACTTTGGGTCACGGGCGTGACCTGGGGCGTGACTGGGTGTGGACTAGCTCAACAGCACGGCTGCGACTCTGGACTGATCTTCAGGTTACACGCCCTTGGTCACGGGCGTGACCGAGGGCGTGACATGTGATTTTTCCCGATTTGTCCCAGAAATCTGCAAATATTAAAATTAGGCTAAGTTAGAATCAAAATTACAAAAAGAACTACTTATAACCTAAAATTGACATAAAAAGGAAAATTCAAATTAAATAATTACAAAATTTTCTATTAAAAACTTATATAAAAACTACTTTATCAAATACCCCCATACTTGAGGTTTTGCTATTCCAGAGCAAAAGTGTGAGACATAATTTATAAGACATCCTTAAAAAATTTTTTAATTTAAAACTAAAATTTCATTTAACCAAAAGTTAAGTTAAGAGTAAATTCAAGGGGGAGTTAAGTCCTAAATTATGATGATGATTTGAAAAGAGGGAAAAAATATTTAGGCAATAACTTCTCAAGAAAATTAAGTAATTTGACAAAATTGTAGAAATTATAAAACTAAATTAAATTAAAATTATAAGAACTCTATCTTAAAAGAATCTTAAGGAAAAGTAAATTACTAAATATTGCTCTCTCCATAATTTTCAACTAAAACTAGAACAATGATAATTGGCTAAGGGTGATTTCATAGAATTTGGCATAAGAAGAGAAATTTTTGAATGGAGGAAATGGAATTTATCATGAAATTTCCCTTTTTTTTTCTTTTCTCTTTTTTTTTTCTCTTCTAATAAAAACCCAAAATGTATATGGTTTAGGAGTAATGAATTTTATCCTCTTACTCCATGCCATATAATCTTTTCAAATATTTTGGGTGCATATGTTTTAGGGAATAATGAATTTTATCCTCTTATTCCCATGACATATGATCTTTTAATACACATTTTTTTTATGCCATCAAAGGGGGTAGGGTAGGGGAAAAATAAATCTAGCTAGTTTTAAATCATATTGAGAGCAAATTCTAGTAAAATTAAAATTCCTAAGATCTAAGAAGTTAGAAGAAAGTATAATTGAAATCTAAAGAGGTTTAGGAAATTTACTACAAAATGAAGCCATTTAAAAATAAAAAGAGAAGTCATGCTAACAAAATTCTCTAATCAATTTAAAATCATAAGATGATTCTTAAATCAAGATTACCTCAAATTTAAAATTAACAAACTATGATAAGCAAAATTTTAGCCAATTAAAAACTTAAACATGCTTATAAACATTCTCAACTAGATTTCTAAGAAATCACAAAAACAACAAGGAGGGAAATAAGAATTTTTTGAATTTTTGATATTATCTTTTTTTTGAATTTTTCTCATTAAAAACTATTTACAAAGAAAGGAAACTAGATTTAAAACTTAACAAATTTTTTTGCAAGTCTTGGACTTCCCAAGGGCTACCCGGTGAAGGGTTCGCAAGGTACTAGGAGGTGTGATGGGATAAAATCCCAAACGTCCCTTTCCAAGATTTAAATTTTTCTGTTTTCTATTTTTTTTTTTTGAGTTTTGGGTTTTACAAGTGCTAAAATAGAAGAAAAACATAAGAAAATATATATATATATATTTTTTTTGAAAATTTTCTAATTTAACAACTATTTACAAGAATTTACAAAGGGCTATTCACACCCCCATACTTAAAGTTAAACATTGTCCCCAATGTTTAAAAATAAGTATGAAGTAGGAAAAGATAAAAAAAAATGCAAAAACGAAAGAAGAGAAGGAAAAAGGGCTTCCCTGATTTTTTTGAAGCTTTTGTGGGGAAGCCGCGATTACCTGCAAAAGTTGTTAAAGCAGAAAAGAAGAGACAAGAGAAAATAACAAAAGATAACTTTGGGGTGCCTCCCAAAAGCGCTTTGTTTAAGGTCGCGTAGCTTGACCCACTTGCCGATTATGTTATATGATGAAGAAAAATCGCATCACTCTTGTCATTAGGTACGTCTCCCGGAAGATACAATTTAAGGCAGTGCCCGTTAACTTTGAAGGAGCCTTTTTCCGGGTGGGAAATTAGGATTGTCCCATAGGACCAAACCTCTTTAACAATAAAGGGTCCGGACCATCGGGATTTTAATTTTCCCGGAAAAAGGCGAAGGCGAGAATTATAAAGGAGGACGAGATCGCCCGGCGAAAAAGTTTTCGGAAATTTTATATGTTTATCGTGATAAAACTTTGTTCGCTCCTTATATAATTTATTGCTCTCATACGCATTCGCTCGCCATTCATCTAACTCGTTTATTTGAAACTTCCTTTGTTCACCCGCTAAAGTGGAATCGAGATTTAAAAATTTAAGCGCCCAAAATGCGCGGTGTTCTAATTCGACCGGAAGGTGGCAAGCCTTGCCATAGACCATTCGATATGGTGTACAACCGATAGCGGTCTTGTACGCCGTACGATAGGCCCAAAGCGCGTCATCGAGCTTTATTGCCCAATCCTTCCGATTAATAGAAACCGTTTTCTCTAAAATTCGCTTTAATTCTCGATTAACCACTTCGACTTGGCCGCTCGTTTGTGGGTGATATGCAGTGGATAGTTTGTGCGTGACACCATATTTTGCTAAAGTTTTTGTGAATTGAGTATTGCAAAAATGGGTGCCCCGATCACTCACAATAGCGCGCGGAGTGCCAAATCGAGAAAATAATTTTTTTAAAAAGTTAACGACGACTCGTGCATCGTTGGTGGGGAGAGCTTGCGCTTCCGCCCACCTTGACACGTAGTCGACCGCCACTAGAATATACTTATTTGAAAATGAAGGAGGGAGAGGACCAACGAAATCAATGCCCCAAAGATCGAAAATCTCGCATTCTAAGAAAATATTTTGGGGCATCTCATCCCGGCGAGAGATGTTGCCCGACCGCTGGCAGCTGTCGCAAGTACTCACAAGGGTGTGAGCATCTTTGAAGAGCGTGGGCCAATAAAAGCCTGCCTCCAGCGCCTTCCTCGCGGTTCGGTTCGAATGATAATGACCACCGGATGGTCCCTCGTGACAATGTCGTAAAATTTTAAGACCCTCCTTACTCGAGACGCATCGTCTCACCACTTGGTCTGCGCATACACGGAATAAAAAGGGATCCTCCCAAAAGTAATTCTTTAAATCAGAAAAGAATTTCTTCTTTTTCTGACTCGAGAATTCTTTTGGCAAGACCCGGGCTACTAAATAGTTAGCCAGATCTGCAAACCAGGGGGTAGACGACGTATTAATATCTTCGAGAGCGAGGAGGCGCTCTTCGGGAAATTTATCATCGATGTCAGATTCTATCAAAACTTCCGAGGCGGGGTTTTCTAAACGGGAGAGATGATCGGCCGCCAAGTTTTCGGCTCCTCTTTTGTCCCGGATCTCTAAGTCAAACTCCTGCAAGAGGAGGATCCATCGCAAAAGACGAGGCTTGGCGTCCGATTTGCTTAAAAGATACCTAAGTGCGGAGTGATCCGTGAAGACAATAACTTTTGAGAGGGTGATATATGACCTAAACTTATCGAAGGCAAAAACGATCGCTAGAAGCTCCTTTTCGGTTGTGGTGTAATTCGCTTGTGCCGACGTGAGTGTTTTGCTCGCATAATAAATAGGGTGGAAATACTTACTCACCCGTTGGCCTAAAACGGCACCAACCGCAATGTCACTCGCGTCGCACATGATTTCAAAAGGAAGCGACCAATCCGGCGCGACTAGAATCGGGGAGTTTATAAGTTTCTCTTTGATGAGTTTAAAAGCCAAATGGCATTCATCGCTAAAAATAAACGAGGATTCTTTTTCAAGAAGGTGGGTTAACGGCTTTGTGATTTTTGAAAAATTCTGTATAAAGCGCCGATAAAACCCCGCGTGGCCTAGGAAACTACGAATAGCTTTTACGTTTGTTGGAGGGGGAAGTTTTTCAATCACTTCGATCTTGGCCTTATCGACCTCGATCCCCATGCCCAAAATTTTATGACCAAGGACTAGCCCTTCCTTGACCATAAAATGGCATTTCTCCCAATTAAGTGCTAAATTCGTTTCCTCGCATCGCTGCAACACGCGCTCAAGATTTTTTAAACAATTTTTAAATGAATTTCCGAACACGGAAAAGTCGTCCATAAACACTTCCATCACCTCCTCTACTAACTCGTCAAATATTGCCAGCATACATCTTTGGAATGTAGCTGGCGCATTACAAAGACCAAATGGCATCCTTCGATAAGCGAAGGTGCCAAAGGGACAAGTGAAAGTGGTTTTCTCTTGGTCCTCGGGCGAAATCGGTATTTGAAAATATCCCGACAAACCATCGAGAAAACAGTAGTAGGAGTGACCTGAAAGGCGCTCTAAAATTTGATCGATGAATGGTAGGGGGAAGTGATCCTTACGGGTGGCATCATTTAGTTTTCGGTAATCGATGCACATCCGCCAACCCGTAACAGTACGGGTTGGGATCAACTCGTTATTCTCATTAGCTACTACCGTAATGCCACCTTTCTTTGGTACGACTTGTACTGGGCTAACCCAAGTACTATCCGATATCGGGTAGATAATTCCCGCGTCCAATAGTTTGATCACTTCGGCCTTAACGACTTCTTTCATGTTAGGGTTTAGCCGTCGTTGAGGCTGGACCGAATTTCGGGAATTATCTTCGAGGAAGATTTTATGAGTGCAGAAGGAAGGGTTTATACCCTTTATATCCGAAATTTGCCACGCAATTGCGTGGCGGTGCTTTCTTAAGACAATAGCCAACTCGGAAATTTCTGAGTTGCTAAGTTCGGATGAAACGATGACGGGTAGCTTCGACTCTTTTTCTAAAAATAAATACTTAAGGTGAGGGGGAAGTTGCTTTAGTTCCAAAACGGGTGGCTCTTCATAAGATGTTTTGATTTTTAATTTTTCTAAAAATAGTGGTTCGGGTGGTGTGAAACGAGTGACTTCTTCTTCTTCCAGACAAAAGAGCTCGGCGAACTCGGACTCGTGACTCGAGGTGGAGACTAACTCGGGAGGGGAATCGAATTCCCAACACTCTTCCAGGTAAAAACATGAATCGTCGTTTTCTAATGTGTTCCGCATCGAGGAATTTATGCCGAAAGAAACTTCATCATCTCCAACCCGAAGGAGGAGCTTTCCGTTACTTACGTCAATAATGGCGCGGGAGGTGGCAAGGAAGGGGCGGCCGAGTATGAGGGGTACTTCGGCATCCTCTTCGATGTCAAGAATGACAAAGTCCACCGGGAAGATGAACTTGTCGACCTTGACGAGCACGTCCTCCACTATTCCTACCGGATATTTTAAAGAGCGATCCGCTAATTGAATACTCATTCGAGTGGGGCTTGGATTTCCTAGACCTAGTTTCTTAAATAATGAAAAAGGCATGAGATTGATACTTGCTCCCAGATCCGCTAAAGCGTGTTTTACTAACGAATTGCCAAATAAACACGGGATGGAAAACCGTCCCGGGTCATTCACTTTTGTAGGCAATTTGTTGAGTACAACCGCGGAGCATTCTGCGTTCAAAGAAATATGCGAAATATCTTCTAATTTTTTCTTATTGGAGAGCAACTCCTTAAGATATTTCGCATATTTAGGCATTTGAGAGATAGCCTCGCAGAAGGGTACATTAATGTGGATTTGCTTTAAAATATCTAAAAACTTTTTATAATTCTTTTCGGCGCTCTCGCTTTTAAACTTAGATGGATACGGAACATTAGAAGTAGAAGCGCGCGGAGCTAACGTAGTAGGTAAAATTGAAGATAAAATAGGAGGAAGAGGAGGAGAGGAAGTTACCATGGGTTCGTCCTGCTTAGAAGCCACCTCCTTCCCGCTTCGGAGTGTAATCGCGTTTGCGCTCTCCCTTGGGTTGGGCTCCGTGTTTCCCGGAAGGGCTCCTTGCGGTCGCTCGGAGATTATCTTTGCTAGCTGGCCCACTTGGTTCTCTAAATTTTTGATCGATCCGGTGAGGTTCCGGATGTTCGCTTCAGTTGTAGCAACATATTTTGCAAAAACCTCTTCAAGCGGAGAGGGTTTTTGCTGTTGCGGTGGAAAACCGGGTGGATTAAAATTTTGAGGGGGAGTTAAATTGAGAAGTTGATTTGGAGGTTGATTTAAATTTAAGGGACGCTGAGCATTTCCTTGGTTGCTCCATGAGAAGTTCGGATGATTCCTATAACCCGCGTTGTAGGTGTTATTATACGGAGCGGTGTTCGGGTTATAGGAAGGCCGAGGTGGATTTCCCATGTAATCAACTTGCTCTTCAAGTAAAATATTATTAGCCCAAGGAGGAGTGGCGGAGGAAGCAGACATCTCCGCCACTTGCTTTGTTAAGCGCTCAACTTGTAAAGCCAAATTTGCGTTAGCGTCTATTTCAAAAATTCCGGCCGGCTTATTAGGCCGCGCTCGGGGCATGTTCCATTGATACGCATTTGTGGCCATCTCTTCGAAAAGCTCTTGAGCGGCGATCGGGGTTTTGTTATTTAATGTCCCCCCGGCGGCCGCATCAATCATTTGCCTCGTTTGGAGATTTAAGCCATTATAAAATATTTGCACTTGTTGCCAAGTGGCAAGTGCGTGGTGAGGGCATCGACGCAAAAGCTCCTTGAAGCGCTCCCATGTATCATAGAGAGTCTCCGAGTCGATTTGCATGAACGATGCAATATCCGTGCGTAATTTAGCGGTCTTTGAAGGCGGGAAATATTTATTAAGAAATTTTTCCGCCATTTCGGCCCATGTAGTGATGGATCCCCTTGGTAGGGAGCCCAGCCACTGCTTGGCCTTAGACCGCAGAGAGAAAGGAAAAAGACGTAATCGAATGGCATCATCGGTGACGCCATTGATCTTAAAAGTGTCGCAAATTTCAAGAAAGTAAGAGATATGTGAATTTGGATCCTCGTCCGGTTGACCATCAAAGGTCACCGATTGTTGCACCATTTGTATGATGCTGGACTTGATCTCAAAATTATTGTTCGCCACCGCGGGGCGAACAATACTCGATTGTGTGCCTTCCAAATTCGGCCGCGCATAATAGGACATGGTCCGTTGCGCGTCCTCATTAGGGTTTGGCTCGTTAAGATTAGGAGGATTAAGATTATGATCCATATTTGCTGCGTTAGTGTCCCCGATTGACTCTTCAGATTCTACTTGATTTCCTTGATCACGAGAACGGCGGTGCCTCAAAAGGGTTCGCTCGATTTCCGGATCAAAAGGAAGAATCGAAGTGCTACCACGGGTCATACACTAAAAAGAGAAGGAAAGAAGAAGAAAAAGAGAGAATATTTTTTGTTCTTTTTAGGCGGATTAAGTTAGTCTTGGACTTCCCAAGATCTACCCGGTGAAGGGTTTGCAAGGTACTAGAGGCTGTGATGGGAATTCAAGCCCAAAGCGTCCTTTCCAAGAATTTTAATTTCACCCTTAAGATTTTCAAAAATAGAAAAACTAAAATAAAAACAACATGATAAAATTAATAGCTATCCTTGTTTCAAAATATCTACGCAAAAGTCCCCGGCAACGGCGCCAAAAACTTGATATAGATTTTTGCGGTTTTGAAATTTTAGTGAAGGGTTGAGATTTTCTCCAAAACTATATCCGATAAAGGCAAGTGTACCTTATCGTCTATAGTATAGGATATTAAGAAATACCAAGGTCGTATTCCACGGGGCGCGTCGATTACTTCTACTTTGAGGAAAGTCACTATTATCTTATCTAATGATATTTTGGGGTTTTGGTTCTTAGCTAAAAAAAAGAGAAATTGCAAGCTAAATTAAGGGTTTAGATGATGATAAAAGAGGCTAGTACTCAATCAAAAGCCACCTTGGAGTGAGAAAAGACAAGTAAAAAGAAATTAAATCTAATTCCGTTTAAATTGAACTACTTGACCGTGGAGGTTCCCGAAGCTCGAACATGCCTCTCTCGAGGTTAATGCCCAACTAAGATTAGGAAAAATCAACCGGACTCTCGTCCTATAATCGATTACCTAAAACTTGCTTTACGAGGTGAACCCCACTATTGGATTTGACTCCAATCCGGGAGATTTACGTCATCCTCTCTCGAGGGGTGCGTGCAACTCTCTTTACCCTTGAGTGATCGATTCATACTTTGAGCCTCTCGGCTAACTAAATATGAAAACTTAAGCGAAAACCATATATCGAAAGTATGGCCTCACTAATTAAAAATCAAGGATAATTCAAGTGTTTATAAAAACGGAAAAAGAAAACTTTAGAAAATCATAACTTGTCTAACTCATCCTCGGATCATTTTGATCGAGTACTAATGAGGATTAGTTAATCATGGTGGAGGGGGAAGAGGAAGAAAAATAAAAATGCATATTAAGAAATTTTAGCTAAGGAGGAGACAAAATAAAGAGAACAAACTATTTTTTTTATTTAAATGAAAAACTATTACAAGACTTAAGAAAGGAAATTGCAAGCTAGGAAAAACAAGATTACAAGCTTAAACTAGACTATTGCACTAAAGGAAAGCTAATACATTGCATTAGAAAAGGAAGAGAGCATGAAAATAAAGAGACATGAACATGAACATGAAAAAGGAGAACTACTCAAGATTGGCTCCAGCAGCACCTTCCCCACTCCAAAATTCTGAACTTTGAACTCAAGGAGAGCCTCTGAATTTATAGGCAAAAATTTCATGTTACACGCCCTCGGTCACGGGCGTGACCTAGGGCGTGTAATCTCTGCAGCATCGGATCCGGTCGCGGCGTGGGCTTGGCGTGACGGCGGGAGAAAATCGCACATGTCACGGGCGTGACAATTGGGTCACGGGCGTGACTCAGGAAGGCTTCATTTAATGCGGCATGGGCTAGCCAGACGCCGCGGCGGCGTGCTTGGATCACGCGGGAAGGTCACGGGCGTGACTTTGGGTCACGGGCGTGACTCAAGTTGACTTCTCAACGGCAGCTTCTCGTCTCGACGGCGGCTCCACGTGGCAGATGCTGAAATTACACGCCCCCGGTCACGGGCGTGACTTTGGGTCACGGGCGTGACCTGGGGCGTGACTGGGTGTGGACTAGCTCAACAGCATGGCTGCGACTCTGGACTGATCTTCAGGTTACACGCCCTTGGTCACGGGCGTGACCGAGGGCGTGACATGTGATTTTTCCCGATTTGTCCCAGAAATCTGCAAATATTAAAATTAGGCTAAGTTAGAATCAAAATTACAAAAAGAACTACTTATAACCTAAAATTGACATAAAAAGGAAAATTCAAATTAAATAATTACAAAATTTTCTATTAAAAACTTATATAAAAACTACTTTATCAGTCGCCAGCGCCCATGACCAGACTAACCACCAAAATGGTCACGCCCTCAGTCACGGGCGTGACATAGGGCGTGACCCATCAAATCGCATCAGAATCATGCGCTGAACCTGATCCAAGCCGCAGAATTGATTAAACAATGTCACGCCCTAGTCACGGGCGTGACTGAGGGCATGACCGAGGCAGAAAATTTTCTATAAATTAAAATGACCTCCAAGCTTTCGCCATTCAGTTTTTGGCAGAGAGAACTGGTGCTACTACTCTTTTTTTCAGTGATTTTCATGTTATTTTGTATTCTCTTTCTCTCTCTCTCTCTCTCTCTCTTATTTCAATGCATTTCCTTTTCTAGTTTTCATATGAATGTTGTAATGCCTTTGTAATTTCATTTCATAGTGTATTACTAATGCTTAGTAGGCTTTCCATGCAAATGTAATATCAATTGAACTTTTGTTTAATAAAAATTGTATGTTTTTGTTCTCTTAAAATCTTCATCATTTCTCTCTCCTACCCCTCCACCATGAGTAACTAAATCCTCATAGTACTCGATCTTGATGATCTGAGGATGAGTTGATCAAGTTATGATCCTTTAGTCTTCTTTCACTTTCTAAAGTTTTGGGCCTTAGATTTACTCTTAATTAAAATTTAGTGGAGCTATATTATCGATATATAGTCCCCACCTTTGCTTTCATTCTTGGCTAGCCGAGAGGCCGATAGTCTGAAGTGAGCACTTAAGAGTAAAGAGAGTTACACACATTTCTCGAGAGAGAATGACGTAAATCTCCTAGATTGGAGTCAAACCCAATAGCGGGGTTCACCACTTAAAGCGAGTTTTAGGTATTCGAATACGGGATGAGAGTTCGGTCGGATTTTCCTAAACTCAGTTGGGCATATCTTCGAGAGAAGCATGTTCAAACTATAGGAACCCCCACGGTGAAGCTACCCTTACTTTATTAAGTTTTAAGTTTGCTTTTGAATTTTGATCAACCTAAGCCGAAGTAAGTCAAGATCGAGTACTATTTCTTAATCATTGTTTAGCCGTACTTTTATCCAGCTTTTATTTCAACTTAGCAAACAAAACCTTCCAAAAAATTATTAAGATAAAATAATAGTAATTCGTTTGAGTAGAAGTAATCAACGATTCTCGGATTTTAATACGACACGTGTGTTCCTATACTACAGTTCGATAGGTATACTTGCCTTCTCGGATTGCTAGTTCGGATTTTATTTCGTGCAAGCGGAATTTTAATCACCACTGGTCTCGACGTTCGAAAGAGAGATGCAGCTAACCCTTACTTGACCCGAGCGAGACCCTTGACCAGTCACTAAGAACCGCATAACCCAACCCTTGGAAAATTTCTAAGTCCACAAACTGACCCCGTAAGCTGCACCGTGGAGGTCCCACCACATACCCAGAAGCTTTCAAGGAACTTCCCTTCCCAAGCAATTGCCGAGCCTGGGCACCTTGGAGGGCACTAAGGATCACCTCACCGTCCACCTTCAATGATAGGGGGAGGGGAGGGGTAGTGCTTGCTCACACGCGAGGGAGGGGGGGGGGGGGGGGGTACCAACATCCCTTCCCAAGGGGCCCATGGTGGCCTATTTATAGACTTCCCAAAAAATGGGCTGCGGATAGCCCAAAATCTACTATCCGCAGCCCAACAACTAACCCGAACGACTGAAACGGGAGGGTGCAAGTGGAGCTCGAGACATCCACTCCCCCCTTGCCGGGGGTCGGGTGAGTGGACCAAGGTCCACCACCCGAATTGGGCGAGTGGACCTCATGGTCCACTCAGCTAACCGGGCGAGTGGACCAAAGGTCCAGTCGCCCAGTTGCCCGGGGCGAGTGGACCTATGGTCCACTCGCCCACATGCCTGGGGCGAGTGCACCATAGGTCCACTCGCCCACACGCCTGGGGCGAGTGGACCTATGGTCCACTCGCCCCTCCACTCGGGCGAGTGGACCTTAGGCCCACTCGCCCGGAGCCTTGGGCGATGGACCTAGGGTCCGCTCGCCCAAGTAGGAAGTGTTCCCCCACCCGGGTCTTCTCTTTCTCGGTCTTGATGACCTCTGACGGGTCGGTCTACTAAGTAACGGCCAATCTCTCTACCACAACCTTATCGGCATCGAGTCTCACAGACTCGGCAAATATGAGGGTTGTACACAATCCCTGCTCTTTTCGAGCTTGTCTCAAGCTCGGAAAGAAAGTCCAACCCACCTATTTGACGAGTAGGTGGGGCTTTAGAATAATCCTCGGATGGCCCTGCCAACGGGTTACTCTTGCCGAGCTTTTCAGCAGGACTCAACTTGAGGTGGAAGGAGAACCTTTCTCCGCTTAACAACCCACCTGTCAACCGAGTACAACTGGAGGTGGAGAAAGCTCTACACCTATGGTCGAGCTAAATTTGACCTGAGGTGGAGGCAACTCAACATCTCTTAGTTGAGCCGAACACGACCTGAGATGGAGGAAACTCAACATCTCTAGTCGATCCGAACTCGACCTGAGATAGAGGGAAGTCAACATCTCTAGTCGAGCCGAACTAGTCCTGAGATGGAGGAAACTCAACATCTCTAGTGGAGCTGAACTCGACCTGAGATGGAGGGAACTCAACATCTCGAGTCGAGCCAAACTCGACCTGAGATGGAGGGAACTCAACATCTCTAGTCGAGCTGAACTCGACCTGAGATGGAGGATACTCAACATCTCTAGTCGAGTCGAACTCAACCTGAGATGGAGGATACTCAACATCTCTAGTCGAGCTGAACTCGACCTGAGATGGAGGGAACTCAACATCTCTAGTTGAGCCGAACTCGACCTGAGATGGAGGGACCTCAACATATCTAGTCGAGCCGAACTCAACCTGAGATGGAGGAAACTCAACATCTCTAGTCGAGTTGAACTCAACCTGAGATGGAGGGAACTCAACAAGTCGAGCCGAACTCGACCTGAGATGGAGGGAACTCAACATCTCTAGTCTAGCCGAAATCGACCTAAGATGGAGGGAACTCAACCTCTCTAGTCGAGCCGAACTCAACCTGAGATGGAGCAAACTCAACATCTCTAGTCGAGCTGAACTCGACCTGAGATGGAGGGAACTCAACATCTCTAGTCGAGCCAAACTCAACCTGAGATGGAGGGAAATCAACATCTCTAGTCGAGCCGAACTCGACCTGAGATGGAGGGAACTCAACATCTCTAGTCGAGCCGAACTCGACCTGAGATGGAGGGACCTCAACATCTAACAGGGAGCCGAGCTCACCTGGAGGTGGAGGAACTCAACACCTAATAGGGAGCCGAACTCATCTAGAGGTGGAGGAAACTCCACACCTAATAGGGAGCCGAGCTCACCTGGAGGTGGAAGAACTCAACGCCTAAAAGGGAGCCGAGCTCACCTGGAGGTGGAGGAACTCAACACCTAACAGGGAGCCAAGCTCACCTAGAGGTGGAGGAAACTCCACACCTAACAGGGAGCCGAGCTCACCTGGTGGTGGAGGAACTCAACTATCTCATCAAAGCAACTGGGGCAGACAAACCAGTCTGAAAGTGGAGTGTTTTAGTTCTTATTCTTCTTATTAAAAGATCTTGTTTAAGTTTTACTTCCAAAATAATGATATATAAATATATAAGAGTGTTGATTGTTGTAGGAGTAATATACACAAACAGTTCAAGTGCATAAATAATAAACAGCAAAAGAAATAAAGCAAACAAACAAGAAGCACAATCCAGATGACACAGGATATATAGTAGTTCCCCTCAACTGGGTACATCTACTCTTCCACCCGCTGGTAGGAATCCACTATGAGGTTGTTGATAAGGTGCCCTCACACCAGGTGAGCTGTTGATAAGGTGCTCTAACCAAACTGCAGGTTTTTGCTACCCTGTCACCGAGAGTTAACTTTTGAAGGGAGTTATAACCCTGTACAGGATGGGGTAAAGAGAGGAAAAATAAAAACAGAAATTAAATTGTTCTTCTCTGTGTAAGAAGACTCTTGATGATCCTGATATGGTGTTGAAAGGATCAGATGATAAAGAGCTCCCCCTGTCTGGTATAGATGAATGACAGTTCTGGAGGTCTCTTCCTTTTGATTGTTCAAATGCTTCTTCCTTCTTTTGCAGTGATGATCCTGAGCAATTGGTCATGATTGTTGTCTCAGGATGTATGAGATCTGCAAGAGAATATTAGCAAGAAAAATAGATTTGCTTCTATGTATTTTCTTCTTTGTCTCTCCTATATCTGTATGTTTCTTTCTGCTCTTCTTGTGAATATATAGTCTGGAGAAAGCTTTTGAATCCTTGCTCGGGAAAATGGAAAGATATAAAATCTCTTTAATTTTGTTCCATGGAAAGAGGAGTTGCCGATTTGACAATACAGATACGACAATATGCTTTTAATGCAGCAACGGCTAGATTAAATATTATAAAGAAAGATAGCAGAATAATAAAATATTAGTCGAGCTCTGGCTAGAATTTGTCGAGCACTGAACAGCATTTGTCGAGCGCCTTTTGATGTGCTGAGCAATTTTCTGCAAATAAGATATTTTGTCGATCTTGATTTATCTCGTCGACCTGCTAAGTCTGGCTGGATTGAGTTTGTCGAGTGCCGTTCAGAGAATGCATGTCCGCTCCAATTGTTCTGACTAGATTCGTTGAGCGCCGTTCGCTATTTGTCGAACGCTGTTCTGATGAATATCTGTCGAGCGCTGTCTGGCTATTTGTCGAGCGCCGTTCGACATTTGTCGAACGTAGAGAACTTATGTTATTTGCTTAAGTATATTCTCCGATTTGATCGCATCATATTTAATTTGTGTTAATTTAGATTGATCTAAATTATTAGTTTTAACAAAAGGATGGATCCTAACTCAAATCAAAAGCTATGGTTCCAACAATCTCCCCCTATTTGAGTTGGGATCAAAACAAAACTAGTGACCTGGTAATCTTAAAATGGTTTTTAGAATTTTCAGTTGCAGCAGCTCATTTCTTGAAGTTAAAAAAAAAATTTAATTTCAGCCTTTTTAAAATTTCTAATTGCAGCAACCTTTATACAGATTTAAGTTTTGTTTGAGATTTGTGTTTCTCATTTTCTCTCTCACTTGGCTTCTCTGATGTTCTCCTTTTCTCTCTCACTTGGTTTTAGTTTTTAATTTTCTTCTGTAGACTCTTTAAATTATTTTATTTAAGCAACTCATTTGATCTAGATTTGAGTTAATGTGTTTTTAATATCTTGAATTGCTACAGCTGTTAATGGATTTTAAGGAATGCTTTAGATTATAAAAACATTGCAGACATTTTCTTTCTCATAGAATCCCCTTATCAGAAGAGACTCACACTCAGTGCTATGATCAATACTGATCAATGCAGCTACAGTAGAATGCTCAAACTGACTTGGAGAAGTCTGTAAGAATACAAAGTTGTCTTAACATAGTTTTTATGATGGAAACAATCCATGTAAATTTTAGATTTGCTGTTTGAATTGGGATGGAGTTTAATGGTGAGAAATTAATTAGAAAATTTCTTTGAATTTTATTAGAGTTGAAAGGTTTAGCAGTTTTAGCCTTTTTATTTCATTAAAATATAAATTTGAAAATTTTTCTTGAAATTGTTGAACATAATCAATTTGTTTTTCTTTAAAAAAATGTTCAAGTTTATGTTTTAAAAGGTCATTTTGTTCTTCTTTAGGTTTGTTATGTTCGGAAATCAAATGATTTATATTTGTTGACTTCTTTATTTTTATGTTACATTTTATTAATTTTGTAAAAGTTATTTTAAAAGAAGATTTGTAATTTTTAGAGGTAGGGTTTTGAATTGATATTACCTCATTTACCTTTTCGACTTCTGCTTCTGCATCGGGGATTTGATGTGAACCACCATATATGGCCATCATGCAGAAAGCTCTAGCTCTAAGTTCTTCTTCTTCTTCTTCTTCTTCACTTAGGTTTGTTGATGTTCTGCATCAAAAATACAGTTAGTTGAAGAGATGGAAGAAGGTTTATTTACCATCCTAGAGAGGGAGGTCCAGATTCCTCTTGCAGAGGTGCAGTCTTCAAGCTTTTGAAGAATGTCTTTTGACACTGACTGAGCCAAGATCTGCATGGCTTTGGCATCTGCTTCTGAGGATGGAGAAAGTTCTGTAGATGGGGAAGGTTCTTTATGTTTATCAGTCCGCCCATCATCTGTACCAGCTTTGAATTTATCTGGCTTCATTTTGCAAACACGGGCAGTGACATCAGTCTCTCTGTTGCCACATTTTCTTTTGTAAGCAGGCCCTTTCATTGCTCTCGAAGGAGACTTGATACCCATGGAACTAGGTAATGCAGGTGTAACTGCCTTTGATGACATGAGGGGAAGTCCTGTCAAAATAGATTTGTAAATGTTCTCATCTATGGCATTCATATATAATTTAATTCTAATTTGACATAGCTCAAATCTATCCAAGTTACATAAAGGTGGACCTGTAATAGAGAAAAATGATGGAGCCATTTTGAAAAACTGTGTTGAACATATGAAAGAACTAAAGTGATCTTTGTGATCCAGGTGTTAGCCTGTAAAGAGATCAACACCCTCTGATACCAATTAAAAGTGGAGTGTTTTAGTTCTTATTCTTCTTATTAAAAGATCTTGTTTAAGTTTTACTTCCAAAATAATGATATATAAATATATAAGAGTGCTGATTGCTGTAGGAGTAATATACACAAACAGTTCAAGTGCATAAATAATAAACAGCAAAGGAAATAAAGCAAACAAACAAGAAGCACAATCCAGATGACACAGGATATATAGTAGTTCCCCTCAACTGGGTACATCTACTCTTCCACCGACTGGTAGGAATCCACTATGAGGTTGTTGATAAGGTGCCCTCACACCAGGTGAGCTGTTGATAAGGTGCTCTAACCAAACTGCAGGTTTTTGCTAAGGTGCCCTGCCACCGAGAGTTAACTTTTGAAGGGAGTTATAACCCTGTACAGGATGGGGTAAAGAGAGGAAAAATAAAAACAGAAATTAAATTGTTCTTCTCTGTGTAAGAAGACTCTTGATGATCCTGATATGGTGTTGAAAGGATCAGATGATAAAGAGCTCCCCCTGTCTGGTATAGATGAATGAC
The DNA here is from genome assembly GCA_033032865.1 of Dactylorhiza incarnata. Taxonomy (NCBI): domain Eukaryota; kingdom Viridiplantae; phylum Streptophyta; class Magnoliopsida; order Asparagales; family Orchidaceae; genus Dactylorhiza; species Dactylorhiza incarnata. Next base: position 18,053,530 of record JAWHQI010000001.1, on the reverse strand, counting down.
AGTTCTGGAGGTCTCTTCCTTTTGATTGTTCAAATGCTTCTTCCTTCTTTTGCAGTGATGATCCTGAGCAATTGGTCGTGATTATTGTCTCAGGATGTATGAGATCTGCAAGAGAATATTAGCAAGAAAAATAGATTTACTTCTATGTATTTTCTTCTCTGTCTCTCCTATATCTGTATGTTTCTTTCTGCTCTTCTTGTGAATATATAATCTGGAGAAAGCTTTTGAATCCTTGCTCGGGAAAATGGAAAGATATAAAATCTCTTTAATTTTGTTCCTTGGAAAGAGGAGTTGCCGATTTGACAATACAGAAACGGCAATATGCTTTTAATGCAGCAACAGCTAGATTAAATATTATAAAGAAAGATAGCAGAATAATAAAATATTAGTCGAGCTCTGGCTAGAATTTGTCGAGCACTGAACGGCATTTGTCGAGCGCCTTTTGATGTGCTGAGTAATTTTCTGCAAATAAGATATTTTGTCGATCTTGATTTATCTCGTCGACCTGCTAAGTCTGGCTGGATTGAGTTTGTCGAGTGTCGTTCAGAGAATGCCTGTCCGCTCCAATTGTTCTGACTGGATTCGTTGAGCGTCGTTCGCTATTTGTCGAACGCTGTTCTGATGAATATCTGTCGAGCGCTGTCTGGCTATTTGTCGAGCGTCGTTCGACATTTGTTGAACGTAGAGAACTTATGTTATTTGCTTAAGTATATTCTCCGATTCGATCGCATCATATTTAATTTGTGTTAATTTAGATTGATCTAAATTATTAGTTTTAACAAAAGGATGGATCCTAACTCAAATCAAAAGCTATGGTTCCAACACAGTCCACGTCCTAGGTGCTTACCTTCACCTGGAGGCAGAGGAACTCAACCGTCTCATCAAAGCAACTGGGACAGAGAACGAGTCCACGTCCTAGGTGCTTACCTTCACCTGGAGGCAGAGGAACTCAACCGTCTCATCAAAGCAACTGGGGCAGAGAACCAGTCCACTTCCTAGGTACTTACCTTCACCTGGAGGCAGAGGAACTCAACCGTCTCATCAAAGCAACTGGGGCAGAGAACCAGTCCACGTCCTAGGTGCTTACCTTCACCTGGAGACAGAGGAACTCAACCGTCTCATCAAAGCAACTGGGTCAGAGAACCAGTCCACGTCCTAGGTGCTTACCTTCACCTAGAGGCAGAGGAACTCAACCGTCTCATCAAAGCAACTGGTTCAGAGAACCAGTCCACGTCCTAGGTGCTTACCTTCACCTGGAGGCAGAGGAACTCAACTGTCTCATCAAAGTAACTGGGGAAGAGAACCAGTCCACGTCCTAGGTGCTTACCTTCACCTAGAGGCAGAGGAACTCAACCGTCTCATCAAAGCAACTGGGGGCATAGAACCAGTCCACGTCCTAGGTGCTTAACTTACCTGGAGGCAGAGGAATTCAACACCTTTTCAAACCAACTGGGGGCGGAGTACCCGTCCACGTCCTAGGGGCTTAGCTTGCCTGGAGATAGAGGAACCCAGCACCTTCCCAAACTAATTGGGGGCGGAGTACCCATCCGCGTCCTAGGGGCCTAGCTTACCTGGAGGCAGAGGAACTCAACACTTTATCAAACCAACTGGGGGTGGAATGTCCATCCACGTCCTAGGGGCCTGGCTTACCTGGAGGCGGAGGTGCTCATCATCTTTCCAAGTCGCTTAGTTAAGTAGCGAGTCGACCTGATTAGTCTCCCATCTGCCGGCATGACTGAGCCCGGAGAATGGTCTCTAGTCGGGGATTTTACCAATCAGTCGACCCGATGAGTCTCCCATCTGCCGGCATGACTGAGCCCGGGGAATGGTCTCTAGTCGGGGATTTTACCAATCAGTCGACCTGATGAGTCTCCCATCTGCCAGCATGACTGAGCCCGGAGAATGGTCTCTAGTTGGGGATTTTACCAATCAGTCGTCCCGATGAGTCTCCCATCTGCCAGTATGACTGAGCCCGGAGAATGGTCTATAGTCGGGGATTTTACCAATCAGTTGACCCGATGAGTCTCCCATCTGCCGGTATGACTGAGCCCATAGAATGGTCTCTAGTCGGGGATTTTACCAATCAGTCGACCCGATGAGTCTCCCATCTGCCGGCATGACTGAGCCTGGAGAATGGTCTCTAGTCAGGGATTTTACCAATCAGTCGACCCGATGAGTCTCCCATCTACCGGCATGACTGAGCCCAGAGAATGGTCTCTAGTCGGGGATTTTACCAATGGGGGCGGAGTACCCATCCACGTCCTAGGTGCTTACCTTCACCTGGAGGCAGAGGAACTCAACACCTTCCCAAGCCACCTAGTCAAGGCGTTACCTGAAACCTCTTCATTCATCATCGAGGAGCTACCTGCTTATTACAACGCCCCCCCTTTGGGCCTACTTGGTCACATGCACCTTGACTATCTCCTTCCTTACTTCCTTCATCTTCTTCGTCTTCTTATTCCTTTTCTTTCTCCCGGTCCTTCCTGCTTCGCTTGTCAACCTGGAGGCGGAGGACTTGTTCCTGAAACTGGTTTGCGTAGCTTCCTAGCGCCTCCCCCTGCCTATGTCAAATCAAGAATAGGGCCTCCGTTCCCTTCCACCTCTTCTTCGATGTGGAGAATCTCAGCAAGAGCTTCGGCGCAGGTCCTTGAAACTATAGATGACACCTGACGGGAGCTGGTGGAACCAGTCTTTCGCCTCTCCCTTGAAAGTGCTGGCGAAGAGCTTGCACTTGGAGGCGTCTGACATTTGCTTGATCGAGGCTATATCTTTGAAACGCTGGAGATGCTGGAGAGGGTCATCCTTCCCCGTGTAGTAGGACACAGCAGGATCGCCGAACCCATCCTCTTCCAAGGACGGTTCCTTCCCTTCTCGGCGTGCTTGATCTGCCTTCTTTGCTTCCTCTTCCCCTGTCAATGACCGCGACCCCTTGGGAGGAGGTGAGTTCCCTGGCTCTTCGCTTCCAGCCAAGGGACTTGCCTAGAGCATTTCGAACTAGCTGCGTCCATGCTCACCGCACCATAATGTTGAAACCAGAGAACAGGTCTCGACGTTTGAAAGAGAGATACAGCTAACCCTTACGTGACCCGAGCGCGACCCTTGACCAGTCACTAAGAACCGCAGAACCCAACCCTTGGAAAATTTCTAAGTCCACAAACTGACCCCGTAAGCTGCAGCGTGGAGGTCCTACAACATACCCAGAAGCTTTCATGGAACTTCCCCTCCCAAGCCAATGCTGATCCTGGGCACCTTGGAGGGGACTAAGGATCACCTCACCGTCCACCATCAATGACAGGGGGAGGGGAGGGGTAGTGCTTTCTCACACGCGAGGGAGGGGTACCAACATCCCTTCCCAAGGTGCCCATGAGGGTCTATTTATAGACTTCCCAAAAATTGGGCTGCGGATATCCAAAAATCTACTATCCGCAGCCCAACAACTTACCCCGAACGACCAAAATAGGAGGGGGGCGAGTGGAGCTCGAGACGCCCACTCCCCCCCCCCCCCCCCTTGCCGGGGGTTGGGTGAGTGGACCAAGGTCCACCACCGGAATTGGGCGAGTGGACCTCATGGTCCACTCAGCTAACCGGGCGAGTGGACCATAGTTCCACTCGCCCAGTTGCCCGGGGCGTGTGGACCGATGGTCCACTCGCCCAAATGCCTAGGGCGAGTGGACCATAGGTCCACTCGCCCACACACCTAGTGCGAGTGGACCATAGGTCCACTCGCCCCTACTTCAGGCGAGTGGACCTATGGTCCACTCGCCCCTCCACTTGTGCGAGTGGACCTTAGGTCCACTCGCCCGGAGCCTTAGGCGAGTGGACCTAGGGTCCGCTCGCCCAAGTAGGAAGTGTTCCCCCTGGGTCTTCTCTTTCTCGGTCTTGGCGACCTCTGACGGGTCGGTCTACTACGTAACGGCCAATCTCTCTACCATGACCTTATCCGCATTGGGTCACACTGACTCGGCAAATATGAGGGTTGTACAACAGCGCGTTGAGTATCTCCTCCAGGGTTAGCCCCAAATAATGTGCCCACTCCCGTTGCGCCTCCCAGTCAAAAGTTGAGTAACCGGTCGAGTCAAGAAAGATGCGGCAGACCTAAAGTTTATGTCACCGTTTTCTTAAAAATGTTTTGTAACATGCTTGCTATAAAAGTGGCGGGTCGGTCATGCCCTCAGACCATTCGTACTGGTACAGGAGAGTTAATGACTCATGAAAACAGGGAGATGTGCACCACAGGTTATCACCACGTTGAACCCACTGTTTTGCCTCCACTGGTCGATCTAAATCTCGGAACCGCCAGATGTCGCTCACATCCAAGTAGTACACCAAGTTGTACGGGAGGACCTAGGAGATACGGTACGACTACGCTCATAAGTGGCAGGACTGGCCACTCCCACCGATGGCCACATCGGTGAGGGTCGCGGGGTTCGCTACCTTGCTGGAAGGAAAGCGGTCCAATCTGTGTCGACACGGGGTTTTGTGATCGGGTTTGAACACCTGCGGTGTGCGTGTGTGTGCATGTTATGACTAGTAATGTTAATGAAATTATAAACTGCGTATCTCATATATATAGTGGTTAGTTTTATTAGGAGGCCTGATATATATATATATATATATATATATATATATATATGCATGCTGCTAACCCTTCTTGCTTCAGCTAACTATTTTTGGTGCTTAAGCTTGTCCCCAAGATACGGATCTGGGGAGGAGATGTGTTTCCACTTAGCTCTGTGACTAACGGTTATTTTTATGACCATTCACAGGAGATGGGACAGCGCGAAGCACCCGCACCGCTTGATGGCTTACCAACTCTCGAGATTGCCTGATCAGACACTCCAGCCCCACTCCCATCTTCCATGACATGAGTCTTAGAGTATAGGGCTAAATAAGGAATGTATAAGTAGTAGTAGTTACTTTTAGCCCACATGGCCGTTCATGTAAACAGTAGGCTACATCCTTTTTGCTTATATATATATGGTTTGTTAGACTTTTCTTAAGATTGCTTCCGCAGTGTGACTCTGATGTGATGTGCTGATTTTTGTGCCTGACAAGGCGTCCGCTTAGTGCTTGAGAGGGTGGGACATTGCCACCCGGGAAGCACTAAGTAGCCACCTTGGGTAGTAAGATCCCCTTACCCCGACTTGGGTTCAGTGTTGGGGGGGCGGGGGGTCTTACAAATGGATCAGAACTACCATGATCCGACCACATGGGGAAGTCTTTAGATCCTCCCTTCCCAGGTTCCATTTCTTTGTTTGGGACGAACCACACAGTGGAAGCTTGGTGGACTGATGCGCAAATCTCACACACCGTTATAAGCTGTGGTAAGACTGCGGCACGAAACGGCAGTGTACCGATCGTTCAAGTAGTATAAAATGGGAGTACGTCCCCAAGTATTGATCACAAAGGAACACGGTAAGGTAGAGTTATCTATCGAGGAAGGACTTGAGATCGAAGTCTTTTAGGTCGGAAGGATTGCGGAATGCTTGGTTTGGTTTGTGGAAAATAAAATAAAACAACTAACTCAACTACTCCTATGCAGGCCGCAATGCACTACTTCACCGGGCGGATGGAAACTATGCAGGCTGCTATGCACTACTTTGCTAGGCAGATAGAGTGATTTGCACAGGCGGAATGAGGGTCGCAAGCAGCACATCAACAAGCACGCTACTAGCAATTGCAAGTGCGGCACACGATCGTGATGGGTAAATGGATGTTGGAATGGGGCGCTCCTCACATGCATAGACCACAGAGATAACTTCACATAGACATGAAATATATGAAATAGCATAACAAGGTTTAGCACAAATTATTCGTACACACAAAGGATAAAGGAGAGCAGTACTACAATATGAAGGGGGTGAGATTACAACCAAAAGGGCGGAGACTCGTCGGAGGTTCACGACAGTAATCTAGGGTTGTCAATCCTTGTCCGAGCTCAGGCTCCAACTACCGTCCGGGGTACGGAGAGGAGTTGTCACTTCCTTCTAGTTGACCCATCTTCTCAGTCAATCATCTCCGATTCCGACCTCGTCGGAGAACTTAATATATACAGCAAGAAATCCCTCAAATGGAGCTTTGGAGGTGCATGAACAATGGAGGAGGCCAAGAGGATGCTCCAGCTATAGATTTGCAAGAGAATGGAGGCTGGAGCTCCTCCCAAAGGTGGGCGGCGATGGAGCGACGAAAATGGCGGGCTGGTGCGGAAGAAACGACGCTCCCCCCAAAAATGAATAATACTCCTGGGTCGACTGAACCTGCGCACTTAAATAGAGGCGTTAAATTAAGAAACGCACGATCAAAATGCCCAACCGTGCATTTTGGGCCGTGCGATTTATAGACATAAACAGTGCCTGGAGCTACAGGAAGGTCGCGCGTTTTGTTCACGCACGAGCGGAATGCTTGTGCGCGACCAAAAAAGCATGGAGTAAGGCAGGCCACGGATTTTACCTGCTTCCAGGTAGGACGTGCATTTTCCTTCATGCACGATTGGATTCAATCGTGTGTTAAGGAAAACGCACGATGAACCTCGTCACAAGCAACTCTTAGTAAATCGCACGATCACCTCGATCGTGCGTCAACAATAATCGCACGGTCATGCGATTTACCCAGACTGCAATGCTCAGCTCAAGGGCACAATCCACATACACACATTCAAAACCAAAGCTCCAACCACACAGGAAATAAGACTAACATCCACGATAACAGCAAGACAGGCATGGGGATCCCCCAAAGGCATAACCCCAGCATAGAATGCGCAATTGCACACCCCGATAGCCGAAAAGAGTGCACTACGTGTAAAATGATAACTAAAGTAAATATGAGTGTTTTAACGCTAAAAGGGCAGCGCACGAGTGAGAAAACAGGCCCAGATGAGTACAAAAAACCCTATATAATCAGGAGTCATGACACCCCCAGACTTAACCGTTAGCGCGTCCCAAGCAAACCATTCTATGCAGATGGGGAAAATAGCTAGCTAGCACAGAAATTGTGATACGGAATATCATGTGAAGTCGCACGCTCACGTGCACAGAAATACAGTAAAATTGATTTCTAATTATACAAGAAAGTTTATAAATTTCTACCATAGTAAATGTCTATTAATACTACTCAAAATGTGAATCATGGTGAATCGTTCGGTCATGCAAAGGAAGAAAATAGACTGATTACTAAGATGTGCATTGCCAAGGATCGGGGTTCGGAACAGCCTCCACCAAAATCCTTCAGTGTCGGTGACCATAAGCTCACCCGTTCGCACTCTCTCCATGACACTAGATCGGTTCACTACGCAAGTCAGTAGGACTTAGGTAAGAAACGGGGCTTGGGCTATGATATGATATAAAATGATAAACGAGGGGGCAAGCACCTAAACCAAATGAGCACACAAATAAAGCTACCCACGCACCACAAACATGCAAGTGCATCACACCCATAGACTTGGAATTTGCAACATGGGTGTATGCACCGCCTACTCCCAACACAAATATTTTTAGAATTTTTCAATTTAACTTTTTCTTACAAATATTTTCTTTTCCTTTCTTTTCATTCCCTTTTTTATTTCTTTCTTTTCTTTTCCAACAATTTTCCACTAAACACATCTACAATCTCCACAAATAAAATTCACCACATCAACACCCCAATAATGAAAACACAACAAGACTAAAGCTCTGATTTGGGTGTGCGACTAGGATTGGCTTTTAGTCTTTGGTGAGATGAAGGTGGAGCTGAATCAATAGGAAGGGGTAGGCACAAAGGGGCTAGCGAGGATAGGATTAACGGCATGGTACACAAGTTCAACTGTGCCAAAAAGATGTCCTACATCACTCTCGAGCATTAGAATCATCCTATGCCAATGCTTCAAGAGTCGTTTGGGGCAAGTTCTTAGCCACCGAGAAAGGCAGTCCTTCCTCCCGACTCGAGCAATACGAATCTAGCAATCGTCTACACTCATCCCTATGCTACCGTTTGATTCACACCGGATTCACCGATTTGAGTAGAGTAAACAACATTTACACTAATAGAAAAATATATAACTAAAAATATAAAGAGAAATCTACTCTACACGGATTTCTATGCAAACCATGAGCACTCGACTAGGAGCACTACAAGAGTCAACATTTTATTCCACCTCACAATCCTAAGGCAATACAGAGATTTTCCCAATCACACAAAAGAAACGAGTTGAACTCGTAACGTGCCTACGGCTAAGTGCGCGCTCAAGTGGGTGCATAGTGTGCGGCAAATATGACCCAAGAACAAGAATGAAATCTTCTAGTATGTAGTGGTTTGAGTGAGTGCACAGGTACACACATCTCACTCCCAACCCCCAGACTTAAATGAAAAGCATGTAGGCATATACTTTAAGCAGAAATTATCAAGAGGTGAAACGAGAAAGCGTTACCCATGCTCTGAGGTAGACATACCCAAAGATTGCATTACATTTGAAATAGGTAGCTAACCCTTATCGAAGAGCATCCACCTGCAGAAAGCATCAACTATAACCACAAAAAATTAAGAATAAAAGGAAGTATAATAAAAAATATTTTTAACCAATTAAACTACTCTAGCATCACGCAGATGCAAAAAGTAAGCACACAGCAAAGGGAAGGAAGCATTAGAAAATATTAAACCACCCTGGGGACGAAGCCCCAGCAGAATAAAGTACATCACAAACTGTTCACAACAACTAATCTAAGAAAACAAATAAACGCAGCTACAACTGCTGCACAAAAAAAACTGCCCAGAGAAGCCAAATAAGAATCCGAGAAAAGATCTCATCAGGAAGGCGCTGAAGAATCAGAGGGAGGATCAGGAGGCTGCGGACGATTCCTCCGCTGGTAGCACATTCGGATAGGATCAGCAGGCGGAGGATCAAGACCCAAATAAGCCCCAATCCGCATAAAATACTCATGCTGGATCGACATAGACCGCTCCCGCAAAGAAAGGCGCTCGACAACTACTGGACTGACCTCCTCCTTGACCTTCCTGGGGGAACGCCTCTGACGAGCAGAGGTAGATGGTCTAGGAGCAGCAGAGGCAGGACGCGCAGAACCTGCCGAAGAACTGCCCACAGGAATATCGGATGACTCCTCCTCATCAACTGGTCCTCTCCCAAGAAGAACATAGGTGACGCCATGACCAGACTGCACTCTTTTCACAAGCTTGAAGGCCTACAACATGCCCAGGGTAATACTCTGTCCCTCGATCGCAACAGCCATCTGGGGTGCACCCTCGATGATGTCAAGGCCCTTGGCAATCCTGGAGACATAATGCGCCCCGCCAATTGATTTTAAAGGAGTATACGATGCCTGATGCGGGAGGTACTGAGCAAGTACCCATCAAGATGCAGGGGAACCTGCTGATGCATGCTATAAAGGTAGAGGATGTCTTGCCACCCCACTATGTTACGGATCATTGTTCGAGCATTGATGGAATGCTCGATAAAGTGCTGCACGTAGCCCAGTGCAGGAGAAACTATAGATGTGGACTTTGCGGCGCGAGCATCATATGGCGCATCCCGTTCCGTGATCATCTGCCAGAATTCGCTGGGAGAGACGACCGTGGGGAACTCGTGAGGACGGGTGAGTACATCCGTGTTCTTGAATTCCACCTGGGTGTAGATCCCAGCGTAGACCGCCAGCATGCCAGGACCCATGGTAAGGGTCTGCCCAAGCATCCGAAACGACAACGTAATGGGCTCCCCAAATATTTCATCCACCACCTCAAGACAACAGAGGGTGGAGAGGAATTCGAGGGTGAGTTCGGCGTACCCATCATCCATAATGGAGAATAGGTTCTCCCATGAGCCCACCTCAAGAAGTCATCTTACTGCCGCGTCGAGGTCGATGGACTCAAGCTCCTAGAAAGAGACGAAATGAAAATTATGAAGCTCTTTCCCCAGCAAGGTTTCATACCTACCACGTTCCTCCCGTGCATCAAAGGTGAGCATCTCCGCAGTGGAGATTTCGGCCCTACGAGGAACAATAGCTCCAGAACCACGCACATTCCTTCAGAATTGCAGCTTTGTCCCCATGGCGAGCTTCATTCAAGTTTCAGAGAAGAATGGCGAGAAATTAGGTGGCAGAGATGAGGGGAACCGGCGATGGCGACAAGGGATCGTCAATGGAGACAATGCGGGAAGAACAAAGAACGAAATACCCTAAAAATGGATCGGGATGGCCAGCAGGAGTTTTAATCCGTCAAAAATGCCCGATCGTGCGACTTTGGCAGGCACACGATCCCCGATCGTGCGGTCTGTAAAATCACACTGTGCAAACTTTTGGTTCAAAGTTGTTGTACCCACAAAATGAAACATAAGTAGATGAATTACGAACGACATGATAGCAGAAATTCAGAGAGTCAACAACAACAGACTAAAACTTGAAAGCTAGACCTGGCAGTTCAAAAGCAACAACGCAATACGATTATAAAAAAAATAGATCTACTCCTACTCCTAGATAAGTACTAGGGTTACTGTCATCCCAGCACGACTTATTAAAAGAAATTGCCATATTAACTTATTGGCCTACGAAACAGGAAAGATACAAGCAACTGTTCTATTCTCCGCTTCGGTAGTGGGTACTGATACGGGGACAAGACAGTCCCCCCTCTACTAACATAATCATACATGCGCCTCACAGGTAGAAGGAAGAGGAAGTAGGAAGAAGACGAGGGATCCTCGCTCAACCCACCAAAGATATGCTTGCCGAGCACGGTTCCCTCAACAGGGAAGAGGTCAAAGTCCTCCAGGAGCACCCGTGAGAGCAAAACCAACATAGGCTTAGACAAATAAAGGTGATTAGGAACTGAAGAGTAGGAAAAACATAAATAATAGGAGCAAGGAGGAGTGGTCCCGGTCTCACTCCCATCAGGTTTTCTAGAAAACTTATTGCCCGCTGCACTAGAATCATTGTAGGCATAATATGAACCGCTAGGAGCATCAATGATGAGTTGGACCTTTTCCTCAGGTGCTGAGGTAGAGCTTTCATTACTAAAGAAAAAATCTTTCTCAGTGCCAATTGGCACATCATCGGGCTCCGTAGGCACATCCTGCACATCTAGAAATTCGACAATAAGAGCAGTCGATACATGCATACTAATACAAGAAAATATCTGAGTAGAAATAGGTCTCAAGATAGAGTCTGATAAGAAAGAAGAAATATTCTCAGAAACAGAATCCACAGGAAAGGATGGCACCATAGAGGAAGAGAAATCCAAGATGTCATCGCAGTGATCAATGGCGCTGCTAGAGGGCACATCCATTATGCTCCCATAAATACACCGGGGCACGACGTATATGTCATCAACGACGGAAGGGGTAGTGTGATAGGGGAATGGTGGAATGGTGACAAGAGCAGGCTCATCATCACCCTCCAGTTGCATTCTCCATATCTCACAGTCCTTCAATGCATGATCAAAACTCTGACAACACAAGCATTGCTTCCCGGTAGGTTTTGACCATGGAAAAGCCAAACCACCCGGCGTAGTCGATGCTCGCGAAGGGGCCACATAATTATAATACATAGGTTCATTGTATGAAGATCTAGATTCTCCATACGATGAACTATACAGATTATAATTATGGCTTCCTAAATAGCAATCATCGCTAGAATGATTAAACGATTTACACCATCTACATTGTTGATAGGCATACATAGTGGTGCAAAGAAGGATTCACCAATGATATAAGCAGGAGAAGAACTTAGTATGCATGCAAGAAATTTTAAAACAGAGGAATCCTGATTTTAAAAAATACATAAAATAGAAACAAGGAAAATTTACACGCACAAAATTGAAATAATTGCGAAATACAAATGGAAAGGAGCCTTATCTCTCGTCGCTCTCTCTCAAGCAACTCACACGACCGAAGTTCCCCGGCAACGATGCCAAAAACTTGATGTGCGAATCTCACACACCGCTATAAGCTGTGGTAAGACTGCGGCACGAAACGGCAGTGTACCAATCATTCAAGTAATATAAAATGGGAGTACATCCTCAAGTATCGATCACAAAGGAACACAGTAAGGTGGAGTTATCTATCGAGGAAGGACTTGAGATCGAAGTCCTTTAGGTCGGAATAATTACGGAAAGCTTGGTTTGGTTTGTGGAAAATAAAATAAAATAACCAACTCAACTACTCCTATGCAGGCCGCTATGCGCTGCTTCACCGGGCGGATGGAAAATATGCAGGCCGCTATGCACTGCTTCGCTAGGCGGATGGAGTGATTTGCACCGGCGGAATGAGGGTCGCAAGCAACTCGTCAACAAGCACGCTACTAGCAATTGCTAGTGTGACACACCATCGTGATGGGTAAATGGATGGTGGAATGGGGCGCTCCTCACTTGCATAGACCACAGAGAAAACTTCACATAGACATGAAATGTACTAAATAGCATAACAAGGTTTAGCACACATTATTCATACACACAAAGCATAAAGGAAAACAGTACTACAATATGAAGGGGGTGAGATTACAACCAAAGGGGCGGAGACTCATCGGAGGTTCACGGCCAGAATCTAGGGTTGTCAATCCTTGTCCAAGCCCGGGCTCCAACTGCCATCCGGGGTACGGAGAGGAGTTGTCACTTCCTTCTAGTTGACCCGTCTTCTCCGTCAATCATCTTCGATTCCGACCTCGCCGGAGAACTTCATATATGCAGCAAGAAATCCCTCAAAATGGAGCTTTGGAGGTGCATGAACAATGGAGGAGGCCAAGAGGATGCTCCGGCTATAGATTTGCAAGAGAATGGCAGTCGGAGATCCTCCCGAAGGTGGGCAGCAATGGAGAGACGAAAATGGCTAGCTGGTGCGGAAGAAACGATGCTCCCCCAAAAATGAATAATACTCCCTGGTCGACTGAACCTGTGCACTTAAATTGAGGCGTTAAATTATGAAACACACGATCAAAATGCACGACCGTGCATTTTGGGCCATGCGATTTACAGAGATAAACAGCGCCTGGAGCTACAGGAAGGTCGTGCATTTTGTTCACGCACGAGCGGAATTCTCATGCGCGACCAAAAACGCACGGGGTAAGACAGGCCGCAGATTTTACCTGCTTCCAGGTAGGTAGTGCGTTTTCCTTCACGCACGATTAGATTCAATCGTGCGTTAAGGAAAATGCATGATGAACATCATCACAAGCAGCTCTGAGTAAATCGCACAATCGCCTCGATCTTGCATCAACAATAATCGCACGGTCGTGCGATTTACCCAGACTGCAATGCTCAGCTCAAGGGCACAATCCACCTGCACACATTCAAAACTAAAGCTCCAACCACACAGGAAACAAGACTAACATCCACAATAATAGCAAGACAGACATGGAGAGCCCCCAAAGGCTTAACCCCAGCACAGAATGCACAATTGCCCACCCTAATAGGCAAAAAGAGTGCACTACATGTAAAATGATAACTAAAGTAAATATGAGTGTTTTAACGCTAAAAGGGCAGTGCACTAGTGAGAAAATAGGCCCAGATGAGTCCGAAAAACCCTATATAATCGGGACTCATCATGGACCCGTAGGTTAGAAGTGTAAGTATTCTAGACTGCACAATAGTAGACTCACACGCATTTCGCTTCCATTTCAGTCAATTATTGCAAAATTCCCCTACTTTTGCAAATACTGATGTTCGTCTATTAATTCTCCAGATACCGGAGTCCAGTAACGGGAGGTCATCCTCTAGGGACGAGTACCATCCTACTACTCCACCACCAGACCCGGTTGCTCTAGTTGTAATTCCTTTTACTGAGACTGACCTGGGACGGACGTTGACAGCACTGCTGGCCACCTTCCAGACGGCCATCTTACGGCCACCTCAGCAAACTACCGTGCCCACGAACCTTCTGACGACCTTCCAGGGGCTAAGGCCCCCTATCTTTCGAGGCACTGAATCTGCCATACAGGCAGAGGAGTGGGTAAAGAGAGTGGAGGAACTACTATTCGGTATGATGTGCCCCGCCATTGCCGCAGTGTCCTTAGTGGTGACGTTATTAGAGATCTATGCCCTAGACTGGTGGAGGGAAGCCAGCCGCTCCACTTTTAGAGGGCAACCACTTAGCACGATTCTCTAGGGAGAATTTTCTGAGGCCTTCCTGGAGCACTTCATCTCAGATGCTGACCGATTTGCACTCTAGGAGCAGTTCCTGCACATCCGTCAGGGAGAGAGGGCAGTGCCAGAATATTAACGTGAGTTCACCCACTTACCCAATTTGCGGTGGCACTAGAAACCAACGATAGAGACAAAGCCGTCGGGTTCTGCCGAGGACTGCGCGATGATCTACGTCAGGCCTTGATCATGATTTCACAGTCTACCTTCCACACGATTGCCACTCATGCTGCCGCATTAGAGATGGACCAACGGATGGTAGCCCAGCAATGGAGAGGACATGTGGAGCATCCCCTGACCCAGGGGTGAGAGATTGGGACTGCCCCTAGAAGGCAGGACCGAGATATGAGGCAGCGTCACCGCTGCCAGCCCTACAGGCAGGAAACTCAGCCTCGACAGGCACCTTTATCCCCAGCACCCCGACCAGCTCCAGTACCCCAAGCAGCTCCAACACCCCAGCCCGCACCAGCTGCCAGATGAGATGTTCCCTTTGCAGGGAATTGCTACCTCTGCCAGTAGCCTGGGCACATTAGAGCCTTTATCCCTCAGTCTATAGGAAGGCCAGGCTTAGGAGAAGTATAGGGAGCAGCAGAGAGAGGATGAGGATGAGGAGGTCGCAGAGGATGACCCGCAGGGAGGAGGGACCAAGCCAGAAAGGGTCGAGCAGCACCTCTTGAGGCATACGCACTAGACCTTCAGCACGGACCGACACCAGACGTAGTTATAGGTATATACTTTCGTTAGTGATGATATACTTGGATGATGTGATCTAATAGGAAACATATGATTTAGCCTTTGGTTTTGATAGTACTCCATTTGTATATCTATAAAAAACCTATGATCATAGTATATATATATGTTACCAGGTTTACTTTTGGTAGAAGGTCATCTTGCAAAAACACTATTCGATATCGGTGCCACCCATTCCTTCGTCCCTCGAGATTTCATCGCAAACAAAGAGAACATCGTTCAATCGTCTAGAATGTCAATACAAATACGACTCCCCGACGGGTCAGACATGATATCCACAGAAAAGTGCTCATTTCAAGCAATGCTGGGAGACATGGAGTTCGAAATCTTCGCAACTATTCTAGCAATAACAGGGTTCGACATCATCCTAGGAATGGACTGGTTGGGCGAGCACAACGCACAAATCAATTTCTCGACCCGAGAAATCAACCTCCAGAACCCAAATGGGCAATCTTTCACTCTAGCAGGTTTACCATCGGCCACTCACATCATTCCAACATCCGCACAAACTATCAAATCGGTCCGATGAAAGGACAAAATGTACCTAATCTACTTCGACATGGAAGACAAAATGCAAGTACTCACCAAGGTGCCCGTAATCTGAGACTTTTTAGAAGTCTTTCCCGAATCCCCTCCAGGGTTGCCCCCGCAGCGAGAAGTGGACTTCCAGATTGAACTTGCACACAGAGCTCGACCAGTGTCCCGAGTACCCAACCGGATGGCCCCAAAGGAACTAGCTGAGCTTAAGAGACAACTACAGGAGCTAATTGATGCAGGTTTCATTTGTCCAAGTACCTCACCCTGTGGAGCCCCTGTATTATTCATCAAAAAGAAGGATGGATCATTACGCATGTGCATCGATTATAGGGAACCAAATAAGCTTACCATTCGAAATGCTTATCCTCTACCCAGGATAGATGAGTTATTCGATCAATTGCAAGGCGCATCTATTTTCTCCAAGATGGATTTATGGTCTGGATATTACCAACTTCGGGTACGAGAGAAGGACATCCCCAAAATAGCATTTAACTCCCGCTATGGACTCTACGAGTTTATGGTGATGTCATTTGGGCTGACCAACGCCCCATCCGCCTTCATGGCCCTAATGAATAAGGTGTTTGAACCTTTCTTGGACCACTTTGTGATCGTCTTCATAGACGATATACTCATCTACTCGAGGAGCAAAGCAGACCATGCCAGGCAACTCCAAATGGTGCTACTTAAATTACGAGAACACTCACTCTTCGCAAAATTCAGTAAGTGCGAGTTCTGGATGGAGGGATTCGGGTTCCTCAGACACACAATCAATAAGAATGGGGTAGCGGTAGATCAGTCCAAAGTATAGGGGGTATGGAATTGGCCACCACTTAAGTCAGCGACAGATATCAGAAGCTTCCTTGGTCTCGCCGGATACTACCGAAAGTTTGTGGAAGGCTTTTCCAAGATCGCCTTACCCCTCATAACCCTCACCAAAAAGCACACAGTGTTCTAATGGACACCCAAATGTGAAGCAGCATTCGTGGAACAAAAGAACCATTTAACCTCTACTCCAATCCTTACACTCCCCTCGGGCACTGAGGTCTTCCAGATCTACACCGACGCATCGCTGAAAGGGTTAGGAGATGTACTAATGCAGCATGGCAGGGTAGTCGCCTACGCATCGGGGAAGTTAAAGCCTCACGAGCATAACTATATAACCCATGACTTAGAATTGGGTGTTGTGGTATTCGCATTAAAAATCTGGAGACATTATCTATACGGAATAAGATGTGAGATCTTCTCCGACCACAAAAGTATCAAGTACATCTTCACCAAGAAGGAGCTGAACCTCCGACAACACCGGTGGTTAGAAATTCTTTGTGATTACGACTTCGCCCTCCAATACCATCCCGGCAAAGACAACAAGTTTGCAGATGCCTTAAGTCGCCAGCCTCCAGTGTTCGGAAGTTGGCTAGAGATGATCCCCCAAGAATTGACCAAGTCATATGGACTACCAACCCCAGCTATATTGGATGGAGATACAATGTGATATTAGGGACAGGAAATGAGAGGCACAGAAGGTCGACCCAGAAGCGGCTCCAATCATCCAGACCCTGCAGGAAGGCACGTAAGAAGACTTCAACTTGTACGATGGTATCGAATAGTATAACCACCGCATATTCATCCCTTCCACCAAAGGGATCTGAGAAGAAATGCTTCGCGAAGCACACCAATCGAGGTACTCTATTCACCCAAGAGTGGTAAAAATGTATGCAGATTTACGAAGAACACTGTACTGGACAGGTATGAAAAGGGACGTCACCAATTATGTGGCACACTACTAGACCTGTCAAATGGTCAAGGAAGAATGTTGTAGTCCAGGAGTCTTACTACAGCCTCTACCCATACCAAAATGGAAGTTTGAGGATATATCTATGGATTTTGTCCATGTTATGCCCCGATATCATGTACGGAATGACTCAATATGGGTTGTGGTGGATCGCCTCACAAATGTGGCTCGTTTCATCCCGAACCGACAAGGCGATGGTATCGATATCCTAGCCCGACTTTTCATAGAGCGGGTGGTTCGATTTCATGGAGTACCCAAGTTAATAGTATCTGATCGTGACGGACGTTTTACTTTTAAGGAATGGAGAAGAGGGCAAGCTTATTTGGGGACCAAATTAGCTTTCAGCACCGCTTTCCACCCTCAAACAGACGGGCAGATGGAAAGGACAAATCAGAAAATGGAGGACCTTCTTTGACTGTGCATAGTAGAACACAACGAACCTTGGGAGCAGGTGCTACCCTTGGTGGAATTTTCATATAACAACAGTTTTCAGGAAAGTATTAAGATGGCCCCATACGAGGCTCTGTATGGGAGACGTTGCCGAACACCGCTGTCATGGGCACAGGATGAGGACCCAGAAGCGTTAGGAGTCACCTACATAGATGACACCAGGACGTCAATAAGGTTAATCTGAGATCGAATGCAAGAAGCGCAGAGCCGCCAAGCAAAATATTATGATGTGTGCCATCAACCGGTGGAATTCAACGTAGGGGATTTGGTATTCCTAAAGATTAAACCAATGCACGGGATCTCCTGGATAAAGAAGCAAAAAAAGTTGGATCCTCGCTATCTAGGCCCATATCAGGTTATAGAATGAATAGGCCCCGTAGCATACCAATTAGCCTTGCCAACCGAATTGGGAAACCTCCACGACGTGTTTCACATCTCCTCATTAAGATGAGTTCTTCGACAACCGAATCAACATCTTCCTGCACCCCCAATGCCGATACAATCTGACAGATCCATTCAGCTCGAGCCAGTGAAAATAGTGGATCCAAGGTCTAGGAACTACGAAGCAAAACCATCACGATGGTCAAAGTCCTAGGGTCAAACTGCGGACAAAATGAGTTTACGTGGGAACCGGAAACACCTGTTCGAGAAAGATACCCAACACTCTTCCCTCAAGTATGTCTTATAAAACCCCCTATTTTAAGAAATTTCCGAGGACAAAAATCCTTTTATTTTTATTGGATTGTAACATCCCAACTTTTATTGGGTCACTAAACCCTAGCGGACCCAATAAAAGTGACCCCAAAAGATAGAAAGTGACTCGAATAGGGGATATTGTGCTAGGAAACTCCAAATCGACTTCCGTCAGTTCCGTTAGGATCGTATGACCAATACGAGCGCAACGGAACTCGTTCCATTCCGATCGAGGTCGTTTAGGGAAAACAAACATTTTGAGTATCGTAGAGCGCCACAACCACACCGTTGTGGAATAGTGACCATACGTACTCCAAATTGACTTTCGTCAGCTCTGTTAGACTCGTATGACTAATATGAGCGCAACAGAACTCGTTCCATTCCAATTTGAGGTTGTTTAGTGAAAACAACCATTTTGAGTATCGTAGTGCGTCACAACCACACTGTTGTGGAATAGTGACCATACGTACTTCGAATTGACTTCCGTCAGTTTCGTTAGACTCATATAATCAATACGAGCGGAACAGAACTCGTTCCATTCCGATCTGAGGTTGTTTAAGGAAAACAATCATTTTCAGCATCGTAGCACGTCACAACCACACTGTTGTGGAATAGTGACCATACATACTCCGAATTGACTTCTGTCAGTTTCGTTAGGCTCGTATGACCAATACGAGCGCAACAGAACTCGTTCCATTCTGATCCAAGGTCGTTTAGGGAAAATGCCCACTTTGAGTATTGTAGCGCATCACAACCACACCATTGTAGAAAAGTGACCATACACACTCTGAATCGACTTCTGTCAGTTCCTTTGGACTCGTACAGGCAATACGAGCACAAGAAGACTTGCTGCATTCTAATCGGAGCTAATATGAGGAATATGTCTGTTTTAGATTTTATAGACCTTCACGACACACTTTTCAAAATATTAAACGAACGAACTCGGAATCAGTCTCAGTCAGTCTCAGTGGACTCCTAAATTCAAAATAAGACCAACAAAGTTCGATGTAACCAATTCCGACGTCGGAAAGTCAAACCACGGTCAATTCAAGCTTTATGTCACACCAAAAAGCGTACATGCACCCGTGTTGATGTGACACCCCAATAATGATGAGTTAATACCCGAACATTGACCATCCATACGACGAGATGGACCCACTTGGACTTTTACCAACATGGGGGCCCCACCCTAGGTTTGACTTCGGTCAAACACCCCAAATATTCATTGTTGGAATTCCTCCAAGAAGGAGCTCACCACCTCACCCCCCCCCCCCCCCCCCTCTCCACCATGGAGGGGCTGCCCTTGTTCCAAGAGAGTGGCCAGGTGGCCTTGACAGAATGGAGGGAGTGGGAAGAAAATATCTTCCCCCACTCCCACACCCCTCCCTTTAGTCCCACATCGGGAGAAAGGGAGGGAGGGCCCCCTCCCTCCCTATAAAGAGATCCTTCCCACTCCTCTGAGCACACCCCCTCCCAGCCAGCCTCCCCCTGCCCAAGCCCCCACCTCGCCAGAAAGTTTCTCCCGAGCCCTCCACCGCCGCCACCAATGGCTTACCTTCCGACCACCTCCAGAGCCCCCCACGTCAGGTGGATACCTTCCCCTCTTCCTTCCCACTCCTCCGATCACTTCTTGCCTCCCCCCCACCCCTCGTCGGAGCACCGCCAGTGCCACCCGATCCATGCCCAAGCTTGGGTGGTGGCTCGGCCGTGTGAGCCTCACCCCAGCGTCGTTGGTGGCACTGTGGGAGCAGGGCCCCACCCGGGGACCCCTGCTCCGGCGAAGGGAGGCGCCAGGGCCGCCTGAGATCGCATCTCCGATGTCCCCCGCAAGCTTACCCCCCTCTCTGTTTTTCCTGTACCGCTTCGGCGGCCTTCCTCGGTGGCGGCCAACGGCGCTTGGCCGCCGGACCACCCCCGGAGACATGACCCACAGCCGGTGGCCCGGTCGGAGTGGTGGGAGGTCCCTCTGGAGAGAGCGGTGGTGCGACATCGGCCATTATGGCCCATGCAGGCCGCACCACCCGCCCCCTCCTCCTTATAAAAAATCTGGCAGTGGTCGGCGGTGCCAGGCCGCCGGATTGTTCGCCAACCGCCGATGCATCAACCGGGGGAGGCGCTGGCACGGGTGGCCGCTGCCCAGCAGTGGCAGCGGCTGCTGCTTTTATCGCAGGTAGAAACAGTGGCCATCCGATCTCCATGATGAGATCTGACGGCCTAGGAAACCTAGTCCCCCCTGCATGTTATTACACGCCCCCACAGCGGATCTGCTCTAAATCCGCTGTGGGGATCGAAGGACGGCGCGCCATCCGACTCTCCCACTCTCCTCAATTTTCTCTATCTGCACCCCACCTCCCTTTTTCTTCCTGCTTTTTGTAAAGCAAATCTAGGCTACTAGGGGAAATGTGTTGAACATAAAAAATGCCCTTATTAAGAGAGCTAACCTCAAGAAAATTTTTTGGAAATTTTTGAAAATGGTTTGCTATTTTTTAAAGGCCTTGGCAAGACTTAATTGAAGGAATTAAATGTCCAAAGCGCTTTGGAAAATTCATGAAAAATTATAGGCTCAATGTTAGGACTCTTAAAAACACTATCAAAGTTTGGGATTTGTATCAACTGATTTGATGAATTTATGAACCAAAATATGATTTCTTCGGGCAAAATAAAACCCCAAAATAGGCTGGGAAATATTGGGACAATTGGTGGGCCCTTAACACATTATTGTGAATATACTATAAAATTATGGGGGTCATTCGGAGATAAATGGCGGGCTCGCCAATTTTTTTAGAAAACGATCGGAATTTACAGTATTGAGATGCGTTTAGGATAATTCCCAGACATGGGAATTCATCAATTTGAGGAAACCAAGAAGAACCTAATAAAACGATGTTTAAAAAGGTGTAATTAACATCCTTCATCGGACTATAACTAAGAAAGATAGAACTGGGAAGAAACCCCTATGAACGGGGATAGAACAGAACTTTCCTCCTATGAACGAAGATAAAACTGAAGCCTCCTGATTACGGAGTGATGGACTACTAACCCTCTTTATTTACTTTATTGAGATTTATGGTTCTCCAGTCTCGCACTGGTCAATTATTTACTGCTTTATTTAGTCCTTTCAGTACTCCAGTCTCGCATTCGCCAGTTATTTACTTCTTTATTTAGTCCTTTCAGTACCCCAGTCTCGCACTGGTAAGTTATTTACTGCTTTTATTTAGTCTTTTCAGTACTCCAGTCTCACACTAGTCAATTATTTACTTCCTTTATTTAAGTCCTTTCAGTACTCCAGTCTCCCACTGGTTAGTTATTTGCTACTTTTATTCGTCCTTTCAGTACTCCAATCTCGTACTGGTCAGATAGTTACTTCTTTTTAGTCTCGTCAATAATCCATTCTCATACTGGTCTAGTTATTTTGGCCTTTTGCTTTCAGCCTTCCTTTCAAGTACTTTATTTAGCACCGCAACTCCAAAGTTTATTTCAAACCATAACCATCGTGCTTTTACCTACGATGCACCCAGGTTCTGGTCTAGCAGATGACTTTTCTGCTTGGTTAGGCCTTAGTTGGGGATAACCGCGAGTTGAGTATCTCCTCCAGGGTTAGCCCCAAATAATGTGCCCCCACTCCCGTTGCGCCTCCCAGTCATAAGTTGAGTAACCAGTCGAGTCAAGAAAGCCACGGCAGACCTAAAGTTTATGTCACCGTTTTCTTAAAAATGTTTTGTAACATGTTTTCTATAAAAGTGGTGGGTCAGTCACGCCCGCAGGCCGTTCGTACTGGTGCTGGAGAGTTGACGACTCATGGCGACAGGGAGATGTGCACTGTGGGTTATCACCACTTCGACCCGCTGATTTGCCTCCACTGATCGACCAAAATCTCGGATTCGCCGGATGTCGCTCACATCCAAGTAGTACACCAAGTTGTACGGGAGGGCCTGGGTGATACGGTACGACTACACTCATAAGTGGCAGGACTTGTCATTGTCACCGACGGCCACATCGGTGAGGCCCGCGGGGTTCGCTACCCTGCTGGAAGGAAAACGGTCCAATCTATGTCGACATGGGGTTTTGTGACCGGGTTTGAACACCCACGGTGTGTGTGCATGTTATGACTAGTAATGATAATGAAGTTATAAACTGCGTATCTCATATATATAGTGGTTAGTTTTATTATGAGGCCCAATATATATATACATGCTACTAACATTTCTTGCTTCAGCTATCTATTTTTGGTGCTTAAGCTCGTCCCCAGAATACGGATCCGGGGAGGAGATGTGTTTCCACTTAGCTCTGTGACAAATGATTGTTTTTTATGACCATTCATAGGAGATGGGGCAGCGCAAAGCCCTCACACCGCTTGATGGCTTACTAGCTCTCGAGATTGCCCGATCAGACACTCCAGCCTCACCCCCATCTTCCGTGACGTGAGTCTTGAGTATAGGGCTAAATACGGAGTGTATAAGTTGTAGTAGTTACTTTTAACCCACAGGGTCATTCATGTAAACAGTAGACTACGGTCTTTTTGCTTATATATATATGGCTTGTTAGACTTTTCTTAAGATTGCTTCCGCAATGTGACTCTGATGTGATGTGTTGATTCTTGTGCCTGACATGGCGACCGCTCAGTGCTTGAGAGGGTGGGCCATTACCACCCAGGAAGCACTAAGTATCCACCTTGGGCAGTAAGATCCCCTCACCCCGACCTGGGTTAAGTGTTGGGGGGAGGGGTCTTACAGTACTACCACTGGCAGTAATGACTACAAGCTCTAGTTAATCAGCCTGAAACTCACTCTGTGCTAACGCCACATGGTAGCTATATAGCTGGCAGTAGCTTTGTGCTACAGAAATATTAATTATCTTCAAGCATTGGGAAACTGGGGTGTTATAATTATCTCATGCAGTTTCCTCTTCATTACATTTTTTAATATCCAAAATTTTGTTGTACTTGTCTAGTATACCATCCAACTCATTTTTGATTTA
The DNA here is from genome assembly GCA_033032865.1 of Dactylorhiza incarnata. Lineage (NCBI taxonomy): Eukaryota > Viridiplantae > Streptophyta > Magnoliopsida > Asparagales > Orchidaceae > Dactylorhiza > Dactylorhiza incarnata. The sequence continues at coordinate 18,030,222 of JAWHQI010000001.1, read as the reverse complement.
ATTACTGACTCATTCTTTTCCTTCACCTTCATAGACCCTAGTGGTGGTGAACGTAGATATAATTGTTTCCCATATTTGTGTATCATTCATAATATGAATACACTTGGTTTTTTGATGTATGTGACCAACTAATCTACACACGATAAACTCATTGTTATTATTATTTTAAGCAAGCAATCAACCATATTCGAACATCCACTTTTAACAAATTCCTCTTCCTTCTTAATAAATTCTATAGCTGCAATTTATATAGAACCTGGTAGACCAGTGTACAATGATTCTTTGAATCATGTTACTACATTTATTAAATTTTGACCAAACGATCTTTTAATTTCAATGTGCGGATGTTTATTATTTGGTCAAAGTTTTTCCAAACACTTGTCAAATTTTCAATGGACACTTCAAAAGCATTTAAATTGACTATGCCCACTCTCTAACGGTTAGTAATTAAATTATCGAAATGCAAATATTTCTCCACCCAAGCAGAAATAAAGAACTCCTTATAGGCTCTAATCATGTTATCACCACATAACGAAGTACTTCTGGATATTCTTCAATGTATTAAGAACTCATTCTAGGCATAACCCCTGCAACATACATCTCTTCATCAATCTTTTCCTCATTCTATTCAGGCCACTCATGTAACCCATTATTCGTAATGAGTAGATTTAATATTAATGATTGAATCTCTTATCACATTACACCCTTACCCATCCAATCAGGTCACTAGAGAAAATCTTAATGCACAACCATAATAAGACCAATACGTGTTTGTAACTTAATAGCATATTCTGCTAACTCAAGACATGTAACATCCCGTTTCATGCTAGACCCCTCAGAGACATTTTGACATCCCAGTTTTGGGCTTTCCAGTGCGTGCTCGGATTTGGATTAATTGGGGGAGATGAATAACAATATTGCTGTAGGAAATTTGGGAATGGAATAACAATATTGTCGTAGGAAATTTGGGAATGGAATAACAATTTTGATGTAATAACAATGTTATATTTTTAGGATTTCGTTCGACGAACGTCGAAGGACAGCTTCGTTCGACGAATGTCGAAGGCAGCTTCGTTCGACGAACGTCGAAGGGCAGTCCCGTTCGACGAAAGTCGAAGGGGAGCAGCGTTAGACGAATTATCTAATTCCTGCGTTCGACTAAATTATAAGGGGCAGCATTCGACGAAAATATTGCAGAGCTGCGATCGAAGAAGTTTGCCTATCGAACGGCGTTCGACGAAATATCGTCGAATGGCGTTCGACGAAATATCGTCGAACGGCGTTCGATGATATATATTCTTTTAGCGGTAGACGAATTAGCAGTCGAACGGCGATTGACGAATTCAAGCGCTCGACGAAATATGTTCTTTCAGCGGTCGACGAATCTGGGCATTTTTCTTCCCGTCGCCCGATAAAGCCTGAATACTTATATTTTAGGCTAGAAGTGGAATTAAAAGTCAATAGATGGCTGGCACAAGTCTTGGAACTTGGAGATTGCATTAAATGCTCATTAATGTTCTGTCTCTCTCTCTCTTCTCTCTTAACAAAAGAGCTGCTGGTCTGATTACCCGATAGGTCTTGTTCTTCTTATCTTCGTCTTCCTCTTCCTCTTCTCCTTCTTCTTCCTCTCACTTCAGGGAAATTAGTTGGGAGAAACTTTGGAGGTGCAAAGCTAAGAGGGAGATTTGGAGCTTGGCCAACCACCACCCATGCTTCCATCAAAAGGAGCTCCAACCATGGCCGTAAAATCAGGTGACTTCCTCCCCTCTCCCTTGGTGCTAGCCTCCTAGATCACAATAGGAGAGATGAAGGCTCAAGAGAGCTTCTCGTGTGAGCTTTAATGGAGTTTCCTTAGGAAGACCAAGCCGGAACCTCAAATTTAGAGCATCGTTCGCCGCAAGGTTTTAGGAATCATTTCTTCTCTTCAAGAAGAAGAGATGGGATTTGATTTGGGGCAAACCCATGGTCGTTGAGGGAGAGTGAGGGGAATGTCATTTAGGGTTTTAACCTAACCCCTGTTTGGGAAAGTTGATGAATAGCCCTCTATTTATTAGGGTTGTTAATTATATATTTGTGCGATAAATGTGATGACAACCCCCCCCCCCCCCCTGCTAAAGAATTTTTCAATTTATAATTTTGCACTTGGCTATTAAGGAAAACTGTGCGCAGCTGGGTTCAAGCCAATTTTTAGGCTTGATCCCATTGGATTTAGACTTCGGGCTCAACATGGAAGTTGTAGCCCTCGAAAAGAGCTTTCCAACGATAGGTTACCCGTTTTCTGAAGTAACCTGTAGCTCCCTAAAGGTCCAGTCGAGTGGACTGTCCAGAAAGCTGGAATGGGTTTAGTGCATGTTGTTTTTGCTGTCCAGATTTCTGCAGTTGACATCATAGCAGATTTTTGGTAGGACCCACTTAGATTTGGGTTTAGGACTCAACAGGAATATTGTAGCCCTTGATGTTAGCTTTCCAAATTGGGGTGGATCATAATGTTTGGACATCTCTAGCTCCCAGAAATCCAGTTTTAGTAAACTGTGTCATAACACTTCCGATCTCAGTATTTTGTGGATCTCTTATTATATTGGTTGGATGCTCATAAAAATTGGTGGAGACATAGGTGATAACCATATGTACATCCCTGTTGAAATTCAATATTTGTGATTAAGTAGTATTAAAGTTATTGCCGTGTTATTTCTTAACTTGAAGGGGATATAAATGCTGAATGTGAAGCCTATTTGGGCCGGAATTTTGTATGAATCATGTATATGCTAGCTTTGGCTTGTGATAATGATTTCAGATTTATTTCTGTTAAGATGACCCCTTGAATGAACCTTCAATTGTAGATGTATGTGGAATCGTAAAAAGGACATGTATGAATTAACATTCATATCACTTGATAATCTATTGGATGATGTAGATTGGTGATAACCTCCCCATAAGCTTGATAGCTTTAATCGTGTTGAATAACGTTGTGATTTGTACTTAAGACGATTGAATATTGGTGATATGTTGGGGATTACATGTTTAGTAAAATATGAATATGACACCGTACACAAGTAGTCCTACAGATTTTCGTAGAGTAGTTTCCATGATATACACTCGTCACCGCAAAAGAGTTAGGATAACTTGGTATGGTTATCATTGATGGCATGGGGTGGATTATAAGGTATGGTTATATATTGCGGTGAAATGTTAAGGACCCTGTTGTTGGGGGCCTTGGATGCTAGTTAGCATCAGTTGACTGATATGATGTGAAAGGTAAGAAGGCTCCTTTTGTGAGTCCTTGAGTGCTTGATAGCATGGGTGTGCATGGGAATTGTAACACCCTCCCTGTTACATAGAATATAGCAGTAGGTCCGGCCGGGACCCCACGCCATATTAAACGAACAGAAGAGCGTGTTACATTATTAGTGTTAAACAGTTAATACCAACCATCTCAGCACACAGAGTCACACAACGGAAGCATTTTATTTCAATTAAAACCAGTATACACATTGTCCACAATAACTACTAGGAATGAAAGACATAACAAGTTCTTTACAATGTTTGTTTGCATAACAAAAGTGGTTTCCAAACATCGGCGCGCAGGCCGGCCACACATGTAAACAGTAAACAAAAGCTTTGGCCTTCGAGGGCCAGTACAGCACAGCAGCAGGGGCTTCAGCCCGCTATTTCCCGCTAGTCTCGCCAGGACCTGTATAAACAAATCCACCGAGCGGTGGGAAAACAAGTAACTGGTCAGCTTTAGCTGACCAAGATTTATAACGACCCTACCCCATGCTCGGGGCGGCGGTGCTCCTTCCCTGCAGGCAAGCAACAACAGTATATATATCACAGGTGCTTCTAAGCACCGCATAGAAGCATTCATTTTCATTGAGAGCGATGCGTTTATCGACAAGTACTTTTTCAACTCGGATATAGCCTTACTCGCTTTGTGCACTCACGGCACGCAATCAACGAGTCCTTTTTCAACTCGGATTCTCACTATGAGCTGACTCTCATCAAGGATGGCCGGCCTTGATGAGTCTAGTCCCAAACGGCATATCGTGACCCGAGGTTGCAATCCTCTTCATAATAGCTAAAGGTGGGGTTTCGGTTCCGCCAGATGCCCGCGCTCATAATATTAGGGATAACATCAACCAAAAATGGGTACAGCTTTCCCTAGCCCGCTCTTGACTCGTAAGGTCAATGAAGCAAGGTACGCGGTCCTTCAGCTTCTGCTGCTCAACCCAGTTCATGCGCATAGGCTTCACAGGCTTTCACACAACTCACTGGGAGCTACCGCCGGCGTTAGCGCTAACGCCCGGCGCTACTGACAGAACTCAGTTCTGCTACTCTTTTCCGGGTACTTCTGGGAAACACCTCCAGATCTCTTTTGCAGTACGAAACAGTACATAACACCCGAAAAACACAGCATAGATCACGAAGTCTTCTCTGGAGTGCAAATAGCATATCAACATCACCAATCCAGACCAACCTGTCCAGATGGGCTTCACACAGCATGCCTATGCCCGTACTTTGATTCCAGGCTCTATTTGCGATTTCTACGGGGATAACATCGACCCGTCGGCAGAAATCTATTCACTTGCTAGTGGAAATCTGCCTACTACTATGCAAATCAAAGGACGAACGTGTCCAAAGATGAGGGAGGAGAATTGTTACCCTTGGCGCTCGTTTTGGTGCCATAGAACTGAGAGGAAATTAGTTGGAATCCCTTATCAACGATGGCACAAGCGCCCAAGAACTCCTTCACGGATTTGCCCTTGGCACAACAACCTTCAACGGACTTCCTTCTCTGCTCAGTGCTCTCAGAATGGCAGAAGATTCATAGAAAATGAGAAGGAAAGTCAAAGTTGAGTGTTTATATAATTTTCCGCTACCGCCGACGCTAGCCACTAGCGCCTGGCGCTATCTCAGAGTCGGTACCGCTCTACCGCTTAAGGATTTTACGAGAAATCGCTACCGCTAGCGCTAGCGCTACCGCCTGCGCTATCTGTATTTGCCAAACTTCTCGCGAAATGCCACGCTCCTCGAGAAAGAACACACTTCTCGGAAAAACACTACCGTCAGCGCTATTGCTAGCGCCTGGCGTTAGCTCATTTGTTTCAGCATGCTCCATTTCTCGGGAGCCCTCGAGAACTAAACAGGTTTTGCGGGAAATGCACTACCTCGGCGCTATCGCTAGCGCCTGGCGCTAGCTCTTTCGCTTCAGCACATTTCCACTTTCGTTGCACATGAAACTTGGGGTCTTACAATTCTCCCCTCCTTAAAGAAATATCGTCTCGAAATTTAAACAGTGCAAAGAACAACAAAATACAAAACAGAATTTGTACCTTAACGTAACAGTTCAAGGAACTCATCTCGCATGGTTTGCTCCCGTTCCCACGAAAGCTCCTCACGACCGCAATTGTTACAGCGGACTTTGACCATTCGGATCATTTTGTTCCGCAACTTCCTGACATCAGTGTCTTCGATGCAAACAGGCGTGACTAACGTCTTTAGCTCATCATCGACTGACACTTGATTCTTTACCAGGACCTGGCTAGGCTCTAGCACAGCTTTCCGTAACACAGATATGTAGAACACATCATGCAGTCCGCTCAGCTCTGTCGAAAGAGCGAGCCGATAGGCAGCTTCTCCAACACGATCCAGAATCTCAAACGGTCCAAGGTACCTCAGACTCAGCTTTTTCAAGCGCCGAATCCTGGACACACCCTTGAAAGGCTTGATCTTTAGATAAACCCAGTCGCCTACGGCGAACTCGACGTTTCTGTGCTTGGCATTATAGTATTTCGCCTGCCTATCTTGTGTAATCAACAATCTCTCCCAGATTGTTTGAATGGCCGAATTTGCATCTTCGACTTCCTTTCGCTTAAACAGCTTCGTTTCACCTGTCTCCGCCCAGGCTAAGGGAGTGCGGCAAGCTCTACCATAGAGGGCCTCGAAGGGCGCCATCTTTATACTTTCCTGATAGCTGTTATTATAAGCGAACTCGATCATAAAAAGATGATCTTCCCACTTCTTACCGAAATCTAGGACGCACATATGGAGCATATCCTCCAGTGTTCTGTTCGTACGTTCAGTCTGCCCATCCGTTTGAGGGTGGAAGGCAGTATTAAACTTCAATTTTGTCCCCAACAACTGGTGGATTAGCTTCCAATCCTTCGAAGTGAAGCGCCCATCTCGATCACTGACGATGCTACGGGGTACACCGTGCAATCGTACAATGCTATCAACATAAAGTTTTGCCAACTTTTCTACTGCATCGTCTCGTCGGTTCGGAATAAAGTGGGCTACTTTCGTCAAGCGATCCACGATCACCCAAATAGCATCATTCCCACTCTGTGATCTCGGCAAACCGTGCACGAAATCCATAGAAATATCATCAAATTTCCATTCTGGTACTGGCAACGACTTCAGGAAACCTCCAGGTTTCTGACATTCCGCCTTCACAAGTGCACAAGTTTTGCATTTTTCCACGTATAAGGCGATGTCTTTCTTTAGGCCTGGCCACCAAAACAGCTTCTTCAAGTCTTGGTACATTTTTGTGCTCCCTGGGTGAATTGAGTACTTTGTAAAGTGTGCTTCGTACATCAATTCTTCCCGTAATTTACCCACGTTTGGGACGCACAATCGACCGTCTCTCCACAATAGACCGTCGTCTAACACAAACTCTGCAGCAGTCCCAACTTCAGACTCTGCCAAATAGCGTTGCATGCTCGAATCAAGCTCCAGGGCTTGTCGTATTCTGTCCGCGAGGTCATATTGCACCTCCGTCCAGTTTAAGCACGCATTCACACTAGAACACTTCTCCACACAGGAGATCTCCAAGGCTTCCAATTCATTGATCAGACGTGGATCATACATCTGAATCCAGTTGGCCTGTGCAGAAGCCCTCCGGCTCAAAGCATCTGCGACGACATTTCCCTTCCCGGGAGTATAGTGTATTTCGAAAGTGTAGTCCCCCAGGAACTCCATCCACCTTCGCTGTCGCATATTGAGCTCTTTCTGATTTAGCAGATATTTTAGGCTCTTATGGTCCGTAAAGATGCCAACCTTCACGCCATACAAGTAGTGTCGCCACAATTTCAGAGCGAAGATCACGGCCGCCAACTCCAAGTCGTGGACCGGGTAATTCCGCTCATGCACTTTCAACTGGCGAGAACCATAAGGTATCACATGACCATGCTGAAGAAGTACGCAGCCTAAGCCGCTCCCTGACGCATCGCTGTATATTTCATAGCCTTCCGTACCATATGACAAACACAAAATCGGTGCCGTGGTCAGACGACTCTTTAATTCGTCAAAAGCTCATGCACACGCTGGTGACCAAACAAACTTCTGATCCTTCCTTGTCAAGGTGGTGAGAGGCAGAGCGATCCGCGAAAAGTTCTCCACGAAGCGCCGATAGTAGCCGGCAAGTCCAAGGAAACTCCTGACTTCCGCTACTGTTGCCAAAACGGGCCACTTATGGATTGCATTGATCTTTGTCGGATCCACCGCGATACCCTCGCCACTAACAACATGACCAAGGAATGCTACTGAAGTAAGCCAAAACTCGCACTTGGAGAACTTGGCATACAGCTGACTCCGTCGCAGGGTCTCCAAAACTTCGCGCAAATGAATTGCGTGTTCTTCTTCAGACTGAGAGTACACCAAGATATCGTCAATGAAGACGATGACGAATCGATCCAGGTACTCTCGAAAGGTCCTATTCATCAGATCCATAAACACTGACGGCGCATTCATCAGTCCAAACGGCATGACTGTAAACTCGTAGTGCCCATAGCGGGTACTAAATGCCGTCTTGGGGATATCACAATCCCGTATTCGCAACTGGTAGTAGCCAGACTTAAGATCCTGTTTTGAATACACCGACAAACATACTAGCTGATCAAACAAGTCATCGATTCGAGGGATCGGATACTTGTTCTTCTCGGTCATCTTGTTCAATTCACGGTAGTCAATAGAGACGTAGGCTTCCGTCCTTCTTCTTCACAAAAAGGACCGGAGCACCCCAAGGTGATGAACTTGGGCGTATATAACCTTGCTCTAGCAACTCCTGTAACTGAACCTTCAACTCTGTCATTTCCTTTGGCGCAATTCGATACGGAGAGCGGGACACAGGTTTGGCACCTGGCACCAGCTCTATAGTGAAGTCTATCTCTCGCTGAGGTGGAGCCCCAGGAAGATCTTTCGGAAACGCATCAGGATACTCCGAGACAACAGGAACGTCACCCAGATTGGGCTAAGGCTTTGCAGCCCCAACTAGCACAAAACACAGTTCTGCGCCTTGTGGAACGGCCTTGACGACTTGGATAGCAGACATCAGCGTCTTGCTCGACCCATGCAAACTGGAAAACATAGTCGCACGTTTGGTATTCCGCCCCCAGTGTGACCTCCTTAGAAGTGCAATCAATGTAGGCATGTTGCGCTAACAGCCAGTCCATACCAAAGATCACATCGAACTCCGAAAGTGGCAGTATCAGTGCTTCCAAATCAAAATCTTGACTTCCTATTCGCACCTTTACAACACAGCCTCGATCCGCACGCATCGAGTAGCCATTGGGTAGCATCACATCTAATCGTTCTTTTCTTAATGACGAAGGCACTCCAAGTTGTTGTATGAAGGCCTCCGATAGAAATGAATGTGAAGCACCCGTATCAAAAAGTGCTCTCGTCGGAGAGTTAAAGATTAGGACAAAGCCTAATACACAAACGGTTACAAGCAATGCACAAGGTATTAGTATAAAAAGCAACAAAAGTTGTATACTAACGCATACCTGTCACCACATCGCTTTGTTTGATGGCCTCCTGCTGGCCAAGATTGTACACTCTAGGCTGGGCTGGAGCAGCATGGGATGCGGTTGACTCCGCTGCCTTCCCTTTCTCTGCCGCATAAGCCGCAGCCGCCTTCTTGCCTCTACGACATTCTCGGGCTATATGACTCGGCTTACCACAGTTATAACAAGTGAATGGGCCTCGCCCAGTTGTCATACCCGAGGCCGCAGATTGAGCTGACCCTGAAGGTCACGCTTTGTTCTTCCACTTGCCTCTCCCAGACTTCGCAGAGCTCGGTACTTTGAACTCTGGCTTTACAACTGCTAGCTCCTTCCTGGTCTGGGACCGCTTCATATCCTTTTCTAAGGAACGAGCCGTATTAACCAGGGTCATAAACCCCTGTGTCATTGCCCCCGACAGAAGGAACCACAACTCTTCTCGCAGACCTTCATAGAACCGATTTGTCTTCCGAGCTTCATCCGCAAAGGTCGCTCCTGCGTATCTCCCCAACCGTGTAAACTCATGGAGGTAATCATCGATCATGCGATCACCTTGAGTCAGGCGGTTGAACTGGTTCTCCATCTCAATTTGCTGAGCAGGTGGGAGATACCTCGCTAAGAATAATCTCGAAAATTCGTCAAACGAGATGTCCACCAGCTGCCTTCCTGCCAAGTGATGTAGCTCTATCTCATCCCACCATAACTGCGCCTCCCCATCCAGTAGGAATGTTGCTAAGGTAACCTTCTGGCCTTCCTCCGTGTCAGTGGCTTTCAAGGTCTTGCGCACCTTTGATAGCCAATCTTCAGCTTGCGTCGAGGTTCCTGCCCCCGTGAACGTAGGAGGATGGAAACTCAGAAAATACTGTAGTTGTTGGTCTGGAGCTCTTCGTGCCCGCATCGGCACTGGCCTTTCAATCACAGGTTCAGCTGCCGCAACCAGCACTGGAGCCACTACAGGAGTAGGAGGCTGTCCAGGGACATGCCCTCCAGGTTGCGCAGTGAACATTGCAAACACTGCTTCGGCTATCATCCTTACTGTCTCAGTAGAAGGAGGAGTCGGCACCGCAGTTGGTGCACTACTGGCAGTCGAACGCGGGGGTCGAGATGGCCCCGCTCCACTCCCAGTCACCTATATATGTGCCCAAAACACAATTAACGACTAAGAGATAGCATGGATCACTAGAGGAACACAAAAGTTCCATCCCAATGCTACACACCTACATGTAATTCATTCCTAAAGTGGACAATTACTGGATATTTACATGAGTTAATGGCGATGCACACACGTGCTAACCACACCTTAAAAGAATTCGACCACGAATTCAGACGGAAAGGGAACGAGACCCGTAGCTGATACCAATTTGTAACGCCCTCCCTGTTACATAGAATATAGCAGTAGGTCCGGCCGGGACCCCACGCCATATTAAATGAACAGAAGAGCGCGTTACGTAATTAGCGTTAAACAGTTAATACCAACCATCTCAGCACACAGAGTCACACAACGGAAGCATTTTATTTCAATTAAAACCAGTATACACATTGTCCACAATAACTACTAGGAATGAAAGACATAACAAGTTCTTTACAATGTTTGTTTGCATAACAAAAGTGGTTTCCAAACATCGGCGCGCAGGCCGGCCACACATGTAAACAGTAAACTAAAGCTTTGGCCTTCGAGGTCCAGTACAGCACAGCAGCAGGGGATTCAGCCCGCTATTTCCCGCTAGTCTCGCCAGGACCTGTATAAACAAATCCACCGAGCGGTGGGAAAACAAGTAACTGGTCAGCTTTAGCTGACCAAGATTTATAATGACCCCACCCCATGCTCGGGGCGGCGGTGCTCCTTCCCTGCAGGCAAGCAACAGCAGTATATATATCACAGGTGCGTCTAAGCACCGCATAGAACCATTCATTTTCATTGAGAGCGATGCGTTTATCGACAAGTACTTTTTCAACTCGGATATAGGCTTACTTGCTTTGTGCACTCACGACACGCAATCGACGAGTCCTTTTTCAACTCGGATTCTCACTATGAGCTGACTCTCATCAAGGATGGACGGCCTTGATGAGTCTAGTCCCAAACGGCATATCGTGACCCGAGGTTGCAATCCTCTTCACAATAGCTAAGGGTGGGGTTTCAGTTCCGCCAGATGCCCGCACTCATAATATTAGGGATAACATCAACCTAAAACGAGTACGACTTTCCCTAGCCCGCTCTTGACTCATAAGGTCAATGAAGCAAGGTACGCGGTCCTTCAGCTTCTGCTGCTCAACCCAGTTCATGCGCATAGGCTTCACAGGCTTTCACACAGCTCACTGGGAGCTACCGCCAGCGTTAGCGCTAACGCCCGGCGCTAGTGACAGAACTTAGTTCTGCTACACTTTTCCGGGTACTTCTGGGAAACACCTCTAGATCTCTTTTGCAGTACGAAATAGTACATAACACCCGAAAAACACAGCATAGATCACGGAGTCTTCTCCGGAGTGCAAATAGCATATCAACATCACCAATCCAGACCAACCTGTCCAGATGGGCTTCACACAGCATGCCTATGCCCGTACTTCGATTCCAGGCTCTATTTGCGATTTCTACAGGGATAACATCGACCCGTCGGCAGAAATCTATCCACTTGCTAGTGGAAATCTGCTTACTACTATGCAAATCAAAGGACGAACGTGTCCAAAGATGAGGGAGGAGAATCGTTACCCTTGGCGCTCGTTTTGGTGCCATAGAACTGAGAGGGAATTAGTTGGAATTCCTTATCAACGATGGCACAAGCGCCCAAGAACTCCTTCGCGGATTTGCCCTTGGCACAACAACCTTCAACGGACTTCCTTCTCTGCTCAGTGCTCTCAGAATGGCAGAAGATTCATAGAAAATGAGAAGGAAAGTCGAAGTTGAGTGTTTATATAATTTTCCACTACTGCCGGCGCTAGCCACTAGCGCCTGGCGCTATCTCAGATTCAGTACCACTCTACCACTTAAGGATTTTGCGAGAAATCGCTACCGCTAGCGCTACCTCCTGTGCTATCTGTATTTGACAAACTTCTCGCGAAATGCCACGCTCCTCGAGAAAGAACACACTTCTCGGAAAAACACTACCGTCGGCGCTATTGCTAGCGCCTGGCGTTAGCTCATTTGTTTCAGCATGCTCCATTTCTCAGGAGCCCTCGAGAACTAAACAGGTTTTGCGGGAAATGCACTACCGCCGACGCTATCGCTAGCGCCTTGCGCTAGCTCTTTCGCTTCAGCACATTTCCACTTTCGTTGCATACGAAACTTGGGGTCTTACAGGAATTGCATGGGTTGCATGGCTTACACTGGTTGGAGGATTACTTGTGGTTGGGGGTTTACTTGTGGCGGGTCTATGGGCTTGCTAGTCATGACACCGACAGAAGCCGACAGTTAGACTATAGACCAGTTGGGTTGGACTCTTGGTGCTCACCTACCCAAGTCCCCTTCTGTGTCCTTGGAAGCTCCGCTGTGTGTTCTTAGCGTCGAGCAGTACACAGGGTCTCCGTTGTGTGTTCTTAGCGTTGAGGCGTACATAGGCCTAGGTCTGGTAGTGTTTATACCCACCTAGTTGTGGAGGAGCCCAGTCCACAGTCTCCGTCTGGCCACGACGCGAGGTGCCTGAGTGGTTAGCTACCCTCGAAAAGTGGGAACTACAGGTCTATGTCGACATAGCAAAATGCATGGGTGAGTTCATCATATCATAATCATTGCATTCATCATCCATAATCATAGCATTGCACCGCATCGAGTCCATCATATAAATTAGTATGGGCTCTTTTATATGATGGGTTCCAGCATGGAAACCTTAACTTATAAGTTTGTATGGGCATTCATATAAGTTAAGGTACGATATGAACTGTTTACTTCTTTCTTGTTACTACTACTTGCTTATATTCTGTCATTGCCTTACTACTTATTAGATGTGCTTATTATACATGTTACTAGTACTTGCATTTATAACCATTGCTACTTATATACTTATGAACAGCTTAATTAGTGTCGTTGCAAGTACTTGGGTACTTAAACAACCGACATATATGAACAACCATTTCTGTCACCTGCTTGTATATATTATTGCTTATATTGCAGCTTTTCTTCCTTTCCTTCCACCCGGTGCCTTGGAGTCGCCGGGGGAGCGGATGTGAAGCCACTTAGTCTTTATGACTAATGGTTGCTACGTCCCTCTTTTTAGGAGTGTACCTTAGAGCAGCAGTGCACGGTGCTGGAGGAGGATAGTCAGGTCAGGATGACAGGGCCGGAGACCATGATACCTTGGCTACCGTCAGTGACAGAGGCGAGTGGGTATTTTGAGATGTAGTCCCTGGGGCATTTAGCTTGGTACTCTGATGATTTGCAGGAGCTTATGTAGCTTTTTGTCTTTCTTGTATTTACTGTTTTGACATTATTACTTTTTGTGAATCTATGGCTTTTAATGTTTTCTTTTATTGATGGGTTGGCGCTGTTTGTTGGTTTGGCCGGCAGGATAGGCGTCTTGTGGGGGAGGCTAGCTCGTGTGCTGGCGCTTCCGCAAGGCGGCTGTCCTGGGCATAAAACTCCCCTCGGTCGTGTTTTGTGTTCCGGGAGGGGGGGTCTTACAAATGGTATCAAAGCGAGGTTTCGATCCTCGGACCTGTGGGTTATGGGTCTTACAAATTGTATCAAAGCGAGGTTTCGATCCTCGGACTTGTTTCTTTATCTCATCTTGCAACGATCCTGAGATAAAGAAGTCCATTAAACCACTAGGCCACCCATGCTAGCTAAATCAGTTTGAGGACAAACTGATGCAGCGGAAGCGGTGGTGTGCCCATGCGTGATTCACATTAAGTATGTCCACTTTTTCCTATAGGAAGTGCCAACCTAAGACAAACTCGTACCCTTACGTATAGATGCTAGCTCATTCCGAGACAGTAATTGGTATTCCCATTCCAACAATTAGAGTTAGTCTGACATAAGATTGGTGCCAACCTAACTAGGATACCATTTTTGGTCGACTTAGCAGGATATGTTGTGACATACCCTAACCTTATACTAATCTTGGGGATGATTGGACCAAGCAATAAGTGACCTTGATTGACTAAGGGAAGAGTTTAACGTGAATGTAGATGCTAGAGACTCACACCCTGAGATTTCTATCCCAGATATGGAGTAATATTATCACCTTACCCAAAATATTAGGGCAATCTCAATGAGATTGGTGCCTGAAATCTATCTTCAGCTTAGTAAGAGGCCGCCAAGCATGTCTTTTATACTATATGTGGATACCTCTCACTTCTATTTATGCAGAAGGTTTCATATGGAGAAGTTACGATAAGAATTCAGATCCAGAGAAGGCTCATTTTGGGACGAATGTGTTATATTGGTGGCGGAAGAAACTCAGTCGAAGAGATATGGGGGCTTATCTCTTCGTTTATTGGGCTAGTTATGTACCGTCTTGGATCCCTTGAGGAGTTAGAATTTTTGTAATTGTTGACATTGGAAGTTTTGATCCTTGAGAGTTAATTCACCTTAAGCAAAGCAGACTGCTAAGGCCATGTTTGGGTTGATAGGAATTTTATTAGCGGAATAAGAGAGGAAAAGCATTTTTGAGGATGATCATTTTCTTTATATTGTTCTAAGATTATGTGGATAAGTAACGAGGAGAGTAGTAAATCTACACTTTGGGGATATGCAGCTATGTTGTAATAACGTTATAGCTGGGAAGTTAATGAAATTTTGTGCATGCATTGCGGGTATGATGATACACTACCCCTGAGTTTGGAAATTCTTGGTGAACATTCCCTTAGTGTTGTAATTACTTGACATTGGGAAATTAATAAGAGTTAGGTGGTGGAGTCAACAAGATTAATACGACTTGATTGATGTTCTAAAATTCTAAAAGGTTTTATAAAATAAACATGCATGCCATGGATGATCGTTGGCAGGAATGGTAGGGCGCTTGTAATGGATTTGATTTAGTTTATCACATTGTGAAGTATGCCCTACTTTTGGTAGTCTGCATAACTCGTGTCGAAGGAAATCATCCCGAGCCGTGCACCTTGGTTCATGTTAAGTTCAAGCATATATAAATGTACCGGGAAATTGGATGTTATTTGCACATGCTCTCATTACAACGAGATGCAGCTTGGTCGTCGCCGTGAAATTTGAATTTTTACATCACGGCTAATATATAAGTGCGTCAATTCGGGGATCTATAGGGTAAGAACTTTAAGTAGAGGAAGATAGGCCCCTAAGGTTGTGCTCATATGTGAGATGAATGTGCCGTATGGGCAGTGGAAGAAATTTAGTCCAAAAACGTACGGGGGCTTGTCCCTTCGTTTATTGGCCTATTTACGTGCCGACTTCGTTTTCCCGTAGATCATGTTTGTTCGAATAGTACATGAACGACGATGATTGGATTCGTGATAACCTCTCAATACCGGTGAGAGCGTCAAGGGTGTTGAGACACGCCGCGAATTGAACACATGAATTGAATATTGAGGATAAGTTGAATTTACTTATTGAAGAAGATATGAATATGTCTCTATACGTACAGGTAGGTGCACGTGTAATTGTATTACCTCGACAAGGCAGTCCTCTAAAGGCTCTGTGCCGAAACCCAACCATTGGATAAGATTTAAGTTCACGATTTAGGAGCCCTTAAATGAAATGAATTAAATCACGAGATAAAGTTAGCATCAATTTTTGAATCCGGAGCAAATCTAAGTAGAACCGGGAGTAGACAAAAGTAACAATTGGCTCGAGATGTAAATTCATGGATTCACCTTACTTTGAGGTCGTCCCCGTTTAACGCAAATTTTGTTGGATGCACCGAAGTGATGATATTGAAAGTGCTACACGTTATTTGTATAACGACGCTTGGGGTTGGAGGAATTAATTCATTTTTGCAAATCTAAAGCACATGACTCCTTTGGTGGAGGATTCTAATTTTGTCTGGAGGCACGAGTAGTAACCTCATGTGTATCGGGGTCACCGATCTTAAGGGCTTTAGATCAAAGGTGCAATGAAAGTTGGCTTATTAAAGTAAGGAAACACTTCTCTTTCCCCCTCTTCCTCCTTCTCTCCCTTCCATCTGGGTTACATTTCAAGAAATTTCTTTTCCCATTAGTGGTTGTTGGGCATGTTGCTCCAGGAAATTTGTTATTTTGGAACTTCCTTGTTTGTTAGCAATTATTTTTCTCTCATTTTAGCAGCTGTTTATGCTATGTGTTGGAGGTTAAACTTCAGAAATTTTGTTTATAACCCCTTACTCAGTCTCGGAAATCTCTTCCTTGATTTGTGTTAGCAGTTACTTGGCATTTCTTTGGTTTCATGAATAGTAGCAATCTTGCCTTCCCTTGATTTATATGCTATAATTTCTGTCCAGAATATGTGCCCTGCTCTGCCCGTTTTTCTTCCAGGATTATATACTTGCATCCGCCCCATTTCCTTCCAGATTATAAGCTTCACATTGCCTACCTATTTTAGTATTTGGAATTTATTTGGAAATTCAGGGCTAGTGGCTGCTTGGTTTCTCCTTCCAGGTTTGATAAATTTATTTTGTTGGCCTATTGCTGGCTGCTATGGATTAGGAGGGGAGATTGATAAATTTATTTTTGACTCATGCTAACAGTTATTGATTTAGTGAGAGTTTGGTGAGCTTCCTTGGTTGTATATTAGCAGCTATGTGAATCCCCCTTGTTTCTTCCTAAACTAAACTCTCGATTATGAAATATTGCATTCTCCTCCTTATATAGTGGCTGTTTGGAAATTTTGTTTATTAGCAATTTCATTATTGGTTGTTTGGGTTAAGCTCCAGGAAATTTCATTTATTAGCTCCAGGAAATTTCTTTCATTAAAAATCTCATCATGTTGGGTTATGGTGCTGCTATCATACATGAGTTTCTATTCTTATCTTTATTCCTATTCACTGTCATATATGTTGTTAAGCTTATGTACATGGGAAATGGAACACATTAGAAATTTGGATAACTTCATTCCTGTTATACCCGATCCCAGGCTGCTTAAATTATGATCCTAGACCTATCAGAATTGTAATTGTGGATGCTTCATATGGTTCAGTGGAGGGGCTGCTGTTATAGTATTATTTTGGGGTGTGCTAGCAGTGTTCCTAGTTTCTATTATCATTTTAGTTTGGGTAATGTTGGCTGATTACATGTTGGATAATCATGTGGATCTAAACCCCCCGAATCTCAACTAAAATTTCGGGGACGAAATTGTTTCTTCGTGTATTGGATTTGTAACATCCCGTTATGCGCTAGACCCCTCGGAGACGTTTTGACATCCCAGTTTGGGGCTTTCCAGTGCGTGCTCGGATTTGGATTAATTGGGGGAGAGGAATAACAATATAGTTGTAGGAAATTTGGGAATGGAATAACAATATTGATGTAGGAAATTTGGGAATGGAATAACAATATTGCTGTAATAACAATGTTATATTTTTAGGATTTTGTTCGACGAACGTCGAAGGATAGCTTCGTTCGACGAACGTCGAAGGGCAGTCCCGTTCGACGAAAGTCGAAGGGGAGCGGCGTTAGACGAATTATCTAATTCCTGCATTCGACTAAATTATAAGGGGCAGCGTTCGACGAAAATATTGCAGAGCTGCGATCGAAGAAGTTTGCCTGTCGAACGGCGTTGGACGAAATATCGTCTAACGGCGTTGGACGAAATATCGTCGAACGGCGTTCGACGAAATATCGTCCAACGCCGTTCGACGAAATATCGTCGAACGGCGTTCGACGATATATATTCTTTCAGCGGTAGACGAATTAGCAGCCGAACGGTGATCGACGAATTCAAGCGCTCGACGAAATATGTTCTTTCAGCGGTCGACGAATCTGGGCATTTTTCTTCCCGTCGCCCGATAAAGCCTGAATACTTATATTTTAGGCTAGAAGTGGAATTAAAAGTCAATAGATGGCTGGCACAAGTCTTGGAACTTGGAGATTGCATTAAATGCTCATTAATGTTCTCTCTCTCTCTCTCTTCTCTCTTAACAAAAGAGCTGCTGGTCTGATTACCCGATAGGTCTTCTTCTTCTTATCTTCGTCTTCTTCTTCCTCTCCTCCTTCTTCATCCTCTCACTTCAGGGAAATTAGTTGGGGGAAACTTTGGAGGAGCAAAGCTAGGAGGGAGATTTGGAGCTTGGCCGACCACCACCCATGCTTCCATCATAAGGAGCTCCAACCATGTCCGTAAAATCAGGTGACTTCCTCCCCTCTCCCTTGGTGCTAACCCTCTAGATCACAATAGGAGAGATGAAGGCTCAAGAGAGCTTCTCGTGTGAGCTTTAATGAAGTTTTCTTAGGAAGACCAAGCCGAAACCTCAAATTTAGGGCATCATTCACCGCGAGGTTTTAGGAATCATTTCTTCTCTTCAAGAAGAAGAGATGGGATTTGATTTGGGGCAAACCCATGGTCGTTGAGGGAGAGTGAGGAGGCTGTGAGGGGAATGTCATTTAGGGTTTTAACCTAACCCCTGTTTGGGAAAGATGATGAATAGCCCTCTGTTTATTAGGGTTGTTAATTATATATTTGTGCGATAAATGTGATGACAGCCCCCCCCCCCCCCCCCCCCCTTGCTAAAGAAGTTTTCAATTTATAATTTTGCACTTGGCTATTAAGGAAAACTGTGCGCAGCTGGGTTCAAGCCAATTTTTAGGCTTGATCCCACTGGATTTAGACTTCGGGCTCAACATGGAAGTTGTAGCCCTCGGAAAGGGCTTTCCAACGATTGGTTACCCATTTTCTGAAGTGACCTATAGCTCCCTAAAGGTCTAGTCGAGTGGACTGTCCAGAAAGCTGGAATGGGTTTAGTGCATGCTGTTTTTGCTGTCCAGATTTCTGCAGTTGACTTCATAGCAGATTTTTGGTAGGACCCACTTAGATCTGGGTTTAGGACTCAACAGGAATGTTGTAGTCCTTGATGTTAGATTTCCAAATTGGGGTGGATCATAATGTTTGGACATCTGTAGCTCCCAGAAATCCAGTTTTAGTAAACTGTGTCATAACACTTCCGATCTCAGTATTTTGTGGATTTCTCTTATTATATTGGTTGGATGCTCATGAAAATTGGTGGAGACAGGTGATAACCATATGTACATCCCTGTTGAAATTCATAATTTGTGATTAAGTAGTATTATAGTTATTGCCGTGTTATTTCATAACTTAAAGGGAATATAAATGCTGAATGTGAAGCCTGTTTGGCCCAGAATTTTGTATGAATCATGTATATGCTAGCTTTGGCTTGTGATAATGATTTCAGATTTATTTCTGTTAAGATGACCCCTTGAATGAACCTTCAATTGTAGTTGTATGTGGAATCATAAAAAGGACATGTATGAATTAACATTCATATCACTTGATAATCTATTGGATGATGTAGATTGGTGATAACCTCCTCATAAGCTTGATAGCTTTAATCGTGTTGAATCACGTTGTGATTTGTACTTAAGACGATTGAATATTGGTGATATGTTGGGGATTACATGTTTAGTAAAATATGAATATGACACCGTACACAAGTAGTCCTACATAATTTCGTAGAGTAATTTCCATGATATACACTCGCCACCGGTAAAAGAGTTAGGATAACTCGGTATGGTTATCATTGATGGCATGGGGTGGATTATAAGGTATGGTTATATCTTGCGGTGAATTGTTAAGGACCCTATTGTTGGGGGTCCTTGATGCTAGTTAGCATCAGTTGACTGATATGATGTGAAAGGTAAGAAGGCTCCTTTTGTGAGTCCTTGGGTGCTTGATAGCACGGGTGTGCATGGGAATTGCATGAGTTGCATGGCTTACACTGGTTGGAGGATTACTTGTGGTTGGGGGATTACTTGTGGCGGGTCTACGAGCTTGCTACTCGTGACACCGACAGAAGCCGACAGTTAGACTCTAGACCGGTTGGGTTAGACTCTTGGTGCTCACCTACCCAAGTCCCCTTCTGTGTCCTTGGAAGCTCCGCTGTGTGTTCTTAGCGTCGAGCAGTACGGAGGGTCTCCGCTGTGTGTTCTTAGCATTGAGGCGTACATAGGCCTAGGTCTGGTAGTGTTCATACCCACCTAGTTGTGGAGGAGCCCGGTCCACAGTCTCCGTCTGGCCACGATGCGAGGTGCCTGAGTGGTTAGCTACCCTCGAAAAGTGAGAACTACAGGTCTATGTCGACATAGCAAAATGCATGGGTGAGTTCATCATATCATAATCATTGCATTGCATTCATCATCCATAATCATAGCATTGCACCACATTGAGTCCATCATATAAATTAGTATGGGCTCTTTTATATGATGGGTTCCAGCATGGAAACCTTAACTTATAAGTTTGTATGGGCATTCATATAAGTTAAGGTACGATATGAACTGCTTACATCTTTCTTGTTACTACTACTTGCTTACATTATGTCATTGCCTTACTACTTGTTAGTTGTGCTTATTATACCTGTTACTAGTACTTGCATTTATAACCATTGATACTTATATACTTATGAACAACTTAGTTAGTGTCGTTGCAAGTACTTGGATACTTAAACAACCGACATATATGAACAACCATTCGTGTCACCTACTTGTATATATTATTGCTTATATTGCAGTTTTTCTTCCTTTCCTTCCACCCAGTGCCTTGGAGTCGCCGGGGGAGCGGATGTGAAGTCACTTAGTGTTTATGACTAACGGTTGCTACATCCCTCTTTTTAGGAGTGTACCTTAGAGCAGCAGTGCACGGTGTTGGAGGAGGATAGTCAGGTCAGGATGACAGGGCCGGAGACCATGATACCTTGGCTACCGTCAGTGACAGAGGCGAGTGGGTGTTTCGAGATGTAGCCCCTGGGCATTTAGCTTGATACTCTGATGATTTGCAGGAGCTTGTGTAGCTTTCTGTCTTTCTTGTACTTACTGTTTGGACATTATTACTTATTGTGAATCTATGGCTTTTAATGCTTTCTTTTATTGATGGGTTGGCACTGTTTGTTGGTTTGGCCGGCAGGATAGGCGTCTTGTGGGGGAGGCTAGCTCGTGTGCTGGCGCTTCCGCAAGGCGCTGTCCTGGGCATAAGACTCCCCTCGGCCGTGTTTTGTATTCCGGGAGGGGGGGGGGGGGGGTCTTACATGACACAACCATTTTACAAACATGATGCGTGACTTCACGGGAGAGAAGAGATTCTTGCACCGATTCCGAGATAAGATGTCGAGATGCACATCTCACCTGCATAGCCATTCAACTCAGCAGGTACCACGTGGATTTGTGTCTCTCTATCCCTTACTACTCTCCCTCTAACCAGCGAGATGATTCCTTCCTACTGATAGGGTTCCTTGCTGTCGATATACGCCTTGTTGATCTAAATCATCCCTTATCCCAGCGCGAAGCCACTGTTTCGCCTCATAATTCTGTAACTTAGTGGAAGCTGTCTAAGCTCACTACATAAGCCCTATCCACTATCCCTTGCTCCATTTCCATGCTTAAGTTGTAAGATCCCACCCTACCATGTAAGAAAAGATAAGGGGGACCTTATGCCCAATGAGAGAATCCGAAGACAGTTATTACAAGTGGGGTTGCCCTCATAACTTGTAACGACTATCTTCTTAGAATTTCCCCCTTGTAAAGCTAAAACATCCTCACAATGATTCATAATAGCGGAAGAGTAGTTTTATATAAATAAGTCACATGGATAAAGTACATCATAAGTGGTCGTGAAGCTGAATACACATACACATGATTTTACATAAGATAGCTTTTCGAGCTTATTAGGTAATTGTGCTTATGTCGTTACGATCATCTTGCTCAATCTCTTGCAAGATCAGCGAACCATTCCTCTCGAGGTACTGAGGCAGTTTCTGGAAGGGGTGCAACAAATGGGTTAGTCGAATATATGACTAAGTGTCTCCTTAATCCCCCCACCCAACTTTTGCACGGTTTGAGATAAAAATAAAAGTTAGCACAATAGTCGAAGCGTCTAATATAAAGACTGAGTTAGCCAAATAGCCGATACAACATAAATATGAGAATCTGATTCATTGCATAGATAGTATATACGATTGCACAATAGATCATATGGATAAATCTAGGTGTGATGTCGTGTTTCTTTTTAACAACGTGGGTATTCACAACATCTAGCTAGGATTTCATGATACTGCTGAGAATACCCGCACAAATGCATTACTCCTATGCCGACATAACCGTTTATGGGGGAGATTCACCCAAAGGCCTCACCTCTGTGGCCTAACGGTGACAGTGGATTGATCATGTTCACTTCTAGGGCGCATCACACAACGATCCTAGACCTTGATGGGAATTCAAGCTTGTCAACAACGCCGATTTGGCGAAACATAACCGAGAAGGGATTTTGACCTTAAGATGGGTAGCCATCCCATGGTTGGTCCCAAATTCCTTCATAACTGACAGTTTGTTGTCTAAACCCCGTCAGCGTGTCTTCTTCGGGGAGGCTAACGAACCCGTCAGATTCCAATATGCACCCACCATACATCATTATAAGCATAATCATGATTTCAATTTATTTAAAGAGTTATCAATCATAATATGACCATCAATTCCATTATTTTCAACTAGTACATTATGCATTGTTAAAGGTCGTAGCGCAAAAAGGGTGGCGAAGCCGTGATGCCATTTAATAGATGTTTATATGATAAGAGAAGGCCGTGACCGACTTTTCGTGCACGAATTAGGCAGTGACTAGCTCAGTAATAGTTCTATTGAGTCCTAGCTTGTAAGAGGTCATGCGGTACTTGGTGAATGTTTCCACCTGAATGTCTTCCTAGTTCCTACTGTAGTAGAACCATCACGGGCTCCTCTCCTAAGTCGCATTTAAGAGTTCACTATAATTAATGAGTGTAAAAAGGTGATAAGAACATGTTATATGTTTAAGCTAAGTTATTTTATGATTCTGCGTGGTTCTATTGAACATCGAAGAGGCGAAGAGTGGAAAAGGCAGGTAATAGATTTTTTGATCTTTTATGCAATTATTAGAGGGCCTTAGTGGCTTCTGATTAAGTTAACATCAAAATGAAAGTTGTATTCTAAAGTATTATCTAAAACTTTTATGTTCAGAGTTTTTCCTGATTTTGACCCTAAGGTGTCTAAATTTGAGCTTAAAGTTTCTAAAAAAAATAAATAATCTGAAATTTCAGAAAAAACAGTTTTTTTGCCGTTTTCCAACAATTTTTGGAGAGCCTTGGTGGCCTCTGATTAGACTTCGTTTGGGGGGACTTATTTACACCGGTTAAGCGGTTACGACCGCATGAACCGGACCTTAATTAAGGTCCGATTCATGCGGTCGTAACCGCTTAACCAGTGTAAATAAGTCCCCCCAAACGGAGCCTTAGTGCCAAACTAAAAGTTGTAGCAATATATATTAACTAAAACTTTTATGTTAAAAACATTTCCCGATTTGGGCCTTAAGTTATCCAGATTTGAACCTAAAATTTCTGAAAAATAAATAATTTGAAATTTCAGAAAAACAAGGTTTTTGCCTTTTTAAACAATATTTTAAGGACCTTACTGGCCTCTGATTAAGTTTGTGTCAAAATAAAAGTTGTAATTTAATGTACTGTTTAAAACTTTTATAATCAAAGTATAATTAAATATTGACTTTATGAGCCTCAAAAATCGGTTTGAAAATAGAAGTTTGCTGCCAAAAATCGCTAAATAATCTGCCTTGGTCTGCAGATAGCAGATATGCGCTGATCAAGAGTCAGTCTGGTGGCTGAGATCGAGCCATACCATTTCTGATTCTGCAATCCTTGCATGGAAGTAAACCTCATACCAATCATTGGTAATGATTGATACGAGGATTACAAAGGTTGAGATTAACCATGCATTAGATCGGACGGTGTCTATGAGCCATCTTCGATCCCAACCTTGTAGGCCAAAGAACTCGTAGTCAGTAATCCTACTCACTGGCTCCACTGCCCCGCAGACTCGCTGTCACCCCCATTTTTAGGCTAATATGCTTGTCTGCGGACCAGTTCCGACTGCCGACTCCTCTTGATGATTCGCCTAATTGTGGCTCCTGCGGTCTGGCGCAGCCACCGGCGGCCAGTGAACCCCAAACCGAGGGGAGGGTTTCGCCGCCACCCCCCTTTCCACCATTTTTCTTACTTTTTTCCTCCTTTAGCCAGGGAGGGTTACTCCTAAGGTTCCTTCATATTTGGGGAGTTTAGGAGCTCACCCTTGGGGGAAATATGGGGCAAGAATGGTTTGGGGAAGCCATTTAGTTGGTGGAGGAAGGATTGATCGTCGGGGCTTGACGAATGGGTGAGGGGATGAACATGATCTTTGTTTTGAGTTGGGATGGGGTGGTGTGAGGTTCTACAGGTAGGGGAGGGTCTAATTTATAGTGGAAAAGGTTTGTCTCCTTCCTCCTTTGGCAAATCCGCCCCTCCTATGCATGCAACTACTCTCTCCCTTTGCATGGCAGCCGCACACCTGTCACTTGGTCGTGCTAATAAAGGCTTGGGGAGGAGAATAATCATTCTCTCCGCCTTATAGGGCTTCTAGGGCTTATAGGCTTGAGCTAAGAGTTTTAAATTAAAGAAAAAACTAGTCCTGAACAAAAAAACCGGGCCTGACGGGCCGGCCCGAGCCCGGCCCGAGCCCGGCCCGGTCAAGGCCCGGTCAAGCCCGGCACGGTTCAGGCCCGAACCGGGCCGAGCTCTTACCCGGGGCCCTAAAAGGGCCCCGGTTTGGCCGCACTACCCGGCCCGGTACCCGGCCCGGTCCGGGCCGGGTAGAGCCCGATAATCGGGCTAGCCCGAGACCGGGCCGGGCAAAGCCCGATCCGGTCTCGGGCTAGCCCGATTGAGCCTAACGGCTCTTATTAGAGCCGTTAGGCTCATTGCCAGCATGGCTGCCATGTGGCAGCCATGCTGGCACTCATGGCAGCCAACAGCTCTTCTTAGAGCCGTTGGCTGCCTTTATATATAATATATAATATATTATATTATTATTATTATTATTATTATTATTATTTTAATTAAAAAAAACCTAAAAAATCCTATAAATACCCCCCTCCCCTCTCTCTTTTCTCACACCTCATCTCTCTCTCTCTCTCTCTCTCTCTCTCTCTCTCTCTCTCTCTTAGCTCTCCCAATGGCGTCGTCCTCCTCAGCTCCAGCGTCGTCCTCCCAAAGTACGGCTTCAGTGGTGGAGCACAATCGTAGAGCGGGTATTTGGGAGCATTTCGACATGGTCCAAGTCGGCACCGAAAGAAAAGTGCGCTGCAAGATGTGCTCGAAGTTGTTATCCATCAGCGGCAACTCGATGCTCGTTAGACACCAAAAATCTTGCGAGTCGAAACAAGCTCCTCCCGAGTCAAGTCAAGCTCAAATTTTTGGAGCAGGACAGATTTGGACGTACGATCAAATGCGACAGCGAGAGATGCAGGCGAAGTTCGTCATCAAACGTGGGCTGCCATTCAGCGTCTTCGATAATGACGACGGCACAGAGTACATACATGGGGGGCTTCAGCCCAAATACCAAAAAGTTAGTAGAATTACTTTAAGGCGCGACATGATTAGGTTATATTTAGAAGCAAAACAAGAATTAATTACGTATTTTGAAAATTTCGAAGGACGTGTGAGTCTAACGAGCGACGTTTGGACGAGTAATTTAAATTTAGGATTAGCTTATCTTTGCATCACTTGTCATTGGATTGATCCCATTTCGTGGGAGCTAAATAAACGCGTAATATGTTTTACGGGTTTTGAATTCCCGCACACGGCTATAGCTTTATATAAGGTTATTATGAAATGTGCGCGGGAATTTAAAATTAACGATAAAATACTTAGTTTTTCTCTTGATAACGCCTCCAATAATGGCGCCGCAATTGAATTGTTAAAACGAGATTTAAAACCATTTCTCAACGGCGCGTTTTTTCATACTAGATGTGTTTGTCACGTCCTAAATTTAGTGGTACAGGATAGTTTAAAGGCAATGTCAACATATATTAATAAAATTCGCGACATGTTAAAAGCTATTTATTGTACTAAACAACGAGCTCAAGATTTTAGAAAATTTTGTAAAGCACAAAATCAGAAATATTTGAAACCACAATTAGATATGCCTATTAGATGGAACTCAACCTATAAAATGTTAAAAAGAGCCATTCTACAAAAAGATCTTCTAATGGAATATTATAGTTTACTTAATATTGAACACGGTTTAGGTGAAACTGATTGGACTATAATAGAATATTATGTAGATTTACTAAAGTGTTTTTATAGGGCCACCGTTGCTTTATCTGGAGTGTATTATCCAACGAGCGCATTAGTGATTGAACATTTCGTACATATCACAGAAAGATTTAGTTATTATAGAAAACACCAAGGTTGGGCTCCTTTAATTAAAGTAATTGATGAAAATTTTTTAAAATATTATAGAGAAATACCGTCTATGTTTTCGTGCGCCGCCGCTTTAAATCCGCTACTTAACGTAGAAGGCGTAAAAAATTTGATCGACGAAATCAATACTAATCTAACCTTAAATATAAATTATGATGATGCTGACCCCGTTAGTAGTACAAGTTTTACTAATTTTTTTACGCAAAGTTATAATTATTACAATAACTTATACGGGTCACGACCCCGCGAAAAAATAACGCAAACCAAAACGAAGGATAGTCTTAAAAATAAAATTTTAGATTTAGCTTCTAGGAAAAAAGCGCGCACATCTGGTAGTTTAGATGAATTGGGATTATACACAAAAACTCAATTTAGCGATTTTATGAGTTCGGACGAGATCGAAAACTTCGATATCTTAAATTGGTGGAAAGGTAAAGCTAATACCTATCCTGTTTTGGCCTGTATGGCCCGTGATTTATTAACTATCCAAGCTAGTACAGTAGCTTCGGAGTCTGCTTTTTATCTTAGTGGCAGGGTTTTGAACGAGCGGAGGAGCCGGCTTAACGAAGATTCGCTGGAGGTTTGCATATGCTACAAGGACTACTTGGACAGCGTAAAGAGGAAGCAACACATAACAGCTTTGGAGGATAGCTCAGAGGAGATAGAAGACGAAATGGACGCGTTGAACTTGAATCTACAAGATGATTAAATCCGCAGTCCAATCTAAATGTACTTTTTTTAAAATATGTAAATTTTTTAATTAAATTTTATAAGAATCATAGCTTTTATAGGTTTGCATTTTCAATTTTGTATTTTGTACAAATGTACGACTTAAATTTTGTAATATTTTAAATTTTTTGTACAAAATTTTCAATATTAATAAAATTTTTTGTTCCAAATTTTAGTTCAAATTTTTGTTCAATATTAATAAAATGTCATTATTTATTATTTATAAAAATAAAAAATTAAAAAAATTATAATTTAATTAAAAAAAAAAGAAAAACCGGGTCGGCCCGGTCCTGCCCGGCCTGAAGGGCCGGAGCAGGCAGCATATCAGTGCTGCCTGCCCGGCCCAGGTCGGCCCGATTCCAGGGGAGGACCGGGCCGGCCCGGCCCGATGCAAGAAAAAGCCCGATCAGGCTCAGTCCAGGCCGGCCCGACCGGGCTTTATGTTCAGGACTAGAAAAAACTATGAAGGGGTTGACTATTTGACCTTTGATAGGCCCCGTTTTGTTGAGGTAGCTGTAGAGATGTTTATGGAGCTGATGGGCTTTGGGCTTTGAGAATGGCCCGATTAATTTTGTTAGTTTTTTTAAGACTCAAAAATATGAAAGTTTCATTTTTAGAAATTTTTTTATATGAAGTAAATTAAAATTGATTGTGGAAAATTAAGTTGGGGACCATGAGAGTCGTTGAGTATTTTTCTCAAAATTATTCGAGTTCCCGCATTATATTAAATGTAATTATGAGTTGAATTTTCATCAAAAGCAGTTTTAAAATTATCAAAAGGCTCTTTGAGTCTTTTAGCGGGAAATGGGACATCAACCAATGGTTGTTTGATATGTAAGGCGAACTTATGCACATTGGGTTCCTATTGAACTCTAGTTGTGCTAGACTGAGCTCATGGCGCACACCGAGTCCTAAAATGTCGTTATAGGTTGTCACAACCCGCATTTCCCACGAATTTAATAAATATTATCAGAGCAAGGGGAAAATACGCGCTATGATGCCACGTCAAGCAGGGGACAACTACTGACGCTCAGACAAACACTCCTTACGATTATTTTATAAAGACATAAATATGCTTGGATTAAAGAGAGAGTTTTACATTTTAGCTTAGGACCGTGTCCCTCAGTCTGGTGGATCATCTAGTCCACCAGTGGAAAACTATACATACGCAGCGAAAAATAGATTCATTTTAGCCTACATGAGCATGAAGGTCAATATCCCAGAAATGATATGCATATATATATGTTTAGTATAGTAAGAAAAGATTTCTACGATCTTCAAAGTATGTGGCATTTATTTAAAAGTCATGATATGCAAGAATAACATTTTTATACTAATAAAGTAACTAATGCATCATAGCATAAAGCTTCCCAGAGAGCAAGTAGGTAAACAACCCGAAAGTAACAGCAAAACTACTAGCAAGTAAACTAAGCATAAAAGCTAAACGGACGCCAACAACTGACACGAACCCGCAGGAAAGAAGGAAAACATCTCAAAGAAGGCAACAACTAAAGAACTGCCCCTTACCTAGAAGAGAGGAAGGGCCTCGACAGGAAAACTGAACGACACCGCTCTAACTCCTGCGGCAGCTAAAGACCTGAACCTGAGACATTCATAAGAAAAAAATGCCTCAGCCCAAAGGGTGCAAGAAAACCAAGATTAGCAGCAATCAGAAATAAAAGATTGCAGAAAGGAGAACTAAGCAGATAAACATCAATAATCTTACAACAACTCGAGCCAGCTCAAACGAGTGCACTCGGTAAGAGGAAAAGCCTGCACCAGACGGTATTAGCCAAAACAATCAAAGCCCACCACGTGTTCGTCATTGCGGCTCAGAGGTGATGGTTATACATATAATATCATAATACCCATATATAAGCATATATGTTTATAAGAAGTTGAGATTGATCAGCTCGAGGGAAGAGCGTCCCCCAAAAGAAGGCACTGCGACGGTGGTATCTTCCACTAACGCCCGCAGCCCAAAACCAAACAGGAGTGCTGCGGCGGTGACTCCAATCCACTCAAACCAATAGCCCAAAAGAGGCACTGTGGCGGTTACTTTTAGCTCACGCGCTCAACAGACTCACACATAGCACCAGAAGCAGGGGTGCATAACATATATATAAGTATGTATATATATTATATATATAAGTATATAAATATAACACGCTACAGATCACCAGAAGACACTCTGAGCATGAGACAACATAGCATACTTAGATCATAAATCCAACATAGCGAACAGAGAAGTGACAGGCAGGAAAACATCATTTCAGATAGTTGTAACCACAACTCAAGACGAGAGAACCAGTACGCACCAGGTTCAGACATTAATCAACATATCAACATTCAACTTACAACAAGGTCGAAGATTTCAGAAAGCCGACACCATGCAAGGCTTGGTGTCGGAACAAGAAGAAGATAAACTTAACACGAAGGCCAAACACCAGAACGATACTCAACGGTTCACTTGAAAACACTTGGTGAGTCCAAACTTGACTCTCAACATACTTCTCGTAACAGTACGATGAATAAGGCACGAAAAGACACCATGAAAGATCACTAACCAAATACAGGACAACACAAAGAATAAAGCATAGCTTCATCGAAAGTCTCAACAAAAGGACTTACAATGCTTGATAACATCGCTTAAGATACCCGGGAACACCTGACAAAAGAACATATAAATATATGGGAAAACAATTCAGAATAAGCGATGAAGTCGACAGAAAAACTTATCAAAAGTTGACGGGAAAAGACTTATATCAAAGTCGACGAGAAGGACTTAACAAAAGTCGACGAGAAAGACTTAACAAAAGTCGATATGAAAGACTTTACCAAAGTAGACAAGAAAATCTTAATCAAAATTGACTAGAGGACTTTATGTCAAAGTCGGCGGGAAAGGTCGATAAACTCGACGGGAAAAACACAAGAAAGTCGACTACACATAAAACTTGAGGGTTCTGGACAGAGACTCTGGACGGAAAGACTAATAAGTTCAGGACATCAATTCTAATAAATTCTGGACGGAAAGACTAGAGAATTCTAGAACTACACAGAGAGAACATCTAAACAAGTCCATGGTATAAAGAGGAATCAAAATGCACAAGAAGAAACTTGATTTTCGAGAATACACAGAAAACGACATTTCCGAGAGAATCTATGAGAACAACAAGGAAGACCACAAACAGAAATTTACTTGCAGAAAAGGGGGAGAAACAATCATTAAAGAGGGAAGAGGAGCAAAACCAGGAAAAAGGGTTGAAAGAGAAGGGAAACGGAAAATAGAGACCTCAACAGCTAGGCTACTAGCGTGACACTATGAGTGAATTAATAATTTAACCAACATCTAAATATAGATGCCGAACATGCCAACCATATCTTCATATACCCAGGGTCATAAAACCAAAGCAGTTGAAGGCCAAATAACAAGAATAAGCTTGAGCTAAGGGCTGATTACGAAATTTGAATTATCGAGACTTGCAACCTGAAGGCGGCCCACCAGTCATATAACAACAATTGAGCATAATATCGAAGATAGAATTAGATATGGCGACCCCCATATAGTTCTAAAAATAGAACTATATATATAGCTAATAGAAACTACGCATAGCGGTCCCAAACAAAATAATCCGACTGGAACAACATATGACAGCCCCCAACTGGTACTACATAGAGCAGCCCCAAAATAAAACCATATATAGCAGCCTCTTAATCGGGATTATACAAACCAACCCAAATATAAACCAACAAGAGTGATGCAAAGCAGCCCCAAAATTTAGATAATAAAAAGCAGCCCCCCAATCAGAGACATATAAGAAGCAGCCCCTCAATTAGAAAATAAACAGCAGTCCCCCAAGGGAAAAATATATCAGCAGGTTTCATAACAGCAGCTCCCAAATTAGACTAAATAACAGCAGCCCCCAATTAGACTATAAATAAAAAACAGCCCCAAGCAGGTTGCTACAAGGCAGCCCCCCATAATAATTAGATCATGTATATGTATATAGCAGCCCCCAAATAAAATCCCAACTGGGTTATAGATAGCAACCCCCAATAATATCCCAGCCTAGGACCGTACATAGCAACCCCCAAACGGAACAGATATATAAGAGCAGCCCCTAACTAGACAAATATAAGAAGCAGCCCCCAAATAGAACACATATAAGGCAGCCCCAAATCATATTATAGCAGCAGCCCCTAACTGGGATTATACTGCCCCTTCAATTTGCTGAAACGTTGGAGTATGAGTCATAACATAATTTGATCTATAGGTCCTGCCTGGAACAGTAAACCTAAAAAGGTGGTTTACTATTTTCCAACACTCAAACTTGAAAGGGGGAGGTATGAGTACGTAATAATAAATGTTGGCCGTTATCTTGGGCTTTTAGATAAAATGTATCATGCATTTGTCTCGCCGGATGATCTTCTCTAAAATTTAAAGCCGTAAAATTATACCAATCATTTTCGAAAATATTGCCGGCAATTTGGTATTGGTAGGACTTAATATATGGCAAGAAGAGGATATCAAAAAAAAAAACGTTGGAAGCTAAAACAAGAAAAGCAGCAGGAATCAAGGCTCCAGCATGGTTTATACTTTCTCAGAGTGGACTATGAACCCCCCCCCCCCCCCCACCCCCCCCCCCCCCCCTACCTGCTGAAATTTTGCGTATATTGCTCAGCCCCAAAGAAATCTAGCCTAGAACAACAAATCATAACCATATCAAAGAAGGAAGGAAGGAGGAAGAAGGAGAGGCGGTTTTCTTGCCTGAATCGCCGAAGCGAAAACCACGGCCGGGAGGCCTCACCACCACCGCGGAAGCCAACGGGAACCTTCCGCAACCCCGCTCCGGCGACGAAACCAAGCCCCGGCAACCTCTAAAACTCCAACGATGGCCTACGCCTTCGGCTCCCGGCGACACCGGCGAAAGCCCTAGCCTCGACAGCACAAGAAAATTTTCACGGGAAGGAGGGGGAGAAATGGGAATAGGCTCAGGCCGATTGCTTAATATACATATATATATATACGAGCATCTTCGCACGGGCTACGCCCGTGCTCGATGCTCTCGGGCGGCCTTCGGCCGCATCAATGCGGTCTTCGCCCGCAACCAAGCGGGCTTCGCCCGCTTGGCATTCGCCCGCAACCAAGCGGGCTTCGCCCGAGCCTCGCCGGTATTCGCCCGAGCCTCGCCGGTATTCGCTGTTGATTGAAAGGTGCGAGAAGATGTAAAAGAAAACGTTTATCATGGTTTGTGGTCTATCGCAGTCGATTAATGAGTGTGCTGCTGAAAATAAGGCCAATTGTGATCATAGCAACCGGTATCATGGTTGACTGCAACCATTGGTTCGTAACCCACTGCTTAAATTCGAAGTTGCCAAAAAAAATCAAAATTCAAATGATTTAATGCAAACTTTTGTATTCCTGATTAATGCAGAATTCTAAGTTGTCATCAAATTCTTTTCCAAAAACTGCTTTGGTAAAACCGCATTTCTAAGTCCACTAACTAATAAATGTGAAAACTATAGTTGAATTAAACCGTACAAATCAATATATCTGCCTTCCAAAACTTACTAAAGTTTCAATACCAAAGGCATGGAAAAATATATATAGTTGTAGTGAGTGTGAATGATAGATGAATAAAATCTATATTCCCACATCATTAGAAAAAAAACTGCAAACTGAAGCACAACTGAGGAAGAGAAGCGGAGAAGCCATAAAAGAAATGTCCAAGTAAGAAACATATTGAGAGGGGAAATAAGTAATCTAATATTATGTTCATGGCCATGGAAGCTCCAAATCAACAGGAACTTGCCGAAAACCTGAGCACCTGGATGGAAATTTATGAAAACCAGCAATCACAATAGAAATAAATAGTCAGGCAGAAGTATAGAAGTACACCGGAAAATGAATGAGAGAAAATAGAGATGTGTGCCAACATTTAGACCTTCAAATAAAGCTTAGCTAAAAATTTATGTTCTTTCTTCATAATTTGAATTAAAGTGCCAGCCATAACAGAGATGTGTGCCAACATTTCTTTCTTCAAAATTTATGTGCTTTATGCGGAGCGACTGTCGCGGTCGGGGTACCGTCGAGCGGGGCACGGGAGTGCACCCCGAGCACTGTCACTCATGTATAATAAATGCAAAAGTAAAGAGAAAGCATAAAGATAAATCCTTAATGCAAACCCAATAATGGAGAACACAGGAGAATGGTAAATTATTAATAGGAGCAGTGGATGATATAGAAGATATTTGTTAGAGTTGGTAAATTTCAATTTCAGCGAGAAGTGAATGTTGAATGAAGGTGATGAGTGTGACATACGGGGAAGGAAATTTTGACTGCAATCTTAATTATAGAGTGGGTGTGCTGGAATATCTATAAAAATATTAAGAACAGAGACAAAAAAACAATTATAAGTAATTCAAAATTTATAATGATAATTGCAGCTAAGTGTAAAGTACCTGAGAGCACATGAGTATCGGTGGTAGCAGCGCCGTCGTTAATGTACTGTTGTGCCTGGGTGTTGTCGCACAGGTAATGGGGGGGCTCTCGTGCAAAACTCTAAAAAAACCAAAAACAATTGCTGCTCAATATCAAGTATACAAAGGAGCTGCTCAATATTAGAACCAAGTTGGAGAAACTGAATCATAGAGGTAGTCAAACATCAATTCAAACAAACTCGGTAGGAAGCATAACTATAATTATAAAACAAACGATATAATTGCAACTTGCGCCTAATTGCAGCATCCTGCTTCCTATTAATAGTGGAATTGTAGTAGTATATATCATCAACATAATCATGTACTGCAGCAAGCTAGATGGACAACTTGGCTCTGCGAATAAATTTCTGGATATATAAACACCACACAAAAAAGGAAACGGGTCATTTGTGAAATCCGAAAGTAGTAACTACAATGTCATAGCAAAACCAATTAAACCTCTAATTTTATCAGGATAAATAAAAACCCCAAGTTACATGAACCATCACAGGTGTTTATAAAAAGTAGTAAACATGCACATGATCAAATATCATCAATTATATATGCTAATGCGATTTTCCCTTTTAATGTAAACTTTGATACATAATTTTTGTGCATAATAAAAATAATCTATGTCAGTACAGATTCTTGAATAAAATGTCAAATAAAATGTCAAATACATACATATATATTTCATCATCCATAGCATAAATAATGCATACTATGTTAAACTCATACCCGTAATGAACAAAAAAACATTTCAAAAGTAAAGAGATGCACACAGCTGCGAAATAAAATTATAACGCAATAGTTGCATGAAGCAAAAGAACCCCTAAATCTTAATGGAAACATTAACTATGAGCCCAACTGCCAAATAAAATTTAAAAATAAAAACGCACACACAAAATGATCTCTTCGTGCTATAGATAACGATTGAAGGTATCGTAGGAACAAAAAGCAAGATTTGAGTAGCGCTTGAAAATACGAAATATGGAAGCCAACATCTGAACCTGACAAAGAAGCTTGAAGACAAACCATTCTCCGATGCAAACATATGATGTAAACTTCTCTTGAGCATTATATCAAACATAGCAAGTGCATGATTCAGGCCCATTGCCGCCCTCCCCGGCTCCTGAGCACCGAATTCACCGGAATATCCCCACTAAGTTTCCAATTGCTTGTGGAAACATTGAGGCATCTTCTGGCAGAGTTAATCAAAGTATGAGATAGGGGAGAGAAATACTTAGACTGAAGCGGCTCCCATAAAATATAGGATTCTGAAGGATCGGACATCGGAGGCTTACCAATCTCGCTTTGAAGAAGGATTCTCTCTCTCCCAAAGCGATTTCTCCATAACCGACGCTTGCTGGGGAAGTGAAGAAAGGGAACCGGGTGGAGAGCGGAGGAGAGTTGGAGTGGGGAATCAGACAGAAATGGCATTAGCGCCATCTTTACAGGCGAACAGAGGACCTGTGAGTAGCAGCAGCTAGCACGACGGTCCGATTTTTAATTTCAAGTTAATAGCAGGGAACGGGAGCAGGAAATAAAGAGCTGAGGAACGCCGTGAAGAAGATAAGATCGCCGCCGATGTGGAGGTGCGAAGAGGAACGCGGGCATCTGCGTCGTGGAGCGTTGCAGAGAGAATGACGGACGATGACCCAAATACAGCAAAGAATGGCGAAGAAGAACCCTTGCGCATTTCGGTAGAGGCTTTGGGCGGTGGAAAGACACGCGGCGATGGTAGACGGAGATGCCGACACCGTAGCTCTGCTTCGTTGCCAGCGCGTAGAGGTGTGCCAGCGCGTAGAGGAAGAAGCGGCGGAACCTGGGGACCGTCGGTTGCTGAATGGATCGTGCGGTGGGAAATCATTGGATGGTGTTAGCACAATACATGTATTCTCTTTATAGTATAGATGTATATGCAGATATATATATATATATATATATATTTACATATATATATATATGTATATATATACCTATATTTCTTTATGAAAAATAAAATAAAAATTGCCTATACGCACTCACGTAATAACCTAGCATCAAACTCACCGGACGACGACGATCACGAAAAGGTAACGCCCTCTCGCATTAACGCTTCACAACGATAGCTTTAATATTTAAACTATCGCTACTACCATAACCCTACTTAAATTAACTATAAGAAAAACCTGGGGCGTTATATAGGTGGTGGTGTATGTTAATTGGGATACACCAATATTAGGGACCAAATACGATTCAAGGGTCTAGTGGTGCTTCGGGGGTGATGTTACAAATCCAATAATAACTAAACTATTTTTGTCCCTGAAAATTCACGTGGGTTACAAGATTCTTGTTCAAAAGAAATCCAGTGTTAGAAAATATTAATTGTATTCTTACCATGTGCGATGAGGTGCAGGTATTTTTCTCGCATTGTCTTCCGGCTCCTAGGTGAATTCTTCCCATCCACAGTTGTCAAAGAGTACCTTGACAAGAGGTACTTTTTTCTGTCGGAGACTTTCGATTTCTGTATCGATGATTCAAACTGGCATTAGGGATACATATCGATCAGATTCAATTGGTTATGGAAGTTCCTGTATCTGTTGTTGAGTATCTCTCAAAGCACGTTGTAATGATGAGACGTGAAACACGTCGTGAAGTCCCTCTAATTCTGATGGTAGATCAAGTAGGTATGCCACTGCACTGATCCTTTGTACGATAGGCTACGAGTCCATATACCTTGGGCTACGTTTTCACTGCCTTTTGAGCTGAAAGATGTGCCGAGGCCTGACCTTCAAATAAACAAGATCTCCTTCTGTGAATTCCACATGTTGGTGCTTGACATCATAATACTTTTCTTATTTGCTTTGAGCTTCAAGTAGTTAATCTTGGAATATACGAACAATGACAGTTGCATCGTTAATACATACCATGCCCAGAGCCCGGGGATCTTCAACTTGTGCCTTAGGATAGAGGTGTTCTACAACGACCACCATATAATGCTGTTGGTGCTTCCATGGTGATCTGGAAGTGGTCAAATATCTAGTCTCACTGCCAACGTGATATGAGCCTATAAGGTCGCACATAAAAGGTGCTTGGAGAAATTGGAGAAAGAATTGAGTTGGTCTTGCTCATATTGGATGTGAGTAGAGGATCATTCTTTTGACTGTTTGGAATTAAGTTGAGAATGTCTCAACGGGGAATCGTTTAAAGTGTTTAAGCGATTGGACTTATACTAGACAAATTTGGCTAAAGTGTTTAACCGAACTGGGTAAAAATCCGGCTAATAGGTTTGGACGAATTCGGCTAAAGTGTTTAGACGATTTCGGCTAAGTCATAATTCGGGTAAATGGTTTAATCGAATTTAAATAGCCGAATTAGTATAGTCGAATTCGTCTATAGGGTATAGGCGAATTCGTTTAAAGGGTTTAGTCGAACTGGTTTTATTTCATTCGTCGAACGCAGGTTTCTGCTGGTTCGTCGAACGCAAGTTGTTGCGGGTTCGTCGAACGTAGATTGTTGTCGGTTCGTCGAACGCAGGTTTCTGCTGGTTCGTCAAATGCAAGTTGTTGCGGGTTCTTTGAACGCAAATTGTTGCCGGTTCGTCGAACGCAGGTTTCTGCTGGTTCGTTGAACGCAAGTTGTTGCGGGTTCGTCGAATGCAGGCTTCTGCCGGTTCGTCGAACGCAAGTTGTTGCGGGTTCGTCGAACGGAGGCTTCTGCTGGTTCGTCGAACGCAGATTGTTGCCGGTTCGTCGAACGCAGGTTTCTGCTGGTTCGTCGAACGCAAGTTGTTGCGGGTTCATCGAACGCAGATTGTTGCCGGTTCGTCGAACGCAGCTTCATATAAATCAGTTCGCGATTTAGGTTTCCTGGCAGCTGAGCTCTTATGGTTTTACGGAAGACAGAAACTTAGACCGACCCTTTTGCGATTTGTGAGAGTAGCGACGGAATCGTTCCGCTAGAGCTTTTCTCCTCTTCCGACAGTCGCCGCCTCTTCCTGTAATCGAACCTAGCAGTTCGTGGAAGACGTTGAGGTTTCTTCTTCTCCGACCTAGTTCTTGTATGACAAGATGCTAGGGTTCTCCTTCTCTTGTGTGGACTTCTATAGAGGTGTGGACACAATTCCACACTTACTCCTCCGACGAGCATTCCATTGTTGACGGAGCAGATAGGAAGTGCAAAGCAAGAACTTGGAATAGGATTCCGAATCCTAGAAGAATTTTCTTGGAGCTTTTTGATTGAGTGCTGACTCAATTACGTGAAGGTAATTTTGTTGCCTTTATTTATTGATTCATGGTTTTAGCAAGATCCATATGTCTCTTTGGGTTGTTCTTGATATATTCCGCTGCGCACATATGATGTGTATACCTTTAAGGAAAACCCAACAGTGGTATCAGAGCCAGGTTTTTGCTAATTCCATGTTTCAGAAATTGTTCCCTTCGCAGTAACCTTCTGTCTCTATGATAGTTTGTGAAACTAAAGACTAGAGAGACGAGCTTGTCTACTGCAATGAGGGTGTTTGCTTTTGCTAGCATCCGGTACATGTAAATCTGAAGGTTTAGAAATGTTCTAAATACTCAGATTTAATCCATATCATCAAGTGTTGATGGTTTTGTGCATCTGGAATGTATCCGGGTTATGCTTGGTCTGTTTGTGAATTTTATGCACATTGATTAAAAGTTAATCATGATTAAGTGTTAATCGCGATGAAATGTTCATCAATTGAAAGATAAAATCCCGTATCTAATATTAAGTATCTGGATGCCTTCCGGTGGATGACACTCTTCCTGCCTCGATCGATGAAGTGTGGGCTTGCCAAAGCAAGGTGCATTAATCTATCTTGGTAAGGGTGCGAGCGGATAATTGTGATATCCCACTGTCGACATCGGGTCCAACTTAACTAAGTGACCTCAAAGGTTGAGTGCTTAGAGGCATAAGGTTGGCATGCACCATATGATGGATGCGAATAAAGAGTTATTCACCAACCATACAAGAGTTGCATAGTGATGCAATTTGCAAGTGTTGTCTACCTAAATAACTGCATCGTGAGAGAAACGCCAAAGCGGACTCATTGTGTTGGTGAAATACGGATCTTGTCCACTAAGATAGTAGCTCGCATAAACTCTCCGAATCGAAATTAAGGGTTATCAATTTGATTAAAATAGTGGGAGCTCTTTTAATTAAAGTCCTTATTAAAGTAAATGTATTTTAAAATATAGTACTGACTTTTGCAAATTTATTATAGAATTTCCATGGCAAATACATCTCACTCCACGTTGTCCCTGAGAGCCATCCTTGAGAAAGACAAGCTCAATGGGACGAACTTCCTCAACTGGTATAGGAACCTGAGAATTGTTCTCAGGCAAGAGCGCAAGCTCTATGTCTTGGAAGGGGAAGCCCCTGCAGAGCCGACCGGAAATGCTCCGAGAGCAGACAAAGATGCTTACAAGAAGTATCAAGATGATACCTTGGATGTGGAATGCCTCATGCTTGCTACCATGTCCTCTGAGCTTCATAAGCAACACGAGAGCATGTGTGGTTATGAGATAATCGGGCACCTCAAGAAAATGTTTGAGGGGCAAGCCCGACAAGAGAGGTTTGACATATCCAAGGCAGTGTTTCAGTGCAAAATGGGATCTCGAGACTCAGTAGGGACTCACGTACTCAAGATGATTGGGTATATAGAGAACCTTGAAAAACTGGGTTTTCCCTTGGGCCAAGAGTTGGCCACGGATCTG
Organism: Dactylorhiza incarnata; assembly: GCA_033032865.1. NCBI lineage: Eukaryota > Viridiplantae > Streptophyta > Magnoliopsida > Asparagales > Orchidaceae > Dactylorhiza > Dactylorhiza incarnata. The sequence goes on along the minus strand of JAWHQI010000001.1, from coordinate 17,991,144 downwards.
ATCTTGCAATCGTTGCCGGACAGTTATGAGCAGTTCGTCTTAAACCATAACATGAATGAAATAGAAAAGACACTGCCCGAGCTCCTTGGCATGTTGAGAACTATCGAGAATAACATGAAGAAGGTCAAGCCTGCCAACCCCATACTGATGGTGCATAAGAGCAAGGGCAAGGCCAAGGGATCTAAGAAGATGAAGATTGGATCTAAGTCTCTTCCTGATCCCAAGTCTTCTGCACTGAAAAGGAAAGGTCTGGCGAAAGAAGGGAAGTGCCACCACTGCAGTAAGGCAGAGCATTGGAGGCGGAACTTTCCCCTCTATATTGAGGATCTGCAGAAAAAGAATGGAGGTATGACTTCCACTTCAGGTATTTACGTTATAGAGATAAACATTTCTGCTCCTTCATCTTGGGTATTGGATACCGGATGTGGTTCTCACATTTGTACAAATGTACAAGAACTGAGAAGGAGAAAAATGCTGGGTAAAGGGGAGGTAGACCTGCGCGTCGGGAATGGAGCAAGAGTTGCTGCCGTCGCCGTTGGTGTTTACTGTCATTCTTTGCTCACTGGGCTTGTAATAGAACTAGATAATTGTGATTATGTTCCAACCATAACTAGAAACATTATATCCATATCATGTCTTGACATGAAAGGATTTTCGTTTATAATTAAGAATAATTGTTGTTCAATTTTTATGAATGACGTTTGTTATGGTGTAGCCCAATTGTTTAATGGTTTATATGTTTTGAACTTAGACCATCTGATTTATAATGTAGAAAATAATAAAAGACTAAGAACAAATGACTCGAATCCTACATACCTTTGGCATTGTCGTTTGGGCCATATAAATGAGAAACGCATATCCAAGCTCCATAGAGATGGACTACTGGACACATTTGATTATGAATCATTTGAGAGATGCGAGTCTTGCTTATTAGGCAAACTGACTAAAGCCCCTTTCACTGGTAATACTGAGAGGGCAGATGATCTCTTGGGTGTCATACATAGTGATGTGTGCGGACCCATGAGTTCTATGGCTAGAGGTGGGTTCCACTACTTCGTTATATTTACTGATGATTTCAGTAGATACGGATACGTGTTTCTTATGAAGAACAAATCCGAGACCTTTGAAAAGTTCAAAGAGTTTAAGAATGAAGTAGAGAACCAACTGGGTAAAAGAATACAAGCACTCTGATCTGATCGAGATGGAGAATATTTGAGTCAGGAGTTCCATGATCATCTGAAAGAGTGTGGTATTGTATCACAGCTCACCCCACCCATAACACCGCAACATAATGGTGTTTCTGAGAGGAGAAATCGTACCCTGTTAGACATGGTGTGGTCGATGATGAGTCATGCAGATCTGCCCGTTTTCTTTTGGGGTTTTGCTCTAGAGACTGCTGCTTTTACACTAAATCGCGTTCCGACAAAAACGGTTCAAAAGACACCATATGAGATATGAACTAGGAAGCATCCTAGTATGTCTTTCATTAAGATTTGGAGCTGTGAGGCATACGCACGACGTCAAATGTCTGACAAGCTAGAACCCAAATCAGATAAGTGTTATCTTGTGGGATATCCTAGGGAAACCAAAGGGTATTACTTCTACCTGCCGTCCGAGGGCAAAGTGTTTGTCGCAAGGACATGGGTCTTTTTGGAGAAAGAGTTCTTATCCAGAAAGACTGAAAAGGTGGAACTTAAAGAGGTTCAAGAACCACAAACAATGAATGAACGTGAATTGGAACCTGAGCAAGGACTACAATCTGTTGTAGCTGGAGAACCTGCTCAAGAAACACAAGTCCTACGTAGATCTGATAGACCAAGATTTGAGCCTGAGAGATATGGATTTCTCGTGTCTCAAATAGGAGTGTTGTTGGGAATATTGCTCTCAATGTTCCCTTGATTTGAAGAGGCATCACTTCCAATGCTAAGTACATATTGTATTTGATAAAGCTTTGTTTTTGTAAGTTAAACAGGCTTAAGTGACTCAAGAGAAAGGGTTAATCAAGACCTAAAGTTAGGAGAAATCTTCTCCTAAGTAGATAAAAGAAATTGTCTCTGCTGATAAGATTCGTCGAACGCAGAGTGTCGTTCGTCGAACGTAGAGTATCGTTCGTCGAACGCAGGACTCAGTTCGTCGACCGCTGAGACGAGTTAGAAGAAACAGCTGATAATTGGCAGATCGTCGAACGCAGAGCATCGTTCGTCGAACGCAGAGACAAGGCAGATCATTGAACGCAGAGACAAGGCCGATCGTCGAACGCAGAGTGCCGTTCGTCGAACGCAGAGACAAGGCAGATCGTCGAACGCAGAGACAAGGCCGATCGTTGAATGCAGAGATTGGCAAGTTCGTCGAACGCAGAGTTTGGCAAGATCGTCGAGCGCAGGATGCATCGGGTTCGTCGAATGCAGAGTGTAGCGCGTTCGTCGAACGCAGACCTTCTCTACAGATAAGTAGGGCGGCGGGACCTGCGGCTAGGGCAAGTTGCAGAAAAGCTACAGGGGACCACAAATCTCTCCCATACTTACTGGGAGAACAAATTAGAGTCGTTGAAGACAAAAGAAGTATAAAACAAAGATTTAGGGTATTTTCTAAACCTCGACCGATTGCTTGCAAAATCTCGTTTCGCCATTGATGGCTGCTGCTCTCATTTTTCTTCTTGCTCACTGAGAAAGAAGAAGAAACTGAGAGAAGAAGATAGCTCCTCCACCAGAAGGGGCAAGGTGATCTTCCATCATTCTATTGAAGAGGAAGATCAAGTGGTAGCTGTTATGAACATCTTCAGCTACAGGAAAGCACAAACTGTGCAGGATGTACAGGAGAGTATTTCTGCTGTAGAAAATTTCTAAAACATCTTTTTCCTATAAGGCTTTTTGCCTGAGTTTGTAGGGCATTTGCCTGAGTGTGTAGGTTTATTTACCTGAGCTTGTAGGGCTGGTTTGCCTGAGATTGTAGGAGCTGGTGATAGCTCTGAGTTGTAAGGCTTGTTGCCTGAGGTAGAACCAGGAGGTGGTCTGAGCTATAGGAGGTGTTTTCCTCTGAGTTTGTAGGGCAGCTATGCCTGAGGTAGGAGCTAGTGATAGCTCTGAGTTGTAGGGACCTTTGTCCTGAGGTAGGATCATCTTTGATTTGAGAAGTTCTGAGGAACTTGTGTTGTAAGCTCTTGGAGCTGAGAATTGGAGGAGTTGGCCCTGTCTAACACACTATTAGAAGGGTGACGAGAGAAAGTGGACTACCCATAAACACCATGTCTTGGGGAACCTGTTGGAAATTGTATTCACAATTACCTTGATTTGTGAGAAGTCACCCTTAAACTAAGATTGAATTGCTTTTGTATTTGATATGCTTTTCTAGTATTGTCTTGCAGATTATCATTGCTAAGTGTAAATCAATGTCAGGTCACAATGGGTCTGCAAACACAGTTTCATACAATGTAATTCCTCATTATATGAAACATGGTGATGACTCATGTGTGATCTCTCTATTGGGGTACACTTCATTTTCAAGACTATTGAAGACTTTGGAGTGCGGTTGCAGCAAGTGTTCAAGAGAAGAAAAGAAATTTGTTGAAAACAATTTTTCTAAGGTTATGTCTCGAGAGATCATGCATGTCTCGAGAGTTCTGACATGTCTCGAGAGGCAAGTTCTTTGGATCTCGGTATTTCTGTTCTTGATGACTCGAGAGATCAAGCATGTCTCGAAAGTCCTTTTTACCGAAATCTTTGTATGACTCGAGAGATCAAGCATGTCTCGAAAGTCCTTTTTACCGAAATCTTTATATGACTCGAGAGATCAAGCATGTCTCGAAAGTCCTTTTTACCGAAATCTTTGTATGTCTCGAGAGATCATCGAGTTCTCGAGACATCTCTTTCCTGCTCTCTTTATTTCATATCTCGAGAGATCCGTTAGTTCTCGAGAGATCTCTTATGTCTCGAGAATTCTGTCCGTTTATTTCTATTCTCTTTTCTCTGTTCTTGACGGATCGTAAACGCTCCTTCCCGATCCTAACGGCTATATTGAGTGTGTTTAAGGTCGATTTAACCCTTAATCTTTCCCTCTATATATAGGATCACTCTTGGGTTGTTTACAAGAAGTTTTACGAATCATTCTAAACCCTAATTTTCTCTCCCGATCAAAAAGAACGAGAAAAGCGCCGCCTCGCTGTCGCCTACGATTGAAGATCGATCTACTCATTTGAGTTGCTGATTTCTATCAAAGAAGGATTCGATCGATCCGTGTTCTGAATCTACAACCTCTATTGGATCGTTTCGGATTGCCAAAGACAGATTTGAAGGATCGTTGTTTTTCCTCATCGTTCTCAAAAGCCATTCAAGAAGAAGGAAGAAAACGCCTCTGTTATTCAGATTTGGTATCATTTTGTTCAAAACCTTTTATCATTTTTGTAGGAGTTGTTATCTCCGAGCTGTAGGAGAGGTTGTTCTCCGAGTTGTAGGAGAAGTTTTTCTCCGAGTTGTAAGAGAGGTTCTCTCTGAGATTGTAGGAGTTTGACTCCGAGTTTGTAGGATCATTCTGATCCGAGTTTTAGTGAGTAGTCAAGTCTAGCTGTGGTGCTAGATTGGCGAGGCCGGCAGTGGAGTACCCAAGTACGGGGAACCACTATAAATTCCTGGTGTTATCTGTGGCTGTGATCTATTTTGTGTGCTGTGCTTTACGTTTAATTTTTAATTCCGCAAAAGACGTAGAGATCACCTATTCACCCCCCTCTAGGTGATTTAGGTAGGCAACTAGATACTTCAATTGGTATCAGAGGCAGGTTGTTCGTTGCTAGGTTAACACCTTGAACAGGGTCCATCCTTCTAGTTGCTAGCAAGCCATGGATAGAGTCAAGGAATCCTCTCTGAAACTGCCCATCTGCACTAAGGCCAACTTTCCTATGTGGAAGGAAAGAGTCCGTTTTTATATGGAAGCTGCAGATCCCAGAATCTTCCAAGTCGTGAAAGAAGGTCCCCATGTGCCAATGACCGCTTCATCAACAAATCCTACTGTTCAGATACCTAAGAAAATGATGGACTTGACTAAGGATGAGATAGCTCTTGTTGCTCTTGACAAGAAGGCTAAGAACATAATCGCTAGTGCAGTGGACGACTCCATGTTGCAAAACTTAATCCACTGCAAATCAGCCAAAGAGATGTGGACATCCTTAATTGTTCTAATGGAAGGTACTGACGAGGTAAGAGAAGATAGAAGGTCTCTACTTAATCAAGAGTACGAGGCGTTTAAGCAGAATAAGAAGGAGTGCATTGCTGATGCGTACGAAAGATTCTTCAAGATAGTCAATGGTTTGAGGAACTACGACAGGGAGTTCACAAACGGTGAACTAAATGACAAATTCTTGCGTTCCCTAACGAAAGACTGGGATAGCAAGATTGTTGCTATTAGAGAGTTTGGAAAACTGCCAAGTCTAGAACCTCAAAATCTATTTGGGAAGTTGTTGTCTCATGAACTGCAAATGAACATCCGAAAGTCTGAAGAGGATGTAAATCGAGCTTCAAGCAAAGAAAGAACCTTAGCCTTGAAGGCAGAGAGTTCAAAGAAGAGCAAAGCCATGATACCGATCAGAGAAAAAGAATCTGATAATGAAGAAGAATCGGAAGCCAGCTCCTCCTGTTCCGAACTGTCTGATGGGGAGTTCTCTTTGATTTCCCGTCAGTTTAAGAAACTGCTGAACAAACGAAGGCACATGAACAACAAGCCGTCTTCCTCGGATCATAAACATTCTCGTCGTGATGACGACTATCATAGGAAGGGCTCAAGCAATAATGACAGGTACAAATCGAAACAGAACAAACATTTTTCTTCTGACATTATTTGCTACTGTTGTAATAAGCCAGGGCACATAATTGCTGAGTGTCCCTACAAGAAGAAAGAAGGTGGAAGAAAAGAAGACAAGAAATCCACTCACGGAAAGAAGAAATCAGATAGAAGTTTCGTCGCTAAGAAAGCCAAAACTCTAAGCGACAGTGACTCCGATGAGTCGAGTGATGAAGAAGAAGCTTACTTCGGCCTGATGGCCATGTCTGATGATGAAGAAGCACCCCCGTACACCGGAAAGGTAAATGATCACACTATTCTATCTGATTCTGATTATGCTTCGACTGAACAAAAGGATAACCCCTCAGACGATGAATCTGAGCTCATGTCTCAATATACCAAAATGCTCCAAAGCTTTGACAAGTGCCGAAAGGTTGTCAAAACTCAGGGTAAGGAGATCATGGCTCTCAAGGAGGTGGAATCTAACTTGAGAAAAGAAGTTGAAGAACTTTCTTCTCTCAAAGAGGAAGTCCAAGCCTTGAAAGACAAGATCAAAAGCTCGGAAGAGACTCTTGCCCTGAGAGATCATTCGATAAAAGTCTTGGAGGAACAGCTTGCGGCTGAGAAGAAGTTGGTTGAAGCATTCTCTCAACCTAAAACTGTTCTGCCAATTATTGGTACTTTTACCACGAAGGCAAAAGGAAGCGGTATAGGGCATGAAGCTAGTACTAGCAATTCTTCTAAAAACACAATTGCTAAGAAGAATGGTTTAGTTGCTAAGAAAGCTACCACCAAAGAAAAAGGGAAAGCTCATCAAGAGCCTGTAGCATTCAAGAGAGTTATATTCCCTACGAATGCCTATGATATGGAGAGTTCCTATGGTCATTTCACACGACCAATTCCTTTTACGCCTGTGAATGATCATAAGGAATGGGCTCCTCCCCGAAACTTTGGTGATAGTGCTTTTCAAGCACCCTATCAAGAGATTAATCGGAAAGGGTACAGTCCATTTGTTCATGGCCCGAGTGCTAAGAGAGCACCAAAAGTGAAGGCTGTTGCACCAAAGCCGAAGAAGACAGTACCACCTTGTGTGTGCTGCCCTCTTGAGGCATCCTCATCTAGAAGGACTGCTCCTGCAAGAGCTAACGTTCAAAAAGTTAAGCAGGAGAGTGTAAAAAGAAGGTACAACAGATTCGACTGTTGGTGCTGCGGCAAAATTGGTCACTTTGCCGTTGATTGTTGGTTCAACACAATTTATACTAGGAGACCACAAGTGAACGTTGCAAGGCAGACCACTCGCAATGTTAACATTCATCGTGGTGCTCAACTGACAAGGGACCAAGGACCCAAATCTGTTTGGGCTCCTAAGGCAAAATAATCTGTTTTTGCAGGTATGTCCAAAGGCCAATAAAAATCCTATCTGGTACTTGGACAGTGGATGCTCTCGGCATATGACCGGAACAAGAAGCCTTTTGCAAAACTACATTCCAGTTGCGAACGGTCCAAAAGTTATTTTTGGCGGTTCAGACAAAGGAATAACTAAAGGCTATGGTATGATTTCTAATGGTAATGTATCGTTTTCCGATGTAGCTTATGTGGAAGGATTACAACATAATCTGATAAGCATAAGTCAACTTTGTGATAAAGGATACATTGTTGATTTTCATAAGGATAAGTGTTTGATAAAGTCGGCTGAAAATCATGAAACGATTTTATCAGGCATTCGCTGTAGAAACATATTTTGTTTAAATTTTCTTTGTATATCATCTTCTACTCCCGTGTGTCTTTTAGCTAAAGATAGTGCATCTCTTGTTGACCAATGACATAAGAGATTAGCACATATAAATCTCAAAACTATTAATAAATTGTTTTCTCAAAACTTAGTGTGCGATGCACCAGATGTTAAGTGCGTTAAAGATAGACCTTGTCATGCATGTGTAAAAGGCAAGCAAACAAGGGCTACCTTTAAGAGCATTATTGGCAAAGATTCAACCAGGTGTTTGTACCTGCTCCATATGGATTTGTTTGGTCCTTTGCAAATTAGGAGTTTAGGAGGAAAGTCTTACACATTGGTTATTGTAGATGATTACTCTCGTTTTTCCTGGGTATTCTTTCTGAAACACAAGTCAGATACCTTTGACACTTTTACTAGCTTTGTCAGGCAAGTCCAGAATGAATTCAACTGTTCGGTGGTCAAAATCAGAAGTGACCATGGTACAGAATTTGAATCTGGAGCCATGATAGAATTCTGTGGAAGCCTTGGTATCTCTCATGAGTTTTCCTCTCCTCGAACTCCACAACAAAATGGAGTAGCTGAGAGAAAGAATAGAACACTTATTGAGGCTTGCAGAACCATGTTGAGTGACTCTTCACTACCTGAATATTTCTGGGCTGAAGCTGTCAATACTGCATGCCATGTGCAAAACAGAGCACTCATAAACAAAAACCATGAAAAGACTCCTTATGAACTTCTAAAGGGCAAGAAACCGACCATTTCTTATTTTTGAATCTTTGGTAGTAAATGCTTTGTGCTAAACAATGGAAAGCATTACAAAACTAAGTTTAGTGAAAAGAGTTTTGAAGGTACTTTTGTAGGTTATAGTAGCCATAGTAGGGCATATAGAGTTTTTAACAAGAAAACCCTAGTGGTAGAAGAATCTATTAATGTTGTATTTGATGAGACGAGCATGCTACAAGGCAGCTCCTCTAGCATTTCTTCTGTAGACACAGGTTCAAAGCTGCAGGACTTAAGCTTGGATCAGCCAGTTGAAGAAAATTCTCAACACTTCATCAAGATTCCCCCAATAACTACCTATGAAGAAGATCATCCTGATGAAGAGCCAATCCAAGTGGAGGAAAATACTCCAACAGTAGAAGAAACTCCTATTGGTCCAAATCATGCAAGGAACCTCGGGCTACGACACATGAGGGATCATCCAGTTGATCAAATCATAGGAGATCCTCATGAAGGAAAAAGAACAAGACGAGGTACCATTAACGAGAATATGCATTTGAGTTTTCTTTCGCAGGTCGAACCAAAGAAATTCCAAGAGGCAAATGAAGATCCATCTTGGATAATTGCTATGGAAGAAGAATTAAATCAATTCAAACGCTGTAAGGTATGGACACTTGTTCCAAAACCCAAAGACAAAAATGTCATTGGAACAAAGTGGGTATATAGAAACAAGCTGGATGAAGAAGGAACAATCATAAAGAACAAAGCCAGACTTGTAGCTAAAGGATACAGACAAGAGGAAGGTATCGACTTCGATCAGACGTACGCTCCAGTAGCAAGGCTCGAAGCGATCAGACTCTTCCTTGCTTATGCTGCTTTCAAGGGTTGGCCCTGTCTAACACACTATTAGAAGGGTGACGAGGGAAAGTGGACTACCCATAAACACCATGTCTTGGGGAACCTGTTGGAAATTGTATTCACAATTACCTTGATTTGTGAGAAGTCACCCTTAAACTAAGATTGAATTGCTTTTGTATTTGATATGCTTTTCTAGTATTGTCTTGCAGATTATCATTGCTAAGTGTAAATCAATGTCAGGTCACAATGGGTCTGCAAACACAGTTTCATACAATGTAATTCCTCATTATATGAAACATGGTGATGACTCATGTGTGATCTCTCTATTGGGGTACACTTCATTTTCAAGACTATTGAAGACTTTGGAGTGCGGTTGCAGCAAGTGTTCAAGAGAAGAAAAGAAATTTGTTGAAAACAATTTTTCTAAGGTTATGTCTTGAGAGATCATGCATGTCTCGAGAGTTCTGACATGTCTCGAGAGGCAAGTTCTTTGGATCTCGGTATTTCTGTTCTTGATGACTCGAGAGATCAAGCATGTCTCGAAAGTCCTTTTTACCGAAATCGTTGTATGACTCGAGAGATCAAGCATGTCTCGAAAGTCCTTTTTACCGAAATCTTTGTATGACTCGAGAGATCAAGCATGTCTCGAAAGTCCTTTTTACCGAAATCTTTGTATGTCTCGAGAGATCATCGAGTTCTCGAGAAATCTCTTTCCTGCTCTCTTTGTTTCATATCTCGAGAGATCCGTTAGTTCTCGAGAGATCTCTTATGTCTCGAGAATTCTGTCAGTTTATTTCTATTCTCTTTTCTCTGTTCTTGACGGATCGTAAACGCTCCTTCCCGATCCTAACGGCTATATTGAGTGTGTTTAAGGTCGATTTAACCCTTAATCTTGCCCTCTATATATAGGATCGCTCTTGGGTTGTTTACAAGAAGTTTTACGAATCATTCTAAACCCTAATTTTCTCTCCCGATCAAAAAGAACGAGAAAAGCGCCGCCTCGCTGTCGCCTACGATTGAAGATCGATCTACTCATTTGAGTTGCTGATTTCTATCAAAGAAGGATTCGATCGATCCGTGTTCTGAATCTACAACCTCTATTGGATCGTTTCGGATTGCCAAAGACAGATTTGAAGGATCGTTGTTTTTCCTCATCGTTCTCAAAAGCCATTCAAGAAAAAGGAAGAAAACGCCTCTGTTATTCAGATCTGGTATCATTTTGTTCAAAACCTTTTATCATTTTTGTAGGAGTTGTTATCTCCGAGCTGTAGGAGAGGTTGTTCTCCGAGTTGTAGGAGAAGTTTTTCTCCGAGTTGTAAGAGAGGTTCTCTCTGAGATTGTAGGAGTTTGACTCCGAGTTTGTAGGATCATTCTGATCCGAGTTTTAATGAGTAGTCAAGTCTAGCTGTGGTGCTAGATTGGCGAGGCCGGTAGTGGAGTACCCAAGTACGGGGAACCACTATAAATTCCTGGTGTTATCTGTGGCTGTGATCTATTTTGTGTGCTGTGATTTACGTTTAATTTTTAATTCCGCAAAAGACGTAGAGATCACCTATTCACCCCCCTCTAGGTGATTTAGGTAGGCAACTAGATACTTCAGAACCACTATAAACACTTGTGTGTTTTTCTGTGTTGCTTGATTCTCTGATTAGAATATTTTAACGGGCCATAATAATCAAGTAAAACTCAACAGACCTATTCACCCCCCCCCCCTCTAGGTGAATTAGTTAGCATACCTATATTCTTTCAAGTGGTATCAGAGGTAGGTTGGTCAAGAAGGACTTAACAGTCTGACCAGTTCCTAAATAGGTTGTGCTGATTCAAAATCAAATGGCCTCCAGTGGAATGAAGAAGGAGTTGGGGTCAATGAAGTTGCCCATATGCTCCAAAGAAAACTTTGGCATATGGAAGAAAAGGGTAAAGCTGTTCATGGAAGCCTTAGACCCAAGGATCTATGTAACAGTTAAAAATGGTCCTTATACCTTTGAGAAGGCCTCCACTATTGACCCTACTACAAAAGTACTCAAGATATTTTCTGAGCTGACCAATGATGAAATTGCACTATACGTTATGGACAAAAGGGCCCAGAACATAATTGTTAATGCAATTGATGACACTATATTTCAAAACTTGGTACACTGCTCAACTGCCAAGGAAATGTGAGACACATTGGTTGTATATATGGAAGGAACTGCTGAAGTGAGGGATGATAGAAAGTCACTCCTCAATTAGGAATATGAAGCTTTCGGACAGCAGAGCCAGGAGAACATCTCCATGTGCTATGAAAGGTTCTTTAGGATAGTAAATGAACTAAGAACCTATGAGAGGGCGTTCACTGATTATGAGCTGAATGACAAGTTCCTCAGATCTCTAACTAGAGATTGGGACACTAAAATCTGTGCAATCAGGGAAGGGGCAAGGCTTGGAGAAACCCCTACCCATACACTGTTTGGGAAACTGCTCTCATATGAGATGCAACTGACTACAAGAAAGGAGGAGGATACTTCCTCCAAGGCTCACATAAAGGAGAGAACTATTGCTCTCAAAGCTGATAGCTCAAAGAAGAGCAAGAGCAGGTTGCAGTCACCTCCAAGAAGGAGGGCTGAATCTGAGATGTCTGAGACCTGCTCTCCAGACTGCTCTTCTTCTGATGAAGATTTTGCTACCTTCTCTAGGCAATTCAAGAAGATGATGAGGAGGAATCAATGGAAGAGCAAGCCTTCTTCCTTATCACACTCCAAGAAGGATCACTTCAGATCTGAAAGGCAGCACCCCAAAGGGGACATGTATGATTCCAAAACTAGTAAACATGATTCAGCTAACATTGTTTGCTATTGCTGCAGCAAGCCTGGGCATATTATTGCTGACTGCCCAGTCAAAAGGAAAGAAAGAGGTGAAAAGAAGCCTCATCACAAGAAGGAGAGGAAGGGAGAAAAATCCCTTTTAGCCAAGAAAAGCAAGAGGTGGAGTGAATCTGAATCTTCATCTTCAGATTCAGATGAATAAGAGAAAGCCTACATAAGGCTGTTTGCTGCTCAGGAGGATGAAGACTATCCTGCTGCTAGGACAGGAATCATGGCCCCTCTATCACACTCAGATAGTGATGAAGAGGAGGATGAAGAAGACTGTGTTCTGATAGGCCTTATGGCCCTCACTGATGAGGAAGGCAGTAAGAATATGTCTGACAATGATCAGGTATCAACCCATTCCACTTCTATTTCTGATCATGATGTATGTCAAGAATCTGAAGCACAACCATCACATGATTGAAGTGTTTCAGAAGCTGAGGTAGATGTCAATCAATTGATTGACAAATATGATGTCTTGGTTATTGCTCTGAAAGAGAGCAAGAAGCTTTCCAAGAGGCAAGCCTAGGAAATTGCCTCCCTTAAGAAGACTGAAGGTGACTACACTGGACCTACCTCCCTGGTGGCCCAGATGAGTAGACAAATAAGTCATTTAAATGGTATGACAAGTGCTCAATTGAGCACTATTTCCCTAAAGAACAAGGTCATCAAGGACCTTGAGGAGAAGCTGGTGAAAGAGAAGAGCCTGGTGGCTCAATTCTCCAAGCCCAAATCTGTGCTTCCCCTTATTGACACCTTCTCCTCTCAAACCAATAGGAGAGGACTTGGATTCAATAAGATGGAAGTAGGAGAAGGGAGTGGAGTAAAGAGCAAGGAGAAGGCTAAGCCTCAAACCACCTTTCAAAATGTACTACTTCCTTCCAACAGGTATGACCATGAAATCATTTATGGTCACTGGAAGAATGGGAGGTCCTATAGGAAGGGAAATACTCCTTCCTATAGTGAAAGAAAGGGCATGAGATTGAGTGCAATGAAAGCTCCCCATGAGGAAATACAAATGGCCCAATCTGGACCATTTGTTTTTGGTGTCTCAACACCTCCAGTTAAGAACAAGGAAGCAAGCACTTCTAAATCAGCTTCAGCAAAAAGCAAGACTGCTATCAAATCTGTTGACAAGGCCTGCTGCCCAGTGTCTGATTCCATCAGATCTTATATGGCTGCCAAGCCAAAGTAAGCTGAGGTCATCAGGACAAAGAGCAGCAAGACTGTCCATAGATTATGCTTCAGTCAGATTATTGCTGAAAGAAACAGGAAGAATGATGCAGTCTCTTCTACTGAACATGTGCACAGTGCTGTACCAATTCAGAAAAATGTTCAGAAAAGGAGATACAATATTCATGATTGTTGGTGTTGTGGCAAGGTGGGATACTTTGCCATAGATTGTTGGTACAATCCCAATGTACATAATGCAAAGAAGAGCTTTCCTGCTAGGAGTGTAGCTAGTGTGAGAGTATCTCATCAAACTAATAGGCACCTAGGACCCAAAGATTTTGGGGATCCTAAGGATAACTAAATCTTTCTTTGCATGGTAGTTCAAGTACCAGTCTCAACCAAATATGGTACTTGGACAGTGGGTGCTCAAGGCACATGACAGGAACTATGAGTCTTCTATAGGATTACAAGCCTGTGAAGAATGGACCCAAAGTTATATTTGGGGGAGGTGAAACAGGAGTCACCAAAGGCTATGGTATGATCTCCAATGGCATAGTTACAATCACAAGGGTAGCTTATGTTGAAGGGTTGCAACACAACCTAGTAAGCATAAGTCAACTATGTGACTTAGGCTATGTCATTTAATTCCACAATGACAAGTGCTTAATCAAAAAGTCAAATGACTTAGAGACTATTCTCTCAGGCACTAGGAGTGGAAATGTTTATTGCTTAGATTTCATCTGCAGTAATTCATTTACTTATGTTTGTCTTGTAGCTAATGAGAATGAGTCTCTTTGTGTTCAATGGCACAAGAGACTTGCTCATATTATTTACAAGACAATGTATATACTTTTCTCTAAAAATCTTGTTAGGAATAGTCCAAATTTAAAATGTATTAAAGATGGTCTCTGTCATGCATGCCAAATGGGTAAGCAAACTAGGGCCACCTTTAAAAGTATTGGCTCCAAAGACACTGAAAGATGTCTTTATCTCTTGCATATGGAATTGTTTGGACCTTTGCCAATTCAGAGCCTAGGTGAGAAGTTGTATACTTTGGTGATTGTTGATGATCACTCAAAATATACATGGGTATTCTTCCTTAAGAAGAAATATGATACTTTAAATGTCTTTATCAATCATGTCAAGACAATTTAGAATGATCTACAATGTGCTGTGGTCAGGAGTAGGACTGACCATGGCACAGTATTTCAATCTGATGCAATGACAAGATTTTGTCAAGAATTTGGTATCACCCAAGAGTTCTCCTCCCCAAGGACTCCACAACAAAATGGTGTGGTTGAGAGGAGGAATATGACCTTGATAGAAGCTAGGAGAACACTACTTAGTGACTCCTTACTCCCAGAATATTTCTGGACTGAGGCAGTCAATACAGCTTGTCATGTTCTCAATAGAGCTTCTATCAATAAGGTTCATGGTAAAACCCCCTATGAAATTCTGAAAGGCAAACAACCTACAATTTCATATTTTAGAATCTTTGGCTCCAAATGCTACATTCTAAATAATGGAAAATCCCAATTAACAAAGTTTGCAGAGAAATGCAATGTAGGTGTTCTTGTTGGCTATAGCTCACATAGTAGAGCTTATATATAGTATACACCAAGAAAACTCATGTTGTAGAGGAGTCTATGCATGTTGTTTTTGATGAGACTAGCCTAATATATAAAGGCTGGTCTAGATCTTCTGTTTTGACAGGAAATGAACAGGAATTGGAAAGGATATCTATACAAGACACTCCCAGCTGCAGCAAAACTATTTCTGATGCTGCCATCCCTAAAAAGGAAGAAGTCAACCTTGATGAAGAAACTGCTGAACCTGCAGAAACAGCACAGCAAGCTGAGAACAGAATGACTGCAGCTACCATATATCTAAGGGATCATCCCATAGAGCAGATAATAGGGAATGTTCAGCAAGGTGTGACAACAAGGAGCGGGGCTTACAATGAGGCCTTGTTTCTCAGTTTTCCGTCACAGGTAGAGCCTAAAAAGTTTGAAGAGGCCAACTTGGATCCATTCTGGATTCAGGCTATGCAGGAAGAGCTTTTGCAATTCAAAAGATGCAAAGTATGGAAGTTGGTACCAAGATCAGAAGGACACAACATCATTGGCACCAAATAGATATTCAGAAATAAGTTGGATGAGAATGGGACAATCATCAAAAATAAAGCAAGGCTGGTTGCAAAAGGATATAGACAAGAGGAAGGAATAGACTTTGACCAAACCTTTGCCCCAGTTGCAAGGTTGGAGGACATAAGACTATTCCTTGCATATGTTGCTCACAAGGGCTTCAAAGTCAACCAAATGGATGTCAAATCAGCATTCCTGAATGGAAATCTGAAAGAAGAAGTATATGTAGAGCAGCCATTAGGTTTTGTTCATCCTTCTCTTAAATCTCATGTCTATTTTCTTAGAAAAGTGCTTTATGGTCTAAAGCAAGCTCCAAGAGCTTGGTATGAGACTTTGTCCACCATTCTCCTCAAGAACAAGTTCATGAGGGGAAAAATTGATAGCACATTGTTTCTTAGGGAAACAAGGGGCAAGTGTCTCTTAGTCCAAATTTATGTTGATGACATAATTTTTGGGTCTACTGATGACAACCTCTGCAAGAGATTTGCTAATCTAATGCAGGGGGAGTTTGAGATGAGCAGTATGGGTGAGCTCAAATATTTCCTTGGGCTCCAGGTGAAACAGTATGATGATGGAATTTTCATATCCCAAACCAAGTACACTAAGGAGCTCATCAAGAAATTTGGGATGGAGTCTGCCTCCACCATGAGAACACCCATGGGATCTAATGTATCAGTAGACAAGGATGAAAAGGGGAAGGCCTTTGATGAATCCTTGTACAGATGTATCATTGGATCATTGTTGTACTTGACTGCTAGTAGGCCAGACATATAACATCCCCCAAACAGCTAGACCCATAAGTTGGTTTTGTCATGACTAGGTCATGACAAAACCATAGGAAGAGCTCAAGGCCTTGTGAACATAGGTGAGAAGGAGAAAACCCAAGTGGTCTGCAAATAGTAATTCTCAGCTACCAAGCCTAGGGTTGGACTTTAGGACCCCACCTTGAACCTTGACCCCACAATATCATCCCTAACCCATTAGAGGTCTCCTTGAAGCACCAGTGACCCATTGGGGTCAACCTAAGAGGCCAATTTGACTAAAGTCAACCGTAACCCTAAATTGGTCAAACTAACTCAACTAAGGTCAATTGGCCCCCACCATGCCAAATTGACCCTGACCCTACCCTTATATGGGTACTAGGAGCCTAATGGACCAAAAATCCCCATCATGGGACTTGCAATTTGACCAATTTACCCTTTCCCTAGTTTAGGTCAAAATGATCTAATTTGCCCAAATTGGACCCAATCCACTTGGGCTAGACCCAATTAAGGTGGTCCACCACCTAATGGGGATTGAATTCTGCTAAGGTGGACATTCAATTTGGAGAGAGTCGGCCAGGAGAGAGAAAGCCTATTTTGGAAGAGAGAGAAAGAAGGGGGAGTTAATGGAGGAGAAGGAGAAACCCCTCAATCTGAGCAATTAATGGCTCCATTCATCTCCCCTTAGGGAGAGGAGAAGTTTTCAGCTTCTTCTTGGCCTAATTGATGGACAATTCATCCCCCCTAAGTGTAACCGAAATCTCCACTTATGGCCATTAATGACAATCTGAGTAACTCCCCACCCTTAGCCTCAATCGACCCTTTTAACATCTTCAGAGGCTGGAAAGGAGTAAAACCCCCCTCTTCCCCGAAGAAATCGAGCACCACGAGCAGGAATCGGCATGGCGCCAAAAGCTCCAGGTCGGCCATGGCCAACAAGAAACCGGCAAGGAACCAAGCACCCACACAGGTCCGATCCTCTTCTCCTCCCTTAGTGCTAGATCTTTTCATATTTCGGGGCTTGATCCGTGCACAATAGGGCTCGGATTTGGGTTTCCGAAAGAGTACGTTACGTACTCTTTTTCCCTCCTCTAAAAACTAGATCCGACCACCTCCGGCTGGCCAACCACCCCTATCGCCGGCCACCACCTCAACGGAGATGGTGGTGGCATTGGCCGGCCGGAAAGAGGCGTAGGTGGCCGGGAAATCACCCCGCAAAGAGGCCTAGGACGGGCTGTCGCGAGCCGTCCAACGATTGGGGACGATGATGGAGAGCCGTCGGATCTTTATATTATTGTTTACGGTTATTTCATTTGTTTCGTCGAGCGCTGTAAGAAATTCGTCGAACGAATAATTCGTCGAACGCTGATTTATGTTAATTTGTCGAGCTCTGTTTTATATTAGCTTAGCCGAGCGCTGTTTTAATAATAATTCATCGAACGAATAATTCGTCGAATGGCTTGAAATTTGTCGAACACTGTTATATGTCTTTTTCGTCGAACGCTATTATTTATTAACTTAGCCGAGCGCAATTTTAATATTAATTAGTCGAACGCAGCTTTGTTCAGATTTCATCGAGCTTAGAGTTGTTCTGCCTTCGTCAAGCGCAGTTAATTTCGTCGAACGTAGAGTTGTTCTGCTTTTGTCGAGCGTTATTTAAATTTCGTCGAACGCAGAAACAGATAAATAATTAAATGTTTTTATGATTTCTTCACACCCTTTTTGCTGTAGCTAATTTTAATTGTTAAAAATACTAGATCACCTCTGATTAAAAAGTGTCCAACACCAAAGTTGTAGCCCTTTGGATCTACTTTATTTTAAAATTAATTTCACCCCAAAAGGAGTTCTGTAGCTCCCTGTAGGTCCATTTTGGTGGGGCTGGTCCCCAGTGTAGGACAACCACCATTTCTTGAATAACTTTTGATTGGGAAATGATATGGACTTGAGATTTGAAACATAGTCTACTTATACGTACACAAACATCATATCCAAAGATGGGATTTTTAGGAGAATCTTTTTCTAAGGTTTTTGAAATAATTTCATAAATCATCTAATAATTAGTTAGCGGGTTAAATGACCTCCAATGCCCTCCAAATTTTGGTGGGTGCTCCTTACGGTTACTGTATGACCTTGGTAAAATTATCAGCCCAATTGGGACTGCTTTGTTTAAATATTTTGCAAACCCAAGTTAGGTCAAATAGGGTCAAAGTTAGGGCATGGTGTTTATCTTGGAATTTTGTCGTCAAATCTCATCACCATGAAGTGAAACCTTGGTAACTGGTTTAGGATCACCTAAGACACCTCCATGAGTGATATGGGGTGGTGTAGAGGTGGATAAGCCCTAGAATACTAGTTTTATTCCTAGGTGTGCATTTAGAACCTTGTGAAGGCCATGTGGTCAAAAGTCCCTTGATGGTTATGAAACATGGTGGATAGGTTCATAGGGTGTAAATAGGCACTGGATAATTTTATAATAATTTTAGGAGCCAATATTCCCTTTGAATTAGGACATAACCCTTTAGGGAAACTTCTTATAAGAAACATTTACATGCTTAAAATGTCTTGGATGATGATGAGACTGTGGTTGTTGATGGCGCAAATCTCACACACCGCTATAGGCGGTAGCTCGACTGCGACACGAAACGGCAGTGTACCGATCGTTCAAGTAATAAAAAACGAGGAGTAATCCCCGAGTATCGAATCTCGAAGGAACACAGTAAGGTGGAGTTAGATGTCGAGGTAGGACTTGAGATCGAAGTCCAGCGATAGGTGGAGTACGGACGAAAGGGATTTGGTTTGTGGAAATAAAATAAAAGCTATCAACTACTCCTATGCAATGCCGCTATGCAATGCTTCGCTTGGCGGGATGGAGACTAGACAGGCCTTGAGCGCGCTGCGTCGCAAGGGCGGATGGACGAGTAGGCAAGCGGAATCGAACTGTGCAGGCCTTGAGCGCACTGCTTCGTAGGGCGAATGGATTACACGGGCCACTATGCCACGCTTCGCTGGGCGGATGGAAGAGTAGGCATACAAATGGAATGGAGAGAACGTAGGAATGAGGGTCGCAAGCACCTCTTCGCAAAGCACGCCACTAGCAATTGCTAGTGCGGCACACGAACGTGACGGCGGGATGGAGAATGGAATGGGGCGCTCCTCAAATCACATAAACCACAAAAGTATTTCACATAGAAATGAAATATATAGAAATACAAGCAAGTTTAAGTGCAACTTCATCTTAATACATAGATCTAACTACATACACACATCAATAAGAGAAGAATAAGGCAAGAAATCGACCGAATCCGAAGTCTCGTTGTAGATTCACGGTTGGAATCGCCGGGTTGTCAATCCGCGTCCAAGCTCGGTCCGCAACTACGTCCGGGGTAGAGAGAGCTGTCACTACTCTCCAATGAGCCCGTCTTCTTCGTGTCATGATCCGGTAGAGGTTGCAAACTTCCTCTTGCTTGATGGCGATGGCGGCTAAACCTTCCTTGAAGCTCTTGGATGAAGGAGGAGGCCGAGAGGAAGCTCCGGCTCAAGAATGGCGTGGAGAACAAGCCCGGAGCACCTCCCGATGGTGGGCGGCGATGGAGGGGCAAAATCCGGCGGAACGGAGAAGGAAACGGCGGACTCGGGCGGAAGAAAATCGGAGGAGAGGACCTAATTCGCGAGCAGGAGTATTTATAGGCGCTGGAATAAATAGTGCGCATGGTCATTGGCGCACGACCAGTGGTCGTGCGCACTAGCATCCTGTGATCGTGCGCTTGACTGGACGGAGCCTGCAAGGTAAGAAAATTATAAAATACAATGTTCGCACGACCAGTGGTGCACGACCAGTGGTCGTGCGCGCTCTCGTAAGTGGTCGTGCGATAAGGAAGACAGAACTCCGTTTTTAGGGGTTAAGTGCACACGATCAGTGGCGCACGACCAGTGGTCGTGCGCAATAGTACCGGTGATCGTGCGCAGTGTTCCTGTACAGAATTGTACCGGGAACACCTGCACGACTCCTGTTCCAGCATACAACACCAATCTAGCCACTGAAGGTGGCGCTTAATAATGCATGAAAACTAATAGCTAAGATAAACAAGAAATAACACCAAAACGGGCCTAGAAGTGCACATAGCATGGAATAACAAATATGAGCTAAAACATGGCTAAAGTGCAGTGCATAGAGTAGAAAATCGGCCCAGATGAGTCCATATATGTGTATATAATTGGGACTCATCACACCCTCAGACTTGCCTGTTTGCGCGTCCCGAGCAAACAAATTCTATGCGAACGAGGAAAGAAAAGTAGATGGCTTAAAATTACAATACAGAGTACCATGCGAAGTCGCATGCTCACGTGCATAAGAAAAATAGTAGAGAAGATTTCTCATTATACACAAACAGTTTATATATTTCTAAAAGAGTAAAAGCATATTACAACCACTCAAAATGGTGAACTACGGTGAATCATCCGGTCATGCATACGGAGAAAGTAAACTAAGCGCTGAGATGAGCATTGCTCAAGATTGGGGTGCCGGACAAACTCCACCGAAATCCATCGGTGTCGGCGACCATAGGCTCACCCGGTCACATTCTCTCCACGACATTAGATTGGTTCATAGCGTGAGTTGGTAGGACTTTAGGCTAGAGATGGGGCTTGGGTTACGGTGAGGTAAACAAAGATAAACCTGGAGGCTACGCACACCTAACCCAACATGAGCACAAGATAGAGCTACCCGCACGACGATAATAGACAAATGCACCACACCCCCAGACTTGGACTTTTACAACATAGGTGTGTGCACCGCCCACTCCCAATACCAAAATTTCAAAATTTTCAAATCAACTTTTTCATAACAATCCCCTTTTTTTTTCTTTTCTTTCTGTTCTTCATTCTTCTTTTTCTTTTTTTTCTTTTTTTTTTCAGCAAAAATATCAATGAATACACCCATAATTTCCACTATAAAAATTACCACATCAACACCCCCCAAAATGTAAACATAACTAATATTTAAAGCTCAGATTTGGGTGTGCGACTAGGTTAGGCTTTTAAGCTTTTGGTGCGAAAAAAGTGGGGCTGAATCAAGAGGAAGGGGTAGGCATGATGAGTCCTGATCATATATACATTTATGGACTCATCCGGGCCGTTATTTTGTCAATATCACGCACTTTAGCCTTATTATAGTCTATATTTGATAACCCATGCTAGGTGCACATTTAGGCCCACTTTGGTGTGTTTTCGTGTGTATTATCTTTAGTAGTATTCACATGTTGTTAAGTGCCACTTTCGGTGGCTAGATCTGTGTTTGTGCTGGAATAGGAGGCGTGCAAGTGTTTCCGGTGCAATTCTGCACAGGAACACTGCGCACGATCACTTGTTCTAGTGCGCACGACCACCGGTCGTGCGCCACTAATCGTGCGCACTTAACCCTTTTTCACGAGTTCTGTCTGGTGCAGTGCGCACGACCATCGACTCTAGTGCGCACGACCATCGGTCGTGCGCCACTGCTCGTGCGCATTGACCATTAAATTTCTGAGTTCTGTTTGCTGTAGTGCGCACGACCATCAACTCCAGTGCGCACGACCACCGGTCGTGCGCCACTGGTCGTGCGAACATTGTATTTCATGATTTCATCTCGTGCAGGTTCTGTCCAGGCAGTGCGCACGATCGCAGGATTCCAGTGCGCACGACCACTGGTCGTGCGCCAATGATCGTGCGCAGTGTTTAATCCAGCGCCTATTTAAGCGCCTGTTGCGATTTTAGGGCGGATTATCATTCCGGGAGCGGGATTTCTGCTCCGCACGCCACCGACCGCCCCCTTGGATCGCCCCTACTTCATCTCCTACGCAAGGGGAAGCTTCCTCGGTCCATTCCTAGACATCCTCCATCGTCCGTGAGTGTTCTCCATCATCCGCAAGCCTCCAAGCAATCATTTTCGCTTTCCGCCCGGTGAGAAGAAGAAGAGACCTTGAGTCGAAGACGACGGAGCACGTAGGGAGATTGTGACAGCCCTCTACGCCGGAAGCATTGTCCGCCCGAGTCCGGAGGTAGCCCGACAACCTACCATTCCGGCCGTGAACGGCCGCTAGTCTTCACCGCCGGTTATCTCCTTCCCTCTTTCCTTGATTGTACCCCTGTGAAGCTTTCACTAAATGAATATTGTGATATCTACTTGATGAGAATGAATGTTTCTGTGTTCTTATTCATGGGTTGGTTGTGATTCACCACGTTCAAGCGCACTCACTCACACACGCACGCAAGGTGTTTGCTCCGTGTTGGCAAGAGCTAACGACGGTTGTGAAGAGGTGTTTGCGACCCTCACTCTCTCGCGCCTGAGTCCACTTCATTCGCCTCACGAAGCACGGCATCGCGGCCATTGCATCCACCTCACGTTGCGAAGCGGTGTTCTCGACCCGCATCTCTTTTATTGTTGTTAAAATTAGGAAAACCAACCAAAAACCCCTTGTTGTGTTTGTGAAACGCTTGTGTAACAATATTCACTGCACGATTCGATCACCCATCCTGCATTCCTCAAGAGACCGACATCCGGGGAATTTATTCTCCACAATTATTACTTGACAGCGACCGGTGCACTTGCCGACGCGCATCAAGTTTTTGGCGCCGTTGCCGGGGACTGCAGGCGTGTTTCGTCTTGTGTTGTGACTTTCGTTATACGAGCAGTTGTTTTTTATTCTCTCCGTTTTTCTTTTTGTTTTTGACAGTTCATGCAGAGGCAGGTCGCAGGTGAACTCGCACCTTTTGATCCAGAAATCGAACGAACTGCTCGCGCGCGAAGGCGCGCTGCGGCTGTACAAGCGGCCATGGGTGATCAGGTAGACCCAAATGATGTTGATCCGAGAATGCCCGGCGTGGGGGAACATCAGCCTGGGATTGAGCAGGAGGCAGTCAGGCCTCGACCCCGCACGATGAGGGACTACACCACTCCAACTGCTGGGAGTGTGTATCCGGGGTTCGGGCCAAACATTATGAATAATCAGTTTGAGATCAAGCCAGCGATCTTAAACATCATCCGGAACAACACTCAGTTCTCGGGGTTGGCCAGCGAAGATCCGCATCTGCATCTGGCGGAGTTTTCTGATATTTGCGGAACCTTCCGCTACGCAGGGATTGCTGACGACACGGTTAAGCTTAGACTGTTTCCCTTTTCACTCCGCGACAAAGCAAAGGTGTGGCTCCACTCCATTCCGCCCGGGACTGCTGCAACTTGGGATGCCCTCGCATCCAAGTTCCTTGCTAAATTCCACCCTGTGGATAAGATTGTAAGCTTGCGGCGGGAGATCGCCACATTTCGCCAACTCGACCAAGAGACCCTTGCTGAAGCATGGGAGCGCCTCAACGATCTCCTTCGCCGTTGCCCTGGCCACGAGCTCCAACCATGGAATGTGGTTGAATTGTTCTACTTCGCGATCGAGCCCAACTACAGGGCAATGATCGATGCTGCGGCGGGTGGCACCTTGATGAACCACACTCCTGAAGAAGCCCTTCGAATTCTGCGCGACACTGCCTCCCACAGTACATTCTGGACTGCAGGGAGAAATGCTCCAAGAAGTGGCCGAGGTCTTTTCATGGTCGACTCACTCCCCACTCCATCTGCGCCTGTTGCTATCATTACTTGTGAAGGATGTGGAGGCGGAGGCCATCATGCTTATGAATGTTCGGGGAACCACATGGCAGGTGATTTCGCACACTTGACCTTAAATGAATCTGTGAACTATGTAGGAAATCAACCCAAGGGGGCGCCTTACAATAACGCCTATAATCCGGGAGCGAGAAGTCATCCAAACTTCTCTTGGAATCCCAACACGCCCGGCCAACGATGGTCACCGGGGCAGCATCAAAATGATGCTTACGCCTCCGGGAGCCAACCGAGGCCGCCGCACCCGGATTATAACCAAGCACCCCCCACCCAAAAGAAAAGTAATTTAGAAGAGATGATGGAGAAATTCCTGCTTGCAGCTAATTCAAACATGGTAAATCAAACCGCATCTATGCGAAACTTGGAGACGCAATTGGGCCAATTGGCTCAAGCGCTAACCGAGCGTTCGCAGGGAACCCTTCCCAGCAACACGGAAAAGAACCCTATTGATCAAGGGAAAAGTCTGGGAGATGCGGTAGATGCCAAACCGAGTGAGCTGGTAATCTCGTGCTCCATCAATAAGGTTGAAACCAAGGCTTTATGCGATTCCGGTTCCTCCCGCAACGTTATTGCACTGCAAGATGTTGCGAAGTTACAGCTGGAGATGAACACGGAGGAAAGGAAATCGCTGATTCTCGCTAATGGCACGATTGTCCAATCTGAGGGGGAAGTAAAGAATGTGGAGGTAACGGTTGAGGGGACAACTGTAGTAGCTGATTTTCAGGTTCTAGGCCCGCAAGAAAACCAGTCCATTCCTATCTTGGGGGTGCCGTTCTTGAAAGAGAGCGGTGCTACCCTTGATTTTGCTACGGGATGCATTTCCCTAACCAATGTGGTGCAGCAACCTACTTGCCCTGAAGCCACAACTGAAATATTCACTCCGCCCCCTCTCGTTATTTCTGATGAATTTCTAAGCGGTGCAGGAAAGGTACATGTTCAAGAAACAGGTGAAGGAGGAATGGAAGAGTTCCAATCGGATGAGGAAGAAGAGGTCGACTTCCGGAAAGAGTTCGACTCCGAGATGGAGGAAGACGACAGTTCGGGAAACGTTGACTTGAATATAGTTAGGGATGATATTTATTTATTTCCGTGTGATGAATCATGTAATAAACTATGTAAGCGCTCCATCTCGTGGGCCGATCCGGTAGTCACCATGATGCCGGAAGTGACGCCACCTGATTCTAAGGCAGAAAAATCTGAGAACTCTCAGCGGTGGCAGTCTCCAACTGTCACCAAACTAAAAAAGGAAAAACTTCTGCGTGACGCTCGTGCTGCTGCTCTCCGTGGCAAGGTGGCGGAGGTTAGGGGAGCATTGGGTAATACCAGTGCTGGCCCTAAAGCCTTCACCTCCCGCCTACGTGCTACGGGAGAAGCGCACCATAAGAGCGCTTTTAGTTGATGTGTGTTATATTTGCTGTGAAGAACTATTTCTGAGTATTTCTTTTTAATTCCTGCACTCTTTATAAACACTGTTAATACAGGTATTTGGTCCAGCTTAAGGACGTTAAATGAAAGCGCTACTGGGAGACAACCCAGATTTCCTGTTTTCGTATTTCTTTTTATCTAACTTCTTTTAGTTCAGCTTTTGTATCTGCTTTTGTTGCTTTGAGTTTGTGCTTGCAGGTTTTGTGTTCGATGGAGCGGATGCTGCGGACTATTCTTGATTATTTACGCCAATCGTCTGGTATGCTCATTTCTGAGCATTGGGTAACACTTCCTCCCCTCTTTCAGCTTCAAATTTCTAGATATCGTGTTTAGCTTAAGTCTGGGGGAGCGGTTGTTATTATCCACTGTGCACGAGCTGCATTGCATACTAGAAGGTTGCTTTTTATTTTTTCATTATCATTATCATTGTTGCATTCCTTACACACCACTTCACCCACTTGAGTGCGTGCTTGTCTTTTTGTGTTGTTCCGTTTAAATTAGTTTGGTTGGAATGTGAAATAGTTTGTTAACATAGGAATTATTATTTGGAGCGCGATGTCGACTCATGTAGTGTACTAGTCACGTCGCATGTTATGGTAGAATTTGAGTAGAACTAGATTTTCTTTATGCATCTAATTTATATTTAGTATTTCTGCGTAAATTTAGATTTAGTATACTCAAATGGTGAATTTGTATGAAATTGACGATAACCTGGTGTTGTGTGTGTGCGATTGCTAGTCGTGTGTTGCTCGAGTCGGGAGGAAGGTTTATCTTTCTCGTGGGCTAAGAACTTGCCCCAAGCGACTCTCGAAGCATGGGTGAGAGCTACTCGTTGAGTTAAAAATGACGTAGGCCACCATTTGGCTAGTTTGAGCTTTGTTATTCCATGTCCATTTCATTCACCTTTGCGAGCCAAATTTGTGCCTACCAATCCTTTGTTCAGCTCCTCTTCATCCACCAAAGCCTGAAACCTATCCTACACCCGCAACCAAAAATGTTTTAACTGTGCTCATAATTTTCAACTTGTGTGGTGTTTGGAACCATTGTGTTATGAAGGGAAAATAAAGTTTATCCGCTGATTTTGAACCAACCGGAGGATACTTAAAAGAAGAAAAATATGTAAAAGAAAAAAAAAAGTAGTTTGAAAAAAAAAATCCTCCTGAGCTAAAAACAGAAAATCTGTTGGAATTTGTGAAGAAGGCCGTGTGCACACCTGGTTTTCATGATAAGTCTGGGGGTGTGTCACACGAGCATAGTTGTTTGGTTTTGTGGGGTGCAGCGTTCCGATAGCTCACTTGGGTTGCGCAGCCATCGTGTTTAACTTTGAATATCATACCGTAACCTAAGCCTCGTTTTAATCCTATAAGTCCTACTGATTTGATTTGCGAGTTTGCTAGCGCCGTGGAGAGAGTGTGACCGGGCGAGCGTATGGTTCACGACGTTGATGGATTTCAGCGGAGTTATTCCTAAGCCCCGATCTTTTGCAACACCCGCCTCAGTGTCTCGTCGCTTTCATACCGGGCATGATCGCCAAATTCGTCATAATTCACCAACTGAGTATAATTAAATCTCTACTTACGCTTTAATACTTACGTAAATTAGTTAGCATAGTTAGAATCTCTTTCTACTAGAATTTCTACTCGCATGCGTATGTTACTTCGCACCGTACTCCCTTGTGTAATTCTCTATGTTAACTATCGTTTTCGCGCTCCGCCGGATTCGTTTGCTCGGGACGCGCAAACAGTTAAGTCTGGGGGTGTGATGAGTCCTGATCATATATACATTTATGGACTCATCCGGGCCGTTATTTTGTCAATATCACGCACTTTAGCCTTATTATAGTCTATATTTGATAACCCATGCTAGGTGCACATTTAGGCCCACTTTGGTGTGTTTTCGTGTGTATTATCTTTAGTAGTATTCACATGTTGTTAAGTGCCACTTTCGGTGGCTAGATCTGTGTTTGTGCTGGAATAGGAGGCGTGCAAGTGTTTCCGGTGCAATTCTGCACAGGAACACTGCGCACGATCACTTGTTCTAGTGCGCACGACCACCGGTCGTGCGCCACTAATCGTGCGCACTTAACCCTTTTTCACGAGTTCTGTCTGGTGCAGTGCGCACGACCATCGACTCTAGTGCGCACGACCATCGGTCGTGCGCCACTGCTCGTGCGCATTGACCATTAAATTTCTGAGTTCTGTTTGCTGTAGTGCGCACGACCATCAACTCCAGTGCGCACGACCACCGGTCGTGCGCCACTGGTCGTGCGAACATTGTATTTCATGATTTCATCTCGTGCAGGTTCTGTCCAGGCAGTGCGCACGATCGCAGGATTCCAGTGCGCACGACCACTGGTCGTGCGCCAATGATCGTGCGCAGTGTTTAATCCAGCGCCTATTTAAGCGCCTGTTGCGATTTTAGGGCGGATTATCATTTCGGGAGCGGGATTTCTGCTCCGCACGCCACCGACCGCCCCCTTGGATCGCCCCTACTTCATCTCCTACGCAAGGGGAAGCTTCCTCGGTCCATTCCTAGACATCCTCCATCGTCCGTGAGTGTTCTCCATCATCCGCAAGCCTCCAAGCAATCATTTTCGCTTTCCGCCCGGTGAGAAGAAGAAGAGACCTTGAGTCGAAGACGACGGAGCACGTAGGGAGATTGTGACAGCCCTCTACGCCGGAAGCATTGTCCGCCCGAGTCCGGAGGTAGCCCGACAACCTACCATTCCGGCCGTGAACGGCCGCTAGTCTTCACCGCCGGTTATCTCCTTCCCTCTTTCCTTGATTGTACCCCTGTGAAGCTTTCACTAAATGAATATTGTGATATCTACTTGATGAGAATGAATGTTTCTGTGTTCTTATTCATGGGTTGGTTGTGATTCACCACGTTCAAGCGCACTCACTCACACACGCACGCAAGGTGTTTGCTCCGTGTTGGCAAGAGCTAACGACGGTTGTGAAGAGGTGTTTGCGACCCTCACTCTCTCGCGCCTGAGTCCACTTCATTCGCCTCACGAAGCACGGCATCGCGGCCGTTGCATCCACCTCACGTTGCGAAGCGGTGTTCTCGACCCGCATCTCTTTTATTGTTGTTAAAATTAGGAAAACCAACCAAAAACCCCTTGTTGTGTTTGTGAAACGCTTGTGTAACAATATTCACTGCACGATTCGATCACCCATCCTGCATTCCTCAAGAGACCGACATCCGGGGAATTTATTCTCCACAATTATTACTTGACAGCGACCGGTGCACTTGCCGACGCGCATCAAGGCACAAAGGGGCTAGCGAGGGTAGATGATAGGCATGAAATAAAAAGCTCAACCGGGCCAAAATAATGGCCTACGTCATTCTCACGCACTAGAACTATCCTATGCCAATGCTTCAAGAATCGCTTGGGGCAAGTTCTAGCCACCGAGAAAGATTCTCCTTTCTCCCGACTCAAGCAAAATGAGTCTAGCATTCGTTTACAAACATCCCTATGCTACCGTTTGATTCCACCGGATTCACCATTTGAGTAGAGTAAACAACATTTACACTAATAGGAAAAAAATATAAAACCATAAGTATAAAGAGAAGTCTAATCTACACAAATTTCTATGTAACCGAGCACTCGACTAGGAGCACTACTGGAGTCAACATTTTACTCTGCTACATAGTCCTAAGCCATCGCTTAGACTTTCCCAAATAAGCAGAAGAATTAAATTCACAACAGAGCAAGCAAACAGATGAGTACGCGCTCAAGTGGGTGCTGTGGTGTGCAATGAAAATGAACAACAATTTAAATGAAATCTTCTAGTATGCAGTGCAATAGTGCACGTAAGCGGGTAAACAAAACTACTCTCCCCCAGACTTAAACTAAACAATCCGCATAATATATGACAGGAAAATCAAAATAGGGCTAGGGAAAGAGAGTACCCAATGCTCAACAAGTGAGCATACCAGAAGACGCGTGTAAACTAAGACAAAGCTGCAGCATCCGCCATCCAGAAAAAGGACCTGCAGGGGTCAGCTCCGCAGAAACAAAAGAAAATAGAAAACTGAAAAATAATACTACTAACTGAACATGATTAGATGAAATAGAAATGCAGAAAAGAAAGATAACTACTGGGGTTATTGTCATCCCAGCACGACTTATTCAAAAACTAAAGGTTCTAGCTAATGGGCGTATGAAAAAGGAAATGGATAGGTAATTGTTCTAATATGCGTGTCGGTAACGGGTACTGATACGGCGACAGAACAGTCACTCCTCTACCCGAATAAAGATAAAACCTGCCCATCATAGGTAGAGGGAAAAGGAAGTAAGAAGAGGAGGAGGAGATATCCTCGCTCAACTCACCAAAAATATCCTTGCCTAGCAAGGAGTCGTCAACAGGGAGGCAGCAGGAGGCGAAGGCAATGAGTGGAGATTCCTCTACGGAGGGGGAATAAACCTCCTCACATGAGAGGATGCTCTCATCATTGACTTGAGCAAAAAGCTCCAAGTCCTCCTGAAGTACCTGTGAAGATTCAACCTGCACAGGCTCGGGTGAAGGAAGGGGATCAAGAAATAAAGAAGACGAAGAACATAAATAAACATCAATCGGGGGAGTGATCCCGGTCTCACTCCCATCAGGTTGGGGAAGTAAAATAATGTTGGCATTGTCATCAATGCCGCAAGGTTCAGCGGGATCGACAGTGGCCATGCCCAAGATTTGGACTTCCTTCACCGGTGTTGAGGAAAGCTCCTCTTCACCTAGAAGGTTGTCCTCCTCCATAGGAGCAGGCATAACACATAAATCGCCAGCCTCATCCCGCGACACATCCTCAACAATTTCGTCAGAGACGAAAGTAGTATGCACAACAGGGGGAGGAATAGTGCTTGGATAAATGTCAAGCACGGATTCCTCACAAAGAATCGAATCCACTAGGGGTGGTGGATGCACATGGAGAATAGGCTCAACAATGTTGGTGCATAGGTCAGCCGCACATCCGGTGACCGTATCCATGCCATTCCCTTCAAGATGTGAAGGTGACAAAGACACATAACCGGATGTTGAAGGTGTGCCGCCAGAGTTAGGAGTTGGGACGATCCGGATATCCGGCTCGTCATCCTCATCCAATTGGCGAAGATACTCGGCACAGTCCTTCAAGACATGATCAGTGCTCCGACAAAACCGGCACTGCCTTGCGGGCTTCTTTGGCACAGCGGGGGCTGAAGCCGAAAAGAAGTATGACGGTAAAGGCTCAGCAGAGTAGCCATAAGACTTACGCGCACCATATGGAGTATCAGACGAAGTCGGTGCTCCATATGCTGGGCTATAAGAATTATGCCTACTATTCTCCGTAGGGCATTCATCACTAGAGTGGGAGGTAGCTCCACACCAACGGCAACGGAAATTAAGATGTGCCCACATAGTGTGAAGATGATATGATTCAAAATAAAAATGCTATTGTGCAAAATACTACACCTAACAAAAATTACTAAAGCAAGCTAATTAAAACAGGAAAACAGAATAAAAAGAAATAAAACAAAGAAATACAATTTACAAATGGAAGGGCTTCTCTCTCATGTTCTCCCTCTCCAGAAAACTCACACGACTGTGTTCACCGGCAACGGCGCCAAAAACTTGATGGCGCAAATCTCACACACCGCTATAGGCGGTAGCTCGACTGCGACACGAAACGGCAGTGTACTGATCGTTCAAGTAATAAAAAACGAGGAGTAATCCCCGAGTATCGAATCTCGAAGGAACACAGTAAGGTGGAGTTAGATGTCGAGGTAGGACTTGAGATCGAAGTCCAGCGATAAGTGGAGTGCGGACAAAAGGGATTTGGTTTGTGGAAATAAAATAAAAGCTATCAACTACTCCTATGCAATGCCGCTATGCAATGCTTCGCTTGGCGGGATGGAGACTAGGCAGGCCTTGAGCGCGCTGCGTCGCAAGGGCGGATGGACGAGTAGGCAAGCGGAATCGAACTGTGCAGGCCTTGAGCGCACTGCTTCGTAGGGCGAATGGATTACACGGGCCACTATGCCACGCTTCGCTAGGCGGATGGAAGAGTAGGCATACGAATGGAATGGAGAGAACGGCGGAATGAGGGTCGCAAGCACCTCTTCGCAAAGCACGCCACTAGCAATTGCTAGTGCGGCACATGAACGTGACGGCGGGATGGAGAATGGAATGGGGCGCTCCTCAAATCGCATAAACCACAAAAGTATTTCACATAGAAATGAAATATATAGAAATACAAGCAAGTTTAAGTGCAACTTCATCTTAATACATAGATCTAACTACATACACACATCAATAAGAGAAGAATAAGGCAAGAAATCGACCGAATCCGAAGTCTCGTTGTAGATTCACGGTTGGAATCGCTGAGTTGTCAATCCGCGTCCAAGCTCGGTCCGCAACTATGTCCGGGGTAGAGAGAGCTGTGACTACTCTCCAATGAGCCCGTCTTCTTCGTGTCACGATCCGGTAGAGGTTGCAAACTTCCTCTTGCTTGATGGCGATGGCGGATAAACCTTCCTTGAAGCTCTTGGATGAAGGAGGAGGCCGAGAGGAAGCTCCGGCTCAAGAATGGCGTGAAGAACAAGACCGGAGCACCTCCCGATGGTGGGCGGCGATGGAGGGGCAAAATCCGGCGGAACGGAGCAGGAAACGGCGGACTCGGGCGTAAGAAAATCGGAGGAGAGGACCTAATTCGTGAGTAGGAGTATTTATAGGCGCTGGAATAAACAGTGCGCACGGTCATTGGCGCACGACCAGTGGTTGTGCGCACTAGCATCCTGTGATCGTGCGCTTGACTAGACGGAGCCTGCAAGGTAAGAAAATTATAAAATACAATGTTCGCACGACCAGTGGTCGTGCGCGCTCTCAGAAGTGGTCGTGCGATAAGGATGACAGAACTCAGTTTTCAGGGGTTAAGTGCACACGATCAGTGGCGCACGACTAGTGGTCGTGCGCAATCGAACCAGTGATCGTGCGCAGTGTTCCTGTACCGAATTGTACCAGGAACACCTGCACGACTCCTGTTCTAGCATACAACACCAATCTAGACACTGAAGGTGGCGCTTAACAATGCATGAAAACTAATAGCTAAGATAAACAAGAAATAACACCAAAACGGGCCTAGAAGTGCACATAGCATGGAATAACAAATATGAGCTAAAACAGGGCTAAAGTGCAGTGCATAGACTAGAAAATCGGCCCAGATGAGTCCATATATGTGTATATAATTGGGACTCATCAGTTGTGCCCTTATAATCATGATTTAGACCTCTGGTAATTTTTGTGAATTTTATTAAATAATTTAATCAGTACTTCTTTCACAAGGCACTTGTTTTGATTTAAACTTAAGAAAAATATTTGAGGGTCCAAAACTCTTTGTTAAATTGTGAAAATTGGTAATAGGGCCTTTCTGAACATTAGGAAGCTCTGTAAAGTTTTATAGGATTTTTGAAGACTTAAATGAGTAGGCTACTTCACAGTTCATTTAATTTGGGGTTTTCTTAATTTATTTATTGTAGTAAGAAAATGATTTCCTTAAATCCTGAAACTAAGTCAGTAGCCTTTTCTGGTGAATGCAAAAGCTTGGTAATTTTCCCATAATTTTAGTGTTGATCTTTTTGGTGGTTCCTTCATAAAACTATGATTTTGGATGGAATTTCTTACTGTAAAAATATGATATGCTGATTCTGAGGTTATTTAGTCACCATAGGTTTATCATAATTTTTGGAGAGCCATATCATAAGATTTACTTACACTTCATGTTAATTTTCATACTTGGCATATGTTTGGAGAAATTAAAATAAATATTAATTAATTAGGGAAAAATATGATTCTCTGGAATTAGTCTTATAACATCATGATAGACCTCCAGTAAATAGCTTGGGTCCGTTGGATGAATATTTGGAGTACCTCTAGTTGTGAGCATCTTATAACTCATTTGGTCTACGTATAGTAAAACTATGAAATTTGAGAATCAAGTAGATCCTTAGGAGGGTGGGAGGTAAGTGGTTTACCTAGTTTAGTTGAGAAGGTATGATGGTCAGCAAGAAGGATTATAGATAGTAAAGGTGTGCTTGGTGAGTTAGAGGTAAGTTGCACTCGGGGTCGACGAAAGATCGTCTTGGGAAGTCATAAGTCACTTAGGGTTAATCCAAGAGTAATGATGAGGAGGGTATCCTTACGGGTAGATACCAACAACACTAAGTGTCTTGAGAAAGGGAACTTTGGGGTGTCATCCCATTACAGTTCCTAGTACCGTAGCGAGCCTCTTACAGGGTAATCCTCGGGAAGTCCAAGATTAACCATAAGTCGTAGGAGTAAGAAGTTGTTATACAAGATTAACTCAATAACGCACACACGCACACCCCGTAGTTACGGGAGGTTAGTTGGTTTGGTTATACGAGCGGTAGGCTCGGTGGTTGTAGAAGCAGACTAGTTAGTCTAGTGAGCTTGTGACTCAGTAATGTCGTTGGTGCGGACGGGTTGGTCCGGCGAGCCGGTGGCTCGGAAGGTTATGGTAACGGGCGGGTTAGCCCGGGGAGCCTATGGCTCGGAGATAGGTAGTAGAACATGTTGCATGTGCATGAAGGTGGTGGGTCTCCGATATTGGACGGTCGTTCACACCAACGTCAATACGTTGACTCGGCAAGTGTGGAATTTGCACTTAGCCTTGAAAGTCTGGTGGTCCAGCCAGTAAGAGTACGCAGATGCTCCGCAGTTTTGCGTTGAGGCGTACGATAGGTCTAGGTAGGGTAGTGTGAATACCAACCTAGAGGTGTGCGAGGCCCAACCCACTGCTTTCGTTTGCCACTACGGGAGTATCCTGGGAGTCTTGCTAGCTCCAAAAAGGGGGAACTAAAGGTCTATGCGCATAGAGTCAAAGTGGGTGAGTTGCACTTGTATGAACATAGCATAACTGCATACCTTGCCTATCATAGCATAAACACAGCATTTCAACCCCTACCCATATCGTATAAGTCGGTTATGGGACTTGTTATACGATAGGCCTTGCTAAACGACCCCTTGGTCTATAAGCTTGTATGGGCATTCCTATAAATCAATGGTTACTTTTCTATTACTATTGTCTTTACTTACTGCACTTTACTTATTCTTTACCTGCTTTTACTATGCTCTTTTGCTGCTTCAGTTATATATATACACATGTGTAGTGTAGAAACATTTCATGTACCACTGTCACCTGCTCTTTGTTATACCCCTTGTTGTCCTCCGCTTCATCCTTTCCGCTCGGTGCCTAGGAGTCACCGGGGGAGGGGTGGGGGATTGGCTTAGTCTTTTTGACTAACGATCGGTGGACCTTATCATTTTAGTAGATTGAGGAGACGCAGCAGCACCAGAGGCCGGTGCAGACGGAGGCGGGCCATCCTATTACAGGAGCACCAGACTCAGGATCAGTGAGTGATTAGTAGTTAGCTTCCGCGAGTGATTTTGTAGTGAGGACATGATGTATCGGGCAGGAGCTATTGTTATCTCTTTCTTTACTTCAGTTATATTTATGTGGACATCTCTTCGTGGATGTATTACTTTTCTATGTGATGTGGACTTGGCTTTCTTTTAGCTTATTATTCTTTGCTTCTTCATGATCGATTTGACCGGCAGTATCGGCGTTTTGTAGTGGCGACCTTCCCGAGCGAGGGTGTCACCACAAAGCGGCGGTTCTGGGCCTAAGACCCGGTTGTTTGAAAAAAAGGGGTCTTACAAGTGGTATCAGAGCAAACCTCGATCCGAAGAAAAGAAGTCCACAAACCCTGGGCCACCCCGCGCGAGTTTAGTTTGAGGACAAACTAAGCAGCGGAAGCAGTGGTGTGCCCATGTGAAAAAGGTCCACTTTTAACTGAATCTTCTTGGTCAGTTTCCCCTACGAGTGTCAAGTTGTCTTTTGTAGCCAGCGGCAAACCCTGCCCCTTGCAGGGAATCCTTCCGGCTGCAAAGATTTCTTTAGTTAGTCCTTTAGTCAACGAGTTAGACTCAACCCCACTAGGATGCGTGACTTACCTTAACTATTTATACCGTGACCTAGTCTGAAATAGACCGTAGGTATAACCTTTGGTGAAGGTACGAGGATACCCCAAAGTGACTAGAGAAAGAGAGATTGACTCATAAGCAGAATGGATTGAGACTCGTAGATTCAACCCTCGTATCCGTGACATGATTACATTAAGACAACCACCATGACAAACACCGAGGGTCAGATTAGAATTGAAGTTCTGGAGGGACCCGGTTGGGATTGGGTGACATATTGACCTTGATAAGGTTTGTTGGAGCATGCGTTTCGCACTCCTCCGGTTTGATAATAACAAAGTCCCGTGTGTATTTGATTCTATTTTTTATTAATGGTGTGCAGATAACAGGTATGAGATGTTCACATTTCAGCTGGAGCTAAATTTGAATGAGGGAAATTTCACTGTCGGAAAATTCCGACAGCCGCTGTCGCCCAGGTGACAGCAGAGAAGTTACAACTACTTCCCTCCACGGCAGATCGACGAAATGCAATTTTGAGCTGTCGGAATTCCGACAGCGATGTCGCCCACGCGACAGCTCGGAGGTTACAACAACTGCCCACAACACCACCCACGATCGGCAGTTTTGCGCTGTCGGAAATCCGACATTGATGTCGCCCAGGCGATAGCTCGACGGTTACAGCAACTGCCCGCACGACGCCACTCCAGCGGCAGTTTGACGCTGTCGGAAAATTCCGACAGTCGCTGTCGCCCAGGCGACATCGATTTTCTATAAAATGACTCCTTGTGTTCGTGCATTTCAAGCTTTGAGAATTCCAAGTCCCTTCCTGAGTGCATACGAACCAGAGAGCTCCAGAACCTCTTCAACTCCCATTTGTGCAAAGAAGGATTGAAGATTGAAGACGAGATCGGGCGCGCTTCTACATCATCGATCATCTCGAGGCTTCAACAATCCGTTCAGAGATCTGATCTTCTAGGGATTTGTTCTTTTCATATTGTATTTTCATTCACATACTTTTATTTTTGTATTGGTAGAGAAATCGTCGTCTTGCGTGCGGCGTCTAAGTCCTTGCGCGGCTTAGGGGAAAATCGCTTCCTTGTGCGGAGCGTCCAAGTCCTTGCGTGGCTTGGTGGGAAATCGTGGCCTTGTGTGCTACGTCTAGATCTTGGGAAGATCTAGAGGATAGGCTTGGGCTTGGTCTTGGGAAAGACAAGCGATAGCCTTCCGATCCTTGGGAGAAGGATTGGTAAACCAAAATTGTAGAATTTTTTATTAACATAATTGTGCCTTGATCTTAAGCATTGTTAAGATCATTTTTAATGTACTCAAATTTCATGATTAATATAATTATGTCTTTTTCTTTAATTACCTATTTGGTGGCATAATCTTTATCTTAGAAATTTGTGTTTTGGTTTAATACTAAAGTTGCATTGGTTTGAAAGTATTTATAAGTAATTTTTTTTAGTAAAGTAAAATCGTTTAAAAAAAAAATTTATTACTAAGTAAAAATTACTTTTTAGACACACCCTTATTCACCCCCCCCCCCCCCCCTCTAAGGGCGTCATACGATCTAACAAGTGGTATCAGAGCTAGGTTACTCCAAAACGGTTTTACCACCGGGAGTAATGGTGCACAACGATCATGCGTTCGTTGAGGGGCAAGGCATAAGTAGACCACCTTTATTCACGGGCACAGACTATAATTATTGGAAAACACGTATGCGTTGTTTTCTAATTGCGCTAGATATAGAAGTCTGGAATATGGTAGAATCTAGTTACACTTCTCCAACAGTTGTTGTAGGAGATGTAACTATGGATAAGCCCAAAGACAAGTGGGATGACAATGATAAATTAAGATGTAAGAACAATGCAAAAGCCATGAATGCTTTATTTTGTGCACTAGATCGCACTGAATTTAATAGAGTTTGTGCTTGTAATTCTGCATTTGAAATTTGGAATTTGTTAGAAATCACTCATGAAGGTACTTCGCAGGTAAAAGATTCAAAGCTATTTCAACTGGAGTCTGAATTTGAAAGGTTCAAAATGGAGGTAAATGAAGAGATTGATACGATGTACACACGATTCACAAAAATCGTGAACGACTCAAAGGTGCTAGGAAAGGTGTTCTCAAATGGAGATTTAGTAAGGAAAATCTTAAGATCACTTCCCCCGAAGTTCAATCCTAAAGTGACTGCAATTTCCGAGTCACATGATCTTAAGACCGTACAATTGGAGAGCCTCATTGGGAACTTGAAAACTCATGAAGTTGAATTGAAAATTCAACAACAAGAGTATATGGAGCCAAGGAAGAAAGGATTGGCTCTAAGATCAAAGAAGGAAGAAACTAGTGATTCTGAGGAGGATGAAGAAGATGAGGAAAGTTTATTTGTTAAAAAATTTAGAAAATTTATGAAAAATCCGGAGAGAAGGAATTCGTTTAAGAAGTATTTTAAGAAGGAGACCTTTAGGAAGAAAAAAGGAAAGGAAGGCGATGAGGGGGAAGAGAGACCGCCACCAGAGTGCTATCACTGCAAGAAGTTAGGACACATCCGAAGCAAGTGTCCAAAATACTTGAAAGAACTTAAAGAAAAGAAGCACAAAGGGTCGAAGAAGGTGTTGAAGGCGGAAACCTGGGATGATACTACTTCTGAGGATGCAAGCAGTTCCGACTCAAGTAAAGAAGAGGAGGCCAACATATGCTTAATGGCAAAGAGCGTCATATCTGATGACGAATGCAGTGTCCAAAGCGACACTGAGGTAACTCCTCCAACCTATGATGAATTATTTTCTGAATTTTTAAAGACTTGCAAATTTTTTGAAAAAAGTTTAAAAGATAATGATCTTCTTAAATCTGAAAATGAAATTTTACTTAAAGAAAACAAAAAATTGTTAAATGAAATCAAGACTATTGGAAAAAGAGATATTTCTTGCCAAGAGTGTGATCACTCTTTGGGAAGAATTAAAGAACTTGAAGAATCTCTTTCCAAATCTCATTGTACAATAAAAGTTCTTACTAAAAAGAATGAGATTTTAGAGAGAGATCTGAAATCTTCAATTTCCATAGTCCATGAGGGAAAGAAATCTTTTGAACGGAGATGCGTAAATCTAGTATCCGAGAATACAAAAATGAGACACCAGATTCATGACTTAACACTAGCCATGAAAAAATTTGGAATGGGCCGAAGATCACTGTATATGATCTTAGGATACCAACGCCATGGATCTGGAAGGTTTGGGCTCGGATACACATCTGGAAGCTGTCGCCCGGCGACAACCACTGTCGCCGGCGACAATGAAAAGTCCAGAAAATTCACTTTTAAAAATTCTAAAATTAATGAATTGTTAAATACTGCATCCTCATCCAGTAAAAGTCCAGAAAAGTTATACTCCTCTAAATACATTACATGTGCCAAATGCAATAGATTTGGTCACACTACGGACTCTTGCTGGAAAGAAGGAAAAAGTAAAATCAAACAAATCTGGGTGCCTAAGGCTTCTACCTATACTATGGGTGGAACCACTTGGGTAACCAGATCTTTACTCACCTCTTCTTTCTAGGTATGTTGGCAGGCTAAGGACAAAGAAGACGTGTGGTACTTGGACTCGGGTTGTTCAAAGCACATGACGGGCAATAAAGAAAAGTTCCTTAGCCTAGAGATGAAGAAAGGAGGAGTTGTTACATTCAGAGACAATGGAAAAGGAAAAATCATCGGCATCGGAGTTGTGGGTAACGAAAATTTTTCTATTTCAAATGTTTTATTTGTAGAAGGATTAAAGCATAATTTGATTTCTATTAGTCAATTATGTGATAAGGGTTTAAATATTTTATTTGAATCTTCTACAAATTTATGCAAAATTATTAATTCCAAAACAAATGAAATTGTTTTACCGCACCTAGATGTCATAATGTATATATGATTAAATTTCTTGATTTTTCAAATTCTACCTTAAAATGTTTTTTATCAAAAAATGATGAATTAGATTTATGGCATAGGCGACTTGGACATGCTAGTGCCAAGTTAATTTCAAAACTTTCAAAAGATAAATTAATTAAAGGTTTACCTTTGCTAAATGGAAATTTATCTTCTTCACTATGTGTGCCTTGCCAAAAAGGAAAATTTTCAAAATCATCTTTCAAAAGTAAAAACATTATTTCTACCACTAGGCCACTTCAATTAATACATATGGACTTATTTGGGCCAATTGGAATTTCTAGCTTAGGAGGTAGAAAATACACATTTGTTTTGATTGATGATTATTCTCGTTTTTGTTGGACTTTATATGTAACCTCCAAATCCGAAGCATTTTCAGAATTTTCAAAATTATGTTTGCGTATTCAAAATGAATTTGAGTTAAAAATTAAACGCATATGATCGGATCATGGAGGAGAATTTGAAAATGAAAAGTTTATTTCTTTTTGTACGGAGTTAGGAATTAAACATGAATTTTCCGCTCCACGCACACCACAACAAAATGGTGTAGTGGAGAGGAAAAATAGAACTCTTCAAGAGTTAGCCCGTACAATGTTATCTGAATTCAAATTACCAAAATCTTTTTGGGCTGAAGCGGTTAGCACGGCATGTTATGTAATAAATAGAGTAATGCTTCGCCCTATTTTAAAATTAACTCCTTATGAATTAATTTTTAATAAACAACCAAATGTTTCTTATCTCAAAGTTTTTGGTTGTAAATGTTTTATTTTGAATTCTAAAGATTCCTTAGGAAAATTTGATGAAAAATGTGATGAAGGTATTTTTATTGGCTATTCTTCAACTAGTAAAGCTTATCGGATTTTTAATAAAAGAACAAAAATAGTTGAAGAATCCATTCATGTTAGGTTTGATGAGTTTGCTTCATGTGTAGAAAAGAAAATAACAGGAAAAGAAGATGATCCCCTTCCTTCGGTGGAGAATGATGATGAAGAACTTGGAGAAAATGAAGAAGAAAAAGGAGAAGAAAGAGAAGGAGAAAGAGAAGAAGAAAGAGAAGAAGAAAGAGAAGAAGAAAGAGAAGAATATGTGCCTCCAAGTGAATTGAGATTTTCAAAGGATCATCCAAAGGAGCTTATCATTGGAGATCCGCAAAAAGGGGTTAGTACACGTTCATCGCTACATGTTTTATTTTCAATCCTTTGTTTTGTCTCTGAAATAGAACCAAAAGTTGTTTCCACCGCTTTAAATGATGAATTTTGGTTTTTAGCTATGAATGAAGAACTTAATCAATTTGAACGTAATAAGGTTTGGAATCTTGTAGAACGACCCAAAAATCGTCCTGTAGTTGGTGTTAAGTGGATTTTTAAAAATAAAATGGATAATGAATCTAGAATTATTAGAAATAAAGCCAGATTAGTTGCAAAAGGTTATGCACAAATTGAAGGGGTAGATTTTGATGAAACTTTTGCAACCGTTGCAAGATTAGAAGCGGTTAGGATATTTCTTGCATTTGCTTGTTTTAAAAGATTTAAATTATATCAAATGGATGTCAAAACCGCATTTTTAAACGGGTATATAAAAGAAGAGGTTTATGTAGAACAACCCCTTGGCTTTATAAATGAGAAATATCCAAATTATGTTTATAAATTAGATAAAGCGCTTTATGGATTAAAACAAGCGCCTCGTGCTTGGTATGATCGATTAACTCAATATTTGTTAAAGCACGATTATAAAATAGGAAGTGCTGATTCTACACTCTTCATTAAGCAAATTGATCATGATTTAGTTATTTTACAAATTTATGTTGATGATATTATTTTTGGAGCCACTAATGAAGAGTTGTGTAATGAAGTAGTTCAAATTATGCAAAATGAATTTGAAATGAGTATGGTTGGAGAACTTTCATATTTTCTAGGTTTTCAAATTACACAAAAACATGATGGAATTTTTATATGTCAAACCAAATATATTCATGATATGTTAAAAAGATTTGGATTTGAAAACCTTAAGCATGCAAACACTCCTATGAGTACTTCACTAAAATTAGGAAAAGATGAA
The DNA here is from genome assembly GCA_033032865.1 of Dactylorhiza incarnata. Taxonomy (NCBI): domain Eukaryota; kingdom Viridiplantae; phylum Streptophyta; class Magnoliopsida; order Asparagales; family Orchidaceae; genus Dactylorhiza; species Dactylorhiza incarnata. The sequence goes on along the minus strand of JAWHQI010000001.1, from coordinate 17,950,108 downwards.
AGTGGTGTTTCAATTGAACAAACCCTTTATAGAAGTATGATAGGGTCTTTATTGTATTTAACCGCATCTAGACCTGATATTATGTTTGCCGTTTGTTTATGTGCTAGATTTCAAGCTAATCCTAAAGAGTCACATTTAAAAGCGGTGAAACGTATCTTTAGATATCTCATAGGAACATCAAAATTAGGTTTATGGTATCCTCATAATGATTCTTTTATTTTACGTGGTTTTTCGGATTCCGATTATGCGGGATGTTCTTTAGATAGGAAAAGCACTAGTGGCACTTGCCACTTTATCGGCCCTTCACTTATTTCATGGTCGAGTAGGAAACAGAATTCTGTTGCCCTCTCTACTACCGAGGCCGAATATATTGCACTAGGTAGTTGTTGTGCCCAAGCTCTTTGGATGTCACAAACATTAGAAGATTTTGGCATGCAACAAAGTAGTGTAGAATTAAAGTGTGACAATAAAAGTGCTATAGACTTAACTAACAATCCCGTATTACATTCTAGATCTAAGCATATAGATGTCCGACATCATTTTATAAGGGATCATATTAAGAAGGGTAATATAAAAATCAACTTTATAGGCACGGAAAATCAACTAGCGGATATATTCACTAAGCCGTTACCGGATTCCCGTTTTTCTATGCTTAGGCTAGAATTGGGAATTCTAGACATTTCACAATGAATATATCACTATTTAAAGCCTATAAAAAACAATTTTATCACAAAACCTAAACAATTTAAAAAGAAAAAGCCTAAATTTTAAAATCAAACCATAGAATTTTAAAAGACTTAACAAAAATTCAAACATCATCAATATTACATCAATATTGTTCCAATAAAACAGTAGAAAAATCATAAGGATCAAGTTCATTAAACAAGAAATAGAAATCTGAAGAAATTCACTGTCGCCCAGGCGACAGTGGATGTCGGAAATTTTCGACATCTCCCAGCAGCAGCAACCTGATGAAACTACTCTGAATCTTCATAACCAGCCCCGCTGCTCCCTGGACAATCTTCTGGAGGTCCTCGTCTCACGGCTTTACCACGGTGAGTCCGCCTCACCGTTTGGCGTGGCGGTTCTTCGTCCGGAACTTGCCATTCAGCCTCTTCCTCCGGCGTTGGCTTCAACTTCAGACCTTTGACGAGAAACTTCATAAACTTCTGCATTCGACTACGGTCCTTCTTCACTTCCTTCTTGTGATCCTATAATGAATCACGTAAATCATCAATGGACTCTCGTAGTGATCCTACCCTAGGCAATGGCGGCTCTCGAATCTCAATTCCCGGATGAGCCTTTTTCTGCGTCTTCTTCACTTTCATCGAACCTGTATAATATATCTCCGGATAACAATCATCCAAATAAGAACTTTGCGCTATCCATGCGTACTTCTTATAGAGTACACGCTGAATTATCGCCCCCATTGGCAGCATATGAACCTTCACCCATCTTGGATGCTTTAATCTATACGTATACCTAATCTGGGAGAGTATGAAGTCCGCCACATCAAAAAGCTCATCCTCCATAATGTAGTATGTAATGAGGGTCAACTGAGCCGTAATACTTCTTGTATCTCCACTCTTCAACATGATTGAATTCCTTAAGATATCTTGAACTAAGAAAGCATCCGGATTGAGTGACGTAACCTCAGTGGTTAGAGTCTTCTTTTGATTCCCATGTAATCTCATGTTTACTAGGGTCCAATCTCTATCTTTTCTATAATTCTCCACTATATCAGGCACATTTTCACTAATCACTAATCCGAATTCCTCTCTTAGATCAACATGTGTTATTTCCACATGTTGACCCTGAATTCTTGATCTTACTCCTCCATCCAAATCAGTGCAATTTGGATCTTCCAAATGATTATAGAACTCACGAATCAAAAAGGAAGAGAACGGCTCTGGGGTGATTATTGAGAGAATACCTGCATTCGCAAGCCGATCATAGATATGATCGTGCTTCGGCGAATCAAATTCCACATACTTCGCAACTCCAACAATAGCTTTCTCCACCCCAGGAAAAACTTGATATGAACTATGTGCATCTTCCGAAGTACTCCTTCGAGCTTTGGAACTGGAAGCCATTCTGCAAATAACATAAAAAATTTTGATTAAACATGTGCTGTGCACTGGAACACTGTCGCCCAGGCGACAGTGACTGTCGGAAATTTTTGACAGCTCTCCATTGAACTTCTCTCGAAATTTTTTACATACCCTTCCAGATCTACTCAAATCAAGGTTATTTCAACAACAATTTTAAAAAAAAAATTTCCAAATCAAAATCTTTTCCAAATCCTTTACTATTCATCACCTTCAACCTTCCTTCAAAAGGCAAAATTTTTCCATTTTAAAAATTAGAGATTGAACAAATGGAAACCTTCATCACAAGAATCACAAAATCAAAAATTTTAACAAAGATCCAACAAGATCCACTTGCTTTAAACTAGATCTATATTTTTTTTATAAAAAAAACAACACAACTTCAAAAACCTACACCAAATCATCAAAAATCAAGATGAAAACAACATTTTCCTTCTTGTCTACTTTCAAAATAAAAAATCCCTAACAAATTTGAGTCAAAAACATAAAAATCCAAAATCCATACCTTAGATCTTGAGTTGTCGCCGACTTCCGACAGCCCTCTCTTGCTCTACAGTCCAGAAAAATGAAGCACAATAGGGTTTGACTCGGTCCAAAGCCCTATTTCTAATTTTGGCTGTCGCCCAGGAGACAGTGACTGTCGGAAATTTCCGAAAGCTCCTGTTTTTGACAAAACTTCAATTTTTGGGTACCTTTGATGATTTACAATAGTTATATGTCATTATTACTGCTTCATCTCATGACTTGATGACAAACCATGTGCTTTCTATTTTTTTTAAAAAAAAATGACTCTTACATGATTATATGCTTTCATTTCCAAGCTATCATCGTATTGACACTCCTACTTAGTTGTTTAGACCATTGGAAATTGTTTTCGCATGCCTCTAAGTATGAGAAATTGGTTATCTATCATAATGAATTATCACATTCACTTCTTTTGGTCCATACGTATGACTATTTATTTAATATATACATGGATCATATTTGCTTTAACATAATAAAATAGCACTTCATAAATACAACTTTCAACCTTGATTTGTTAGCACAACAATAATTTACACCATCTTTTGCGATTCAAGTGAATTCAGAGATCCTTGGTCAATTAAAAAATATATATCAAAATCTCAAAAAAAAAAGGTATCACAACATTTGTGATAAAAAAAAAAGTTTAACATAAAGACAAGGATACTCCACCAAGCACTACTTACCCTCCTGATAAGTCTTAATGAGCATTGTGAGGTTAAGCACCTTGGAAAGAATTGTAAAGTGTCTTGTGCAAAAGAAAAATGGTTTTCTATTCCTCTTGTGCTATATCTTCAAAGTCAAAGTTGACTTTAAATGCTTTTATTATGTTCTACATTTCAATGATCATGTAAATTAAATAACTTCATATGTTTGATCTAAGTATCACATGTACACATCATTATGTTATATAAACATTCATCTCATGAGAATTGGACCGAAAATATTCCATAATTCTATACACTATTGTGTCTTTCTATGATACTTTCAAATGACCTTACTCATGTTTAAGTTATTTTCTTTCATTACTTCATATGGCTATACCGTCACTTCATGGGTTTATTCATACTATGGCATATTCCTATTATTTCATGGACTTCAATCATTTCCAACAAAGTGCTTCCGCTTACTCTTCATTTCTATATTCTATATCCTTTCCCTTAAGAACTACTCTTTTATCTAATATTAACTTTTGCTAATACCAAAAGGGGGAGAATTAACAAGTAAAAAAAAGAAAAATCAAAAATCTATTACACCTAAATATTCCACCTACACAATACATCATATATTTAGGGGGAGCATATATTTAGGGGGAGCATATATTTAGGGGGAGCATTCATTTAGGGGGAGCTTTCATCTAAAGGGAGATTATTTATTTTAAGAGAAATATATCATGTTATTTTTTGTGCACACAAGAAATGTTAAAATCAACAATCTAAATAGACATGATTTCTTTTTTATACAGATTTGTTATTATCAAAAGGGGGAGATTATTGGAGCATGCGTTTCGCACTCCTCCGGTTTGATAATAACAAAGTCCCGTGTGTATTTGATTCTATTTTTTATTAATGGTGTGCAGATAACAGGTATGAGATGTTCACATTTCAGCTGGAGCTAAATTTGAATGAGGGAAATTTCACTGTCGGAAAATTCCGACAGCCGCTGTCGCCCAGGCGATAGCAGAGAAGTTACAACTACTTCCCTCCACGGCAGATCGACGAAAAGCAGTTTTGAGCTGTCGGAATTCCGACAACGATGTCGCCCACGCGACAGCTCGGAGGTTACAACAACTGCCCATAACACCACCCACGATCGGCAGTTTGACGCTGTCAGAAAATTCCGACAGTCGATGTCGCCCAGGAGATAGCGATTTTCTATAAAATGACTCCTTGTGTTCGTGCATTTCAAGCTTTGAGAATTCCAAGTCCCTTCCTGAGTGCATACGAACCAGAGAGCTCCAGAACCTCTTCAACTCCCATTTGTGCAAAGAAGGATTGAAGATTGAAGACGAGATCGGGCGCGCTTCTACATCATCGATCATCTCGAGGCTTCAACAATCCGTTCAGAGATCTGATCTTCTAGGGAGTTGTTCTTTTCATATTGTATTTTCATTCACATACTTTTATTTTTGTATTGGTAGAGAAATCATCGTCTTGCGTGCGGCGTCTAAGTCCTTGCGCGGCTTAGGGGAAAATCGCTTCCTTGTGCGGAGCGTCCAAGTCCTTGCGTGGCTTGGTGGGAAATCGTGGCCTTGTGTGCTACGTCTAGATCTTGGGAAGATCTAGAGGATAGGCTTGGGCTTGGTCTTGGGAAAGACAAGCGATAACCTTCCGATCCTTGGGAGAAGGATTGGTAAACCAAAATTGTAGAATTTTTTATTAACATAATTGTGCCTTGATCTTAAGCATTGTTAAGATCATTTTTATTGTACTCAAATTTCATGATTAATATAATTATGTCTTTTTCTTTAATTACATATTTGGTGGCATAATCTTTATCTTAGAAATTTGTGTTTTGGTTTAATACTAAAGTTGCATTGGTTTGAAAGTATTTATAAGTAATTTTTTTTAGTAAAGTAAAATCGTTTTTAAAAAAAAAATTATTACTAAGTAAAAATTACTTTTTAGACACACCCTTATTCACCCCCCCCCCCCCTCTAAGGGCGTCATACGATCTAACAAGGTTGTCGTAGAAGGTACCCTGAAGAGTCTGAAGAATGGAGCAGATTAACAAGTTTCAAAATAGAACCCCAAGTCTAAGGTTGTGTGCCCTAAGAATGTTTTGCATACCTAGGACGAATATAACATGGTAATATTGAAGATACTTAGCCCAAAAATAGATACAGGCTAATCTTTTGTTTATTGGGGCTTACCTTTTGTTTATTGGGCAAATTAGTTACTGACTTGGGTGTCCCTTAGATCTAATTTAGCAAGTGCTATGTCGGGAACATGATGATTTTGAAGTCGATCTTATTCAATGTTACTTGGGCGAAGATAGATTCTATAAAAGCACATTAGGAATGATGCTCTGAAGTATTATCAGGACCATGGATAGACATCGTTGATCGAACAACGACTTGACCTTAGTTGAAGCATTAGAAATGTAAAGTTGCTAGGTTTAGTCACTTAGGGATGCATATGCCTTTTTGGAAGTTGGGAACTGAAATTAGGTCGTGCAAGTTGTAGTTATATTTGAGGTTCTTATGACTTGAGGCTTTCAGAAGTGATTAACTTATGGTTGGTTAAAAATCACGCCCTGTTATGGTAAAAATTTTAACTACAATAATAGCCCTTATACCTTGGAAGCTATGATGACGAATAACAAGAGATCATAGACAATTACTTATTGGATTTTGAATCTAGTGTTTGAGTTTACTATGATAAGAACGATCTAAGTTTATCTTACTTTGGAGCATTCGAACGTGATCAAGACTAGCATATGTGGAAGTAATAGGAATTTGGTGAAATAAATGTGAAGATATTTTCTTGATGAAATTGACTTGTGAAAAATCTTAGGGTTTCAAAAGATTCTACCCGTAAATCTTATGAATCAAACTCCACCTAGAAAGTGATTGAGAGTCATCTTCAAACATTGATACTAGTGTTGGTTGGTTGACATATGATCATAAGATCCATGTGTACACCCCCTTAAATTTCGAGGATAATTGGGACGCATGATGATGCGATCAGTCCCACTAAATGATAAGAATCGTTTAAAATCATAATGTTAAGTTGGTTGATGACTCGGGCGTACTCGTAGGAATAAGAAGCTGATTGTGTGGAGAAGTTTTTATAGAGTCACTGCCTACCCACATAGATGAGAAATATAGTCACCGGAAAAATGGTGTATTGCGGAATGTATATTTCCTCGAAATAAAGAAAGACATCATAAGTTTTGTGATGCACGGTGAAGGCCAAGTGCAAAAGTATTTGGAGAACTACCGCAGTCACTGCCCGTGTTAGAGTGGAGTTCGAGGACATAACTATGGATTTCACACAATGGTTACCACTCCAAACACAGTCTTATTTGGAACAACGATGATAGATTAACCATGGTAGCTATGGCCACCCCGGGCTGGAAGGACGCTCCCATTGGTGTTTGATGAGATTTGTTGAGCAGTTTGTCCGTTATCGTGGTGTGACCAGGACGATCGTGTCGGATCAGGATGAACGGTTTATGTCCAAGAAGTGAAGATCAGTCCAGGCTCATCTGGGCTCTTGGCTGACGTTCAGCACAGCTTTCCACCCTCAGAGGGACGGAGGCACAGGATTCCACCATATTGGACCTAGGATGAGAATTTAAGGAGACTCGACTCTAAATTTGTGAAGGACATAGATACCCAGGTGCGGCTGATTCGAGTTAGGATGTTGGAGGCCCAGAGCAGCCAGGTCAGGTATTATGATGCATGGTATCATCAGGTAGAGTTCCAGTTTGGAGACTGAGTGTTCCGGAAGATACGTTTGATGCAGGGAATCTCGCGGGTTCGCAGGCGGAAGAAGATCAGTCTGAGATAGATGAGGCTCTACAGGATCCTGGAGTGGATCAGCCCATTGGCTTATAGACTGGAGTTGCCGCCGGAGTTAACGGGATTGCATGACGTCTTCTATGTCTCCTCCTTTAGGAGAGCTCTACTACGGCCGAAGCAGTGAATTTCCACTATAGATGGCTCGGTAGCCTCCGCTCGATTGATTCACCTGGAGCTGGTCCGGATAGACGACACCGCGATGCGAGTCTTGTGGCGCAAGGAGGTCCCGCTGGTCAAGGTCCTGTTGTAAAATTATGGACAAGAGGAGCATACCTGGGAGCCACTAGAGCTGGTGTGGCAGAGATAGTCAGTGCTCTTCGAGCCAGGAATAGTTTCAATTCTTAGGGGATGTTACGTTCAGTCACTCTCGGAGAAAACCCCGCAAGCCTAACCTGAATATCGAGGATGAAATTATTCTTTTTGTTTATTGGGATTTGTAACATCCCCCAAACAGCTAGACTCCTAAGTTGGTTTTGTCATGACTAGGTCATGACAAAACCATAGGAAGAGCTCAAGGCCTTGTGAACATAGGTGAGAAGGAGAAAACCCAAGTGGTGTGCAAATAGCAATTTTTAGATACCAAGCCTAGGGTTGGACTTTAGGACCCCACCTTGAACCTTGACCCCACAATATCATCCCTAACCCATTAGAGGTCTCCTTGAAGCACCAGTGACCCATTGGGGTCAACCTAAGAGGCCAATTTGACTAAAGTCAATCGTAACCCTAAATTGGTCAAACTAACTCAACTAAGGTCAATTAGCCCCCACCATGCCAAATTGACCCTGCCCCTACCCTTATATGGGTACTAGGAGCCTAATGGACCAAAAATCCCCATCATGGGACTTGCAATTTGACCAATTTACCCTTGCCCTAGTTTAGGTCAAAATGATCTAATTTGCCCAAATTGGACCCAATCCACTTGGGCTAGACCCAATTAAGGTGGTCCACCACCTAATGGGGATTGAATTCTGCTAAGGTGGCCATTCAATTTGGAGAGAGTCGTCCAGGAGAGAGAAAGCCCATTTTGGAAGAGAGAGAAAGAAGGGGGAGTTAATGGAGGAGAAGGAGAAACCCCTCAATCTGAGCAATTAATGGCTCCATTCATCTCCCCTTGGGGAGAGGAGAAGTTTTCAGCTTCTTCCCGGCCTAATTGATGGCCAATTCATCCCCCCTAAGTGTAACCAAAATCTCCACTTATGGCCATTAATGGCAATCCGAGTAACTCCCCACCCTTAGCCTCAATCGACCCTTTTATCATCTTCAGAGGTTGGAAAGGAGTAAATCCCCCCCTCTTCCCAGAAGAAATCGAGCACCACGAGCAGGAATCAGCATGGCGCCAAAAGCTCCAGGTCGGCCATGGCCAACAAGAAACCGGCAAGGAACCAAGCACCCACACAGGTCCTATCCTCTTCTCCTCCCTTAGTGCTAGATCTTTTCATATTTCGGGGCTTGATCCGTGCACAATAGGGCTCGGATTTGGGTTTCCGAAAGAGTACATTACGTACTCTTTTTCCCTTTTCTACAAACTAGATCCGACCACCTCCGGCCGGCCAGCCACCCCTATCGCCGGCCACCACCTCAACGGAGGTGGTGGTGGCATTGGCCGGCCGGAAAGAGGCGTAGGTGGTGATAGATAAAAATTGAAATAGGAGGCAAGCACACCTATCGCGTGTAGTATATATGATAAAAATCATATCAAGGTCGAATTTAGTCCTGGGTCTCGTCGAATATAGTTACTTCGAGCTAACTGCTATTGTTTTATCGATAAAGAGCGGATAAAAATCAAAGTAAAAACCATAAAGCCAAAAAGTAAGTAAATAAAATGCGGGAAATAAAAACACGAAAATAAAAACAAATGCGAGAAAACACTTATAAAAGAAAACACACATAATAAAATCTTAAAGTAAAAATACGAAAACAAAGAAAGCGGGAAAATACACGATAAAAACATGAGAAAAATTACGAGAGAAAAACGCTCGCTTTGAAGCGACTTTAAACGCAAACCTAATAATCCATTCTAAACTACCGTGTCAAGGAGGAAAATAATAAAAAATTAAATAGACGCGTAAATTCGAATCTAAGCGAAACACCGATGTTATGGCAACGAATAAATTTAGCTAAAAGAAAGGAAAAGATGCAGGAATTGAAGTGCGGATAATAAAACTAAGCTATGAATTAAATTTATAGGACATAAATAAAGCTAAGTTATGACGAAACAGAATTGGAATTGCAGGAAATAAAACTACGCTACAAAATTGAAAAATGCACGAAATAAAAAAACTAAATTTATTTTATTGCCATAATAAAGAGTCTACAAGAAAAAAAAGACAATAAATAAAAATACAACATTTAAAGAAAAACTAAAAAAACCAAGCTATAAAGAAAATACAAAACTATAAACTAAAAATTAAACTATACACTAAAAAGAAAATTACAACATTTAATTAATTACGTAAAAAGAAAAATACAAAAAGAAAAGAAAGTGGAGAAAAGTGGAAGATCACCCCAAAATGGGCAATCAAAGAGGTAGAATTAGTGAGGGGGGCTCCTATTTATAGCAAATTTATGGGGTGCAGATAGAGGGTTTGGGAGCTTCTAGAAGGAAGGCAGCTGGTGGGAGCTTCTAGAAGGAAGGCAGCTGGAGGGCTGGACACGTGGAGGCTGCTGGACGGACTGGGGTGCGGATAGCAGCTGGCGGGCGGGACAGCTGGTAGCGGGCTGCGGGCTAGCGGGCTGCGGGTAGCAGGTAGCGGGTCTGCATTAAATCAGGCAAAAAATAGTTGCTGCCTGGTTTCGATCCGACCACCTCCCCTTTCAGAAGTTAACAAGACCATTCTCCACTAGGCCAAGCGCGCACTTCTGTTTAAGAACGAAATATATTAATATATAATACTTTTACACGTATTTATTAATTAATAACAAAATATTTTAATTAACTAGTATAGTATTAGATTTATTATTAGTTTTGTTTATTATTATTATTATTGTTATGCATTAATATATATTATTATTTATCATTATTATGCATATACATACATAAATATTTATTAACTTTATATAGTTTATATTTTCATATAGTTGATTTTATTATTATATATTTAACTTATTATAGTCTATAATTACATAAATATATAGTTTTTATTTAATAAATATTTACACATACTTTAAATATACATTTACATATATATTTACATAAACATTTACATAAATACTATATAGTTTCATATATTTAAATATACTTACAAAATTCCTTTTACATATAAATATAAGTTAAAACAAATCATTTATTCAATAATTTAAATGAAATATTAAGAATTTTGTATAAAACTATATAAGAAACTATATAGAAAATACGTATATTTTACTATTCATCAGGTGGCCGGGAAATCACCCCGCAAAGATGCCCAGGCCGGGCTGTCGCGAGCCGTCCAACGATTGGGGATGATGATGGAGAGCCGTCGGATCTTTATATTATTGTTTACGGTTATTTCATTTGTTTCGTCGAGCGCTGTAAGAAATTCGTCGAACGAATAATTCATCGAACGCTGATTTATGTTAATTAGTCGAGCGCTGTTTTATATTAGCTTAGCCGAGCGCTATTTTAATAATAATTCGTCGAACGAATAATTCGTCGAACGGATTGAAATTTGTCGAACGTTGTTATATGTCTTTTTCGTCGAACGCTGTTATTTATTAACTTAGCCGAGCGTAGTTTTAATATTAATTAGTCGAACGCAGCATTGTTCAGATTTCGTCGAGCGCAGAGTTGTTCTGCCTTCGTCGAGCGCAATTAATTTCGTCGAACGCAGAGTTGCTATGCTTTCGTCAAGCGCTATTTAAATTTCGTCGAACGCAGAAACAGATAAATAATTAAATGTTTATATGATTTCTTCACACCCTTTTTGCTGTAGTTTATTTTAATTGTTAAAAATACTAGATCACCTCTGATTAAAAAGTGTCCAATACCAAAGTTGTATTCCTTAGGGTCTACTTTATTTTAAATTTGATTTCACCCCAAAAGGAGTTATGTAGCTCCCTGTAGGTCCATTTTGGTGTGGCTGGTCCCGAGTGTAGGACAACCACCATTTCTTGAATAACTTTTGATTGGGAAATGATATGGACTTGAGATTTGAAACATAGTCTATTTATACCTACACACACATCATATCCAAAGATGAGATTTTTTAGGAGAAACTTTTTCTAAGGTTTTTGAAATAATTTCATAAATCATCTAATAATTAGTTAGTGGGCTAAATGACCTCCAATGCCCTCCAAATTTTGTGGGTGCTCCTTAGGGTTACTGTATGACCTTGGTAAAATTATCAGCCCAATTGGGACTGTTTTGTTTAAATATTTTGTAAACCCAAGTTAGTTCAAATAGGGTCAAAGTTAGGGCATGGTGTTTATCTTGGAATTTTGTGGTCAAATCTCATCACCATGAAGTGAAACCTTGGTAACTGGTTTAGGATCACCTAAGACATCTCCATGAGTGATATGGGGTGGTGTAGAGGTGGATAAGCCCTAGAATACTAGTTTTATTCCTAGGTGTGCATTTAGAACCTTGTGAAGGACATGTGGTCAAAAGTCTCTTGATGGTTATGAAACTTGGTGGATAGGTTCATAGGGTGTAAATAGGCACTGGATAATTTTATAAGAATTTTAGGAGCCAATATTTTCTTTGAAATAAGACATAACCCCTTTAGGGAAACTTCTTATAAGAAACATTTACATGCTTAAAATGTCTTGGATGATGATGGATGAGACTGTGGTTGTGCCCTTATAATCATGATTTAGACCTCTGGTAATTTTTGTGAATTTTATTAAATAATTTATTCAGTACTTCTTTCACAAGGCACTTGTTTTGATTTAAACTTAAGAAAAATATTTGAGGGTCCAAAACTCTTTGTTAAATTATGAAAATTGGTGATATGACCTTTCTGAACATTAGGAAGCTCTGTAAATTTTTATAGAATTTTTGAAGACTTAAATCAGTAGGCTACTTCACAGTTCATTTAATTTGGAGTTTTCTTAATTTATTTATTGTAATAAGAAAATGATTTCCTTAAATCCTGAAACTTAGTCAGTAGCCTTTTCTAGTGGATACAAGAGCTTGGAATTTTCTCATAATTTTAGTGTTGATCTTTTTGGTGGTTCCTTCATAAAACTATGATTTTGGATGGATGATAAATAATTAAATTAGAGGAGAATTTCTTACTGTAAAAATATGATATGCTGGTTCTGATGTTATTTAGTCACCATAGGTTTATTATAATTTTTGGAGAGCCATATCATAAGATTTACTTACACTTCATGTTCATTTTCATACTTCGCAGATGTTTGGAGAAATTAAAATAAATATTAATTAATTAGGGAAAAATATGATTCTCTGGAATTAGTCTTATAACATCATGATAGACCTCCAGTAAATAGCTTGTGTCAGTTGGATGAATATTTGGAGTACCTCTAGTTGTGAGCATCATATAACTCATTCGGTCTGCGTATAGTAAAACTGTGAAATTTGAGAATCAAGTGGATCCTTAGGAGGGATGGGAGGTAAGTGGTTTACTTAGTTTAGTTGAGAAGGTATGATGGTCAGCAAGAAGGATTATAGATAGTAAAGGTGTGCTTGGTGAGTTAGAGGTAAGTTGCAGTCAGGATCGACGAAAGATCGTCTTGGGAAGTCATAAGTCACTTAGGGTTAATCCAAGAGTAATGGAGAGGAGGGTATCCTTACGGGTAGATACCAACAACACTATGTGTCTTGAGAAAGGGAACTTTGGGGTGTCATCCCATTACAGTTCCTAGTACCGTAGCGAGCCTCTTACAGGGTAATCCTCGGGAATTCCAAGATTAACCATAAGTCGTAGGAGTAAGAAGTTGTTATACAAGATTAACTCAATAACGCACACACGCACACCCCGTAGTTACGGGAGGTTAGTTGGTTTGGTTGTACGAATGGTAGGCTCGGTGGTTGTAGCAGCAGACTAGTTAGTCTAGTGAACTTGTGACTCAGTAATGTCGTTGGTGCGGACGGGTTGGTCCGGCGAGCCGATGGCTCAGAAGGCTATGGTAACGGGTGGGTTAGCCCGGTGAGACTATGGCTCGGAGATAGGTAGTAGAAAATGTTGCATGTGCATGAAGGTGGTGGGTCTCCGGTATTGCACGGTCGTTCACACCGACGTCAATACGTTGACTCGGCAAGTGTGGAATTTGCACTTAGCCTTGAAAGTTTGGTGGTCCAGCCAGTAAGAGTACGCAGATGCTCCGCGGTTTTGCATTGAGGCGTATGATAGGTCTAGGTAGGGTAGTGTGAATACCAACCTAGAGGTGGGCGAGGCCCAACCCACCGCTTCCATTTGCCACTACGGTAGTATCCTGGGAGTCTTGCTAGCTCCAAAAAGGGGGAACTAAAGGTCTATGCGCATAGAGTCAAAGTGGGTGAGTTGCACTTGTATGAACATAGCATAACTGCATACCTTGCCTGTCATAGCATAAACATTGCATTTCAACCCCTACCCCTATCGTATAAGTCGGTTATGGTACTTCTTATACGATAGGCCTTGCTAAACGACCCCTTGGTCTATTGGTTTGTATGGGCATTCCTATAAATCAATGGTTACTTTTCTATTACTATTGTCTTTACTTACTGCACTTTACTTATTCTTTACCTGCTTTTACTATGCTCTTTTGCTGCTTCAGTTATATATATACACATGTGTAGTGTAGAAACATTTCCTGTACCACTGTCACCTGCTCTTTATTATACCCCTTGTTGTCCTCCGCTTCATCCTTTTCGCTCGGTGCCTAGGAGTCACCGGGGGAGGTGTGGGGGATTGGCTTAGTCTTTTTTACTAACGGTCGGTGGACCTTATCATTTTAGGAGATCGAGGAGACGCAGCAGCACCAGAGGCCGGTGTAGACGGAGGCGGGCCAGCCTATTACAGGAGCACCAGACTCAGGATCAGTGAGTGATTAATAGTTAGCTTCCGCGAGTAATCTTGTAGTGAGGACATGATGTATCGGGCAGGAGCCCTTGTTATCTCTTTCTTTATTTCAGTTATATTTATGTGGACATCTCTTCGTGGATGTATTATTTTTCTATGTGATGTGGACTTGGCTTTCTTTTAGCTTATTTTTCTTTGCTTCTTCGTGATCGATTTGGCCGGCAGTATCGGCGTTTTGTAGTGGCGCCTTCTTGAGCGAGGGTGTCACCACAAAGCGGCGGTTCTGGGCCTAAGACCATGTTGGAACCTTAGCTTTTGATTTGAGTTAGGATGCATTCTCTTATCAATAAGTCATCTAAATAACTTAGAAATCTAAGAAAACATAAATTAAATATGATGCGATCGAATCGGAGAATATACATAAGAAAATAATACAAGCTCTCTGTGTTCGACAAATGGCGAACGACGCTCGACAAATTCCAGTCAGACAGCGCTCGACAAATCTTCATAACAGCGTTCGGCAAATGGCGAACTGCGCTCGACGAATCCAGTCAGAACAATTGGAGCGGCCAGGCATTCTCTGAACGGGGCTCGACAAACTCAACTCAGCCATCTAGCGGTCTACGAATCCCAAGATAGAGACAATCGCTCAGCACATCAGACGGTGAGTTCAACCAGTCATTTGTCGAGCTGGGATCGACGAATTTCTTTCTGAATTATTTTAATATTTTTTTCACTGTCTTTTGACTATTCATCTTAGCCGTTGCAGATCAATCAATGCTATTAGCCGTTGCAAACTGCTTTAATGAAAAGAAACGGCAGGTTATCCTCTCGAGGAGTCAAATCATTGATGGAGACCTCAGCTCTTTCCTTCTTCCCAAGAGAAGAATTCAAATTAAGAGTAAAGGTTCTCAGATTATAAAAGGACAGTTACAGAGAAAGAAAAATATAGAACACATGACAGAAATAAAGAGAAATTCATCTGTTCTTCATTGCTAACATCTTCCTGCAGATTACAAACATCCTGAGACACAAATCACAACTACTTGCTCAGGATCATCACTGCAAAAGAAGGAAGAAGTAGTTAAAAGAAGAAGCTCTATCCACAAGCTGTCAACAACTTTTCATCAGACAGGGGGAGCCTTCTTCAACATCATATTCAGATCTATTCAACTTCAAATCAGGATCTTCAAGAGTCTTCTTATACAGAGAAGAACAATATAACTTCTGTTTTTCACTCTTACTTCCTTACCCCATCATGTACAGGGTTATAACTCTCTTCAAAAGTTAATCCCGGTGATAGGGCACCTTAGCAAAAACCTGCAGTTTGGTTAGAAAACCTTATCAACAGCTCACCTGGTGTGAGGGCACCTTATCAACAACCTCCTAGTGGATTCCTACCAGTGGGTAGAAGAGTAGATGTACCCAGTTGAGGGGAACTACTATATATTTTGTGTCATCTGTGGATTTCTTGTTTCTATCTTTCTGTTTTACCTTGTGTACTGTATTTATCTAGATGCACTTTAACTGTTTAGTTTTATTACTCATACAGAAATCAGAAATCAGCAAACTCACTTATACATATAAATAAGATATATTACTTACTTTGAAAGTAAACTTAAACAAGATCTTTTAATAAGATAAATAAGAACTAAAACCTCCACTTTCAATTGGTATCAGAGGAGTTGATTTCTCACACAGGCTAACACCTGAAATCACAAAGATCACTTTTAGTTCTTAAGGTTTTCAAAATGGCACAAGAAACCTTTCTGTTCTCAGATCCACCCATATTTAATTTAGATAATATCTCATTATGGCAGGTTAGAATTAAATTATACATGAATGCTATAAATGAAGAAATTTACAAATCTATTTTGACAGGACATCCCCTCATATCATCAAAGGCAGCTACACCTGCATTACCTAGTTCCACGAGTCTCAAGTCTCCTTCGAGAGCAATGAAAGGGCCTGTTTATGTTGGTGCTGATACATCTTCTTCAAAGAAGA
Source organism: Dactylorhiza incarnata (assembly GCA_033032865.1). Classification (NCBI taxonomy): domain Eukaryota; kingdom Viridiplantae; phylum Streptophyta; class Magnoliopsida; order Asparagales; family Orchidaceae; genus Dactylorhiza; species Dactylorhiza incarnata. The sequence goes on along the minus strand of JAWHQI010000001.1, from coordinate 17,934,002 downwards.
CTACCAACAGAGAAACTGATGTCACTGCCCGTGTTTGCAAAATGAAGCCAGATAAATTCAAAGCTGGTACTGATGATGGGCAGACTGATAAACATAAAGGACCTTCCCCATCTACAAAACCATCCCCATCTTCATACTACTCAACAGATGCAGATGCCAAAGCTATGCAGATCTTGACACAATCTGTGTCAAAAGACATTCTTCAAAGAGTTGAAGCCTGCACCTCTGCAAGAGGAATCTGGAACTCCCTCTCTAGAATGGTAAATGAACCCTCCTCTTCCATTACTCTAACTAAATGTATTTATGATGCAGAACCATCAATAAATCTGAGTGATGAAGAAAAAGAAAAGGAGCACAGAGCTAGAGCCTTCTGCATGATGGCCATAAATGGATCATACCAAAATCCAAATGCAGAAGCAGAGTTAGGAAAGGTAAATGAGGTAAAACCTAATCATAACTCTCCCTCTAAAACTGTTTTTAAAATAACAATTACAGATTTAGTAAAATCAAACAAAGAAATCATAAAGAAGATAACAAACATAAATTATTTAGCTTCTGAAAATAATAAACCTAAAGAAAATACAAAAGCTCAAAATAAATCAATTAAGACTAATTTACTTAATGATTATTAAGAAAACTTTAAAATAATTTCAAACATATATTTCAATGACTACAAAAGAAAACTTTCAATTAGTATCAGAAATCAAAATTTAAAGTTCTTAAAACATATAATTCTAAAAAGAACTTTCAAATGATATTAAAAAGCTTTTCACCATTAAACTCCATTCATAATAAGCAAGCATAAAACTCACTCAAAAACAATGTCAGATAACTTCAATATTCTTACAGACCTTCTCCAAATTATGTTGAGCATTCTACTGTAGTTGCATTGATTAGAAATAATCAGAAGCACTGAGTGTGAGTCTCTTCTGATAAGGGGATTCTTAAGAAGGAAGATATCAGACAAAGTTTTTCATTCCGTAGAATCCATTAAAGATTGCTGCAATTGAAAATTTTAACTCAGATCCTTAGAAATTAAAGTCTAGGAAAGCAGAGTTGCTCAAATAATTTAAGAACAAAAATTATTAAAGCTCAAGTGAGAAAGAAAATGAGAAATTCAGAGAAACCAAGTGAGAGAAAAAAGGAGAAAATAAAAACTAAAACAGCTAGCATCCTACCAAATAGAGGAGATTACCAGACCACAAGATTTAATCTCTCTGATTACATAGGTTGCTGCAATTGAAAATTTTAATTCAAGAAATAAGCTGCTGCACTTGAAAATTTTCAATCAAAAGCTGTTTTGACTAAAAGAAGATTTCCAGGTTACTAGGTTTTAACTTGAATCTTGATCCCAACTCAAATAGGGGGAGATTGTTGGAACCTTAGCTTTGATTTGAGTTAGGATCCATCCTCTTATCAATAAGTCATCTAAATAACTTAGAAAAATCTAAGAAAACATAAATTAAATATGATGCAATCGAATCGGAGAATATACATAAGAAAATAATACAAGCTCTCTTTGTTCGACAAATGGCGAACGGCGCTCGACAAATTCCAGTCAGCCAGCGCTCGACAAATCTTCAGAACAGCGTTTGGCAAATGGCGAACTGCGCTCGACGAATCCAGTCAGAACAATTGGAGCGGCCAGGCGTTCTCTGAACGGAGCTCGACAAACTCAACTCAGCCATCTCAGCAGTCTACGAATCCCAAGATAGAGACAATCGCTTAGCACATCAGATGGCGAGCTCAACCAGTCATTTGTCGAGCTGGGATCGACGAATTTCTTTCTGAATTATTTTAATATCTTTGTCACTGTCTTTTGACTATTCATCTTAGCCGTTGCAGATCAATCAATACTATTAGCCGTTGCAAACTGCTTTAATGAAAAGAAACGACAGGTTATCCTGTCGAGGAGTCAAAGCATTGATGGAGACCAAGAGAAGAATTCAAATTAAGAGTAAATGTTCTCAGATTATAAAAGGACAGTTACAGAGAAAGAAAAATATAGAACACACGACAGAAATAAAGAGAAATTCATCTGTTCTTCATTGCTAACATCTTCCTGCAGATTACAAACATCCTGAGACACAAATCACAACTACTTGCTCAGGATCATCACTGCAAAAGAAGGAAGAAGTAGTTAAAAGAAGAAGCTCTATCCACAAGCTGTCAACAACTTTTCATCAGACAGGGGGAGCCTTCTTCAACATCATATTCAGAACCATTCAACTTCAAATCAGGATCTTCAAGAGTCTTCTTATACAGAGAAGAACAATATAACTTCTGTTTTTCACTCTTACTTCCGTACCCCATCCTGTACAGGGTTATAACTCCCTTCAAAAGTTAATCCCGGTGACAGGGCACCTTAGCAAAAACCTGCAGTTTGGTTCGAGCACCTTATCAACAGCTCACCTGGTGTGAGGGCACCTTATCAACAACCTCCTAGTGGATTCCTACCAGTGGGTAGAAGAGTAGATGTACCCAGTTGAGGGGAACTACTATATATTTTGTGTCATCTGTGGATTGCTTGTTTCTATCTTTTTGTTTTACCTTGTGTACTGTATTTATCTAGATGCACTTTAACTGTTTAGTTTTATTACTCATACAGAAATCAGAAATCAGCAAACTCACTTATACATATACATAAGATATATTACTTACTTTGAAAGTAAACTTAAACAAGATCTTTTAATAAGATAAATAAGAACTAAAACCTCCACTTTCAGACCCGGTTGTTTGAAAAAAAGGGGTCTTACAAGACATTATGTATTCTACATGTGTTTGTGCTAGGTATCAGGCATGTCCTAAGGAATTTCACTACACTTCTGTCAAGAGGATTTTGAGATATCTCAAGGGCAGCCTAAACCTTGGCCTTTGGTACCCTAGGAACAATGATTTTGAACTGATAGGCTATTCAGATGCAGATTTTGCAGGATGCAAAGAGGACAGGAAAAGCACAAGTGGCACCTGTCAATTCCTAGGGAGGAGGCTGTCAATTCCTAGGGAAAAGCAAACCAGTGTGGCAATGTCCACTGCTGAGTCAGAATACATTACATCAGGTAGCTGTTGTGCTCAAATTCTGTGGATCCAACATCAGCTGGAAGATTACAACATAAAGGTAAGACAATCTCCCCTGCTGTGTGACTCATCCAGTGCAATTTCTATTTCTAAAAATCCTGTCTCCCATAGCAGGACCAAGCACATAGAAATTAGGTATCATTTTATTAGAGAGCATGTAGAGTGTGAAGATATCAAACTTGAATATGTCCATACAGACAATCAAGTAGCTGATATCTTCACTAAGCCACTGGATGAGGCCAAGTTTAATTCTTTTAAAATTGACTTAGGCATGTTGAATTTAGAATGAGTACATTTCTGAATATATATATTCTGTGTTAAACTGCTTATGTTGTTATCTGTTCAATCTATCATAAAATGTAATTTTATGATATATTAATATCTGAATTGATCTTCCCTCAATAGGCATAATCCACTGATAGGGTAGATAATCTCCCTAAGTTGTTAATTGTAGAATAGATTAAAGTAATCAGTTGGATCAGAAATATCTGGATCAGCTGAAATTCCTGTTTTTCTTTTAATCAGCAGGGAAATGTCTGGGCAAATACAGGTGCTCCAATTATGGGGGAGCAAGCTCCTGCTTAAATTGAGGGGGAGTTGGCTATAAGTTGAGGGGGAGATAGCTAATGCTCAGTAGGTCTAAAAGGATGTAGGCTGTCAAAAAAGGGGATTTAGAAAATACTTTCTAATTTATCTTAGGATGTGTTAGAAGTATCTAGTAAACGCTGAAAAATCCTATTCCCTAATGGGAAAGAGGTTGAAGAATCCAGAAAGGGGGAGATAGCCAATGCTAAGACCAAATTTGGTCTTGCTAGATGCAAATAGGAGATGTAATGCTAGTTGCTAAGATCAAAGTAGTGTTAGCCCTCTAAGTTAGTTATCATGATATGCTATTCAAGCTTTATATAATCTATCATGAAATTGTTAGCTTAAAAAATGTTGTTAGTTAGAAGCTATGTTATCATGAGTATCTTATAGATCACTTACATAATATGTCCTTCAAGTGATATCATGATATGTTTTTGTTGGCTATGTACCTTAGCATTGGGGATGTTCTGCCTTCTTCAAATAGGGGGAGATTGTTGGGAATATTTCTCTCAATGTTCCCTTGATTTGAAGAGGCATCACTTCCAATACTAAGTACATATTGTATTTGATAAAGCTTTTTTTTGTAAGTTAAACAGGCTTAAGTGACTTAAGAGAAAGGGTTAATCAAGACCTAAAGTTAGGAGAAATCTTCTCCTAAGTAGATAGAAGAAATTGTCACTGCTGATAAGATTCGTTGAACGCAGAGTGCCGTTCGTCAAACGCAGGACTCAGTTCATCGACCGCTGAGATGAGTTAGAAGAAACAGCTGATAATTGGCAGATCGTCAAACGCAGAGCGCCGTTCGTCGAACGCAGAGACAAGGCAGATCGTTGAACGCAGAGACAAGGCCGATCGTCGAACGCATAGTGCCGTTTGTCGAACGCAGAGACAACGCAGATTGTCGAACGCAGAGACAAGGCTGATCGTTGAACGCAAAGATTGGCTAGTTCATCGAACACAGAGTTTGGCAAGATCGTCGAGCGCAGGATGTAGCGGGTTCGTCGAACGCAGAGTGTAGCACGTTCGTCGAATGCAGACCTTCTCTACAGATAAGTAGGGCGACGGGACCTGCGGCTAGGGCAAGTTGCAGAAAAGCTACAGGGGACCACAAATCTCTCCCATACTTGCTGGGAGATCAAATTAGAGCCGTTGAAGACAAAAGACGTATAAAAGAAAGAGTTGGGGTATTTTCTAAACCTCCGTCCGATTGCTTACAAAATCTCATTTTTCCATTGACGGCTGCTGCTCTCGTTTTTCTTCCTGCTCACTGAGAAAGAAGAAGAAACTGAGAGAAGAAGATAGCTCCTCCACCAGAAGGGGCAAGGTGATCTTCCATCATTCTATTGAAGAGGAAGATCAAGTGGTAGATGTTATCAACATCTTCAGCTACAGGAAAGCACAAACTGTTCAAGATCTACAGGAGAGTGTTTCTGCTGTAGAAAATTTCTAAAACATCTTTTTCCTGTAAGGCTTTTTGCCTGAGTTTGTAGGGCATTTGCCTGAGTGTGTAGGTTTATTTGCCGGAGCTTGTAGGGCTGGTTTTCATGAGATTGTAAGAGCTAGTGATAGCTCTGAGTTGTAAGGCTTATTGCCTGAGGTAGGACCAGGAGGTGGTCTGAGCTGTAGGAAGTGTTTTCCTCTGAGTTTGTAGGGCAGCTGTGCCTGAGGTAGGAGCTGGTGATAGCTCTGAGTTGTAGGGACCTTTGTCCTGAGGTAGGATCATCTTTGATCTGAGAAGTTCTGAGGAACTTGTGTTGTAAGCTCTTGGAGCTGAGAATTGGAGGAGTTGGCCCTGTCTAACACACTGTTAGAAGGGTGAAGGGGGAAAGTAGACTACCCATAGACACCCTGTCTTGGGGAACCACTATAAACACTTGTGTGTTTTTTTGTGTTGCTTGATTCTCTGATTAGAATATTTTAACACGCCATAATAATCAAGTAAAACTCAACAGACCTATTCACCCCCCTCTAGGTGAATTAGTTAGCATACCTATATTCTTTCAAGTGTGTTGCTAATGGATCATGATGATGAGCCTGCAACCTATCAAGAGGCTATGTGTGGACCTGACTCCGAGAAGTGGCTTGAGGCCATGAAATCTAAAATGGACTCCATGTATACAAACCAAGTTTGGACCTTGGTGGAACCACCTGAAAGGGTACGACCCATAGGGTGCAAGTGGGTCTTCAAGAAGAAGACCGACATGGATGGGAATGTACAGACATTCAAAGGCCGGCTGGTGGCTAAAGGTTTCAGGCAAATTCATGGTGTTGACTATGATGAGACCTTTTCCCCTGTAGCCATGGTCAAGTCCATCAGAATTCTACTTGCTATTGCTGTGTATTATGACTACGAGATATGGCAAATGGATGTCAAAATGGATTTCCTTAATGGAAACCTCCTTGAGGAATTGTATATGACACAACCCGAGGGTTTTGTATCTCCAAGTGAAGCCACTAAAATATGCAAGTTGAATCGATCCATTTATGGATTGAAACATGCTTCTCGAAGTTGGAATCTGCATTTTGATGAGGAGATCAAAGAGTTTGGCTTCATCAAGAACGAAGATGAGCCTTGTGTTTACAAGAATATTAGTGGGATGATTGTTGTCTTCCTGATATTGTATGTAGATGACATACTGCTGATTGGGAATGACATTCCAACCCTGCAAGCTGTTAAGAACAACCTAGGGAACTACTTTTCTATGAAGGACTTGGGTGAAGCGACTTACATACTTGGTATTAAGATCTATAGAGATAGATCGAAGAAGTTGCTGGTGATTAATTTACTATCAACCCGATGAGGCAAGTGTACCTATCAAATTGTAGTACCAAGGTCGTATTTAAAACACGGGGCTGTCAAGTATTACTACTCACGCTTTCTACTATTATCCCACCGTACGAGTGTTGGGTGATTTTGAGAATTTTTAAGACAATAATAAAGACGATAATAAAATGATAAAATCAGATTAAGAAAATAGCATTTGATCAAAGATTCACCATGAAAAGAGATAAGAGAGTAGTAAAATTTAGTTCTACGATTGCAAAATAATTCTTGACCGCGGCGGTTCCGAAAATGAGAGATAGTCTCGCTAGAGTACTAAATCTCCTAACTTATAGACGGTTTGTTCCGAATCTCTTCGTAAAACAAACAGGTTTAAAGCCGCATTATCGAAGTGAACCGCACTATTGGATTTGACTCCAATCCGGAGGATTTACGTCATCCTATCTCTAGGGGTGCGTGCAACTCCTTCCTTCTTTGAGTGATCTTTCAAATCAACGAGTCTCTCGACTATTATGAAATGAGATCAAGGGTCTACTACCGTATACCGGAAATACGGAGTCGACGCAAAAATAAATCAAAGAAGAATCGAGAATAATTTAAACAAAAGCAAAACTAAGATATAAAAAGAAATCTCATCTCATTTCATGGATCCTCTTGATCAAACGCTAACGGAAAATTAGCTACGCATAATGGAAATAGAAACGACGATATTGGAGAAAGAAAACATTTTCATTGATAGATAGAAGAGAAGTACAATAAGAGAATTACAAGAACAATAATATTATACTAAAAAGGATTACAATAATCTAAGAACAAGAACAACAAAAAGAACTTTCAAAAGCTTACACAATATCAATACTAGCACTATAATTCCTCTCTACTTCCAACCTCCTCAATGCTTTGGCCAAGGGGTCTTTTTATAGATGAGAGGGAAGGTTCTAGAAATGAGAAGAGAAGAGGGAGAGCAAGGGGGTTTCGGCCACATGCATGGGAGAAGGGGGGATGAATGTATTTAATGGGGAGAGAGAAGAAGAAAGAGAGATCGGGCCACCTACATTGCATTCTTTTTTATTAAGAGAGAAAGAAAAAAGGGGAATGTATGAGAAATGAAAGAGGGGAGAGAGAGAGGTAAGAGGGAATGGATGTGAGTTAAGAGATGAGAGAGAGAAAAATAAAATAATAAAAAGGAGAGAGAGAGTGGAGTGAAGGTGGCCGGCCATGTGAAATGGGTGAGAGAGAATGAGATTCAAATAAAATAAAGAAGAGAGAGGAGAGAGGGGAGTTCGTCCAAGAGCATTGATGGGAACTATGCATGGAAATATCCATGCAAAGGTGGCGGTTTGGGGGGGGGGATTGGAGAGCTGCTCGGTTAGGACTTGTAGAGGGGCTGCATCAAGAGCTTGGGCTGCACCATAGGGGCTCGGTTTTGTGCTTGGGAGCTGCTCCAATTGAGGGGGGCTGCATGAAGAGGTTCGGCCAGCACAAGGGGGCTGCTCCAAATGGATGCTCGGTCTTGGATTTGTGAAGCTTGGGTTGCACCAAATGGAGGGGGCTGCTTGGCTTGAGCTTGGGTTGTACCATCCTACAACAAAACAAAGACATTAAATTAGTTAATACAATATAATATAACAAAACATAACAACATATTTTTATATAAAAACACTTAACAAAACATAAATAACAACATAAACATAAAATAACCACATAACATAACAACATAAATTAACAATAACAACATAAAATAATAAACATAAGATAATAAACAAAACAATATAAAAAAACAAACATAAAAAAAAAACAATATAAAAACATAACAACATAAAACAACATAAAATCATAAAATAACAATATTAAAGCTTAACAACCATAAAATGCAAAGGGAAAATAATTAAAACTAGGGAAATTTAAACTAAACTAACCTAAAAACGATGACTAAAAACTAGTCATCAAACTCCCCCATGCTTAAGAGTTTGCTTGCCCCCAAGCAAATGGAAATCGAAATAGAGGGGAAACAAAAAGAAAAATAATTTTAAGTTGCATAATTAAGAAAACCAAAATGGAAAATTAAACTATCCTAATTTCTATGCTAGCAACTAGTGAGGTGAGATATCCAAAATAGAAAACTTGAAAGAGGAGACCTAAAAATATTATTGAAACATAAAGAAGGATTACACAATTATAAATCCCTAAAACAAGACATCCAAAAAGTTTTGGAACATAAGAACACCAAAAATATAGAGTTTCAAAATAAACGGCGTAATAGACGAATTACTAGGTTGCTAAAATGGCGACTACCCCTAAATCACCTCAAAATAACCTCCAAAGAAATCCATCAATGATGGTGGCCATAGGCTTGTCCGTTTACACTCTCTCCACTACGCAAATTTGAAACACGTTCTAAAGATCACTAGGACTTAATAGGCGTAGTACTTTGGTTTAGGTAAATGATTGGGAATTGGAATTCAAGGATAAAAATGATGGCTAACACACTAAACCAAGGGTGAGCTTTAAATAAGCATAAAATTACAAGGATGAGAAATGACAAGTATGTCATTTTCTCCAATTCAAACTAAAGGAAAACAAACACAAGGCCATAAAATTTTTCTTTTCATACTTGGCCAAAAATAACTTTTTTTTTTTTTTGGATTTCATTTTCATTTTTTTTTCTTTGATAATCATTTTTTCCATTACACAAAGCAGAGCTCCAAATGCGAACTAAAGATTTCCTTTCCATTTTTCAAAAATACTTCCCATCACAATAATGATATTTAAATAAAGCTCAAAGTCTAGTGTGAAATAGGAAGGGCCATTTGGCTTTGGTGAAAATTGGAAGGTGGAGCTAAACAAAGAAAAAGGAAAAAAAAAGCCCAAAATTATTTTAGCAAGGGTAAAATTTTCGGTGGGCAAAAAGGCTCAAACGGGTAAAAAGGATGGCCTAGATCATTTCTAAAGTTCGTGAAAATCAAAACTACGCACATGCTTCGAGAGTAGCTAGGGACAAGTTCTAGACACCAAGAAAGAATTATCCCTAAATGAAAAAGTGATAACGCTATTTAGCAACCGTTCCTAGGTAATAACGCCGAATAAAATGAAAAACTACAATTTGCTAACTTGTAGTCCTTAAAAGACTGATGTCTATATTTAGAGATTGGAAAAATGTAAAACTAAAATATGTTAAACTAATAAGTTTAGAAAACCTATTCAAGCAAATTCTACCTAGGACAAAAGAACCGCTCGGGCATACACATCACTAGAAGACGCAAAAAAATAAAGATAGAAAATAATTTTAGACTTTGATTTTCAAATAGATTTTATATATATTTTTGGATTTTGTATTTCTAGTTTTTTTGGATTTTTAAAAACCTTAAAGAAAAGTAGAAAAACTAAGATATTTTTTATTTTTATAATTTTTTTTTAGAAAAGAGAAAAAGAGAAAAACAATGAAACCCTAAACCCTAAACAATGAAACCCTCCCCCAAGCTTAAGCTTTTCATTGCCCTCAATGAAAAAGAAAACGAGAAAGAGGAGGAGAAAGGGAAAGACAAGAAATGCAGTAAATAAAAACTAGGAAAAGAGAAAAAAAAAAGAACAGGACTTCCCCGGGTTTGTGAGGCCGAATGTGGATTCGCTCCCCCATGCTTGCATTTTAGTGACTTGATCATCAGCAGGTATGATTTGATCCTTCTTGAAATCAGCAACGTTGGAGCGGCAATCACGAACTTTGAAGTGCTTGGGCCACCAGGAGGAAGAACATAATACAAAAATAAATGCAGAAAAAGAACTTGGGCGAGATCCCAAGATTGTTCTTATTTAAATAATACAAAATGTTTGAATAAAAAGTTCGATAATAATAAGTCCATAAAAAAAGTTCCACTTTAAAAACAAAGTTCCACAACAAGATAAAAATTACGAAATGAATAAAACCTGCTCCTTTTCAGGAGACACCAAATCATTAGAGAAATATAGTTTCAGTCGATGACCATTCACTTTAAATTCACCCTTATCCGGGTGCGAAATTAAAACAGTTCCGTACGGAGAGACCTCTTTGACCGTAAATGTTCCAGACCATCGAGATTTAAGTTTGCCAGGAAAAAGACGTAAACGTGAATTAAAGAGAAGAACTTGATCGCCTGGTTTAAACGTTTTAGGGTGGCGCAGGTTCTTATCGTGATAAAATTTCGTACGTTCCTTATAAAGTTTGTTATTTTCATAAGCAAACGCTCGCCACTCGTCGAGTTCATTCAATTGATTTTTTTCTATGCTCGCCGACTGAGTGCGGATCAAAATTAAAAAATTTGAGTGCCCAATACGCGCGGTGTTCTACTTCAACCGGGAGATGACACGATTTTCCATAGACCAATCGGAAGGGAGTACAACCGATAGCGGTCTTGTACGCCGTCCGATAAGCCCAAAGAGCATCGTCTAATTTTAAAGACCAATCTTTGCGAGAAGTAGAAACAGTTTTTTCTAAAATTCTTTTGAGTTCCCGATTGACAACCTCGACCTGACCGTTAGTTTGGGGGTGGTAAGCGGTGGAAAGTTTATGCGTAACGCCATATTTGATTAAAACATTAGTGAGTTGGGCGTTGCAGAAATGACTTCCCCTATCACTAACGATCGCTCGAGGGAAACCAAAACGAGAAAATAATTTTTTTAAAAAGAAATCACAACGCGGGCATCATTACTTGGAAGAGCTTGGGCCTCTGCCCACCGAGAAACATAATCTATCGCGACTAAAATATATTTATTACCTAAACTTGAAGGAAACGGGCCGACAAAGTCGATGCCCCATAAATCAAAAATCTCACATTCAAGGTAATAATTTTGTTCCATTTCATTTTTATTTGATATGTTTCCGGTCTGTTGGCATCGATCACATCCGCTCACAAAGATTTGAGCATCTTTGAATATGCTTGGCCAATAAAAGCCAGCACTAAGTACTTTGTGGGCGGTGCGATTTGCTTGATAATGCCCGCCAGTTGGACCTTCATGAACATGCCTTAAAATTTTAAAACCTTCTTCCCGGGAAACGCATCTTCTTACCACCTGATCCGCACAAATGCGAAATAGAAAGGGTCCTCCCAAAAATAATACTTCAACTCAGAAAAGAATTTCTTCTTTTGCTGAGATGAGTACTCTTTTGGGAGGACACGGGCCACAAGATAATTGGCCAGATCGGCAAACCAGGGAGTAGAAGAAGAAACATTTAAAAGTTGTTCATTCGGGAAAGAATCATTAAGAGAATTTTCGTTTAACATACCTATCTCGGGGTTTTCTAATCGAGAAAGATGATTGATGAGTCCTGATCATATACACTTTTATGGACTCATCTGGGCCATCTATTTAGTCTTTTCACTGCACTTTAGCCCTGTTTTAGCTCATATTGGTCATTCTATGCTAGGTGCACTTATAGGCCCATTTTGGTGTGATTTCATTGCTTTTCTTCATTAGTAGTTTTCTTGCGTGTTAGGTGCCACTTTCAGTGGCTGGATTCGTGGTTGTGCTGGAATTGGAGTCGTGCAGGTGTTCCCGGTGCAATTCTGCACAGGAACACTGCGCACGATCACCGATTCTATTGCGCACGACCACTGGTCGTGCGCCACTGATCGTGTGCACTTAACCCTTTTTATGAGTTCTGTTTGGTGCAGTGCGCACGACCATCTACACTAGTGCGCACGACCACCGGTCGTGCGCCACTGCTCATGCGCACTTACCATTTAATTTCCGAGTTTTGTTTGCTGTAGTGCGCACGACCACCTACGATAGTGCGCACGACCACCGGTCGTGCGCCACTGGTCGTGCGAACATGTTATTTTATAATTTCTGTCTTTGCAGGCTCCGTCCAGGCAGAGCGCACGATCAAAGTATTCTAGTGCGCACGACCACTGGTCGTGCGCCACTGACCGTGCGCACTGTTTAATTCCAGCGCCTATAAATTCCCTGCTCGCGATTTAGGTCGGGATCCCGATTTCTTCCGCCGTTTCCTGCTCCGTTCCGCCCGATTTTGCCCCTCCATCGCCGCCCACCATCGGGGGATGCTCCGGGCTTGTTCTTCACGCCGATCTTGAGCCGGAGTTTCCTCTCGGCCTCCTCCTTCATCCAAGAGCTTCAAAGAGTGATCTAGCCGCCATCGCCATCGAGCAAGAGGAAGTTTGCAACCTCTACTGGATCGTGACACGAAGAAGACGGGTCCATTGGAGAGTCGTGACAGCTCTCTCTACCCCGGACGTAGTTGCGGACCGAGCTTGGACGCGGATTGACAACCCGGCGATTCCAACCGTGAATCTACAACGAGCCTTCGGATTCGGTCGATTTCTTGCTCTATTCTTCTCTTATTGATGTCTATGTAGTTAGATCTAACATTATGATGAAGCGTGCTTGATTATTAGCATTTATACTTGATTATGTCTATGTGATTTGAGTATTCTTGCTTATTATTTTGAGGTGTGCCTTGTGGTGTGGATTGTTGGTTGTCCGGTGCCGCACTAGCAATTGCTAGTTGCGTGCTTGTCAAAGAGGTGCTTGCGACCCTCATTCCGCTTGCCTTCTCGTCCACCCGCCTACCGAAGCGTGGCATCGCGGCCTGTATTCCATCCCGCCTAACGAAGCAGCGCGCTCAAGGCCTGCATAGTTCGATCCGTTTGCCTACTCGTCCATCCGCCCTTGCGACGCAGCGCGCTCAAGGCCTGCTTAGTCTCCATCCCGCCAAGCGAAGCATTGCATAGCGGCATTGCATAGGAGTAGTTGATAGCTTTTATTTTATTTTCCAAAAGCCAACCCAACTCCCCCGCATTCCATCCGACATTAAGGACTTCAATCTCAAGTCCTACCTCGAACGTTAACTCCACCTTACTGTGTTCCTTGAGAGATTCGATACTCGGGGATTACTCCTCGTTTTATATTACTTGAATGATCGGTACACTGCCGTTTCGTGTCGCAGTCGAGCTACCGCCTATAGCGGTGTGTGAGATTTGCGCCATCAAGTTTTTGGCGCCGTTGCCGGGGAACACAGACGTGTGAGTTTTCTTGAGAGGGAGAGCCGAGAGATAGTAGTTCTTCCAGTGTGTATAGCCGCCTTTTTATTTTTTTTGTTTGCTTTTTACTTATTAACTGCTTGTTTTTATTTCTTTCCCTCTTATTTTAAAGTTTTAGGCAAGTCTAATCCAAGAAGTTTTATTAGTTTGTGTAAATTTTCTTGCAAAGAATTTCAGTCTCTTTATATCTGCTTTAATTGTCAAATATGTCGTCATGGGATATTTCACCTAGCTTTAATGATAAGATGGTTTATTATATAGACCAAATGAATGAGTTGAATGCTAGGCAGTGTAGGAACATTGTTTGCTTGTTGTGTCGAGGAGAGGGTCATGAATTGAAGGACTGTCCTAGTCTTTTCAAGCATGACCGCCACTCCTCCACTCAGGACAACATTATCCCTATCGCTCATTCTTTACCCATGGAGGCAAGTGTGCCCTCTACCCCTGAGCTTGTCTCGTGCACGGACTCCTCACTCCCTGTTTATGGCTTCACTCCCAGTGATGATGATCACTCATCTGTTGGCCAACAAGGAGAGGAATGGGAGCTCCTAGATGCACCTGAGTATGATGAGGAAAGTATTCTTTCCATCGGGGAGGCTTTAGCGGATCTTTTTGCGGAGGAACCGAATATTTTTGTCCCTCCAGTTTCTTTGCAAGATTTCTCTACACATATTCTTTATGATCCAATCGAAGTAAAGGAGCTGGGTGATGCTTCTGACTCGGAGGGTGCTCCAAAGTGGGATGAGGATGTCATTTTCCCTGAGGGGGAGAATGAATACTTTGAACACGATGATGCACCTCGGTGGGATGAGGAGGATACTCTCTCTGATGAGGAGGTTTGCACTTCTTCATGGGACGAGGAGGTCCAAATCACCACTGAGGCTCCTGAGTTCTCAAGTCCCCCTTGCTATGATATTTACGATGATGATAGTGATCTACCCTTGGATCTTGCTGGGAGTGAGACCGGGACCACTCCCCCGATTTTTGATTATTTTTGTCATTCTTCTCTTTTATTTCCTGACCCCCTTCTTCATCTGAGCCTGTGCAGGTTGAGTCTTCACAGGTACATCAGGAGGACTTGGAGCTTTGTGCTCAAGTCAATGATGAGTGTGTCCTTTTATGCGAGGAGGTTGCTCCCTCCTCCATTAAGGAAGCCTCATTCGTTGCCTTCTCCTCCTACGGACCTGCTGTGGACGATACCTTGCTGGGCAAGGATAGTTTTGGTGAGATGAGTGAGGACCAGGCCTCCTCCTCTTCTTACTTTCTTTTCCCTCTACCTGTGAGGAGCAGGTATTTATATTCAGGTAGAGGCGTGACTGTTCTATCACCGTATCGGTACCCGCTACCGACACGGATATTAGGCCAGTTACCTGTCCACTTCTCCTTCCATAGGCCCATTAGCTAGAACTGTTTTATTTTAGAATAAGTCGTGCTGGGATGACAATAACCCCAGTAGTTATCTTTCTTTTCTACATTTTTATTTCTTCTAATCATGTTTAGTTAGTAGTATTTCTTTTTCAGTTTTCTATTTTCTTTTTGCGGAGCTGACCCCTGCAGGCATTTTTTTCTGGATGGCGGATGCTGCAGCTTAGTCGTGGTTTAAACGCCAATCTTCTGGTGTGCTCATTTCTAAGCACTGGGTACTCTCTTTCCCTAGCTTTTTCTGATTTTCATGTCATAAATTATGCGGATTGTTTAGTTTAAGTCTGGGGGAGAGTAGTTTTGTTTACCCGCTCACGTGCACTATTGCACTGCATGCTATAAGATTCCATTTAAAATGTTTTGTTTATTTTCATTGCACACCACATCACCCACTTGAGCGCGTACTCATCTGTTTGCTTGCTCTGTTGTGAATTTAATTCTTCTGCTTATTTGGGAAAGTTTAGGTGATGGCTTAGGACTATGTAGCAGAGTAAAATGTTGACTCTAGTAGTGCTCCTAGTCGAGTGTTCGGTTGCATAGAAATTTGTGTAGAGTAGACTTCTTTTTATACTATGGTTTTATATTTTTCTCTATTAGTGTAAATGTTGTTTACTCTACTCAAATGGTGAATCCGGTGTGAATCAAACGGTAGCGTAGGGATGTGTGTAAACGATCGCTAGACTCGTATTGCTTGAGTCGGGAGAAAGGAGAATCTTTCTCGGTGGCTAGAACTTGCCCCAAGCGATTCTTGAAGCATGGGTATACGGTTAGTCAATTGTGTGAATGTGATATAGGCCATAATTTTGGCCCGGTTGAGCCTTTGTGCCTATTCTTACCGCTATATCCTCGCTAGCCCAGTTGTGCCTACCCGTTCTTTGATTCAGCCCCACTTTTATTTCACCAAAGCCCAAAAGCCAATCCTAGTCGCACACCCAAAATTTGAGCTTTAGCTGTTTATTATTTTCATGAGTTGGGTTGTTGATGTGGTAATATGTTTGTGAAGTTGTGGATGTGTCCTTTTGTTTAATTGCTGAAAATGATAAGAAAAGAAAAAAAAATGAGAAAAAGAAAAGAAGTTAAAAAGAAAGGAAAGAGAAGGAATGTTTAATTGAAAATCTTTATGTATAGATTTATGTTTGGGAGTAGGCGGTGCACGCACCCATGCTGTTAAGTCCAAGTCTGGGGGTGTTGTGTACCCGCATGTTTGTGTGGTGAATGAGGATAGTTTCCTGCATTAGCTCATTTGGGTTTAGTGCTTGAGCCGTAGTTTTTATCTTTGTTTTTCCTCACCTAAACCCAAGCCTCATTTAAAACCTAAAGTCCTATTGATTCACGCATTTGAGTCAAACCAGTGTCGTGGAGAGAATGTGACCGGGCAAGCCTATGGTCACCGACACCGATGGATTTCGGTGGAGTTTATCCGACACCCCAATCTTGAGCAATGCTCATCTCAGCGTTTAGTTTACTTTCTCCGTATGCATGACCGAACGATTCACCGCTTTTCACCATTTTGAGTAGTTGTAATATGCTTTTACTCTTTTAGAAATATATAAACTATTTTTATAATCAGAAATCTTTTCTACTATTTTTCTTATGCACGTGAGCATGCGACTTCGCATGGTACTCTGTAGTATAATCATTAAGCCATCTACTGTTCTTTCCTAGTTCGCTTAGAATTTGTTTGCTCGGGACGCGCAAACAGTTAAGTCTGGGGGTGTGATGAGTCCTGATCATATACACTTTTATGGACTCATCTGGGCCATCTATTTAGTCTTTTCACTGCACTTTAGCCCTGTTTTAGCTCATATTGGTCATTCTATGCTAGGTGCACTTATAGGCCCATTTTGGTGTGATTTCATTGCTTTTCTTCATTAGTAGTTTTCTTGCGTGTTAGGTGCCACTTTCAGTGGCTGGATTCATGGTTGTGTTGGAATTGGAGTCGTGCAGGTGTTCCCGGTGCAATTCTGCACAGGAACACTGCGCAAGATCACCGGTTCTATTGCGCACGACCACTAGTCGTGCGCCACTGATCGTGTGCACTTAACCCTTTTTATGAGTTCTGTTTTGTGCAGTGCGCACGACCATCTACACTAGTGCGCACGACCACCGGTCGTGCGCCACTGCTCGTGCGCACTTACCATTTAATTTCCGAGTTCTGTTTGCTGTAGTGCGCACGACCACCTACGATAGTGCGCACGACCACCGGTCGTGCGCCACTGGTCGTGCGAACATGTTATTTTATAATTTCTGTCTTTGCAGGCTCCGTCCAGGCAGAGCGCACGATCACAGGATTCTAGTGCGCACGACCACTGGTCGTGCGCCACTGACCGTGCGCACTGTTTAATTCCAGCGCCTATAAATTCCCTGCTCGCGATTTAGGCCGGGATCCCGATTTCTTCCGCCGTTTCCTGCTCCGTTCCGCCCGATTTCGCCCCTCCATCGCCGCCCACCATCGGGGGATGCTCCGGGCTTGTTCTTCACGCCGATCTTGAGCCGGAGTTTCCTCTCGGCCTCCTCCTTCATCCAAGAGCTTCAAAGAGTGATCTAGCCGCCATCGCCATCGAGCAAGAGGAAGTTTGCAACCTCTATCGGATCATGACACGAAGAAGACGGGTCCATTGGAGAGTCGTGACAGCTCACTCTACCCCGGACGTAGTTGCGGACCGAGCTTGGACGCGGATTGACAACCCGACGATTCCAACCGTAAATCTACAACGAGCCTTCGGATTCGGTCGATTTCTTGCTCTATTCTTCTCTTATTGATGTCTATGTAGTTAGATCTAACATTATGATGAAGCGTGCTTGATTATTAGCATTTATACTTGATTATGTCTATGTGATTTGAGTATTCTTGCTTATTATTTTGAGGTGTGCCTTGTGGTGTGGATTGTTGGTTGTCCGGTGCCGCACTAGCAATTGCTAGTGGCGTGCTTGTCAAAGAGGTGCTTGCGACCCTCATTCCGCTTGCCTTCTCGTCCACCCGCCTACCGAAGCGTGGCATCGCGGCCCGTATTCCATCCCGCCTAACAAAGCAGCGCGCTCAAGGCCTGCATAGTTCGATCTGTTTGCCTACTCGTCCATCCGCCCTTGCGACGCAGCGCGCTCAAGGCCTGCCTAGTCTCCATCCCGCCAAGCGAAGCATTGCATAGCGGCATTGCATAGGAGTAGTTGATAGCTTTTATTTTATTTTCCAAAAGCCAACCCAACTCCCCCGCATTCCATCCGACGTTAAGGACTTCAATCTCAAGTCCTACCTCGAACGTTAACTCCACCTTACTGTGTTCCTTGAGAGATTCGATACTCGGGGATTACTCCTCGTTTTATATTACTTGAACGATCGGTACACTACCATTTCGTGTCGCAGTCGAGCTACCGCCTATAGCGGTGTGTGAGATTTGCGCCATCAATGATCAGCCGCTAGATTTTCCGCTCCTCTCTTATCCCGGATCTCCAAGTCGAATTCTTGAAGTAAGAGGATCCAGCGAATAAGATGCGGCTTGGCGTCCGGTTTAGAGAGGAGGTACTTCAAGGCAGAATGATCTGTAAAAACTATAACTTTGGAAAGCGTAATATACGGCCGGAATTTATCAAAAGCGAAAATGATTGCTAAAAGTTCTTTTTCAGTTGTTGTGTAATTTTCTTGCGCCGAGTTAAGAGTCTTGCTAGCGTAATAGATTGGGTGGAAATTTTTATCAATCCGTTGTCCTAGCACCGCACCTACCGCATGGTTACTCGCATCGCACATTATTTCAAACGGCAGCTCCCAGACCGGAGCAATCATAATCGGAGCATTAATTAATTTAGATTTTATCAATTCAAAAGCAGCTAAACATGATTTGTCAAAATTAAAAGGGGTATCTTTTTCTAAGAGTTGGGTTAGAGGCTTTGTGATTTTTGAAAAGTCCTTGATAAAGCGCCGATAAAACCACGCGTGGCCTAGAAAACTTCTAATTTCTTTAATGTTCGTAGGCGGCGGCAGTTTTTCGATTACCTCGACCTTAGCTTGATCGATCACGATTCCCTTAGCAGAAATTTTGTGACCTAAGACTAACCCTTCTCTCACCATGAAATGACATTTCTCCCAGTTTAAAACTAAGTTAGTTTCTTCACAGCGTTCTAAAACCTTAGCCAAATTTTCTAAACATAATGAAAATGAATCACCAAAAACAGAGAAGTCATCCATAAATATTTCCATTATATTTTCTACATATTTATCGAAGATGGCTAACATACACCTCTGAAAGGTAGCAGGTGCGTTGCAAAGGCCGAAAGGCATCCTACGGTAAGCGAAATTTCCGAAAGGGCAAGTAAATGTTGTCTTCTCTTGGTCCTCAGGTGCGATAGGGATTTGGAAATACCCCGAGAGACCGTCGAGAAAGCAATAAAAACTATGCCCAGATAATCGTTCTAAAATTTGGTCGATAAAAGGGAGGGGAAAGTGGTCCTTATGAGTGGCGTCATTAAGCTTACGATAATCGATACACATTCTCCATCCCGTTACCGTCCTAGTCGGGATTAACTCGTTATTCTCGTTCGCCACTACCGTGATCCCACCCTTCTTAGGCACTACCTGGACTGGACTCACCCACTTACTATCTGAGATTGGATAAATTATTCCCGCATCTAACAACTTAAGCACCTCTCCCTTTACGACCTCTTTCATGTTTGGATTAAGACGACGTTGAGGTTGGATTACAAGTTTTGAATCATTTTCAACAAAGATTTTGTGGGTGCAAAACGAAGGGCTTATGCCCGAAATGTCGGAAATTTGCCACGCTATAGCTCGACGATGCTTTTGTAGCACTTCGATCAGTTGATCGTTCTCGGATTGAGAAAGAAATGCCGAGATTATAATGGGCAATTTAGAATTTTTTTCTAAAAAGGCGTACTTAAGATGATCGGGGAGTGGTTTGAGTTCAAGAGAAGGTGGTTCTTCATAAGAATTTTTTTAAAACTTTTTCTTTTTCAAAAATAAGATTTTCAAAATTTTTTTGTCTAACAGTTGGTGGGTTTTCAAAATTTGTTTGCACGGACATAACCGTGTCTTCAAAAATATTTGGATAACTTTCAGAAAAGGAGGACGAAAAATCATTTGAAGAAACATTAGAAAGAAGAAGTGAAGAATTATCATTGAACTCATCAAAAAAGAAACATGAGTCGTCATTTTTTAAAGGGTTTTTCATTGAATCATTAATAGAAAATGCGACCTCATCATCCCCTACACGAAGAAGAAGCTTCCCGTTACTCACATCAATAACCGCTCGAGAGGTGGCTAAAAAGGGACGACCAAGGATAAGAGGGACATCGACGTCTTCCTCAATATCAAGAATGACAAAATCCACCGGGAAGATGAATTTGTCGACCTTCACTAACACGTCCTCAACGATACCTAATGGGTACTTGATCGACCGATCAGCTAATTGGATACTCATACGTGTAGGGCTTAGAGTGCCCAATCCTAACTTCTTAAACAAAGAAAAAGGCATCAAATTGATGCTCGCACCAAAATCTGCTAACGCGTTTTTCATGAAAAGATTACCAAAAACACATGGAATAGAAATGCTACCCGGATCTTTTATCTTTTTAGGGAGATTAGTGTTTTTTATAACCGCCGAGCACTCTTCATTTAGCGTTATATGAGATAAATTTTCCAGCTTCTTTTTGTTTGTTAGCAAATCTTTCAAATATTTGGCGTACTTAGGCATTTGACTAATCGCTTCATGAAATGGTAAATTTATATGGATTTGTTTAAACATTTCAAGAAAGCGATGATACTGATCGTCTAACTTATCTTGCCTAAGCTTAGCGGGGTAGGGTGGCGGAGGAAATTCTTTTAAAACCTCATTACCTTGAAGATTATCTTTTTCTTTTTCAAAAATATTTTTTTCTTTTTCGCTTCCTAAATCAGTTTCCTTAATGATTACTTGTTCCTTATCAGCATGAGAGGCAATAACCTCTGACTCTTCCCTTGTGGTGGGCGTGTGGACTACTTTGCCGCTCCGAAGGGTGATCGCTTTCGCGTGTTCCCTTGGGTTTGGCTCAGTATTTGAGGGAAGAGTCCCAGGTGGTCTCTCGTAGAAAGCCTTAGCTAGTTGGCCGACTGTTGTTTCAAGATTTTTCATCGACCTAGTTAGATTTCTAATGGTTGCATCGTTAGAATTCATATATTTGGAAAATACTTCCTCCAAAGATGGAGGTTTTGGAAAATTTTGATTTTGATTTTGTGGTGGCGGTGGAGTAAAATCGTGTGGTGGACGTGCGGCGTTTGCGGGATTACTCCATGAAAAATTTGGATGACTACGTCATCCGGGGTGATACGAATTAGACGCAGCATTAAAACCAGGGGGAGCAGAAAAAGCAGAAAAATTAGAAAAATTGTTTTGAGCAGGCCTGGGTATGTTCCCCAGATAATCCACCTGCTCGGCAGCAGCAGCAATTGCATTTTCAAGTACCTGACTAGCGGAGGCAGCAGTCATCTCCGTTACTTTCTTGTTCAGCATTTCCACTTGAAGCGCCAGTTGGGACACGGAGTCCACTTCATAGATACCTGCAGGTTTAATTGGGCGAGACCTAGGCGAATTCCACTGATAGGTGTTCATCGCCATATCCTCGATAAGCTCAAGAGCACCTTCCGGAGTTTTTCGGTTCAAAGAACCACCGGAAGCGGCGTCTATCATTTGCTGGGTTGCTTGATTTAGCCCGTTATAGAATGTCTGGACCTGTAACCATACAGGCAGAGCATGATGGGGGCAGCATCTTAAAAGTTCTTTGAACCTCTCCCAAGTGTCATAGAGGGTCTCAGAATTGATTTGACTATAAGAACAAATATCAGTTCGAAATTTAGCAGTTTTGGCGGGGGGAAAATACCTAGCAAGAAATTTTTCTGTTAAAATATCCCAAGTAGTGATTTATCCCCTTGGGAGAGAACTCAACCACTGTTTGGCTTTGTTTCTTAAAGAGAAGGGGAAGAGTCTTAGCCTAATCGCATCGTCTGAGACACCATTGATTTTGAAGGTATCACAGATTTCAAGGAAACTAGCAATATGTAAGTTCGGATCTTCATCTGGTAATTCGTCGAACTGCGCATATTGCTGCACCATTTGTATAGTGTCGGGCTTAAGCTCAAAATTATTGTTCGCTATTGCAGGTCGAACAATACTAGATTCTGTACCCTCCAAGTTTGGCCGAGCATAATAGGACATGGTCCGTTGCTGGTCAACTTCTGGATTGGGATCACCCATAATTTCAGAATTAAAAACACAATCACCGTTAGAATCCTCAACTGTATCTTGAGAGGTGGAACCCCTGAATCGTAAATTTCTCCGCAAGGAGCGTTCGATTTCCGGGTCCAAATCAACAAGTAACGACGAATTCGTGCGGGTCATACACTAGCAGAAAGAAAAGGGGAAGAGGGGAAAATAAACGAAAGTGAAGGAATACCAAAATTAAAAATGATGACGATGATTTTTTTTTCTTTTTTTTAGAAGGATAATATTAGGCGGATTATAATAGTCCTGGACTTCCCGAGATCTGCCCTGTGAAGGGTTTGCAACGGTACTAGAGGCTGTGATGGGAATTCAAGCCCAAAGCGTCCTTTCCAGGATTTTAGGTAGGATAGAAAAAAAAACGATGATATGGATTGATTATAATATATAATAATAATAATAATAATTTTTTATTTTTTATTTTTGTAGAAGTAATAGCGACGGCGTTTTCTTAATATTGACAAAAATCCCCGGCAACGGCGTCAAAAACTTGGTGATTAATTTACTATCAACCCGATGAGGCAAGTGTACCTATCAAATTGTAGTACCAAGGTCGTATTTAAAACACGGGGCTGTCAAGTATTACTACTCACGCTTTCTACTATTATCCCACCGTACGAGTGTTGGGTGATTTTGAGAATTTTTAAGACAATAGTAAAGACGATAATAAAATGATAAAATCAGATTAAGAAAATAGCATTTGATCAAAGATTCACCATGAAAAGAGACAAGAGAGTAGTAAAATTTAGTTCTACGATTGCAAAATAATTCTTGACCGCGACGGTTCCGAAAATGAGAGATAGTCTCGCTAGAGTACTAAATCTCCTAACTTATAGACGGTTTGTTCCGAATCTCTTCGTAAAACAAACAGGTTTAAAGCCGCATTATCGAAGTGAACCGCACTATTGGATTTGACTCCAATCCGGAGGATTTACGTCATCCTATCTCTAGGGGTGCGTGCAACTCCTTCCTTCTTTGAGTGATCTTTCAAATCAATGAGTCTCTCGACTATTATGAAATGAGATCAAGGGTCTACTACCGTATACCGGAAATACGGAGTCGACGCAAAAATAAATCAAAGAAGGATCGAGAATAATTTAAACAAAAGCAAAACTAAGATATAAAAAGAAATCTCATCTCATTTCATGGATCCTCTTGATCAAACGCTAACGGAAAATTAGCTACGCATAATGGAAATAGAAACAACGATATTGGAGAAAGAAAACATTTTCATTGATAGATAGAAGAGAAGTACAATAAGAGAATTACAAGAACAATAATATTATACTAAAAAGGATTACAATAATCTAAGAATAAGAACAACAAAAAGAACTTTCAAAAGCTTACACAATATCAATACTAGCACTATAATTCCTCTCTACTTCCAACCTCCTCAATGCTTTGGCCAAGGGGTCTTTTTATAGATGAGAGGGAAGGTTCTAGAAATGAGAAGAGAAGAGGGGAGAGCAAGGGGGTTTCGGCCACATGCATGGGAGAAGGGGGGCTGAATGTATTTAATGGGGAGAGAGAAGAAGAAAGAGAGAGGGGGCCACCTACAATGCATTCTTTTTTATTAAGAGAGAAAGAAAAAAGGGGAATGTATGAGAAATGAAAGAGGGGAGAGAGAGAGGTAAGAGGGAATGGATGTGAGTTAAGAGATGAGAGAGAGAAAAATAAAATAATAAAAAGGAGAGAGAGAGTGGAGTGAAGGTGGCCGGCCATGTGAAATGGGTGAGAGAGAATGAGATTCAAATAAAATAAAGAAGAGAGAGGAGAGAGGGGAGTTCGGCCAAGAGCATTGATGGGAACTATGCATGGAAATATCCATGCAAAGGTGGCGGTTTGGGGGGGGATTGGAGAGCTGCTCGGTTAGGACTTGTAGAGGGGCTGCATCAAGAGCTTGGGCTGCACCATAGGGGCTCGGTTTTGTGCTTGGGAGATGCTCCAATTGAGGGGGGCTGCATGAAGAGGTTCGGCCAGCACAAGGGGGCTGCTCCAAATGGATGCTCGGTCTTGGATTTGTGAAGCTTGGGCTGCACCAAATGGAGGGGGCTGCTTGGCTTGAGCTTGGGTTGTACCATCCTACAACAAAACAAAGACATTAAATTAGTTAATACAATATAATATAACAAAACATAACAACATATTTTTATATAAAAACACTTAACAAAACATAAATAACAACATAAACATAAAATAACCACATAACAACATAAATTAACAATAACAACATAAATTAATAAACATAAGATAATAAACAAAACAATATAAAAAAAACAAACATAAAAAAAAACAATATAAAAACATAACAACATAAAACAACATAAAATCATAAAATAACAATATTAAAGCTTAACAACCAAAAAATGCAAAGGGAAAATAATTAAAACTAGGGAAATTTAAACTAAACTAACCTAAAAATGATTACTAAAAACTAGTCATCAGTTGCTGGGTTTGACCCAGAGTACATATATTGACAATGTGTTGAAACGGTTCAACATGCTTAAGTCCAAGAAAGGATTCTTACCCATGTCACATGGTGTGAGTCTCTCTAAGGACCAGTGTCCGAAATCTTTGGAAGATAAGGACCGCATGAAGATGATTCCATATGCTTCGGCAATTGGATCAATCATGTATGCAATGTTGTGTACTCAACCCGATGTCTCATATGCTTTGAGCATGACGAGCAGGTATCAGTCTGATCCTGGTGATGGTCACTGGATAGCTGTCAAGAATATCCTAAAGTATTTGAGAAGGACTAAGGATATGTTCTTGGTGTATGGTGGAGAGGAAGAACTCGTTGTAAGTGGTTACACGAATGCTAGCTTCCGAACTGATAAGGACGATTCAAAGTCCCAATCAGGTTTTGTATTTTGCCTGAATGGAGGAGTTGTAAGTTGGAAGAGTTCCAAGCCGGAGACAGTTGCCGATTCTACGACAGAAGCCGAGTATATTGCTGCCGCAAATGCGGCAAAGGAGGCTGTGTGGATTAGGAAATTCATCGGCGAGCTAGATGTAGTTCCTAGCATTGTTGATCCCGTAGTTCTCTACTGTGACAACAACCGTGCAATTGCCTAAGCAAAGGAACCTAGATCTCATCAGCACTCCAAGCACATACTTCGGCGGTTCCATCTTATTCGAGAGATTGTCGATCGAGGAGATGTGAGCATTTGCAGAGTACCGACTGAAGATAACATTGCGGATCCACTAACAAAGCCTCTTGCGCAAAGGAAGCATGATGGTCATATTAGATCAATGCGTATTAGATACCTGAATGATCATCTTTAGTGGGAGCCTTGTGGATTGCATGTTTGTCATTTGTTTATTCATTTGATGAATTGTGTTATGTACTGTATGTTTCATTTTACATTTATGGCAAGTTCTTTTATTATGTCAACTGTTTCTATATGATAGACTAATTAACATAATGAATGCCCTTAGAATGTTTGCTTCCATTGGAATTCAAGTACGTGACTTGAATGTGAGGGCCATGTTTAAATGAAGCTTCATTCTTAAATGGTCCCTGGTCGAGGTATCATCCTAGAAATTAGGGTGAGGAAGGAGACCATAAGACTAGCATGTGCGTTGACTGATGACCGGTTCTCACAGGTCATGATATTGTGATATCAAGTCATCACATGGGTACTTGTTAAGAACAAGTTGTAATGGACAGACCCCCCGTGAGACTACTTTGTGGATTGTTATATGAACGTGTCACAAGTAGGTCTCAAGTGACAATGGTGTTTGTGGTCCTTTGACCTGAAGTCACAACATTCATCAGGTGAGGAAGAGCGTACTTTGATGCCATCTAAAGTCTTCTCTTGAGAAAGGATGACGATAAGGGTGGTTGTTGGGTATGTTACGAATCATTTGGATGTTTGTGTGTGAGCAGAAATGGGATTTGTCCTCCTGTATGACAGGAGTTACATCCATGGGCCCCTTGATGGAATGAGACTGAGAAATGCATGGCCATGCTTAGTTGAGTCAATATATGATATTGAGCTCACCAATTTCAGACAGTCTATTCTAGATCAAGAAATTGGGATTGAACAATTATGAGGGTGACACGGTCCATGCCTCTAGATCTATCCGGATGTAAAGGACAAAGGGACATGAAAACACTGATACATTGGTCATGACAGGCTTGTTGAGTTATGAACTCTTATTGCTTGGGTAGCAATGATGCATTGCTAGATGTCGCTCATTGTTTGTGAAACTTTTATTTGATACGTTCAAATTCAAGTGGGAGACTGTTGGTGCTTCCATGGTGATCTGGAATTGGTAAAATATCTAGTCTCACTGCCAACGTGATATGAGCCTATAGGGTCGCACATAAAAGGTGCTTGGAGGAATTGGAGAAAGAATTGAGTTGGTTTTGCTCATATTGGATGTGAGTAGAGGATCATTCTTATGACTGTTTGGAATTAAGTTGAGAATGTCTCAACGGGGAATCGTTTAAAGTGCTTAAATGATTGGACTTATACTAGACAAATTTGGCTAAAGTGTTTAACTGAACTGGGTCAAAATTTGGCTAATAGGTTTGGACGAATTCGGCTAAAGTGTTTAGACAATTTCGGCTAAGTCAAAATTTGGGTAAATGGTTTAATCGAATTTAAATAGCCCAATTAGTATAGTCGAATTCGTCTATAGGGTATATGCGAATTCATTTAAAGGGTTTAGTCGAAATGGTTTTTTTTTTTCATTCGTCGAACGCAGGTTTCTACTGGTTCGTCGAACGCAAGTTATTGCGGGTTCGTCGAACGCATATTGTTGTCGGTTCGTCGAATACAGGTTTCTGCTGGTTCGTCGAACGCAAGTTGTTGCAGGTTCGTCGAACGCAGATTGTTGCCGGTTCATCGAACGCAGGTTTCTGCTAGTTCGTCGAACGCAAGTTGTTGCGGGTTCGTCGAACGCAGGCTTCTGCCGGTTCGTCGAACGCAAGTTGTTGCGGGTTCGTCGAACGCAGGCTTCTGCCGGTTCATCGAACGCAGATTATTGCCGGTTCGTCGAACGCAGGTTTCTGCTGGTTCGTCGAACGCAAGTTGTTGCGGGTTCGTCGAACGCAGATTATTGCCGGTTCGTCGAACGCAGCTTCATATAAATCAGTTCGCGATTTTGGTTTCCTGACCGCTGAGCTCTTACGGTTGTACGGAAGACGGAAACTTAGACCGACCCTTTTGCGATTTGTGAGAGCAGCGCCGGAATCATTCCGCTAGAGCTTTTCTCTTCTTCCGACAGTCGCCGCCTCTTCCTGTAATTGAACCTAACAGTTCGTGGAAGACGTTGAGGTTTCTTCTTCACTGACCTAGTTCTTGTACGACAAGAAGCTAGGGTTCTCCTTCTCTTGTGTGGACTTCTATAGAGGTGTGGACACAATTCCTCACTTACTCCTCCGACGAGCATTCCATTGTTGACGGAGTAGATAGGAAGTGCAGAGCAAGGACTTGGAATAGGATTCCGAATCCTAGAAGAATTTTCTTGGAGCTTTTTGATTGAGTGCTGACTCAATACCGTGAAGGTAATTTTGTTGCCTCTATTTCTTGATTCATGGTTTTATCAAGATCCATATGTCTCTTTGGGTTGTTCTTGATATATTCCGCTGCGCACATATAATGTGTATACCTGTAAGGAAAACCCAACAAATGCTTCTTATGGATCCATGCTGATCCTTGACTGGTGACTATTATTAGAGGAGAATTCCACCAAGGGTAGTAGACGCTCCCACGAGTCATGCCGATCAATGATACATAGATGAAGTAGGTCTTACAAAGTTTTGTTTGTTCTTTCCGTCTGCCCGTCTATTTGGGGGTGGAAGGTGTTGGATCTGATGGCACCTTTAGAGGTGGGGAGGGGTGAATAAGGGGTTTACTATTTTTGGAATAAACTTACAGATTTTACCAAAATAGAAAAACTTTTTTGCTCTGTTGCTAATGCCTGACGTTAAGAGTCAACCCTGGCGTTAACTCTCCAGAAAAAGTATTTTTGCAGAAATATTCAAAATGATTTTCTTTATGAAATACAATTCCAGAAAAATTAGATATACTGAAAAAGAATTTTATATTTCACAAAAATGATTACAAGGATAATATTTCAATAACGCTTGAAATTTGAGGCGACAACTTGAAAAATCTCTTTTTGCTCCTTCACCGGTCCTTCTCCCAAGGACCGATTGGCTATAGTCTATCTATCCCCAGATAAGGCCTCTAGACACCCCCTAGATCTACCCTTGACCTAGTCTCCATGCACAAGGCGGCGAATTACCCCCAAAGCCACACAAGGACCTAGTCGCTCACGCAATGCGGCGAATTACTACCGTTACAAGAAAATATAAAAGGATAAAGATAAAATTAGAACAAATAACTCCCTAGAATGAAGAGCGCTGAAGGAGATGTTAAAGATACGCCATGACCACGTCGGAGTTGAAGCGAGCATCCTTCTTCAAATTTGTCGTTGGAAATCTCCCTCTCACTCTTGTTCCTCAATGTTGGTGTTGGGAGTTCTCTCTGAATTCTGAATGAAATACTCTCTCAGATCTCTAGAATGAAGGCTTCAATGCATCTCTATCTTGAGCAAACGAAATCAGGTCTTAAATAAACACGGGAGCTACCGCAAGGCGTAAGAGTTAACGCCAGCGTTAAGCATCGAGTACGACAGTTGCTGAGATCGTGCAAACCGTCGGGATCATGGTAGAAACAAATTTCGTCGAACGAAACTCATTTTGTCGAACGCGCCTTCATCGAACGGAATCCCATTTCGTAAAGCACAACCGTCGAGATCGTGGAAGAAGCTAATTTCGTCGAACGAAACTCATTTCGTCGAACGCAATTTTGTCAAGTGCAATTTCGTCGAGCGCAAGTTCATTTCGTCGAACGAAATCTCCTTTCGTCGAACGCCTTCAAATTCGCCGAACGCAATTTCGTCAAGCGCAATTCCGTCGAGCGCAAGTTCATTTCGTCAAACGAAATCTCCTTTCGTCGAACGCCTTCAGATTTCGTCGAACGCAGTTTCGTTGATCGGCATTTCTTCTCGACGGTTTCCTTCTCAGCGGTTTCCTTCTCACTGGTTTCTTTAACGCCCCGGGATTTTTCTTAGTCTTCTAAGTAGGGCTGTGGTAGCGTTGATAGTCTAAATATGAAAGTTGCCCTTGCGTGTGTCAATGTGAGGGGGGGCGTTACCATTTCGGAAGCATCGTTGTCATCGTCCGGCGAGTTAATTCTAGGTTGAGTCAAATATGCGGACATATATATATTCAAGTATAAAGGTTCATACGGATAGGTGTATACAAATATATATATATATATACATATGTATATGTATGTATGTACAAAGGTGTATATAAAAGTTTGTATATATATATACATATATGTGTTCAAGTTGTAGGCATACAAATTATAAATAGAGATTTTTATGATGGCTCCCTGCTGTTAGGCGTGTATAAATCCTATCAAAAGAAAATCTTTTTAATATTAATGCATATAAGTTATATATATGATGGAGAGTGGGAAGAAAAGCCTTCAGTTCTATTTCCCCTTCTCCGATGGCTCCAGTTTCGTCGAGAGGGAGATAGGAAGGCGAGCTAGGGTTCCGTCGGGCGGGAGTCGCGAGGCGCCGGAGCCGTCGAGGTAGGGTGGTTCAGGTCGCTTGAGGCTTGTTTCGTCGTCGAAGAGGAGTTGGGGAGGACCCCTGTTAGCTTCGGTGGTGGTGGTGAGACCTCCCGACCGTGGTCTTCGCTTCGGCAAGTCGTGTCGGCTCCTAATTCAGGCAAGAAAACCGCCTCTTCTTCTTCCCCCTTCGTTCTTTGATTGTGAAGGCTTATGATTCATCTTCCTTGTGCTGGTTATACCTTGGCGGTTGCTTATAGTCGTATAGCTTTAGTTCTGCTTCTTGTCGAGGGGGCTGCTGTTATATGTTTTTTTTCTGCTGCTATATGACTACCCTTGTTGGATTAATTTGGGGGGGGGGGGGGGGGGGGGGTTGCTGCTTGGATTATGCTACTTTGGCCTTGGTTTGCATAATTTCCGATTTTTGGGCTGCTGCTTGTATAAATCTCGATTTTTAGAGGCTGCTGTATATTCCTCTAGTTGTTTTAAATTGGGGGATGATGTGCTGTCGTTAAGGGCTACTACTTATCTTTGTTAATTTAGGGGTTGTTATGCTATTTTGATAGGGAGGCTGCTCTCCAGTTTTGTTCAAAGGGGACCTTGCAACATCTGATCTGGGGTTGCCCTTTGTTTATTCCATTTGGGGGGGGGAGGTTGATGTTTATAATCTGATTTTAGGCTGCTGTTTATATAATTCCCTAATTGGAGGCTGCCATATGTATGTATATATATGATTCTGTGTGAGGGGGCTGTTATACCCCACCCCAGGCTACTACATTATGATCCTCGACCCAACAGTATTTGTATTATGTAGGGGCTGCTCTTGCTTCCTGTGCATTTTGTTAATTTGGGGCTGCTGTTTATCGGGTTGGGGCTGCCTCTTTTGCTCTTGATTTGGGGGGCTGCTCCTTGCTGATTTGGGGGCTGCTCCTTGTTGATTTGGGGCTACTTGCTGTATTTTTATTATGGGGGGGGGGGCTGCTTTTGTTTCCTTTTGATCTAATGGGGGCTGCTGTTGTATTTTTATTATGAGGGGCTGCTCTTATTTCCTTTTGTTTTCTCCTTTTATGGGGCTGCTGCTGTTGGCTTTAGTCAGGCTGCTGCTATGCTTTTCCTAAGGGGCTGCTTTGCTTCACTCTTGTTGGGTTTCATTCCTTGCAAACTAATTCTGCGCGCTTCGATTCAAGTAGCTAGAAATGATCAATATTACGGTGATTCTATTTGCTAACTCCTCGACACACTTAATTGGCCCTGTTTTATTATATTCTAGCTGCTATGGTTGGGTGAATCCTTCTATCCCTCTTTTATATGCTAGCTGCTATATGTTTAGCTTTGTTCCGATCCTGTGCTAATCCTTGATGGTTTATTCTGGTTGATTTTGATCCAGATCATGTTTACTTGGCTAATTCTGCATATTTACTTGGCTAAATATTGATGGACTTGCTTGCACTGGAATGATGGATATAGGGAACGATGGGGTCCCCCATCATAGTTCTGTTAATAGTGGTTGGTAGGGCGATGAGACCACCACCACGACGCCTTTTTATTTGGGGTGAACATCCCCTTTATGTGCGTGGTTAGTGACATTATTTGGGTCCGCCACACTGGTTTGTTTTGAACATCCCCTTTATGTGGGTGGATAATGACATTGTTTTGGGTCCGCCACCACTGGTCCATTTTTGCATTATATGCCAAGTTTAGTCATGCTCTTGCTTATCGGGCTGGTTCTATGCGGGATCTTCCTAACCTTCTATTACTGAAATCTTTATATAAGCGTATATATATATAGTTATATATATATGGGTATATGTATATATATATGTATTTATATACCCCTTTCAGCTTGGATATGCCACTTGTTACTTCTCCTGCTTTACTTTTAACTATGCTGTTTTCTTGCACCCTTTGGGCTGAGGCATTCTTTTCTTATGGATGTCTCAGGTTCTGGTTCATAGCTGCCGCAGGTTTTAGAGCAGGGTTGTTCAGTTTCTCGGGTGGAGGGCTTTCCTCCCTATTAGGTAAGGATTCAGTTTCTCTTGTTGTAGCGTTTCTTTTGGCTGTTGACTCTTTTCCTGCGGGTTCGTGTCAGTTGTTGATGCCCGTACGGCTTTTGCTTGGTTCACTTGTTGATGCTGCTGCTAGCTTCCTTTACTGCTACTTAGTTATTTTGTATTCGTACACTCTGGGAAAAGCCTATTCTGCTGAATATTAATGAAGTTCTTTTAGCAGATAAAAATTTGTTCTTTTAACTGTTTGTCGCATTTATTATTAAGTATCACCTATTTGCAAAGCGCAAAACAGAATATAATGATACTTCTTTATTATATACTAAATTTAGACCGGCGATCGCCCTGGAGACGTCTCTGGTCTTCAGCGCCGTTAGGAATAAAATGAACTTATTTTCTTCCGTTGTGTACGCATGTCTTTTATAAAGTGCGGCTTGGTAAACCGTAGGGCCGAGGGACACGGTCTCCTAACCCAAATGAAATGAATCTTAAAAGATAATCCTTTTTCTTAATTTATACCTTTTTGTAAAAGAAAATGTTCGTTTGAGTGCTCGCCTGAACGTCTGTAGTTGTCCCCTACAGGACGTGGCATCATGACGCGTGTTTTCCCCTTCGCTCTGATAATATAATTTATTTCGGGAAAATACGGGTTGTGACTGTTGGTATCAGATCTAGGTTAGCCGGGTTGCTGGAAATGGTCTGGTTGGCCCGGTTAACCGTCCAGTGAGAATCGTTAATCATTGCATACACTCACCGATGGGTCATTAGTAGATCTCGGCTGAAGCACGAACACTACACTCATAAGCATGAAAGAAGTATACGTGGCATATTATGTAGTATGGGATGCATAATATGTGTTTGTATGTGGATCCTCATAGGTGACAACATACGACTGTTATGTAGTATGGGATGCATAACGTAGGTCGCATGCGTGTCCATTAGATTTTCTTTTTTGTTGCATGCGATAATATGTAGTATGAGATGCATAAGATCGCATGTGTACGCCGCTCATAGCATGCATTAAGGCCTTTTCTTAGTTTGCATTGCACTGCATGCATAGCATAACATTGCATAAGCACACGTGCCAAGCTAGAGATCTACACGATGAAACATGTACACCCATGATTTTGAAGGTAAGATTTTAAAGTTTATATGCATACGGGAGAGATGCACGAGAGGTAAAGGATGGTATACCATCCTGAGTATGACGTGATAATATGTATTTACTTTTCCCAGAGAAAAAACAGTAGCAAAAGCAAGTATTTGTATGTCCTCTCTTCCTAGAGGTTTGAGTCCAGTCTTAGTAGGCTGTTTGTATCAGGTTCTTCCTCGTACTCGTTGTAGTCCAATCTTTCTGTGGTAATTTAGTCGCTATAGCAGCGTTCTATCTTTGTTATGTCATTTGTCTGTAATGTTTTGTTAGGCGAGTTTAAGGTTCGAGATTATTGGGCGCATGTTCTTTTTGACTCTGGTGCAACTCACTCTTTTGTGGCCAAGAAGTTGTTGATCGGTATCGCTGGGCCTTGGAGCGTGTTGGTGATCCGTTTTGTGTCAAGTACCCGTCCGGAGATTCGGTGGTGTTAGATCTGTGCATTAGGCAGTGTCCGATTGTTTTGGATGGATTTTCGGGCTATGCAGACTTGAAGGTAATCGACTTAGAGGATTTCTACGTGATCTTGGGCATGGATTGGCTAGCCCATTTTGACGCCGTGATCCAGTGCAGGGATACGCGTTTGGATTTCCTTATGGATGATGGCCAGCCCAGAAGTGTGTTTGGCTTTCCGCGTCAGACTTCCTCAGTCTTGTCGGTGGTCTGTGCCCAGGCTTTGGCAGAGTTTGATGGCCGTGTCTGTTTTGTTTCTATTTTTCTTGCGGCTTGTGCATCGTCGCCTTGCGTTGAAGATATTCCTGTGGTGCGGGCGTACCCGGACGTTTTTCCCGACAACTTTCCTGGTCTCCCTCCTGAGTGAGAAATAGAGTTATGGTAGATTTGGAGTCTGGGACCCGCCCTATTGCGAAGGCACCCTACCGTATGGCACCGCGGGAGTTGGAGGATCTGCGCACTCAGCTGGAAGAGTTACTGCAGCTTGGGTTTATTAGGCCGAGTTCGTCGCCTTGGGGTGCGCCAGTTCTATTCGTAAAGAAGAAGGATGGATCGATGAGGCTTTGCATCGATTGCAGAGAGTTGAACAAGGTCACGATCAAAAATAGGTATTCGTTGCCGCGGATTGATGACTTGTTCGACCAGTTGCAGGGTAGCTGTGTGTTCTCGAAGATTGACCTTCGGTCCGGTTACCATCAGTTGAGTATTCGCGACTCAGACGTTCCGCGAACTGCTTTCCGGTCGCGTTATGGACATTTTGAGTTCCTGGTGATGCCTTTTGGGCTGACGAATGCGCCCTCTGCTTTCATGGATCTGATGAACAGGGTATTCCGAGACTATCTGGACCAGTTTGTAGTGGTTTTTATTGATGATGTGCTGGTCTATTCTTCAAGTGAAGAGGAGCATGCTCGGCATTTGCGTCTGGTGATGTCTACCTTGAGGGCACACAAGATGTATGCCAAGCTGAGCAAATGCGAGTTCTGGCTTTTGCAAGTCTCTTTCTTGGGTCACGTGGTGAGAAAGGGTGGCATCTCTGTGGACCCAGCGAAGGTCGCTCCTGTTTTGGACTGGAAGAGGCCGTCGTCGCCGAAGGAGATCCGAAGTTTCTTGGGTTTAGCAGGCTATTACCGGAATTTTGTGGAAGGTTTCTCAGGCATTTCCGCGCCTCTGACTAGGTTGACGCGGAAGGAAGCGGCTTTCGATTGGAGCGAGCAGTGCGAGGAGGCCTTTCAGGAGTTAAAGAGGAGGCTGTGTTCCGCTCCGGTTTTGGCTCTCCCGGTTGAGGGAGTGGAGTTTCAGGTCTACGTAGATGCTTCGCTGATAGGCCTTGGTTGCGTCCTTATGCAGGAGGGCAAAATCATTGCGTATGGGTCGAGACAGCTAAAGATTCATGAACGGAACTACCCGACGCACGATTTAGAGTTTGCTGCGGTGATTTATGCTCTGAAGCTGTGGAGGCATCTTCTGTATGGGGTGGTGTGCAAGATTTATTCAGACCACAAGAGCCTGATTTACGTATTTTTCTCAGCGAGAGCTGAGCCTGCGCTAGCGTCGGTGGATGGAGTACGTGGCTGATTTTGATGTGGAGATCCTCTATCACCCCGACAAAGCAAACGTAGTGGCGGATGCCCTGAGCAGGAAGTCAGCTTCTGTTTTCAGACTCTCCGTGCAGTCCGTGGTGGAGGAGTTCCTTTTGATGAGCATCGCGGTGAAGCCCAGGGGTGTTCCGTTTTATATGGAGGTTGAAGAGCCGTCTTGGATGGCTTTGACGAAGCTGCACCAGAAGGATGATCTGGATTTGCAGCACCTCCGGAGCAGAGCTGAGAGAGGTGAGTTGCCGGATTTCTCGATTGATGTTGAGGGTACCTTGAGGTACCGGGGTAGGCTGTGCATACCCGTTGTGGAGCAGATTCGAGCGAAGATTTGTGAGGAGGCTCACGACTCCAGCCTATCCTATCATCCTGGCTCTACGAAGGTGTATCGCGATTTGAAGCAGATTGTGTGGTGGCCTGGCATGAAGGGCAATATTGCGAGATTTAAGGCGCAGTGCTACACTTGTCAGCGCGTCAAGGCGGATCACAGGAGGCCCGGGGGCAAGTTGACTCCATTGGATATTCCCTTGTGGAAGTGGGAGAGCATCCCCATGGACTTCATTACTGGATTGTCGAGATCCCCGTGGGGGCATGATGCAGTGTGGGTCATCATGGACAGGTTGACCAAGTGTGCTCATTTCGTGCCGTACGAGACTGGTTATTCTATGGAGAAGATTGAGTCTCTGTATGTGCAAGAGGTCATTAGACTGCATGGGGTGCCCGCGAGCATAGTGTCGGATCGTGATTCCAGATACACTTCCCATTTTTGGCAGAGTCTACAAGGGGCTTTGGGCACCGATCTCAGGTATTCTACAGCTTACCATCCGCAGACGAATGGGCAGACAGAGAGGGTTAACCAGATCGTTGAGGTTATGATCTGGTGTTTCATTCTAGAGCACGGAGGAGCTTGGGATGAACGCTTTGGGCTCATGAAGTTTGCATACAATAACAGTTATCAGGAGAGCTTGCAGATGGCTCCGTTTGAGGCTCTTTATGGGAGGCGATGTCGAACTCCCCTGTTCTGGGCTGAAGTGGGCGAGAAGCCTATTCTGGGTCCTGAGGTTTTGGAGGAGATGGGTTTTGCTATGACGCAGATCAGAGAGAAGCTGCGGATAGCTCAGGAGCGTTATGAGAAGTACGCCAACCGGCGTAGGAGCGATCTGGAGTTTGTAGTGGGGGACATGGTGTTCCTTAAGGTGTCCCCGATGGCAGGCGTCAAGAGGTTTGGAAAGAGCCACAAGCTGGACCCCAAATATGTAGGCCCATTTGAGATCGTCGAGCGCATCGGGACTGCTGCTTACAGGTTGTCGTTACCTGCCTCTTTCCCCGGCGTGCACGACGTTTTCCATGTGAGCCAGCTGCGGAAGTGCGTCCGCAGCGATCGCCATGTTCTGGATTCCGTGCCAGTGCTGCAGCCCAATCTGTCATTTGTGGAACAGCCTGTTCGCATTTTGGAAAGGCAGGATCGGGTGTTGCGGCGGAAGACCATTCCTATGGTGAAAGTTCTCTGGGGCAATCAGGACGTTCGAGGTGCGCCCTGGGAGCTAGAGTCAGCTATGAAGGAGTCCTATCCTCATCTTTTCGACTAGATTCCCCGTTGAGTTTTCGCCTCTTGAGTTTTTCTTTCTTTTTCATGCTTCCCTTGTTTTAAATTGTCGCTGCAAAGTTTCGGGCCGAAACTTTTTGTTAGGAGGGGTGGTTGTAACGCCCCAGGATTTTTCTTAGTCTTCTAAGTAGGGCTGTGGTAGCGTTGATAGTCTAAATATGAAAGTTGCCCTTGCGTGTGTCGATGTGAGGGGGCGTTACCGTTTCGGAAGCGTCGTCGTCGTCGTCCGGCGAGTTAATTCTAGGTTGAGTCAAATATGCGGACATATATATATTCAAGTATAAAGGTTCATACGGATAGGTGTATACAAATATATATATATATACATATGTATATGTATGTATGTACAAAGGTGTATATAAAAGTTTGTATATATATATACATATATGTGTTCAAGTTGTAGGCACACAAATTATAAATAGAGATTCTTATGATGGCTCCCTGCTGTTAGGCGTGTATAAATCCTGTCAAAAGAAAATCCTTTTAATATTAATGCATATAAGTAATACATATGATGGAGAGTGGGAAGAAAAGCCTTCAGTTCTATTTCCCCTTCCCCGATGGCTCCAGCTTCGTCGAGAGGGAGATAGGAAGGCGAGCTAGGGTTCCGTCGGGCGGGAGTCGCGAGGCGCCGGAGCCGTCGAGCTAGGGTGGTTCAGGTCGCTTGAGGCTTGTTTCGTAGCCGGAGAGGGGTTGGGGAGGACCCATGTTAGCTTCGGTGGTGGTGGTGAGACCTCCCGCCCGTGGTCTTCGCTTCGGCAAGTCGTGTCGTCTCCTAATTCTGGCAAGAAAACCGCCTCTTCTTCTTCCCCCTTCGTTCTTTGATTGTGAAGGCTTATGATTCATCTTCCTTGTGCTGGTGATACCTTGGCGGTTGCCTATAATCGTTTCGCTTTAGTTCTGCTTCTTGTCGAGGGGGCTGCTGTTATATGTTTTTTTTCTACTGCTATATGACTACCCTTGTTGGATTAATTTGGGGGGGGGGGGGGGGGGGGGTTGCTGCTTGGATTATGCTACTTTGGCCTTGGTTTGCATAATTTCCGATTTTTGGGCTGCTGCTTGTATAAATCTCGATTTTTAGAGGCTGCTGTATATTCCTCTGGTTGGTTTTAAATTGGGGGATGATGTGCTGTCGTTAAGGGCTACTACTTATCTTTGTTAATTTGGGGGTTGTTATGCTATTTTGATAGGGAGGCTGCTCTCCAGTTTTGTTCAAAGGGGACCTTGCAACATCTGATCTGGGGTTGCCCTTTGTTTATTCCATTGGGGGGGGGGGGGGGGGGGGGCTGATGTTTATAATCTGATTTTAGGCTGCTGTTTATATAATTCCCTAATTGGAGGCTGCCATATGTATGTATATATATGATTCTGTGTGAGGGGGCTGTTATACCCCACCCCAGGCTGCTACATTATGATCCTCGACCCATCAGTATTTGTATTATGTAGGGGCTGCTCTTGCTTCCTGTGCATTTTGTTAATTTAGGGCTGCTGTTTATCGGGTTGGGGCTGCCTCTTTTGCTCTTGATTTGGGGGGCTGCTCCTTGTTGATTTGGGGCTACTTGTTGTATTTTAATTATGGGGGGGGGGGGGGGGGGGGGCTGCTTTTGTTTCCTTTTGATCTAATGGGGGCTGCTGCTGTATTTTTATTATGAGGGGCTGCTCTTATTTCCTTTTGTTTTCTCCTTTTATGGGGCTGCTGCTGTTGGCTTTAGTCGGGCTGCTGCTATGCTTTTCCTAAGGGGCTGCTTTGCTTCACTCTTGTTGGGTTTCATTCCTTGCAAACTAATTCTGCGCGCTTCGATTCAAGTAGCTAGAAATGATCAATATTACAGTGATTCTATTTGCTAACTCCTCGGCACACTTAATTGGCCCTGTTTTATTATATGCTAGCTGCTATGGTTGGGTGAATCCTTCTATCCCTCTTTTATATGCTAGCTGCTATATGTTTAGCTTTGTTCCGATCCTGTGCTAATCCTTGATGGTTTATTCTGGTTGATTTTGTTCCAGATCATGTTTACTTGGCTAATTCTGCATATTTACTTGGCTAAATATTGATGGACTTGTTTGCACTGGAATGATGGATATAGGGAACGATGGGGTCCCCCATCATAGTTCTGTTAGTAGTGGTTGGTAGGGCGATGAGACCACCACCACGACGCCTTTTTATTTGGGGTGAACATCCCCTTTATGTGCGTGGTTAGTGACATTATTTGGGTCCGCCACACTGGTTCGTTTTGAACATCCCCTTTATGTGGGTGGATAGTGACATTGTTTTGGGTCCGCCACCACTGGTCCATTTTTGCATTATATGCCATGTTTAGTCATGCTCTTGCTTATCGGGCTGGTTCTATGCGGGATCTTCCTAACCTTCTATTACTGAAATTTTTATATAAGCGTATATATATATAGTTATATATATATGGGTATATGTATATATATATATGTATTTATATACCCCTTTCAGCTTGGATATGTCACTTGTTACTTCTCCTGCTCTTACTTTTAACTATGCTATTTTCTTGCACCCTTTGGGCGGAGGCATTCTTTTCTTATGGATGCCTCAGGTTCTGGTTCGTAGCTGCCGCAGGTTTTAGAGCAGGGTTGTTCAGTTTCTCAGGTGGAGGGCTTTCCTCTCTATTAGGTAAGGATTCAGTTTCTCTTGTTGTAGCGTTTCTTTTGGCTGTTGACTCTTTTCCTGCGGGTTCATGTCAGTTGTTGACGCCCGAACGGCTTTTGCTTGGTTCACTTGCTGATGCTACTGCTAGCTTCCTTTACTGCTACTTAGTTATTTTGTATTCGTACATTCTGGGAAAAGCCTATTCTGCTGAATATTAATGCAGTTCTTTTAGCAGATAAAAATTTGTTCTTTTAACTGTTTGTCGCATTTATTATTAAGTATCACCTATTTGCAAAGCGTAAAACAGAATATAATGATACTTCTTTATTATATACTAAATTTAGACCGGCGATCGCCCTGGAGACGTCTCTGGTCTTCAGCGCCGTTAGGAATAAAATGAACTTATTTTCTTCCGTTGTGTACGCATGTCTTTTATAAAGTGCAGCTTGGTAAACCGCAGGGCCGAGGGACACGGTCTCCTAACCCAAATGAAATGAATCTTAAAAGATAATCCTTTTTCTTAATTTATACCTTTTTGTAAAAGAAAATGTTCGTTTGAGTGCTCGCCTGAACGTCTGTAGTTGTCCCCTACAGGACGTGGCATCATGACGCGTGTTTTCCCCTTCGCTCTGATAATATAATTTATTTCGGGAAAATACGAGTTGTGACAGTTTCCTTCTCAGCGATTTCCTTCTCAGCGGTTTCCATCTCAACGGTTGTTAACGCGGGGCATTAACAACTAACGAGAGCGTTAGCTCTCTTTTCAGTGAATCGTCATCAATCAGCATCCTATTCATAGGGTTATATAACTATAGTACCTGCACACTATAAACACAAGCAAGATCAAATACATAGTGTGATTTTTTATTTATCAAACTAAGAGAAGTGGAACACAAGCTCCAACAGAAGGCAGTGCTGAATTTTAGCTTCATGCCCAATTAGGATTGCAAGCACCCTTTGCCAATCCTTAGTGTTGAATCTTCCATCTCGTTTCGACACAATTGTTTTTGACACTCCAAGGTATTTGATTACATTTTTGACAACCAGACAAAGTAACACAGGGTCGTCATCTTCCATTCGATTCGGTAATAATTGTACAACCTTGGTTAAGCAAAAGTCATTCTTGGAACTTGAACGAGGCAGCCCATGAATAAAATCCATGGATTTGTCTTCAAATTTTCATCCAGGTATGGGAAGTGGTTGCAATTGTCCACCAGGGATCCTGCACTCAAATTTTACTAATTGGTAGGTGTGATAGTGTGTTACGAAGGTGATCATGTCCTTTATGCCGGGCCACAAGAAAATTTCCTTCAAGTCCAAAAACATTTTGTTGATCCCCGAGTGTACAAAATACCTGGTGAAATGATCCTCGAAGAGAATCTCATATCTAAGTTGGTCGACTGCATGCAAAGAGATGCGATGTTGGAAATTTAGGAGGCCATCCCGAAGGTTGAAGTCGAGGATGGGTCCTTTCTGTAGTGTTTCAAAAACTTCGTCGAACATGGGGTCCTCAGGTTGGGCTTTTTGAAATCGATCTCGCAGATTGCATTTGATCTCGACAAAAAAGTGGTAACTATCGGATGAGAGAGGAGCTTGAGAAGTAATAATATAGATGCTGAGATTTTCTAGGGATGTGACTAAGTCTTCCACTCTTCCTTTCATTCAGTTGCAATTAGCTGGGAGTCATCGACTTAGCATGTTAGCTATGACTTTTTCCTTTCTGGGATGGTACTGGAGTGTGAATTTATAATTACATAAAAATTCCAGCCAACGTCTTTGTAGTAGATTGAGCTCCTTCTAGGTGTATATATATTTCAGACTTTTATGGTCTCAAAATATCTCGCATTTGACACCGTAGAGATAGTGTCTCCATATTTTTAAGGCGAACACTATGACTCCCAATTCTAAATTGCGTGTGGGGTAATTCTTCTCATGGACTTTGAGTTGCCTTGAAGCATAGGCGATTACCATGCCATGTTACATAAACACGAATCCCAGTCCCCGTATGGATACGTTTGTGTAAATTTGAAATCCCTTTTAACAAGATGGTATTGTGAGTGTTGGCGCTGATGTAAGGAGGTCCTTTAGTTCCTAAAACGTCGCTTCACATTCTGGTGTCCATAAAAATGGTGCATCTTTCTTTGTAAGGGAAGTTAACGGTAAAGAGATCCTTGAGTATCCTTTGATGAATTTGCGGTAATATCCCGCAAGCCCCAAGAAGATCCTTATGTCAACTGCGGATTTGAGGGGAGGCCAGTCTCGCACTGCTTGGACTTTTGCTGGGTTGACGATGATGCCGACAGAACTAATTATGTGTCCGAGAAATTTGAGTTCCGGGAGCCAAAATTTGGATTTACTGAATTTAGCATATAATTTGTGCTCCCATAGTTTCTTCAATACTTGAGTTAGATGGATGGCGTGTTGCTTTTCTGAAGAGGTGTAAATAAGGATGTCATCGATAAATATTATAATGAAGTGATCTAGAAATTCTTCGAACACCTTGTTCATTAGGGCCATGAAGACAGAGGGGGCATTGGTTAGACCGAAAGACATAATCGTAAACTCATAGTGCCCATATCTAGAGTTGAAGATGGTCTTAGGAATATCCCCTTCTTCAATGCATAGTTGATAGTATTTTTACCGCAATTCCAATGTGAAGAATACTCGCGCTCCTTGAAGTTGGTCGAAAAACTTATCAATTTGCCGAATAGGATAAGTGTTTTTGACAGTTAAACAATTATTCTCCAGTACAGAGTCTCAGAGAGTCATCCTTCAATTTAACAAACAACACAGGGGCTCCCCAAGGTGAAGAAGTATGTCGCACGAATCCCGAATCAATTAATTCATGCAATTAAACATGAAATTTGGCAAGCTCTTTAGGTTCCATGGGGTAAGGAGCTCTGGACACGGGTCGGGCTCCTAGTAGTAGTTTGATTTGAATGTCTACTTCTCGATGTGGGTGTAAGGTGGGTAATTTTTCTGGAAAGATGATAAGGATTTTTCGAGTTAAAAATAATTCCAACCAATATCCCGATGTAAGCAAGTATACCTATCGAAATATAGTATAGGGAGAATGTCGTATTTGCCTGAGGCCTATCGAGTAATAGTACTCACGCAATATTTCGATTAATTTATAAGTGGAAAATTGGATTTGTTTTGGAAAATTAAAGACAATAAATTGAAAATTGCTAGAGTGACAAATTCACGAATTAAAATAAACTAATGTGTACTTGATTAAACGTTGTTGGGAATCCGATTGCAAAAGATACGTTTTAATTCTTAAAATTCTATTTCGAATTGAGGATTGAAAAATATGAGGGAGACTCACTAGAGACGACTGATACGTTTTTTTAATTACGAAAGAGATGAAAGCTCTTTCTTCCTTTTCGATTCAACCTTGGGCAGACGTTTTCGAAGAGCCCCGCGAGTAATCCTACTTCGAGGAATTATCCGTTATCCTATCGAAGGATAGAAGTAACGGACTCTTTCTCTTTCGAAATATCGAGGATTCCTCCTCGG
The DNA here is from genome assembly GCA_033032865.1 of Dactylorhiza incarnata. Taxonomy (NCBI): domain Eukaryota; kingdom Viridiplantae; phylum Streptophyta; class Magnoliopsida; order Asparagales; family Orchidaceae; genus Dactylorhiza; species Dactylorhiza incarnata. The sequence goes on along the minus strand of JAWHQI010000001.1, from coordinate 17,891,289 downwards.
CCGCGTCCTTTGAAGGCTAAATGAAAAGAAGAAAAAAGCTACTTTACTTTTTAAAATTTAAATTGAAAGCTTTTTGAAAATATTGTCGCAACAATTTTTTAAGTAGTTGCAACAATTCTTTAAGAGCGTTTTAAAACTTCTTTTACCTTGAGCTAGTTGCAACAACCAAAGAGGCGTTGCAACAATTTTTTAGTGTTTTTAAAAGAATTTTAAAGAGTGCTTTAGAGAGAAAGCTTTTGGGTTTATGTAATTATCCGGACTAAAATCAATAAAGGCAAGTGGACCTTATCGATAGTAGTATAGGATATTTCTTTTGAAATATCAAGGTCGTATTTTTCCAAGGTCGTATCGATTATTTCTACTTGTTAGGAACGCGCTATTATCTTATCGAGAAGAGTTTGAAGATTTTTATGATTTTATAGAAAAGTTAGTGACGAAAACGATAACTATCGCGGGCTTGGTGTGCGTTTAGCAAAAACCAAGAAAAGCGATGAAAAGAAAAAGAACGAAAACGTTAATTTGAAAAGTAGTTTTGCTTAGAAATTTTTAGGGTTTTATGAAACTATAATGATAACTACGGCGATAATTAGCGATTGAGCGGGGCGCGTGATTAAGCAAAAAGCAAATATATAAAAGATAAAAGATGCACTAATTGAAAACGCACGCACTCTACGGAATTAAAATTAAAGCGGTAAATTGCAGAAATTGAAGAAATGCGATCCCTACCCAAAGAGGTAGAGGGGAAATAAATGCGTGAGCAAGTCCTATCCAAACGGATAGGCGGGAAATAAATGCGTGAGCAAGTCCTATCCAAACGGATAGGCGGGAAATAAATGCGCGACGCAAATGGAAACTATTCGATTACAAAAAAGGCGCAAACTTTATACTCATACACACACACACTCTACTTGAAATTGAAATCTAAATTAAAAGAAAGCAAAAATTTATACTCATACACACACACACTCTACTTTAATGAAATTTAATTAAAAATAAAACAAAACTAAACTCATACACTCACACACACAACAATAATGAAAACTAAGTTAAAAGAAAAGAAATGCTATACTCATACACTCACCCACACTAACAACAAAACAAAACTAAAATAAATACAAATTACTCTCATACACACACACACACTTACAAAAAGAGAGAAAGAAAAAGTAAAAACAAGAAAACAAAACAAAACAAAACAATTTAATTAGCCACCTACACACACACACACTAACATGAAATCATCTAAAAATTACAACAATACTAAAAACAAGAAAGTTACTCTCATACACTCACACACACTTATAAAAAAGGCTAAGAGAAAATAAAAACAAAAGAAAACAAAACAAAACAAAAAAAAAACTAATTAAACTCCTACACTCACACACACTAATATATATTCATCTAAAAATTACAACTAAGCTAAAAATATGAAAATTGCACTCATACACACACACACCCAAATTAAAATGGACAAAACTAATTAAAATTACAAAATTACAAAAACTAAAAATAAAAGAAAAAGACTAAAAAGAGAACAATTTTCACAAGAACAAAGGGAACAATTTTTACAAAACAAGCTATTTTATTTTCATCATAAAAGGATTACAAAACAAGAGAGAGAAAGTGCACAAAATTATGAAAATTACAAAAGACTAGTTGGATCAAAACCTTAAGAACAAGCTCTCAAAATTTTGAACCTTTAATACAATGGCCTACCCCCCTTATTTATAGAGGAATTGGGGGGGTGCATTAAGCAAAAAAAAAGGGGCAGCTGGCTGCACATTGAGAGAAGCAAAATTTGTTTTGAGTTGAGGGGGGTGCGGTTAGCTGGAAGCATGTGGGGTGCGGTTAGGGAGCTGGAGGGGCGCGGGCAGGCGGCGGGTTGAGCTGGAGGGGCGCGGGCAGGCGGATCGGGCAGCGGCGCGGGCAGGGCGGATCGGGCAGGGCGGATCGCTGGCACGGGCGCGGGCATGCGGATCGGGCAGCGGCGCGGGCAGGGCGGATCGGGCAGGGCGCGGGCAGCAGGGCAGGCGGATTTAATCCGGAGCAAAATTGAGCTTGCCCGGATTCGATCCCAGGGTGGTTCCGGGGTCAACCAAGAGCAGAACCAGCGAGCCAAGTGGCTCCATCTGTAAAGTAAAGGGGTATTTTAAATATATTATGATCAGCACAGATATTTTTATTTTCATTTTTAATTTAATTTACATAACTAATTATATGATTTAATATATATATGTTATTCTTTATTATAAATATATATGTTATTATTATATATTATATACTATTATTATTTATATATTTACACATATACATATATAATACATATATTTATACACATACATATATATTTATACGATATTATTATTATGTTAATAGCTTATACTACTATATTATTATATACATATACATATTACTATTTTTATTAAATATTACTATATATACTTATTATTATTATTATTGTATATACATTCTTATCATTATTATAATATATATTTTATTATATATCTTATTTATTTATATATACACTTATTATTATTATATATTAACATATATGTATTTATTATTACATATATACATAAATATATATGTATTAAAATATCAATATTTATTTATACTTATAATATTTACATATAAGATAAAACAAGCTATTTATTTTAATAATTTGCATATTGTATGTAGAAATACCCAACTTTTACTGCAATTCGTCGAAACATCCCGTGAAAACCCGTGAAATACGTGACGTCTCGTGGAATTCGTCCCGTGAAATCTCGTGGAATCTCGTGGAATTTGTATAGATCTGTCCATATATATATACTACTATAATTATTATATATATTTATATATTTCTTTATATTTATATTAAATACATAATACAAAGTTATTTCAAAATTTATTTTTATATAAGTATAATTACTTATTTTAACAAAATTTATATGAATATTTATAAACATATAAAAAGAAGTGATTTATTCAATAATTTGTATGTAATATGTACAAAATTGCCCAAAATTAGGCTAGAAATTATACTAAAAATATGCATTATTTACTATTCATCAACGACCACCGCCTAATTTCAATAGTACTTCAATTAAAATCTCTTAAATTTGAAATAAATTAAAATCGCATGAAAGATTAATGCAAAATTTCAAAAAAATTTATATTTCAAATTCTCAAAGAAAATATAATTAGTTTTTTTATTTCTGAGAGATCTATGGTATCTACGAGCCTCTCGGGCGATAGGACGCCAACCGGATAATGAAATTTATATACTAGCTATATAAACTCGTAACAAAATTTTAATCGAAAATAACTCGAACAAAACTTAAAAAATTAGAGACGGTGGATTATAATTAAATCTTCATTCCAATACTAACCAATCAAGCACTAAGTAGAAAATTAGTTATCCATAGAGAAGGAGGAGATAATAATAAAATGATAAGAAAACATTTTCATTAATTCAAAGACAATAATTAAAAAGAAAATGAGCAACAATAGCACTAGAAATATTTTATGAACTAGAAATACAAAACTCTAAAATAAAGCATAAATTACTTGATAAGAAAATTAAGAACTCTCCAACAAGAACACTCATACAAAATTTCTCTCTAGCTCTCACTATCTTCTTTCTTCCTATGCTTGGTGGTTCATATTATGCTATGCTTTTTGTCCTTTGAATCGTTGCCCTTTTTATAAGTGAAAATCCAAGCTTATTTAAAGAGCGGTCTGCCTCTGTTTTAATTTGCTAACTTGCTGATTTGGACGACACATCTAAGCCACAACACCTATGTTCATGAGAGACTCCTCTTTGCAGTGAAGAGAACTCCGTCAACATTCGTGAACGCAAAGGACCTGAAGAAAGTTCAATCATGTCAACTTCATCTTCAAGTTCAACCTTTGAGAGAGTGTCTTTGATGTTTTTAGTTTATAGTATTTGTAACTCCTTTTATTACAAGTAGAGAATTCGCTGCGTGGTTAGCGACTAGGACCTTGAGGAGGACTAGGGGAATTCGCCACACGACGACTACGTCTTGGGATTAGATCTAGGAGGCGCTCGAGTCCTTTCTGGAGATAGAGAGGCTAGGGCGGCTTGAGCTTGTATATGGGGATAGATTGGCTAAAGCCAACTGGTCCTTGGGAGAAGGGTCGGTATAGAAAACTAAACAGTATTTTACGCAATCGCTTGTATCTCAAGCGTCATTGGGATAAGTTTTGTAATGATTTCTAAAAGCAATAATACTATCTTTTCATCTAATATTGTCATGCAATCTCTGGTCTTATAAAACCTAAATGAATAGGCATTCTCTGTCACTAACGCCGAGCGATAACACAAACACAGGCGGTAGCAACAGAGTTTGCATCTGTCGAGCCAAATACAACCTAATCTCATGAGAAGTTACTGCAATGTTTAATCTAAGATAATTCTTTAGAAATATTATCTACTTGATCAAACTCTATTAAATCATAAAAGTTTTAAAACCCTTATTCATCCCCCTCTATGGGTGCCTACCGATCCAACAAACTCAACTAGTAGATGAAACACTTTGTCATAGACTAAGCGATATGGCGTACAACCAATCACTGTCTTGAAAGCTGTGTTATAGGCCCAAAGAGCGCCATCTAAGTTGATCGACCAATCCTTCATATTTGAAAAAAATAGTTTTTTTCTAAAATTCTTTTTAATTCTCGATTGACCACTTCCACTTGGCCATTAGCTTGGGGGTGATAAGTCATGTATAACTTGTGTGTAATGTCATATCATGCAAGTAATTTAGTGTGTTGGGCGTTAGAAAAATTGGATCCTTGGTCGCTAATCAAAGCCTGTAGAGTGCCAAATCTAGAAAATAATTTTTTAAAAATCCTATAACCACTCTAGCAACATTTTTTTCAAAAGCTTGGGCCTCCGTCCACCTAGAGACATAGTCGACATCAACTAAAATATAACGATGACCAAGTGAAGAAGGAAAGGCCCTACATAATCTATGCCCCATAAATTTAATATTTCGCATTCTAAAAAGTAAATTTGAGGCAATCCATTTTTGGCATAGATATTACTTGTTCGTTGGCAAGCGTCGCAGACACTTACAAAATGATGTGCATCTTTGAAGAGAGATGGCCAATATAACCCGACACTAAGAACTTTATGTTGGAACATGGTCTTTTACATATCCTAGGTTTTAGAATAACAAATCTTATGTGTATTTGAACTTGTGTGTTTAAGTGTGCATGAAAAATGACATATGACTCAAGGATAACATAAGAAGGTTGCCCCCAAGTTTGAAGCCAAAATTCCTGCATAACCAGTAGCGTCAACGGTAGCCACTAGCGCAGACGCTAGCCCTGATTAGAGCAATTTTGGGAGGCAGTTATAGAAGGCACTAGCGCATGCGTTAGTGGCTAGTGCAGGTGGTAGCTCGACGCAGAAGAGGAATTTCGGCAGGGTTTCCTTGGAATGAAAGATACGCGCGCGGAGAATATTTCCTAATTCAAGATAGCGCCGACGGTAGCGCTAGCTTGCTCTCCTATAAAAGGAGCCCTCTTCTCTCATTTTCAACACACATGTTTGAGAGAGGTGGAGTGCCAAAATTCCCGAGCCCTATTCTGCCGAGAATTGATCTCCCACCAAAAGTTCTGTGAGGCTCTAAAGGAGGATTTCTTCACGCCGTATCCGACCGACGATCGCTTCAACCACGCTTATTCTACAGCGGTCTTTCGTCTCCAACTTAGGAAGTTATTTAGAGAGAGTTTTTCATATTGTGGTTATTTATTTCACATCTTTATTCTTGTAATCGTTTAGTGAGAACGTCTCGTGTTGGCGACTAGGTCTGGGTAGGACTTAGAGAGAAATTCGCTTCATGTTGGCGACTAGATCTAGGTTTGGTGTAGGGGGTGCTCAGGCCATATCCAGGGGAGGATTAGCTAGAGCGGCTTGATGTCGTATCGGGGGGAGGATAGGCTAAAGCCACCGGTTCGTGGGGATACGAGTCGGGATAAAAAAGAAAAAGATTTTTTACTTTTCGCCTTCGATTTCTAGCGTCATAAGAAATCAAGTTTTGTAATCTTATATTTCAAGTTAATAAAATCATGTCTCTATTTTTTTCCACTTGATTTGTTTGGTTTTTCTCTACTTTTATCTCTTAGCGTTTTCAAGTAATTCAAAATATAGTAAATGATTTTAAAACCCTTATTCACCCCCTCTAAGGGCGCCTACAGATCCAACACTTTATGTGCCGTCCTGCTAGCTTGATAATGGCCCCCAGTCCGTCTTTCATGGCAGTGCTTCAAAATTTGAAAATATTCTTCTTTGGAAACACACCTCTTTACCACTTGGCCCGCACAAATCCGAAAGAGGAAATGGTCTTCCCAAAAGTAGAATTTCTAATCAGAGAAGAATTTATTCTTCTGTTGAGTTGAGAAGGACTCTGGGATTACCTTTCGTACAAGAAAATTAGCAATATTAGTGAACGAAGGGGTAGGGAGAGAATTTACCTTAGCCAAAGAAAGAAGATGCTCTTCAAAAAATGTGTCATCAATATCTTCATCAACAACTCCCGAGTTTGGGATCTCCAATCTGGATAGATGATCAACATCAAAGTTCTGCGCGCGCCTTTTATTCTTGATCTCCAAAATGAACAATTGGAGGAGAAAAATCCACTTAATCAATCGTGGTTTGGCGTCGCACTTGGTGAGTAAATAGCAGAGCGCAGAGTGATCGGTTAAATCTACAACTTTAGATAAAGTCAAATAAGAGCGAAATTTATCGAAGGCAAAATTACTGCCAAAAGCACTTTCTCCGTAGTGGAGTAATTCACTTGAGCAGGATTCAAAGTTTTGCTCTCATAATAAGTTGGATGAAAATAATTATTAATACGTTACCCAAACACAGCACCAACAACATAATTGCTTGCTTCACACATAAGTTCAAATGACAAGTTTCAATCACGAACAACTAAAATTGGAGAATTGATAAGTTAATTTTTAAGAATAGAAAAAGTAGAAAGGCAATCAGAATCAAAAATAAAAGGAACATCCTTCTCAGGTAGACGAGTTAACGGTTTAGTAATTTTACAGAAATCTTTAATAAAGCGTCTATAAAAACCAGCATGATCGAGAAATCTTCTAATTTCTTTAACCGTAGTTGGTGGAGAGAGTTTTTCAATGATTTGAATGTTAAAAAACTTGAGGTCCGGAGGTGAAGTAAAATGCGGAAAACACTTCACAAACTTTTCACAAGTGTAGCGCAACAATGACAATGGGAAGAACGAATAGTGCTATGGTATTAACTATCTCTTCACAATTCGAGGTATACATGACGAGACATGATTCAAAAGAATCACAGAGGAGAGAAGCACAAAACACAAAATATAAGCTACTAACGACCTGACGACTTGAGACCGCCAGACCGCGCGAATAGACAAGCCAGACGAATATCCCTGAGACCGCGCGAACAGAGCACAAGCCGCACCTATCAGACCGCAACCACAGATCGCCCGACCTTCTGCTTTATTCCAATGTTGAAAATAACCAGTTCGCACTTATTGATCGCCCAGACCGCACAGAAGAACCCCGAACAATAAACAGAGAAACTGCTACCTGCTATAGAACGTAACTCAAGATCGCTTAGCCACTTAAGACCGCCTGATCAACTGAGTCCGCTGCACAGACCAAGAACACCTAAACACAGTCCGCACGGAATGGTTTATTCAAAGATGGAAGAAAGGAGACAAGCTGACCGCGAGCTGCTAGCCGCTAACCTGCGAACACAAAAATTGGTCAGACAAAATCTTAGACCGCGCGACCTCAAATTGAGACCGGCACAATCAAGCCAGCTTTGGTTCTTACAGTTCTCGTTATTAATGACGGACCCTGCCCCTATTTATAGGCGAGAAGACGGATGTCGTCACCGCACAAACCGGGATATAATAACTGCCCATCAGATCGCGAGCGGTCTCACAAAACAGACTGCCCGAGCTCAGCAAAGCTATCAGCTCCTTATTAAACCATACGGTTATCACAACCCGCCCGGTTCCCGCGGTCTCCCGAAAATAGACCGCCCGGTCTTATTGCATAAGCAAAGAACTTCTTCAGTAACCCAGACCGACAAGAGCAACGTGTCAGACCGCCCGGTCACTGCAAGAAGGAAGGCCTACTTGTACATCTGACCAACTTGAACAAGTCGCCAGAACAAACCTGCGCGAGCTGCTTGGATAAACAACGATCTCCTAGATCAGACCGCCCAGACAGAACCAGCCAGAGTACCAGCGCAGACCGCACGGTCTCTACGGTCTCCAACCTGTAGACCGCCCAACACCATTCCACTTCCACTTCAAAAATTTAACATTGAATTTGTGCATGATCGACTTCGATTACTTTATTTGAAATTTTATTACCGAGAACTAACCCCTCCTTGACCATAAAATGACATTTTCCCAGTTTAGGACAAGATTAGTTTCTTCACATCTTTTAAAAACTTTTTTAAATTATTTAAACAAAAATCAAAGTTATCCCAAAAAACCAAAAAATTATCCATGAAAACTTCCATAAAGCCGCCTACAAATTCATCAAAAATAGCCAGCATACATCTTTGGAATGTGGTTGGTGCATTGCATAATTCAAAAGGCATTCTACGATACACAAACATTCCAAATGGACATGTGAAAGTGATTTTCTCCTGGTCCTCAGGAGCGATTGGTATTTGAAGGTAACCCGGGAGGCCATCGAGAAAACAATAAAATTCATGTCCGGAAAGACGTTCTAAAATTTGATCCATAAACGGAAGAGGGAAATGATCTTTACGGGTAACGTCATTTAATTTTCTAAAATCAATACACATTCTTCATCTGGTTACGGTATAAGGAGGAATTAATTCATTATAATCATTAAAAACAACCGTGATTCCACCATTCTTAGGTACGATCTCTACGGAACTAACCCATGAACTATCAGATATTTGATAAATAATTTCCGCATCGAGTAATTTTATAATTTATTCCTTAACTACTTCTTTCATATATGGTTTAAGTCGGCCTTGAGGTTGAATCGAATGACGTGAATTATTTTCCAAAAGAATTTTATGAGTGCAAAATTGTGGACTAATTCTGCGTATATCGGAGATTTGCCAAGCGATGGCGTGTCGGTATTCTTTTAAGACTTTAATAAATTTTTCATTTTCAAAATCTGAAGGAAAAGAAGAAACTATCACATGTAATTGAGAATTTGATTCATGAAAAATAAATTTTAAATGTTTAGGAAGTTGTTTAAGTTCTAACTTAGGCGGAGATTCATAAGAGGTAGATAAAATAGTTTTCTCTTTTTCAAGATTTTCAAAAAGTGTAGAATTTGGAATAACTTCATCAATTGTTAAAGTATTTAAAACTTCAAGAGAAATCATCAGATGGAGTTAGAAAATCCATGTTAGTTTGTTCTTCGGAAAACATTTCTAGAAAATAAATCGAGTCGTCGTTTGAAAGAGAATTTTTCAAAGAAAAATTTATCAAAATAGTGACTTCCTCATTATCTACTCTAAGTATAAGTTTTCTGTTACTTACGTCTATTATTGCTCGAGAGGTGGATATGAAAGGATGACCAAGGATAAGGGGAACATCAGTGTCCTCCTCGATATCTAATATGACAAAATAACCTAGAAAATAAATTTGTCCACCTTTACTAAAACGTCTTCAATAATACCCATAGGGTATTTGATAGAACGATCCATAAGCTAAATTCCATCAGAGTCGGACTTGGCATAGCTAATCCCAGCTTTGTAAATAAAGAGTAAAGCATTAAATTATTGCTAGCTCCTAGGTCCGTCAAAGCATGTTTTACCAACAAATCACTGAAGAGGCATGTGATAGAGAAACTTCCAGGATCGTTTATTTTTTTGATAATTTGTTAAGTAAAATTGTCGAGCATTCGACATTTAACGTAACTCGAGAAAATTCTTCTAATTTTTTCTTGTTGGAAAGCAAATCCTTTAGATATTTACCATATTTTGGCATTTGTGAGATGACCTCACAAAATGGCAAATTGCTTTGGATTTGATTAAAAATCCTAAAAATTATTATAATTTTCATTATTCGGGTTTTGCTAAAATAGTAGGATAAGGTGGAGATGGTTTTAAAATATCCAAAGAATGTGGCAGAGATTTTTTTAAAATATCCGAAGAAGAAATAGGAGGAGGGGGGGGGGGAGAGAAAGATGAAGGCGGAGTTTCAAACATACTTTTTTCTTTTTCCAGAATGGTCACTTCTTTTTTGCTTCTAAGAGTAATGGCACTAATCGAATCCCACGGGTTTGTCTCCGTGTTTCCTTGTAGAGTTTCAGGTTGACGTTGATTTAAAAACTTGGCGAACTGCCCGACTTGATTTTTGAGATTCCGGAGAGAGACGGCAAAATTTCGCATAGTAGCATAAGAATTAGCTACATATTTCAAAAACATTTCTTCAAATGTGGGTCCACGAGGTGCAGGGGGGTGGAAAACTAGGTGAAAAAACATTTAGATGGCGAACTGCATTCCCCGGAATGCTCCAAGAGAAATTCGGGTGATTCCTCAAATTTGGGTTATAAGTGTTTCCAAATGTGTTGCTACCCAAATTTGCAGAAGGCCGATTCGGGTTCGCGACATAATCTACCTATTCTGCCAATAAAACATCATTATTAGTAGCATCCCAAGAAGAAGAAGAAGAAGAAGAAATCGCAGATATTTTTTTATTTGGCATATCAATTTGTAACACAAGTTGGTCTACCGTATCAACTTCATACACCCCGTCCGGCTTATTTGGTTGCGCCCAGGGTGTACTCCATTGATAAGAGTTAATAGCCATATCATCGATGATCTCCAATGCAGCTTTCGGGTTTTTGCGGTTTAAAGTTCCACCGGAAGCTGCATTGATAAATTGTTTAGTAGTTGCGTTTAAACCATTATAAAATGTCTGGACATGAATCCAGGTGGGTAGTGCATGGTGCGGACAACGATGTAAAAGATTTTTAAAACACTCTCATCTGTCGTAAAGAGTTTCTGAATCAATTTGAGCAAATCAAAAAATATCACTTCTTAATTTAGCCATCTTCACGGGCGGAAAGAACTTTGATAAAAAATTCAGAGAGTTCGACCGAACTACGGATAGATCCTGTGGGAAGAGAATTTAGTCATTGCTTGGCCTTAGTACGCAAAGAGAAAGGAAAAAGTCTTAATCTAATCGCATCATCAGTCACACCATTTATCTTAAATGTGTCACACATTTCAATAAAATTAGAAAGATGTAAATTTGGGTCTTCATCTTGAAGACCATCAAACTGTACGTACTGTTGTACCATTTTTATTATAGCAGGCTTCAATTCAAAATTGTTGTTCGCAATTGCAGGGGGAATAATACTTATTTCTGTCCCCTCCAGGTTGGGCTGAGCATAATAGGACATTGTCTGTTTTGGGCCTCATCTGAATTGGGTCCTCCCATCTCGGAATTTAAATCAAAATCTCCAACTGAATCCTCAACCGAAGCTTGGGAAATGGAACATTGAAGTCGCGAATTTCTCCGAAAGGAGCTTTCGACTTCTGGGTCCAAATCGGCAAGTTCTGACGGATTACCGCGTATTATGCACTAGAGAAAAAAGAAGGAGAAATGAAACAAAAAGAAACAAAAGGGAAAATTCAAATTACTAAATATAGATATATGAAAATATTTTTTTTGTTTTTTTGATGGATTTGGCTCCCAGACTTCTCAAGGACTATCCAGTGACGAGTTCGCTAGGTAGTAGGTGGTATGCCGGGGATTCAAGCCCGACCCGACCCTTTCTAAGAAAGTTTAGATGAAAGATAGAAAAAGAGAATATTTTTTTGTATTTTTAGATAGATGATAAATATAATAGTTTTGCATTTTCAAAATATTAACAAAAAGAAGTCCCCGGCAATGGCGCAAAAAACTTGATAAAGATTTTTTGAGTTAAAAATAATTCCAACTAATATCCCGATGTAGGCAAGTATACCTATTGAAATATAGTATATGAAGGATTTCGTATTTTCCCGAGGCCTGTCGAGTAATAGTACACACAATTTTTTTTATTAATTTATCGGTGGAAAATTGGATTTGTTTTAGAAAATTAAAGACAACAAATTGAAAATTGCTAGAGAGACAAATTCATGAATTAAAATAAACTAATTAGTACTTGATTAACCGTTCTTGGGAATCCGATTGCAAAAGATACATTTTAATTCTTAAAATTCTGTTTCGATTGAAGGATTGAAAAATACGAGGGTGACTCGCTAGAGACGACCACCGCCTAATTTCAATAATACTACAATTAAAATCTCTTAAATTGGAAATAAATTTAAATCGCATGAACGATTAATCCAAAATTCCAAAAGAGATTATATTTCCAATTCTCAAAGAAGATATAATTAGTTTTTTTATTTCTGAGAGATCTATGGTATCCACGAGCCACTCGACCGCTAGGATGCCAACCGGATAACGAAATTTATATACTAGCAATATAAACTCGCAACCAAATTTTAATCGGAAATAAATCGAAACAAATCTTCAAAAATTAGAAACGCTGAATTATAATTTAATCTTTATCCCAATACTAATCAATCAAGCACTAAGTAGAAAATTAGTTATCCATAGAGAAGGAGGAGGCAATAATAAAATGATAAGAAAACATTTTCCTTAATTCAAAGGCAATAATTAAAAAAGAAAATGAGCAACAATAACACTAGAAATATTTTTAGAACTAAAAATACAAAACTCTAAAATAAAGCATAAATTACTTGATAAGAAAATTAAGAACTCTCAAACAAGAACTCTCATACAAAATTTCCCTCTAGCTCTCACTATCTTCTTTCTTCCTATGCTTGGTGGTTCATATTATGCTATGCTTTTTGTCCTTTGAATCCTTGCCCTTTTTATAGGTGAAAATCCCATCTAGAATCATCAAAGGAAGTAAACGATGGCGACTTTTGAAACTTCGAGAGGCATAAAGAATTTCGGCAACTTGCATGGAGCTTGTATCCATTGAATATGATAACCGGTCGCATTGTATTAAAATGGGCACTTCATGGAGGAATTGAAGGGTTACATACATGTAATTAATTGGTGGGCTGCTCCATGAGGTGGACGGCTGCTTTTAGAGGGAGGTGGATGGCTAGCTCTTGGAGAAATTAAGTGGGTTGTTGAATGGAAATAATGGTTGCATGAATTGGAAGAAAGAGAAACAAATACTTCAAGAAATTAATTAAAATGTGAACCGGCTCCAATAATGAAGAGGAGTTGAATGGCTGTATTTAAAATGGAGAGGAGCTGATTCTTTCAATTAATTGGAAGAATTGATAATGGATTTCACGCATCGGCGGACTCATGTACAGGCACACCCGGGCACGTGCCCGGGTCTTAAATATCGCGAAATGCTACAGAAGCTCGCTGCCTTCTCGTTTTTTTGTCACGATTTAGGTTTTCTCGCTCATTTCCTCCGCGCAGAGCATCGCAGCGTCGCAACTAGCGTGCCCTAATTCCTCGCTACTCCACCACACTTCTTCCACAACGATGAGCCGACGACGCCGACGAGAAAGAAAAAGCACTGCCGTCGTGCCCTAATCAGATCTCCTGGTCCGGGCGGCTGCGGCCTGCGACTCTGCGTCTTTGCCTCGTTCTGCACTGCTGCGCACAGCGCACCTCTTGCCGTCTGCGAGTCTTCTCTTCCTCCAACAGTCCAACTTCTGGTGATTTGGATTGGATTTTGATTTCAGGAGTTCAGGTGATTTTGATTTCAGGATTGTGATTTGGATTTTGATTTTTATTCAGGTGAATCGGTGAATTTGATTTTGATTTTGTATACACCGGTGCAGACATGCAGTGTTCAGGTGATTTTGATTTTGTATACACAATACACCGGTGACTCGGTCAGGCGGTGATTTTTAGGAAATTATATAAATTAGTCCAGATCATTCCAACTTCCAAGTTCCAACATTCTGAAATTTCAGGTGACTGATAACTGATAATTCCTTGTTTATTTGTTAGTTGATGTAGTTCACTAGTTTTGTCAAGTGTTTGAATACCAAATCATTCCAACTTTCAATTTTAGATCAGCAAATTGATAGTTGTATTAAGTTGTGCACAAATTCTCAATTTGATTTCTTATTTCGTGTTTGCTTATATTGTCAATTGTTAGGGATTCAGACATTCAGTTGTTGTTGTGATTCTGTGAATTGTGATGGAGAAGTTTTTTTCAAAATCCACATAAAAAAATTTAGAGTGTAAGAGACCTCGAATTGAGTTTAACTTAGAGAACTTACCCACAGATCAGGATATTATTAATGCAATGAACTTTGTGCAATTATCAAAACAATTGTTATTCAATTTCAGAAACATTGAACTAGAATGGAAGTCATTTCTTCTTGAAGTTACTTCTTTTTGTGGAAAACATGTTATTGAAGTTCCCAACATGGATAGTAAATACGTTCAAGCTGGAAGATCAAGACGAAATGCAAGAGATGCCACAAATTTTCATCATTATCGAGTTGAGATTTTTACTACAGTACTCGATTGGATATTAAGCGAGTTGAATGATCGTTTTAATGAAGTAAACACTGAGTTACTTCTTTGTATTACTTGTCTTGATCCAACTGACAATTTGCTAGATTTGATAAGCATAGATTGATTCATCTTGCAGAGCTATATCCGTATGATTTTGATTAATTAGATTTACAGTTGCTTGAAGGTCAGCTTGACATGTACATTCTTGATATGCGATCAAGTAGCGCATTTTCTCACGTCGAAGGGCTTAGGGGACTTGTTCAAAAATTTGTGGAGCTAAAAAATTTATCAAAAATTTATATATTTTACATGGTGCTCGGGTTGGATGAAAATCCTAGTTCCGCCACTGATTTCACGCGAGGATAATGTATGCATGAGAATAATAATAATGCATGCATGAGATTGATGAAAGGTTCAAATGCATGGAAAGGTGACGACTTGCATGAACTTTACATGAACATGGTCGGGCAAGCGCGGGATTTTAAATCGAGAAGTGCAAAAAATTTCCCCAGGCTTGCAAAAAAAGTGTAATTTATAAGAGAAAAAATAATTAAAAGCAAATTGCAATATTATATGAAGAAAATACATATTTTTATTTATTAAAATTAACATTTTTACGTAAATAATTTAAGTTGAATTATGCATTATCAAAAGACAGTTGCGAAGTCTCGTACTACAACACCTCATTAATTTCAAATTTTTCCCGCGAGTTCAAAGTACACTACGAAATTTTTTGAACCCTGTAGGAATTCTTTGATGGCTTGCACATAGTTTAGTAGAGTATGTGCGATGGAGGGAATACCTTTTAACCGGTAGACAAAGCCATTCATTTGTACCTCCTTATTGCGGTAGTTGATTTGGGCTCCGTACTCCGTTAGACAATCCATCCTAAGAATCAGATAAAAACTAGCAATTTGTAGAATCATAGCCACAACGTCTAGCTCGATTTCATTTAGAGTTGCCTTGAACTTGCAATGACCAGAAGAGGTCATTTCAGAACCATCTGAAAGTCTAACTCGTAAAGGGTTGCCGCAAGCATGAGTAATTCCAGGTTCCCAACTAATGAACTTACGGGCAACGAAAGAATGTGAATCTCTAGTGTTAGATAGTGTTTTGTGAGTTTTTATTTATTTATGAGTATGCCTGTTTGTGTGAGTATGTTTAAAAAAATTGAAGGCTTAGAAAAGAAGTAATATTTTTGTTTACGTACCCGTCACCATGTCCTATGGTGCGTGTGTTGGAGTTACCATTGTGATCTAGAAGTGGTCAAACATGTAATCTCACTGCCAACGCGATATGAGCCTGCAGGGTCGCACATAAGAGCATGTGGAGAAGTTGGAAGATTGAATGTGTTGGTAAAGGTTACCAATCACCATATAGAATTGGGGAGGTAAAGCAAATGTTGTTGTCGGAATTTGTCGGATATGATTCGTCTATTCGTCGGAATTCGTCGGATCGTTCCGTGGAAACTCGACGAATTATTACAGAGACCCTAAGCTCGGCAAATGTTGCCGTCTGATATGATTCGTCGGATTCGTCGGATTATTCCGTGGAAACTCGACGAATTGTTACAGAGATCCTTAACTCGGCAAATGTTGCCGTCTGATATGATTCGTCGGAATTCGTCGGATTATTCCGTGCAAACTCGACGAATGCTGACAGAAACCTCAAGTTCTTCTGTATGTACTGCGGATAGCGATTTGCCTAGGTCTTTTTATACTTTGGGTATAAATAGGACCTGTGTTAAGGGTTCAATAAGCTCTTCTTATGCCTCCTGGAAGAAGACCCGACGGAAGAGTTCCGCCTCACGAACCCTAGCCGACGGAAGTGTTCCGCCATTTCGCTCGTCTACGCAGACCTCCTTCCGGCGATCGTCGTCGTGATTGTTCTTTCTGGAGCGAACCTAGCAGTTCGTGGAAGTGCAAGGTGCAGTCGTTCTTCTCCCGGCTCGTGTGGATCACTGTAGAGACGTAGACATCATTCTACGTGAGGACTCTCGCATAGCCGCTGACAGGATTCTTCTTCTTGGAGCACCTAGGTTGGATTCGATCCAACTCCACTGAGGTAATTTATGCCTAGTAATTTTCATTACTTCTTGATTCAATGTTCATGGCCGATCCGAATCTTTTTGGGTTGTTTTGTTTATTTCCGCTGCGCATACACATGATGTATGGTTGTAGAAAACCCAACAGTGGTATCAGAGATAGGTTGCGGCCATGAATGTTGTTTTAGAAGTTTGGTTATTCCAGTACGTGCAAATCTAGGTATTTAGAAGCGTTCTAAATGTCAAGATTTCTTCCTGGAACATCAAAAGTTGATGTTTTTCCCAAGGGAAATCACCACCGCCAGGGGCACTACCCCTTGGACCCCGTTAGGGGCTCTGCCCCTAAGACCCCGCCAGGGACGCGGCCCCTTGGAACCCCGCCAAGAACGTCTGGGATTTCGTGGTAATTTCTAATTGTTAGAAATTGTTGTCTCCTTAGCAGTAACCGTCCCTCAAGTGGTTAATGAACCCTTGTATTGTTTTGGATTTTGAATCCAACAATGAGAGACGAGCTTGTCTACTGCTTTAAGTCGAGTTGTCTTTGCCTTTGTCCAATGCATGTAAATCTGAAGATTTGGAAGAGTTCTAAACGTCCAGATTTAGCCCTTTCGTCTATCAAAGGTTGATAGTCTTATGTTGTGTACATAAGGGATGCATGTGGATTTTAGAAAATTGTTTTTCTGTTGATGTGCACTTTGATCAAATGTTGATCATGGTTAAGTGTTAACCTGTTATTAAAATTAAAATCCCTTCATCAAATATTAAGTGTTCGGATGCCTTCCGATGGATGACACTCTTCCTGCCTCGATCGATGAAGTGTGGGCTTGCCAAAGCAAGGTGCATTAATCTATCTTGGTAAGGGTGCGGGCGGATAATTGTGATATCCCACTGTCGACATCGGGTCTAACTTAACTAGGTGACCTCAAAGGTTGAGTGCCTAGAGGCATAGGGTTGGCATGCACCATATGATGGATGTGAATAAGGAGTTATTCACCAGCCATACAAGAGTTGCATGAGGATGCAATTGGCAAGCGCTGCCTACTTAAATAACCGCATTATGAGAGGAACGCCAAAGCGGACTCGTGGTGTTGGTGAAATACGGATTTTGTCCACTAAGAGAGTAGCTCGCATGGACTCTCCGAATTGATAGTGAGGGTTATCAATTTGAATAAAATAGTGGGAGTATTTAATTGAAGTCCAAAATAAAATAAGTTGTATTTTGAAATTTTGGTACTGATTAAATTCTGAATGAATTCTTGTAGAATTCCATGGCAAGTGGTTCACATTCCACCTTGTCCCTGAGAGCTATCCTTGAGAAGGACAAGATAAGTGGGATGAATTACATGGACTGGTATAGGAACCTGAGAATTGTTCTCAGGCAAGAGCGAAAGCTCTACGTCTTGGAAGTTGAAGCCCCCGAGGTGCCGACCGGGAACTCGTCCCGTGTTGATAAGGATGCTTATAAGAAGTATACCGATGACGCCTTAGACGTCGAGTGCCTTATGCTTGCCACCATGAACTCTGAGCTTCAGAAGCAACACGAGAACATGGGGTGCAAGGAGATTGACGAGCACCTAAAGAAAATGTTTCAAGGGCAAGCTCGTCAAGAGAGGTTCGATGTCACGAAGGCCTTATTTCAGTGCAAAATGGGAGCTCGAGACTCGGTTGGTACTCATGTACTCAAGATGATTGGGTATATAGAGAACCTGGAGAGACTGGGTTTTCCTCTGAGTCAAGAGTTGGCCACAGATCTTATCCTGCAATCCTTACCGGATAATTATGAGCAGTTCGTCTTGAAATACAACATGAATGAAATAGACAAGACACTGCCCGAGATCCTAGGCATGTTGCGAACTGCCGAGATAAACATGAAGAAGGCCAAGCCTGCTAGTCCCATATTGATGGTACATAAAGGCAAGGGTAAGGCCAAGTGCTTCAAGAAGACGAAGGTGGGACCTAAGTCACATCTTGAGCCCAAATCTTCTGCGCTGAAAAGGAAGAGCACCGTGAAGGAAGGGAAATGCCACCACTGTGGCAAGGCTGGTCATTGGAGGAGGAATTGTCCTTCGTACATTGAGGGTCTGTAGAAAATGAAGGGAGGTATGACTTCCGCTTCGAATATTAACGTTATAGAGATAAACCTTTCTGCTCCTTCATCTTGGGTATTGAATACCAGATGTGGTTCTCACATTTGTACAAATGTGCAGGAACTAGGAAGGAGGAGATTGCTGAGTAAAGGAGAGGTGGACCTGCGCGTCGGCAATGGAGCAAGAGTTGCTGCTGTAGCCATAGGGGTTTACCATCTTTCTTTACCCAGTGGGCTTGTAATAGAACTTAATAATTATTATTTTGTTCCGGCCATAACTAGAAACATTATATCCATTTCATGCTTATACATGATTGGATTTTCTTTTATAATTAAGAACAATTGTTGTTCTATATTTAAGAATGATGTTTGTTATGCTGTAGCTCAATTGTTTAATGGTCTTTATGTTTTGAACCTGGACCATCCGATCTATAATGTGGATAATAATAAAAGACTAAGAACAAATGAATCAAATCCTACATATCTCTGGCATTGTCGTTTGGGCCATATAAACGAGAAGCGCATATCCAAGCTCCATAAAGATGGACTATTGGACTCATTTGATTATGAATCATTTGAGCGATGCGAGTCTTGTTTATTAGGCAAAATGACTAAAGCCCCTTTCACTGGTTACACTGAGAGGGCTGAGGATCTTTTGGGTATAGTACATAGTGATGTATGCGGACCCATGAGTTCTATGGCTAGAGGTGGGTATTTCTACTTCGTTACATTTACTGATGATTTCAGTAGATACGGATACGTGTATCTTATGAAGTGCAAATCCGAAACTTTTGAAAAGTTCAAAGAGTTTAAGAATGAAGTGGAGAACCAATTGGGTAAAAAGGTTAAAGCACTCCGATCTGATCGAGGTGGCGAATACCTGAGTCATGAGTTTTGTGATCATCTGAAAGAGTGTGGTATTGTATCACAGCTCACTCCACCTAGGACACCGCAGCATAATGGTATGTCTGAGAGGAGAAATCGTACTCTGTTAGACATGGTACGGTCGATGATGAGTCATGCAGACTTGCCTATTTCCTTTTGGGGTTTTGCTTTAGAAACTGCTGCAATGACACTGAATCGCGCTCCGACGAAAACGGTTCTAAAGACACCATATGAGATATGGACTGGGAAGCATCCTAGTATGTCATTCATTAAAATTTGGGGCTGTGAGGCATACGTACGACGTCAAATGCCTGATAAGCTGGAACCCAAATCAGATAAGTGTTATCTGGTGGGATATCCTAAGGAAACGAAAGGATATTACTTTTACCTACCATCTGAGGGCAAAGTGTTTGTCGCAAGGACGGGTGTCTTCTTGGAGAAAGAGTTCTTATCAAGAAAGATGCAAAAGGTAGAACTTGAAGAAGTTCAAGAACCACAAGTAGTGAATGAACCAGAGTTGGATTCTGAGCCAGGACTACAAGATGTTGTAGCTAGAGAACCTGCTCAAGAGACACAAGTCCTACGTAGATCTGGTAGACCAAGATTTAAGCCTGAGAGATATGGATTTCTCGTGTCTCAAATAGGTAATGTGTTGCTTATGGATCATGATGATGAACCAGCGACCTACCAAGAGGCTAAGAATGGACCGGACTCCGACAAATGGCTTGAGGCTATGAAATCCGAAATGGACTCCATGTATACAAACCAAGTTTGGAACTTGGTGGAACCACCTGAAGGGGTACGACCCATAGGGTGCAAGTGGGTCTTCAAGAAGAAGACCGACATGGATGGGAATGTATAGACATTCAAAGGGCGACTGGTGGCTAAGGGTTTCAAGCAAATTCATGGTGTTGACTATGATGAGACTTTTTCCCCTGTTGCCATGGTAAAGTCCATTAGGATATTGCTTGCTATTGCTGCGTATTATGACTACGAGATCTGGCAGATGGATGTCAAAATGGCTTTCCTAAATGGAAACCTCCTTGAGGAAGTGTACATGACACAACCCGAGGGTTTTGTATCCCCAAATGAAGCCACTAAAATATGCAAGCTGAACAGGTCCATCTATGGATTGAAACAGGCCTCTAGAAGTTGGAATCTTCGTTTTGATGAGAAGATCAAAGAGTTTAGTTTTGTCAAGAATGAGGATGAACCATGTGTTTACAAGCGAATCAGTGGGAGCATTGTTGTCTTCCTGATATTGTATGTAGATGACATACTGTTGATCGAGAATGACATACCTACCCTGAAAGTTGTTAAGAACAACCTAGGGAACTGCTTTTCTATGAAGGACTTGGGTGAAGCGACTTACATACTCGGTATTAAGATCTATAGAGATAGATCGAAGAAGTTGTTGGGTTTGACCCAGAGTACGTACATTGAGAAGGTGTTGAAGCGGTTCAACATGCTTGAGTCCAAGAAAGGACTTTTGCCCATGTCTCATGGTGTAAATCTCTCTAAGGACCAGTGTCCAAAATCTTGTGAAGATAAGGACCGCATAAAGTTGATTCCATATGCTTCGGCAATTGGGTCAATCATGTATGCAATGTTATGTACTCGACCCGATGTCTCTTTTGCTTTGAGCATGACTAGCAGGTATCAGTCTGATCCTGGTGAATGTCACTGGATAGCCGTAAAGAATATCCTGAAGTACTTGAGAAGGACTAAGGATGTATTCTTGGTGTATGGTGGAAAGGAAGAGCTCGTTGTAAGTGGTTACACGGATGCCAGCTTCCAAAGTGATAGGGATGATTTGAACTCTCAGTCAGGGTTTGTGTTTTGCCTGAATGGAGGAGCTGTGAGCTGGAAGAGTTCCAAGCAAGAGACAGTTGCTGATTCTACAACTGAGGCCGAGTATATCGCTGCGGCAAATGCAGCGAAGGAGGCTGTATGGATTAGGAAATTCATCGGCGAGCTAGATGTAGTTCCTAGCATTGTTGGTCCCGTAGTTCTCTACTGTGATAACAATGGTGCAATTGCACAATCTAAGGAACTTAGATCCCATCAGTGCTCCAAACACATACTTCGGCGGTTCCATCTTATTCGTGAGATTGTCGAACGAGGAGATGTGAACATTTGCAGAGTGCCGACTGAGGAGAATATTGCAGATCCACTGACAAAGCCTCTCGCGCAGAGAAAGCATGATGGTTATACTAGATCAATGGGTATACGATACCTGAGTGATCAACTCTAGTGGGAGTCTTGTGGGTTGCATGTAAAATATATATTCTGTTGGCTGTTTATTATTTATTCATATGATGAATTGTGTACCAATTATTTCCTTTTACAATTAATGACAAGTTCTTTTATTACGATATACTGTTTCTATATGATAGAATAAAATTCGTGACAAATACCCTTAGAATGTTCGCTTCCATAGGACATCAAGTACGTGACTTGAATGTGAGAGCCTATGATTTCGAAGCTTCATTCTTAAAAGGTCCCTGGTCGAGGTATATCGTAGAAGCTAAGGGTGATGATGATACATTAAGACCAGCATGTGTGTTGACTGATGACCGGTTCTCACAGGTCATGATATTGTGATATCAAGTCATCACGTGGGTACTTGTTATTGAACAAGTTGTACTGAACAGACCCAACCTGAGACTACTTTGTGGATTGTTATTTAAAAGTTTCACAAGTAGGTCTCATTTGACAATGGTGTTGTGGTCCTTTGACCTGAAGTCACAACATTCATCGAGTGAGGAAGAGCGTGCTTTGATGTCATCTAAAGTCTTCCTTGAAGAAGGTTGATGATAAGGGTGGTCGTTGGGTACGTTACAAATCATTTGGGTGTTTGGGTGTGAGCAGATATGGGATTTGTCCTCCTATATAACAGGAGTTGCATCCATGGGCCCCTTGATGGAATTGGACTGAGAAATGCATGGTCATGCTTGGTTGAGTCAATATGTGATATTGAGCTCACCATTCCCTGGAAGTCCGTTCTAGATCAAGAAACTTGGATTGAGCTATTATGAGGGTGACACGGTCCATGCCTCTAGTTCTTTCCGGATGTAAGGGACAACGGGACAAAGACAATGCTGGAACATTGGTCATAAAGGCTTATGAGTTATGAACTCTTATTGCTTGGGGAGAAATGATGCATTGCTAGATGCCGCTCATTGTTTGTGAGGTTTTTGTTTGATACTTTCAAGATCAAGTGGGAGACTGTTGGAGTTACCATTGTGATCTAGAAGTGGTCAAACATGTAATCTCACTGCCAACGCGATATGAGCCTGCAGGGTCGTACATAAGAGCATGTGGAGAAGTTGGAAGATTGACTGTGTTGGTAAAGGTTACCAATCACCATATAGAATCGGGGAGGTAAAGCAAATGTTGCTGTCGGAATTCGTCGGATATGATTTGTCGGATTTGTCGGAATTCGTCGGATCATTCCGTGGAAACTCGACGAATTATTACAGAGACCCTACGCTCGGCAAATGTTGCCGTCTGATATGATTCGTCGGATTCGTCGGATTGTTTCGTGGAAACTTGACGAATTGTTACAGAGATCCTTAACTCAGCAAATGTTGACGTCTGATATGATTCGTCGGAATTCGTCGGATTATTCCGTGCAAACTCGACGAATGCTGACAGAAACCTCAAGTTCTTCTGTATGGACTGCGGATAGCAATTTGCCTAGGTCTTTTTATACTTCGGGTATAAATAGGACCTGTTTTAAGGGTTCAATAAGCTCTTCTTACGCCTCCTGGAAGAAGACCCGACAGAAGAGTTCCGCCTCACGAACCCTAGCCGACGGAAGTGTTCCGCCGTTTCGCTCGTCTACGCAGACCTCCTTGCGGCGATCGTCGTCGTGATTGTTCTTCCTGGAGCGAACCTAGCAGTTCGTGGAAGTGCAAGGTGCAGTCGTTCTTCTCCCGGCTCGTGTGGATCACCGTAGAGACGTAGACATCATTCTACGTGAGGACTCTCGCATAGCCGCTGACAGGATTCTTCTTCGTGGAGCACCTAGGTTGGATTCGATCCAACTCCACTGAGGTAATTTATGCCTAGTAGTTTTCATTACTTCTTGATTCAATGTTCATGGCCGATTCGAATCTTTTTGGGTTGTTCTGTTTATTTCCGCTGCGCCTACACATGATGTATGGTTGTAGAAAACCCAACAGCGTGACCTCAGTCCAAATCTAGAGTGTATGCTTGTGGCTGAGGATTTTTCCCTTGGGCCAGTCGGCCTGGCTGTCCTTTCCCTCAACCTTGTTGGGCTTTGACCATGTCGACCGGGTCAATTTTTGGTGTTTTTTATATATATGTGTTTTGTTTTATTTTAAAAAAAAAGGGGGAGGAGAGAAAGAAACGCATTTATTGCGGAGAGAAAAAGTAGGTGAATTTTTCTTTGCCTATAAATAGGCCTTGTATTTGTGTTGAATTAAGTGAAAAGGAGAATAGAAAAACTGAGTAGTTTTTTCTTATTTGTTTTTGGGAGAAAACATAGAGAGAGAGAGAGAGTGTAGAGAGAGATAAAGTTTTTATTTCCCTCAGGAATAGTCCCGCTCTCACCATTTCCACCCCGCCATTTTCTCTCACAAACCTCTCTCGCCATATCCCTCTCGCCAGCCACATCCCGCAGGAGGAGTCGCCAGCCCACTCACCGGCGCAGCCCTCACTCGCGCTGGACGTGGAAGAAGTGAGTTCACAGCCCGCCTCGCCACCAGAGGAGCAGTCCGCACTCGCCGGCCGGAGTTGAGCTCGCCCAGCCAACTAGCATTAGCACGTATTGCACTCGCGGAGAAGGAGGAGCAGCTCGCCAGTGGTGTACTCGCAGGTGCTGCTCGCGCATGTGCTGCTCGTGCCTGTGCTACTCGCCGAAATAAGGAGGGTGTGTCGCGAGCGGTGTGTTCACCGTGGAGTGGTGGTATTCATCGTGGAGGTGTTCGCGCGGAAGGTTTCACGAGAAGGAGAGTTAAGGAGGAGTGCTCGCAATTAGAGAGTAGCGAGGGAGGGAGTTCGCGTAACCTACATAGCGCTTCCAACAAGTGGTATCAGATCTAGGTTGCAAACCTTTGTGGTGACTCGGAAGGTTTGAGGAGTAGAAGCGATGGAGACGGGTGGAGCAATGTCGGGGCAAGTCTTCAAGTTGACAATGAAAAATTATGGGAATTGGAGCATACAGATGCGAGTGCTACTCACCTCTAAAGAACTATGGGATATAGTTGAGAATGGCTATGAGGAGTGTACTGCTGTAGCAGAGGCGGCGTTAACCAACGCCCAGAAGATGACACTTAGAGAAACAAGGAAGGCTGACAAGAAAAATTGTTTTTGTTATATCAAGGGGTCGACGAAGCGACCTTCGAGAAAATATCAGATGCGAAGACATCTAAGGAGGCATGGAAGGTGTTGCAACGCTCCATGCAAGGGGTAGACAAAGCTAAGAAGGTGAAGCTGCAGTCCCTCCGTGCAGAATATGAAGTAACAAAGATGAAGAGCACCGAGAAGGTCGGTGACTATGTGAACCGTCTGCGGACGCTCACAAATGAGATGAAGCGCAATGGGGAGACGATCGATGATGTGAGCTTTATGGAGAAGTTGTTGAGATCTATGTCCAAGAAGTTCCGTCATATAGTGGTGGCGATCGAAGAGTCGAAGGACCTCACCGAGATGGCCGTTGACGAGCTTGTAGGCTCTTTGCAAGCTCATGAGTATAGGATGCTGCAAAATGATGAAGAAGTGAGTGGCTTGGGAAAAGCACTCCAGACTCAGCTTAATCTTGGAAAGAGCTCCGGAAGAGGAGGCGGCCAGCGTGGCCGAGGTCACCAAGGCAGAGGCAGAGGTAGAAGAGGAGGTGGAGATCAGGGAAGGAACCAAAATTTCCAGAGATAGGCGGAGCGACCTCAAGGAGGTTGGCAAGAAGGAAGAGGAAGAGGCCGAGAGGCCGAGGAGATATTTCCCAAGTCCAATGTTACAACTGTAACAAATTCGGACATATGAGCTATGATTGCTGGGCTCCGAGGAAGAGAGAAGAGGCAAACCACTATGCCGAGGCTAGAAACAATGGGAACAATGCTGGCGCTGGAGACCCGATGATTTTCCTAACCTACCGAGGAGCGGAGGAAGGAAGAAATGAAGTGTGGTACCTAGACACTGGGGCGAGCAACCACATGTGCGGAGATAGGGAGATGTTCACTAACCTGGAACCCAGTGGGGGTGAGTTTAGCTTCGGGGATGCATCAAAGATCTCATTGGAAGGAAAGGGTCTGGTGGTTGTGAAGCTGAATGGAGAGAAGGTGCATCTAAACGATATGTTCTATGTGCCAGGCTTGAAGAAAAACATCTTGAGCCTTGGGCAGTTGGTGGAGAGAGGCTACTGCGTCCAGTTGAGGGATGGGTCTTTGGCGATGAAGAACCATCAAGGGAAAGAAGTGGTGAAGGTGAAGATGACAACGAACCGTCTCTTTACATTGAAGATGGATACTCTGGAGATGGCATGTCTCGTGAGGACGGAGGAAGAAGAGGAAGCATGGTTGTGGCACCATCGGATGGGCCACTTGGGCTTCACAGGCTTGAAGCTGCTATCCCACTCCAGGATGGTGGAGGATCTGCCAATGATCTAACCTCCGAAGAAAGTCTGCGAGGCGTGCATGAATGGGAAGCGGAAGAGGCTGACGTTTGAAGGAGGGAAGTCTCGGAGAGCGAGGAGACAACTTGAACTGGTTCACTCGGACATTGCGGGTCCGTTTGAGACCACCTTAGTGAGCGGAAGCAAGTACTACATCACCTTCACAGATGACTTCAGTCGGAAGTGTTGGGTGTATTTTTTGAAGGAAAAATCTGAGGCCCTTGACAAGTTCAAGGAGTTCAAGGAGATGTCGGAGAAGGAGAGTGGTCAGCCACTGAAGGTGCTGAGGATAGATCGAGGTGGGGAGTACACCTCGAGGCTGTTTGATGTCTTTTGCGAGGAGAATGGGATCTCACACCAGTTGACGGCGGCGTACTCACCACAGCAAAACGGAGTCGCGGAGAAGAAGAATCTCACCTTCATGAACATGGCAAGGAGTATGGTGAAGGGCAAAGGGTTGCCTAAGATGTTCTGGGCGGAGGCAGTGCAGTGTGCGGTGAATCTACTGAATAGATGCCCCACGAAGAGTGTGAAGTTCATGACCCCGTTCGAGGCTTGGAGTGGCTGGAAGCCAAGTGTGAAGCACTTGAGGGTCTTTGGGTGTGTAGCTCATGCTCGCGTCCCGGACCAGAGGAGGAAGAAGCTCGATGATAGAAGCGAGAAGTGCAAAATACATCTGACAAGTCTGCGGTCTATTTCCGAGATGTTCTGCACCCGCGAGCTACAAGGCGAGCCTTGTATCGCTCGATCGTGCCGTCAGCTTTCTTCTTGAGCTTATAAACCCACTTACATGTCATAGGGGTAATGCCCTTGGGCAAGGGCACTAGAGACCAAGTCTCATTCTTCTTGAGAGCATCCATCTCTTCTTGCATAGCAATATACCACTTCTTCACGCCTTTGGCTTTCTCAAAGCTCGACGGCTCCCTTTCATCCAAGGGACCAGCGAAGAAACATGAGACGAAGCTCACCATGTTTCCTCCTGTGTATCGATCCGGTGGCTTGATAGTCCTCTTCGACCTCCTAAGAGGTTGCTCCTGACTAACCACCTCCTCAGCTGCTTCTTCTGTGCAAGCTCCTCTTCCAGACGAACTTGGAGCATCGCTCCCCCTGCTTCCAGAACCTGAAGCCTCCATCTCAGAGCTTGACAGAGCTGGAGCTCCTGGTGAAACAGGCAACTCCACTTGAAGATTTCATGTAGCCTTCCCTGCTTCATCAACCCTGCTCTCCGGTAGTTCAACTCCTGAACTCCCCTTGTAGGAAGTCACTTCATCAAACACCACATCCTGAGATACCACTGATCTCCGTGTCTCGGGATCCATGCATCTCCATCCTTTCTTCCGCTCATCATACTCAACAAAGACTAGCTTCCTTGCTTTCGCATCTAGCTTTATCCGAAGAGCATCTGGAATATGCACATAGCAGGTTGACCCGAACACCCGAAGGTGTGCAACACTCGGCTTCTCCTTGAACATCAGTTCATGAGGGGTCTTCATGTTGATAGGACTTAGAGGCATCCTGTTGATGATGTAAGCTGCACAACACATTCCCTCCGCCCAAAAGGACTTTGGTATACTCTTGGCATGAAGCCAGCATTTGCAGGTTTCCGTCAGATGACGGATCTTCCTCTCCGCAATGCCATTTTGCTGTGGAGTATGGGCACAAGTGAGCTCTCTTCGAACGTTGTGTTTCCTACAAAAACTTGAGAACTCACCAGAGGTGAACTCCCCACCATTGTCAATTCTCAATTTTTTCACCCGCAGGCCTAACCGACCTTCCACCAGCTCCTTGAACTCCACGAACTTCACAAAGGCTTCCGACTTCTCTTTTAGAAAATACACCCAGACATATCTGGTGTAATCGTCAATCAACACCAACATATATCTGTTGCCTCCAAGGCTTGGGGTGGCAGTCGGTCCCATCAAATCACCGTGAATACACTCCAACGGCGCTTTGCATCTTGTTTGCGATTTATCAAATCGAAGTCGATGAGACTTACCAAACTGACACCCAGCACAAACATGACCATCTCCATAAGAGGACAAGCTAGGCAAGCCCTTGACAAGGCCCCTTACCGCTATATCCTTCAATTTGTCCATGCCAACATGCCCCAACCTTTCATGCCAGATAGTCGCGCTATCGTTGGTCTTCATCTTATCAACATAGGTACTTGTCGATAACACGAACAAGTCCTTTACCCGCTTTCCAACATGGATAACATCTCCCTTTATCTCTGGTTGAGTTTTAAGAAACTTCACTTCTGTTGGGCCAAACAGAACGTGATAACCGACATCGACCGCATTAGTCACAGAGAAGAGATTCTTCTTCATACCAGGCACGTGATAAACACTCCTCAATGTGAGTGCACCCTTATCACTGCTCAGGGAGACAACAACTTCTTGTTTGACTGCATGAACAGAATTATCAGCCGTAATGATAGCATCGTTACCTGAGTAAGGCGCCAAAGAAGAGAACTTTGATTCATCCCCGGTGAGATGATGCCCACACCCTGAATCAACAATCCAATCCTCTTCGAAGTTGATGGCATCCAAGGCCTTAACGGGCACGCCGTCATATTAGCCGCAAAGGCTCCTCCCCATCCAGCTTCATCAGACTTTGGCTTCTCCTTCTCCACTACATGTCCCGACTGAAGATTAACCCGGCAATCCTTCTTGAAGTGGCCGGTCTTATTGCACCTGAAGCACCTTGGTCCCTCTCCCTTCTTCCTCCCATCAGACTTAGAAGCATAACCTCTATCCTACTGACCTGAAGTAGAGGGTCCATCCTGACATGGCTTCTTCTTCTCCCACTTCTTCTTCTTCTTTCCAGAGAACAACACATCACTATCTCCCCCAGAGATAGAAGTCCCCGCCATCTGTCTTGCCAAACTTTCCTGCGAAGCAAGTAAGTTCTCCAACTCCAACAGAGATGGTTGATTTGCCCAACCTTGAACTGAAGTCACAAAGGCAAGATACTCCTTCCGCAACCCGCGGATGATATGCCTCTTCAGTTTTGCCTCCGAGATGGGCTCATCAGGGTCCAATGCAGAAATCTCTGCTGTGAGGTTCTTCATCTTGAGAAAGAAGGTAGAAATAGAAAGATCACCTTGAGAGGCCTTCGCCAACTCATTTTCAAGAAACTGTAGCCGAGCTACATTCTTCTTATTAAACAACCCGTCCAAAGACGTCCAAATTTCAGCAGCAGATTTACATCCAATGATGTGATCAAACAGCTCTGGTGAGATAGCCCTCTTGAGTGTGAACTCTGCCTTAGCATTAGTCCTCCTCCAAAGTCTCACTTCTGCCATATTATCTCCTGCTAGAAACACCTCTTGTGTGTCTTCTCCTCCTATCTCCCATAGATCCTCGCCAAGTAAGTAGCTCTCCATACATGACCTCCATTTCTTGTAGTTAGTCGATGTTATGAGTTTAATACAAAGCCCTCGTGCGTATCCACCTTCCATGGCAATCTATGTGGTCTCTTCTTCACAAAGATGATGACAACTCAAGTTGATCACTACTTATCCACTCCAACAACCTCCCTCTGATACCATGTTAATTTTTTTGATTTCAATCGTTTAGGAGTAAACAGGAGTTGCATCAACTGAGTTATAGCCAAACAACCACAATGCCACACAGCAACACAAGAAACTTTATTGAAACACAAACTTCATTTACAGTGCGAGGTATACATGGCGAGACATGATTCATAAGAATCACGGAGGAGAGAAGAACAAAACACCAAAAAGCAAAGCTGGCGGTCAGACAAGCTGAGACCGCACAAACCGCTCGACTCCAGAGATCGCCCGGCTTGACCTGAGACTGCGCTAACAGAAAACAGACAGACCACCTGCACTGCAAGACCACCACCTCAGACCGCACGAACTGGAGCTTTATTGAACGAAGAACTAAAGCTGTCGCCAGACCACAACTCAGATCGCCTAACCGCTGAAGGTCGCCTGATCGCTGAGCTCGCTGCGAACAACACAAGAGCGAACATAAACCAGTTCGCAGACAGACCGCTGCCGAGCTGTTTATTCAAGCCGCTGGGAATTACCAAGGAAGGAGACTGCAACCTGCTGACCGCAAACCTGCGAACACAACAAACAGTCAACTCGCTTCCGAGACCGCCCGACCTCAAAAGTTGAGACCGCACGAATTAATCCAGGCTCTGTTCTTACAGTTCTCGTTATAAATGACGGGCCCTGCACCCTTATTTATAGGCGGGTAGACGGATGTCATCACCGCACAGGAGAGGTACAATCATCACCCGACAGATTGCCAGTGGTCTCACAAGGCAGACCGCGCGATCACACATCTTGGACAACCATCCGACAAAGACCGCAGATCAGCAGGCAGATCGCGCACAAGTCGTGCGAACACGAGACCGCGCACAGATCACGCGGGCACAAGAATGCTCCTTCCTTAGATCACCAGGAGCAAACTAAGAACCATCTGGCCGACTTCAGACAAGTCGCCAGATCGCCAGATCAAGCCGCCCGGACAGGCGGTCATATAAGAACAGACCGCCCGGTCTTCCAACAAAGAAGACAGGCCAACCAAGCAGAACAACTCGGAAACAGACCGCAGCAATCAGAATAGACCGGCTAGTCAGCAGACCGCCAGAACAGACCGGCAGAGCCAGACCGGCAGATCACCAACACAGACCGCGTGGTCTCGGCGGTCACCCAAAATCAGACCGCCCGGTCACCTCCACTTCACTTCAATAATTTCAACAGAGAGAGGTAGGGAGGTTTTGTTTTGCGTATAAATAGGCTTGTGTTTTTTGTAAAGTTTGAGTGGTTGATATAGAAGTTGGAGAGAAATTTTCGGCAGAATTTTAGAGAGAGAGAGAGAGAAGGAATATATAGTGAGAGAGACTATAATTTATTCCCGCAGGAATAGGTCTAGCATTCCCTCTCGCCATTTTTCTTCTCGCCATCCCACTCTAGCAGGAGGATCTCGCATGGAGGCTCGCCATCTTCATCTCGCCTACAGGAGCCTCGCCGGAGCAGCCCATCTCGCCGAGGTTGTAGGCACTCGCCGCTGGACATAGAGGAGAAGGAGGAGCAGCTCGCCTGCCTGCACTTGCGCCAGTGGAGCAGCCCGCACTCGCTCAGCTCGACTCGCCTGAAGGTGTTCTCGCCGCCGCCATCTCGCGCCATCCCGGCCCGCGCGTACAGGAGTAATCTCGCCAGAGTGTAGTTCGCCGAGTGTGTGAGCTCGTCGGAGGAAGAGGGAAGTGCTCGCGAGTGGTGTGTTCACCGTGGAGTGGAGGTGTTCGCCGTGGAAGGTCTCGCTTCCAACAAGTGGTATCAGAGGGAGGTTGCAAACCTTTGCGGCGACTCGGAAGGTTTGAGGAGTAGAAGCGATGGAGACGGGCGGAGCAATGTCGGGGCAAGTCCCCAAGTTAACAAAGACAAATTATGGGAATTGGAGCATACAGATGCGAGTGCTACTCGCCTCTAAAGAACTATGGGATATAGTTGAGAATGGGTACGAGGAGCATACTGCTGCAGCAGAGGCGGCATTGACTAACGCCCAGAAGACGACACTTGGAGAAACAAGGAAGGCTGACATGAAAGCATTGTTTTTGTTATATCAAGGGGTCGACGAAGCGACCTTCGAGAAGATCTCATACGCGAAGACTTCTAAGGAGGCATGGGAGGTGTTGCAACGCTCCATGCAAGGGGTAGACAACGCTAAGAAGGTGAAGCTGCAGTCCCTCCGTGCGGAATATGAAGTAACAAAGATGCAGAGCACCGAGAAGGTCGGTGACTATGTGACCCGTCTGCGGATGCTCACAAATGAGATGAAGTGCAATGGGGAGACAATCGATGATGTGAGCTTTATGGAGAAGCTGTTGAGATCTATGTCCAAGAAGTTCCGTCATATAGTGGTGGCGATCGAAGAGTCGAAGGATCTCACCGAGATGGCCGTTGACGAGCTTGTAGGCTCTTTGCAAGCTCATGAGTATAGGATGCTGCAAGATGATGAAGAAGTGAGTGGCTTGGGAAAAGCACTCCAGACTCAGCTAAATTTTGGAGAGAGCCCTGGAAGAGGAGGCCGCTAGCGTGGCCGAGGTCACCAAGGCAGAGGTAGAGGTAAAAGAGGAGGTAGAGACCAAGGTAGAAACAAAAATTTCCATAGAGAGGCGGAGCGACCTCAAGGAGGTTGGCAAGAAGGAAGAGGAAGAGGAAGAGGCCGAGGAAGAGACCGAGGAGATATGTCTCAAATTCAATGTTACAACTGTAACATGTTCGGGCATATGAGCTATGATTGTTGGGCTCCGAGGAAGAGAGAAGAGGATAACCACTATGCCGAGGCTAGGAACAACGGGAACAATGCTGGCGCTGGAGATCCGATGATGTTCCTAACCTACCTAGGAGCGGAGGAAGGAAGAAATGAAGTGTGGTACCTGGACATAGGTGCGAGCAACCACATGTGCGTAGATAGGGAGATGTTCACTAACCTGGAACCCAGTGGGGGTGAGGTTAGCTACGGGGATGCATCAAAGATCTCGTTGGAAGGAAAAGGCCTGGTGGTTGTGAAGCTGAATGGAGAGAAGGTGCATCTGAACGATGTGTTCTATGTGCCAGGCTTGAAGACTAACATCTTGAGCCTTGGTCAGTTGGTGGAGAAAGGCTACTGCGTCCAGTTGAAGGATGAGTCTTTGGCGATGAAGAACCATCAAGGGAAAGAAGTGGTGAAGGTGAAGATGACGGCGAACCATCTCTTTACATTGAAGATGGATACCCAGGAGACGGCATGTCTCGCGAGGACGGAGGAAGAAGAGGAAGCATGGATGTGGCACCATCGGATGGGTAACTTGGGCTTCATAGGCTTGAAGATGCTATCCCACTCCAGGATGGTGGTGGATCTACCAATGATCTCACCACCGGAGAAAGTCTGTGAGGCGTGCACGAAGGGGAAGCAGAAGAGGCTGACGTTTGAAGGAGGGAAGTCTCGGAGAGCGAGGAGACAACTTGAACTAGTTCACTCGGACATTGTGGGTCCGTTTGAGACCACCTCAGTTGGAGGAAGCAAGTACTACATCACCTTCACGGATGACTTCACTCGGAAGTGTTGGGTGTATTTTTTGAAAGAAAAGTCTGAGTCCCTTGACAAGTTCAAGGAGTTCAAGGCGATGGCTAAGAAGGAGAGTGGTCAGCCACTGAAGGTGCTGAGGACCGATAGAGGTGGGGGGTACACCTCTAGATTGTTTGATGGTTTCTTTAAGGAGAACAGGATTTCTCATCAGTTGACGGTGGCATACTCGCCCTAGAAAAACGGAGTCGCGGAGAGGTAGAATCTCACCATCATGAACATGGCAAGGAGTATGGTGAAGGGCAAAGGGTTGCCAAAGATGTTCTGGGTGGAGACAGGGCAGTGTGCAGTGTATCTACTGAACAGATGCCCCACGAAGAGTGTGAAGTTCATGACCCCGTTCGAGGCTTGGAGTGGTTGGAAGCCAAGTGTGAAGCACTTGAAGGTCTTTAGGTGTGTAGCTCATGCTCACGTCCCGGACCATAGAAGGAAGAAGCTCGATGATAGGAGCGAGAAGTGCATTTTTGTGGGCTACGCTCTGGAGAGCAAGACTTACAAACTATACAACCCGGTGACGGGGAAAGCCATAGTCTCGAGGGATGTGGTGTTTGAAGAAGACAGCTACTGGAGCTGGGATGAGGAGACAAGGAACATGAAGGGGATGTTCTATGAAGATGAAGAAGAAGGTGGACATGAAGCAGGAGCTGAGGATGGTGGGGCTGAGCCACCATCACCACCGAGTGGAGATTCAGGGGGAGCTTGCACTCCCAACTCTAGTGGAGTAAGCACTAGTGGAAGTAAAGCTGATCATCCTCAACATAGGATGAGGAGGTTGGAGGAGATCTACGAGGAGACGACACCAACACTTAACAATTTTTCTTTGTATTGTTTGTTGGCAGATTGCGAGCCGCACTCCTATGACAAAGCTACCCAGGAGAAATCTTGGAGTATGGCGATGGATGCTGAGATAGCTTCCATAAAGAGGAATGACACTTGGAGGCTAAACGATCCACCCACGGACCACAAACCCCTCGGGGTGAAGTGGGTCTATAAAGTAAAGAAGAACAAGGATGGAGTTGTAGAGAAGCACAAGGATAGGCTCGTCGTGAAGGGCTACAGGCAAGTCCAAGGAGTGGACTACGACGAGGTTTATGCCCCAGTGTTGAGGATTGACACCATCAGGTTCATCATCGCACTGGCAGCTCACTATGGGTGGATGATCATGCAGATGGATGCTGTGGCAGCATACCTAAATGGCTACCTGGAGGAGGATATGTACATCGAGCAGCCTCCAGGGTATGTGATGAAGGGCCAGGAGAGGAAGGTGTGCAAGATGGACAAAGCTTTGTACGACCTGAAGTAAGGAGCGAGAGCCTGGAATGGGAGGATAGATGCTTTCCTCCAGAAGCATGGCTACGTGAAGTGCCCTTATGAGTATGCCCTCTATATAAAGATCGAGAAAAACAGTGATATCATGATCTTATGCTTGTACGTCGACGACATGATATTCACCAGGAACAACCCAACTATGTTCGAGGAGTTCAAGAGGGTGATGAAGAGAGAGTTCGAGATGACGGACTTGGGAGAGCTCAACTATTTCTTGGGCGTTGAGGTACAGCAGAGAGAAGATCATGATATCTCAAAAGTTCAGGATGAAGGGTAGCAAGGCTATCTCCACTCCCGCTGATCCCGGAACGAAGCTAAGGAAGAACTCGGAGGAAGAAGGTGTGGACCCAACGATGTTCAAGAGTTTGGTTGGGAGTGTAAGGTATTTGACTTTCACCAGACCTGGCATCATGTATGCGGTTGGGGTCGTGAGCAGGTACATGGAAGAGCCCAAGAAGGACCACTTCACTGCGGTGAAGAGGATCCTGAGATATGTGAATGAGACAAGGGACCACGGTTTGTAGTATTCATCTGGGGAAGAGTTGAAGTTGGTCAGCTACTCAGATAGCGCCTATGGAGGTGATGTGAATGACCGGAAGAGCACTTCCGGATATGTGTTTCATATAGGAACTACGGCGTTCTCATGGAGTTCGAAGAAGCAGGCTACGATAGCCTTATCATCATGCGAGACAGAGTACATTGCAGTTGCGGCATGTGCTTGCCAAGCCATCTGGCTGAGGAATATTCTGGGAGAGTTACATCATGTGCAGGATGGCCCAATGACAGTGTTAGTGGATAACATGTCTGCCATCCATCTTGCGAAGAACCCGGTGCTGCATGGGAGGAGCAAGCATATCGAGACCCGATATCATTTCCTCAGGGAGCAGGTGGAGCAAAAGACGGTTGAGGTTGTGTATTGCCCCACCGGAGAGCAGGTCGCTGATATCTTCACTAAGGCTTTGAAGGTGGAGACGTTCTAAAGCTCAAAGGCAAACTTGGCATGGGCTGCCAAGTTTGAGGGGGAGTTTATTGGCTTTAGTTTTTGTTGACTTGGTCAAATCCTTTAATTTAAGTTTATATGTATTTTGTATTAATTGAAAAGGAGGAGAGAGAAGAAACACATTTATTACGGAGAGAAGTAGGGATGTTTTGTTTTGCCTATAAATTGGCTTGTGTTTTTTATAAAGTTTGAGTGGTTGATATAGAAGTTGGAGAGAAATTTTTAGCAGAATTTTAGAGAGAGAGAGAGAGAAGGAATATATAGTGAGAGACTTTATTTTATTCCCGCAGGAATAGGTCTAGCATTCCCTCTCGCCATTTTTCTTCTCGCCAGCCCACTCCAGCAGGAGGATCTCGCGTGGAGGCTCGCCATCTTCATTTCGCCTACAGGAACCTCGCCGGAGCAGCCCATCTCGCCGGGGTTGTAGGCACTCGCCGGTGCAGGCACTCGCTGCTGGATGTAGAGGAGAAGGAGGAGCAGCTCGCCTACCTGCACTCGCACCAGTGGAGCAGCCCGCACTCGCCCAGTTCGACTCGACTGAAGGTGTTCTCGCCGCCGCCGTCACTTGCCAGCCCAGCTCACGCGTGCAGGAGTAATCTCGTAGGAGTGTAGTTCGTCGAGTGTGTGAGCTCGCCGGAGGAAGAGGGTAGTGCTTGCGAGTGGTGTGTTCACCGTGGAGTGGAGGTGTTTGTCGTGGAAGGTCTCGCTTCCAACAAGAATTCATGATTAGCGGGTGGCGGATGGATTCTCAAATTCCTTGGAAAAAATGATCATCTCGATATGAATCATTGTCAGTAAAAGTGCCTGCAACATGGGACAAGTGGTAGAACTCTTGTCGGTATTCTATGACGAACATGTGCCCTTGGTGAAGATGAAAGACGCATTCTTGGGGTTGTTCAGTCTGTTTAGGGAATAAAATGGTCTATCAACGCGTTATCGAACTCCTCCTAAGATATATTGCAAATTCGACGTCAACTAAAAGTGGAGTCTGAAATAGACCGCCACCATAGTTGAACATAATCTTATATTATTGTGACAGATATAGATACAAACTAATTTGTGGGGCAACGCATACTGATCAAGAATTTTGTTGACCTTGTCCAACCATTCCTCAGTTTGCATGGATGTTTTATTGCCACGGTAGGCAGGGTGCCGGAAACCTCTGAATATGGTTAAACTCTCCATTTCCGATGGTCTGTTGGAGCGAGGAGCTAGTTGGTTTGTTGTAGGAATGTTCGTAAGATGTCCAATATATATAACATTGAGTGTTTAGTCAAATTTTGTGTGTTGAAATAGAATGAGTTGAAATTGATGTACCATGGTTGGTGGAGTCCTAGGATGATAAGATTCCTCAAAGATCTGTTAAGTTAGGGAGGAAAGAATGGTTTTTATTAGAGTAGTTCTTTTTGGTGCATTCTAAGTTCTTTCCTCTTGACATGAAAGTGTATGTTCTTGAAATTTTATTCATTTAGGTTCATCATGCTTCCACTGCAAAAGTTTTTCCAAAAACATAAGAGTGATGAGGTGGTGAGAACTTTGCGACTTTCCATACTTTGATCATGTTGTTGTGATGCCAATTGTAAGATCTCCCACCCTCATATAAGAGAAGGAAAGGGGGACCTTATGCCCAAGGTGAGAATCCTAAGACTGAAAGTTATTACAATTAGGGTTGTCCTCACAACTTGAAATGACCATCTTCTTAGAATTTCAGCCTTCTAAGGCTAAAACATCATCACATTGATTCATAATTGCAGAAGAGTACATTTATATAAATAAGTCTTGATCATAAGATATCTTTCCAAGCTTATTACACATACACATGATTTTACATAAGATATCTTTCCAAGCTTATTGGGCAATCATGCTCATGTCCTCTTGATCATCTTGCTCAATCTCTCGCATCAATGATCCGTTCCTCCTTAGGTGACGTTGGAGTTCCTGGAGGGGATATAATGTCAGTTATTGTTTATTGGGTGTCAACTATATCACCTAGAGGGGGGGGGGGGGGTGAATAGGTTTTACAATTTATATTATCCCCTTTTTGGTGTTCTTGATTTCTGGTTAATAGATCTATAAAATAGAAAGCACAACACAGAAAACACACAACGATCTATAGAGGTTACTCAAGACCGGGTGTCTTGAGTAGTCCTCTGTCCCTCTGCGCCTACCCAGCAGTGTGCTAGGCTCGGCAAACGCCGCCAAAAACTTCAAGCCCTCAAGCCTTACAATACGGACCCGCAAGTCCCAACAGCCTACTGCCCCCGAGCCCGCAAGCTCGACACTCAGGCCCTCAAGCCCTACAACACGGACCCGCAGGTCCCAACAGCCTAGACCCGCAAGCCCCTATTTCCACCGAGCCCGCAAGCTCGACACTCAGGCCCTTAAGCCCTACAATACGGACCCGCAAGTCCCGACAGCCTAGACCCACAATCCCCTACTACCCCCGAGCCCGCAAGCTCGATAAATCGCACCCGCAAGTGCACTTCCCTGGCCCTCAAGCCTCACATCTCTCCAGCCCTCAAGCTAGACGGTTTGGCCCGTAAGCCTTACAATAAATTATAGTAAGAAAAACTGTTACTTTTTCCTGATGGTGATTGGCGACTTTAGCCTGATGAAGATTGGCTTCTTTAGGTTGAAGAAGATTCTTCTTGATCTGGAGATTCAGCACTGAGTCTTCTTCAGCCTTCACTTCTTTTACCTGATGTTGATCGGCAACTTATCAGTCGATGATGATGACTGATTTTTCAGAGAGCTCTTGATGCTTGCTCTCTACTTAATCTTCTTCTTCTCTGCCGAGAATACTGTTCTATTGAAGTGTAGTGGCAGGATTCTTTTTCATACTTTTTCTCTTGTTCGAAGGATCGTTTTCTAGGGCAACACTGATCCCTTTTATAGGACAGATAAGCCGCATAACGGTAACATGCAATGTCCTTTAATGTCAGACGCCCATTCTATAAGAGCATGGGCTGATTGGACAATCAGGCGGCGGCATTAAATGCTGACAGCGCGTCCGTAACATTTGAATCTGTCTCGACGATATTTCCATCATTACGACGTCATGGACAATATCTCGAAGATAGGACTTTGTCGATACCTTGGGCTTTAGTAGACCTTCAAGTCTTCTTACTTCTGCCACTGATGCTAATATCTCGACGATACGAGACATTCTGGCGCTTCTGCATATACGACTATATGTTGTCTTTGAATGTGTCGTCGTAATCATCTTGATTTCTCGACGACATGCCTTCTTTACGACGATGTTTGACGCCATCAATCATACTTAGCCTTTTCAGCGACAAGGCTTCTTCACGACGATGTTTGTTCTTTCTTGATGACAAGGCCACTTTGGTGAAGTCGACGATACTGAGTCTTCTCTGCATTTGACGATCTTGTCGAGTCTCAGCGGTCGACGAACTTCCTTCTGAGTTCGACGATCTTGCTTCTGTGTTCGACGAACAAGCCAAATCTCAGTGGTCGTCGATCTTCCTTCTGAGTTCGACGATCTTGCTTCTGCGTTCGATGAACACGCCAAATCTCAGCGGTCGTCGATCTTCCTTCTGAGTTCGACGATTTCGCTTCTTCGTTCGACGAACACTCCAAATCTCAGTGGTCGTCGATCTTCCTTCTGCGTTCGACGAACTCCCTTCTGCGTTTGACGAATCTTGTTTTTCTATCTTCCTGAGATTTATAAGATAGAGAAGCAATCAAATACAAAGTGAAGTTTTCTTGACTTGGTGACTTCTTTAAATCAGGAATCATGTGGGCAAGATTCCCAACAATCTCCCCATATTTGAAGAAGTCAGAATCTCAATTCAAGACTACTTTCACTAGACAATAAATATTATAATCTTAACTTTGAGCATGGAAGATTGTACTTATCTTTGCTGAACTCTCTGAGTACATCAAGCTTATAATCTTAACTTTGATCATGTAAGATTGTACTTATCTTTGCTGAACTCTCTGAGTACATCAAGCTTGTGGCTCCCCCTAGATTTGATGTTTCTTCTTTTATGGCTCCCCCTACTTCTTTGCTCCCCCTATCTTTGAGGCCGTCTTCTTGAGCATCTTGTCTTGAACTTTGATGCCCTTTCCTTTCTCCCCCTTTCTGACTTCTTTCCTGGAGCTTCTTTTAAGTAGACAATAGTCCAAATCTCCCCCTTGCTCGGTTATAGTTCATCCAAATCCTAAAAGGTTGTCTAACCAATCATCTAGAAAGGGATTAGTGAAACCTAAGTAGAGAATTACTTTAAGTTCAACATTCCCAGTTGGAATTTGAAGAAGTTGAACTTAGCTTCATCTAGGGGCTTTGTAAATATATTAGCCACTTGTTTGTCTGTTAGGACAAACTCAAGGGTGATATCTTCATTTTCCACATGCTCCCTGATGAAGTGATACCTGATCTCAATATGCTTAGTTCTGCTGTGAGAGACAGGATTCTTAGCAATTGAGATTGCGCCTGAAGAGTCACAAAAGAGGGGTGTTTTGGTCATCTTTAGGTTGTAATCTTCAAGTTGATGTTTGATCCATAGCAGTTGGGCACAGCAGCTTCCAGCCGAGATATATTCTGATTCTGCTGTTGAGATTGCCACACTAGTCTGCTTCTTACTGCTCCAAGAGATTATTCTTCCACCAAGGAATTGACATGTCCCTGATGTACTTTTCCTGTCTTCCTTGCACCCTGCATAACCTGCATCTGATGTCTAGCATAACCTGCATAACCTACATCAGATTTCTAGCATAGGCCCATGTATGATTGTACTGCATTTTGCTAGCTACGCACACAAGGTGCAGGGCACGTGATGAGTCCCATTTATATACATATTTATGGACTCATCTGAGCCGTATTTCTAGTCGATGCACTACACTTTAGGCATATTTTCGATCATATTTGTTATTCCTTGCTAGGTGCACTCTTAGGCACGTTTCGTTGTGCATTTGTGCTCCTTGTTATTGGGGATAAGCACACCGTGCTCCCTATTCCTTCTTCTGTGTTTATCTGGTGCTGTTGGTGTTTTCCCAACTGTTTTGTCTTGTGTGCAGGCGGTAGGATCTTCCCGTTTTCTCCCAGAATTCATGACTGTGTACAACAAACGGTCATGTGTTTCCTTGACGCATGGACGATTGTGGTCGTGCGTTCTCATCTGGGCAGAAAACAGGCGATCTGAGTTTAGTTGTGCGTTTCTACGCAAGGTCGGATTTACTCGTGCGTGAGTAAAATGCATGGTTGCCTTTTTCTTCTGGTTGTTTTAGCGTTTCTGAATTTACCCGTGCGTTTGATGCACAAGCGAGTTTGCCCGTGCGTGAGTAAATCGCACGGGCGGCGCAGCTTCGTCTTCAAGCTTGTTTTTATCATTAAATAACACACGGGCAGCGCACGATCGTGCGTTCACCCGTGTGTGACCAAAACTCTTCCTGTTTAGTATTTAAAGCAGGAAAAGTTGCAGTCAACGAGGAGCCCCGGAGAGCCCGATTCCCCTCGCGGGAAAAGTCAGGAATCCCGCCATTTTTGCCCCTTCCACCGGAGGAGACGAGAGGAGACCATTTTCGGCGATCTCCTTCACCATTCTTCCATCCGGGAGCATTTGCAAGTATTCTCCGCCACTAGTTCAAGCATTCTTCGCCATTGGAGGACATAGAAATGTCGTAGATCGTTAGAGCGGTGACAGCCTCCTTTGAGTCCGCACACCATCTGAGGGCCGAGCCCGGAGAGAGCCCGACAACCTCTCATTCCGGCCGAGAACCCAAGACGCGGTGACATCCTCTATTTGGTCCTTTCTAAACTTTGATGCTTGTGCTTTCTCTTTGTGTTGTTGTAATGAACGCTCGTTAGAGTAATGTTATAGATCTCTTCTTGTTGTTCATGTGCAATGATGCTTTGGTGGTGAGAATAGCTTTCCTTGTTGTCATGATGTTCTAAGTTGTTTGTGTGTGAAGCCATCTAGCAATAGCTAGTGGTGATGTTGGCGACAAGGTGAATACGACCCTCACAAAACCTCGCTCTGTGGCCATTCCACCCACTTACCGAAGCGCGGCATCGTGACCGCTGCACTCACCCACACCTTATGAAGCGGTGCTTTTCGACCCGAATTTCTCTCATTTCCGCAATAGCTTAGGACACCAATCACAGCACCCCTGTTTTATTTTATTCGCTCGTGTAACAATCGACTCACCACACATTTCGTTCACCAGAACCTGCATTCCTCAAGAGATCGACATTCGGGGAAGCTATTCCCAAATTTATTACTTGACAGCGACCGATGCACTTGCTGAACGCGCATCAGCACGTTATCGGGTATCAGCAGGCAATAACTAGATGTAGCAGTAATTGTATTTATGAATTCCATGCCGCAATAAGATCACAGGCATATGACTTATAAGCATTCATATATAAATGTTCTTATACTAGAATTGTTCATAAATAAGATTAGTCATATAACTGGACCGATTGTTCTTAACGTAATATGAACTTAAGAAATAAATGTCTTTTAATCATTTTTAAACAGGACGTCTTCTTGTGCCTTCTTGGAGCTGGCTTCCTTTGCTTCTTTCTTTTTCTTTCGCCTATAGAAATTCATTGGCTTCGGGATTTTCTTTGGAGGAGGAGGGGGACCGTGGGGAAAAGCCATCTTATGTCTTGTTCTTTCTTCCAAATTTTTCACGTAACGATTCCATTCGATAGAGGAGTACACTCTCTCATGGTCTTTCTGACCGTGTCCAAATGCTATCCAAGATTCAGTGATGATTTGGTTCGAGCGAGGACTCCACCGGCTAGATTCTGGGTCCTGTTGGACCTCCTTTACTCTTTTCTTCCTGTACTTTTCGCAGGAGGTTTTCCTTGTCTTTCTAGTTGTTGTTGATTCACCTGATTCGGTTTCTGAGTCAGAGTTGGTGGAGGGTTCTGTGGGTATGTATTCGGAGGGGGTTACTTGAAGCGCTTGCTTTACTTGATTACTTACCCATTTCGCTTGATGCGAGCAGGCAACTACGCTTCCCTTAATCTCTTCCCGGATTTCTTCTTCGATTCTCCTTTCCCCATCTTGGATTACTTCTTTTACTGACTCCTTTAGTTCAAATATCTGCTCCAGAATTTCCTGATCTCCGACATCTGTGACATTTCTTACTTCCTGGAGATGAGCGTCTAGGGTTTGCTCCTGGTTGGTGATTCTATTTAGGATGAGAGTTGTGGACTACGCATGTAGAGCTTGAAGTTGAGAGATGTCATCCTTTATTGACTTCACCTCATCCTTCATTTTGTTTATTGCCTTTTCTATGAGGGTTTCTATTCGCTCCCACAGGGCGGTGAGCGTCACAAGGTGGGGCATCTCACTGGTTCCTTTTTCAGTTGACATTTATCCTGGGAGGATGAAGGGTTGGAGACGAAGAGGTCGTTTGTTGAAGGAATGTCTTAGGGCAAATGAGAGTGTAATTTCCATCCTAGACATTCACACCATTTATAGTGGGAGTAGGTGAAGAGGCGTGTACCTTCTTGAGTTTATCGAGGAATCGATGACTACCGCATCGAGCGGCTCAGATTTACCGAATTTAACAATATTTAAAATATTTAAGCGATGTTCTGACAATACTGTTAAAGCACATCTTATTGTATCGATTATACGATTCTTCCTAACGCGTCTGCCTAAGGCATTCTTCCACCCTGCTTGGGAGTTGCCCTTTGGTATCAAACCTGCACTAAGATGGTTAGTGAGCAAATTTTGCTGTTTCAACCTATGGGCTGGAACAGCTACCTTGTCCAAGTCCCAGATTTATGGGCACTTGGACTATCAGTGAATTGAGATTACAGACCCTTAGGAACCCAAGTAGTTTTGGGTCCTAGCACATTGTTATCTTTAAGATACATACTGGATTTAATTACTTTTGGATAAGCGCGGTAATAATGAGCAAGGCGATTTGAAGGTTTAGCAAATGTTACCCTTGGAGTAGTTGGATTGTTCCAACAATCAATTGCAAAGTGGCTCGTCTTGCCACAACACCAACAATCAAATTTATTGTATCTTATCCTCTTGCTGTAGGTAGGTGTGTGAATCCTCTGTGGGTGATTGGAGGAGTACCTGTAGAAGACAGAATTGTTTTGGTTAGAAATATGATTCTTTCCGTTCACATTTTTCCTTTTAAACTCAGTCCTTTGTAGGGGTTCCATCATCCTCATGTGTCTACTAAGCTCCTGTTTCTTTGTGTCTCCCCTTTTAAGGTGTACCTTGGGAGTAGTAGGTGACATCTTTCTTCCCCTTGTGGGAGTCTCATCCATATGATACCCAGGGACCGGTTCTTCTGTGCTCTTGTTGAAGGGAAAAGTGACCTTCCTCGGGTTAGTCTTTGTCTCACATAGTGGGTCTAATCCATTTTCTTTGAAGCATTTTTGTTCCCCTCTTGGGATGGAGAAGCAACCATTTACTAATGGGGTAGAGATCTCTGGTTTGGAGGAGCTTGTTACTGGATTTCCTTTGATAGAGAATTTGTCCTTCATATTCCTGACCCTTGATTTCAGGAGGCCTGCCTGATCTCTATCCTTCTTTAGAAGAACAACCTCCTTGGTGAGGGAGTAGCACAATTCCCTGCTATCTTCTAAGGCCTTCAGAGTTTTTCCAAACATGCTTATTAGGTGCAGATTAGAAATGGCATTGAAGTCCTTCTTGAGTTGGCAGAACTCTGCATTCTGCAGAGTAAGCTTCTCTTCCTTTTCCAAGAGATCAAAGTTTCTGGCTTGAAGAATTGAGATTTCATCAGCTTGCTTTTTGCAAAGTTCTCTGCTCCTTCTGAGATATTCTATAAGATCTTCAAAATCCTCTGAGAGGCTCATTTCAGAATCTGAGTCAGTGTTCAATAGGGGAGCCGTTATGCCACCCTGTTCTGAGATGACTTCATTCTAA
Source organism: Dactylorhiza incarnata (assembly GCA_033032865.1). Lineage (NCBI taxonomy): Eukaryota > Viridiplantae > Streptophyta > Magnoliopsida > Asparagales > Orchidaceae > Dactylorhiza > Dactylorhiza incarnata. The sequence continues at coordinate 17,846,798 of JAWHQI010000001.1, read as the reverse complement.
ACTTCTTCCTCTGACTCAGATTGGACAGTTAGTCCAAACTGAGCTTCCTCCTCTGCATCTGAGTTGCTTGAGTCGCTATCACTCAATGCAGAAAACACACAACGATCTATAGAGGTTCCTCAAGACCGGGTGTCTTGAGTAGTCATCTATCCCTCTGCGCCTACCCAGCAGTGTGCTAGGCTCGGCAAACACCGCCAAAAACTTCAGGCCCTCAAGCCTTACAACACGGACCCGCAAGTCCCAACAGCCTAGGCCCGCAAGCCCCTACTGCCCCGAGCCCGCAAGCTCGACACTGAGGCCCTCAACCCTACAACACGGACCCGCAAGTCCCGACAGCCTAGACCCGCAAGCCCCTACTGCCCCCGAACCCGCAAGCCTGACACTCAGGCCCTCAATCCCTACAACACGGACCCACAAGTCCCGACAGCCTAGACCCGCAAGCCCCTACTTCCCCCGAGCCCGCAAGCTCGACAAATCGCACCCGCAAGTGCACTGCCCTGGCCCTCAAGCCTCACAGCTCTCCAGCCCTCAAGCTAGACGGTTTGGCCCGTAAGCCATACAATAAATTACAGTAAGAAAAACTGTTACTTTTGCCTGATGGTGATTGGCGACTTTAGCCTGATGAAGATTGGCTTCTTTAGGTTGAAGAATATTCTTCTTGATCTGGAGATTCAGCACTGAGTCTTCTTCAGCCTTCACTTCTTTTGTCTGATGTTGATCGGCAACTTATCAGTCGATGATGATGACTGATTCTTCAGAGAGCTTTTGATGCTTGCTCTCTAATTAATCTTCTTCTTCTCCGCCGAGAATACTGTTCTATTGAAGTGTAGCGTCGGGATTCTTTTTCGTACTTTTTCTCTTGTTCGAAGAATCGTTTTCTAGGGCATCACTGATCCCTTTTATAGGACAGATAAGTCGCATAACGATAACATATAATGTCCTTTAATGTCAGACGCCCATTCTATAAGAGCATGCGCTGATTGGACAATCAGGCGGCGACATTAAATGCTGACAGCGCGTCCGTAACATTTGAATCTGTCTCGATGATATTTCCATCGTTACGACGTCATGGACAATATCTCGACGACAGGACTATGTCGATACCTTGGGCTTTAGTAGACCTTTAAGTCTTCTTACTTCTGCCACTAATGCCAATATCTCGACGATACGAGACATTCTGGCGCTTCTGCATATACGACGATATGTTGTCTTCTACTGTGTCGTCGTAATCATCTTGATTTCTTGACGGTATGCCTTCTTTACGATGATGTTCGATGCCATCAGTCATACTTAGCCTTTTCAGCGACAAGGCTTCTTCACGATGATGTTTGTTCTTTCTTGACGACAAGGCCACTTTGGTGAAGTCGACGATACTGAGTCTTCTCTGCGTTCGACGATCTTATCGAGTCTCAGAGGTCGACGAACTTCCTTCTGAGTTCGACGATCTTGCTTCTGTGTTCGACGAACACGCCAAATCTCAACGATCGTCGATCTTCCTTTTGAGTTCGATGATCTTGCTTCTGCGTTCGACGAACACGCCAAATCTCTGCGGTTGTCGATCTTCCTCCTAAGTTTGACAATTTCTCTTCTGCGCGCGACGAACACTCAAAATCTCAGCGGTCGTCGATCTTCCTTCTGCGTTCGACGAACTCCCTTCTGCGTTCGACAAATCTTGTTCTTCAATCTTCCTGAGATTTATAAGCTAGAGAAGCGATCAAATACAAAGTGAAGTTTTCTTGACTTGGTGACTTCTTCAAATCAGGAATCATGTGGGCAAGATTCCCAACATCAGTCAAACATAAGACTATGTGGCTCCTTATAGGACCCACCCGACTTTTTCATAGATTTGGGATAAAAACAAAAGTTAGCTCTTAGCCAAATAGTCGAAGTAACAGAAATATGAGAATTTGATGTTGGAGCATGCATTCTGCATCTCTCAGGTTTAATAATAACAAATCTCAAGTTGTATTTGATCGTACTTTTTGGGTATAGTGTGCGAGTTTACAGTTGTGAAGTCATACAAGAACTCTAATCTGAGTGAGCTACCGTCAGGCGATGGCCCTAACGCCGAGTGCTAGTTATGTCGAAAATAAGTATATCGACTAGAAATCTTATATCGACGTGAAGAGTCATATCGTCGAGATAACACATGAAAGCCTACCGTCGGGCTCTAGTTCTAATGCCGAGCTCTAGCCATGTCGACGATAAGTATATCGACTAGAAAACTAATATCATCGTGAAGTAGTATATCGACTAGACATCTCATATCGACGAGAATTTCAACCTACTGTTGGCGCTATTACTAACACCAGGCGCTAGTGATGTCATCCTGACAACTAAGATCGTCATGACACTACGGGTGTCGACTAGAGCACGAATGTCGAATTAAAGGTACTAACGCCGGCGCTAGAGATACCACCGGGAGCTAGCGTATAATCCTGAAGAGCATAGGATCATCGTGACACTGCATGTCGCCGAGAAGGACATATAGACGAGACCAGGCATATCATCTTGATACTACCACCACGCGCTAGAGCTATCACACCGCGCGCTACTGCTATCGCGTCGCGCTACCTTAAAGTCCTTGTCAGCAATCTGAGTTTTCATCACGGGAACTTGGTGACGACCATAGAAGGAAATATAACTACTGCTTTGCGGTAGCCTATACCGCTCTGCTGTAACTATGGGTTGCAAGGAAAGAGCCACCACCTTCCTTATCTGTTGAAGACAAGCTTTACATGCACGCACCTAATCAAGCATGCCTACCGCACCATGCTTGCACTACCACTCTTGGATAACAGATGACTACAAGGAAAGATCTGGCATATTCCTTACATGGAGCATGACAATTGGGAGATATCGCGTATACGGAGCCAACTGCCGCGCAGTAACCTTACTGCTAGCGGTAGCTTACTTAAACTTTGTATAAAAGCAATTTTCTTTCTCTTGAGTAAAAGACACACAAAGTAGGGTTTCTAATACGCCTTAAGAGAAAGGAGCCATCATCTTAAGAGAAGGAAAAAGGAGAAAGTGCACCCTCTTGTTCAAAGAAAAAGAACTCTGATAGAGCGCATACGTGAATGACAATCTGAAGATGATCGAGCGCCCGAGGAATGAGAATTACAAGCGTCCATCGATTACCATCTCCGGAGAACATTCTTTTGAGGGAGCACTTGATTTTACTTTGATTATATTTTATCTTGTATTTTATCTTCTAATTACTTTGTGTGTGGAGAAAAATTGACCGGAGAGGTCGTCGCATTTCGGGGAGGATTCCATGCATAAATCGTTCTTGAGGGCGTCTAGAACGGGGACGTCTAGCAAGGGATCGAAGACCTTATGGAAGAAGGTAGAGAGTCGGCTTGAAGACCTTCATGGAGATGGGAGAGAGCCAATCGGCCCTCAAGTAGAGGGTCGATATAGAAACCAAAAAGGAATTTCTATTCAGCGCCTATGATCTCCTGCGTCATGGAGATCTAGTTTTGTAATTGTAATTGTAATGTTAAGATTATAATGATTTTGATATCTTTTGTTTTGATTTACAATTGCATGTGATTATTACTGTTTCCCGACGTATCTGTTGTGCACACTCTGAATGTACTTCTATACGTCAAGAATATGGTATCTATTGATACCGTCAGTGGTAACCATACCGCCCCGCACTAGCTTCCAGAAAGCGTATTCCGGGTGCATAAACTTTTAAAACCTACATTAGTCACTGAAAATATTATTCACCCCCCTCTAAGGTTGACCACAGATCCAACAAGTGGTATTAGATCAAGGTTACTTCAAGTAGGATTTAAATCCTGAAGTAAGATGGCAAACTTCAGTCATGCCTTCCCTGAGGGACAAGGAATGAGTAAACCCCCACTGTTTATGGGGAGTGACTATTGTCACTGGAGAACATGCATGAAAATATTTTTGATGACTCAAAGTATGGATGTATGGGCCATGGTTGAGTCAAAATACACTGCAACCACTATCACGGTAGGAGAAAAAACACTGATGAAACTAAAAGATAGGTAGGATGATGCAGATAAGCTGAGGTGTACCAATAATGCTAATGCCATGAATTCTCTATTCTGCGCGCTAGATGAAATAGAGTTTAATAAAATATATAATTGTGAAACTGCATATGAAATTTGGCATTTATTGGAACTAACGCATGAGGGTACCTCGTAGTTTAAAGAATCAAAGCTGTTATGACTAGAATCTGAATATGTACAGTTCTGCATGGAGGCCGACAAGGAGGTGGACAGTATGTACACTCGCTTCACAAAAATCATCAATGCCTCGAGATATTTGGGAAAATCTTTCTCGAATGGAGACCTGGTTAGGAAGATCCTGCGATCCCTTCCTCCTCGATTCAATCTGAAGGTGGCCGCCATCGCTGAGTCATAAAATATCAGTGAACTGGAAATATAAAGCTTCATGGGGAATCTGAAGAAAAGCGAGCTTTGAACTGAAGATACAAGCTGAGGAATATCCAAGGGAGCCAAAGAAGGAGGCTCTTGCACTGAAAGCAGACAAAGAAAAGGAGGTGGCAGAAGGGACTGATGATGAGGAGAGCCTCTGCGTAAGAGATTTTAAGAAATTTGTGAGAAATCCAAAGAGGCAAGGAAAATTTAGAAAATTCTTAAAGAAGGGTGATGAAGGAAAGATGAGCTGGAATAAGCCGTCTAAGGTGACAGAAAGTGAGGAAGAAAAGTCCATCCCAGAGTGCTTCCACCAAATTAGGACAAATCAAGAGATAGTGTCCAAAGTTTTTGAAGGAAGAAAAGGAAAAGAAGAGTCGGGGCAAGGATAAGAAGAAGATGCTGAAGGCGTCAACATGGGACGATACATCATCAGACAAGTCAAGCACCACTTATAAGACCCCCTCCCCCCAACACTAGCATGGGTCAGGGAAAGGGGCCTTATGGCCCAAGACAGCCACCCTATGCTTTCCAAGTCGCGACGTACCAACTTTCCAACAACAAAATGGTTGTCATGTCAGGCCATGGAACATCATTACATCAGATCAGCAAAGCAGAAGCAATTCAGAAACAAACTTGCATTTATTTATATATAATCAAGACCGTAACCAACTGTTTATACATAAGGCTAAATGGGTAAACAAACTACTAATAATCTTGCTATTGTTAATCACTATAGGCTCACGTAACTAAAGTCCATAGATGAAGCTAATGCATCAGCTAGAGCGAGATCAATAACATGTGTATTCTCTCATACTGTGGCTGGGCCTCGCATTGCTCCATCTCCTAAAATGGTGTACGATGATATGTTAGTCATAAGACTAGTTGATTCACACCTCCTCCCCAAGATTTCTAAGGCTTGGGGAAAAGAGTGGGGCTCTATCAAACAATAATAACCGAAGTAAATATGTTAGCAGCAGTATAGATATAAGAAGGAAATCAGCTAGGACTAAGCTGAACAACATAGCAACAATAACTGAAATACAGTAATAAGTAGTTATTTATAAATCTCTACAAGCTAGCACACAATCACGCATGTGTTTTCCCAAAAATCAGTGATCCATCCAAGGCGACCAAAGCAACCAGGGCGGTCTCAGCATCACGGGTGGCCTCAGCATCCCGGGCGGCCTCAGCGTCCCGGGAGGCCTCAGCGTCTCAGGCGGCTTCAGTATCCTGGGCGGCCTCAGCATCCCGGGAAGCCTCAGCATCCTAGGCGGACTCAGCATCCCTGCGGCCTCAGTATCCCAGGCAGCCTCAGCATCCTGGGCGGCCTCATCAACCTGGGTGGCCTCAGCATCCCGGGCGGACTCAGTGTCCCTGGTGGCCTCATCGTCTTGGGTAGCCTCAGAATCCTAGGCGATCTCAGCTTGCCCAATAGTCTCAGCTTGCCTAGTGGTCTCACCTTGCCCGGTGGTCTCAGCCTCCCCGGTGATCTCAACTTGCACGACGGTCTCATCCTACTCGACGATCTCATCTTAACCGGTGGCCTCAGCCTGCCTGACGATCTCAGCTTGCCCGGCGGTCTCAGCTTGGCGGCGGTCTCAGGGTGCCTGGCAGCCTCAGCATGCCTTGCAGTCCCAGCATGTTCCAGGTAGTATCAACATGTCCCTAACAATCTCAGTGGTCTTGGTGATCCCAACAGGCAAACTCAGCAAGTATGGACAACCCCTTATTCATAAACCTGCCCATTTTGGCAGGCCCTCGTGTCTATAAATAGAGGGGAGGGGTACTCAGAAAGGGACTTCAGGGAGTTTCCACTCCAAGGCTTGTGACCTGAGCGGTCTCAAGTTTTCAAACCACAGTGACCAGGCGGTCTCGCTTCTGCAAGGCAGTCTCCTTCATATTTTGTCGATTCCAGCGACCTACTTATTGATCGCCAGCTCTTTTCTTTAGGCCTTGTACTATATTTCTCTGCATTTTAATGTAATCTCAGTTTTAATACAGACTCTATATCAATAGTATTGCCGCGGCGGGTAGATCTGATCTCGTCCCTTGCTCGCGACCATTTCTTTTCTCCCTCTCTCACTCCTTCACCCGTGGCTCAAAGTAACCAACTACTCAACAGTTACCCCTTTCATCCTTCGTCTTGAGCAAGTGTGGATTTAGTATATTTTTGTTGCCAACAGAACAACACGTTACCTTCAGATATTGAGTGGTTGATGAACCGCAGTTTCGATGACGATGTAGGATTTAGGCTAAAATACAGCCAAACTTAAAACATCCATAACTTTTGATCCGCTTATCCATTTTTAACCCACAATAGATTTTCGGGACTAGCTCGGAACCCTTCATCCAATGGCATACCGGTTTACCAGTTCGAGTTCGTTTAGCACACTCAGACTGCTCAAATTCGTCTCTATTTAGAAGTTATGATAGTTTATCTCTTTCTTCAATTTCAACACTTTTTGTTTTTGTACGGGCGATTAGCCATGGCCGACCACGAGTTCGCCCAGTGTTCAGTTCAATATAGCCCGGTTAAAGCAATCATTTGGCAAGCCTTTGAGAAGTATCGTCGCGAGATCGCTAAGCATCTCGAAGCCTTAAACCAAGCCTTGGTCACCCTCGTATGGAAGTTACCACCTCAAGCTCCTTTTGAGGAGGCTCCTCCTCCTCCTACAAGATTTGCACATCCGGTCGCTCCTCTGTCGTCTCAAGCTGTGGAGTTCACAACTGCTTTCCATGAATACTTCAGATCAACTGCCCAGGAAGATCCAGCAAAAGTGCTGAACTTTCGGGAGGACTGTGCTTATTTTTCGGCCCCTGCTGATGCTGCTTATCCTTCAGCTCCTCCCATTATTATTGAAGTAGAGGGGCCTTCTCCCTTTATAGATAGAGTTCATTGGGAACCTGCTCCTAGTGGGTTTTGAGAACCCCACCTACCAACCTTCTCATGCGAAGAAGATCCATTCTCCCACCTTCAAGCCTTTGAGTCAGCCATTGCGTTATGAGCGGTTTCAGATGGCATAAGGTGCAAGCTTCTTGTCTTGACCTTTGACGGTCAAGCTAGATAATGGTTCTATAAGTTGTCACCTCAATCAATTACTTGCTTTATGGATCTTCGAAGAGAACTTCTCTTAAGGTGTGCCACCTTGAGGAAGAGGAAGAGAGGCCCAGCAGCTCTTATTCAGATCAAGCAAAGGGATAATGAAACTTTTGCTCACTTCGTTGACAAATTCCAAAATGAAATACTTGAAATTGTAGATGTTAATCAAGACTTGTATAAAATTGCCTTAATACATGGGTTATTGGTGTTGGATCGGTAGGCGCCCTTAGAGGGGGTGAATAAGGGTTTTAAAAACTTATATTTTGGAATACATGAAATAATAAGAGAACAAGAATAGTGATTTTGAATAAAGATCTAAATTGTTTTATAATGAAGGAGAGGATAGTAAACAATTTAGAGAAATGAAGATCAAATCAATTTTATTACACAAAGATAGACATAATTATTATTATTAAAATTGATTACAAAATTAGATTTCAATGACGCTAGAAATCAAAGCGAAATATGAAAGACTCTTTTTATTTTCTATACCGACTCGTATCCCAACAAACCGGTTGGCTTTATCCGATCCTTCCCCAGATACAACCTCAAGCCTCTCTAACCAATCCTTCCCCGGATATGGCCTCGTGCACCCCCTAGACCTACACCTGATACCTAGTCGCCAACACGAGGCGAATTTCTGCCCTAAGTCCTACCCAGACCTAGTCGCCAACACGAGGCGAATTTACTACACGATTTAAAAGAGATGGATAAATGAAATAACAACAATATAAAAACTCCCTATATGGATCTCTTGGAGAAGTGGACGAAGGCCCGCAGAGTATGATCGTAGTCAATGTGGTCTTTCATCACGATGATGACGCGTGTTGAAATCTTCTCCACGGATCTCCTTAAGCCTTTATGGATTTGTGGGAGTATCTCTCTGAACCTTCCTCTCTATATTGTGGCACAAAGCTCTGAAATTTTGGATCTCAAGAGGATGAAGAAGATGGATCCTAGGGGTCCTTTTTATAGCCTTGGAGCTAGCGTCGGCGCTATCGCTACCGCCGGCGCTATCCCAGATAAGGCAATATTGTCCGCGTGAGAATCCTTCATTTTAAGCAAGCCAGCCGCCTTCCTCTTGTGCTTTGCGCTACCGCCGGCGCTAGTAGATACCGCCTGCACTAGCTGCTACTGCCTGCGTTAGCTGCTATCGCCAGGCGCTAGCACCTTCCATAACTGTTTCCGAAATTTTCTCAAATCAGCGCTAGCACAAGCGCTGGTGCTAGCAGGCATGTTGGAATTTTGGCTTCAAATTTTGGCGCAATATTCTTATGTTATCCTTGAGTCATGTGGACTTATTTTCCTGCACACTTAAACACACAAGTTCAAATACACATAGGATTTGTTATTCTCAAACCTAGGAGATGCGGAAGACCATGTTCCAACAAACTCCCCCTTTTGATAATAACAAATCCATTAATGATAAATCAGAGCATTAATATATAAGCATGTTGAAACTTACTTGTGTGTGTGTGTGTGAGAGTGATGACTTAGGATAATTATCGATTTTAGCATTTAGAATTGCTCCCCCTAAATACATGCTCCCCCTAAGTGAATGCTCCCCTAATATGTAAGCTATCATCTTAATTAATCATGTTTATTTTGATAGCGGATTATATTTATCATGTTAGTTCTCCCACTTTTGTTATTAGCAAAAGTGGGTAAGGAAGCAAAACACAAAATTTTTTGATAATAAGATAAAGGCATGATCGAGCTTTTAGAGAGACGGAAATGATAAGGAGTTTTAGAATAATTTTTATAGAGATAGATCAGAGTTTTTTGCTTAAAGATGAACAATATAACATTTGCCAAGTAATCAATATTATCATGTTAGTTTTCCCCTTTCTATAAGAGTTTTAAGCATAAAAAGGTGATTTCCAAGTAACTGATGAGTCCTGATCATATACACATTTATGGACTCATCCGGGCCATTATTCAGTAAATTCACCGCACTTTAGCCTTATTATAGTCTATATTTGATAACCCATGCTAGGTGCACATTTAGGCCCACTTTGGTGTGTTTTCGTGTGTATTATCTTTAGTAGTATTCATATGTTGTTAAGTGCCACTTTCAGTGGCTAGATCTGTGTTTGTGCTGGAATTGGAGGCGTGCAAGTGTTTCCGGTGCAATTCTGCACAGGAACACTGCGCACGATCACTTGTTCTAGTGCGCACGACCACCGGTCGTGCGCCACTAATCGTGCGCACTTAACCCTTTTTCATGAGTTCTGTCTGGTGCAGTGCACACGACCATCGACTCCAGTGCGCACGACCATCGGTCGTGCGCCACTGCTCGTGCGCATTGACCATTAAATTTCTGAGTTCTGTTTGTTGTAGTGCGCACGACCATCAACTCCAGTGCGCACGACCACCGGTCGTGCGCCACTGGTCGTGCGAACATTGTATTTTATAATTTCGTCTCTTGCAGGTTCTGTCCAGGCAGTGCGCACGATCGCAGAATTCCAGTGCGCACGACCACTGGTCGTGCGCCAATGATCGTGCGCAGTATTCAATCCAGCGCCTATTTAAACGCCTGTTGCGATTTTAGGGCGGATCGATCATTCCGGGAGCGAGGTTCCTGTTCCGTACGCCGTCGACTACCGCCCTGGAACGCCCCTACTTCATCTTCCACGCAAGGGGAAGCCTCCTCCATCCATTCCAAGCCTTCCTCCATCGTCTGTGAGTGTTCTCCATCGTCCGCAAGCCTCCAAGCAACCATTTTCGCTCTCCGCCCGGTGAGAAGAAGAAGAGACCTTGAGTCGAAGACGACGGAGCACGTAGGGAGATTGTGGCAGCTCTCTACGCCGGAAGCATTGTCCGTCCGAGTCCGGAGGTAGCCCGACAACCTACCATTCCGGCCGTGAACGGCCGCTAATCTTCACCGCCGGTTATTTCTTTCTTCTTTCCCTTCATTGCACTCTTTGAACCATGTACTAGATGAATATTGTGATATTTACTTTGATGAAAATGAATATTTCTTTGTTTTTCTCCATGGTTTGCTCATGATTCATTCCGTTCTCACTCACTCACTCGCACACGCACGCAAGGTGTTTGCTCCGTGTTAGCAAGAGCTAACGACGGTTGTGAAGAGGTGTTTGCGACCCTCACCCTTTCGCACTTGAGTTCACTTCATCCGCCTCACGAAGCACGACATCGCAGCCGTTGCATCCACCTCACTTTGCGAAGCGGTGTTCTCGACCCGCATCTCTGTTGTTGTTGTTAAAATTTGGAAAACCAACCAAAAACCCCTCTTTGTGTTTGTGAAACGCTTGTGTAACAATAATCACTGCGCGATTCGTTCACCCATCCTGCATTCCTCAAGAGACCGACATCCGGGGAATTTATTCTCCACAATTATTACTTGACAGCGACCGGTGCACTTGCCGACGTGCATCAAGTTTTTGGCGCCGTTGCCGGGGAATGCAGACGTGTATCGTCTTGTGTAGTGATTTTCGTTATACGAGCTGTTGTCTTTGAACTTCCTTGTTTTCTTCTGTTTCTGACAGTGTATGCAGAGACAGACCGCCGGTGAACTCGCACCTTTTGACCCAGAAATCGAACGGACTGCTCGCGCGCGAAGGCGCGCTGCAGCCGTACAAGCGGCCATGGGTGATCAAGTAAACCCGAACGATGATGATGCGAGAGTGCCCAACGAGGGGCAACATCTGCCTGGCGACGAGCAGGAGGCGGCGAGGCCTCGACCCCGCACGATGAGAGACTACACCACCCACCCCCACTGCTGGGAGTGTGTACCCGGGGTTTGGGCCCAACATCATGAATAATCAGTTTGAGATCAAGCCAGCGATCTTAAACATTATCCGCAACAATGCTCAGTTTTCAGGGCTGGCTAGCGAAGACCCGCATCTGCATCTGGCAGAATTTTCTGATATCTGCGGAACCTTCCGCTATGCTGGGATTGCTGATGACACAGTCAAGCTGAGACTGTTCCCCTTCTCTCTCCGGGACAAGGCAAAAGTGTGGCTTCACTCCATTCCGCCCGGGACTGCTGCCACTTGGGATGCCCTTGCATCCAAGTTCCTCGCTAAATTCCATCCTGTGGACAAGATCGTGAGCTTGCGGCGGGAGATCGCCACATTTCGTCAACTGGACCAAGAGACCCTTGCTGAAGCATGGGAGCGCCTTAACGAGCTCCTTCGCCGTTGTCCTGGCCATGAGCTCCAGCCATGGAATGTGGTCGAGTTATTCTACTTTGCAATCGAGCCCCACTACAGGGCAATGATCGATGCCGCAGCGGGTGGTACCCTGATGAACCACACTCCGGACGAAGCCCTTCGGATTTTGCGTGACACTGCCTCCCACAGTACGTTCTGGACTGCAGGGAGAAATGCCCCGAGAAGCGGCCGAGGTCTTTTCATGGTCGACTCACTCCCCACTCCATCTGCGCCTGCTGCTATCATTACTTGTGAAGGATGTGGAGGCGGAGGCCATCATGCTTATGAATGTTCGGGGAACCACATGGCACTGCAAGATGTTATTGCACTGCAAGATGTTGCGAAGTTACAGCTGGAGATGAACACGGAGGAAAGGAAATCGCTGATTCTCGCTAATGGCACGATTATCCAATCTGAGGGGGAAGTAAAGAATGTGGAGGTAACGGTTGAGGGGACAACTGTAGTAGCTGATTTTCAGGTTCTAGGCCCGCAAGAAAACCAGTCCATTCCTATCTTGGGGGTGCCGTTCTTGAAAGAGAGCGGTGCTACCCTTGATTTTGCTACGGGGTGCATTTCCCTAACCAATGTGGTGCAGCAACCTACTTGCCCTGAAGCCACAACTGAAATATTCACTCCGCCCCCTCTCGTTATTTCTGATGAATTTCTAAGCGGTGCAGGAAAGATACATGTTCAAGAAACAGGTGAAGGAGGAATGGAAGAGTTCCAATCGGATGAGGAAGAAGAGGTCGACTTCCGGAAAGAGTTCGACTCCGAGATGGAGGAAGACGACAGTTCGGGAAACGTTGACTTGAATATAGTTAGGGATGATATTTATTTATCTCCGTGTGATGAATCATGTAATAAACTATGTAAGCGCTCCATCTCGTGGGCCGATCCGGTAGTCACCACGATGCCGGAAGTGACGCCACCTGATTCTAAGGCAGAAAAATCTGAGAACTCTCAGCGGTGGCAGTCTCCAACTGTCACCAAACTTAAAAAGGAAAAACTTCTGCGTGACGCTCGTGCTGCTGCTCTCCGTGGCAAGGTGGCGGAGGTTAGGGCAGCATTGGGTAATACCAGTGCTGGCCCTAAAGCCTTCACCTCCCGCCTACGTGCTACGGGAGAAGCGCACCATAAGAGCACTTTTAGTTGATGTGTGTTTTATTTGCTGTGATGAACAATTTTTGAGTATTTCTTTTTAATTCCTGCACTCTTTATAAACACTGTTAATACAGGTATTTGGTCCAGCTTAAGGACGTTAAATGAAAGCGCTACTGGGAGACAACCCAGATTTCCGTTTTCGTATTTCTTTTTTTGTAGTTCAGCTTTTGTATTTGCTTTTGTTGCCTTGAGTTGAGTTTGTGCTTGCAGGTTTCGTGTTCGATGGCGGATGTTGCGGACTATTCTTGATCGTAAACGCCAATCGTCTGGTATGCTCATTTCTGAGCATTGGGTAACACTTCCTCCCCTCTTTCAGCTTCAAATTTCTAGATATCGTGTTTAGCTTAAGTCTGGGGGAGCGGTTGTTATTATCCACTGTGCACGAGCTGCATTGCATACTAGAAGGTTGCTTTTTATTTTTCATTATCATTATCATTGTTGCATTCCTTACACACCACTTCACCCACTTGAGTGCGTGCTTGTCTTTTTGTGTTGTTCCGTTTAAATTAGTTTGGTTGGAATGTGAAATAGTTTGTTAACATAGGAATTATTATTTGGAGCGCGATGTCGACTTATGTAGTGTACTAGTCACGTCGCATGTTATGGTAGAATTTGAGTAGAACTAGATTTTCTTTATGCATCTAATTTATATTGAGTATTTCTGCGTAAATTTAGATTTAGTATACTCAAATGGTGAATTTGTATGAAATTGACGATAACCCGGTATTGTGTGTGTACGATTGCTAGTCGTGTGTTGCTCGAGTCGGGAGGAAGGTTTATCTTTCTCGTGGGCTAAGAACTTGCCCCAAGCGACTCTCGAAGCATGGGTGAGAGCTACTCGTTGAGTCAAACATGATGTAGGCCACCCTTTGGCTAGTTTGAGCTTTGTTATGCCATGTCCATTTCATTCACCTTTGCAAGCCCATGTTGTGCCTACCATTCCTATTTTCAGCTCCTCTTCATCCACCAAAGCCTGGAGCCTATCCTACTCCCGCAACCAAAACGTTTTTAACTGCGCTCATAATTCTAAACTTGTGTGGAGTGTGGAATCGTTGTGTTATGATGGGAAAATAATGTCCATCCGCTGATTTTGAACCAACCGGGGGTTACACAAAAGAAGTGAAATATGTAAAAGAAAAAAAAAAGAGTATTTAAAAAAAAAAAGTCCTCCCGAGCTAAAAACAGAAAATTTGTTGGTGTTTGTGAAGTAGGCCGTGCACACACCTGGTTTTCATGATAAGTCTGGGGGTGTGTCACACGAGCGTAGTTTGTGGTTTTGTGGGGTGCAGCGTTCCGATAGCTCACTTGGGTTGCGCAGCCATCGTGTTTAACTTTGAATATCATACCGTAACCTAAGCCTCGTTTTAATCCTATAAGTCCTACTGATTTGATTTGCGAGTTTGCTAGCGCTGTGGAGAGAGTGTGACCGGGCGAGCGTATGGTTCACGACGTTGATGGATTTCAGCGGAGTTATTCCTAAGCCCCGATCTTTTGCAACACCCGCCTCAGTGTCTCGTCGCTTTCATACCGGGCATGATCGCCAAATTCGTCATAATTCACCAACTGAGTATAACTAAATCTTTAATTACGCTTTAATACTTACGTAAATTAGTTAGCATAGTTAGAATCTTCTTCTACTAGAATTTCTACTCGCATGCGTACGTTACTTCGCACTGTACTCCCTTGTGTAATTCTCTATGTTAGCTATCGTTTTCACATTCCACCGGATTCGTTTGCTCGGGACGCGCAAACAGTTAAGTCTGGGGGTGTGATGAGTCCTGATCATATACACATTTATGGACTCATCCGGGCCATTATTCAGTAAATTCACCGCACTTTAGCCTTATTATAGTCTATATTTGATAACCCATGCTAGGTGCACATTTAGGCCCACTTTGGTGTGTTTTCATGTGTATTATCTTTAGTAGTATTCATATGTTGTTAAGTGCCACTTTCAGTGGCTAGATCTGTGTTTGTGCTGGAATTGGAGGCGTGCAAGTGTTTCCGGTGCAATTCTGCACAGGAACACTGCGCACGATCACTTGTTCTAGTGCGCACGACCATCGGTCGTGCGCCACTAATCGTGCGCACTTAACCCTTTTTCACGAGTTCTGTCTGGTGCAGTGCGCACGACCATCGACTTCAGTGTGCACGACCATCGGTCGTGCGCCACTGCTCGTGCGCATTGACCATTAAATTTTTGAGTTCTGTTTGCTGTAGTGCGCACGACCATCAACTCCAGTGCGCACGACCACCGGTCGTGCGCCACTGGTCGTGCGAACATTGTATTTTATAATTTCGTCTCTTGCAGGTTCTGTCCAGGCAGTGCGCACGATCGCAGAATTCCAGTGCGCACGACCACTGGTCGTGCGCCAATGATCGTGCGCAGTATTCAATCCAGCGCCTATTTAAACGCCTGTTGCGATTTTAGGGCGGATCGATCATTCCGGGAGCGAGGTTCCTGTTCCGTACGCCGCCGACTACCGCCCTGGAACGCCCCTACTTCATCTTCCACGCAAGGGGAAGCCTCCTCCATCCATTCCAAGCCTTCCTCCATCTTCCGTGAGTGTTCTCCATCGTCCGCAAGCCTCCAAGCAACCATTTTTGCTCTCCGCCCGGTGAGAAGAAGAAGAGACCTTGAGTCGAAGACGACGGAGCACGTAGGGAGATTGTGACAGCTCTCTACGCCGGAAGCATTGTCCGTCCGAGTCCGGAGGTAGCCCGACAACCTACCATTCCGGCCGTGAACGGCCGCTAATCTTCACCGCCGGTTATTTCTTTCTTCTTTCCCTTCATTGCACTCTTTGAACCATGTACTAGATGAATATTGTGATATTTACTTTGATGAAAATGAATATTTCTTTATTTTTCTCCATGGTTTGCTCATGATTCATTCCGTTCTCACTCACTCACTCGCACACGCACGCAAGGTGTTTGCTCCGTGTTAGCAAGAGCTAACGACGGTTGTGAAGAGGTGTTTGCGACCCTCACCCTTTCGCACTTGAGTTCACTTCATCCGCCTCACGAAGCACGGCATCGCAGCCGTTGCATCCACCTCACTTTGCGAAGCGGTGTTCTCGACCCGCATCTCTGTTGTTGTTGTTAAAATTAGGAAAACCAACCAAAAACCCCTCTTTGTGTTTGTGAAACGCTTGTGTAACAATAATCACTGCGCGATTCGTTCACCCATCCTGCATTCCTCAAGAGACCGACATCCGGGGAATTTATTCTCCACAATTATTACTTGACAGCGACCGGTGCACTTGCCGACGCGCATCAGTAACCAATCTACCCAGATAATATGTCTACACCCTAGCCCCGTACTAAGTGACGGATGGTCATGAGGAGATGCATACATGCCATAGGTTGGGGTGTTAGTCCCATATGCAAACACTGGTCAAAACTCAACCTAGCACTCTTTCCCCTTAGTGCCTCGCAAGCCCCCACTGGAAACCTCCCTGGTTAAGGACAAGACATGACATAGAGGTTAGGTTATCAAATGTCTATAACCCTACGTCCCCGCTATGGTGAGATATGTAATCATGAATAATTGTTATTAGAAACATTAATCATTTAATTCTAATGATACGTTCATAGCCTATGGGTTTATATTTTTATTTGAAGTTTTTAAAGAAAAAGGTCGCAGAGCTAATTTGAAATCCATTAATAAATCAGAGTTTTAGTATTACAATATTTTCATAGAAATAAATCAGAGTTTTTAGCATAAAAAATATTTAAAGCAACCAATATAAAGTTTACCAAGCAAGTCTACCACTTGTTGATAGAAAGGAATGTTAAGATTCAAGTGAAGATGCACACAAAATAAAAGACTTTAAATAAGCATGAAAGTGAAAGGTAAGATAATTATATGGTTATGATGCGGAAGACTTATCGAAATACAAGAAACATCTTATTGTAATCAATGATGATCCATAAAAAGATATATGAGTTAAATTTCATAAAAAAGATGTTTTTGTAAATCATTGTTCAATTAAAATCTTTAAGTTTAACAATAAAGTAACCAAGCATGAAATAATGTTATCAAAAAGAGATTACTACAATGTTATTTTAATTCACAATTTCAAAACATACCAAACATTGTAGAAAGCATGCTAGGTTATCTAGTGCATTTATATAGAAAGAGTATTATAGAATTTTAGCATTAGGATCCAATACTCATGAGAAGAAGTGTTATGGAAGATAATGATGTGCACAAAAGTGTACTTTGAAGAGAGTAAACAAATGATTTAATCAATAATACAAAACATGTGTAAAGTAAAGTGCACAATAAAACACAAATAATTTTACTTCCACACACTTTTAAGCACAAAGAAAAATATACAACTACCAAGGTGCTTTGCGCACACAATGCTCATTAAGACTTATCAGGGTGCAAAGTAGTGCTTGGGGGATCACATATTTTATTTTATTTTAATGTTGAGACTAGTGATCCGGTGTACTTAAGAGTAAGTGGTTTTTATTTTGAAAGAAAGATATGGTATGCACAAGATACTTTACTATTCTTTCCAAGGTGCTCAACCTCACAACGCTTATTAAGACTTATCAGGAGGTTCAAGTAGTGCTTGGTGGAGTTATCTTTGTCACTTTATTTTATGATTTTTGTTTTGTACAAAGTTCTCCGAATACACTTGTTTTGCAAACCAATATAATTTATGAAAACATAACCACTTTTCTTAACTTTTAAAAGTGCAAACAAAGGTTGTGTAGGTAAGATACTTGTGCAATTTTAATTCATTGTACTATTACAAAACATACACAAGCATTCTTAGATTAAATACATATGTAGACAATGCCAAAATAAGTGAGTGAATAAATACCATTATCAAACATAAAATATTTACTCATACTTAGAGGTATGCTAAGCTTGGTTCTACACAACTTTTACAATATAATTTATGCACATGAGTTTAGAAGTACCAAGGCATGATAGAGACAATGTTCAAAGTAGTTTGAAAATATGAATCACAACATTGTAGAAAGTCTTAAATGATAGAAGAAATCATGCTTGAATTTCACAATAAAGTCCATACAGTATTTTTGATATTTTTGAGAAATAATTTTAATTTAAAGTTTGAACTCTTATAATTTGATCTTGGACTTCCCGAGGTCTACCCTGTGAGAGGTTCGCCCGGTACTAGGTGATGTGATGGGATGATAGCTCAAATCCCGCTTTTGCAAGATACATGTAAATAGAAGAGTTAAGTTCAAAATAATAATTTTTGATACTTGTTTTTGTTTTATATTTTTGTATTTGATTTTTTCATATAGAAATGGAAATCAAACAAATAACCAAAGAATGGAAGTAAGAAAAAATATTTTTTGTAATTTGGCTTTTGAAATTTTGTATTTTTATTTTTCAAAAATCATTTATAGGCAGAAATGCAAAAATGCATAGTACATATAAGATAATATATTTTTAGTGATTTTTCAGAATTTTAAAATTACAGAAAATCAGAAACTTGAGCTAGCGCCGGCGTTAGGTCCTAGCGCCTGCGTTAGCTCACAGAGAGTGCTTATTTTAATCATATAGCCTAGATTTTCTTCGATTTTGCTTCTGATTTTGCTTAATTATGTTTGTGCAATGTAAGGCATGTCTAATGAAGTGATGAGATGAGAAGAAATCGCAAAAAGTTGCGGAAGTTAAAATTTTAGTACATGGGTTTCATATTCATTAAAGCTTCATATTCATTATACCTTAATTCTTGAGTTTTGCACAACATATGCATGAGTAAAATGATCATAAATAAGTGAAATAATATTCATGCAATTTTTCAATTCCGATTTAACATGATTATGATTAAACATACTAGGGGTAATCAAAAATGACGCAAATATATTAAATACCTTGTGCATTTTATAAATTTAGTCTAATACCCCTAAAATACCTTTTGACTCCATTTTGTCACTTATTTCATTTAGTCTTAATAATATCATATGACAAATTTAGTTTTTCAAATTTTATAAGACTTTTAGGAAATGGATTTAGAAGGATAAAAATAAAAAAAGGATAAGTAGATCACTTGAAAAATGACACGACTTTTTATTCAACTTTATTCAATTTGATTTATTTATGAATTTTGGTTTAATATGTGAAAGTCATATCACAAGTTATATAAAGTGATCATATCATGATGGTTCAACAAAAAGGAAAATAAACAAATAATATGTTATGCATATCATGAAGTAGATTGAGGATATTTCTTTTTTAGTTGATTTCTACTTCATGCAAATGATTGGATACTAATGAATGAGAGATTTAGGTATCCAAAGGGGACCAAGTGTGGTGGTTCCTTTGGGTACCCAAATATAACGTGTAGGTTTGTGGGTAGATATTTATGAATGGGTCCATTCATGTGAAGTTAATGTTTCAGTTTTAATTTTGGGCCTCCATTCAAATCTCGGTTTATTGTTATTCTTATGCATCAAATTTCAATTGTGATTATCTTTATTTTGAAAATTATAATTGGAAGTGTCGTTCATAGGAATTTTGTGTAGTTTTATTTTTAAGTTGGGAGAAACATGATTTTGTAAATAATGATGATTTTGATTTTGATTTACAAATCCTTTGTGTTCCTTACTCCCATTATTAAACTTAGTTAAGATGTTCATATTCATATTCAACTTGTTTTTAGATATAGTTTGATATTGTGAATTTGTATTTATAATTTTCATAAGCAAGTTGATTTTTTATTTTAATTCATCATTCTTGATCTTTAGATTATGCCTAGCTTTATTATAAGCTATTATGCTATTTTTAAGAGTAGAAACAATAGAGTCAATATGATTTTGATAGTCATTTCTAAATTCCTCAAATGTTTCGTCCATTTCTTTGATTTCAATTTTATAACTTTTGCATGTAGCACAATCACTTTTTAAAGATGAATTTTCTAAAGGTAATTTTTCAAATTGTTCTTTTATAATTAATAGTTCTTTTTCAAAATTCTTGAATTTTTCTTTAATATTATTCTAAGTTAATTTCCATGATCTCCTTGGCTTTGCTACGAGAGTGATCTTCTTGAATAATGGTGGATGCTTGTATGTCCTTCTCCTCCTGTATTTGCTCCATACCTGCGAGAGGAAGATCATACATTTCTTCAAGAAATTTCCATACTTTGTATGCACTAGAAAAATAATATATTAATTTGAAAACTTCATTTGATAGACCACAAAATAAATAGTGTTTGGCTTTTTCATTTAGATGACGTTCCTTTTTATTTGATTCATCCGCTGGTCTTACTATTACTAGATTCCATGCTTCGATATCTAAAGTTTTAATAAACCTTTCCATTAAAATTTTCCACCCTTTATAATTTGTCCCTTTAAATAAAGGTGGTGCTAGTGATTTTTCTTCTTCATAAAAAGTTGCCCCACTAAGAGAAGCGAGATCATGAGACGCCATTATTCCCGATTGTTAAGCCGATTGGAATAAAACCGCTCTGATACCACTTGTTGGATCGGTAGGTGCCCTTAGAGGGGGAGTGAATAAGGGTTTTAAAAACTTATATTTTGGAATACATGAAATAATAAGAGAACAAGAATAGTGATTTTGAATAAAGATCTAAATTGTTTTATAATGAAGGAGAGGATAGTAAACAATTTAGAGAAATGAAGATCAAATCAATTTTATTACATAAAGATAGACATGATTATTATTAATAAAATTGATTACAAAATTAGATTTCAATGACGCTAGAAATCAAAGCAAAATATGAAAGACTCTTTTTGTTTTCTATACCGACTCGTATCCCCACGAACCGGTTGGCTTTAGCCGATCCTTCCCCGGATACGACCTCAAGCCGCTCTAGCCAATCCTTCCTCGGATATGGCCTCGAGCACCCCCTAGACCTACACCCAAGACCTAGTCGCCAACACGAGGCGAATTTCTGCCCTAAGTTCTACCCAGACCTAGTCGCCAACACGAGGCGAATTTACTACACAATTTAAAAGAGATGGATAAATGAAATAACAACAATATAAAAACTCCCTATATGGATCTCTTGGAGAAGTGGACTAAGGCCAGCAGAGTATGATCGTAGTCGATGCGGACTTTCGTCACGATGATGACGCGTGTTGAAATCTTCTCCACGGATCTCCTTAAGCCTTTATGGATTTGTGGGAGTATCTATCTGAACCTTCCTCTCTATATTGTGGCACGAAGCTCTGGAATTTTGGATCTCAAGAGGATGAAGAAGATGAATCCAAGGGGTCCTTTTTATAGCCTTGGAGCTATCGCTTGTGCTATCGCTACCGCCGGCGCTATCCCAGATTAGGCAATATTCTCCGCGTGAGAATCCTTCATTTTAAGCTAGCCAGCCGCCTTCCTCTTGTGCTTTGCGCTACCGCCGGCGCTAGTAGATATTGCCCGCGCTAGCTGCTACCGCCTGCGTTAGCTGCTATCTCCAGGCACTAGCACCTTCCATAACTGTTTCCAAAATTTTCTCAAATCAGCGCTAGCGCTGGTGCTAGCGGGCATGTTGGAATTTTGGCTTCAAATTTTGGCGCAACATTCTTATGTTATCCTTGAGTCATGTGGACTTGTTTTCCTTCACACTTAAACACACAAGATCAAATACACATAGGATTTGTTATTCTCAAACCTAGGAGATGTGGAAGACCATGTTCCAACAATAGGAAGGTCTTTTCAAATTTGAAGTCAACTGAAATGAACCCAAGATTTATGAACATCCTATCAGCATAGCAAATCAGTTTATTGAAGCGGAGGCAGTAAATCCTCATTTTGTTTCTTCTCTAAGTTGGATAACCCAAAAACGACAAGGGAATTCTTATCACCAGCATTCGTCTTCATCACAAAATATTCCGCAACATAAAGACTTCAGATCTTATTCCTTTCCCCAGAATGTATCTAATCAACTCCCGCAACATGATGCATTGCTCGAATTTCTAGAAGCTTGTTCTATTCAGTCTTACAATCCAAGAACACTTAAATTCAAAAATTATCAAGAAGATCATTCTCAACCTAATATTTCCATGGAAGAAGTTCTTCAGATTATCCAAGATATGCCACAATTAAAAATTCCTCGCCCTATGAGATCATATGCTAAGAACCGTCGTAGAAAACTCTTCTGTAAATATCACTTAGACATTGGTCATGATACAAAATATTGTCAAGCTCTTCGAAAGATGGTAGATGAACTATGGAAAGCGGGAAAATTACAGGATTATCTAGCTCAATAATCTGATGATCTTTCCTCTAGAAGAAACAAAGTCACAAGCAAAGAGTTTCTTACTCAGTAAAAGAAGTTCATAGAGTAGAGATGACATAGAATGTCATTTTGTTTCTTGTTTCATATAACTCCCATTTGTTTGGAGTTTACTGCATCTCTTCTTTTCTAGATTTACTTGTAATAAGTATAGCAGTAATTCAGGCTCTACCAGTAGCTATCATCGCGAATACTTTCTCAGCAGTCAGATATATCAGACCTTATATCCATATCCACCGCCATATCCTCCATTGCATACATTTATCCAATTATGTCTTAAGCTTTTTTCATTATTCTACTTTTTACTTTATGCAAAAATACTTCTAGAACTGCGTGGATGTGAAGGGTGGAATTACACCTTTGTTGTTTAATGCAATGGGTGGATATACCAGCTCTGGTTATTCTTTTGGGCTGTAAAACCCACCAAGATCACATCTCGCTAGAATTATTTGCAGATGTGCAGTGGTAGCCCAATCTGTTGCTCTGTGATGATTGTCATCAATTGCCATGACATTTTGTCGAGTTAATCGACTTGCTTTGCTTGAATATAGATGATTCCATATTATAATGGAATGGTCGTGATGGATTACTAACAACTGATGTTAGGTTGTTGTGATATTACTTGCAAGAGAAATAGACTAGCTTTAGTATGTATCCAAATATATTGCCAAATAGCTAGACAATTATTTGTTGATTACTAATATTTCAGGTACCATAAAATCCCATATGCATCATGTTGGGATTTGTGGATTTCTAGATTTCATGGTTAATCTATTTATGACTTCAGATTTCTCAAATCATAATACTGAGTTGGGCATCACCTGACATATATAATATCATTAGCAACATTATTATCATCAAGTCAAAAATTATCTAGCCATATTGACTTCACACTCATTGTTCTGGAGTATGTGAATATGAGGTTATCAGAATATTATCTTCTCTTTCTACAAACATGAGTATTGCCTTATCTCTTCATATAGAAATATTATTTCATCAACACCAAAGCAAATGATTGTGAATAAGCGTTCATATTCCCCTCTGTAAATGAGATGTTATTTCTTATACACTTCAAATGTAAATAAAAATAAGTATCAACAACTTGTCTCAGGTACCTGACATGTTCTCATTATACTTCATATACCTGTTCTTCATCTCCTTTGCAGATAGAAACTTGTGTTTGCGAGTTCTCTGTAGGTACTCGCATAATATGTTTCTTTTATACCTGCTTTGACTTTTCTTTTGCAGAGATAAGCAGGTGCTTGCGAGATTCCTTTAGGGCCCCACGTATTATATTTCATATAAGTATTCTTCATCTCTTTTGTGGATAGAAATAGGTGTTTGCAAGTTCTCTTCAGGTACTCGCATAATATGTTTCTTGTATACCTACTTTGACTACTCTTTTGTAAAGATAAGCAGGTGCTCGCGAGTTTCCTTCAGGTACCCGCGTATTATATTTCATATACCTGTTCTTCATCTCTTTTGCAGATAAAAATAGGTGTTCGGGAGTTCTCCTTCAGGTACTCGCGTATTATAATTTAATATACTTGTTCTTCACATCTTTTGCAGATAGAAACATGTGTTCACGTACTTTCCTTCAGGTACTTGCGTATTATATTTCATATACATGTTCTTCATCTCTTTTGCGGATAGAAACAGGTGTTCACGAGTTTTCGTTCAGGTACTCGCGTATTACATACCCGTTTTTCATGTCTTTTCACAAAGAAAAGCAGGTGCTCGTGAGTTTCCTCTAGGTACTCGCATAATATTTTTCTTTTATACCTGCTTTGACTAATCTTTAACAGCGATAGGCAGATGTTATTGAGTTCTCTTAAGGTACTCACACTCTTTTTACACATTTTCTGTCATGATAGAGAAGGCGGATCTCGATTCTCGTGGGTATATTCTATTTTTTCAAAACTTGAAAAATATGGGGATCATGTTTACCCAAAAACCGGTGATCCATCCAAGACAACCAAAGCAACCTAGGGGTCTCAGCGTCCCGGGCGGTCTTAGCATCCCGGGAGATCTCAGCATCCCGGGTGGCCTCAGCGTCTCGGGCAACCACAGTGTCCCACGAGGCTTCAACGTCCCGGGCGGCCTCAGTTTCCTGGGAAGCCTCAGCGTCCCAGGCGGCCTCAACATCCCGGGCGATAACAGATTGCCCGATGTTCTCAGCCTACCCGGTGATCTCAGCCCGCGCGCCGATCTCAGCCTGTGCACCGATCTCAGCTTTCCCGACGTTCTCAGCCTGCCCAAGGATCTCAGCCTGCACGACAATCTTAGCTTGCCCGGTGGTCTCAGCCTGCCCAGCGATCTCAGCTTACCTGGTGATCTTAGCCTACCTGGCGGTCTCAGCGTGCGTGGCGGCCTCAGCATGCCTTGCGGTCCAAGTATGTCTTAGGTAGTATCAATATGTCCATGATGATCTCAGTGGTCTCGGTGATCCCAACAAGCGATCTCAGCATGTCTGGACAGCCCGTTATTCATAAACCTGCCCAATTGAGCAGGCACTCGCGTCTATAAATAGAGGATAGGGGATACTCAGAAAGGGACTTCGGGGAGTTTCTACCACCTGGCTTGTGACCTGAGCGGGCTCATGTTTTCAGACCACAATGACCAGGCGGTCTCACTTCTGCCAAGCTGTCTCGCCCCTTCCAGGAAGTCTCCTTCATCTCCTATCGATCCCAACGACCTCCTTCTTGATCGCCAACTCTTTTCTTCATTCCTTGTACTAATTTTCTTTGCATTTTAATGTAATATCAGTTGTAATACAGACTTTATATCAATAACATTGCCCGTCGCAAGAGAAGCATTCGTCGCGGCGGGTAGATTTGGTCTCGCCGCTTGCTCGTGGTCATCTCTTTTCTCACTCTCTCAATCCTTCACTTATTGCTCAAAGTAACTGACTACTCAACAGTTACCCCCCTTACATTGACATAAGCAAGTGTGGACTTGGTATATTTTTGGTGCCAACAATAGGTGTTCACAACCTACAACAACACCCTATGTCGACATAGTTTGACCCTTTCTATTCTAGCGTAGTAGCTAACTTTACGGGCCTCACCCATATGGCAATCGGTGACAGTGGCCGTCCATACCACTTCTGGGTTTGGTCGTACCACACTACCTAGGCCCCAATGTACAACAAGGTATACTCCTGGATGTGAGTGACATCTGGTGATAACGAAATTCGGCTAACCAGCGGAGGGACCCGACGGGGAAATAAACAATGCCAGGCTCCTAGGGTACACTTCTCTCTAGTGCTTAAAGTCATCAACCTTCCCGTACCGGTACGAATGGTCTACGGGCATGACAGACCCGCCACATTTTACCGCAAGCAAATTTACAACCATTTCAATTAAGTAAAAGCTGACACCTTCCGGGTCTGCGGTGACTTGCCCTACTTGCCTTAAAATAATTCGGGAAGGCGACCGTCTTACGTGTGGATTGATCATACCACTCAACTTTAAACAAGGAGCATGGCGATCGAGCGGGCCCATTATTTAGTGTTAAACTTGGAGGAATACCTCGTCTCCAAGTTAACCCTAGCTAATGCCCCAACAAGCTAATCTGTTATCCAAGCGGGACCTAAAATGAAGGAGCAGAAATAAAAGAGTTAGTAAATTTTAGTAAATAAAGTGCAGAAAATGAGCTATAAGTACAGTACAGAAATAAAATACAGGAATAAAGAGCAGGAATAAGTTTTAATTGAGTCTCATAATAAGGAACAGTAAAAAACTTGTAATAAGGTTTTTCTATCTGTAGTTCCATTTCCACTTAAGGAGGCATCTCCATTCCAAGGAGGCATCTCCGTTCCAAGGAGCCTTCTCCGTTCCAAGGAGTCATCTCCGTTCCAAGGAGTCATCTCCATTCCAATGAGGCTTCTCTGTTTATAAGAGGCATCTTTATTTGTAGGAGGCGGGTTTTAAAATTTCGCAGTGTATTCTTCGTATTATTACCGTATTAGGGTCCGCCATTTCAATTGAGTCTCATAATTACTTTAGTTGCACATATTAGGGTGGCTTACCGGATTCACGTCAATATATTATAATAACCCGATTAAATCAATGATACTCCAAACCTCCGCAAGGGGTTTAACATAAATATTTTAACCTCAAACACTTGCATCGGGGTGATTCATGTTCATATATTAAGATCGATGTAATTCTTCTGATTTTCAGCCTCTTTTATTTATAAACATCGAAAAGAGTCAAAAACTACGAAACTTAAAACATAGGTTGAATTTGCCCAAACTCAATCCCCATAATTTTCTCAAATCATTTTGAGCATGTCTGGACCTCCAATAAATTATTTGCCGCTAAATAACCCTTGTTTAAAATTCCAAGAATACTTTTGGTAATCCAAAAATTCCTAGATTTTATCTAGGGTTTCATATGGTCACCAAAAAGCTGTCATAATGTCTTCAGATTTTATATACCAACCAGGTGGTTTCTTTTAATTTATGATCATATGGATTGCCACTACTTAATTGCTCTAATACATATATACTTTTTGACAATTCACCAAATTTTTACTGTGGGTGTACAACAACCCCCCTTTCATCCAAAAAATTTCTCAGCTTTTTCAACTGAATTTAAAAGCCTATGATATTTTTAAAACAGTAATTTTTGCATAATTTAAATCTTTAAAAATATTAGGACTGCAAATTAAAGTCAAATAATTTTCCATGGGCTGAATCATCCTCCAACCAGCACTATATCAAAAAATTTGCAGTTTTGATAAAGCAGATTCTCCTCTGGAATTTTATAATGGAAGGACCTGATATATTTAAATCATTAAAAAATAATAGATAATTATCAAAGTTCTTCAAACAAATACAGAGGATGTATGCATGCTCTTCCTATTACTGTGAATTTTCTCTGGAATTTAAAAACATTCTAAGGTCCTCTTCAAAAACAGAGAAATTCACTTTATTTTAATTATTGCAAATATCAACTGAAGCCAGAAAAATCTTAATTTTTTACAAATATATCCCTCATTAATGTATACAACTTTTATATTCAAAGTTTTTTTATTGGAGCCCCGGATCAACCTTAGAAAAATCAACAACCCTTTGTCTAATATAAACCTTATATGCACTAATCCTAAAGACCAAGGCCCGGTTGAGATTGAGCTGGATCGCATTTCTTCCGGCCCTACAGCGGATCATGCACGGATCTGCTGTGGGGAATTTATTATTGGTTCAATTAAAATAAGAAAATCACGGCCGCCCGATTTCCTGATGGAGATCAGACGAAAAATGTACGTCCCCGTGCTGCAGAGGCTTGCGGGCCTCTATCGCTGCCGTCCTATCGTCGAACGGCCGCGCTTACACCCCCAGCTGACTTGTCGGTGGCCGGCAGAACTTCCAATGGTGGTCTAGTGGCCTGGCGCCGCCGACCGCTGCCGTCCACCGCCAGAGATGTGCTCTAACAAACCAAGCACCGTCAGAGCTCCTTTCTCCGGCGGTGCCACATCCTTAACTCTTCCGGGAGAAGGTCACCTAACCCTCTCCGGTGAGGCACTACCTGCCAATGACTCATCAGAGCACTAGGAGGCTCTCACTTTTCAGCCACAACCCAAGCTTGAATCATGGCTCAGGTGGCGACCGCGGCGCTCTAGCGGCCAGTAGCGCCATGCAGCTTGTCAGAAAGCTAGGGAGGGAGGGGAGAAGGGTGATCCAACTGTGCAGAAGGCCTCTAGGATCTCTCGGGCTGGGTTGCCATTAGAGGTGGCAGATGAAGAGGGTGGCTCAGGTGGGGTTTCTCCAGTGAGATAGGGTTTCGACATAGGGGTGGCTGGGTTCTACTTGGGCTTGGGAGAGGTGTGTGTTGCTCTGGAGGGTAGGGTCCTATTTATAGGTGAGCGAGGTCCCTCCCTCTCTCATTCTCACAGTATGGGACTTTTCCCTTGGGTTAGGGTTTGGCTCAACCTATATTAGGTTAACAAAGTGAGCTGGAAGCCAACAAGGAGGGCAAGGACTGCCACTTGTCACAAATCAAGAGGGGCATGGCTTGGGTGGGTTTGTCTTGGGGTAGAAGAGAAAAGAGGGAAGAAAGGATTCTTGGGCTTTGGGCTTGACCCTCCCATTCTCCAAGTTGCCTTGTTGGAAAAATCAGAGCCCACTTGGGCTAGTATTGGTCCCATAGTGGGCTCTTGGGTGGAGTGGCGGTAAACTCTCCACTTAAATTCAAAAGTTATATTTTTTGGAGGGTTTGACCAAAGTCAATCCTAGGTTGCCCCCCTCCATATGGGCCATGGTCAAAGTAGGTCCAAGTCGTCAAGTGATGGGCCAATGTTGGTGTGTTGGAGTAATATGGATGAATGCATGCTTTTTGGTGCACTAATAAGCTTGACGGGACCCCATTTGGTCGAATTGATCAAAAGATGTCGGAATTGAGCATAACAAATTCCTTTGCTCTCATATTGACTGTTGGAACCTTAGTTTTGATTTGAGTTAGGATCCACCTTTAATGTCTAAGTTTCTATCATAACATATCTTATAACTTAGATCAAATCTCATTAAGATAGAAGGCTGAAAAGAGATATAATTAATAGGCTAAAATAATAAGAGAAAGATAAAAATAACATAAGTTCTCTGCGTTCGACGAACGGCTATCTGCGTTCGACGAACGGCGCTCTGCGCTCGACGAATAGTATTCATTCTGCGCTCGATGAAATCCAGCTATCTCAGCGGTCGATGATGAACACCTATCTCAGCGGTCGACGATCCCGTCTCAGCGGTTCAGCGGTCGACGATCCCGTCTCAGCGGTTCAGCGGTCGACGATCCCATCTCAGCGGTTCAGCGGTCGACGATCCCGTCTCAGCGGTTCAGCGGTCGACGAACAGATTGTCTCAGCGGTCGAAGAACAGACCCCGTCTAAGCGGTCGATGAAAAGCTGCATTTGATGAACTCAAGTCTGCGTTCGACGAACAACTCATTATTCAGCGGTCGACGATCCAACCCGTCACTGCGTTCTACGAAAAGTTGCGTTCGACGATCTCCAGTCTGCGTTCGACGAATATTCAGCAGATGTTCAGAATGATGAATAAATGATCAGGTCGACGAACTTGAAGCTAAGCTCGATGAAATATCTGCAGCATTATTTTATATCATTCAGCTCGACTAAAATTATATATATACTGTCAGATTTTATAAAGCAATATTTATTATTTCTATATATATATTGCTGACTTAACAATACAGTCGTTGAAGCATTAAATGCTATAGCCGTTGCAGCAAAGCCAAATACGGCGCAAATCTAAATACGGCAATTTGTCTGCTCGAGGATCCTGGAAAAAGAAAGAGATATTATCTCCTTCCTTGTCGGGCAAGAAATCAAATCAGCCCAGGAAAGAGGACAACACCTTTACACGACAGCAGGAGACAACTCATCATATAGCAGATTAATATACAGCAGGTTTTCACGACAGAATATACACATAACAGAACATATTGCTGTACAGAGAAGAGAGAAGAAGAAGAACAAGAGAAAAAGAAGAACAGCAGCAAAAACAGAACAACATTATTATTCTATCTTGTTTTGTTTTTGTTAACTCTTCTTTGCAGATCATCTATACCCTGAGACACCAATCTATATCAATTTCTCAGGGATCTAAACTGCAAGAAGAAGAAAAGAAGAGTTATTGCATTCTACATATGGAACTCCATCCACAAGCTGTCATCAATCTAAATCAGACAGGGGGAGCTCTCTTCAACATCATCATCAAAGATCCAAACTCAACAACCCATCAGGATCTTCAAGAGTATTCTTAGAAAGAGAAGAACACTATAACTTTTCTGTTTTCTTTTATTCCTTCCCATCTTGTAAAGGGTTATAACTCCCTTCAAAAGTTAACTCCCGGTGACAGGGCACCTTAGCAAAAACCCGGATCTTGGTTTTGAGCACCTGATCAAAAGCTCTGTGGTGTGTGGACACCTGAACAAAATCACCTTGGTGTGAGGGTACCTGATCAACAACCTCCTAGTGGATTCTTACCAGTGGTTAGAAGAGTAGATGTACCCAGGTTGAGGGGAACTACTATATATCTTGTGTCATCTGGATGTTTGCTTTGTTTTATTTTTGTTTTGCTATCCTGTGATTACTTTGCCTTCTTACTGTTTGTTTTTATTACTCACACAGTACACTCATATATATATAACATTATTTTGAAATAAAACTTAAACAAGAGCTTTAAGATATTAAGAACTAAACTCTCCTTTCAATTGGTATCAGAGGTTGGTTACTTCAATTACTTGCAATTGATACTCAATTGATACTTTCAATTGGTATTAGAGGTTGGTTGATTACTTCAATTACTTGCAACTGATACTCAATTGATCCTTTCAATTGGTATCAGAGGAAGTTGATTTTTCACACAGGCTAACACCTGAAATCACAAAGATCACTTGGTTCTTAAAAATATTTTTTTATTTATAATGGCACAAGCAGATTTTTCAATTTCAAATCCACCAATATGTAATTTGGATAGATTTATGGCAAGCTAGAATTAAACTATATATGAATGTCATAGATGAAGAATTTTACAATTCCATTTTGACAGGTCTTCCATCTTCCCTTTCCTCAATCGATGATCAAGAAAAGCTGAAAAGTGTTGATGCTATGGCCATGAACATATTGGCTAAATCAATGTCAAAATACATTCTTCAAAAAAAGTGACTGATTGCACTTCAGCAAAGGACATCTGGAACTCCCTCTCAAGGATGGTAAATGAATCCACTTCTACTTTCATCACTAACAATACTTTTGATGCAGAACCATCTTCAACTCTAAGTGAGGAAGAAGAAAAAGAAAAACAAAAAGCCAGAGCTTTCTGCATGATGGTTATATATGGCTCAAGCTCATATTACATATCAGATGCTGAATCTGAAACAGAAAAGGTAACTGAGATAACTACAATTCCTAATTTTACCTCTGATCCAGTTACATCTGTTTTCAAATCATCATGTACATATTTAATAAAATCTAAAAATTACAAATCAGATCTTAAGTTAACATATACAGATATGATAAAATCTGACAAAGAAATAAAAGAGTTAAAAATAACTTCTGAACATACTAAACTTAAAATAAATTTAAAAACATCAGAAAAGAAAGTTATTTCTTTGAAAAATAAATTTGAACAATCTTTTAAAAACAAAATTTTTCATGTTCAACAAAATCAAAGAAAATTTTCAAACTTATACTTTAATGAAATAAAAAGGCCAACATATCTATCTATAAGCAATTTTATTTTAACTGTTTAATATTTTTACTCAAATTATAATTAAACAGCAGTTATATGATTCTTTTGAATTTTTCTATCTTAAAACAAAGTCAGATAAACTTCACATTCTTACAGATTTTCTCCAAAATCAAGGTGAGCATTCTACTCAAATTGCATAGATCAGAAATGATCAGAGCACTGAGTGTGAGTCTCTTCTGATTAAGGGGATTCTATAGAAAGAAGCTATCAGGCAATGTCTTTCTGATTTTAAAATTCCTAGAATCCAATAAACAGCAAGCAATTCATCATTAAAATCCTATTTAAATCACAATCTAGGAATCAGAAATTGCTTGGTTTTTAAAAGAAATAATCTCTAACCCTTAAGCCTTAAGTTATTCAATGACTTTTTATGCTTAGGTATCCTAAACCAATTAGGGGGAGATTGTTAGAACTTAGTCTTAATTTGGATTAGGATCCCAACTCAAATAGGGGGAGATTGTTGGAACCTTAATTTTGATTTGAGTTAGGATCCACCTTTAATGTCTAAGTTTCTATCATAACATATCTTATAACTTAGATCAAATCTCATTAAGATAGAAGGCGGAAAAGAGATATAATTAATAGGCTGAAATAATAAGAGAAAGATAAAAATAACATAAGTTCTCTGCGTTTGACGAACGGCTATCTGCGTTCGACGAACGACGCTCTACGCTCGATGAATGGTATTCATTCTGCGCTCGACGAAATCCAGCTATCTCCGTGGTCGACGAAGAACACATATCTCAGCGGTCGAAGATCCCGTCTAAGCGGTTCAACGGTCGACGAACTGATTGTCTCAGCGGTCGACGAACAGACCCCGTCTCAGCGGTCGATGAAAAGCTGCGTTCGACGAACTCAAGTCTGTGTTCGATGAACAGCTCAATATTCAGCGGTCGACGATCCAGCCTGTCTCTGCGTTCGACGAAAAATTGCGTTCGGCGATCTCCAGTCTTCGTTCAACGAATATTCAGCAGATGTTCAGAATGATGAATTAAATGATCAGGTCGACGAACTTCAAGCTGAGCTTGACGAAATATCTGCAGCATTATTTTATACCATTCAGCTCGACTAAAATTATATATATGCTGTCAGATTTTATAAAGCAATATTTATTATTTCTATATATATATATATTGCTGACTTAACAATACAGGCGTTGAAGCATTAAATGTTATAGTCATTGCAGCAAAGCCAAATATGGCGCAAGCTAAATACGACAATTTGTCTGCTCGAAGATCCTGGAAAAAGAAAGAGATATTATCTCCTTCCTTGTCGGGCAAGAAATCAAATCAGCTTAGGAAAGAGGACAACACCTTTACACGACAGCAGGAGACAACTCATCATATAGCAGATTAATATGCAGCAGGTTTTCACGACAGAATATACACAAAACAGAACATATTGTTGTACAGAGAAGAGAGAAGAAGAAGAACAAGAGAAAAAGAAGAACATCAGCAAAAACAGAGAACAACATTATTATTCTATCTTGTTTTGTTTTTGCTAACTCTTCTTTGCAGATCATCTATACCCTAAGACACCAATCTATATCAATTGCTCAGGGATCTAAACTGCAAGAAGAAGAAAAGAAGAGTAATTGCATTCTAGAGAAGGAGCTCCATCCACAAGCTGTCATCAATCTAAATCAGACAGGGGGAGCTCTCTTCAACATCATCATCAAAGATCCAAACTCAACAACCCATCCGGATCTTCAAGAGTCTTCTTAGAAACAGAAGAACACTATAACTTTTTTGTTTTCTTTTATTCCTTCTCATCTTCTAAAGGGTTATAACTCCCTTCAAAAGTTAACTCCCGGTGACAGGGCACCTTAGCAAAAACCTGCATCTTGGTTTTGAGCACCTGATCAAAAGCTCTGTGGTGTGTGGACACCTGAACAAAATCACCTTGGTGTGAGGGCACCTGATCAACAACCTCCTAGTGGATTCTTACCAGTGGGTAGAAGAGTAGATGTACCCAGGTTGAGGGGAACTACTATATATCTTGTGTCATCTGGATGTTTGCTTTGTTTTATGTTTTATTTCTGTTTTGCTGTGCTGTGATTACTTTGCCTTCTTACTGTTTGTTTTTATTACTCACAAAACACACTCATATATATATATAACATTATTTTGAAATAAAACTTAAACAGGAGCTTTAAGATATTAAGAACTAAACACTCCTTTCATTGACCATACGAGTCCAATGCAATTGACTGGGGTCAATTCCGAGTTTGTTTGCTGGGAATTAATTTTGTTTTTGAGGCGATGCGCAATTCCACTCAAAAAGGTCATATTCCTCAAATGAGCTTGGATAGGGACGAAACAAGTTATGTTGCACTCATATTGGCTATACGAGTCTAATGCAACTGACGGAAGTCGATTTGGAGTACGTATACTCAATATACTAACTCAGCGTCCTCATGATTTGTAACGATACTCAAAATGGTCATTTTCTCTAAATGACCTCAAATCAAATGAAATGAGTTCCCTTGTACTCGTATTGACTATACAAGTCTAATGCAATTAACAAAAGTCGATTCGGAGCATGTATGTTCAATGATACTCAAAATGGTCATTTTATATAAATGACTTCGGATCGAAACAAAACGAGTTCCATTGCACTCATATCAACTATACGAGTCAAATGCAACTGACAAAAATCGATTCGGTGCACGTATGCTCAATATACTAACTTGACGTCGTCGTGACATGCAACTATACTCAAAATGATCATTTTCTCCAAATGACTTTGGATCAGAACGAAATGAGTTTCGTTGCACTAGTATCAACTATACGAGTCTAATACAACAAACAGAAGTCGATTCGGAGCACGCATGCTCAATATTCTAACTCGGTGTCGTCGTGACGTGCATCGATACTCAATATGGTCAGTTTTTCTAAATGACTTTGGATCCGAACGAAACGAGTTTCATTGCACTTGTATCGACAATACAAGTCTAATGCAACTGGCGAAAGTCGATTCAGAGCACGTATGCTCAAATATGATTTTGATTCACCTCCTATCTTCTAGGGTACCTTATAGGTGTTCGAGTCACTTTTATTGGGTCATCTAAGGTCTTGGTGACTCAATAGAAGTCGGGATGTTACAATCTAATAAAAATATGAGGATTTTCGTTCTCAAAAATTTTGTAAAGTAGGGGGAGTTTGAAGAGGTGGCATACCTAGGTGAAGAGTTCAAGGTGTTTTTCTCTTATGAGGTCCTCTAGTTCCCAAGTGTACTCGCCACAACCGCAGTTTGACCATAATATCTTAACCATGGTTATGGTTTATTTCGCAGGTTCTTGGTTTTGGAATCAACAAGTTGCATGGCTTCCAACTATATAGGCCTGTCTGACTGCACTTTATCGGAGGTGTCGGAAGATGTTGTTCGGGTTGTCGTAGGACATGTCGTAGTGAAGAGATGTGGAATACAACATGCTGATTTCACAATTCTTGTGGTAAAGCTAACCGACAAGCAACTGGGCCAACCTGCTCTTTAATTGGCTAAGGGCCCAAATAGTAGGGGTTCAAGTTCTATTGCTT
Source organism: Dactylorhiza incarnata (assembly GCA_033032865.1). Lineage (NCBI taxonomy): Eukaryota > Viridiplantae > Streptophyta > Magnoliopsida > Asparagales > Orchidaceae > Dactylorhiza > Dactylorhiza incarnata. Next base: position 17,811,892 of record JAWHQI010000001.1, on the reverse strand, counting down.
CATTATCCGAGAGATACCATCCATTGGATTAATTTTTAAGAATGCCAGATCTCCCACGCTGAACTCTACTAGTCGATGTTGAGCATCATAATATTTGGCCAGGCTATTATGCGCTTCCAGCATCCACTCCCGTATCAATCTTACTATTACGGTAGTTGTAAGTTTAGGATACTCTGGTCACCAAGATGGGGGTGAATATGTCTTGTTGCCTTTTTAAACGTGATGCGGAATAAAGAAAGTATATGTAACAAACACACAATCACAAAAAATCCACAACACAAGCAAAGACAGCTTTAGTGGTTCCCTGAGTTGGGTACGTCCACTTCCCCCTCCGCCTATCTAGCAATGAGCTATCCTCGACAAACTCCAACAAATACTCAAATGCTCAGAGTCCAAGACTCCTACAACTCAGGAATAGCAGCAGATTCCCTACCTCAGATCCAAACGCAGGACCATACAACTAAGAGTTTACCACTCCTACAACTCAGATTCAACTTGAATTCTACCCCAGGAACTAAATCAAGTTCCCTACCTCAGATCCAAACACAGGATCCTACACTTAGGCCTCAAAAGTCCTTACACTCAAATTACCTCAGAAATCCTACAGAAGAAGAGATAAATGATTACAAAGATTTATTGGAACATGGTTTTCCGCATCCTTTTAATTTGAGAATAACAAATCCTACTTGTATTTAATCTTGTTTGCCATTGTGCTTTTATTATGCAGGTTTGAACAGATATGACACCAGGTTGCTGCAATATTATTCTGGTACTATCCACATGAAGAAAGATTGAAAGATGTCTAACGCCAGGCGTTAGGACTTAACGCTGGGCGTTAGCGATCGACGTAATGGTCTGCCGATCGACGAGATGGCTTACCGATCGACGGGATAGATTGCCGACTAAAAAAAAGAGAAAGAAGTTTAACGCTAGGCGTTAGGACTTAACTCTGGCATTAACGATCGATGATTATGGCAAGGAGGAATGCAGCCGTGATTGAAGAAGCATTTTGGTAAAGATTTGAATCAACGCCCGACGTTAGAGTCAACGCCAGCGTTAAGGTTGCCTAAAATGAAAGTTTCCAAAGATGCAGAATCTCCTTCCTATTTTGAAGATCTGAGCCATCAAGTTATTTCTATACTGAGTCAACGCCCGGCGTTAACTCTTAACGCTGGCATTAGCTTCCAGTCCTATAAAAAGGTGGATTTCATCTTCTCCAACTACTGATTGATTAGAGCCCTATTCCAGCACTTCAGAAACTCTGAGAGGGCCATATTTCCAGACCAACACTTCCCCCACTCAATTTCAAAAGGAGGAATCGAAGGAGGCTTGGATCAACACGCTTGTTGGATTGGTAGGCGCCCTTAGAGGGGGGGGGGGGGTGAATGAGGGTTTTAAAAACTTAAGTTATATTTTGATTTTCTTTGAAATAATGCGTGAATAAGAAAGTGAGAAACCAAACAAAGCAATTAAAATAAAGTGAAGACATGTTTTACTGATACGAAATAAGGTTTTACAAATGTTGATTTCTATAATGCTAGAAATCAGTGGCGAATAATAGTAAGCTCTTTTTGTTTTATATCTCGACTCGCATCCCCACGAACCGGTGGCCCTAGCCTATCCTTCCCCGGATTCGGCCTCAAGCCGCTCTAGCCAATCCAACCCCGGATATGACCTTGAGCACCCCCTAGACCAAATCTAGATCTAGTCGCAAACACGAGGCGAGTTTCTGCCCTAAGTCCTACCCAGACCTAGTTGCCAATACGAGGCGAAATCTCTAACTGTTTACAAGAAATATGAAATGATAATAAAAACTCCCTCTTGAAGAAATTCCGAAGATGGAGATGAAGATCCACTTTAGAATAAGCGTTGTAAAAGCGGACGTTGTTTGGATCCGGCGTGAAGAGATTCTCCTTCAGAAATCCGCAGAGCTTTGGTAGGACATCAAGTTTTGGCCAAATCAGCCTCTGGAATTCTAGCACTCAATATCTTTCTCTCTCTAATTGTTCAATGAAACGAGAGAAGAGGGGTCCTATTTATATCCTCAGCGCTAGCGCCTGCGCTAGCGCTACCGCCGGCGCTATCCCGGATTAGGCATTATTCTGCGAGGGGGAATCTTCAATCCGAGAAAACATTTCTCTCTTGCCTTCTGTGCTCCGCGCTACCGCCTGCGCTATCCGCTACCGCCAGGCGCTAGCTCCTTCTATACGTGCTCCAAAATTGCACAGATCATCGCTAGCGTCGGGCGCTAGGTGTTACCGCCGGCTCTAGTGGGCATGTTGGATTTGTTGGCTCAAATTTGGAGGCAGTCTTCTTATGTAATCCTTGAGTCATATGGACTTTGTTTCCTGCACACTTAAACACACAAGATCAAATACACATAGGATTTGTTATTCTCAAACCTAGGATATGTGGAAGACCATGTTCCAACAAACTCCCCCTTTGATAATAACAAATCCATTAATGATAAATCAGAGCATTAATATATAAGCATGATGAAACCTACTTGTGTGTGTGAGAGAGTGATGACTTAGGATAATTAGTGATTGTAGAATTTTAGAATTGCTTCCCCTAAATACATGCTCCCCCTAAGTGAATGCTCCCCTAATATGTAAGTTATCATCTTTAATTAATCAAGTTAGTTTTTCATTTTGATAGTGGATTTTATTTATCATGGAAGATCTCCCCCTTTTTTTATTAGCAAAAGTGGGTAAGGAAGCAAAACACATAGAATTTTGATAAAGGCATGATCTAGCTTTAAGAGAGAAGAAAATGATAAGGAGTTTTAGAATAATTTTCATTGAAATAGATCATAGTTTGTAGCATAAGTATTGTTATAGAAATAAATCAGAGTTTTTAGCTTTATTTAAAATGAAATGACATTTACCATAAAAGTCTATCATTTAAAAAATTTGAGTTTGAAAACGTGAGATAAGTATGATAAGAACACAAGGTAAATGTAATGTAGCGTTAGACTTCTAAAAATACAATATACATCTTTTTGCAAGACATGATGATTCATAAAATGAAAAAGATGTTTTTGTAAAAAAATTCTTTTAAACATTATCATGAAGTAACCAAGCATGAAAGAGATGTATGAAAGAGATACTACTACAATGTTATTCTAATTCATAAAGTCAAAAACACACCAAACATTGTAGAAAGCATGCTAGGTTATCTAGTGCATTTTAGATATAAAAAGTATTATAGAATTAGCATTAGGATCCAATACTCATGAGAAGAAGTGTTATGGAAGATAATGATGTGCACATAGTGTATTTTGAAAAGAGTAAACAAATGTTATAATCAAAAATACAAGACAAAGGTAGAGTAAAGTGCACAATAAAACACAAATAAGATTACTTCCACACACTTTTATGCACAAAGAAAAAATGTACAACTACCAAGGTGCTTTGCACAGACAATGCTCATTAAGACTTATCAGGGTGCAAAGTAGTGCTTGGGGGATTACACAATTTTATTTTTTTCAATTTTGTTTTTAATCTGGTGTACTTAAGAATTAGTGGTTTTTTTAAATGAAAGTTTGCGCAAGATACTTTACTAATCTTTCCAAGGTGTTCAACCTCACAACGCTTATTAAGACTTATCAGGAGGTTCAAGTAGTGCTTGGTGGAGTTATCTTTGTCACTTTATTGCTATTTTTTGTTTTGTACAAAGTTCTTCGATTACACTTGCTTTGCAAACTAATTTAATTTTGAAAGTACAACCACTTTTCTTTATATTTAATAGTGCAAATAAAGGTAGTGTAAGTAAGATACTTGTGCAAATTTAATTTATTGTGCAATTACAATACATAAGCAAGTATTTTAAGATTAAAAACATAAGTAGACTTAGCCAAAAAGTGAGTGAAGAAATATCATTATCAACCATAAGACATTTACTCATATTTAGAGGCATGCTAAGCAAGGTTCTACACTACTTTTACAATAGAATTGATGCACATATTAATAGATAAATCAAAGCATGATAAGAATATTGTTCAAAAAATTGTTTGACAAGATGAATTATAACAATGTAGAAGTTCTAAATGATAGATGAAATCACGCTTGATGTTCACAATACAGTTTTTTTGATAATTTTGATGTTTTATAATTTTGTATTTGATTTTGCATTTAAAAATAGAATTTAAGCAAATGAACAAAAATATTTTTTATGTAATTTTGGCTTTTGTAATTTTGTATTTGGATTTTTCAAAAATGAAATAAAGTCAGAAGTGCAAGAATAAATAGTACATATAAATTAGTATATTTTTAAGTATTTTTCAAAATTTTAAAAATACAGAAAAACAGAAAGGTGTGCTAGCGCCGGCGTTAGCTCTAGCGCGCAAAACAGTACACAATTTTTGATGATTTTGAAAATTTTAATTATTGTTCTGGATTAAGTGTCTCAATAGTAGTTTCATGCAGAAATTTCAGAAATTTAGGAGATGTTTTAGATGGTTAAAAATTGCATATATGCGTTTATGAATGTCTTTTAACTTGAAAGATCTAGGACTCCTAACTCAAGTCGTAATAATCGAAATCTTGCATCGGGAAGAGGTTTAGTAAATATGTCAGCGAGTTGAGAGTCCGTACCAATGAAACTTACTTTTGCATGCTCTTTCTTAATGTGTTTACTAATGAAATGATGGTGAACATCTATGTGTTTGGATCTAGAGTGGTGTACGGGATTATATGTAGGTTTATAGCACTTTTGTTGTCACATTTAAGATCAATGTTTTTGAGATGAAATCCAAAATCCTCTAGAGTTTGGCTCATCCATAACGCTTGTGCACAATAACTACCAAGTGGGATGTAGTCGGCCTCCGTGGTGGAGAGTGCAATTGAAGACTGTTTCCTACTAGACCAGGCAACTAATGAGGGTCCTAAAAAGTGACAAGTACAGCTAGTGATTTTTAGATCCAGTGAACAACCGGGGTAATCCGAATCAGAATAGCCATGAAGTGTAAATGTATCATTGTGTGGGTACCATAATCCTAATTTGGATGACCCTAATAGATAACAAAAAATATGTTTTACCGCTTTTAAATGAGATTCTTTTGGATTGGCTTGAAAGCGAGCACAAAGACACACGACAAACATTATATCTGGTCTAGATGCACTTAAGTAAAGAAGGGATCCTATCATTCCTCTATATAAAGTTTGATCAATAGAAATTCCAGATTCATCTTTTCCTAGTTTTAAAGAGGCACTCATAGGAATAGAAGCTTGTTTAAGATTTTCAAATCCAAATCATTTAAGCATATCGTGAACATATTTTGTTTGGCAAATAAAGATACCATCAAATCGTTATGAGATTTGAAAACCAAGAAAATATGATAGTTCTCCTACAAGACTCATTTCAAATTCATTTTTCATTACTAAGACTACTTCATTACACAACTCTTCATTAGTGGCTCCAAAAATGATATCATCAACATATATTTGTAAAATAATTATATCGTTATTATTATGCTTAATGAAGAGTGTGTTGTCGGCACTTCCCATAGCATAACCGTGCTTTAACAAAAACGATATAAGTCTATCATACCATACACGGGGCGCTTGTTTTAATCCATAAAGCGCTTTTTCTAATTTGTAAATATGATTTGGAAATTTTTCATTTATAAAACCAGGGGGTTGTTCTACATAAACTTCTTCTTTTATAAACCCATTTAAAAAAGCACTTTTAACATCCATATGAAATAATTTTATTCTTTTAAAACTCGCAAATGCCAAAAATATTCGTATAGATTCTAGGCGAGCAACGGGTGCAAAAGTTTCTTCAAAATCTACCCCCTCGATTTGAGAAAAACCTTGAGCAACTAAGCGTTCTTTATTTCTTATAATCCTAGATTCACCATCTAATTTGTTTTTAAAGATCCATTTTATGCCAATAATAGGATTATTAGATGGTCTATTTACTAGATTCCAAAATTTATTTCTTTCAAATTGATCTAACTCTTCATTCATAGCCAGAAACCAAAATTCGTCATTTAAAGCAGTGGAAACGTTTTTAGGTTCAATTTCGGAAACAAAGCAATATTTCAAAATGTTTCATGAAGAGAAGATCGAGTTCTTACCCAGTAGAAGGTTCCCCAATGACTAGCTCTTTTGGATGATTTTTTGAGAAGTTCAGGACGCTTGGGGCACATATTCATCTTCCTTGGCCTGCTCCTCCTCTTCTTTGGAAGGTTCCTCTTCGTCATGCTCCAAAGATGGCAAAGGTTCATCATTTATACCTGTAGGAACTCTTTCTGCACACAGAATAAATTCATCAAATTTAACATTAATAGACTCTTCAACCTCACTCGATCTTTTGTTAAATATTATATAGGCTTTACTGGTTGAAAAATATCCAAGAAATATTCCTTCATCACATTTTTCATCAAATTTTCCTAAAGAATCTTTTGTATTAAGAATAAAATATTTACACCCAAATACTTTAAAATATGTTACGTTAGGTTTCTTTTGATAATATAGTTCATACGGTGTGAGATTTAGAGATGGGCGAACATTGACTCTATTCATTACATAGCATGATATGCTTACTGCTTCAGCCCGATAAGTCTTAGATAATTTATATTCAGATAACATAGTGTGTGCTAGTTCTTGGATTGTCATATTCTTTCTTTCTACCACACCATTTTGTTGAGGTGTGCGTGGAGCGGAGAACACATGCTTAATACCTAACATTTCACAAAAAGATTTGAAGTTTTCATTTTCAAATTCTCCTCCATGATCTGAGCGAATGCATTTTATTTTTAAATTTAGTTCATTTTGAATACGAGTACATAATTTTAAGAATTCGCAAAATGCATCAGATTTTGAAGAGAGAAATAAAGTCCAACAATATCTCGAGAAATCATCTATTAGAACGAAAGTATATATTCTACCACCAAGACTTGCGGTGCTAACGGGACTAAAGAGATCCATATGAATTAGTTGCAATGGTTTAGAAGTAGAAATTTTGTTTTTGCTTTTAAAAGATGATTTTGTAAATTTTCCTGTGTGGCATGGTGAACATACTGAAGATAAATTTCCATTCAATTTAGGCAATCCTCTAATCAATTACTTTTTGCTAGTTTTAAAATGAGCTTTGTGCTAGCGTGACCTAAACGTCTATGCCATAGTTCTAATTCATCATTTTTGGTTATAAAACATTGTATAGAAAATTTGGAAAGATCACGAAACGAAACTATGTAAACATTGTGAATTCTAGGTGCAGTTAGTAACACATTTTTTGTTTTAGGATTAAATATTTTGCAAAGATTAGTGGATGATTCAAATAATACATCTCATCCTTTATCACATAGTTGGCTTATATATATTAAGTTATGTTTTAATCCTTTAACATAAAGAACATTTGAGATAAGAAAGGATTCGTTACCCACTGTACCTACTCCCATGATCCTTCCTTTACCGCTATCACCAAACGTTACGATTCCTCCTTTCTTCTTTTCTAGGCTAAGGAATTTTGCTTTGTCGCCCGTCAAGTGCTTGGAGAAGCCTGAGTCCAAGTACCACACGTCCTCCGTCTCCTTAGCCTTCCTGCAAATCTAGAAAGAAGATGAGAGTAAAGATCCGGATACCCAAGAGGTACCACCCATAGAGTAAGTGGATTTCTTAGGTACCCAGATTTGTTTTAACGATCGTTGTTTTATATTCTTGCAAGAGCTACACGTGTGTCCAAACTTTAGACAATTTGCACACGAAATATAGGGGGTTGGGACCCTTTTCTGAATTTCTACATTGCTCTTGCTGGATGATGTTTGAACTTTAGAAAAATAGGAGATTTTTTAACTGTTGAGCTACCGTCGGCGTTAGTGGCTAGCGTTGGGCGGTAGGGCTCGCTTTAATATCCGAGCCCAAACTTTCCAGAACCATAACATTGGTTTCCCAAAATCATGTCCAGGGATTTTTGACCTATTCCGAATTTATTTATGGCCATATTGAGATCATGATTTTGTTTTTTAAGAAATGTATTTTCTTGTACAATCATAATACATTTATTATCAAAACCCTTTTTGTTATTTTTAATTTGTGAGAGAGAGGTTTTTAGTTTTCTCTCTATGTCCCCCTTTTCTTTTGTAATATTTTTGATTTGTGAGAGGGTCTTATAAAGAGAAACTTCAAGTTCTTTTGCCTTACATAAAGAGTGCTCACACTCTTGGCATGAAACCTTTCTCTTTTCAAGGGAAATCAATTTTTTGTGAGCTTATGATTTTCTTTGATAATAGATTCATTTTCACGATTTAATATAATATTATATTTTATACTTTGATCAAAGGATTTGCAAGTTTGAACAAATTCATCATAGAGTTCTTCGAAGGTGGGAGGAGTTACCTCAGTGTCGCTAAGAACACTGGTGTCGTCATCATTGCTTTTTGCCATTAAGAATAAGTTTGCTTCCTCCTCGCTGCTTGACTCAGACTCATTTGAATCTTCAGAGGAAGAATCATCCCAAGTTGCGGCTTTCAATACTTTCTTTTTCTCCTTCGCTTTGTATTGTTCTTTTTGCTCCTTTTGATACTTTGGGCACTGGCTCCGAATGTGCCCGGTCTTTCTGCAGTGGTAGCACTCCGGTGATGGTCTTTCTTCTTCATCTTCTCTTCCTTTTCCTTTCATTGATGAAGAGGAAGATCATTTTCGTCGAGCATCCTTTTGGAAGTATTTCCGGAAGGTGTTCCTTCTTTCCGGATTCCTAATGAACTTCCTGAAGTTCTTCACCAGGAGACTTTCTTCATCTTCATCATCATCTTTGATGCTCTCCTTCTTTGATTTTAGTGCCAGCACCTATTTCTTCGGATCTTTATTGCATTCATCGTGTTGAATTTGGAGTTCTACCTCATGGGTTTTGAGATTCCCAATAAGGTTCTCGATCGGAGCGTTCTTAGGTTGTGCGACTCTGAGATGGCTGTCACCTTTGGATTGAACATTAGAGGTAAAGAGCGAAGAATTTTCCTCACCAAGTCCCCGTCTGAGTAGATCTTTCCAAGTTCCTTTGAAGCGTTGACGATCATGGTGAAGCGAGTGTACATCGAGTTGATGTCCTCTTCGGTATCCATCCTGAATTTTTCATATTCAGATTCCAGTTAGAATAGCTTTGCATCTTTCACCTGCGATGTACCTTCATGAGTAACTTCCAATTGATTCCCAATATCATAAGCAGTTATGCATGCAGAAATTCTATTAAACTCAGTTCTATTTAAGGCGCAATATAAAGCGTTCATCGCCTTAGCATTATTTTTACACCTTAGTTTATCGTTATCATCCCATTTATCTTTAGGTTTTAGTAATGTCGCCTCTCCCACTACAATTGTAGGAGGAGAGTACCGAACTCCGACCATGTTCCATACTTCCACATCCATGGTCATAAGAAAACACATCATTCAATTTTTCCAGTAGTTGAAATCTGACCCAGAAAAAAGAGGTGGTCGACTAACACCCTGACCCTCCGGAAAAGCGAGATCATGAGACGCCATTATTTCCGGTTGTTAAGCCGATTGGAATAAAACCCCTCTGATACCACTTGTTGGATCGGGAGGCGCCCTTAGAGGGGGGGTGAATAAGGGTTTTTAAAACTTAAGTTATGTTTTGATTTTCTTTGAAATAATGCGTGAATAAGAAAGTGAGAAATCAAACAAAGCAATTAAAATAAAGTGAAGACATGTTTTATTGATATGAAATAAGGTTTTACAAAAGTTGATTTCTATAACGCTAGAAATCGGTGGCGAATAATAGTAAGCTCTTTTTTTTTTCTACCCGAGTCGCATCCCCACGAACCGGTGGCCCTAGCCTATCCTTCCCCGGATTCGGCCTCAAGCCGCTCTAGCCAATTCAACCCCGGATATGGCCTTGAGCACCCCCTAGACCTAATTTAGATCTAGTCGCCAACATGAGGCGAGTTTCTGCCCTAAGTCCAACCCAGACCTAGTCGCCAACACGAGGCGAAATCTCTAATGGTTTACAAGAAATATGAAATGATAATAAAAATTCCCTCTTGAAGAACTTTTGAAGTTGGAGAAGAAGATCCGTTGTAGAATAAGAGTTGTAGAAGAGGACGTCGTTTGGATCCGGCGTGAAGAGATTCTGCTTCAGAAATCCGCAGAGCTTTGGTAGGACATCAAGTTTCGACCAAATCAGCCTCTGGAATTCTAGCACTCAATCTCTCTCTCTAATTGTTCAATGAAACGAGAGAAGAGGGGTCCTATTTATAGCCTCAGTGCTAGCGCCTGCGCTAGTGCTACCTTCGGTGCTAGCCCGAATTAGGCATTATTCTGCGAAGGGGAATCTTCAATCCGAGGAAACATTTCTCTCTTGCCTTCTGTGTTCTGCGCTACCGCCTGCGTTATCCGCTACCGCCAGGCGCTAGTTCCTTCTATACATGCTCCGAAATTGCGCAGATCATCGCTAGCGCCGGGCGCTAGGTGCTAGCGTCGGCGCTAGTGGGCATGTTGGATTTGTTGGCTCAAATTTGGAAGCAACCTCTTTATGTAATCCTTGAGTCATATGGACTTTGTTTCCTGCACACTTAAGTACAAAAGATCAAATACACATAGGATGTGTTATTATCAAACCTAGGAGATGTGGAAGACCATGTTTCAACAACGCTAACTCAACGCGAAGAACGTACGCTTGGACTTCAACGATCTTCAGCGATTCTTCGGTGTCACCTTCAGATTACCTCATAGGGAGTTTCATATTTGTCTTTTGTATTTGTCTTTTATTTTTATCTTTGTAATCGGTTCAGAAATTCGCCTCGTGTTGGCGACTAGGTCTGGCTAGGACTTAGGGAGTATTTCGCCTCATATTGGAGACTAGGTCTAGGGAGTAGATCTAGGGGGTGCTCGAGGCCTTTCTGGGGATAGGAAGGCTAGAGCGGCTCGAGGGTGTATCTGGGGAGAGATCGGCTAAAGCCAACCGGTTTGTGGGGATACGAGTCAGTACAGAAAATGAAAAGAATATTTCATATTTCGCCTTTGATTTCTAGCATCATAGAAATCAGATTTTGTAATCAATTTTATAAATGATAATCATGTCTTTTCTTGTTTAATAAAATTGATTTCATTTCTAATTTCATTATCTCTTTACTTTTGATTTAACTTACTTCTACCAAAATATCAAAAGTTTTCTATTAAAGTTTAAAGTTTTCTAAAACCCTTATTCACCCCCCTCTAAGGGCGCCTCAAGATCCAACAAGATTCTTTAGACTCAAAATGGTTTATCTTGAATAGCGCGAGTCTTCATGAAGCCTGTTGTGGAAGTGAGTTCTTCTGAAATCTTCTTGCAAAGAGATGATTAACCTTTTGAATCAGCAAGATGATTATGCTTTTCTTCTGGAGAATTGATTGATTAGCTTCAAAGTATTTCTCCTCTGTTTCTGAGCTCTTTGATAGAAAATGCACAATGACGACGGAGAGATCTTTCTTTTGAATATAATGATTAGGAAATTAGAGTTCGCTGTTTCTCGATGCATCCCTTTTATAGGGTCATTTAATATTGGTCGAATCCTCGGGATGCCTTTATGTTAGAGATCTTTTGTCTTTAAGGATAAATTTGATTTCCCCAATATACGGCGACATTAAATGAGATAACGCCTAAATCGCGCTTTAATTGGAGTTTGGGCCTTTACCATAATTCGACTAGAAGTCTGGTGGAATCTTCTTGATGTCTAGTTGAATGTATACTTGTTGTCTTCACGAAGATATTAGCATTGTCTCGATGATATTTTGACTCTTCTCGATGATACTTGTAGTCTACAAGACGATATTTGACAACCATTGTCTTTTAGTCGAAAGATCAAGCTTATCAAGCTGAATTCTGAGTCCAGTATGGTCACCGTCTCCTAGTCGAATGATTAAGCTTATCATGTAAAATTTTGTGTTCAACATGATCAGTGTATTCTAGCCAAATGATCAAGCTTATCAAGTCAAATTCTGAGTTCAGTATGGTCACTGTCTTCTAGTCAAATTGTTGGGAAAAACTCCTTTTGATTTAACTTAACAAATTAACCATTTGTGATTCAGTCAAGGAAGAAGGTCTCCTTTTCAGATCTGAATAATTTAAATCTCTTCTTCTGTAGCATCCAACCCCCATTAGGTGGTGGACCACCTCAATTGGTTCTAGCCCAAGTGGATTGGGTTCAATTTGAGCAAAATAGGTCATTTTGACCTAAATTTAGGATAAGGTTGACTTTGGTCAAATTGACCATTTGGGTTGACCACAATGGGTGGGTAGTGACCCATTGGACACCCTTAAGGGTTAGTAAGGTCTAGGTAGGGTCAATTTGGTAAGGTGAGGGTGAATTGACCCTTAGTAGGGAACTTTTGACCAAATTAGGGCTAGGTTTGACTTTGGTAAAATTGGCTAAATTGGAGGCCCCATGATGGGGCGTTTTGGTCCATTGAGTCTCTAGTATCCTTATAAGGGTAGGGGTAAGGTCAATTTGGCATGGTGGAGGCCAATTGACCCTAATTAAGCTACTTTGCCCAATTTAGGGTTAGGGTTGACTTTGGTCAATTAGACCTCTTTGGTTGACCCCAATAGACCCTTGGTGATCCAAAGGACCCCTACTGGGCTAGGGATGTTATTGTGGGGTCAAATGGTCAAGGTGAGGCCCTAAACTCCAATCCTAGGCTTGGTATCTAAAAATTGCTATTTGCAGACCACTTGGGTTTTCTCCTTCTTACCTAAGTTCACATGGTCATAAGCTCTTCTTATGGTTTTGTCATGACCTAGTCATGACAAAACCAACTTGGGGGTCTAGTTGTTTGGGGGATGTTTCACTTTCTGTCAATTTCATCGCATATCCCGAATTGTTTCAACAATAATTTAAGTCCTTTTTGCCAAGGTGTTCTCAGGTATCTTAAATTATGATGTTGAGCATTTTGAGTTCATTTGTTGAGACTTTAGATGAAGTTATGTGTTATTCATCGGGATCATCCCAATACTCGACGGGATCATCTTGATCCAGTTTCTTTAGGCTCAAGTTAGCATTTTGAGCCTCCCAGCCATTTCTATTGTGACTAATAGGATTGTTTCCTCATGTAATCCATGGTAATTTTCCCTTGTCTTGTGCATGATTTATTGTTGATCATGCGGTTATTTGTCTGAATGGTTAAGATAAGTGAATGCACGGGTTCCTTTCTTTTGGAATTTTATTCCTTCGTGATTCATGTATAACCTTCTGTGAATGCCAAACCAAGTATGTTGCTGATTAGTATAAATTAGAGTGATTTATTTTTTATATATACTGGAGTGTGGGTGGTATTTTAGGCCCCCACCACAATGGCTTCTTTTATACTAGAGTGTGGGTGGTATTTCAGGCCCCCACCACAGTGGCTTCTTTTATACTGGAGTGTGGGTGGTATTTTAGGCCCCCACCGCAGTGAATTCATTTATACTGAAGTGTGGGTGGTATTTCAGGCCCCCACCACAGTGACTTCTTTTATACTGGAGTGTGGGTGGTATTTCAGTCCCCCACCACAGTGGCTTCTTTTTTAGATTGGAGTGTTGGTGGATATGTCAGGCCCCCACCACAATGGATAATGATGAATTTGTTTTGACTGGAAGGATGGGTAATGGGAACATTGTGGTCCTCCATCACAGATCTTTTAGTAGTGGTTGGTAGGACAATGAGGCCACCACCACGTCGCCTTTGTATACTTTTGGGCTGCGAAGTCTCTTATACAACAACCTTCTTTATTTTGATGCCCCTGTTTATGGGCTTGCTTCCATGTGAGCTTGTGGACTTGCTGAAGCTGATTATGCTAAATCTATGCTTACTCTTTGCTAGTTATTATTCATGTTGCATCATAGTTTTCATTCTTATACTTGTTGTTACTTGCACCTTTTTGGGTTGAGGCATTATTTTCTTTTGAGTGCCCCAGGTTCAGGTTTAGGTCTGTAGCTGCGGAAAGAGGTAGAGCAGCGGTTAGTTGCAGTTGTCCGTTTCCTCCTCACTATTGTGAGGTAGTTGTTTCTTTGCTTTAGCTTTAGTTTTCCAGTGTTAGATTACTTGCTAGTTTTTCTGTTGTTACTGGCTGGTTATTTCTCATACTTGCTCTCTGGGGAGTTTTATGTTAGGTTGCATGAGTTATTTTATGTATAGCAAATGACATTCTTGCATAGCATGATTTTATGTAAATGTCACCTACTTTGAATATCGTACAAAAATCCTTTACTTATACTAAATCTAGAGATGTGCATATCATTGTTGGGATGTTCGATCTTCATGCTCATGTAGGATAAAATGAAACTATCTTTCTGATGCGTATGTATAGATTTCTATTCGTGGACTAGTTGATCCACTGGACCGAGGGACACGGTCTTAAGCTAAAATTGTAAATCCTCTATTTAACTCAATCAAATTTATGTCTTTTATAAATTTTCGGGAGTAGTCACTGCCTGAGCGTCTGTAGTTATCCCCTACATGACGTGACATCATAACGCGTATTTTTCCCTTGCTCAGATAATATTTATTAAATTCGTGGGAAAATGCGGGGTTGTGACTGTTTGTATCAGAGGGAGGTTAGCCGCGTTGCTGGGATAGTCTGGTTGGCCCTATTAACCACCTGGTGAGAAGCGTTATTCATTGCATACACCCATCAATGGGTCATCAGTAGATCTCGGCTGAAGCATGGGCACTACACTCACAAGCCTGAAAGAAGTATACAGGGCATATTATGTAGTATGGGATGCATAATATGTGTCTGTATATGGATCCTTATAGGTGACAACATGAGACTGTTATATAGTACGGGATGCATAACGTAGGTCGCATGCATTTCCATTAGATTTTCTTTTTCGTTACATGCGATAATATGTAGTATGGGATGCATAAGATCGCATGTGAACGCCACTCATAGTATACATTAAAGCCTTTCTTAGATTGCATAGCACTGCATGCATTGCATGCAGTGCATAACATTGCATAAGCACACGTGCCAAGCTGGAGATCTACATGATGACACATGTACACTCATGGTTTTAAAAGAAAGATGTTCAGCCTTCATGCATACGGGAGAGGTGCACGAGGGATTCAGGGGTGATGATTTATCATCCTGAGTATAACGAAATATCATATATATAACTTTTCCCAGAGCAAGTATCTATTCTTTTCTGATCAGTATCGAGTTAGAAAATTCTATGAAAGTGCACAGTGTGCCCCTGAGATATACTCTAGAGGGGCGGGGGTGAATAGGGATTTAAAATTATTTTTATTCTATTAGTGCAAATACAATAAAAACCAAAGTATTATGCTCTCACACAGAATAAAACAGTGCAGTCAAGTAAAGCACGAATACAGAAATGCAGTAAATGAAATGCACAGCACAGAAAATGATCAACCAGAGGACACACGGATTTTATAGAGGTTCCCCAAAATGTGGGTAGTCCTCTCTTCTACCACCTGGTAGGATTGCACCAACTGTGCCTGAGTCTTTTGACAAAGAGACTCATAAAACCACTGATCTTTTGATAAGGAGATCATGAACAAACCAGATCTTTTGATAAGGAGATCTTGAACTACCAGATCTTTTGATAAGGAGATCTTGAACGATTGAATCCCATGGAAGAGGGATTCTTAAAACTCTTTTACAGGAGAGAAAGAGAAGGAGAAAGAAGAAGGAGGAGGAAGAATTTTGTTCTCATAATTCTTATGAAGCTTGTATGAAGAACAACTTCTTGAATCTTTCACTGGATCTTCTTGTGATTAACTCCTGCTTATGATGGTGATGTTTTGCAGGAGCTATGGTTATCGGATCCTTTCTCTTTGTATTGATTGAGATCTGGCTGCTATATGATTGTGATGAAGAGCAGCCTTCAGATCTTCTGTTCTATGAGATGAAGAGCAGTTGTTCTTTCTTCTCTGTGTATTTTCTGTTAGGGTTCCTAAGCAGGAGGAAGAAGAAGAGGGAACCCTAATAGAAAAATGTTAGTCGATTGTAATGAATGCTCTCCTTTTCTCTTTCTTCTCCGCCCTTTTATTGTCCACCTTCAGATTTGAATTTCTTTCCCTTTCTGATAAGACCTAAAAAGGTATTCTGTTCTAGACAATCTCATTCTTTCCTTCTTTAATTCTCTACTCATCCACCAACAATAAGCATGTTTTCAAGAAAGCTTTTCTGCCTCTTTTAATTCTTAATTCTATTTCAGGCATTTAAGAAGTCGTTGGAGAACGGTCTTCAGTGTTGTGGGCCATGAGAAAAGGTCCAAAAATGACAGCTAAAAAGATTTCCTTTTGAGACTATATTCGACATAGCGTCGAGTTCTCTTCTTCTCTTATCAACGCACCTTTGAGTTCTTGTGGGAGAAGCTTTGAATTCATCCTTGCTTTGATTGAACTATGCTAGTCGATGTTGCATCGATATCTTATCGACGTAACTGTTGAGTTGAAGACATGGCTCTGAACTCCATTATCTGCGTAGAGATGAATTCGATGTTGCGTCGACTTTAGATGGCTTCGACAGATACTTCCTTCTGCGTTGAGTTGAAGTAGAAGTTGCATCAACTTTATAAAGTACTTCGATAGGACCATGGCCACTACGTCGATATCTATTCGACGTAACGTCATCTTGAATTACTTCGACAGAAGAGTTGAACCACTTGGACTTCTAGTCAGAGTTGCGTCGACAATAACTCGATGTTGCGTCGATTTCTATTCGACGCAAATGTTAACTTTGACCAAATTCTACTCAATTTTTGCTTCCTTGATAAGGTCTTGACACCCTAGGTTGAGTGTGACATCCTAAGACATCTAATGACTAGATTACCCTCACTATAAAATGAGTAATTTATCCTAAGAGATAAAATCACTTTTAGGTAATTTGTTAAGCTAAATCAAAGGGTTTTTCCCAACAATCTCCCCCTATTTATCTTAACAAATTTTACAGATTGTTGAAAGTGATTTTATGTTGGATCGGTCGGCGCCCTTAGAGGGGGGGTGAATAAGGGTTTTCAAAAACTTTAGATTTTATTTAGAAAAACTTTGGAATATTGCAATATTTAAAACAAGAAGTCAAGTAAAACAAAAAGAGAGACAAGCTTTATTGATATTAAATAAGTTTTACAAAACTTGATCTCAATGGCGCTAGAGATCGGAGGCGAATAATAAAAGCTCTTTTTGTTTTCTATCCCGACTCGCTTCCCCACGAACCGGGGGCTGACGGCGCAAATCTCGCACACCGCTATAGGCGGTAGCTCGACTGCGGCATGAAACGGCAGTGTACCGATCGTTCAAGTAATATAAAACAAGGAGTAAATCCCTGAGTATCGATCTCGGAAGGAACACAGTAAGGTGGAGTTGACTATTGAGGAAGGACTTGAGATCGAAGTCCTAAAGGTCGGATGGAATGCGGGAGAGTTGGTTTGGCTTTTGGAAAATAAAAGAAAACAACAACTACTCCTATGCAATGCCGCTATGCAATGCTTCGCTTGGCGGGATGGAGACTAGGCAGTGCTTGAGCGCGCTGCGTCGCAAGGGCGGATGGACGAGTAGGCAAGCAGAGTCGAACTGTGCAGGCCTTGAGTGCACTGCTTCGTTGGGCGAATGGATTACACGGGCCGCTATGCCACGCTTCGCTAGGCGGATGGAAGAGTAGGCAAGCGGATGGAATGGTTCGCACCGGCGGAGTCGGAATGGATTACATGGGTCGCTATGCCACGCTTCGCTAGGCGGATGGAAGAGTAGGCATACGGATGAGGGTCGCAAGCACCTCGTCGACAAGCACGCCACTAGCAATTGCTAGTGCGGCACACGAACGTGACGGCGGGATGGAGGATGGAATGGGCGCTCCTCAAATCAAATAAACCACAAAGATAACCACAAAACTATGGAAAAATACACTAATAACATTTAGAGTTTATGGACATCATTCGTATAGAAACATACAACCACACATATCAAATAGAATCAGCAAAAATAACAAGGAGGAGGTAAGATTACAACCGAAGCACGAAGACTCGTTGGAGATTCACGGCCGGAATCTAGGGTTGTCAATCCTCATCCGGGCTCGGTCTTCAACTGTCGTCCGGGGTAGAAGAGGGCTGTCACTACCTCCCAATTGACCCGTCTTCTTCGTCAATAACCTTCAGCCACGATCTTGTCGGAGAACTCCAAGGATATAGTGCACAATCCGTTGAAATGGAGCTTGGAAGCTTCTGAATGATGGAGGAGGCCGCGAGGATACTCCGGCTCGAGATTGGCGTGGAGAGTATGTCCAGAGCACCTCCAGATGGTGGGCGGCGATGGAGGGGAGAAATGGGAGCTCTGGAGCAGGAAACGGCACAGCTGAGCGGAGTCGGGAGATGGATCCCGACCTAAAATCGTGCTTGCCTATTTATAGGCGGAGCAGAAATAAACAACGTGCACGATCAGGCGCACGACCAATTATCGTGCGCGAAGGAATGCCTCTGATCGTGCGCGAAGAACCTGTAGCTCAATCGAGATCTGCACAAAAGCGCACGGTCAGCGGCGCACGACCAGTGGTCGTGCGCGAAGAAGGCCAATGATCATGCGCCGTCGCTCAGTCTGGGAGGGGAATTAACGCACGACCACTGGTCGTGCGCCTGATCGTGCGCTAAGGAATGCGCACGATCAGTGGCCTTTTTGACTGAAAATTCCCCAGAACCAATCCCGAGTGTCGCACAACCCTTGGACTTGCATGAAAATATACCAGACCTCAGAATTACATGAAATCACACCAAGATGGGGCATAAATGTGCACTAAGCAATGAAATGGGCAACGTGATCAAATATGAATGAAAACATGCCTAAATGTAGTGCAAAGACTAGATAATCGGCCCAGATGAGTCCATAAATGTGTATATAATTGGGACTCATCACACCCCCAGACTTACCTGTTTGCGCATCCCGAGCAAACAACTCTCGGCGGACGGGAAAAACAAGGGTTAGAAAGGTTAGAAAGGTGATTGTGGCTAGGAGTAATATGTGAAATCAAATAATCACGTACATAAAATTTTCATAGAAGAAATATCTACTATGCAAAGTAATTTACAAATATCTAAAATAGTAAATAAGAGATTAGTTTACTCAAAAGCTGAACCAAGTGAGATCTGCCAGTCACGTGTAGGGAGGATGTAGAGACGCGCTCAGACGAGTATTTCGACAAATACGGGATACGGAACTAACTCCACCGAAATCCATCGGTGTCGAGAGCCATAAGCTCGCACTTTCGTACTCTCTCCACAGCATTAGGTAAAACTACACACTAGTCAATAGGGCTTTTGGGTAAATATGTGGCTTAGGTTGCGGTAGGATATACAATGATAAACTCGGAGGCTAACGCACCTAATACATTTAAGCAATACAATTTGTAAAACCCCGGCAACGCATAAAGCTTATGTGTTCATCGCCAACACCCAACATAAAGTAATTCCTATCAAACAATTCAGAACTTCTGAATTAGAATGTAAAGAACTCGGAATTTTTTTTTTCTTTTGGAGCGCTAATCTTTTCAATTTTTAGCTCACTAATACCCTCTTTTTTTAACTTTTTTAACTTTTTTCTTCAACTTAGCCGATAACACCACGTTGCAATAATTAGTTATACTATAAAGCTCAAAACACGTGCGTATACAGGTTTGGTGATCTTGGCATAAGCGAGAGCGGTGGAGCTAAATAGAAAAGGTGGGATAGGCTCAAAATTGGTTAGCAAGGGTAAATTTCTGGTTTTGGCTCAAAGCTCAAACGGTCCAAAGAATGGCCTACATCATGCTAATGCATTAGAACTACCCGGTGCCTATGTTTCGAGAGTCGCTAGGGGCAAGTTCTTAGCCACCGAGAAAGATAACTCTTTCTCCTGACTCGAGAAATACGAATCTAGCGTTCGCTACCAACTCACCTGCACTACCGGTAGATCGGCACAGGTTCATGCTTTGAGTAAAATAAAACTCTAATTACTAGATTAGATAAGAATAAAGATACAAAGCATGAAAATAGAAATAGCTTCTACGCAAAATTCTATGCAAAACATGAGTATTCGATTAGAACACTACTGGAGTCGACATCGTACTCCAAACCACAATTCCTAGCTAACACAATTGACTTCCCGGCTCCATTCCGAAAGGAAATTTGGCACGGTAGCACTCGCAAGTAAGTGCGTGCATGGTGGGTGCGGTGTGTGCGTGCCACATAAAAATTGATAAACTAAATAAACTGAAAGCTAAAATAATAACACTACCGGAATGTGTGCGTGCGTGCACGTGCATGGTTCTCACTCTCCCCCAGACTACATGAAAGCATAATCTAAAATATGATTCTTTAAGCATTAAACTAAGGAGAAAAGGGAGAGTGTACCCCATGCTCAGAAGTGAGCATACCGGAAGAATTGGCGTTAAATTCTGAAAATTTCTCTCCAAGAGTCCGCCACCAAAGAAAATGCCGCACACCTGCAGGCAAAGAGGCTCCAAACAAAAATATATAAAACTAAACTATTAACGGGTTAGCAACAAAAACTTGGGTTGTCTCCCAGCAGCGCTTTTGTTTACCGTCCTTAAGCTGGACTTAATACCTGTATTAAGCAGTTAATAATATTGTCTAACCATAAAAGCAAAAGTTAATAAATCCTAAATATTACATGTCTCAAAATGATCAACTATAAGTTGATTTAAAATAGTAACTAAAAATAAAAGAGATGGGTCTGAAGACCCAACAGCAGCAGTCAAGAGGATCATGAGCTTTCCATCTCCATAATTCGTCTTTCTTCATACTCTTCCTCTCCTCCAACCTGCGGTCATGGATGAAGTAACGCTTTCCTCCCTGCACCCAGTCTTTCAAGGAAAAAGCAGGCAATGATGATGAAGTGGAATAGACGATTGAATTCATCATTGCCAACTGCTTTCCCTGCCAAGACTGCCTCTCAAAATTACCCAAGAATGGGTCTATAAATTCAAGCATCTGCAGAGGGATAAATGAAATATCAGACATTAAAGCAGGCGGTGAAGCAGGAAGGATGAACTTATCAATATCAGCATTAAAAGAAGGTTGATTAGGAAATAAAATGGACGAAGAACTAAAAGAATCAAACAAAGGAGGAGTGATCCCGGTTTCACTCCTGGCAGGATCCAAGGATAGATCACTATCATCATCATAAGTATCATAGCGAGGGGAACCCAAGACAAGGGCCTCGGTGGTGAGTTGGACCTCCTCGTCCCATGAGGAAGTGCAAACCTCCTCATCAAAGAGAGTATCCTCCTCATCCCACCAAGGTGCATCATCGTGATCAAAGTATTCATTCTCCCCTTCAGGGAAAATGACATCCTCATCCCACTTTGGGGCACCCTCCGAGTCAGAAGCATCACCCCACTCCTTCACTTCGATAGGATCATAAAAAATGTGTGTAGAAAAATCATGCAAAGAGACTGGAGGAACAAAAAGATTTGGTTCCTCCGCAAAAAGATCCGCTAACGCCTCCCCAATGGAAAGAATACTTTCCTCATCATACTCAGGTGCATCTAGAAGCTCCCATTCCTCTCCTTGTTGGCTAACAGATGAGTGATCATCATCACTAGGAGTGAAGCCATACACAGGGAGTGAGGAGTCCATGCACGAGACAAGCTCAGGGGTAGAGGGCACAATTGCCTCCATGGGTAAAGAATGAGCGATAGGGACAATGTTGTCATGAGTGGAGGAGCAGCGGTCAGGATTGAAAAGACTTGGACAGTCCTTCAATTCATGACCCTCTCCTCGACACAACATGCAAACAAAGTTCCTACACTGCCTAGCATTTAACTCATTCATTTGGTCTATATAATAGACCATCTTGTCGTAAGTGCTAGGAGAAATGTCCCATGATGACATATTTGACAATTAAAGCAGATATAACGAGATTGAAATTCTTTGCAAGAAAATTTACACAAACTAATAAAACTTCTTGGATTAGACTTGCCTAAAACTTTAAAATAAGAGGGAAAGAAATAATAACAAGCAGTAAACAAGTAAAAAAGCAAACAAACAAAAATAATAAGGCGGCTATACACACTGGAAGAAACTTCTCTCTCTCAGCTCTCCCTCTCAAGAAAACTCACACGTCTGTGTTCCTCGGCAACGGCGCCAAAAACTTGACGGCGCAAATCTCGCACACCGCTATAGGAGGTAGCTCGACTGCGGCACGAAACGGCAGTGTACCGATCGTTCAAGTAATATAAAACAAGGAGTAAATCCCCGAGTATCGATCTCGGAAGGAACACAGTAAGGTGGAGTTGACTATTGAGGAAGGACTTTAGATCGAAGTCCTAAAGGTCGGATAGAATGCGGGAGAGTTGGTTTGGATTTTGGAAAATAAAAGAAAACAACTACAACTACTCATATGCAATGCCGCTATGCAATGCTTCGCTTGGCTGTATGGAGACTAGGCAGGCCTTGAGCACGATGCGTCGCAGGGGCGGATGGACGAGTAGGCAAGCGGAGTCGAACTGTGCAGGCCTTGAGCGCACTGCTTCGTTGGGCGAATGGATTACACGGGCCGCTATGCCACGCTTCGCTAGGCGGATGGAAGAGTAGGCAAGCGGATGGAATGGTTCGCAGCGGCGGAGTCGGAATGGATTACACGGGCCGCTATGCCATGCTTCGCTAGGTGGATGGAATAGTAGGCATACGGATGAGGGTCGCAAGCACCTCGTCGACAAGCACGCCACTAGCAATTGCTAGTGCGGCACATGAACGTGACGGCGGGATGGAGGATGGAATGGGGCGCTCCTCAAATCACATAAACCAAAAAGATAACCACAAAACTATGGAAAAATACACTAATAACATTTAGGGTTTATGGACATCATTCGTATAGAAACATACAACCACACATATCAAATAGAATCAGCAAAAATAACAAGGAGGAGGTAAGATTACAACCGAAGCACGAAGACTCGTTGGAGATTCACGGCCGGAATCTAGGGTTGTCAATCCTCGTCCGGGCTCGGTCTTCAACTGCCGTTCGGGGTAGAAGAGGGTTGTCACTACCTCCCAATTGACCCGTCTTCTTCGTCAATAGCCTTCAGCCACGATCTTTCCGGAGAACTCCAAGGATATAGTGCACAATCCGTTGAAATGGAGCTTGGAAGCTTCTGAATGATGGAGGAGGCCGAGAGGATACTCCAGCACGAGATTGGCGTGGAGAGTATGTCTGAAGCACCTCCAGATGGTGGGCGGCGATGGAGGGGCGAAATGGGAGCTCTGGAGCAGGAAACGGCGTAGCTGGGCGGAGTCGGGAGATGGATCCCGACCTAAAATCGCGCTTGTCTATTTATAGGCAGAGCAAAAATAAACAACGCGCACGATCAGGCGCACGACCAATGGTCATGCACGAAGGAATGCCTCTGATCGTGCGCGAAGAACCTGTAGCTCAATCCAGATCTGCATAAAAGTGCACGGTCAGCGGCGCACGACCAGTGGTCGTGCGCGAAGAAGGCCAATGATCGTGCGCCGTCGCTCAGTCTGGGAGGGAAATTAATGCACGACCAATGGTCGTGCGCCTGATCGTGCGCTAAGGAATGCGCACGATCAGTGGCCTTTTTGACTGAAAATTCCCCAGAACCAATCCCGAGTGTCGCACAACCCGTGGACCTGCATGAAAATATACCAGACCTCAGAATTACATGAAATCACACCAAGATGGGCATAAATGTGCACTAAGCAATGAAATGGGCAACGTGATCAAATATGAATGAAAACATGCCTAAAATGTAGTGCAAAGACTAGATAATCGGCCCAGATGAGTCCATAAATGTGTATATAATTGGGACTCATCAGGGGCCCTAGCCTTCTCCTTCCCGGATTCGACCTCAAGCCGCTCTAGCCAATCCTTCCCCGGATGTGGCCTCGAGCACCCCCTAGACCTAGCCTAGATCTAGTCGCCAACACGAGGCAAATTTCAGCCCTAGGTCCAACCCCAGACCTAGTCGCCAACACGAGGCGATTTCACTACCGTTTACAAAGAAAGATAAATAAAATAATAAAACTTCCCTTAAGATGAACTTCTGAAGATGGAGGTGAAGATCCGCTGTAGAATCAGCGTTTGTCGAAGCGAACTTCGTCTGGATTCGGCGTGATGGACTTCTCCTTCAGAAATTGGCAGAGCTTCGTTGGGACCTCAAATTTTGGCCAAGACAAGCCTCTGGAATTCTAGCACTCTCTCTCTCTCTGAGGTGTATGCAATAGGTGTGTCGAAACCAAGAGGAGAGGGGGTCCTTTTATAGCCAAAGCGCTACCGCCGGCGCTATCCCTGATTAAGTAACATTTTGCGCGGCAGGATCTTCAATCCGCGACAACATTTTGCTCTATGCCTCTTGTGCGCCATGCTACCGCCAGCGCTAGTCGCTACCGCCGGGCGCTAGCACCTTCTAAAAACGCTGCCGGAATCGCGCTAATCATCGCTAGCGCCGGGCGCTATCGCTACCGCCGGCGCTAGTGGCCATTTTAGAATTCTGGCCTCAATTTTGGGGACAACTATCCTTGAGTCATGAGAACTTTGATTTCCCGCACACTTAAACACACAAGATCAAATACGCATAGGATTTGTTATTCTCAAACCTAGGAGATGCGGAAGACCATGTTCCAACAAACTCCCCCTTTTGATAATAACAAATCCATTAATGATAAATCAAAGCATTAATAAATAAGCATGATGAGACTATACTTGTGTGTGTGAGAGAGTGATGACTTTAGGATAATTATTGATTTTAGCATTTAGAATTGCTCCCCATAAATACATGCTCCCCCTAAGTGAATGCTCCCCTAATATGTAAGCTATCATCTTAATTTGTCATGTTGGGTTTTGATAGCAGGTTATATTTATCATGTTAGTTCTCCCCCTTTGTTATTAGCAAAAGTGGGTAGGGAAACAAAGCACTAAAATATGTGGAAATAAAAGAGAAGGCATGATCGAGCTTTTTAAGTAAATGATAAGGAGTTTTAGAATTGTTTTTATCGAAATAGATCAGAGTTATGAGCATTACAAAATTTTCAGAGTTTTTAGCATAAAAGATTTTTATGTTTGAAGTAACCAATAACAAGTGTTCCAAGTAAATCTATCACTTAATGAAAGATAGGAATTTTTAAGAATAAGTGATGATGCAAAGAATACACGATATTAAGTAAGCATGAAAGCGCAAGGTAAAACACTTATATGGTTAAGATGCGGAAGACTTATAGCAATATAAAAACATCAAATAGTAATGATAATCCAAAAAAAAATGTGAGTTAAAGTTCACAAAAGATGAAGTTTTTGTAAATCATTTTGCAGTTAGATCTTTAAATTTGATAATAACCAAGCATGAAATAATGTTTAAAAAATTACTACAATGTTACTTTAATTCATAATTCCAAAAACATACAAAACATTGTAGAACACATGTTAGGTTATCTAGTGCATTTCATAAAGAAAGAGTAATATAGAATTAGCATTAGGATCCAATACTCATGAGAAGAAGTGTTATGGAAGATAATGATGTGCACAAAAGTGTATTTTTGAGTAATGTAAACAAATGTTTTAATCATAAAAATATAAGAAATATGTAGAGTACGAGCACAATAAAACACAAATAAGATTACTTCCACACACTTTAATGCACAATAAAAAGTACAACTACCAAGGTGCTCTTCACACACAATGCTCATCAAGACTTATCAGGGTGCAAAGTAGTGCTTGGGGGATCACATATTTAAATTTAAGATTGAAACTAGTGATCCGGTGTACTTAAGAGTAAGTGGTTTTTCTTATTTTTGAAAGAAGGATTTGATTTGCACAAGACACTTTACTATTCTTTCCAAGGTGCTCAACCTCACAATGCTTATTAAGACTTATCAGGAGGTTCAAGTAGTGCTTGGTGGAGTTATCTTTATCATTTATTTTATAATTTTGTTTTGTACAAAGTTCTCTGAATACACTTGTTTTGCAAATCAATAGATTTTATGAAAAACATAACCACTTTTCTTAATTTTTAAGAGTGCAAAATAAGGAGTGTAGGTAAGATACTTATGCAATTTTAATCCATTGTACTAATACAAAACATACACAAGCATTCTTTAGATTAAATACATATGTAGACAATGCCAAAAAAAGTGAGTGAATAAATATCATTATCAAACATAAAACATTTCTCATACTTAGAGGCATGCTAAGCTTGATCCTACACAACTTTTAAACTATAATTGATGCACATTTGAATAGATATATCAAAGCACAAAGAAAGACAATGTCCAAAGTAGTTTGAAAAGATAAATTGCAACATTGTAGAATTTCTAAATAATAGATTAAATCATGCTTGATTTTTCACAAAAAATCATACACTTTTTTTTGATAGTTTTAAAGTTTTATATTTTTGTATTTGATTTTAGCAAATAAAAGCATATTTTTGTAATTTTTGTTTTTGTAATTTTTATATTTGATTTTTGCATAAAGATGAACTTTAAACAAAGGAAACAACACAAGCGAAAAAGAAAAACATATTTTTTGTAATTTGGTTTTTGTAGTTTTGTATTTGATTTTTCAAAAAATAAAGAAACACAGAAGTGCAAAATTAAGTAGAAAATATAGATTAATATATTTTTAGAAATTTTTCTAAAATTAAAAAATACAGAAAATCGAACATGGACGCTAGCGCCTGCGGTAGCGCTAGCGCGGGAGACAGTGAACGATTTTCTAGGATTTGGAAATTTTAATTTTGGATCTTGATTAAGTGTCCCAATAGTAGTTCCATGTTGAAGCTGCAGATTTTTAGGAGATGTTTTGGATGGTTAAAAATGAAGAAAATTGTATTTGTGAGCATGTTTTAACTTGAAAGATCTAGGACACCTAATTCAAGTCGTAATAATCGAAATCTTGCATCGGGAAGGGGTTTAGTAAATATGTCAGCAAGTTGAGAGTCCGTCCCAATGAAGCTTACTTTTACATTTTCTTTCTTAATGTGATCCCTAATGAAATGATGACGAACGTCGATGTGTTTGGATCTAGAATGGTGTACGGGATTATATGTGAGGTCTATTGCATTTTTGTTGTCACATTTAAGATCTATGTTTTTGAGATGAAATCCAAAGTCCTTTAGTGTTTGGCTCATCCATAACGCTTGTGCACAATAACTACCAAGTGCAATATATTCGGCCTCCGTGGTGGAGAGTGCAACCGAAGATTGTTTTCTACTAGACCATGCAACTAAAGAGGGTCCTAAAAAGTGACATGTACCGCTAGTGCTTTTTCTATCTAGTGAGCACCCGGCGTAGTCCGAATCGGAATATCCGTGGAGTGTGAAAGAGTCATTATGTGGGTACCATAATCCTAGTTTAGATGAGCCTATTAGATAACGAAAAATACGTTTTACCGCTTTTAAATGAGATTCTTTTGGATCGGCTTGAAAGCGAGCACATAAACATACGACAAACATTATATCTGGTCTAGATGCACTTAAATAAAGAAGAGAACCTATCATTCCTCTATATAGCGTTTGATCAAAAGAAATTCTAGATTCATCTTTTCCTAGTTTTAAAGAAGCACTCATAGGAGTAGAAGCTTGTTTAAGATTTTCAAATCCAAATCGTTTAAGCATATCGTGAACATATTTTGATTGACAAATAAAAATACCATCAGTTCTTTGTGAAATTTGAAAACCAAGAAAATATGATAGTTCTCCTACAAGACTCATTGCAAATTCACTTTTCATTATTAAGACTACTTCATTACACAACTCTTTATTAGTGACTCCAAAAATGATGTCATCAACATATATTTGTAGAATAATTAATTCGTTATTTTTATGCTTAATGAAGAGTGTGTTGTCTGCACTTCCCATAACATAACCGTGCTCCAACAAAAATGATGTAAGACGATCATACCATGCACAGGGCGCTTGTTTTAAACCATAAAGCGCTTTTTCTAATTTGTAAACATGATTTGGAAATTTTTCATTTATGAAACCGGGGGGTTGTTCTACATAAACTTCTTCTTCAATAAACCCGTTTAAAATGGCACTTTTAACATCCATTTGAAATAATTTTATTCTTTTAAAACTCGCAAATGCCAAAAATATTCGTATAGATTCTACGGGTGCAAAAGTTTCTTCAAAATCTACCCCCTCGATTTGTGAATAGCCTTGAGCAACTAAGCGTGCTTTATTTCTTACAATCCTAGATTCACCATCTAGCTTATTTTTAAAAATCCATTTTACGCCAATAATTGGATGATTAGATGGTCTTTCTACTAAATTCCAAACTTTATTTCTTTCAAATTGTCCTAACTCTTCATTCATTGCCAAAAACCAAAATTCGTCATTTAAAGCGGTGGAAATGTTTTTAGGTTCAATTTCAGACACAAAGCAAATATTTGAAAATGTTTCATGAAGAGAGGACCGAGTTCTTACCCCAGTAGAAGGTTCCCCAATGACTAGCTCCTTTGGATGATTTTTGGAGAACTTTAGAATGCTTGGAGGTACAGATTCATCTTCTTTGAACTTCTCCTCCTCTTCTTTGGACGGTTCTTCTTCGTCGTGCTCCAAGCATGGCAAAGGTTCATCATCGGTACCTGTAGGGAGCTTCTCTGCACATGGAACAAACTCATCAAATCTGACATTAATTGACTCTTCAACCTTACTTGATCTTTTATTAAATATTCTATATGCTTTACTAGTTGAAGAATAACCAAGAAATATTCCTTCATCGCATTTTTCGTCAAATTTTCCTAAAGAATCTTTTGTATTAAGAATGAAGCATTTACATCCAAATACTTTAAAATATGATACGTTAGGTTTCTTTTGATAGTAGAGTTCATATGGTGTGAGAGTTAATGATGGGCGAAGCATAACTCTATTCATTACATAGCATGCAGTGCTTACGACTTCTGCCCAAAAATACTTAGGTAATTTATATTCAGATAGCATGGTGCGTGCAAGATCTTGTATTGTCCTATTTTTCTGTTCTACAACACCGTTTTGTTGAGGTGTGCGTGGAGCGGAGAACTCATGCTTAATACCTAACATGTCACAAAAAGATTTAAAATTTTCATTTTCAAATTCACCTCCATGATCTGAGCGAATGCATTTTATTTTTAAATCTAATTCATTTTGAATGCAAGTACATAATTTTGAAAATTCGCAAAACGCATCAGATTTGGAGGAGAGAAATAAAGTCCAACAATATCTAGAATAGTCATCTATGAGAACATAAGTGTATAATCTACCACCAAGACTCGCAGTGTTAATGGGACCAAAGAGATCCATATGAATTAATTGCAGAGGTTTTGATGTAGAAATTTCGTTTTTTCTTTTAAAAGATGACTTAGTAAATTTGCCTTTTGGCATGGAGAGCATAATGAAGATAAATTTCCATTTAACTTAGGCAATCCTCTAATCAATTCTCTTTTTGCTAGTTTTAAGATGAGCTTTGTACTAGCGTGGCCTAAGCGTCTATGCCATAATTCTAATTCATCATTTTTCGTTATAAAATATTTTATAGAAGATTTAGAAAGATCATGAAATGAAACTATGTAAATATTATGAATTCTAGGTGCAGTTAATAACACATCTTTTGTTTTAGGATTAACAATCTTGCAAAGGTTAGTGGAAGATTCAAAAAGTACGTCTAAACCTTTATCACACAGTTGACTTATAGATATTAGGTTATGTTTTAATCCTTTCACATAAAGTACATTAGATATAAGAAAAGATGTGTTACCCACTGTACCAACTCCCATGATCCTTCCTTTACCGTTATCGCCAAACGTCACTATTCATCCTTTCTTCTTTTCTAGGCTAAGGAATTTTGCTTTATTGCCCGTCATGTGTTTGGAGCAGCCTGAGTCCAAATACCACACGTCTTCTGTTTCCTTAGCCTTCCTGCAAATCTAGAAAGAAGATGAGAGTAAAGATCCGGATACCCAAGAGGTACCACCCATAGAGTAAGTGGTTTTCTTAGGTACCCAGATTTGTTTTAAAGATCGTTGTTTTATATTCCTGCAAGAGCCAGACATGTGTCCAAATTTAAGACAATTAGCACACGAAATAAAGGGGGTTGAGACCCTTTTCTGAGTTTCTACGTTGCCCTTGCTGGATGATGTTTGTACATTAGAAAAACCAGAAGAATTTTTAACATTAGAGCTACCGCCGGCGTTAGTAGCTAGCGTCGGGCGGTAGTGTTCACTTTTATATCCGAGTCTGGATTTTCCAGACCCAAAGCATTGATTACCCAGAAGCATATCCAGGGATTTTTGACCAATCCCGAATTTGTTTATGGCTAAATTGAGATTTTGATTTTTGTTTTTTAAGAGATGTATTTTCTTGAACAATCATAACACATTTATTTTCAAATCCTTTTTTGTTCTTTTCAATTTGTAATATAGAAGTTTTCAATTTTCTCTCTAAGTCCCCTTTTTCTTTTGCAATGATTTTGTTTTGTGAAAGGGCATTAGAGAGAGAAACTTCAAGTTCTTTTATCTTAAATAACGAGTGCTCACATTCTTGACATGAAACTTTTCTTTTTTCAAGAGAGACTATTTTTTTTGTGAGCTTACGATTTTCTTTTATAATAGATTCATTTTCATGATTTAATAAAATAAATTTATCATAAAGTTCTTCAAAGGTAGGAGGAGATACCTCAGTGTCGCTAAGAACACTGGTGTCGTCATCGTCGCTTTTGGCCATTAAGCACAATTTTGCTTCCTCCTCACTACTTGACTCAGAACCATTTGACTCTTCAGAGGAAGAGTCATCCCAAGTAGCGGCCTTCAGCACTTTCTTCCTCTCTTTTGTTTTCTTTTGTTCTTTCCGCTCCTTTTGGTATTTTGGGCACTGACTCCGAATGTGCCCGGTTTTTCTGCAGTGATAGCATTCTGGAGGCGGCCTTTCTTCTTCGTCATCGCTTCCTTTTTCTTTCTTCGATGAAGAGGAGGATCCCTTTCGTCGAGTATCCTTTTGGAAGAATTTTCGGAATGTGTTCCTTCTCTCTGGATTTCTGATAAACTTCTTGAAATTCTTCACCAGGAGTCCTTCTTCATCATCATCGTCCTCTTCGATGCACTCCTTATTTGATGTCAGCGGCAACGCCTTTTTCTTCGGCTCCTTGTTGTATTCGTCATGTTGAATTTGTAGTTCCACCTCATGGGTTTTGAGATTCCCAATGAGATTCTCGATCTGGAGCGTTCTTAAGTTGTGCGACTCCGAGATGGCCGTCACCTTCTGATTGAACCTTGGAGGTAAGGAACGAAGAATTTTCCTCACCAAGTCCCAGGCGGAGTAGGTCTTTCCAAGCGCCTTGGATGCGTTGACGATCTTTGTGAAGCGAGTGTACATTGAGTTGATGTCCTCTTCTGTGTCCATCCTGAATTTCTCGTATTCAGATTCTAGTTGAAACAGCTTGGCATATTTCACCTGCGATGTACCTTCGTGAGTTACTTCTAATTGATTCCAAATATCATAAGCAGTAGTGCAAGCAGAAATTCTATTAAATTCAGTCCTATTTAGGGCACAATATAAGGCGTTCATTGTTTTGCATTATTTTTACACCTTAATTTGTCGCTATCGTCCCATTTATCTTTAGGTTTTAATAATGTTGTCTCTCCCACTACAGTTGTAGGAGGAGAGTATCTGACTTCTACCATATTCCAGACTTCTACATCCATCGTCATAAGAAAGCACATCATTCTATTTTTCCAATAGTTAAAATCGGACCCAGTAAAGAGAGGTGGTCGACTAATCCCTTGACCCTCCGAGAAAGCGAGATCATGAGACGCCATTGTTCCCGGTTGTTAAACCGATTGGAACAAAACCCCTCTGATACCACTTGTTGGATCGGTCGGCGCCCTTAGAGGGGGGTGAATAAGGGTTTTCAAAAACTTTAGATTTTATTTAGAAAAACTTTGGAATATTGCAATATTTAAAACAAGAAGTCAAGTAAAACAAAAAGAGAGACAAGCTTTATTGATATTAAATAAGTTTTACAAAACTTGATCTCAATGGCGCTAGAGATCGGAGGCGAATAATAAAAGCTCTTTTCGTTTTCTATCCCTACTCGCTTCCCCACGAACCGGTGGCCCTAGCCTTCTCCTTCCCGGATTCGGCCTCAAGCCGCTCTAGCCAATCCTTCCCCGGATGTGGCCTCGAGCGCCCCCTAGACCTAGCCTAGATCTAGTCGCCAACACGAGGCGAATTTCAGCCCTAAGTCCTACCCCAGACCTAGTCGCCAACACGAGGTGATTTCACTACCATTTACAAAGAAAGATAAATAAAATAATAAAACTTCCGTTAAGATGAACTTCTGAAGATGGAGGCGAAGATCCGCTGTAGAATCAGTGTTTGTCGAAGCGGACTTTGTCTGGATTCGGCGTGATGGACTTCTCCTTCAGAAATTGGCAGAGCTTCGCTGGGACCTCAAATTTCGGCCAAGACAAGCCTCTAGAATTCTAGCACTCTCTCTGAGGTGTATGCAATAGGTGTGTCGAAACCAAGAGGAGAGGGGGTCCTTTTATAGCCAAAGCACTACCGTCGGCGCTACCGCTACCGCCGGCGCTATCCCTGATTAAGTAACATTTTGCGCGGAAGGATCTTCAATCCGCGGCAACATTTTGCTCTATGCCTCTTGTGCGTCATGCTACCGCCAGCGCTAGTCGCTACCGCCGGGCGCTAGCACCTTCTAAAAATGCTGCCGGAATCGCGCTAATCATCGCTAGCGCCGGGCGCTATCGCTACCGCCGGCGCTAGTGGCCATTTTGGAATTCTGGCCTCAATTTTGGGGACAACTATCCTTGAGTCATGTGGACTTTGATTTCCTGCACACTTAAACACACAAGATCAAATACACATAGGATTTGTTATTCTCAAACCTAGGAGATGCGGAAGACCATGTTCCAACATTTTACACATTCCTTTGCATAAGCAAACATAAATACAAGATAATATGAACAGAATAAGACAGATTTAAAATCATAAACAATCACATTCATTTGTCAAGAGATAACATTTGTTCTTCCCACCATAGTGTTATTTTCCAGAAGACAAAAATCACAGAGTACCTGACGTTTAGGAATCCTTCTCAGAAGTTTTTCTTTTCCTAGTGTACACCTTTGGAATTTTTCTTAGTGACACATTCAGAGGCTCATTATCATCATCTGCTTCTTTAACATCATCTTTGTCCTTGAGAAGCTCCCCCTGAGTGTGTGCATTATGTTCATCCTCCTGGGCAGCTTCCTGAGCAATCTGAGCTACTTCATCTAGCAGATTGTCATTCTGAGGCTTCTCCTGATCAGCTTCTGTTCCTATAGCTACCATCTCAGCTTCCAGATTCCTTTGAATACTTGGAGCAGGCTCCCCCTGAATATCTGAGAGCTCCCCCTGATTTATTGAAGCTGTTTGATCCTTATTCAGAATATCTGAGTGCTCCCCCAGATTTGCTGCATCTGTTTTCTCTTCATTCAGCTTTTCTGGGTGCTCCCCCTGGATCTATGCAGCTTGAAAGGTGGTCACTTTGTCAGGATCAGGAGCATTATCAACATCACCCTTACCCTGTTAACTCAACTCCAGAATAGGTCTTTCTTCCTCCAATATGTTCTCCCCCTTCTTAACCTTGCTGTGAAGAGAGGTTAAGAATTCTTTTTTGACCATGGAGTAAGACACAAAGTACTTGAGGCTTTGGAAGGATCTTGTAGAATCTAATAACACAACCTCCATTTGGGAGTACTTCCTATCAAATTTCCTAGCTTGGGAGGCCACCATGTCTGCAAAGGTAGA
Organism: Dactylorhiza incarnata; assembly: GCA_033032865.1. Lineage (NCBI taxonomy): Eukaryota > Viridiplantae > Streptophyta > Magnoliopsida > Asparagales > Orchidaceae > Dactylorhiza > Dactylorhiza incarnata. The sequence continues at coordinate 17,778,168 of JAWHQI010000001.1, read as the reverse complement.
GGAGGCAAGTCCAACTGCTTCGGAGATAATTTACTCAAGATCAATTGTGGGGATATGAGAGGTAGATGGAGGAGGTGATGGAGGTAAGTCTTCTTGGATAGGAGATAGATCCTGGTAAGTCTCAGGAGAGATATGAATAAATGGAGGTGGTGGAGGAGCAAGAGTAGATGGAAGCTGATGAGGAATTTGAGGAGATGGCTCTGGAGAGGAATGATGTTGTTGTTGTTGTTGTGGAGCTGGAATATCTTCCTGAGAGGGATTTGGAATAGTGTCCAGTGGAGTTGGAGAGAGAGGAGGAATATCATCCCTTGGGTGATCTGGTATTTACCTCTCAGAATTTTGAGGAGGAGGAGAGGGAGGAGGTGAAGGTGCAGACTGACCAGGCTTTAGAATCTGCCTGGTCTACTTGGAGAAGATTCCAATGTTGATCCTTTTCCCATGAGGAATGACAACTCCTTTTGATTTGCAGATATTTGGGTAATGTTGGAAGAGCACTTGGCTCATGATTCTCATGTAAGTATTTTCTTTATGGGCATACTTATGCCCAATCATTCTAAGGAGTAACTTCCCCCAGTTTATCTTTTTCTTGAGGACAGGAGTGCCTATAATTTGCAGCTGCTGCTTTGGAATTGCATCATGAGCCGAGATTTTGCACAATAAAACTTTCCCAACTATGTCAGCTAGGAACCTGTACTCTTCTCCCAAGTCGATCTTCTTCAGATTATAGGTCTGTCTTTCTTGAACTGCATGATCTCCAGGACATTCTTTGTCTCCGCTCCTGTCAATTCTTTTGAGTCACTACCAGTAAGTAGATCAAATGTTTGGGAGAGAGTTTCATCAGTTATACTGATGTCTTGTCCAGAGATTGTTCCTTAAAGTGACCCATCATCTGTACCATGAACATTATCCTTGAATTCCGTAAGTTCAACATCCAGAATCTTACACCTTGTGGAGATAATCTTGGTTAGGCCAGCTTCCTAAAACAATCCAAGAATAGCTTTGAAGCTATCAGCCGCTGCACTAAAGGAATCAATATCTACATCAAATCTAGAGTTTACTTTTGGAGGCGCCATTGATGTGATGTACATGCAATCACAAGAGAAAACGAGAGAGAAAAGCAGGGGAGAATTTGAGAGCACAAGAGAACGAAGAGGACAATTCGAAAGCGCAATAATCTCGACACCGTAATTGTTTAAAAAGGAGATGAATCGCCGCAACTTAGGGTTTAGGTCGACGCACCATCAATAAAACTTATTATTTGGCGCGCAAAGCTGTGTCGAGATTGCTTCTACAAGCAGTCCTGCGCATGCTGTTATATCGACGTTGTGTTGACTAGTATTCAACATAACTTTGAGATAGTTCATCAGTTCTTAAGTCGACGTAATCCTGCTGACATTGCATCGATTTTCATTTGATGCTACCTCGACTTTGAGCAGCGACCATTGAGTCGACGCATGTGTCGATATTAACTTGACGATGCGTTGAAATCTATTCAAATTATCCACTCTGTGTGCTTCTTGATGCTCACGTCGAGTAGAAGTCGATGGTACGTTGACTTCTATTCGACGCACCTATGAGTGAACAGAACCATTTCCTTAGAAAATTCTTGTTGTTTTTACCAGCAATTATATTTATTGAAAATAGATTATAAAATCAATTTTATAAACTTTTAAGGAAAATTCAAGGTAGAAATCACTCCCTTGGATAAAGTTTGTTCTTTATTCATGTCCTACATCTTTCTCCCCACTCCATATTCTCATGAGTGGGACCCTACCTAATCCTGCACAAGTAGTTCAAACATTAGAAGGGACCCAGGTTACCTTGGGCCCTTTGCTTTTACTAATGTAGGGTTCAATGAAGGAATAGAAGGATCTTTCATGATACCCTTCTGGATGATAAGAAATGGGTTTCCTAAACCTATTATTTTGATACTTGAAATGAGTATAGAATGTATCTAAATGAAGAAGGTCTGTAGAATGTCTTATTATCCTAGGTTTTGATTTTACCCTTTGATTGTATGCTTTTTCTGCTTTCTTCTTCTCTTGAGATTTCTTTCCTTTGTTGAGATTTGTTTTCTTATCTCTAAATGTTTTCTTTGGTGTATTGACTTCCTGATCCTTAGTATTTTCACTGTCCTTACATGATTCATAGTCACTAGGTCTAATAAATGGTACTGGATTTTTCCAGGTAGGTTTCCTAGGTGCTTATTGTTGGTATTTCCATGGTGATCTGGAAGTGGTCAAATATCTAGTCTCACTGCCAACGCGATATGAGCCTATGGGGTCGCACACAAGAGTGTTTGGAGAAATTGGAGGAAGAATCCTGTTGACAAGTTCGATGAATTCAAAGTGCATTCGACAAACATCTAGCGTAGCGCGTTCGTCGAACGGCTAATGTAGCACATTCGTCGAACGGATAGCGTAGCGCGATCGCCGAATGGCTAGTATAGCGCGTTCGTCGAACGGCTAACATAGCGCATTCGTCGAACGGTTCGTCGAACGGCTAGCGTAGCACATTCGTCGAACGGTTCGTCGAATGGCTAACGTAGCGCGTTCGTCGAACGGCTAGCGTAGCGTGTTCGTCGAACGGTTCATCGAAGCGCGTTCAACGAACGGTTCGTCGAAGCACGTTCAACGAACGGCCAGCGCGTTCGACGAATGCTAGCCAATTCGTCGAACGCAGAATTCGCTGGGGGTATACAAGAATACGATTCTTTTGACCTAAGCACCCGATCTGTTTTGCGATCTGTTTTTGCGAGAGAGAGCGACGGAAGAGTTCCGCAAGGCTTCTGACGGAAGTGTTCCGACCGGTCAATCCCGCCACCGCCGCTGCCTCTCCCTGTTGTCGGACCTAGCAGTCCGTGGGAGACGTAGAGAGCAGTTCTTCTCCGACCTAGATCTTGTGCGACAAGAGGCTAGGGTTCTTCAGCACTCGTGTGTACTTCCCGTAGAGGCGCCGAACCATTTCAGCGCTTGGAACTCAGCCGCACGATCTCTGGATTTCTCATTGGAGCACCTCGGTTGAGTATAGACTCAACCCCCTTCAGGTATAAATACTGCAATGTGTTGTGGCTATTATTTTATTTCTTGAATCAATGAAATCGCAAGTTCCTTATAACTGTTTAGGGTTGTTCTAGTTAATTTTATTCTGCTGCGCATATGCGATATGCTCTATTATCATTTCTAAAATGTTATGTACAAAACCCAACAGTGGTATCAGAGCGGGGTTCGAGATCTAATGCGTGTAAATCAGAAATTTAGAAGTGTTCTAAATGTTTGGATTTCTTCCTGGGTGTTTGGATTTTGATGAAGTGTTCTAAATTAGAACACCGCCAGGAACGCATGTGATTGCGTTGTGATTTCATTGTTTCAGAAATGGTTTCTCCGTTGCAGTAACCATCCCTCTAATTGGTTTGTGAAACCAAATGTCTTAGATTTTAAATCTGACACTGAGAGACGAGCTTGTCTACTGCATAAGTGGAGTTGCTTTTGCCTGTGTCAAATGAATGTAAATCTGGAGATTTAGAAGTGTTCTAAATGCTCAGATGTAGCCCTTTTCTATCAAAGCGTTGATAATTTTATTTTGTGCACATCTGAGATGTATTTGGTTGTGAATGTTGTAATTTTGTAAATGTGCACATTGATTAATTGTTAATCAATTTTATAAATAAAATCCCTTATCCAATATTAAGTATACGGATGCCTTCCGATGGATGACACTCTTCCTGCCTCGATCGATGAAGTGTGGGCTTGCCAAAGCAAGGTGCATTAATCTATCTTGGTAAGGGTGCGAGCGGATAATTGTGATATCCCACTGTCGACATCGGGTCCAACTTAACTGGGTGACCTCAATAGTTGAGTGCCTAGAGGCATTGGGTTGGCATGCACTATATGATGGATGCGAATAAAGAATTATTCACCAACCATACAAGAGTTGCATAATGATGCAATTGGCAAATGTTGCCTACCTAAATAACCGCATTATGAGAGGAACGCCAAAGCGGACTCGTTGTGTTGGTGAAATACGGATCTTGTCCACTAAGAGAGTAGCTCGCATAAATTCTCCGAATTGATATTAAGGGTTATCAATTTGAATAAAAATAGTGGGAGTATTTAATAAAAGACCTTATTAAATAAAAAATTATTTTAAAATATAGTACTAAAATATATTTTGCATTATTTTGTAGAATCTTCATGGCAAATACTTCACACTCCACGTTGTCCCTGAGAGCCATCCTTAAGAAGGACAAGCTCAATGGGACGAACTTCCTAGACTGGATCAGGAACCTGAGAATTGTTCTCAGGCAAGAGCGTAAGCTCTATGTCCTTGAAGAAGATCCCCCCGAGGAACCAGCCACTACTGCACCTCGTGCAGATAAAGATGCTTACAAGAAGTATGGAGATGACTCCTTGGATGTTGAATGTCTCATGCTCGCAACCATGAACTCTGAGCTTCAGAAGCAACATGAGAACATGAGTTGTAACGAGTTGGTCGAGCACCTGAAGAAAATGTTTCAAGGGCAAGCTCGCCAAGAGAGGTTTGACATATCCAGGGCGATTTTTCAGTGTAAGCTGTGAGCTCGGGACCCAGTAGGGACTCACGTACTCAAGATGATTGGGTATATAGAGAACCTTGAAATACTAGGGTTTCCAATGGGCCAAGAGTTGGCCACTGACTTGATCCTGCAATCATTGCCAGACAGTTATGAGCAGTTTGTCTTGAATTACAATATGAATGAAATTGACAAGACACTGCCCGAGCTCCTAGGCATGTTAAGAACTGCCGAGATCAATATGAAGAAGGTCAAGCCTGCTAGCCCCATATTGATGGTGCATAAAAGCAAGGGCAAGACCAAGGGATTCAAGAAGACTATGGTGGGACCTAAGTCATATTTTGATCCCAAGTCTTCAGCACTGAAGAACAAGGGATTGGCTAAGGAAGGGAAGTGACACCATTGTGGTAAGGCAGGGCATTGGAGGAGGAACTGTCACCTCTATCTTGAAGATCTGCAAAAGAAGAAGGGAAGTGTGACTTCCACTTCAGGTATTTTTGTTATAGAAATAAACCTTTCTGCTCCTTCATCTTGGGTATTGGATACCGGATGTGGTTCTCAAATTTGTACGAATGTGTAGGAACTGACAAGGAGAAGAATGTTAGGTAAAGGAGAGGTAGACCTACGCGTTGGAAATGGAGCAAGAGTTGCTGTCGTTGACGTTGGTGTTTATCGTCTTTCTTTGCCCACTGGGCTTGCAATCGAATTAGATAACTGTTCTTTTGTTCCAGACATAATTCGAACATTATTTTTGTGTCTTGTTTAGACATGAAAGGTTTTACTTTCATTATTAAGAACAATAGTTGTTCAATATTTCTGAATAATGTTTGTTATGGTGTAGCCCAACTATTTAATGGTTTATATGTTTTGAACTTAGACCATCTAATCTAAAATATAGAAAATACTAAAAGACTAAAAACAAATGACTCGAATCCTATGTACCTTTGGCATTGTCGTTTATGCCATATAAACGAGAAACGTGTTGGTGCTGCCAGAATTTCCCCCGGCGTGCGGCGCTATTCGAAGCGGAAGGGTGTGTCCCCCGTGGGCCTAACTGGCTGCCCCGTGGATCCGCCCGAGGATCCGTTGATATAAAGAATAGTTGCGCCTTCACCAAACAGTCCGGGCTTTTGGTCGAGTTGGTGGCGCTGGGTCCTCTCAATTGGTATCAGAGTGGGTCACGGGTTCGAAACCCCGGGTCATTTCTGGGGGGATTGTTGGTGCTGCCAGAATTGCCCCCGGCATGCAGTGTTATTCGAAGCGGAAGGGTGTGTCCCCGTGTGCCTAACTGGCTGCCCCGTGGATCCGCCCGAGGATCCGTTGATATAAAGAACAGTTGCACCTTCACCAAACAGTCCGGGCTTTTGGTCGAGTTGGTGGCGCTGGGTCCTCTCAAAGATGCATCATAAATCTACTGTTAGTTGATTGCGTTCTTTCAGTTTTTGCTTTCAGAATTTTGCTTCTTGTAAATCTGAGAGTAGTTTATTTCTTGTTACTGGTTTGGTGAACTCATATATTATCAACTGCTATAATACCTGTATTTGGTCCACCCGAACGACGTTAAACAAAAGGGCTCCTGGGAGACAACCCAGTGGAACCACTTCGTTCCGTTCTGTTTCTTTTTTTATCTTATATATTAGTTTATTTTTGTTTTGTCTGGGAGAATACCTTAATCACAGTGTTGCAGGACACAGGGGCACCAACCACACCCCGTGGCATCACACCATCTAGCGGACCATGGCCAAGCATGCCTGCCAGAAGGACTGCAGCCCAGGCACCCCAACCCGTTTCCGCGCCTGTTCTCTACGCGGAGGGTTGTCGAGGCTAGAGCTCGATCCCCAGACCTCCTTGATAAGAACCACTCTTAACAGGCCTTAACACCAACTAACGCGGAGATGGGTCAGTTGGTGTTAAGGCCTGTTAGGAGTGGTTCTTATCAAGGAGGTTTGGGGATCGAGCCCCAGCCTAAACAACCCGCCGCACAGAGAACAGGCGCGGAGACGGGTTGGGGTGCCTGGGCTGCAGTCCTTCTGGCAGGCGTGCTTGGCCGTGGTTGTTGAAAAAGTTGAGGTCCGGAGGTGAAGTAAAAATGCGGAACACACTTCACAAATCCTTTCACAAGTGTAGCACAACAATGACAATGAGATGAACAAATAGTGTTATGGCATTAACTATCTCTTTACAACGCGAGGTATACATGGCGAGACATGATTCATAAGAATCGCGGAGGAGAGAAGCACACAACACAGAGGTAAAACAAGCTGCAGCGACCTGACACCCTGAGACCGCCAGACCGTGCGAACAGACAAGCCAGACGGAAGCCGCTGAGGCCGTGCGAACAGAGTACAAGCCGCACCTGCAAGCCCACAACCATAGACCGCCAACTTGTTGCTTTATTCCACTACTGAAAACAAACAGTTCGCACTTCTTGATTGCCCAGACCGCACGGTCTTGATCAAAGAAGAACCCGCGAACTCTGAACGAAGAACTGCTACCTGCGATAGACCGCAACTCAAGACCGCCTGGCCACTTAAGATCGCCTGATCAACTGAGTCTGCTGCATAGACCGCGAACACCTAAACACAATCCGCCCTGAATGGTTTATTCAAAGCTGGAAGAAGGGAGCTGACCGCGAGCTGCAAGCCGCTAACCTGCGAACACAGAAACTGGTCAAACAAAGATCTCAGACCGCACGAGCTCAAAGTGAGACCGGCACAATCAAGCCAACTTTGGTTCTTACAGTTCTCATCAATAATGACGGGCCCTGCACCCTTATTTATAGGCGAGTAGATCGATGTCATCACTGCACAAACCGGGATACAATAACTGCCTATCGGATCGCGAGCGGTCTCGCAAAGCAGACCGCCCGAGCTCAACATAGCTCAAAGCTCCCTAATTGAACCTTGCGGTTACAACCAAACCGCCCGGTCACTGCGGTCTCAACAAAGCAGACCGCCCGATCTTCTTCCAAAGAAGACACCAAGAACATCTGGCGGACTTAGGACAAGTCGCCAGACCAAACCGCACAAGCCGCCCGGACAGAAGAGGCGGTCTCCCAAATCAGACCGCTCAGAACAAACTGCTGAGACAAAACCGACCAGAGAACCAGCGCAGACCGCGCGGTCTCTGCGGTCTCCAATCCGCAGACCGCCCAGCTCAAATCCACTTCCACTTCAAAAATTTAACACTCCCCCTTGAAGTGGGAAGTGGAAGTCAGCCCAAGCAAATCCGCAACCGACCAAAAGGTCCCTATGCCAGCGGCTTAGTAAATATGTCAGCAACGTTCTCCTTGCTCTGCACATGCTCCACAATCAGAGATCCCTCCAACACCTTCTCACGAATGAAATGATGATGAATCTCTATGTGCTTCGTACGCGCGTGACAAACTGGATTGTTCACCAGTTTGAGAGCACTCTCGTTGTCACCACGTAGTAGAGTAGGACCTCGCACCTCCCTATGAATGTCCTCCACAAGCCTCCTAAGCCAGATGGCTTCCTGAGCCGCCAAAGCCGAAGCTTTGTACTCCGCTTCCGTGGTAGAGACAGACACATAATCTTGCTTCTTGCTGCACCAAGATATAGCTGTAGAGCCTGTCATAAAGACATATCCAGACGTCGATCTCCAATCATCCAAATCTCCTCCATAATCAGCATCCATGTACTGCAAACAAAAGCCCGAATCTCTCCCGTAGAAGAGACCCAAATCCGAGGTGGATTTGACATACTTCAATATACTCCTAGCTGCCACAAGATGAGGCTTTCGAGGCTCTGTCATAAACCGACTCACCCTGCCAACTGCATAAGCAATATCTGGCCTCTTGATCATCAAGTATATCAAGCTTCCGACCAAATCCCGGAACACCAAAGGATCGGTAAGAACCTTCCCTTCATCTCGATGAAGATGAACTCCAACCTCCAGTGGAGTAGAGCTGCTCTTCCCCCCCCCCCCCCCCCCTTCCATGATGAATCTCTTCATGATTCGATCCGCATAGCCCTTTTGGGAAACGAGCATACCGCTCTCTTTCCTCTCCACTTCGAGCCCAAGGAAATGGTGGAGCTCGCCCAAATCCTTCATCTCAAATCTGATAGCTAGCTCAGCACGGAGCCTAGCTACCTCCATCTCAGAATTCCCCGTGACGATCAGATCATCAACGTACATCAGCACCAAGACCTGAAGCTCCCCCGTCTTCTTTACGAATAAGCTCGAATCTGAATCAGAAGCAAAGTATCCGCAGAACTGGAGGTATTCTGCGATCTTCCCGTACCACACCTGAGGCGCTTGCTTCAAGCCGTAAAGAGCCTTCTTGAGCTTGTAAACATATCTTGGGTGCTCTTCGGATACGTAACCAAGTGGATGATCCATGAAGATATCCTTGTCAATCTCGCCATATAAGAAAGCGTTCTTCACGTCGAGTTGCCAAATCTTCCACCCTTGGCAAGCTGCCAATGCGATCACCACTCGGACCAAAGTCATCTTGGCAACGGGGCTAAACGTTTATTCATAATCCTCCCCATACTTCTGAGAGAAACCTCGAGCTACAAGGCGAGCCTTGTACCGCTCAATACTTCCATCAGCCTTCTTCTTTAGTTTGAAAACCCACTTGCAAGTCACCGGAGTAACTCCCTCAACCTTAGGCACCAAGTCCCAAGTCTCATTCTTCCTGAGGGCAGCCATCTCTTCATCCATGGCTCCTTCCCACTCCTTGGCTCCAACGACATTTTCATAACAAGATGGCTCTCTCTTGTCCGGGGGACCTGCGAAGAAACATGAGACAAAGCTCACCAGTTTTCCGCCCGTATACATATCAGGTGGAATAATGGTCCTCTTGGACCTCCTCAAAGCTTGACTCTGAACCACCTCTTCCACTGCAGCTTCTGGACTAACTCTCTTCTCAGGTAGACATGGAGCATCGCTCCCCCTGCTTCCAGAACCCGAAGCACCTGATTCAGAGCTAGAAATACCTGGAGCACCTGGAGAAACAGGTAACTCCACCAGAGCTTCCCTTGCACCTTCCTCTGGTCCACCATCTACCCTGCTTCCTTATAACTCAACAGAAGAGCTACCTTGGTATGACGTCAGCTCGTCGAATACCACATCCCTAGAGACCATATATCTCCGTGTCTCAGGATCCATGCATCTCCACCCTTTCTTCTGGTCATCATAATCGACGAAGACTAGCTTCCTTGCCCTAGCATCTAGCTTCGTTCGAAGGGCATCTGGAACATGCACATAGCAGGTAGAACCAAACACTCGAAAGTGTTCCACGCTTGGCTTCTCCTTGAACATCAACTCATGAGGGGTCTTCATGTTGATGGGACAAGACATTCCCTCTGCCCAGAAGGACTTTGGGATACTCTTGGCATGAAGCCAGCATTTGCAGGTCTCCGTCTGGTGATGGATCTTCCGCTCTGCAACTCCGTTCTGTTGTGGAGTGTGAGCATAATAAAGCTCCCTTTGGGTGTCATGCTTCCTGCAGAAGCTAAAGAACTCCTTGGAGGTGAACCCCCTCCATTGTTTGTTCTGAACTTCTTCATCCGCAGGTTTAGCCGACCTTCCACCAGTTCCTTGTACTCCACAAACCTCTTGAACGCCTCCGACTTCTCCTTCAGAAAATATACCCAAGTATATCTGGTGAAGTCATCAACCAAAATCAGCATGTACCTGCTACTTCCAAGACTGGCAGTGTTGGTAGGTCCAAACAGATCACCATGGATACACTCCAATGGTCTTCTACATCTGCTTTGTGATTTCTCAAATGGAAAGCGCTGAGCTTCACCAAACTGACAACCCGCACAAACATGACCATCCCCAAAAGATGACAAGCTAGGCATACCTTTCACCAGCTCTCTTCCCTCCATAGCTTTCAGCTTATCCATTCTAACATGCCCAAGTCTTTCGTGCCAGATAGCAGCACTGTCATTAGCCCTCATCTTATCAACATAAGAACTTGTTGAAAGAACAAACAAATCCTTCACCCGTCTCCCAACATGAGTGACTTCAGCTTTCACCGCTGAAACATTTCGAAGAAATTTCACTTCTGTTGGACCAAACAGAACGTGATAGCCAGCGTCCACCGCATTGGTCACCGAGAAGAGGTTCTTCTTCATCCCCAGAACATGATAGACACTCTTCAACGTAAGAGTACCTCTATCATTGTTCAAAGAAACCACAGCCTCCTTCTCAACTGCATGAATAGTATCATCAGTCGTAATGATGGCGTCATTACCTGTATATGTCTGCAATGAGGAGAACTTCGACTCATCCCCGGTGAGGTGATGACCACACCCAGAGTCCACTATCCAATCATCTTGATAGTTGATGGAAGCCATGGCCCGAACACACGTGCCCGTCATGAATGCACCTCCACCACCCCAACTACCTTCTGAATTGGAACCACCGTCCTCCTTTCCTGCAGCATGCCTCGGCTGAAGATTGACTTTGCAGTCCCTCTTGAAATGACCAAGCTTGTTGCACCTAAAGAATCTAGGTCCTTCCTGCTTCTTCCCATCACGCTTAGGAGCATAGCTCCTCTCCTGCTGATATGAAGTAGATGGACCATCATCTCTAGATGTCTTATTCTTCTTTTTGTCCCATCTTTTCTTCTTGCCAAAAAAGAGAACCTCGCCTTCTGACGCGCGATTTCAGCACCGCTAATTAGCAAGCTCGAAATGCGGTACGATGGCAGTGCACCGGTCATTGTCAAGTAATAAAAGTAGGGAGGAATTCCCCGAATATCATTCTCAAAGGAATGCAGGAAGTGGTGATAAGAAAATAGAGTGAGTCGATTGTTACATGAGTGAATAAAACAAGGGCGTTGTGATGGTGTCCTAAGCTATTGCAGAAATAAGAAATGCGGGTCAAAACTCTGCTTCGCAAGGCGGGATGGATGCAACGGCCGCAATGTCGTGCTTTGGAAGGCGCGTGGATGGAAAGTAACTGTGACGATTGAGGGTCGCACACACCTCTTTGCAAAGTGGGGGTGAGTGCAGCGGCCGCAATGTCGTGCTTCGGTATGTGGGTGAAATTGCCACAGTGCGGGGTTTTGTGAGGGTCGAAGGAACCTCTTCACTCTCACTTCTAGCTTTTGCTAGAGTGATCTAGCTAGAACGCGTGTGTGGATGTGGAGTGGAGGCGGAGCGCATCACAACAAAGCATCAAATGAAGAACGAAACAAGAAAAAGCTTCTATTCATGGACAAATAGAAAGCAATCCAGTTCATTACAACAATCAAAAGTACATTTCCAAAAAGAGAGAGAGGGTAGAGGAAACCACGAGATGAGAAGCCTCGCCGTAGATCTTGGTCGGAATGGGGGGTCGTCACGCCTCCTCCGAGCTCAGTCCTTGGTTGCTTCCGGGGTTCAGAGGCTGTCACTACCTCTAAACATCATTCGTTTTCTTCTCAGAGCTGGGTCTCTTCCACTTAGCTCAATGGAGATGTCTCACCTTCAAATGCTTGCTGTAGATGGTGGAGAATGATTCTAGGACCCTTGATGGAGCTTAGGATCGATGGATGATGCTTTCCCAAGGAAGAGGACGGATGGGTGGAGCTTGGAGAGGGAAAATGGCGGAAGCTTGCGGAAGAATTCGCGCCCAAACTGTGCTGGCTTTCCCTAAAATCGCGGAGCCGGTCTTTAAATACGGAGCAGAGAAAATACATCGCATGATCAGGGGCGCACGACCAGTGGTCGTGCGCGAAGGAATGCTTGTGATCGTGCGCGGTCAACCTGTGGCAGAGGGAAAGATAGGAAAATAAAGCACGGTTAGTGGCGCACGATCAGTGGTCGTGCGCGAAGAAATCCAATGATCATACGAACTGCTCTATCAGTTAAGGGGAATTAACGCACGACCAGTGGTCGTGCGCCTGATCGTGCGCGATGGAAAACGCATGATCAGTGGCTTTTTAGGCTAAAATTCGCCCCAAACCATTCCGAGCATTCACATGATCACTTCACCTGCAGCAAACTCAAACATACCCGCTGGGGTATAGAAACAAAGCTCCCCAACGACATAAAATATGCACTAAAAAGAATAAAAGGGAACCATCCAAGATAACACACAGAACTAGCCTATGGAAGGTACTATCCACGCAAATGAACAACTAGTCCAATATGCTCGATAATCAACCTAATATGCAGTACCTTTGCATGATAATAATCCCAAATGAGTCCTAAAACATGTATATAATGGAGACTCATCACACCCCTAGACTTAACCATTTGCACGTCTCGGGCAAACGACTCAGCTCTCATGTCGGAACAAGTGGATGTTAGAGTGTGATTGAGCGGTGGAGACTCATGCGAAGACGCATGCTCACGTGCGTAGAAATACATTAGAATAGAATTTAACTCAAGATTACATTTAACTATTTCTAAAACAGTATTTTGAAATCTATTTTACTTGGATGGTGAATCCCGGTGAATCTTTTGGTCGCGCATAAGGGTAAATAGCATGACTAATGAGTAGAGTATTACTTGAATCAGAGCTCAGGACAATCTCCTAAGAAATCCATCAAAGTCGGTGTCCATTGGCTTGCAAGTTCGCACTCTCTCCACTGCATGAGATAACTCATATCTAAAGTCAACAGGACTTATAGGTTAAGATTTGGCTTAGGTTGAGTTTAGGCTAGATAAGTAGAAGGACGATGGGAATCGCACTCAACATAACCCGAGCACTCAGAATTACAATCACCAATACAACATTTTCAAGAACTACACAACACCCCAGACTTCAACTGAACACTAGGTGCGTGCTAAGCCAAACATAATTTGCTTTTGTCGTGAGAATGTAATTGAAAGTTCTTTTTGAACAATTTTTTTTCTTTTCTTTTCTCTTCTCGACAGAATTTCTTTTGTAGGCACAATAAAAACTTCTCCTTCAGCTTTTCCAAGGCAACCATACACCACAGAGGTAACACCAAATGTGATCGATAAATAAATTTCTTTCAGCTCATTTGTTGGTGCGAACATAGGTTTGGCCGTATGGCTTTGGTGAAATTTTAGTGGAGCTAAACAAGGAGGAAAGTTAGGCTCAAGTGGGCTTGCAAAGGTGATTACGTTGGTAAGGATTTCAAAAGCACAAACGGATCAAGAAATTGCCAATATCACACTTTATAACGAGTACTTCAACGCAATCGTTTCAAGAGTCGCCTAGTGCAAGTTCTAGCCACCGAGAAAGGTTGTTCTTCCTTCCGACCCTAGTAATAAGCTACTACTAGTCCAGCTACACTCGACCTTATGCTACCGTTGGATTCACCTGATTCACCACTAAAGTAAAATAAATTGCAGCTACTATAATAGAAATAATTAAATTATAACTTTGAATTTTATTCTACTCTAATTGAATTTCTAGGCGTGACGAGAGCACTCGACTAGAGCACTACTTGAGTCGACATTTTTCTCTACTCCTCACTCATACACTAACAATCCAATTCTTACGAGCGGGGAACCTCGCAGCAATATCCAAGAAGCGCGCGTGATCAATGCGCGTGAACTAGGTGCAAACGGATGCAATGTGTGCAAAAAATTAAAAATCCTAACTCAGCACATTCTAACATGCTATGCAAAGTGTGTGCACGTGCACAGCTCGAACTCTCCTCCAGACTTGATCAAAATTAAATAAAATAGACAATTCAATCAAAAGGAAAAGAGGGGTAGAGAGGACCTATGCTTATAAATGAGCATGCCAGAAGTGCAGTACTTCCTTCTTTAAATTTTTCTCCTTCTCATCCACCATGCGAGAGCTTCAACCTACGATGTTAGCAAAAAGGAAATAACAGAACATAAAAGAAATTAAAAGGCAAACGGAACTGGGTGGTTCCCATGGGTTGTCTCCCAAGAATCCCTTTTGTTTAACGTCCTTAAAGGTGGACCAAATACCTATATTAAAGCAGATTATAAAATTTTTCACGCAAAATTAAAGAGAGGAGATCATCGAAGTCTACGTAGTATTATTACACAACCATTCGGAGAAATCAACTATACGTTGATTTAAAATAGTAACTGCAGATAGAAGAAAAAGGTCCGGAGACCCACAACTGATGGCAACGAAGTAAGAGGTTTAGCCTCCATCCCCAAGTCTCCTCTTTTTTTGCTCTCTTTCTCTCTTCCAAGAGTATTTCTTCAAAGAAAAATCACTTTCCCCCCTGTAGCCAGTCCTTTAGGGGAATCACATGCGGTGACGCTGGAGTGGACAAAGCAATATCGTCTGCCACTGAAACATGCTTATCCGGCCAGGAATGCATCATCCGACTGCCCAAAAATGGGTCAGCATTTTCCAAATTCTGCGGGGGCATAAATGAAACGATGTTAGAAATAACAGGAAGAGATGGAGTGAGAGTAGACTTAACATCCATAGGAGTAAAGCAGGAGGAAGAAATGTCACAAGTGACATCCTCCAGTGAGAGATGGTCAAATTCCACCTGGATGACCAACGCTAACTCTTCCTGTTGAATTATAACCAATGAAAGAGGGTCAAGAAAAAACTAGATGAAGAACATAAAGAATTATTGGTTGAGGGAGTGATCCCAGTTTCACTCCCTGCAGGTCCTGATTGTACAACTATCACATCGTGAGGAGGTTCTTGCAACACGGCCGAGGCAAGAGACAACAAAGTCTCATCCTGCATAGTCAATCTAACAATATACTCTTGCTGCGTTTCAAGACATTGAATTATAATTTGAGCATATTTGAAGAATTTCTCTTCCAAATAGGTTGTATCCTCATCATGTTGTGACAGAGGCAGTAAAGAACATGGCATCGCTCCTGCATACACACAACCCGAAAACAATAGAAATAAACAACAACAAAAAAACAACAACTCCTGTAACTATTAACTCAAACACCAAAATCAAACTACGCCTGCATTCCCCGGCAATGGCGCCAAAAACTTGACGCGCGATTTCAGCACCGCTAATTAGCAAGCGCGAAATGCGGTACGACGGCAATGCACCGGTCGTTGTCAAGTAATAAAAGTAGGGAGGAATTCCCCGAATATCATTCTCAAAGGAATACAGGATGTGGTGATAAGAAAATAGAGTTAGTCGATTGTTACACTAGCGAATAAAATAAGGGCGTTGTGATGGTGTCCTAAGCTATTGCAGAAATAAGAAATGCGGGTCAAAACTCCGCTTCGCAAGGCGGGATGGATGCAACGGCCACGATGCCGTGCTTCGGAAGGCGCGTGGACGGAAAGTAACTGTGACGATTGAGGGTCGCACACACCTCTTCACAAAGTGGGGGTGAGTGCAGCGGCCGCGATGCCGTGCTTCGGTATGTGGGTGAAATGGCCACAGTGCGGGGTTTTGTGAGGGTCGAAGGCACCTCTTCACTCTCACTTCTAGCTTTTGCTAGAGTGAGCTAGCTAGAATGCGTGTGTGGAAGTGGAGTGGAGGCGGAGCACATCATAACAAAGCATCAAATGAAGAACGAAACAAGAAAAAGCTTCTATTCATAGACAAATAGAAAGCAATCCAGTTCATTACAACAATCAAAAGTACATTTCCAAAAAGAGAGAGAGGGTAGAGGAAACCACGAGATGAGAAGACTCGCCGTAGATCTTGGTCGGAATGGGGGGTCGTCACGCCTCCTCCGATCTCAGTCCTTGGTTGCTTCCGTGGTTCAGAGGTTGTCACTACCTGTAGCAAAGGGGAAGATAAGAAAATAACGCACGGTCAGTGGCGCACGACCAGTGGTCGTGCGCGAAGAAGTCCTATGATCGTGTGAACCGCTCTGTCAGTTAAGGGGAATTAACGCATGACCAGTGGTCATGCGCCTGATCGTGCGCGAAGGAAAACGCACGATCAGTGGCTTTTTAGGCTAAAATTCGCCCCAAACCATTCCGAGCGTTCACATGATCATTGCACCTGCACCAAACTCAAACATACCCGCTGGGGTATAGAAACAAAGCTCCCCAGCGGCATAAAATATGCACTAAAAAGAATAAAAGGGAACCATCCAAGATAACACACAGAACTAGGCTATGGAAGGTACTATCTACGCAAATGAACAACTAGTCCAATATGATCGATAATCAACCTAATATGCAGTACCTATGCATGATAATAAGCCTAAATGAGTCCTAAAACATGTATATAATGGAGACTCATCACCTTCTCCCCCAGAGACAGACATCGTAGCCATTTGCTTAGCCAAACTTTCCTGCGATGCAAGTAAGTTCTCCAGCTCCATCAACGAAGGCTGATTGGCCCAGCCTTGAACAGAAGTAACAAAGGCCACATACTCCCTCCGCAAGCCGCGGATTATGTGCCTCTTCAGCTTAGCTTCTGAGATAGGCTCATCCGGATCCAAAGCCGATATCTCTGCGCAGAGGTTATTCATGTTCAAGAAGAACGTTGATATAGACAAATCCCCCTGAGTTGCTTTCGCCAACTCATTCTCCAAGAACTGTAGCCTCGCTACATTCTTTTTATTGAACAAGCCATCCAAGGCTGTCCAAATCTCTGCAGCTGATCCACACCCGATGATGTGATCAAATAACTCCGGAATGATAGCTCTCTTGAGAGTGAACTCCGCATTAGCATTCGTTTTTCTCCAAGCCTTCACGAGCTCAGCATTCCCATCAGCAGGAACAACAGCTTGTCTTGCTTCTACTCCTACAACCTCCCACAAATCCTCGCCAAGAAGATAGCTCTCCATGCAAGACTTCCACTTCTTGAAGTTAGTCTGCGTAAGGAGCTTAATACCAAGACCTCTAGCATATCCTCCTTCCATTTCTATCCCACTGATTGTTAGCCTCTTGAGAAACCCGAGAGAAGTATCAGCATTTTCTGCTCAATAACCTCAGCAACCTCCCTCTGATACCATGTTGAAAAGGTTGAGGTCCGGAGGTGAAGTAAAAATGCGGAACACACTTCACAAATCCTTTCACAAGTGTAGCACAACAATGACAATGAGAAGAACAAATAGTGCTATGGCATTAACTATCTCTTTGCAATGCGAGGTATACATGGCGAGACATGATTCATAAGAATCGTGGAGGAGAGAAGCACACAACACAGAGGTAAAACAAGCTGCAGTGACCTGACACCCTGAGACAGCCAGACCGCGCGAACAGACAAGCCAGACGGAAGCCGCTGAGACTGTGCGAACAGAGTAAAAGCCGCACCTGTCAGACCGCAACCACAGACCGCCAACTTGCTGCTTTATTCCACTGCTGAAAACAAACAGTTCGCACTTCTTGATCGCCCAGACCACACGGTCTTGATCAAAGAAGAACCCGCAAACTCTGAACGAAGAACTGCTACCTGCGACAGACCGCAACTCAAGACCGCCTGGCCACTTAAGACCGCCTGATCAACTGAGTCCGCTGCACAGACCGCGAACACCTAAACACAGTCCGCCCGGACTGGTTTATTCAAAGCTGGAAGAAGGGAGACAAGCTAACTGTGAGTTGAAAGCCGCTAACCTGCGAACACAGAATCCGGTCAGACAAAGATCTCAGACCCCACGACCTCAAAGTGAGACCGGCACAATCAAGCCAACTTTGGTTCTTACAGTTCTCGTTAATAATGACTGGCCCTGCACCCCTATTTATAGGCGAGTAGATGGATGTCATCACCACACAAACCGGGATATAATAACCGCCCATCAGATCGCGAGTTGTCTCGCAAAGTAAACCGCCCGAGCTCAGCATAGCTCACATCTACCTAATTGAACCTTGCGGTTACAACCAAACTGCCCGGTCACTGCAGTCTCAACAAAGCAGACCGCCCGGTCTTCTTCCAAAGAAGACACCAAGAACATCTGGCCGACTTAGGACAAGTCGCCACACCAAACTGCACAAGCTTCCCGGACAGAAGAGGTGTAACACCCTCCCTGTTACATAGCATATAGCAGTAGGTCCGGCCAGGACCCCACGCCATATGAAACGAACAGAAGAGCGCATTACTTAATTAGCATTACACAGTTAATAACATAACCATCTCAGCACACAGAGTCACACAACGGAAGAATTTAATTTCGAATGAAACTAGTTTATACATTGTCCACATTAACCACTAGGAATGAAATACATTACAAGATCTTTACAAGGTTTGTTTACATAATAAAGGTGGCTTCCAAACATCGGCGCGCTGGCCGGCCACACATGAAAAACAGTAAACAAAAGTTTGGCCTTCGAGGGCCAGTGCAACACAGCAGCAGGGGCTTCAGCCCGCTATTTCCCGCTAGTCTCTCCAGGACCTGTACAAACAAATCCACCAAGCGGTGGGAAAACAAGTAACCGGTCAGCTTTAGCTGACCCAGATTTATAACGACCCCACCCCATGCTCGGGGCGGCGGTGCTCCTTCCCTGTAGGCAAGCAACAGTAGTATATATATATCACAGGTGCGTCTAAGCACCGCATAGAAGCATTCATCACAAAGTGACATCCACACTCGGCAAGTCATCGACAAGTCCTTTTTCAACTTGGATTTAGGCTTACACGCTTTGTGCACTCTCGGCACGCCATCAACAAGTCCTTTTTCAACTTGGATCTACATGAGCTGACTCTCGTCAAGATTGTCCGACCTTGACGAGTCTTAGTCCCAAACGACACATCGTGACCCGAGGTTGTAATCCTCATCACAAGATGGCTAAGGGGGGGGGGGGGGGGGGGGGGGGGGTTGGTTCCGCCAGATGCCCGCGCTCATAACATTAGGGATTCCATCAACCTAAAACGGGTACGGCTTTCCCTAACCCGCTCTGGACCCGTAAGGTCAACGAAGTAAGGTACACGGCCCTCCAGCTTCTGCTGCTCAAACCAGTTCATGGGCATAGGCTTTACAGGATTTAAACAACTCTCTAGGAGCTACCGCCGTTGTTAGCTCTAATGTCCGGCGTTAGTGACAGAACTCAGTCTGCTACCTTTTTCGGGTATTTTCTGGGAAACACCTCCAGACCTCTTTGCAGTACGAATCAGTACACAGAAGCCGGAAAACACAGCATAGATCACAGAGTCTTCTCCGGAGTGCAATAACATATCAACATCACTAATCCAGACAAACCTGTCCAGATGGGCTTCACACAGCATGCCTATGTCCGTACTTCGATTCCGGACTCTATATGTAATTTCTACGGGGATAACATCGACCCGTCGGCAGAAATCTATCCACTCGCTATTGGAAATCTGCCTACTACTTATGCAAATCAAAGGACGAACGTGTCTATAGATGAGGGAGGAGAATCATTACCCTCGGCGCTCGTTTCGGTGTCATAAATCTGAGAGGAACTCGGCTGGACTCTTTTGAAACAGCTTCCTCTCCACTGGATCGACGATGGCAAACAAACAAGCAATCTCCTCCACGGATTTGCTTTCGGCACAACAAAAGGCTCACCTCCAACTGATCTCCTTCCCATTTCTCAGCCCACAGCTTTCAGAAATGCAGAGGGTCTCAGAGAAAATGAGAAGAGAAACTGAATTTGGCTGCCTTTTATATTTTCTTAGCTAACGCGGGCGTTAGCCCTTAAGGCGGTGGCTGAAGTTATCCACAGCCGCTTAAGGCTCAACGGTGTTCGACGATCGCCTTTCGACGAACAGCCTAGCATTCGTTGAACGGCGTTCGACGAACTCTCTACAGCCTATGTTCGGCAAACTGCCTAAAGCCTGCATTCGACGAACTGCTTAAAGCCTGCGTTCGACGAACTGCCTAAAGCCTGCGTTCGACGAACTGCCTAAAGCCTGCGTTCGACGAACGGCTGCCTGCGTTCGACGAATGGCCTGAAGGCTGCGTTCGACGAATAGCCTGGTGTTCATCAACCGGCCTTCTTAGCTCGATGTCTCGACGGCATGATGGCACGTTCGTCGAACGTCGTTCGACGAACGGTCTGGCGTTCGTCGAACGGCCTTGCGTTCGACGAATGACCTTGGGTTCGCCGAACGGGCGTTCGACGAATAGCCGAGAAATGCCATTCTTTTTCTCGAGAGCTAGCATTTCCTGCCCTTTCTTTTTCTCGAGAAATGTATTCAACACTAAGCCCTCGGACTTAACAAACTACTGAAGTCAGTGCACTGGAAATTGAGGTGTTACAAATCTCCCCTCCTTTAAGAAATTTCATCCCGAAATTTTAACAGTGCAAAGAAACAAAAAGATACAAAACATAACTTGTACTTCAACGGAACAATTCGGGGAACTCATCTAGCATGTTTTGCTCACGCTCCCATGAAAGCTCCTCACGACTGCAATTGTTCCAGTGGACTTTGACCATTCAGATCATTTTATTCCGCAATTGCCTGACATCAGTGTCTTCGATGCAAATAGGCGTGACCAACGTCTTCAGCTCATCATCAACTGACACCTGATTCTTTACCAGGACCTGGCTAGGCTCTGGCACAGCTTTCCGCAGCACAGATATGTGAAACACATCATGCAGTCCGCTCAACCCTGTCGAAAGAGCGAGCCGATAGGCAGCTTCACCAACACGCTCCAGAATCTCAAACGGTCCAAGGTACCTCGGACTCAGCTTTTTCAAGCATCAAATCCTGGACACACCCTTGAAAGGTTTGATCTTTAGGTAAACCCAGTCGCCCACGGCGAACTCCACATTTCTGTGCTTGGCGTTGTAGTATTTCTCCTGCCAATCTTGTGCAATCAACAATCTCTCCTGGATTGTTTGAATAGCCGAATTTGCATCTTCGACTTCCTTCCGCTTAAACTGCTTCGTCTCACCTGTCTCCACCCAAGCTAAGGGAGTGCGGCAATCTCTACCATAGAGGGCCTCGAAGGGCGCCATCTTTATACTTGCCTGATAGTTGTTATTATAAGCGAACTTGATCATAAAAAGATGATCTTCCCACTTCTTACTGAAATCCAGGACGCACATACGGAGCATGTCCTCCAGAGTTCTGTTCGTACGTTCATTCTATCCATCCATTTGAGGGTGGAAGGCAGTACTAAACTTCAACTTTGTACCCAACAACTGGTGGATTAGCCTCCAATCTTTCGAAGTAAAGCGCCAATCTCGGTCACTGACGATGCTACGGGGCACACCGTGCAATCGTACAATGCTATCAACATAAAGCTTTGCTAACTTTTCTACTGAATCGTCCCGCCGGTTCAGAATAAAGTGGGCTACCTTCATCAAGCGATCTACGATCACCCAAATAGCATCATTTAATTTCCACTCTGCGATCTCGGCAAACCGTGCACGAAATCCATAGAAATATCGTCAAATTTCCATTCTGGTACTGGCAACGACTTCAGGAACCCTCCGGGTTTCTGACATTCGGCCTTTACAAGTGCGCAAGTCTTACACTTTGCCACATAAAGAGCGATGTCCTTCTTCAATCCTGGCCACCAAAACAACCTCTCATGTCCTGGTACATTTTTGTGCTCCCTGGGTGAATTGAGTATTTTGTAAAATGGGCTTTGTACATCACTTCCTCCCACAATTTACCCCCATTTGGGACGCACAACCGACCGTCTTTCCACATCAGACCGTCATCCAACACAAACTCTGCAGCAGTCCCAACCTCAGACTCTTCCAAGTAGCGATGCATGCCTAAATCAAGCTCCAGGGCCTATCGTATTCTGTCCGCGACGTCGTATTGCACCTCCGTCCAGTTCAAGCACGCACTTGCGCTATAACTCCTCTCCACACAGGAGATCTCTAAAGCTTCTAAGTCACTGATCAGACGTGGATCATACATCTAAACCCAGTTGGCCTACGCAGAAGCTCTCCGGCTCAAAGCATCTGCGACGACATTTCCCTTCCCGGGAGTATAGTGTATTTCGAAAGTGTTGTCCCCCGGGAAGTCCATCCACCTTCAATGTCGCATATTGAGCTCTTTCTGATTTAGCAGATATTTTAGGCTCTTATGGTCCGTAAAGATATCAACCTTCACTGCATACAAGTAGTGTCGCCACAATTTCAGATCGAAGATCACGGCCGCCAACTCCAATTCGTGGACCGAGTAATTCCGCTCATGCACTATCAACTGGCGAGAGCCATAAGCTATCACTTGACCATGCTGAAGAAGTACGCAGCCTAAGCCGCTCCCTAACGCATCGCTGTAAATTTCATAGCCTTTTGCACCATATGGCAAACACAAGATCGGTGTTGTGGTCAGACGACTCTTTAATTCTTCAAAAGCTCGTACACACGTTGGTGTCCAAACGAACTTCTGATCCTTCCTTGTCAAGGTTGTGAGAGGAAGAGCAATCCGCGAAAAGTATTCCACGAAGCGCCGATAGTAGCCGGCAAGTCCAAGGAAACTCCTGACTTCCGCTACTATCGTCAAAACGGGCCACTCTTGGATAACAACTATCTTTGTTGGATCCACTGCGATACCCTCACCACTAACCACATGACCAAGGAATGCTACTGAAGCTAGCCAAAACTTGCACTTGGAGAACTTGGCATACAACTGACTCCGTCGCAGGGTCTCCAAAACTACGCACAAATGACTCGCGTGTTCTTCTTCAGACTGAGAGTACACCAAGATATCGTCGATGAAGACCATGATAAATCGATCCAGGTACTCTCGAAAGGTCCTATTCATCAGATCCATGAACACTGACGACGCATTCATCAGTCCAAACGGCATCACTGTGAACTCGTAGTGCCCGTAGCGGGTACGAAATGTCATCTTAAGAATGTCGCATTCCCGAATCCGCAACTGATAGTAACCAGATTTAAGATCCAGCTTTGAATACACCTACGGACCCACTAGCTGATCAAATAAGTCATCGATTCGAGGAATCAGATACTTGTTCTTCTCGGTCTGCTTGTTCAATTCACGGTAGTCGAAACAGAGACGTAGGCTTTCGTCCTTCTTCTTCACAAAGAGGACCGGAGAACCCCAAGGTGATGTACTTGGGCGTATATAGCCTTGCTCTAGCAACTCCTGTAATTGAACCTTTAATTATGCCATCTACTTTGGCGCAATACGGAACGGAGAGCGTGACACAGGCTTGGCACCTGGCGCCAGCTCTATAGTGAAGTCTATCTCTCGCTGAGGTGGAGCCCCAGGAAGATCTTTAGGAAACACATCAGGATACTCTGAGATAACAGGAACGTCACTCAGACTGGGCTGAGGCTTTGTATCCCCCACTATTACAACACACAATTCTGCGTCTTGCCAAACTGTCTTGACTACTTGGACAGCACACATCAACATCTTGCTCGATCCACGCAAACCGGCAAATGTAGTCGCACATTCGGTATTCCGCCCAGTGTGACATCCTTAGAAGTGCAATTAATGTAGGCCTGCTGTGCCGACAGCCAGTCCATACCAAAGATCACATTGAATTCCAAAAGTGGCAGTATCAGTGCTTCCAAATCAAAATCATGACTTCCTATTCGTACCTTTACAACACAGCCTCGATCCGCATGCATCGAGCAGCCATTGGTAGCATCACATCTAATCGCTCCTTTCTAAATGACGAAGGCACCCCAAGCTGTCGTATGAAGCCCTCCGATAGAAAAGAATGTGAAGCTCCTCTATCAAACAATGCTCTTGCCGGAGAGTTAAATATTAGGACAAAGCCAAATACACACAAGGTTACAAGCAATGCACAAAGTATGAAGTATAAAATGCAACAAAAGTTGTATACTAGCGCATACCTGTCACCACATCGCTTTGTTTTATGGCCTCTTGCTGGCCAAGATTGTACACCCTAGGCTGGGCAGGAGCAGCATGGGATGCGGTTGACTCTGCCGCCTTCCCTTTCTCTGCCGCATAAGCTGCAGCCGCCTTCTTGCCCCCACGATATTCTCGGGCCATATGACCCGGCTTACCACAGTTAAAACAGATGAGTGGTCCTCGCCCAGTCGTCACACCCGAAGCCGCAGATTGAGCTGACCCAGAAGTTCGCGCTCTGTGTATCGCCCCAACCGAGTAAACTCATGAAGGTAATCATCAATCATACGATCGCCTTGAGTCATACGGTTGAACTGGTTGCCCATCTCGATTTGCTGAGCAGGTGGGAGATACCGCGCCAAGAACAATCTTGAAAACTCGTCAAACGAAATGTCCGCCAGCTGCCTTCCTGTTAGGTGATGCAGCTCTATCTCATCGCACCAAAACTGCGCCTCCCCATCAAGTAGGAAGGTTGCCAAAGTAACCTTCTGCCCTTCCTCCGTATCAGTGGCCTTCAAGGTCTTGCGCACCTTC
This sequence comes from Dactylorhiza incarnata, assembly GCA_033032865.1. Taxonomy (NCBI): domain Eukaryota; kingdom Viridiplantae; phylum Streptophyta; class Magnoliopsida; order Asparagales; family Orchidaceae; genus Dactylorhiza; species Dactylorhiza incarnata. Next base: position 17,753,506 of record JAWHQI010000001.1, on the reverse strand, counting down.
AATAGACAATCCTCATCTTGCGTCGGGGTTCCTACCCCCGTGAACGTAGGAGGATGGAAACTCAGAAAGTACTGCAGTTGTTGGTCTGTAGCTCTTCGTGCCCTCACCGGCACTGGCCTTTCAATCGCAGGTTCTGCTTCCACAACCGGCACTGGAGCCACCCCAAGGGTAGGAGGCTGTCCGGGGACATGCCCTCCAGGTTGTGTAGTGAACATAGAAAACACTGCTTCAGCAATCATCCTTACTATCTCGGTAGAAGGAGGAGTCAGCACCGCAGATGGTGCACTGCTCGCAGTCAAATGCGGGGGTCAAGACGGCCCCGCACCACTCACAGCCGCCTATACATGTGCACAAAACACAATTAGCGACTAAGAGATAGCATGGATAAATGAAGGAACACAGAAGTTCCATCGCAATGCGAAACATACATGTAATTCATTCCTAAAGTGGACAATTACTGGTAATTTACATGTCTTAACGGCGACGCACACACGTGCTCACCACCCCGTAAAAGAATTTGACCACGAATTCAGATGGAAAGGGATCGAGACCCGTAGCTGATACCAATTTGTAACACCCTCCCTATTACATAGCATATAGTAGTAGGTCCGGCTGGGACCCCACGCCATATGAAACGAACAGAAGAGCGCATTACTTAATTAGCATTACACAGTTAATAACATAACCATCTCAACACACAGAGTCACACAACGGAAGCATTTAATTTTGAATGAAACCAGTTTATACATTGTCCACATTAACCACTAGGAATGAAATACATTACAAGATCTTTACAAGGTTTGTTTGCATAATAAAGGTGGCTTCCAAACATCGGCGCGCAGGCCGGCCACACATAAAAACAGTAAACAAAAGCTTTGGCCTTCGAGGGCCAGTACAGCACAGCAGCAGGGGCTTCAACCCGCTATTTCCCACTAGTCTCGCCAGAACCTGTACAAACAAATCCACCAAGCGGTGGGAAAACAAGTAACCGGTCAGCTTTAGCTGACCCAGATTTATAACGACCCCACCCCATGCTTGGGGCGGCGGTGCTCCTTCCCTGCAGGCAAGCAACATTAGTATATATATATATATCACAGGTGCGTCTAAGCACCGCATAGAAGCATTCATTACAAAGTGACATCCACACTCGGAAAGTCATCAACAAGTCCTTTTTCAACTTGGATTTAGGCTTACACGCTTTGTGCACTCTCAGCACGCCATCGACAAGTCCTTTTTCAACTTGGATCTACATGAGCTGACTCTCGTCAAGATTGGCCGACCTTGACGAGTCTTAGTCCCAAACGGCACATCGTGACCCGAGGTTGCAATCCTCATCACAAGATGGCTAAGGGGGGGTGGTTCCGCCAGATGCCCGCGCTCATAAAATTAGGGATTACATCAACCTAAAACGGGTACAGCTTTCCCTAACCCGCTCTTGACCCGTAAGGTCAACAAAGCAAGGTACACGGCCCTCCAGCTTCTGCTGCTCAACCCAGTTCATGGACATAGGGTTTACAAGCTTCAAACAGCTCTCTGGGAGCTACCGCCGGCGTTAGCTCTAACGCCCGGCGTTAGTGACAGAACTCAGTCTGCTACCCTTTTCCGGGTATTTTCTGGGAAACAACTCCAGACCTCTTTGCAGTACGAATCAGTACACAGAACCCAGAAAACACAGCATAGATCACGGAGTCTTCTCCGGAGTGCAATAACATATCAACATCACCAATCCAGACCAACCTGTCTAGATGGGCTTCACACAGCATGTCTATGTCCGTACTTCAATTCCCGACTCTATATGCAATTTCTACGGGGATAACATCGACCCGTCGGCAGAAATCTATCCACTCGCTAGTGGAAATCTGCCTACTACTTATGCAAATCAAAGGACGAACGTGTCTAGAGATGAGGGAGGAGAATTGTTACCCTCGGCGCTCGTTTCGGTGCCATAGATCTGAGAGGAACTCGGCTGGACTCTTTTGAAACATCTTCCTCTCCACTGGATCGATGATGGAAAACAAGCAAGCAATCTCCTCCACGGATTTGCTTTCGGCACAACAAAAGGCTCACCTCCAACTGATCTCCTTCCCAGCTCTCAGCCCACAGCTTTCAGAAATGCAGAGGGTCTCAGAGAAAATGAGAAAACACAGCATAGATCACGGAGTCTTCTCCGGAGTGCAATAACATATCAACATCACCAATCCAGACCAACCTGTCTAGATGGGCTTCACACAGCATGTCTATGTCCGTACTTCAATTCCCGACTCTATATGCAATTTCAACGGGGATAACATCGACCCGTCGGCAGAAATCTATCCACTCGCTAGTGGAAATCTGCCTACTACTTATGCAAATCAAAGGACGAACGTGTCTAGAGATGAGGGAGGAGAATCGTTACCCTCGGCGCTCGTTTCGGTGCCATAGATCTGAGAGGAACTTGGCTGGACTCTTTTGAAACAGCTTCCTCTCCACTGGATCGATGATGGAAAACAAGCAAGCAATCTCCTCCACGGATTTGCTTTCGGCACAACAAAAGGCTCACCTCCAACTGATCTCCTTCCCAGCTCTCAGCCCACAGCTTTCAGAAATGCAGAGGGTCTCAGAGAAAATGAGAAGAGAAACTGAATTTGGATGCCTTTTATATTTTCTTATCTAACGCCGGCGTTAGCACTTAACGCTGGGCATTAGCCCTTAAGGCGGTGGCTGAAGTTATCCACAGCCGCTTAAGGCTCGACGGCGTTCGACGATCGTCGTTCGACGAACAGCCTGGCGTTCGTCGAACGGTGTTTGATGAACTCTCTACAGCCTACGTTCGGCGAACTGCCTAAAACCTGCTTTCGACGAACTGCCTAAAGCCTGCGTTCGACGAACTGCCTAAAGCCTGCGTTCGACGAACGGCTGCCTGCGTTCGATGAACGGCCTGAAGGCTAAATTCGACGAACAGCCTGGCGTTCGTCAATCGGCGTTCTTAGCTCGACGTCTCGACGAATCGATGGCACGTTCGTCGAACGTCGTTCGACGAATGGCCTGGCGTTCGTCGAACGGCCTTGAGTTCATCGAATCACCTTGGGTTCGTCGAACGGGCGTTCGACGAACAGCCGAGAAATGCCATTCTTTTTCCTGAGAGCTGGCATTTCCTACCCTTTCTTTTTCTCGAGAAATGTATTCAACACTAAGCCCTCAGACTTAACAAACTACTAAAGTCAGTGCACTAGAAATTGAGGTGTTATAAGAGGCGGTCTCCCAGATCAGACCGCTCAGAACAAACCGACGAGACAAAACCGACCAGAGAACCAGCGTAGACCACGCGGTCTCTACGGTCTCCAATCTGCAGACCGCCCAGCTCAAATCCACTTCCACTTCAAAAATTTAACAGTGGTCCGCTAGATGGTGTGATGCCACGGGGTGGGATCGGGGCCCCGACGTCTGCATCAAAAAAGTGCACTTTAGCACCGTGGAGAGAGTGATTGTGCTTGGCCATGGTCCACTACCTAAATTCCTATCGATTCATCTTATGAGTTCATTAGTACCGTGGAGAGAGTGTGATAGGGAGAGATTATGGCTCTCGATGTTGATGGATTTCAACGGAGATAATTCCGAGTTTCGGTCTTGGGTAACACTTGTAAGACCTCCCCCCCCCCCCCCCCCCCGAAACACAAGACACGGCTGAGGGAAGCCTTATGCCCAGGATAGCCGCCTTGCGGAGGCGCTAGCACATGAGCTAGCCTCCTCCACAAGACGCCTATCCTGCCGGCCAATCCAACTGTACAGCGCCAACCCATGAACAAGGTACAAAGTAAACTAGAAGCCATATTACAACATTCACATAAGTAAGAGTCCAAAAGTACAAAAGACAAGAAGCTATGAGAGCTCCTGCGAAAACATCAGAGTGTCAAGCTACATGCCCAAGGGATACAACTCAAACTGCACTCACATCGGTCACCGGCGGTAGTGAGGGCATCGTGGTCTCCGGCCCTATCGCCCTGGCCTGACTATCCTCCTCCAGTACCGTGCTCTGCTACCTCAGGGTGCGCTCCTAAAAAGAGGGGTGCAACAACCGTTAGTCATAAAGACTAAGTGGCTTCACTTCCTCTCTCCCAGTGACTCCAAGGCACCGGGCGAAAGGGAAGAAAGGGAAGCTGCAATATAATCAGTACTAGCAAAAACATGTGACGAAGGTAGAAGTAATCATGGCTACTAAAACGAATGTATAGGAAAGTGCACCAAAAGAGAGCAGTTATAACAACAGTGTATAAGCAGTCGAGCATATAGTATCAAAAGAGAGCAGTTATAACAACAGTGAATAAGCAGTCGAGCATATAGTATCAAAAGAGAGCAGTTATAACAACACTGTATAAGCAGTCGAGCATATAGTATCAAAATTGAACTTAACTTATAAGGGTGCCCATACAAGCTTATAAGTTAAGGATCCGAGCATAATGTAACCCATCCTATAAAGGTGCCCATACAAGTTTATATGATGGGTTTCGATGCGGTGTAGTGACATGACTATGTTATGATGAATGAGTGACATGATTATGTTATGGTGAATGCAATGCAATGATTATGAAATGATACTCACCCATGCAAAGTTGCTATGTCGACATAGACCTTTAGTTCTCGCTTTTTGAGGGGTAGCTAACCGCTCAGGCATCCCCCGTCGTGGCCAGACGGAGATAGTGGAACGAGCTCCTCCACTACTAGGAGAGTATGAACACTACCCATCCTAGGCCTCTGTACGCCTCGACGCTAAGAACACACAGCGGAGACCCTGCGTACTGCTCGACGCTAAGAACACACAACAGAGCCTCCAAGGACACGGAAGGGGACTTGGGAAGGTGTGCACCAAGAGTCCAACCCAACCGGTCTAGAGTCTAACTGTCGGCTTCTGTCGGTGTAACGACAAGCAAGCCCGTAGACCCTCCACGAGTGATCCTCCACCCAAGATCCATACACCACCATGTGTAAACCATGCAACCCATGTGCTTCCCATGCACATCCCTTGTTATCACAACTCTCGTGCAGTAGTGTGCGTATGTTATGGCAAACATTCTATACGACCCCGTAGGACTACTCGTTGCTTCATCATTTAACAATCGTAATAAGAAATCATCTTAAATCTAGTTTAAGACGACCACCACGGCATCAAGCACCTAGTTACCGATTCTCTTTGCACTTGCCATTCATACCATGTATAACATTCAACAATAATAAGATTATAAACCTTCCCGATGCGGTCCACTAAAGCTAAATTTTCGGGAGCCACGCTCCTCCAGTCTAGACGTGCCACCCCGTTCAAGAAGGGCATTTCCAGGGGCTATAACTTTCGTGTCGAGCGCAAGACCTGAATGTAGCCGGATCAAGCCTACAAATAGGCTCGAAGACCGGTACATGCATAAAACAGATTTTTCCCAAATTATAATAATAATCTGAAACTCAAGGCAGAGGAACAGCATCTGTTCAGCTTCTTCAATCAGCGCATTCAAATGATATTTCCATAAAACAGATTTTTCCCAAATTATAATAATAATCTAAAACTCAAGACAGAGGAACAGCATCTGTTCATCTTCTTCAATCAGCACATACAAATGATATTTCCTCTTCTCACCTCCAATACACCCTCAGCTGACCACCAATCTTCACGGAATCAAGCTCTAAATCTTCGTATTGAAGAGAGGAGATGATTGAAGATAATATCGCGGCGAACGGCGCCCTAGAATGAAAGTTCTAGCATGGTCTCTACCTGCGAAACTTCATGAGACTCACTGGATCAAACTCTTTTGAGTTCAATGTCTCTCCTACTATTCAGATCTAAAGATCTAGCACCAAGGGAGAGGGGTCGGAAGTCACCTGATTTCTGGCCGACGTTCGCGGTCGCCTCTTCTGCGGCATGGCGGAAGTTGGCCAAGACTGATCGAAGGGGTCAGCGAGAGTAGATTCAGAAAATCGCCAGTCGTCGACGCGCCAACCCTGAATCCAGCAATAACCTAAAGGTCCCTTGCCAGATCTTGCAAAATAAGGCAGAGAGAAGGAAGAGGAAGAAGAAGGAGATGAAGATCAAGATTGTCCCTCGGAAGAAATGTTCAGCCCTACTTCTAATGCCATGCGTTGAAATCCCAAAATTTGGTGTCAGCCGCCTATTGGACAAAACTCCACTGACTGCCTAAAAATATAATAATAAATAAGCGTACCTTCACGAGAAGAAATTAAGCTTTCCCGTTCGACGTAACGTCGAATGGATACTACTAGCCTAAAGCTCCCCGTTCGACGCAGCGTCGAGCGGGAGCTGCTAGCCTAAAGCTCCCCGTTCGATGCAACGTCGAACGGGCCCCGTTCGACGCAGCGTCGAACGGGAGCTGCTAGCCTAAGCTCCCCGTTCGACGCAGCGTCGAATGGGAGCTGCTAGCCTAAAGCTCCCCGTTCGACGCAGAGTCGAACGGGAGCTGCTAGCCTAAAGCTCCCCGTTCGACGCAGCGTCGAACGGGAGCTGCTAGCCTAAGCTCCCCGTTCGACGCAGCGTTTAACGGGAGCTGCTAGCCTAAAGCTCCCCGTTCGACGCAGCGTCGAATGGGAGCTGCTAGCCTAAAGCTCCCCGTTCGACGCAGCGTCGAACGGGAGCTGCTAGCCTAAAGCTCCCCGTCAAAACGCCTTCGAGAGGTCTAGCGCGAAATGGGATGTTACAAATCCAATAAATGAAAAAAAAACAATTTCGTCCCCGAAATTTAGGTTGGGATCACGAGGGTCTCGATCCACATAATCATCCAAACCAACAGCACACTTAACAGGAAGGAGGTAGAGAAAAGAAATACATTTACATAGCTAGTCAAAAGGCAAGGTAAAACCCTTTTTCCAAAAATCAATCATATTCTGTATGACTGGAACCTTTGTAGCAGGCCAAAATAATAAAATTTCACATATATATGCTCCAAACCCATCCATCCAACCCAGCATAACAACAGAAGAAAACCTAAGTAAATAGAGGACAACAACAACAAGCCACTATAGCAGCTGCTAGAAATAAAGAATCCTACGATGTGACGCTAGTACTAAATATCGAGGTCGTCGCTCCCAAGGGAAAAAGAAAAATTTCTGAATTGACCCCCCCCCCCCCCTACAGCCGCCATAAATTTATATACGACGTCCGTTGCATCGACACATTTGTCTCCCAGGCACGCGTTGGACGAGATGGATAAGCCAACAAGGCTTCTACATGGGTTTAGTGTATATTTGTATAATACTAGGTTTAGGCTATGGCATTAAAACGAAGCATGACAGACTAATTTAGGCAATACCTGGGGAAAACAATCCCAGGTAATGCTGCCGTATGAGGTCCATCGGCTCCCAAGTGTATTCCTCCCGTCCATGGTTGGACCACAACACTTTCACCAACGGAACACTCTTTTTCCGCAGCACTCTGGTCTCGGTGTCTACTATCCGCATAGGCTCCAGCCGGACAAACCTGTCGGTCTCCACAGGACCAGATGCAGTTACAACATGCTGATCAGGGCGAAGCAAGGCCCTCCGAAGGGAGGACACATGGAAAATGTCATGTAAATTCTCCAACTCCAACGGTAACAACAATCGATAAGCTAAGGGGCCAATCCGCTCCAGGACGGTATAAGGCCCCATATAACGAGGGCTGAGCTTCTTCCTTCCCCGAACCCAAGACACACCGTGCATCGGCCTGATTTTCAAGAACACCTTGTCTCCAACATGGAATTCCACTGCCCTGTGCTTTTTGTCATAATATTTTGCCTGCCGGCTCTGCGCTTCAAGCATGCGGTCTCGAATCAGTCTGACCAATTCATCGGTATCATCGATGAATTTCACCCCTAACGCCTTTGGGTCCTCATTTGGACCCATGACAAAGGTGTCCTGCACCTCCTCCCATATAATGCTGCGTAAGGGGCCATGTCGATGCTCGCCTGATGACTGTTATTATAGGAGAACTCTACCAAGGGCAGAAGTCTCTCCCACGGTTCACCTCGATCCAAAACACAAAGGCGCAACAAATCTTCTAGAGTCCTGATCGTCCGTTCTGACTGGCCATCCGTCTGGGGGTGGAAGGCTGTGCTAAAAGTCAAACGTGAGCCCAAATAAGCTTGCACTGCTTTCCACTCCTTGGAGGTGAAACGACCATCACGGTCCGAGACGATAGTTTTGGGCAATCCATGATAGCGAACAAACTGTTCGACAAAAAGCCTCACCAACACGTCAACATGCGTATCCTTCCTCATCGGTATAAACCTCATGACCTTCGTCAGACGATCCACAACTACCCATACGGATTCATTCCCGGAGCGGGAGCGAGGCAGACCGTTAACGAAATCCATGGATATATCTTCAAACTTCCACTCGGGAATGGACAACGGCTGCAACAACCCAGCCGGGCTCCTACACTCTGCCTTTACCTTCTGGCACGCCTCGCAGTGAGTGACAAAATAGATGATATCCTGCTTCATCCCTGGCCAAAACATCGTCCTACGCAAATCGGTATACATCTTGACTATCCCGGGATGCACCAAATATTTAGTGCAGTGAGCCTCCTTCATTATCTCTTCTCGAACCCCTCCTCCCGCGGGTATGTATAACCTGCCACGGGAATGAACAAGATCCTCCTGCATGGTGTACTCTCCTGCGGATCCAGCCTCCACTGCTCGAAGTATAGATTCTAGGGCAGCATCCTTCCTTTGCTCTACTTGGATGCGATCTCGGATATCACAAACCATGATCATCGCAGTCAGGTACTCTGCGAAAACCTCGGGATCGGCTCTAGACACGAGCGTGATCTGCATCTCATCGAGCATCTTCACCAACTCTATGGCCATCAATCGTGACTCTGGGCTGGATTTCCTCCTGCTCAGCGCATCGGCCACCGAATTTCCATTCCCTGGGTGGTAGTTTAGCGTGTGATCATAGTCGCACAAAAACTCAATCCATCGCCGCTGCCTTAAATTTAGATCCTTCTGAGTGTGTATATACTTCAAGTTTTTGTGATCGGTGAATATCTCGCAGTGAACACCATATAAATAATGCCTCCAAATCTTCAAGGCAAAAATCACTGCACCCAGCTCCAGATCATGTACCGGATAGTTCACTTCATGCTTCTTAAGCTGCCTTGAAGCATAAGCAATCACGTGCCCGTGTTGCATCAGTACAGCACCCATCCCCTGAAAAGATGCATCTGTGTAAACCTAAAATCCTTCCTTCCCAGACGGAAGAGCAAGGATCGGGGCTGAGGTGAGGCGATCCTTCAGCTCCTGGAACGCGGCCTCACACTTAGGTGACCACACGAATGGCACCTCCTTCTTGGTCAGCGCAGTGAGTGGAAGAGCGATCTTCGAGAACCCCTCGACAAACTTGCGGTAGTACCCGGCAAGTCCCAAAAAGCTGCGCACATCTGCTGCTGACTTCAATGGCTGCCACTCCTTCACCGCGCGAACCTTAGTAGGGTCCACGACTAATCCTGCCCCACTGATGACATGACCTAAGAAGGCAACCTTCCGGAGCCAGAACTCGCACTTGCCAAACTCAAGGGAGAGGGGTCGGAAGTCACCTGATTTCTGGCCGACGTTCGCGGTCGCCTCTTCTGCGGCATGGCGGAAGTTGGCCAAGACTGATCGAAGGGGTCAGCGAGAGTAGATTCAGAAAATCGCCAGTCGTCGACGCGCCAACCCTGAATCCAGCAATAACCTAAAGGTCCCTTGCCAGATCTTGCAAAATAAGGCAGAGAGAAGGAAGAGGAAGAAGAAGGAGATGAAGATCAAGATTGTCCCTCGGAAGAAATGTTCAGCCCTACTTCTAATGCCATGCGTTGAAATCCCAAAATTTGGTGTCAGCCGCCTATTGGACAAAACTCCACTGACTGCCTAAAAATATAATAATAAATAAGCGTACCTTCACGGGAAGAAATTAAGCTTTCCCGTTCAACGTAACGTCGAATGGATGCTACTAGCCTAAAGCTCCCCGTTCGACGCAGCGTCAAGCGGGAGCTGCTAGCCTAAAGCTCCCCGTTCGACGCAGCGTCGAACGGGAGCTGCTAGCCTAAGCTCCCCGTTCGACGCAGCGTCGAACGGGAGCTGCTAGCCTAAAGCTCCCCGTTCGACGCAGCGTCGAACGGGAGCTGCTAGCCTAAAGCTCCCCGTTCGACGCAGCGTCGAACGGGAGCTGCTAGCCTAAAGCTCCCCGTTCGACGCAGCGTCGAACGGGAGCTGCTAGCCTAAAGCTCCCCGTTCGACGCAGCGTCGAACGGGCTCCGTTCGACACAGCGTCGAACGGGAGCTGCTAGCCTAAGCTCCCCGTTCGAAACAGCGTCGAACGGGAGCTGGTAGCCTAAAGCTCCCCGTTCGACGCAGCGTCGAACGGGAGCTGCTAGCCTAAAGCTCCCCGTTCGACGCAGCGTCGAACGGGAGCTGCTAGCCTAAAGCTCCCCGTCAAAACGCCTTCGAGAGGTCTAGCGCGAAATGGGATGTTACAACACTTCCCTTCGTGACTCACTTACTTTCGTACTACGCTTGAACACGAGATTCACCAGTATTCCATTTTTGAGTAAAAATATATTGCTTTTTACGCATTTACACTATTTATAAATTAGCTAGCATATTTAGAAACTTCTTCTAATGAACTTCTACGCACACAACTATGCAACTTCGCATACTACTCAATGTTTGCAAATTTTTGGCTAACTATGCTTTTCCCACTCCACCGGATTTGTTTGCTCGGGACGCGCAAACATGTAAGTCTGGGGGTCTGATGAGCCTTGTTGTGGGTTTTGTAGAATGCCTATTTCTGTGGTTTTCCTGCAGGTACAGGGATTATGTGGACACTCGTAAGGGTTTGGAACATTTTTAGCCTAATAGGGCACTGGTCGTGCATTTTTGTTCACGAACGATCAGGCGCACGACCACTAGTCGTGCGCATTCCCCCATTTTCCACCGGAGTGGTTTGCACGATCACTGGATTCCTTCTCGCTCGACCACTGGTCGTGCGCCAATGATCGTGCACTATTTTGGCATTCTAGATTCAGCTACAGGTTGTCCTCACACGAGCAGTGGCATTTCATCGCGCACGACCACTGGTCGTGCGCCACTGCCCGTGCGCTATTTTGGCATGCTGAATTTTGCTACAGGTTGTTCTCGCACGATCAGTGGCATTTCTTCTCACACGACCACTGGTCATGCGCCACTAATCATGCGCTCTATTTATTCTGCTCCATATTAAAATGCAGATCCGCAATTTTAGGGCAATCCCGGACATTTTACCGCGAGTTCCTCCCGCTCCCCTGCGCCTATTTTGCTCTCCATCCACCCTCCTTCCATCTCCTACTGTTGGGAAGCCTCCTCCAGTTAATCCGTGCTACATCCAAGGTTCTGGGAGACTTCCTAGCCATCCACGACGAGCAGCTCAAGGTGTTGGGCATTTCCACTTGGAGAGGAAGAAGATACCACTGCAAGTTGAAGAAGACGGACAAAGGTCAGAGGTAGTGACAGCCTCGAGATCCCGGAAGCAACCAAGGACTGAGCACGGAGACGGCTTAACAAGCCGCCATTCTGACCATGATCCGCGGCGAGACTTCACTTCAATTGGTTTACTTTACCCTTCTTTCATTTGGGGAATGTACTTTTAAATGCTTGTAATGAACATAGATTGCTCTTATTTGTCTATGAATGAAATCATATCTAGTTATTGTTTCTACCTTGTTGTTACGTTGTTATTCACCTCCACTCCACATTCATCCCACACACACTAGTTAATCCACTCTAGCAAAAGCTAGAGGTGAGACTCCTAAGAGGTGCCTGCGACCCTCATAATCCGCACTCGAGATCACTCCATCCATCTGCCTACCGTCCATCCTCTTACCAGAGCATGACATCGTGGCCTGCAGTACTCATTTCGCCAAGCGAAGCGGTACTTTCGACCCACATTTTACTTTTATTTTTGTTAAATTAGGAAACCCAAAACCAAGCCCGTTATTTCTTTCGCTCGTTGTAGCAATCTTCCCACGACACGATCACTTCACCTACTCTGCATTCCTTGAGAGAACGATACTCGGGGATCATATTCCCAAATTTATAACTTGACAATGATCGGTACATGATGAGTCCAGTTTATATAATGATTTCCGGACTCATCTGGGCTAGATTTCATGCACTTGCACTTCACTTTAGGCCCATATTTAATTCTATTTGATCACGTTGCCCATTTCATTGCTTAGTGCACATTTATGCCCCATCTTGGTGTGATTTCATGTATTTTGTGGTCTAGTATTTTTCCTGCAGGCCCTGGGATCGCGTGAACGTTCGGGATGGAGCGGGGCAATTTTTGGCCTAAAAAGCCTCTGATCGTGCGCATTCCTTCGCGCACGGTCAGGCGCACGACCAGTGGTCGTGCGTTAATTCCCTTCCCTGACAGAGCGTCTGCGCACGATCACAGGGATTCCTTCGCGCACGACCACTGGTCATGCGCCCCTGACCGTGCGTTATTTTCCATTTTTTTCTTTGCTACAAGTTGACTGCGCACGATCACAGGCATTCCTTCGCGCACGACCATTGGTCGTGCGCCACTGACCGTGCGCAGTGTTTATTCTGCTCCTTATTTAAACCGCTGTTCCGCCCTAATCCGGATTGAAGACCGATTTCCTCCGCCGTTTTCCACGTTTTTTGCAGGGTTTCGCCTCCTTCTTCACCGCCCACCTTAGGGAGGAGCTCCGGGCAAGCTTTCAACGTCACATCTTCGCCGGAGCTTCCTCTTGGCCATCTCCTTCATCTAAGAGCTTCAAGAAGGGAGTCAACCTAGCTCTCACATTCAAGATCGGAGCAGCTTGTGTGATCATTCCACCGGTTCGTGACACGAAGAAGACGGGTCCACTGGAAGGTAGTGACAGCCTTCTCTACCCCGGACGCAGTTGAGGACCGAGCTTGGACGCGGATTGACAACCCGACGATTCCTTCCGTGAACCCTCAACAAGACTTCAGAGTCGGTCGATTTCGCACACTCACCTCCCCTTGTAGTGGTAGCTTAGTTGGATTTCTTCTATGTTTGATGAAGTGTGTTTTGACTATTAGCATTTATACTTAATTATGTCTATGTGATTTGGGTATTCTTGCTTATCATTTTGAGGTGTGCCTTGTGGTGTGGCTTGTTTGTGTTCAGTGCAGCACTAGCAATTGCTAGTGGCGTGCTTTGCGAAGAGGTGCTTGCGACCCTCATTCCGCCATTCTCTCCACTTCATCCGCGAGCCTACTCGTCCATCCGCCTAGCGATTCGGTGCATCGCGGCCCGTGTAGTTTTCCATCCCGCCAAGCGAAGCATTGCATAGCGGCATTGCATAGGAGTAGTTGATAGCTTTTATTTTATTTTGCAAAAACCAATCCACCCACCTTCGTGAAACATCGACCTAAGGACTTCAATCTCAAGTCCTCCTCAATAGTTAACTCCACCTTACTGTGTTCCTTCTAGATCGATATTCGGGGATTTACTCCTCGTTTTATATTACTTGAACGATCGGTACACTGCCGTTTTGTGCCGCAGTCTTGCTACCGCCTATAGCGGTGTGCTAAGATTTGCGCATCAAGTTTTTGGCGTCGTTGTCGGGGAACACAGACGTGTGAGTTTTCTGGAGAGGGAGAATCTGAGCGAGAAGCCCTTCCCTTTGTATATTGCATTCTTTTGTTTTGTTTCTTCCTATTATGTTTTCCTGTTTTATATTAGGTTGCTTTAGTAATCAGTGTTAGGTGTAGTATTTTGCACAATAGCGTCTTTCTTTTTTGAATCTTATTATCTTCACATCATGTGGGCTGCATTCAATATTCGTTGCCGTTGGTGTGGAGATATTTCTCACGCTAGTGATAGATGCCCTACAGAAGATGGTGGGCATAATTCTCGTGGCCCGGTGTACGGAGCACCATTTTCCTATGGTTCTTCATGCCCTGTGCCCAAGTCTTATGGCCACTCGTCCTCGCCGCATACACCATATTTATATTCCTCCCCAGCCCCTCAAGGACCAAGGAGTAATATAAAACGGTGCTTGTTCTGTCAAAGCATGGAACACGCCCTGAAGGACTGTGCCGAGTATCTTCGCCAATTGGACGAGGATGATGAGCCGGATATCCGGATCGTCCCGACTCCTACTTCTAGAGGCACGCCTTCAACATCTGGTTATATGCCCGTGTCACCTTCATGCTTTGAAGGGGATGATGTGGACACAGTCACCAGATGCGTGGCTGATCTAGGCTCTGACATGGCCGAGCCTATCTCCCCTGTGCATATATCACAATGCGTAGATTCGATTCTTTGTGAGAAATCGGTGCTTGACTTTTATTCAAGCACTGCTCCTTCCCCTTTTGTGCATACTACTACGCTCGTCTCTGACGACATTGTTTATGATGTGTCGCAAGACGAGGCCGGCGATCTATGTTTTGTGCCTACTCCTATGGAGGAGGACAACCTTCTAGGTGAAGAGGAGATTTCCTCAGTACCGGTGGAGGAAGTCCAAATCTTAGGCATGGCCACTGTTGATCCCGCCGAACCTTGCAGCATTGATGACAATGCAAACATTATTTTACTTTCCCAATCTAATGGGAGTGAGACCGGAAACCCTCCCCCGCTTGATTTTTATTTAAGTCATTCTTCTCTTTTATTTCTTGACCCCCCTTCTGCTATAACTGAGCCTGTGCAGGTTGAGTCTCCGCAGGTACATAAGGAGGACTTGGAGCTTCCAGCTCAGGTCAATGATGACATCATCCTCATGTGCGAGGAGGTTGATCCATCCTCCGATGAGGAAGCTCCAACATCGATCTCTTCCTCCTGCTACCCCCCTGATGACGATACCTTGCTGGGCAAGGATTTTTTATGTGAGATGAGTGAGGACCAAGCCTCCTCCTCTTCTTACATTCTGTTTCCTCTACCTGCGGTTTGTGGGTATTATTATACAGGTAGAGGGGTAACTGCTCTGTCACAGTATCGGTACCCGCTACCGAAACGGATAATGGAACAACTACCTGTGCACTTTTCTTTTCATAGGCCTATAAGCTAGAACTGTATAAATGCCAAATAAGTCGTGCTGGGATGACAATAACCCCAGTAGTTATCTTACTTTTCTCGCAATTTCAATTTATCCAGTTTGTTTAGTTCGTTGCATTTCTTTTTAGCATTTCTGCTTTCTTTTGTTTTTGTGGAGCTCACCCTTGCAGGTCATCTCCTGGTTGGCGGAAGCTGCTCTTTGTCTTGGTTTTCATGCGTCTTCTGGTATGCTCATTTCTGAGCATTGGGTACCCTCTTTCCCTAACTTTGTTTTAGAATATCTTAATGCAAAGTTTAAGTCTGGGGGAGAGTAGTTTTGTTTACCCGCTCACGTGCACGAGTGCACTGCATACTAGAAGCTTCTATTAAAGTTATTGTTCATTTTCATTGCACACCACAGCACCCACTTGAGCGTGTACTTAGTTGTTGGCGCGTCTTGAGTGGAACTCCTCCCTTTGTGTGATTGGGAAAATCATTGTGCTGGCTTTTAAATTATGTAGTGGAGTAAAATGTTTACTCCGGTGTTCCTAGTCTAATGCTTTTGTGAGCATAGAGATTTGTGTAGATTAGATTCCTTTTTATACTATTAGTCTTATGCATTTCTATTAGTGTAAATGTCGTTTACTTTACTCAAATGGTGAATCTGGTCTGCATCAAAAGATAGCATAGGGATGTGTGTAAATTATCGCTAGACGTGTATTGCCTGAGCCGGGAGAAAGGATAATTTTTCTCGGTGACTAAGAACTCGCCCCAAGCGATTCTTGAAGCATTGACATAGGATAATTCTGTTGCGCAAGAATGACGTAGGCCATCATTTTGGCCCGGTTGAGGCTTTGTGCCAATCCTGATATCTTATCCTCGTTAGCCCATTTGTGCCTACCCCATCCCTTTGATTCTGCCCCACATTTTATTCCACCAAAACCAAAAAGCCGATCCTAGTCACATACCCAAAGCTGAGCTTTAGCTATTTTCAAATTTGTATTTTGGAATGTTGATGTGGTGATGTTAAATTTGGAGATGTGGTTGTACTCCCTTGAACATTTGCTGAATTTGAAAAAAATATATAATTAGAAAAAGAAATGAAATGAGAAGAAAAGAAAAGAAAAATGAGAATGAGTTTAATTGAAAATCTATTTGAGATATGTATTTTGGAGTAGGCGGTGCACATACCCATGCGTTCAGGTCCAAGTCTGGGGGTGTGTTGCATCCGCGTGTTTTTGTAGCTGCGGGGATAGCGTTATTGTTTAAGCTCAATTGGGTTAGGTGCTTTAAGCCGTCCTGTTTATCATTGTTTACCTCACCGTAACCCAAGCTCCATGAAAAACCTTAAGTCCTACCGACTCACGCTCTGAACTAATCTAGTGTTGTGGAGAGAATGTGACCGGGCGAGCTTATGGTCTTCGACACCGATGGATTTCGTTGGAGTTTGTCCCAAACCCCAGCTTGGGCAATGCTCATCTCAGCGTGTGTTTTACTTTCTCCGTATGCGCGACCGATTGATTCACCGTGATTCATTTTTTTTGAGTAGTAGTAATATTTATTTACTCCATTAGAAATATATAAACTATGTGTATAATTAGAAACCTTATCTATTATTTCTCTATGCACTTGGGCATGCGACTTCGCATGGTACTCCTCGGTGTAATTTAGAGCTAGCTATTTATTTTTCCCCGCTTGCTTAGGATGTGTTTGCTCGGGATGTGCAAACAGGTAAGTCTGGGGGTGTGATGAGTCCAGTTTATATAGTGATTTCCGGACTCATCTGGGCTAGGTTTCATGCACTTGCACTTCACTTTAGGCCCATATTTAATTCTATTTGATCACGTTGCCCATTTCATTACTTAGTGCACATTTATGCCCCATCTTGGTGTGATTTCATGTATTTTTGTGGTCTAGTATTTTTCCTGCAGGCCCTGGGATCGCGTGAACGTTCGGGATGGAGCGGGGCAATTTTTGGCCTAAAAAGCCTCTGATCGTGCGCATTCCTTCGCGCAGGGTGACACACGACCAGTGGTCGTGCGTTAATTCCCTTCCCTGACATAGCGTCTGTGCACGATCACAGGGATTCCTTCGCGCACGACCACTGGTCGTGCGCCCCTGACTGTGCGTTATTTTCCATTTTTTCTTTGCTACAGGTTGACTGCGCACGATCACAGGCATTCCTTCGCGCACGACCATTGGTCGTGCGCCACTGATCGTGCGCAGTGTTTATTCTGCTCCATATTTAAACCGTTGTTCCGCCCTAATCCGGATTGAAGACCGATTTCCTCCGCCGTTTTCCACGTTTTTTACAGGGTTTCTCCTCCTTCTTCACCGCCCACCTTAGGGAGGAGCTCCGGGCAAGCTTTCAACGCCACATCTTCGCCGAAGCTTCCTCTTGGCCATCTCCTTCATCTAAGAGCTTCAAGAAGGGAGTCAACCTAGCTCTCACATTCAAGATCGGAGCAGCTTGTGTGATCATTCCACCGGTTCGTGACACGAAGAAGACGGGTCCACTGGAAGGTAGTGACAGCCTTCTCTACCCCAGACGCAGTTGATGACCGAGCTTGGACGCGGATTGACAACCCGACGATTCCTTCCGTGAACCCTCAACAAGACTTCGGAGTCGGTCGATTTCGCACACTCACCTCCCCTTGTAGTGATAGCTTAGTTGGATTTCTTATATGTTTGATGAAGTGTGTTTTGACTATTAGCATTTATACTTAATTATGTCTATGTGATTTGGGTATTCTTGCTTATCATTTTGAGGTGTGCCTTGTGGTGTGGCTTGTTTGTGTTCAGTGTCGCACTAGCAATTGCTAGTGGCGTGCTTTGCGAAGAGGTGCTTGCGACCCTCATTCCGCCATTCTCTCCACTCCATCCGCGAGCCTACTCGTCCATCCGCCTAGCGATTCGGTGCACTGCGGCCCGTGTAGTTTTCCATCCCGCCAAGCGAAGCATTGCATAACGGCATTGCATAGGAGTAGTTGATAGCTTTTATTTTATTTTGCAAAAACCAATCCACCCACCTTCGTGAAACATCGACCTAAGGACTTCAATCTCAAGTCCTCCTCAATAGTTAACTCCACCTTATTGTGTTCCTTCGAGATCGATATTCGGGGATTTACTCCTCGTTTTATATTACTTGAACGATTGGTACACTGCCGTTTCGTGCCGCGGTCTTGCTACCGCCTATAGCGGTGTGCTAAGATTTGCGCATCAGTGCACTTCCGTTCAGACCGGATTCTGCTCTCGCTATTACCGGTGTAGAATCTGCGCGTCAGTCACCTTGCTATGCAAGGACATATATTTTGGTGAGAATAGTGAGGAGTACTCCCCCTTCTCTTCTTACTTTCTGTTTCCTCGACCTATGATGAGCATGTACTTTTATTTAGGTAGAGGGGTAACTATTTTATCGTCATATTGGTACCCACTACTAACACAGATATTTGGCCAGTTGCCTGTGTACATCATTTTTCATAGACCTATAAGCTAAAACTTTATAAATTTCTGAATAAGTCATACTGGGGAGATAAAAAAAAACCCATCAGTTATCTTAGGATTAGGTAATTGTAGTTTGTTCAATTTTCTTCTTAATAGCTTTTCTTTTGTGTTTATTCATTGTGCTTGCAATTGACGCGCTTCACTGAATCTATTTGACTCAGTTACCATTTATTTCATTGCTATCAAGTGATTTTATTATTTTAATGTCCATACACAAAAACACGCGGTTTTGCGCTTCAAATTTCTGTGTGAGGAGTGCTTTCGAGCGAAGAATTTATCAAAATGCAAACCTGGTAGTTTTCCTTCACGCACGGTCGGAATGGTCGTGCACCAATAAAATGCATGGTTGTGCATTTTATAATTCTATAAATATCTGGATCGCGGTTCACTGTCGCACAGGCAAATTTTCTGCTAGGGCATCATGCGATTCGCCGCTCCTCTCGAGCTGATCGATTTCTTGAGAGGCATGGCCGGTTCCATACTTCATCGCCACTATGCCTCTCAAGAAATTGGTTAAGAGTTTCATTGTGAGAGGAAGCACTTCCTCTTCTTCAAGGGCTAATTCTACCTCAATCATGACGAGCTTTGCAAAGCCAGAGCAAGTGGTGAGATACAACAAACTTCGGAGCAAGGACTTCTTGGATTATTGTTAGTTGATTGTGTTCTTTCAGTTTTTGCTTTCAGAATTTTGCTTCTTTTAAATCCGAGACTAGTTTATTTCTTGTTACTGGTTTGGTGAACTCTTCTATTATTAACTGCTATAATACATGTATTTGGTCCACCTGAAGGACGTTAAACAAAAGGGCTCCTGGGAGACAACCCAGTGGAACCACTTGGTTCGGTTCTATTTCTTTTTCTATCCTATATATTAGTTTATTATTATTTTGTCTGGGAGAATACCTTAATCACAGTGATGCAGGCCGTCGGGGCCACGACCTAGGTCAGTTGGTGTTAAGGCCTATTAGGAGTGGTTCTTATCAAGGAGGTCTGGGGATCGAGCCCCAGCCTCAACAACCCGCCGCGCAGAGAACAGGTGCGTAGACGGGTTAGGGTGCCTGGGCTGCAGTCCTTCTGGCAGGCGTGCTTGGTCGTGGTCCGCTAGCTGGTGTGATGCCACGGGGTGCAGTCGGGGCCCCGACGTTCTGCATCAAAAAAGTGCACTTTAGCACCGTGGAGAGAATGATCGTGCTTGGCCGTGTTCCACTACCTAAAGTGCTATCGATTCGTCTTATGAGTTCATTAGCACCGTGGAGAGAGTGTGATAGGGCGAGCTTATGGCTCTCAGCGTTGATGGATTTCAACGGAGATAATTCCGAATTTCGGTATTGGGTAACACTTCCCTTCACAACTCACTTACTTTCGTACTACGCGTGAACACGAGATTCACCAACATTCCATTTTTGAGTAAAAATAAATTCCTTTTTACGCATTTATTTTATAAATTAGCTAGCTTATTTAGAAACTTCTTCTAATGAACTACGCACACAAGTATACAACATCGCATACTACTCCACGTTTGCAAACTTTTGGCTAACTATGCTTTTCCCACTCCGCCGGATTTGTTTGCTCGGGACGCGCAAACATGTAAGTCTGGGGGTCTGAAGAGTCTGGTTTATATAGCTATTTCCGGACTTATCTGGGTCATTTTCTTTCCAGTGCACTTCACTTATTGCTCATTAATGCTTCTATTGATCACATTGCGTATTTGTACTCTAACTGTAATCCTTGGCCCTTTCGGTGTGATTCCTTGTATGCCTTACTTGCGATCTATTCTGTGTTGATATACATGTGATGTGGGTTATGTAGAATGCCTATTTCTATGGTTTTCATGCAGGTACAGGGATTGTGTAGACACTCGTAGTGGTTTGGGACATTTTTAGCCTAATAGGGCATTGGTCGTGCGTTTTTGTTCACGCACAATCAGGCGCACGACCACTAGTCATGCGCATTCCCCCATTTTTCACCCGAGTTGTTTGCACGATCACTGGATTCCTTCTCGCACGACCACTGACCGTGCGCTATTTAGGCATTCTATATTCAGCTATAGGTGGTCCTCACACGAGCAGTGGCATTTCTTCGCGCACGACCACTGGTCGTGCGCCACTGCCCGTGCGCTATTTTGGCATGCTGAATTTTGCTGCAGGTTGTTCTCGCACGATCAGTGGCATTTCTTCTCACACGACCACTAGTCGTGCGCCACTAATCGTGTGCTCTATTTATTCTGCTCCGTATTAAAATGCAGATCCGTAATTTTAGGGCAAGCCCGGACATTTTGCCGCGAGTTCCTCCCGCTCTCCTGCGCCTGTTTTGCTCTCCATCCACCCTTCTTCCATCTCCTTCTATTGGGAAGCCTCCTCTGGTGAATACAAGCTACATCCGAGGTTCCGGGAGACTTCTCGGCCATCCACGATGAGCATCTCAAGGTGTTGGGCATTTCCACTTGGAGAGGAAGAAGATACCGCTGCAAGTTGAAGAAGACAGACAAAGGTCAGAGGTAGTGACAGCATCGAGATCCCGGAAGCAACCAAGGACTGAGCACGGAGACGGCTTGACAACCCTCCATTCCAACAATAATCCGCGGCGAGACTTCACATCTATTGGTTTACTCTACCCTTCTTTCATTTGGGGAATGTACTTTTAAATGCTTGTAATGAACATAGATTGCTCTTATTTGTCTATGAATGAAAGTATATCTAGTTATTGTTTCTACCTTGTTGTTACGATGTTATGCACCTCGCCTCCACTCCACATTCATCCCACACACACACACTAGTTAATCCACTCTAGCAAAAGCTAGAGGTGAGACTCCTAAGAGGTGCCTGCGACCCTCATAATCCGGACTCAAGATCACTCCATCCATCTGCCTACCGTCCATCCGCTTACCGGAGCACGGCATCGCGTAATGCACTAGTCATCTCGCCAAGCGAAGCGATGCTTTTGACACGCATTTTACTTTTATTGTTGTTAAATTAGGAAACCCAAAGCCAAGCCCGTTATTTCTTTCACTCGTTGTAGAAATCTTCCCACGACGCGATCACTTCACCTACTCAGCATTCCTTGAGAGAACAATACTCGGGGATCATGTACCCAAATTTATTACTTGACAATGATTGGTACACTGTCGTTCGGATCGCATTCTGCTCTCGCTATTACCGGTGTAGAATTTGTGCGTCAGTCACCTTGCTATGCAAGGGCATATATTTTGGTGAGAATAGTGAGGAGTACTCCTTCTCTTCTTTCTTTCTGTTTCCTCAACCCGTGATGAGCAGGAACTTGTATTTAGGTAGAGGGGTAACTATTTTATCGTCGTATTGGTACCCACTACTAACACAGATATTTGGCCAGTTGCCTGTGCACATCATTTTTCATAGACCTATAAGCTAAAACTTTATAAATTTCTGAATAAGTCATACTGGGGAGATAATAAACCCATCAATTATCTTAGGATTAGGTAATTTTAGTTTGTTCAATTTTCTTCTTAATAGCTTTTGTTTTGTTTTATTCATTATGCTTGCAATTGACGTGCTTCACTGAATCTATTTGACTCAGTTACCATTTATTTCATTGCTATCATGTGATTTTATTATTTTAATGTCCATACCCCAAAACACGTGGTTTTGCGCTTCAAATTTCTGTGTGAGGAGTGCTTTCGCGCGAATAATTTATCAAAAAGCAAACCTGGCATTTTTTCCTTCACACACGGTTAGAATGGTCGTGCACAAATAAAATGCACGGTTGTGCATTTTATAATTCTATAAATATCTGGATCGCGATTCAATGTAGCACGCCCGAATTTTCTGCTAGGGCATCATGCGATTTGCTGCTCCTCTCGAGCAGATCGATTTCTTGAGAGGCATGGCGGGTTCCATACTTCATCGCCATTATTCCTCTCAAGAAATTGGTCAAGAGTTTCTTTGTGAGAGGAAGCACTTCCTCTTCTTCAAGGGCTAATTCTACCTCAATCATGACGAGCTTTGCAAAGCCAGAGCAAGTGGTGAGATACAACAAACTCCGGAGCAAGGACTTCTTGGATTACCGATATATTAATTTTGATGAACTTAAGTTATTCAATTTGGCTCAAGAGGTTAGACAATTAGTTGTGGTGGGTGAATGGGATCGTCTCTTCTCCATCCAAGAAAAGGGATTCTGCGAGCTCGCTCTTCTTGTCTACCATTGTGATCCTGCATGAGCGAGATTAAGAAACCAGTGATCATACCTCAGTATCTTCCAATTCATGGGGCAGACATGCACTTGTGGAATTGGTATGCTCGCAGTGTATGTCCGAATATATACTAGGGAGGAGCTAATGGAAAGGGATATACACGGCCTCCCTCATGAGTTTCCCTCCAATGCTTCGCCTAATGAGTTTTGGCAATCCATCACGACTACAAATCAAACCTATGAAACTCGCACCGCCATGTCCACTTTCATTATTTCGCCTGCTCTTCGCTTTGTTCAGTACCTTATTAGGCACAGTATCAATGCCCGGGCGATGAGCCAAAATGTTGCAGGATGGCAATATCTTCTCTACCTATATAGCATGAGAATGGGTGAACCTCATCACCTGCGGAATATTTTAGTTGAGTATCTTCTTCATTAAGCATCCACACACAACTCAAATCTATTGGAGGATCACAGTACATTAGCCAGATTGTTAAGGGGATGGGTTTGTGGGATACATTTCCTCCCATGATAGAGATCTCCACTATGCATCCCATTACTGATGCCATGATGGCCTCCTTCAAGCTCGTTCGTAAGGTCAAAGTGGGAGATGGGTGGTCATACTGACTTGTGCAAGATCCTAGGGGTCAGAGTCCAACTAATGCAGTAGAGATTGATTCTTCTAGAGATGAGGGTGCTACAGCTGATGCATTTGATGCTACCACCGGTGGCCCCATCTTTCCAGCTATTCTGGCTGAGCCAGTACCGCAGTGGCTGGAGATGCGTGGAAGTTCCTTCGATCCTAGGATGAGTTTTGAGGAGCAGTTCCCGGTTGTGTATCAGATGATGTTGCGGTTGGAAGATTGAGTATATCTAGGAGCGACCCTAAACCCTAAACCATAATATCCCAACCACGACATCATCTGATACACGTCCAGGAACTTCTCCTCAAAACTCACCCTACTAGGAAACCCCCTCGTGCTTCCACTTCTCATCAATGCAGAAATCCTACCCCCTCCTCGTCCTCCAGCTGAGTGACGTCAGTGTTCGTTTTTGGGAAAAGAACATTATTTTTATGTTTTCTGTTTTTATGATTTTTAATTCTGGTATTACTATAACTCTGTTATTCAGGATTGCTAAATCCTATGTTTTGACTTTTGCGATTCCTTTGGGAATCCTTCCGTAGCAGTTCTTTCTAATTCACCTTTGTTGTTTTTGTGGTTTATCTCTGTTTTCTTCAGAATTTTTCTGCTTTACTAAAATTTTCCCGTGAACTTTATATTGGAGCTTATGTTACACATTTCTTAGTTTGAGAATAACAAATCACACTATGTATTTGATCTTGCTTTGTGTTTATAAGTGTACAGGTACTATAACTACATAACCCTATGAACATGATACTGATTGTTGACAATTCTCTGAAAAGAGAGCTAATGCCCCGCGTTAGATTTAACGCCCTACGTTAACTCATCGTCGAGATGGGATGACGCTGGGAAGGGAATGACATGGAGAAGAAATAGCGTCAAGCATCCAGATCGAGACAACGCCAGCGTTGGATCTAATGCACGTGTTGAGTCCACTATATGTCATGATCTCGACGGTTGCATGATCTCAGCCACGACCGTACACGATCACTAACACTGGCGTTAAAGCTTAACACCGTGCATTAGCTCCCGTGCTTATTTAAAGAGCTGATTTCATTGTAGAAAGTACCTTATCTCAAGCCTTCATTCAAAACTTCTGAGAGAGCATTTCATCCCTGGATTCAGAGAGCACTCCTAACACCACAATTGAGGAACAAGAGTGAGAATGAGATTTCCAACAGTCAAATTTGAATAAGGACGCTTGCTTCAACTTTGACAATGGTCAAAGCGTGTCTTCAATGTCTCCTTCAAAGTTCTTCAATATAGGGAGTCTTTATCTCTGAATTTACTTTATCTTTTCATTATTTTCTTGTAACGATAGTGAATTCGCCGCCTAGTGATTTTTACCTTGTCGCCTTTAATTTCAAGTGTTTTGAAATATTATCTTTGTAATTGTCTCTTTAAAATATAATATTCTTTTTCATTATCTCTGATTTTCTGGAATTGTATTTCATTTAAGATTTCATAAGTAAAATCACTTTAACATTTTTCCTGTTAAGGATAATTTTCTGGAGAGCTAATGCCCAGTGTTAACACTAACGTCGGCATTAGCAATAGTTTCAAAAAGTTACGTTTCTCTAAAAATCTGTCAGTTTTACTCAAAATTTTGTAAACCCCTTATTTACCCCCCTCTAAGGGCACCATAAGATCCTACACTTTATGCTTAATACAGTATTTGCGTGCAACTTTAGGACATTAAACAAAAGTGCTTATGGGAGACACCCCAGATTTATCTAAGTGTGCTATGGTTATTAGTTTAGTAATTTAATTTTTGTTTCACTTTATTTTAATATAGTTCCCTCTTTCTTTGCTTTTCATTTTGTTGGAGCTTACCCTGCAGGGTTGTTTAATCAAGTTTATTGTTGTTGCAGAAATTTCAAAGTTCAATCGTCTTTCGATATGCTCAATATCTAAGCATGGGGTACATTCTAAACCTCTCCCCTATATTAACTGTTGGGAATCCTGCTCACATGATTCCTGATTTAAAGAAGTCAACAAGTCAAGAATACCTCACTTTATATTTGACATACCATCTAGTTCGTGTTGGGTTTTCTATGCCCCTCGAAAGGGATGACATATCAAATATACGCAGCGGAAATAACAAGAACAACCCAAAAGAAGCTAATGGATCTTGCGGTTTTTCATGATTCAAGAGAATAAACAAAACGAAATACAAGGTACCTTTACGGGATTGAGTCAACACTCAACCAAGGTGCTCCAAAGAGAAATCCGAATACTTCCTTTGAGTTCTTCGAGAATCGAAATGGATCGATCCATCTACAGAAGCCCACGCAAGCAAAGGAGAACCCTAGCTTCTTGTCACACAAGAACTAGGTCGGAGAAGGAAGCTCTCAACGTCCTCACGGACTGCTAGGTCCGATCCAGAGGAGGCGGAGACTGACGGCGGCGACTAGCGGCGGCGGACGGATCGAGAGCGATCGGAACACTTCTGTCTTCAGCTCTCCAGAAATCGCAAAAAAGCTCGATCTAAAAAACGTCCTAACGAAGACCTAATCGCATTCCTTTTATACGCAAGGTATTGAAAAGGCTATCCGCAGACCAGAGGGAAAAAAACAGAATATCTGTCCAGATTTACATTCGCCGAATTTGACTAATCGATATAACCGAATTCGACTCAGATTCGGCGAAACCATTTCGACGAATTCGTCTATATAAATTCGGCTATATAAATTCGGCGAAACCCTTTCGTCGAACTGACCTGATTCGGCTAAACCCTTTAGTCGAATCTGTTACAATTCGGTTAATCACATTAGCCGAATCTTATTAGTCGAAAACAACATTTATTCGGTTAATCACATTAGCCGAATTTGACATAATTCGGTTAAACCCTTTAGCCGAATTTGTCAAGTATAAACCCATTCATTTAAACCCTTTAAACGATTTCCCGTTGAGACATTCTCAACTTAATTCCAAGCAGTCACGGGATTGGTCCTCCACTCATATCCAATATGAGTAAGGCCAGCACAATCCTTTCTCCAATTTCTCCAAACGCTTTTATGTGCGACCCTATAGTCTCATATTGCGTTGGCAGCAAGACTAACTATTGATTGCTTTGAGATCACCTCAGAAACTCCAACAGTCTCCCACTTGATCACAAAGTATCAACAAAAGTCTCACAAATAATGAGCGGCATCTAGCAATACATCATTGCTACCCAAGCAAGAAGAGTTCATAACTCAACAAGCCTATCATGACCAATGTATCAGTGTTTTCATGTCCCTTTGTCCCTTACATCCGGATAGAACTAGAGGCATGGACCGTGTCACCCTCATGATTGTTCAATCCTAGTTTCCTGATCTAGAATAGACTATCTGAAATTGGTGAGCTCAATATCATATATTGACTCAACCAAGCATGGCCATATATTTCTCAGTCTCATTCCATCAAGGGGCCCATGGATGTAACTCCTGTCATAAAGGAGGACAAATCCCATTTCTGCTCACACACAAACATCCAAATGATTCGTAACATACCCAACAACCACCCTTATCATCAACCTTTCTCAAGAGAAGACTTTAGATGGCATCAAAGTATGCTCTTCCTCACCTGATGAATGTTATGACTTCAGGTCAAAGGACCACAAACACCATTGTCACTTGAGACCTACTTGTGACACGTTCATATAACAATCCACAAAGTAGTCTCATGGGGGGTCTGTCCAGTACAACTTGCTCTTAACAAGTACCCATGTGATGACTTGATATCACAATATCATGACCTGTGAGAACCGGTCATCAGTCAACGCACATGCTAGTCTTATGGTCTCATCCTCGCCCTAAATTTCTAGGATGATACCTCGACCAGGGACCATTTAAGAATGAAGCTTCATTTATACATAGACCCTCACATTCAAGTCACGTACTTGAATTCTTATGGAAGCAAACATTCTAAGGGCATTTATTATGCTAATTAATCTTATCAGACAGATATAAATGACATAATAAAAGAACTTGCCATAAATATAAAATGAAATACATAGTACATATTACAATTCATCCAATGAACAAACAACCAACAAATATGCAATCCACAAGGCTCCCACTAAAGATCATCATTCAGGTATCTAATACCCATTGATCTAACATGACCATCATGCTTCTTTTGCGCAAGAGGCTTTGTTAGTGGATCCGGTATATTTTCTTCAGTCGCTACTCTGCATATGCTCACATCTCCTCGATCAACAATCTCTCGAATAAGATGGAAGCGCCGAAGTATGTGCTTGGAGTGCTGATGAGATCTAGGTTCCTTAGCTTGTGCAATTGCACCGTTGTTGTCACAGTAGAGAATTACGGGATCAACAATGCTAGGAACTACATCAAGCTCGCTGATGAATTTCCTAATCCACACACCCTCCTTCGCCGCATTCGCTGCAGCGATATACTCGGCCTCAGTCGTAAAATCATCAATTGTCTCTTGCTTGGAACTCTTCCAGCTTACAGCTCCTCCATTAAGGCAAAACACAAAACCTGACTGTGACTTTGAGTCATCTCTGTCAGTCTGGAAGCTTGCATCCGTGTAACCCTTTACAACGAGCTCTTCCTCTCCACCAAACACCAAGAATGTATCCTTAGTCCTTCTCAAGTACTTTAGGATATTCTTGACAGCTATCCAGTGACCATCACCAGGATCAGACTGATACCTGCTAGTCATGCTTAAAGCATATGAGACATCGGGTCGAGTACATAACATTGCATACATGATTGATCCAATTGCCGAAGCATATGGAATCAACTTCTTGCGGTCCTTATCTTCCAAATATTTAGGCCACTGGTCCTTAGAGAGACTCACACCATGTGACATGGGTAAGAATCCTTTCTTGGACTCAAGCATGTTGAACCGTTTCAACACCTTGTCAATGTATGTACTCTGGGTCAAACCCAGCAACTTCTTCGATCTATCTCTATAAATCTTAATACCAAGTATATAAGTCACTTCGCCCAAGTCTTTCATAGAAAAGCAGTTCCATAGGTTGTTCTTAACAACTTGCAGGGTCGGAATGTCATTCCCGATCAGCAGTATGTCATCTACATACAATATCAGGAAGACAACAATGCTCCCACTAATCTTCTTGTAAACACAAGGCTCATCTTCATTCTTGATGAAACCAAACTCTTTGATCTTCTCATCAAAACGTAGATTCCAACTTCGAGAAGCTTGTTTCAATCCATAAATGGATCGATTCAACTTGCATATTTTAGTGGCTTCACTTGGAGATTCAAAACCCTCGGGTTGTGTCATATACACTTCCTCAAGGAGGTTTCCATTAAGGAAAGCCTTTTTGACGTCCATTTGCCAGATCTCGTAGTCATAATACGCAGTAATAGCAAGTAGAATTCTGATGGAATTGACCATGGACACTGGGGAAAAGGTCTCATCATAGTCAACACCATGAATTTTCCTGAAACCTTTAGCCACCAGCCAGTCTTTGAATGTCTGTACATTCCCATCTATATATGTCGGTCTTCTTCTTGAAGACCCACTTGCACCCTATGGGTCGTACCCCTTCACGTGGTTCCACCAAGGTCCAAACTTGGTTTGTGTACAAGGAGTCCATTTCAGATTTCATGGCCTCAAGCCACTTCTCAGAGTCAGGTCCATTCATAGCCTCTTGGTAGGTTGCAGGCTCATCATCATGATCCATAAGCAACACATTACCTATTTGAGTCATGAGAAATCCATATCTCTCAGGCTCAAATCTTGGTCTACCAGATCTACGTAGGACTTGTGTTTCTTGAGCAGGCTCTCCAGCGACAACTTCTTGTAGTCCTTGCTCAGGTTCCAATTCTGGTTCGTTCATTGTTTGTGGCTCTTGAACTTCTTCAAGTTCTACCTTTGCAGTCTTTCTGGATAAGAACTCTTTCTCCAAAAAGACGTTAGTCCTTGCGACAAACACTTTGCCCTCTGATAGCTAAAATTTAGGATATAAATAATTTTCTCCAAATTCTACGAACTATAGGCAAGAGCACCTATCGTTCATAGCATAGGATATTTAAAACAAATAAATATCAAGTGTCGTATTCCACGGGTTTGTTGACTAATATGAAGTTTTGAAAATAATTAAATAAAGAGAAACATTTGATCGGGAATCCTTCTAAAGTAAAATATTTCGTAAATCTAGAATTCGAAAGAAATCGATTTAGACAAACTTGACCGTGGAGGTTCCCAAAATATGATAGAGCCTCTCTCGAGAGAACTACCACCTAACCTTAGGTTGATCGATTAAGACCCCTCGGCCAGTCGAAACCCCTAAGCTTGCTTTATGCGGTGAGCCCCACTATTGGATTTGACTCCAATCCAAAAGAATTTCATCACCCTCTCTCGAGGAATGCAAACAATTTTTTTTACTGATGAGCGATCTACCGTATTTACGGATCTCTCGATACACTAAAATATGGATCAAACTTGATTTTCATACACTAGAAATATGAAACCAATAATTGCAAATCATCGGTAAATCTTAGTTTCCAAATCCAAACTAAAAATAAAAGATTACAAAATATAAAAACTTAGGAAATCATCCGATCAAATGCTATAAAAATAGTTAAAATGATTTAAAAAGAAGAACAATTTTATTCTAAGAAAAGGAATAACACATACAAGAAATAAAATTCTAAACTAAGAATTAAGAAGTGCAAGACAAGAAGTAAATTGCATAAAGAAAATACAATAAGAAAATGGTGAAAAAACTAATCTAAAAATGACCCAATCTAAGCTAGGATCGGATCCCCATCACTTTGGCAGCAGCTGGCTTTTATAGGCAGAAAATTGCTGAGTCACGGCCTTGGTCACGCCCGTGACCAAGGGCGTGTAAGCTGCGTAATTGCGTCTTGAAAGCCCGGGAACGTTGGGGAAGAAAAACCGCCAAAATTAATCATCTCGACGGGTCACGGCCTCAGTCACCCCCGTGACCTAGGGCGTGACTTGACCGAATCTGGAAACGGCGGGAAACGGCGCGATTTGGAGTTATTCTGGCAGTTGCGGGAATGGTCACCCCCTAGGTCATGGCCGTGACATGTATTCACGCCCGTGACAGAGGGCGTGACATGACCAAGTCTGGAAACGGTGCGATCTGGAGTTATTCTGGCAGTTGCGCGATGGGTCACCCCCTAGGTCATGGCCGTGACATGGAGTCATGCCCGTGACCTGGGGCGTGTAGGCTGGAAATGATGTGGCGGCGTGTTCTGGCAGCTGGAAGATGGCTGGGTTGAGTCATGGCCGTGACTTGATGTCACGCCCTTGGTCATGGCCGTGACCGAGGGCGTGTAATACTAAATTGGGCTGGCGGCATGATCAGGCAGCTGGAAGATGGCTGGGTTGAGTCATGGCCGTGACTTGAAGTCACGCCCTTGGTCATGGCCGTGACCGATGGCGTGTACTGAAGAATTTTGCAGACTTGTTCCATTCTTTCCCCTGAACATGGCTGTGAGCTTGAATTTGCTATTAGCAGCCCCAGATTACCTGAAAACACAAAATAAAGCGAATTAGATATATATTAAACTAAAATTATATAAAAACTAATTAATTACTACTAAAATACTATATAAAAATAACTATAAATAGGACACTTTGCCATTGACTATTGGCACAACTCTAGTGTGCCCAGTACAAAGAAGAGACCTTCCGGAGCGGCTGAGGTAAGTATAAGAATTCCTTACTGGGCTAACAAGAACCTAGGACCCAAGTCACCTTGGGTTCCTAAGGGATTTTAAATCTATTTTGCAGGGAAGTCCATTTAGCCAATCAGCAGCACGCAAGGCTAATGGACCATAAGTGATCCAGGGTCAACTCTGGACTAACGAAATCCTAACCCCATGTCAATCCAAAGGGCGTTATCACATCAAGGGGGAGTCAATCAATCAAGAAAATCTCAAGTGAAGGAAAGAAGTCAGAAAGGGGGAGAATGACATCAATATGCTCAAGACTAAGATGCTCAAGAAGACCTCAAAGATAGGGGGAGCAAAGATGTCAAGAAGAAGGGGGAGCCACAAAAGAGGAGGCATCGAATCTAGGGGAGCCACAAGATTGATGTACTCATATGCTCAGCAAAAGATAAGTAAACCCTTCTATGCAAGATTATAATAATTACTGTCAAGTGAAAGTAGTCTTGAATTGAGATTCTGACTTCTTCAAATAGGGGGAGATTGTTTGGAATCATGCTCACATGATTCCAGATTTAAAGAAGTCAACAAGTCAAGAATACCTCACTTTATATTTGACATACCATCTAGTTCGTGCTTGCAGGAATCGACAATATGTCATGTACTTTAGTCATTTTACCAAGTACCATATCGTCGAGAAGAACAGGCGATATCGTCTACACTGCGTGCTTGTCTTCGTAATGATGGGCAGAGCAGAGAAGCAAAGTACCTGTCTCGTCGACCGCTGAGACATGGCGAGATCGTCGATCGAAGAATGGCGATCATCGAACGAAGGACGGCAAGTTCGTAGATCGCAGAATGCTGTTCGTCGAACGCAGAGAAGACTCAGGACATCGTCGTGTGGAACTCATGTCGTCGAGAGAACATATGATCACGACGACATGCTGCAAGAAGGAAGCTCACGACGACACTGTCAGAGAAAGAAGATCGTCACATATACAGAATCGCCAGGATATCTTGTATCGTTGAGATACCTCCATCAGTGGCAGAAGGAAGATTGCGACGACAAAGTAAGAGACAGCTGGTCATCGTATTGCTGCAGATATCTTCAAGCCAGAAATCAAATCTTGCTGACATAATGCCAGCAGTTAATGCCGCCGCCTGATTGTCCAATCAACGCGTGCACCTAAGGAATGGAGCCATCAGCGCGTGCTCCAGTGAGATAGGCATCTGACAGAAAAGGACATTGCATATGATCGTTTTGCGATTCCTCTGTACTATAAAAAGGAACGATGGGTGCCCTAGGAACTCTCTCGAATAGAAGAGCGGAAAAGTATCCCGCCGCTATATTTGAACAATCTTTCTGCGGAGAAGAAGAAGAAAAGGAGAGAACAATAATCAAGTGTTCTCTGAAGATTCAGTCATCGCCATCGACTGATAAGAAGTCGTTTCTCATCAGGATAAGAGAAGGGAGTGAAGGAGGAGTCGTGCTATAAAGATCAGATCTGAAGCATCCTCTTCAACTCAAGAAGCCGATCTCCATCAGGCTAAGTTGTCGATCAACATCAGGCAGAAGAATCAGTTTTCTTTACTGTATTTTCTTGTAAGGCTTGCGGGCCAATTTGCCTAGATTGAGGGCTGGAGAGCTGTGAGGCTTGAGGGCCAGGGCAGTGGACTTGCGGGTCCGACTTTGTCTAGCTTGAGGGCTGGAGAGCTGCGAGGCTTGAGGGCCAGGGCAGTGTGCTTGCGGGTGCGATCTGTCGAGCTTGCGGGCTCGAGGGCAGTAGGGGCTTGCGGGCTTAGGCTGTTGGGACTTGCGGGTCCGTGTGGTAGGGCTTGAGGGCCTGAGTGTCGAGCTTGCGGGCTCGGGGGCAGTATGGGCTTGAGGGCCTAGGCTATTGGGACTTGCGGGTCCGTGTTGTAAGGCTTGAGGGCCTGAAGCTTTTGGCGGAGTTTGCCGAGTCCAGCACACTGCTGGGTAGGCGCAGAGGGAGAGAGGACTACTCAAGACACCTGGTCTTGAGGAACCTCTATAGACCGTTGTGTGCTTTATGTGGTTTGTTCTTTATTTCTTAAATCTATTAACCAGAAAGAAGAAAAACCTAAAGGGGGATTTTATAAAAAGAAAAACCTATTCACCCCCCCCCCCCCCCCTCTAGGTGATTAAGTAGACACCCCATAAACAACATTAACCTCAAAGTTTTATTGTTATATTCATCATATAGTTTCATCTAAGTTTGGGGGAGAGTGAAATGAACGCACACCCATATTTCTCACTTTACAATTGCATACCGGAAAGTTATTTTCATTCTAGCTTTTTAATGTTTTCTGCATGCTTATTTATTTTATTTAAAATGCTAAATTTCTATCATTTCCATGCACACCACACCCACTCAAACATGCGCTTGCTTGTTTGTGCATTCTAGGTGAATTTAATTTTTCATGGTGATTGAGAATTTCTCGTACTTATATAGGTTTTTGGATTTTGGAGTAAAATGTTGACTCATGTAGTGCTCCTAGTCGATTCCTCGTGTTCTTGTAGGATTTCGTGTAGAACCAACTTCTCTGCATACTATTAGGATTATGATTTTCTACTGCGTTAAGGTTGTTTATTCTACTCATAATTTGTGAATCAGGTAGAATCCAAAGGTAGTATAGGTGAGTGTGTAGAAGATTTTTAGAGTTATATTACTCGAGTCGGGCGGAATGGTATTCTTTCTCGATGGCTAGAACTTGCCCCTAGCGATCCTCAAGACATTTGCATAGGTTAGTTCACTAGTGTGAGCGAGATGTAAGCAATTTCTTGGTCCATTTGAGCTTTTGCATCCATGCCTACATGTTATATCCTTGTGCACACCATTTGATCCTACCCCTACCTTTTGATTTAGCTTCATCAAATTATTCACCAAAGCATATAAATAACATCCTAATCAGACACCTAAGTATGAGCTCAAAATGTTTTTCAAATAAAATTTAGGAGAGATAAGGTGTTTTTTTAATGTGGTGGTTGGGTTTGTTTGAGACAAATTAAAATGTTGAATGGGTTGCTTTTAAAAATAAAATGTTGAAATGAAGCAAATCAAAAGCAATTTGAGATTTGAAAAAGAAAGAAAGAAACGAAAAAAGAAATGAAAAGATAATTAAGTTTGGGAGTAGGCAAGGTACACGACCCATATTGTTTCATACAAATTTGGGGGTTTTGTGTACATGTTTTATTTCTTGTATATCATTTGATTGCAAGCTGATTTTGGTTTGGGTGTTTTATCCTTCATGTTTATCTTTGTATACCACACTGAAAACCTAAGCATATACTTAATCCTACTTAAGTGTTATTGATCCACGATGTTGAATTCGACTAGTGTCGTGGAGAGGGTGCGAAAGGGCATGCCAATAGTCATCATCATTGATGGATTTCTTTGGAGGCTGCCCTGATCTTGGACGGCAAGTATTGTATCTCTGAGCGATCACATTACTTTCTCCCTATACGTGACTTTAGGATTCACCGCCGATTCTAATTAAGAGTAGAGGTAATAAATCGAAATGCATGTTAGAAATTTATAAACTAATTTGTATGCTAAGAAGGTCCTTCTGCTGAGATTCCTAC
Organism: Dactylorhiza incarnata; assembly: GCA_033032865.1. Lineage (NCBI taxonomy): Eukaryota > Viridiplantae > Streptophyta > Magnoliopsida > Asparagales > Orchidaceae > Dactylorhiza > Dactylorhiza incarnata. The sequence continues at coordinate 17,718,977 of JAWHQI010000001.1, read as the reverse complement.
ATATGAGGCATAAGACTTCTAATTTTACTCTTTTTTCATTTTCTAGCTAGTATTGGAAGTTCCTACCTATATGGAGGCTTGTTTGCTTGGGACTAGCAAATGAATAAGTTTGGGGGGTATTTGATGAGTAGTTTTCAGATAGCATATTTTAGACTCATCAATGCGTATTTCTTTTTGTAATAGCATTATGTTTTATATGAAAAGAGCGCATAAATCACTTGATCACTTTTCAAGATTGAAGAACTTTTGACGCCTAATTTGATGTGCAAAGTGCCAATTCCAAAGTAATGTGGATACATCACTTTGCTCTCGCATTTATTCATTTTTATGCACTTGGCAAATCTACACATGTCGGCTGCTATTTGCCTCGATCCATTTGCGCGTCGTGAGCACGAGTTGTGTTGTTTAGGTTTAATGTTGTTTCTCACGCACAGTCATACATTTTCCTTTGCGCACAGGCATGCGTGTGTCCCCATCTAGTCGAATTTGGAAATTGCGCGGTCGTCCGTTGTTTTTTCTCACATGACCTGGACCATCGTGCGCGAGCATCCTTCTAGTTGAATGTGAGTTTTCGTCTAAAATTGGTGTCTGCGCACGCTCATGCATTTTGTTCTCGCACGGTCGAGTTCGACCGTGCATCAAGATAATCACACGGGAGGTCTGCATTTAGACAAATCGCACGGTCGTGCGATTTCCTTAGCATACGAGCGCTTCAGACCCTGCACATGTTTTTCTTGAGATTTGGGTGTTCTATCCCTAGTCATACGATCTCTTCTCGCACGGGCAGTGCTGACCGTGCAAGATCAAAACGCATGGGCAGATCTTGATTTGATATGGGCCATATTTCAGCAACGTCTTGAGTTTTTTATTGTCCTTCTCGCATGATCAAGTTACATTGTCTTGCGTTCGATCGTGCGAGTTTTTTTGTGATCATATTTAAGCTGAATTCTGCATATTTTTAAGGGTTCCGAGTTCTGAATTTGAGTTTATTTTACCTCGTTCGAGAGAGTTTGTCTAAAGGCCCATTAGGGGAAGATCCAGCTCCCTCCTCCATTCTCCACTACTTAGGGCTTTGCCCTAAATCATCCATCATCGAAAAAGGCTGATTTCAAGGCATTAGAAGCATCATCCTTGCAAAGCCAGTGTTTCTTCGAGATTGATGTGGCCGAATAGTTTAACTAGAGAAGTTGGGTACATTAGGAGGCGGTGACAACCCTATCGGACCCCAGATGTAGTTGACAATCAAAGATTATAGCGGATTGACAACCCGGTGATTTCTATCTTCAATCTACAACAAGCCTTTAAATTCGATTGTATCTCTCTCTCCTTTCTTCCCGCAAATCTAGATGTTGTAGCTTTTCATATTATAACTTTGTGATGAATGACATGAATGTTGAATATTTATTATGATCTTGTCTATGAGATTACTTCTTTTTCATGCTTAAATGGATGTGGTGTTGAATGAGTGTGAGTGGTAGCTAGGATGTGTGATCCTTAATCACAATTGTATGATTAAGGAAGTGATCATATTGTGTTTGCGAAGCGGTGAAGAAAACAAGCATTGGTGCTTTTGTTTGTGAAGTAGTGTTTGCGACCCACATTTCTCTCTATGTTTGATTTTATTAATCCCTCCACAAAAATCAAAGCCTGTCTTTTCTTTAAAAACTTCACATCTGAGATTCTCTAAATGATAACTCTTTTGAAAATTCGTATTCCTTGTGAGATTGATACTAAGGGATTCACCACTCATTTTATATTACTTGATTTTTCAGTGCACTTGCCGTTTCGTGCCACAGTCTTGCTCCCGCCTATAGCAGGGTGCTAGATTTGCGCATCACACATCAACCAAGGAATCTGAACAAAGAGTGTCACCATGAATGATGCACTCTATTTGAGCTTCCTCTCATAGGTGGAGCCAAACAAGTTTGAAGAAGCCAACTCAGATCCATTCTGGATCTTGGCTATGCAAGAGGAATTGAACCAAATCCAAAGATGCAAAGTCTAGAACTTGGTTCCCAGACACCAAGACCACAACATAATTGGACCTAAGTGGGTGTTCAGAAACAAGATGGATGAATAAGAAGTGATTATCAAGAATAATGCAAGACTGGTTGCAAAGGGATATTGACAAGAAAAAGGCATAGACTTTGACCAGACCTTTGCACCAGTAGTAAGATTGGAGGCCATCAGGTTGTTTCTAGCTTATGCGGCTCACAAAGGCTTCAAGGTACATAAAATGGATGTGAAGTCTGCCTTCCTCTACAGAGACTTGAAAGAGGAAGAATATGTAGAACAACCCCCAGGTTTTGTAAATTCAGCTTATCCCAATCATGTTTACTCTCTTAAGAAAGCCTTATATACCTTAAGCAAGCACATGGAGCTTTGTATGAGACTCTATCTACCCTTTCTCATTGAAAACAAATTTTCAAGGGGAAAGATAGATAAGATATTATTCCTAAGGGAAGTTAAAGGCAAGACTTTGCTGGTCCAGATATATGTTGATGACATAATCTTTGGATCTACAGATGATCACCTTTGTAAGAGGTTTGCCAACCTTATGCAAGGGAAGTTTGAAATGAGCCGCATGGGAGAGACTAAATACTTCGTATGTCTCCAAGTGAAGCAATCTGAGGATGGGATATTCATCTCTCAGACCAAGTTCACACAAGAGCTCATAAAGAAGTTTGGAATGGAGAGTGCAACCTAAATGAGGACTCCAGTGGGATCCAATGTGTCTTTGGAAAAGGATGAGAAAAAGGAAAACTTTTGATGAGACCCTGTACAGATGCATCATTGGATCTCCGCTCTACCTACCTGCTAGTAGACTAGACATTATGTTTGCTACATGTGTTTGTGTCAGATATCAAGTGAACCCTGAGGACTCTCATTACACCTCTGCTAAGAGGATTTTGAGATACCTCAAGGGTACACCTAATCTTGGCTTATGGTTCCCTAGGAGTAATGATTTTAAGCTAACAGGCTTTTCAGATGCAGACTTTGCAGGATACATGGAAGATAGGAAAAGCACTTCAGGGACATGTCAATTCCTTGGAAGAAGACTAATTTCATGGAGTAGTAAAATGCAAGCTAGTGTTGCAATCTCAAATGCATAGTCATAATACATCTCTGCTGGGATTTGATGTGCTAATTTCTTTGGATTCAAATTCAGCTTGAGGATTATAACCTTCAAATAAACAAGTCCTCATTATTTTGTGATTCCTCAAGTGCTATCTCAATTGGCAAGAATCCTGTGGCACATAGCAGAACCAAAAATATAGAGATCAGGTATCACTTCATTAGGGAGTATGTGGAGAAAGAAGACATTTTCTTGGAATATGTACCAATAGACAAGCAAGTGGCTGACATCTTTACTAAGCCCCTTGATGAAGCAAAATTCAATCAATTCAAAATTGAGCTTGGTATGCTTAATATGAATTGATATATTTCTTATTATATTTCTCTAACCTTAATCAGAAGTATATCAGTTATTCTTTTTCATTCAAAAGATTTATTGGTGTAAAGACCAGAGATCTGGTCAATACAAATGTTGTCTAACCATTTTTTGGAAGTGTGCAGAATTTATCCTAAGTATAGAAAATGTCATCGAGAAGGTCTAGACGACACAAAAAATGTCATCGAGAAGGTCTAGATGACACATAAAATATCGCCGGGACGTAATATTTGGCTATTTGCACACCAAAATTGGATCATAATAAATAATATTTCCTCAAAATTATCGCCAAAACAGGTGTGCACCTCCTTATATTCTTATTATATATATAATTAGAATCATTGTAGGCATTAAGGGTTAAATACATCATAACCCCTAGAGTCGTCTGCGCGACCCCTGAGCTTCCTTCATCCCACCGACAAAGAATTCTTCTGCTCTTTGCAACTTGATTGCAAATGACTCCCAAGACATATATTCCAACAAGGTGAATATTGGCAATTAACTCATGCAAGATGGATTCACGGACACGCCAGACAAAATCAAGAATATTATCTTTCTCCTCAGCACATCAGGTTTAAAGTTCGTCTATTTGAACCAACATCTATCTTGCTGAGAGAAGTTCAGAAATTCCTCCAAAATGCACAAATAAGTTTTACAGGAAGATTTATCAAAACATTTGTAGGAGGAAATGGTACGAAAGTAACTGCTAAGAGTATTAGCAGAATTCTTCATCTACCCTCACCTCAAGAGAAGTTCAGGAATTCCTCGAAAATGCACAAATAAGTTCTACAGGAAGATATATCAAAATATCTGTAGGAGGAAATGGAATGAAAGTAACTGCTAAGAGTATTAGCAGAATTCCTCATCTACCCTAGAATGGTGGGCTACTCAAGTGAGGAATATGGATCATTATACAGGATGAAGATGAATTCCCCTAGGAAATTACTACCTGACATAGTGGGCAAGACAATGATGGGTAAACCTGGTTCACATGATAGAATTTTTAAAGAGATGTTCAAGGTCATGACTACCATCATACTGACCAAGAAAACTGACTGGAGTCAATTAATGTTTGAGAAGTTCAAGACATGCTTGAGTGCAGCAATTTTTGGGACGATTATCTCTCAATATCTGTTGAAGACCTTGAGTGATAAGCTTAATGAGTCACAAGGCACCCCTCTACATTATCTGAAGAAAATTGACTATAAATCAATAGAGAGATGGGAGAATCCTTTCCCCAAGTTTGGGAAAAGAAAATGAGAAAGTTCTAAAAAGAAAGAAGGGAAGAGAAAGAAAATGGTGGCAAGCTTTGACAACCCTCCTATTCATATTGAGGAGCAATCTGAGCAAGATTGTTTGGAATATTGCCCCTCAATGTTCCCTAGATTTTAAGATGCAACACATATAATGCTAAGTGCATATTGTATTTGATAAGCTTCTTTATTTTATGCTAATTGCAGTCTTAAGTCATTTCAAACCTTGGAATAACACTTTGCTATTCATAGTCAAAAACCGCAGAGATATCAGTCTGGTCTCAGCTGAACCACTGAGACACAACTGAATAGCTGCTGAGAAGGAGTCTGTCTCAGCTGTGCAAATTTGGAGTAAACCGCTGAGAAGACTACCCTCTCAGCGGATGCGCTGAGACAGATTCAAAAGTAAATGTTTCGCAAACGGACACTACTAGAGAAATGGTTTTTTTTCTACATATTTTTTGTCAGGGTTCAAAAACCGTGGCTAATACTAATGTATTAGCCACAATTGCAAAAATCATGGCTAATAGTAATGTTTTAGCCAGGGTTGCAAAAAATGTGGCTAATACTTAAGTATGGGTGCTGCTATTAGCACCGCAATTTTGGCTAGTCGCATCGCACTTTCTCCTAGTTTTTCGCGTCTTTTGGAAATATGTCTTGTACATGCATTTTTAGGAAAATTGTCCAACACGAAAGTTGTAGATATCGACGAGATCTACAACTTTCGTGTTGAACACTTTTCCTAAAAATGCATGTACAAGGGGTACTTTGGAAATATGCCCAGGTTTCGCGTCTTTTGGAAATACGCCTTATACATGCATTTTTAGGAAAAGTGTTCAACACGAAGTTGTAGATCTCGTCAAAATCTACAACTTTCGTGTTGAACAATTTTCCTAAAAATGCATGTACAAAACGTATTTCCAAAAGACGCGAAAAATTAGAAAAAAAATACGGTACGACTAGCCAAAACTACGGTGCTAATAGCAGCGCCCTTAATTATTAGCCACATCAAGCAAAAAAGTGTGAGCTAATATTATGTATTAGCGGGAGGGGTGCGGGGAAGTGTATTCGCGATTTATTCCTCTCCACGCCCTGTGCCCTAATCACTCTGTCGCTCAGCCTGCCTCCTTCTCGGCTGTCTCGATCCTTTTCCCCTTGCCTCCAACGATAGGCTTTGTCCGCTGCTTGTTTGGGGATTAGGCGTGGAATCAGTCTCTCCTCTTCCAGATTCCTGACATCGTGCCTCCGATTCCTCCGCTCCTCACTTTGCCAACTACCGATCATTATTCCACAGGGCTTGCCAACAAGATCTCTTGCTGCTCCTAGACTAATGAGAGTTGGAAGGAGCTCGTGTCATCTTTGAGTCTGGGGGAGTCCAGACCCATCGATGCCCGTGCAGCTTTTAAGCAGGCCATCCATGGAATGAAAAATCACCATCATCGTGGGAACCTTGATCTCCACATCGGGATGGTAACTTGACTACTCTAGGGCTCCTCTTGTTCCTGCTATTCCCGTGCAATTTGGTTTTGAAAGTTTCCCCGTTGTTAATTTTAATGGCCCTTTTCTTCAAGTCTAAAATTCATCGAGAGAATAGCTTTCGCATCGTAGCACTCCATTCATCACTGTTTATTGCGAATGCAAATAAGGGAGTAGTTCTCAAGGCATATTCTGTGATAATATTAGGTACCCCCTTCAATATCCCAAGTATTGGTAAATTTCTGCATTGTTGTGAACTGAATTGAAACTTGGAAGGTAGATAGATGTAAAGAAGATTAATAGATGGTTCAATTCTGCAAAAACTTTTGAGCCAAGGATTTGTGACATTCACAATTTCTTCTACTGTTCTATATATTTGACGAAGGAAGTGAAATCAACGCCGACCACTCCTCATCGGGGCTTCAAGTCGATTGCAATCGGCAATCACTCCATTGAAGCCCACTCTTATTTGCGTCCGGTTAAATCCACGGCAGCGATTGCGCCGCGGTGTATTCTCCTCTTCCTTATAGTCCGATGGTATACTCTTAGAGCATGATCCAGGTACGCCTCCTCTTCCCTGCATCCATTCTCCTCCTCGACGCCCTGTCTCGGTTGTTTCTATTCTCATTCCACGGTACAAATGCATGTCTTAAAAGTGAGAGATGTTGCAATCCACTGGATCTAGCATGTTAAGAATAGCATCACAAATGCATGTCTTATAGTTTTCAATTATTATGTTTGTTTTTATTATTGATTTGTAAATAACAGACAATGTGTAGTTTGTGACACAAAATGGTTGATAAGCATATAAGCCATCAAATCAAGCAGGGCACTGCTCTCAAACATAGCACAAAACTAAGTTCACAAACATGACTTAGTTGTTTGGAAGTGAATCACAAAACTAAGTGAAGCTTGGAGCAAAAATTGCAGACTTTTGGGTGGCGAAGGTGATCGAGAATTTTAACAAGGGAATGAGATCTATGTTGATTATTGTTGGTTCCTGTGTATACAGTTCTCCGGGTATGTGTTCTAAATCAAATTCTATACTCAGCAATTCACATTTTCTGTTCATGTTAATCTACTATGTTTATGCTATTTCTTAGAACATGAAATGTGTCCTCATATTCAACATCCAATAATATTCTATCATATTCAAGTTAATCTACGATGTTAGTTCATTAGAATTGTGTCTTACAGACTGTTTAGCGGATCAAGCTCCTAGAGTTTATTTTATTTTTTAACCTCATCTTTTGCATGATATGAAATTTATCTCATTACATCTTGTTTTGTGTACATGCGGAGTGATGATTCTATTTTGCCTATTATATACTGGATCTACAGGTTTTGTCAGTGGGGTGCTAGATTATTTGGTATTTAGCTGTTGTGTATTTATTGCAGGTCCTGCTTTGGCTTGAACAGTTTCTCACATTTCTGCATTGGTACCAGGCATGTATTTTGTAATATGTATATATCAGTTTTGATGATACTTACTGGTTCAGCTTAGGTTTTTATGAGATATAAAGATTTTTGTGGAAGATAATTCACTACTTGCATCATCATTATGAAAATGATAAATAAAAACTCATAAAATTATCCTGTGTAGTTGGGACATGACTAACAATGATTTCATCGGTGCAACAATCAAATTAAACATTTTATCTATTATCTATTACCATCTTAAAAAGGAATTGTTTGATGAACAATGAATGTGCATGATGCATAGTTATGTTTTCCTATTTTTTCACTCACTTACGTGAGCATCTTCCAGTTGGACGGCGCCACAAGGCATGGTGCCAATGATGCACGATTATCTTTGCCAATATAAGACAGGTTTGCATTCAAATATATATTTATCATAGTATTGCTTGGCTGCTGGTTTATGAATGTGGGTCCAGGCTGTGGAAGCTGGAGGGAGAGGCATGATAAGGGGTTCATTGAAATCATGAAGACTTAGTGGCGGTGCTCGGCGGCAAGAAGTATTGCGCCGGCGATTGGTTTGGGTTGGTGGAAATTGCCTCCATTTTAGCTCGGGCTTCGGCTAGATTTATGGCTCTTATAATGTTGTGGGTGAGGATAGGTGGAGTGATATTCAAACTACCTGAAATGTATTTGGGGTTGTTTTTGAAGGGTAGCTTACGGCTAAGCATTTGTGTGGGCTGTAAAATTTATTTCTTATAAAACAAAATATAACTATTATTAAGAAAATTTTACATATAAATAAATAAATATGTATATATTTATATAATTGTGCTTCACCAATGCTCTGGATGTTGAATGAAGGAAGCATGGTTATGTGCACATAAATCAAAATGGATTCTTGGGTCTGCCCTCTCTGATGTCTTTGGCTTTGATTTGAGGGCATGATTCCGCAGCAAACGCGACGGTATAGGGGGCCACTATTTCAGTGGTACTCTGTGAGCAGCCACTTTGTGCATTTATTGTCAAAGGTTAGGTCTTTCTCCTCTGAGAGAAGCCACTTTGTGCATAGTGCCAAAGGTTAGGTCTGTTTCCAATCTTCCCCCGCCCATACCCCCAATGATTGGGGACTATATGGGTTATGATGTTGTTGTTGTTGTTGTATAATTTTGTGGAAAATATGAGCGGAGGAGCATGCGTGGAGCTTCGGGTTAATTTTTGGAAAATTTGTGTGATCTGAGCTTATGTTTTCTTATTGTCATTAACATAATTTGAAGAATAATGTCATTATTTCCCCTTTTCCTCCTCTACAACAATAAGGAAATGCTCCTTGACTGAACCTTCTTACAGGTACAATTGCTGAAGAAATTCCTTCAGTGAAACTTCTTAGCCTAAGCATCTCTTACTTACAGGTACAATTGCTGAAATGAGTTTATATTTTTGATCCAGCTAGATTTTAATTTCTTCACCGACATGCGATTGTGATCTTTACTGAATCTTTGTTTAGCTTCTAATTTTTTGATCCGGTTAGATTCTATTTAATTCTGAAATGAGATTATATTCTTCACTGAAACTCCACCTAGATTCTAATCTTTTGATCTAGCTATTAGAGATTTACATTCAATTTAATTCTGTTGCAATCGGGTGCACATCTCTGAACTCAAAATATTGGCATTTCTGTTATGCATGCTTATCACATCTCTGAACTCAAAGTATCGAATCTTAGACTGTGTTTTGTTCAAGCTTACCATGGTTCTGTTCAAGCTTATCACATGTCATTATTTATGTTCAAAAATCTCTAACAGCAGAAGTGCATAATCTTAGACTGTGTTTTGTTTGAATGAATATAAGGAGAGAGAAAAGAAAATTGAAATTGAAATGATAAGGAAATGAAATCAGGTTTTTTTAGCTCACATGAATTGTGTTCGTATGGTCATCTTGATTGATATGTGAATATGTTTTTAAAAAAAAATACATAATTTATTATTTGCCACAGTTTGAAACCGTGGCAAAATGATTTTTAAAAAAATATTGAATTTACTATTAGCCAGGGTTTCAAACCATGGCTAATAGTCAGATTATTTTCCATGACAGAAAGGCATGGCAAATAGTGAATTTTAATGTTATGCAGAGGGTCTGAAACCGTGGCTAAAGGTGAAGGTATTAGCCACGACAGTATTTGTTTGTGACTAATACTATTTGTCACGGTCAATCTGTGGCCACAAACCTTTCTCCACGCGACTTTTAGCCACGAATTTTTTTCGTGGCTAGACCGTGGCTAAAGATCTTTAGCCACGGTTTTAGACCTTTTGCCAGGGCAAATTGCCCTGGCCAAAAATCAAATTTCTTGTCAGACGGGAGGGACAAGAAAGCAAAATAAGCTTTTCTATTCTTGTCCATGCTATGACATGACAATCCTTAGAGCCGTTGAAGATTGTTGGAGGTATAAAAGGAATAGCTAGGGCAAATGGAAGGATATAGAATACACATAAGACAACATTGAAAGTCGGCAAAGACATTGTAGAACCTGTACTGATCTTCATCTCCTTCCTCCAGTGAAGTTACCTCTCTCAAGCTCAAGCAGATCAATCCAAGAGAGGTTGACAACTCTTGCTGATTCATTTTAGAAGAGCAAGTTGGTCATCCTCCCTCTACAAAGGAAGAAGACCAGGTGGAGCAAGGACAAGATTGCTATTATCCAGTGCTGCTCCAAGGAAACTCGGCTAAGTTCTGAAACACAAGTATCAAGCTGAAGGTTTAACTTATTCAAACTTGTGTTGTAATAGTACATTCCACTATCTGTGTAAGAACATTTATGTTTTGAGTTTGTAGGGCTGTGAGCCCGAGTTTATAGGGTTTTGTGCCTGAGCTATAGGGTTGTACTCCCAGCCTGAGTTATAGGGCTTCTTGATAGGCCTGAGGTAGGTAACTATGTGATTCACTGAGTTGTAGGAGTTGAGGTACTCTGAGGTGTAGGGATGCTGGCTTGAGATAGTGTTTTGGAGGAAACCTGAGAGGTCCTGAGGGATCTTTGTTGTAAGCTCTTTGAGCTGAATTGTTGAAGGAGGTTGCCTTGTTTAACACACTGTTAGAAAAGTGTAGAGGGAAAGTGGAGTACCCAGACCTAGGGTAACCACTATAAATGGATGCGTGCTTTGTATGTCTCTTCCACTTTGCTTAAACAACTAAAATAGTAAACAATAATTAGAAAAAGCAAAGAATCCTATTCACCACCCCCTCTAGGTGAGTTAAACTACTACCAGGTTAACTATCAAGCGGTATCAGAGTGAGGTTGGTCAAAAAGTACTTAACAATCTGATCAGATCCTACTAAGGAGTAGTCTACTACTGCATCCAATGACTTCCACTGGAGAACTTAAGGAGATGAGCTCCACGAAGCTGCCCATATGAAGAAAGGAGTCTTTTGGCATTTAGAAGCAGAGGGTCAGGCTATTTATGGAAGCCTCAAACCCTAGGATCTACATCACTATAAAGGAGGGTACTTTTGTCTTCCTAAAGGCTTCCACCATAGATCCATCTCAGTAGGGGCCCAAGACTTATGCTGAAATGTCTAAGGATGAATTTGCCCTTGTACTATGGATAAGAGAGCTCAAAATATAATAGAAAGTGTAATTGATGATTCCACCTTCCAAAACATGGTGCACTGTGAAATAGCCAAGGAAATGTGGGATACACTTATAGTGTACATGGAAGGCACTGTAGAAGTGAGGGGTGATAAGAAATCTCTCCACAACCAGGAGTATGAAGCCTTCAGGCAGCACAGCCTGTAAAGCATAGCTATTTGCTATGAAAAATTCTTCAGGGTGGTCAATGAGCTAAATACCTATGGGAGTGTCTTCAGCAATTATGAGCTGAATAACAAGTTCCTAAGGTCTCTAACTAGAGATTGGGATACAAAGATCTGTGCCATCAGGGAAGGGGCCAAGCTTACTAACACTCCTTCCCATACTCTATTTGGAAAGCTGCTCTCATATGAGATGCAGCTATCTGCATGGAAGTAAGAGGAGACCACCAACAGGACTCAAGCCAATGAGAGATCCATAGTTCTCAAAGTAGAGGGCTCCAAGAAGAGCATGGAGAGAGAGCCCTCTCCTCCAAGAAGGCAAGCTGACTCAGAAATTTTTGAGTCCAGCACCCTGTCAGATGGGGAGTTTGCTGCCTTCTCTAGGCACTTCAAGAAGTTGATGAAAAGGAAGCAATGGAAGAACGAACCTTCCTCCTCTTCACATCCCAAGAAGGAGTATAGAAAGACTTGGAAAAATGCACTCCAAGGGAGAAAGATATGAATCTAAACCCAGTAAACATGTTTCAAATAATATTATTTGCTATTGCTGCAGCAAACCTGGACATGTTATAGCTGACTGACCAGTCAAGAGAAAGGAGAAAGGTGAGAAGAAGCATCCTCGCCACAAGAGCAGGAAATGTGAGAAGACCTTCCTGGCTAAGAAAGGGAAGAGCTGGAGTCAATCAGACTCATCATCTTCAGATTCTGATGAAGATGAAGAAGCCTACATAGGGTTGTTTGCTGCTGCTTAGGATGAAGACTACCCAGCTGCAAGCGTAGGCATTATGGCCCATCTGCCACATTCAGATAGTGACAATGAGGAGGATGAAAATGTCAATGGGTGTTGTGGCTTGATGGCCATATTTGAAGGAGAAGAAAGTCAAGATGACTCTGATCCTGAGAAGATATTAATTCTCACTATTTCTTCTACTGATTATGAGACAAGTCCAGAATCTGAAACATCTTCATCTTGTGATGATAATGGTTCAAACTTTGAGGATGATGTCAATCAATTGATTGACAAGTATGGTACCCTCTTGGAAGCTCTGAAAAAGAGCAAGAAGCTAGCCAAGAGGCAAGCTATGAAGATTGCTTCCCTTCAACATGCAAAACTTGAATGCTCTGAGTCTGCTATCCAGCTAGCTCAGATGAGTAGAGAAATTAGCCAGCTGAAGGGAATTACAATTATCCAACTGAGCACCATAAGACAGAAGAACAAGATCATCAAGGATCTTGAGGAGAAGCTTCTCAAGGAGAAAAGCTTAGTGGCTCAATTCTCTAAGCCCAAATCAGTACTACCCATCATTGACACATTCACCTCCCACAAAAATAGGAGGGGATTGAGTTTCAATGAAGGGGCAGCACGTGCTGGGAATGGAGGAAAGAGCAAGGCTAAAGCTCAGCCTCAAACCGCCTTTCAAAAAGTCTTGCTTCCTTCCAAAAGGTATGAACATGATAATATTTATGGTCACTAGAAAATGGAAGCACCAATAGTAAGGGGAAATATGCTCCTAACTATGGTGGGAGAAAGGGAATGGGATGAGTGCTTTGAAAGCTCCCCATGAGAAAATTCAAATGGCCCATCATGGACCATATGTGTTTGGTGCATCAGCCCCCACATTCAAAGAAGCAACATCTTCCAAGCAAAGAAGCAGACTGGTGGCAAACTGGCAATACTATAATCAACTCTCACTTGAACATATCTGATGCCATCAACATCATGTCAGTTACCAAGCTGACATCTGTTGTTATCAAGCAGATAAAATCAACAAGGACCGATTATAATAGAGCATCCAGTCAGCTCTTAGCTGAGAGAGATAGGAAGAATGTTGCTACCTTCTTCACTGAACATAAGCATTCTGATGCTCCGTCCACCTCAAAAAATGTTCAGAAAAAAAGGTACAACATCCATGAATGTTGGTGTTGTGATAAAGTGAGACACTTTGCCATTAATTGTTGGCACAACCCTATTATGCCTAATGCAAAGAAGAGCTTTCCTGCCAAGGCTATTGTAGGTAGAAGTATCCCTTATGATGCTAACAAGGACCTAGGACCCAAACTAAATTTGGTACCTATGGCTAAGTAAATTGTGCCTTGCAGGTTAGTTCAAGTACCCTTCTAAATTAGATATTGTACTTGGACAGTGGATGTTCCAGATACATGACTAGAATAAGGAGCTTACTTAAAGAATACACTCCAATAACGAATTGTCCAAAGGTGATCTTTGGAGGATCTGACAGAGGTATCATAAGAGGCTATGGTATGATTACCAATGACATGGTTTCAATAACAATGGTAGCTTACGTTGAAGGGTTGCAACACAACCTTGTAAGCATAAGTCAACTATGTGACTTAGGTTATGCCATTGAATTCCACAATGATAAGTGCTTGATCAAAAAGTCAAATGACTTAGAGGTCGTTCTCTCAGGCACTAGGAGTGGGAATGTTTATTGCGTAGATTTTATTTGCAATAGTTCTTCATCTCTTGTTTGTCTTGTAGCTAATGCGAGTGAGTCACTTTGTGTTCAATGGCACAAGAGATTTGCCCACATTAACTATAAGACAATGCATAAATTATTTTCTAAAAACCTTGTAAGAAAAAGTCCAAATTTAAAATGTGTTAAAGGTGGTCCCTGTCATGCATGCCAAATGGGTAAGCAAACAATTCATTCTGAATTGCCTTGGCATAGTTTATAAAGACATCTAGAGTATCATATTTCCTTTAAAGGAAGAATACTCATATATACTTTTAGTGATCAACAATAATCACAAGAGTGTAAACTTCCCACCTAGGCTCAGAATTGGCAAAGGACCAAACAACTCCATATACAATAGAAATAGACATCTTTCAGTGTCTTTGGAGCCAATGATTTTAAATTGCAATGTATTGTGGTCAAAACTAGAATTGACCATGGTACAGAGTTTTAATCTGGTGTTATGACAGTTTTGTCAAGAATTTGGTATTATCCAAGAGTTCTCTTCTCCTAGAACTCCACATCAAAATGGAGTGGCTGATATGATCTAACGATAAAATAAAAAAAAAAAGATAAGGGAAGGCTAATGGGTTAAACAAATTTTAGAAAATAAACCAAAATACTAGAGAGCAACTACTAGTAGATTAAACTTTCCTAAGAATCTAAATGCATCAGGTAGAAATAACTAGAATCCAAAGTTGCTCAGCAAAACTACTATAAAATGAAGCTACTTAAAAAAAATAAGAGAAAAGGATGCTAAATAAAGTACTCTAATCAAATTAAAACCATAAGATATTTCTTAAAACTAAATCACCTAAACATTAAATTTAACAAACTATGATAAAATAAATGATTAGCCAACCAAAAATAATAAAAATGGTTTTTAATAAACTCAAACTAAATTTTTGAAATTAACAAAGTAACTAAACAAGGGTTTATTATATTTTTGGTTTTTTAAGATTTTTCATATTTTTTTGGGACTTTTGAATATGATCTTTTTTTGAACTTTTTTTATAAGCTATAAATACTAGATAAGAAAATAGAATAAAAAAGTATGTTACTAAATTTCTTTTTAGATTTAAGAGTTTTCTATTTTTTTTTTTTGAATTTTTACTTTTCCCGCGAGCTCTCACTTACTGTTCAAGTTATTTATGATGAGTCAGGGGGGTCCTATTTATAGTAGAGATGAGGAGTGCGGTCAGCGCCTACGCAATAGGATAACTGCCCATAGCAACAACGGCAGGTAGAAGACAACTCACGTGGCTTGCTGAGAACCTTGCGAACTGCTCGCCGACTTAGTAATAAGCCGCGCAGACTGCTTCGCAACTTCCAGCAACCCCAGCAGACACCTGCCAGCCCGCGAGTAAATAACCGACCAGAACACAAAATCTAGAAGTAACCGCGGGTACTAACCGCCTGGTTACAACCAGATAGCTGACCCCAGATGGTTGAAGAACCAAAACCATCTGCCACTGGCTAGCCGCCAGTCCAATGCGGGAAGACAACCCGCGTGGTCTCCTTAACAGACCGCCCGACCTCCGCGGTTTGCTAGACCGCCCGGTCTGATGCCCAGACCGCCCGGTCTGATGCCCAGACCGCCCGGTCTGATGCCCAGACCGCCTGACCTCCACTTACACTTCAAAATTCAACAATAGTGACACTGAGTCATCCTCCTCAGAGTCAGACAGCCATATGGAAGCAATGGCTTTCTCAAATGAAGGAAGTTATGATGAAGCTCATCATGACTAGGTAATCCGTAAAGCCTCTCCAACTATATCTGACACTGATTCAGATGTCTGCTCCTCCTCAACTATAAGAGAAGCTGACACTGAATATATTGAAAATTTTGGTGCCCTGCTTGAAGCACTTAACAAAGAAAAAGCTATCTGTAAAGCTCAATCAACTGAGATCATCTCTCTTAATGATAAGAGAGATGAGCTACTTGAGAAAGTCAAAGAACTAACTCAAGAGAAGGCCAAACTATCAATCTTCACACTGAGCACTAACACATTAACTAAAGTAATCAAACATAAAAATAGTAAAATTAAAGAGTTGGAGGAAAAGCTCCTAGTGTAAAGGAAAATAGTGGCTACTTTCTCTAAGCCGCAAACAGTTATTCCCTTGATTGATAGCTTCTCTCAAACCAGTAAGAAAGGTTTATGCTACACTCAAGGTGAAGCCAATGAGAAATCTTCTCAAGGAAAGACTGTATTCAGAAAAGTGATCATACCCACCAATTCTTATGATCATAATAGTATCTAAAGGTGCAAAGAGAGTAAGAAGAAAGATGGTGGTCTTAAGCTCCCTTCCACCTGGTTAACCAAGAGACAAACTTTGCTTGGGAAGAGTGCTCTGTCTGCACCCCAGAAAAATTTTCCTATGAAAACATTTAAAAGTTCTCAATGTTGGGGCAAGTTCTTCAGCTCCCTAGAAGGGAGGGTTTGCAGCCAAGTAACAGCTTAATCAAGTAAGACCCAGCTCAACAAGAAAGTCTAGATACAATAGATTTGAATGTTGGTGTTGTGGTAAGATAGGGCACTTTGCCTTAGATTGCTGGTTCAATCCAACTGTTCAACTTGATACCAACATGAGAATCAGAAATCAATCAGTATATACTCCCAACAGAAATTTCTCTAGCAAGCACGTAGGACCCAAGAAGTTATGGGTTCCTAAGAAAGTGTAGCTATATTGCAGGTATGTCAGAAGACCATCAAGACTCCTTCGTGGTATTTGGACAGTGGTTGTTCCAGGCATATGACTGGAACTAGAAGCCTCTTGAAGTAGTTTGCACCTATAGAAGATGCACCCAATGTCAAATGTGGAGGATCTGACAGAGGTGTAGTCAAAGGCTATGGTAAGATTACAAATGGTAGTATCGCTATCACAAGGGTAGCTTATGTTGAAGGGTTACAACATAACCTTATAAGCATAAGTCAACTATGTGACTTGGGATATACTGTTGCCTTCCACAAGGATAAGTGTATGATCAAGGATTTTAAGAACTCTGAATCAATCCTAACAGGCACTAGGAGTGGCAATATTTATTGCTTAAACTTTATTTGCAATAGAAAGAATGAACCTATATGTCTTGTAGTAATAGATGCAGTGTCTTCCCGTGTAAAGTGGCACAAGAGACTAGCCCACATTAATAACAAGTCTCTAAAGAAATTAATCTCAGAAAATTTGGCAAGAGATGGACCTAAGATGGACTGTCAAGAGATGGGTCCTTGTTATGCACGTCAAATGGGCAAGCAAACAAGAACTTCATTCAAAAGCATGCAGGATAAACAATCCACTAGATGTCTATATTTGCTGCACATGGACCTATTTGGCCCAATGTCTGTGTATAGCTTAGGAGGGATGGCATATACTTTAGTTATTGTTGTTGATCATTCTAGGTTTGCATGGGTGTTCTTTTCGAAACACAAGTCTGATATACTAGACACATTCAAGAACTTTGTTAGACAAATTCAGAATGAAATGATCAGTTAAGTGGTAAAGATCAGAAGTGATCTTGGAACTGAATTTCAATCTGGTTTAATGACCAAGTTTTGTGAAGAGGAAGGTATCTTACAAGAGTTTTCTTCTACCAGAATTCCACAGCAAAATGGGGTTGCTGAGAGAAAAAATAGAACACTTATTGAAGTTGGAAGGACTATGCTAAGTGACTCCTTACTTCCTGAATATCTTTGGGATGAGGCAGTCAATACTGCATGCTATGTGCAAAATAGAGCACTCATCAACAAAAACCATAACATGACTCCATTTGAGCTGGTTAAAGGGAAAAAAGCCAACACTAGCTTACTTTATGATTTTGGAAGTAAATATTATGTGCTGAAGAATAAAAAGCATTATATTACCAAATTCTCTGAAAAGAGCTATGATGGTATCCTTATTGGATATAGCAAATACAACAAAACCTACAGAGTCTTCAATAAGAATGCTCATACAATTGAAGAATCAATTCATGTAGTTTTTCATGAGAGCAGCATGCTGCATAATCCTTTGTCTAGTTCATGCAGTGCTGGGATTGAAGCTAGACTGGATTCATTGAAAATTAGAGATTTTGAGAAGAAGGAACTCTCTCCTCAGAATTTTATTCCAGGAGGAGAAGAAGAAGCTACTGAAGATTCTGATTCTCAAAATGATAATACTGAAGTAGCAGCTGAAGAAATTATTGAAGTAGAAGACCCTCAAAGAGTGTTGCCCACAAACATGAGACATCTAAAAGATCATCCTGCAGACCAGATTACTAGTGAGCTGAATCAAAGAATAAGAACCAGAAGAAATGCTCTAAATGAAAGCATGCACCTCAGCTTCCTTTCACAACTGGAACCAAAGAAGTTTGAAGAGGCCAACCAAGACCAATTCTGGGTAATGGCCATGCAAGAAGAGTTCAACCAATTTAAAAGATGCAAGGTCTGGAAGCTTGTCCTAAGGCCACAAGGGCAAAATGTCATTGGGACCAAGTGGATTTATAGAAATATGATGGATGAAGCTCGAGTAATCATTAAGAACAAGGCTAGATTGGTAGCCCGATGATACAGACAGGAAGAAGGAATAGACTTTGACCAAATATTTGCTCATGTAGCTAGATTGGAGGCCATCAGACTCTTTCTAGCCTATGCAGCATTCAAAGGCTTTAAAGTCTATCAAATAGATGTCAAATCAGTCTTTCTGAATGGAGACTTGAAGGAGGAAATATATGTAGCACAACCACCAGGTTTTATCTCTCCTACCTATACTGATCATGTCAATTTTCTCAATAAAGCTTTATATGGGTTGAAACAGGCTCTAAGGGCCTGGTATAAGACATTGTCAACCTTTCTTGTTGAAAACAAGTTCTCAAGAGGAAAGATAGATAAGATTTTATTTTTGAGAGAGTTGAAGGGCCGGATCCTTTTGGTCCAAATATATGTTAATGATATCATATTTGGATCAACTGATGGGAATCTTTGCAAGAAATTTGTCAAGATCATGCAAAGCAAATTTGAGATGAGCAGTATGGGAGAGCTAAAATATTTCTTAGGTCTCCAAGTAAAGCAATCTGAGGAAGGAATATTCATTTCTCAGACCAAATATACCTTGGACATCATAAAGAAATTTGGAATGGATAACGTTACCCCCATGAGAACTCATATGGGGTCAAATGTCTCTCTAGATAAGGATGAAAAGGGGAAACCCTATAATGAGTCCATGTATAGAAGCATAATTGGCTACTTACTCTACCATACTGCTAGTAGGCCAGACATCATGTTTGTTACATGTGTCTGTGCAAGGTATTAAGTTAACCTTAAAGAATCTCACTACTCAGCAGTCAAAAGAATATTGAGATATCTAAAGGGTACTCTCAATCTAGGACTCTGGTATCCTAAGTCAGATGATTTTGAGCTTTGTGGATATTTTGAAGCTGACTTTGCTGGGTGCAAGGAGGACAGAAAAAACACTTCAGGAACTTCTCAGTTCTTGGGGAGAAGGTTTGTGCCCTCGAGTAGCTAAAAACAAAATAGCATTGCTATCTTCAAAGCCGAATCAGAGTATATTTATGATGGTAGTTGTTGCGCACAACTCTTATGGATTCAACACAAATTAGAAGATTTCAATTTACAAATAAGGAGAACATCTCTCTTATGTGATTCCTCTAGTGTCATTTCTATAGTTAAAAATCCTGTTGCACATAGTAGAACAAAACATATTGAGATTAGATATCATTTCATTAGGGAGCATGTTGAAAAGGAAGACATTTTCCTTGAGTATATCAGTATAGATAAGCAGATAGAAGACATTTTTACCAAGCCCCTTGATGAGTCTAAGTTCAATTAATTCAAAATTGTATTGGGATTGCTGAGTTCTTAAAATTGGGAATGTTGAACTCCATATATTTTTTGTAGTAGTGATTAAATTATAGTGTTAATGGGATGGATCTCTCAAAAGGTCCACCTTAAAGAAGACTAACATGTTAGGTTTGAAGACAGAAACAACAAAAAATTGACTAAGGAATATAGAAAATTTGTCCAGAGAATACGGCTAAATACTAAAAATTGTCTTGATGATCAAGACGATACTACTGCACTCTCGACGACAATATCTATGTGGTCTCAATGACACTCTACACCATGACTGAATCTAGACGACATGTCGACATGACTTGATACGTCAGCACCATCATTACGCCGTAATTTCTAAATTTCAAAGGATATGAAAAAGATTTCGTCTAGTACACGCCCTTTTATCTTCCCAATAGATATTACTATAAATAAGACATCATGAAAACATAGAAAATCACACACACAAATCCTACAATTCCCTCTTCATCATCTTCCTCTCGACGATCATCAATGGCGCCAAAGCAATCTGACGACAAGATACATTCTGGAGGAGAATTAGTTAAGGATGATTTTTAAGGTGCAGATGAAGGATTATACATGGTAATCACTCTACTGTATGCATCAGAACTTGAATACATTCTCACTGAGCCTATGTGTCTCTACAATATTGCCCTCTCTGAACTTTATGCAAAAGCCCAAATAAGCAAGATTGGCAAAGCCATTCTTACTACTGTGGTTGGAGAACATTTGAGGATCACTGCCACCGGCCTAACTAAAGCCCTACAATTAACTATCCTTAATGAAGATGAAGCATCAGTAAGCATTGATGATTTATTAGAAGGATTAAAGTGGTGTGGCTATGATGAAAGTCCCTATGGAAGCATTCAAAGAATGAAGATGAATTTGCAGGGCTAACTTCTCTCAGATATCATTGGGAAAATATTGTTGTGTAAAATAGGATCACATGATATAATTTCGAAAGGGATGTTTGAATTGATCGTAAGAGTCATCCTGGAAAAGAAGACTGATTGGGGAATGGTTTTGTTTGATAAGACCAAAGAAAATTTGAAGACTCCTAATTTTGGCAGAATCCTCTCCTTATACCTTAAGCACTGTATCCCCCAACATCTGAAGGATTCTGAAATAACCCCTCTTCACTATCTTGAAAGGATAGATGTGAAGACTACAACTAGATGGGAAAAGAAGTTTACCAAGAAGGACATAGGTGAACCATCTTCATAAAGAGATGATGTCCCCAAAAGTCCTGATCAAACCCCGCAAGTTGCTCAGAACCCTCCTGCATCTGTTGAGGGGGAAACATTAAGAGAAGAAAGTACAGTCTTTGGAAGTGGTCTAGAACCCAATGAGGAGGTCACTCAGGAAGAAATCTTGATTATTTCCAAGGAGGCATTGCTGAATGTTGAGGAAGATACTCAAAAAAGTCCTAATAATGATTAAGAAAGTCATGGAGAGGTAGAAATCTCATAAATATCTATAGAAGAGTATACAAATACTGATGTGAATACAAGTATCTATGATGGTGAAGATGAGCAGCCCCCAATCATAATTACACCCATGCAGGGGGAGCCACCTATTCAAGTTATTCTATAGCCTTCACCACCAAGAATAGAGAATGAGCAGCCCTCTTCTATTATTCCAACCACCACAGCTCCCTCTACTGAATTTATGTCTCAAATAGAAATTTTGATTGACAGGCATAGAGCACAATTTTAAGCCTATGTGGATAGTGCTGTCAAAAGTTGTAAAGATGACTTGTCTGCCAGAATCAATGGACTGCAAGAAGAAATACATCATGTGAATTATCAGATTGCAAATGTCTACAACTCTGCAGCAAATGTTGTCTCCAATACATGTGACCAAATAACACGCATTAATGAAGCCATAATGCTAAATGGACAATAGCTCAACACAATTCTGGACAGAATGAATGTTTTAAGGGATAATCAACAAGCTATAATTCAAAATCAGGATGTGACTTTTGCTGATTTAGAAGATGCTATATCCTTCAAAGAATACCAGCCAGTGCTCAAGTTTCTTAAGAGCTGGTAGATAATATTGGATAGACCATACTTCATAAGCTTTATATCTCTCAGGACCATCTCTCCTTCCTACTAAGTCAATATATTAGAACCTCCCAGGGCACACTGATGGATGCCATTGGAAATCTCAATGCCCTTCTCTCTAAACAACTAAAGCATACCCAATCCACTCTATCTAAAGAGTTATTTGCAGAAGCCAAAAAGGGGAGATTTTATTAAGCCATCATGCCATGTGGTTGTCAAATGAGGTCAGATTATCTCAGGGCCTGACACCATAGATTATGGAATACTTTATCAGCATCCCCTTCGTGAAGGCAGTGTGATACCTGAAGGCCCCTCAGATGTGAAAGTGTCAGAGCAGTATAAACAGCCTGAAACCTATCAAGGTTATTTTGTTGATGAGCCTCTCAGTGGCAGTGGGCAAAGTAAAAAAGAGCAAGAGAAGTTATGTGGAAAATGAAGAATTAGAAGCCAAGAGAAGAAGAATGGGGGAAGTTAAAAAGAATCCAAATTTTGAAGAGTGGAGTCCATGCTCAAGGGCATCCTAAACACATGGGAACTTTATCAGCAAGGTAAGAAAGACAGAGGTCAATTCTATAGTTCTGAGGAATGGCATAAATATGAATTAGCTGAAGCAAGCAGAAGGGATTATTGGACTAAAGTTAAAATGGGTGATCCTTCAATACAGAACAAAGCTCATGCTCCTCTCAAATATCATCCAAAGCATACAATTACTTTGAAAGACAAAAGCAAAAGCAGGCTGAAGCTGAGAAGTCCAAGAAGGTTGAGGCTGAGAAGAAAGGGAAGGCTGGATCATCTTTTAAAGGGAAATCTGTCCAAGAAGAATGATGAGGAACATGGAATCTAGGAAAACAAATGCACAATTCTATATTTATCATTTATGTCTGATTTATATTCATGTTTTGGACAATCTTTGATGATCATGTTAATTGCCCTAATTCTACATATTGATCAATATTGAGTATATTTGTTGGTAAAGCATATCAATAATTGTAAGTTCTGGCTTCTTCAAATAAGGGGAGATTGTTGGGAAAATTGCCTTCAATGTTCCTTGATTTGAAGAAGGATCACAAGTATAGATAAGCAAAGTTATTTTTGAGGTTGTGTTTTTGGTTTATGATATGACAGGCAAGTTAAAGATATTCCTAGAATCAAGACTACAAAAGAAGTGAAAAACTATCTAAGTCAAATATCCTCTTAAGTCTTAGTTGAAATATAGTTGAGACAGGAAGTATGTCGTTGAGATAGTCTCGATGATATCTTCTTGAAGAAGCCTTATCATTGAGACAACTAAGTAAAGTAGTGCAGACACAAGTCTAAACGATATCTCTTGAAGCAGCCATATCGATTTGAAGATTTAATATGATTCGTGTAGACAAAAGCATCTCTGTAATATCGTCTAGAAGAAGCTATATCATCTATATAACTATGATAAGTTGAAGACAGAAGTATATCGACGATATCATCGTGAAGAACATATATCGTCTAGACGATATCGTCTAGAAGATAGCTTATCATTTTGATTGTTGTAGAGCTGCATTTAATGCACAGATCTTCTTGGAAATTGATTTGCATTTAATATACACGCCGCCTATCATGCCCACTAATCAAGGAGTATTTAATTATATATTCTCTGATGAAATAGTTGTTGCATAGCCATAAAAGAAGAATGACAAATACTTCCAAATGTGCAAGTTCCAAAATGGCAAGTCCTTTATGACATTTATAATGTCGTTTCAGAAAATATTCCTAATTGGCCATTTATTTAGGGAATAAAATATTAAGGGCCTTTTTGCTGAATAAGCACAAGAATATATATAGGTCATTTTTCAAAATCAACTATAACTTACACATTCTGAAAAGAAGAAGCTGAAAAGCTCTCTATCTCTCAGCTGTCAAGAACAAAGAAAAAGAATCTTCTTCCTGTGCAAGAAAAGTTAATCTGATATTTCTAAGAGGAAGTGTTGAAGCCTGGAAAATCCCGACTCCAAAATTCGGATCAATGCAGTCGGAGGCTACTCGCCCAGCAGTCCGACGAGAAGGTCTGACTGGCAACGACGAAGAGGGATCGGAAAGAGAACAACAGGACCCCAGGTGCTGCGGCAGGGAGGTCCCACCACGTACCCAGAAGCTCAAGAGAGTCTTCTCCTCCAAAACCATGAATGACCGAGCTTGGTACTAGGAAGGCACTTGTTAAGGAAGATTCTCCTCTATAGGGGGGGTGCAGCTCTGATTTTTTGACAAGTCCTCTTCCTGGTACCCCTGGGGGTCTATTTATAGACAAAACCTAGGGGGAGCAGGCGACTATCCCTGACCCCCTAGAGTTGGTTTTTAGAAAAGGCAATAGGTTGGCGAGTAGGTAAGGACCTCGACCTAAACTGGCGAGTTGGTTGACTAAGTCGCCTATATGCGAGCAGGTCCGAACCTACGACCTTCTCGCTCGGCCGGGTAGTGAACTCAGGGCATGTCTTTCCTCCTCGTCATGGGGCGAGCAAGGGCTTACTCGCACAACTAAGTCTCTTGATCTATCTTCGTTCGACGAACTCCAAAAGTCTGCGTTCGACGAACTCTGAAGAACTGCGTTCGACGAACTCCGAAAGCCTGCGTTCGACGAACTCTGAAGAACTGCATTCGACGAACTCCGAAAGCCTGCGTTCGACGAACTCTGAAGAACTGCATTCGACGAACTCCGAAAGCCTGCGTTCGACGAAATCTGTAGGACTTCTGTGTAGACCTTGACTCCTGCCTACGTGGCCTTTAGACGGGCCCACCCTCGGAGAATGAGGGTTGCACAGGAAGATTCTCATTAAAGCTCCAGACATTCAGAAGATTGTTGGTGCTCACATCTGCAGAAGAAGACTCTACAGTAAAAAGTTATAGCCTTGAGGCTTTTCTTTTCTTCTATAAGAAAATCTACCTTATCTTTTTGTAGGGTTCTGTGTGGACCTGAGATTGTAGGATCTTGAAGAAGATCTGAGTGTGTGTAGGACTTGTGAAGTCTGAGTTCTTTTAAGGCACTAGGTACCTGAGTGTAGGCTTTCCTTGTGATTGCTGAGGTAGGATCCTTTGAGGATCTGAGTTGTAAGATCTACTGTATTGGATAGAGATCTGAGTTTTTGGAGAAGTTACCTAGTCTAGCACACTGCTAGATAGGTGGTAGGGACAGTGGACTACCTCTTGACACATTATCTTGAAGGGAATCACTATAAATTCATATGTATTTTATGTGGTTGATTATGATGTGGTGTGCTTGTGCTAGATATTAAAATTGCTAGATAATTTTTGAAAACACCTAATCACCCCCTCCCCCTCTAAGTGTTATTATAGACAACCCATTTCTTTCAAGCTGTCACTGGGGTATAATTCTTCAGATGGCTTCGTGTCCTAATCATATGCCTAGAACACCCACTGTCCAAGTACCAAATTGGCATTTGATTGTCCTTTGAACATACCTGCAAAAAGAAATCATTTTACCCTAGGAGCCCAAACAGCTTTGGGTCATTGGTTCTTGTTAGTTTTCTCAACATGATGCATCTCCACAACATTGTTAGCAAGCTTCGCATTCCTTGTCCTAGGTACTGTTGGGTTGAACCAACAGTCTATGGAAAGTGACCTATTTTGCCACACCACTAGCATTCAAACCTATTATAACTCCTCTTCTGTGTTATCTTTTGAGTAGGATGCTGATGAACAGAAGAGCAGACTGCTATATTTTTAGCATTTTTTTTATGAATCTGGTGGCTGTGTGCATGATGAAACATTGGATGCACAGTCACCTAATTTTTCTTCTTAGGCACCGGCTTTTGAGCGACAACCTTTCCCTTACTTTTGGATGTTATCGTTGTAGATCCAAATGCAAATGATCCTTGATGTTTCATCTAGATCTCTTCATGAGAAGACTTAAAGGCACTCAGTCCTATGTCTGCTCTATTCATTGAGGTTTGAGGCTTCATTGAACAGAAATCCATACGAAAGTTCATTATCATATGTATTGGAAGGAAAAATATCCTTTTTGAATATTGTCTGATCGTTGGATTGTGTTGGAAAAATTTCCCTTCAATGTTCCCTAGATTTGAAGATGCATCACTCAATGCTAAGTACGTATTGTATTTGATAAGATCTTTATAAATCATGTTTATGCAGGCTTAGGTCATTCCAGATATTGGAATGAGTCTTGATTTTCACTATCAAAACCGCTGAGATGACAGTTTGGTCTCAGCTAAACTGCTGAGACGCAACTGTATAGCCGCTGAGAAGGAGTCTATCTCAGCTGAGCTGTATATAGAGGAAACCGCTGAGAAGAATAACTATCTCAGCGGATCCGCTGAGACGCAGATTAATTCTGTCGCTGAGAGTGAAGTCTATCTCAGCCCATTCGATGAGACAGATTCAAATATAAATGTTAATAGGCTGGAGCCATTTTGGCGCAAGTGGCAATAAAGCAAGATTATCTTTTCTATTCCTGTCCATATTGTGACTGGCATTGCTTAGAGTCGTTGCAGATTGCAGGAGGTATAAAAGCATATGTTAGGTCAATAAAACAGTAAGCTTGCACATCTGATAAAGAAGATATTGACGGCGACAAAGAGCGAGCTCAACCTATTTTCTTGTTGGTTAAAGCTCAGAAGAACAAGTGGATCTTTTCCTTCAGCTGAAGAGAAAGATCAAGTGGAGCAATACTAAAGCTTTAGTTATCTCTACTTAAGACAGCACCTGCTGTGAAACTATGTTAGAAGACCCAAAGCTGAAGTTCTATATATATTATCTTCTGATTGTAGAAACTTAATATCATTCAACTCTGTAAGAACATAGTATTCTGAGTGTGTAGGGTTGTAAGCCTGAGTTTGTAGGACTGTGTGTCTGAGTGTAGGGATGTGCTCCCAGCCTGAGGTAGGGCTTCTTTGATAATCCTGAGGTAGGTGACTATGAGAGTCACTGAGTTGTAGGAGTTGGAGAACTCTGAGGTAGGGCAGTTGGCCTGAGGTAAGGTTGTGGAGCAAACCTGAGAAATACTGAGGGATTTGAGTTGTAAGCTCTTTGAGCTGAGTGGTTGGAGGAGATAACATTGTCTAACACACTAGTAGAAAATGTGTAGAGGGATAGTGGAGTACCCAGACCTTGGGGAACCACTATAAATCATTGTGTGTTTTATATTTGCTTGCTTCTATTTAAGTACAATCATCTAAATAACTAATTAAATAAGAAGAAACCAAGAAACCTATTCACCCCCCCCCCCCCCCTCTAGGTTAGTTAGAATACTAGCAAAGTAAACTATCAAGTGGTATCAGAGGGAGGTTGGTCAAAAAGTACTTAACAGTCTGACCAGATCCTACTTGGTGTAGTCTACTACTACTTCATGGCTGCCCCTGGAGTTCATAAGGAGATGGGCTCCATGAAGCTGCCCAACTGCAGGAAAGAATCCTTTGGCATATGGAAGCAAAGGGTGAGGCTATTTATGGATGCCTCAGACCCTAGGATCTATATCACAGTGAAGGGTTGTCTTTTTGTGTTCCTAAAGGCCTCCACTGTAGATCTAACTAGGCAAGTGCCCAAGACCTATGCTGAAATGACCAAGGATGAAATTTCCCTTACTATTATGGATAAGAGAGCTCAAAATATCATAGTAAGTGCAATTAATTATTCCACATTCCAAAACTTAGTGTATTGTGAAATAGCCAAGGAGATGTGGGATACCCTCATTGTGTACATGGAGGGTACTATAGAAGTGATGGATGATAGGAAATCCCTCCTCAACCAAGTGTATGAAGCCTTCAGGAAGCTCAATCTGGAAAGCATAGCTCTTTACTATAAAAGGTTCTTTATGGTGGTCAATGAGCTGAAGACATATGGGAGGGTCTTCAGCAATTATGAACTTAATGATAAGTTCCTAAGGTCTCTAATAAGAGATTGGGACACAAAGATCTGTGTCATCGGAGAAGGGGCCAGACTTGTTGAGACTCCTACCCATACCCTCTTTGGAAAGATGCTATCATATGAAATGCAGCTATCTGCAAGGAAGGAGGAGGAGATCACCATCAGAACTCATACCAAGGAGAGATTAGTGGCTCTCAAAGCTGAGAGCTCTAAGAAGAGAAAGGAGAGAATTCCATCTCCTCCAAGAAGGCCTGTTGAATCAGAAAGTTCAGAGGCCATTTCATTTGACATCACATCTTCAGATGAAGAGTTTGATGCCTTCTCAAGGCACTTCAAGAAGATGATGAAGAGAAAGCAGTGGACGAACAAACCTTTCTCATCGTCACAACCCAAAAAGGTGCATAGCAGATCTGGGAGGTTGCACCCCAAGGGTGACATGTATGAATCTAAACCTGTTAAACATAATTCTAGTAATATTGTTTGTTATTGTTGCAGCAAACCTGTACATGTTATAGTTGGTTGTCCAGTCAAAAGAAAGGAAAAAGGTGATAACAATCATCACCAAAAAGGCAGGAAAGGTGAAAAGTCTTTCTTGGCCAAGAAGGAAAGAAGCTGGAGTGAATCTTAATCTTCATCCTTAGATTCTGATAAAGATGAAGAAGCCTACATAGGGTTGTTTGCAGCTACTGAGGATGAGGACTATCATGCTGCAAGGATAGGTATCAGGGCCCCTCTATCACAATCAGACAGTGACATTGAGGTGGATGAAGATGTCAAAGAATGTTGTGGCTTGATGGCCATATCTGAAGGAGAAAACAGTCAGGACAATTCTGATCATGAACAAGTACTAGTTCATTCCATTTCCTCTTCAGATTATGAGTCAATTCCAGAATCTGAAACAGCTTCATCTAGTGATGAATGTAGTTCAGAAACTAACGTGGATATTAATCAATTGATTGAAAATTATGGTGCTCTCTTGGAAGCTCTGAAAAAGAGCAAGAAGCTAGCCAAGATGCAAGCTATGGAAATTGCTTCCCTTCAGCAGGAAAAACATGAATGTTCTGAGTTTGATACCCAGCTAGCTCAGATGAGTAGAGAAATTAATTAGTTGAAGGAAATCACAATTATCCAACTAAGCACCATAAGACAGAAGAACAAGATCATCAAGGATCTTGAAGAAATGCTTCTCATGGAGAAAAGCTTGGTGACTCAATTCTCTAAGCCCAAATCTGTAATGTCCATCATTGCCACCTTCTCCTCCCAAACTAATAGGAGGCGATTGGGTTTCAATGAAGGAGCAGTAGGAGCTGAGAATGGAGGAAAGAGCATGGCTAAATCCAAGCCTCAAACCACCTTTCAAAAGGTTTTGCTTCCTTCCAACAGGTATGACCAGGATAGCATATATGGTCACTGGAAGAATGGAAGCTCCTATAGTAAGGGAATGCTCCTAACTATGGTTGTAGAATGGGCATGGGGATGAGTGCTTTGAAAGCTCCCCATGAAGAAATCCAAATGGCCCATCATGGACCATTTGTGTTTGGTGCTCCACCCCCCGCATTCAAGGGTGAGGAAGCTGCTTCTTGTAAATCTCATCTAGTAATACCCATCGCTGCTGTCAGGCCTATAATCAACTCTAACAGTATAGTATCTGATGTCATCAACCCATGCTTAGTTTCCATACTAAGACTAGTTGATGTCAATCAGATAAAGCCTGCAAAGACCAATTATAAACAATCAACAAGCCAAGTGATTGCTGACAGGAATAGCAAGAATGTTGATACCTTCTTCACTGAACATAAAAATTCTGATGCTCCTTCCACTTCAAGAAATGTTCAAAAAAGAAGGTACAATATACATGAAAGTTGGTGTTGTGGTAAAGTGGGACACTTTGTCAATGATTGTTGGCACAACCCCAATGTGCCTAATGCAAAAGCTGATATAGGTAGAAATATTTCTTACCATGCTAACATGGACCTAGGGCCCAAAATTAATTGGTCACCTAAGGCTAAGTAAAATCTATCTTGCAGGATAGTTCAAGTACCCATCTAAATCAGATATGGTACTTGGATAGTGGATGTTCCAGACATATGACTGGAACAAGATGCTTACTCAAGGAATACATACCAACAAAGAATGGACCAGAGGTGATCTTTGGTGGACCTGACAAAGGGGTCATAAGAGGCTATGGTATGATTACCAATGGCATAGTTTCAATAACAAGGGTAGCTTATGTTGAAGGGTTGCAACACAACCTTGTAAACATAAGTCAACTATGTGACTTGGGCTATGTCATTGAATTCCACAATGACAAGTGCTTGATGAAAAAGCCAACTGACTTAGAGGTCATTCTCTCAGGCACTAGAAGTGGGAATGTTTATTGCTTAGATTTCATTTGCAATAGTTCTTTATCTCTTGCGTGTCTTGTAGCTAATGAGAGTGAGTCACTTTGTGTTCAATGACACAAGATACTTGCCCACATTAACTATAAGACAGTGTATAGATTATTTTCTAAGAACTAGTTAGAAATAGTCCATATTTAAAATATGTTAAAAGTGGTCCATGTCATGCTTGCCAAATGGGTAAGCAAACTAGGGCCACCTTTAAAAGTATTGGCTCCAAAGACACTGAAAGATGTCTATATTTGTTGCATATGAACTTTTTTGGCCATTTGCCATTCAGAGCCTAGGTGAGAAGTTGTATACTCTAGTGATTGTTGATGATCACTCAAAGTATACATGAGTATTCTTCCTTAAGAAGAAATTTGATACCTTAGACATCTTTATAAACTATGTCAAAGCAATTCAGAATGACCTAAAATGTATTGTGGTCAAAAGTAGAACTGACCATGACACAGAGTTTCAATCTGGTGCAATGACAAAGTTTTGTCAAGAACTTGTTATCACCCAAGAATTTTTCTCTCCCATAACTCCACAACAAAATGGAGTGGCTGAGAAAAGGAATAGGACATTAATAGAGGCTGGCAGAGCACTACTTAGTGACTCCTCACTCCCAGAATATTTCTGGGCTGAGGCAGTCAATACAACTTGTTATGTTCTTAATAGAGCATCTATTAATAAGACCCAAAGGAAAACCCCTTATGAAATTCTGAAAGACAAACAACCAATAATTTCATATTTTATAATATTTGGGTGCAAATGCTACATTTTAAATAATGAAAAAACTCAATTTACAAAGTTTGCTGAAAAATGCAATGTTGGTGTTTTTGTTGGATATAGCTCACATAGTAGAGCATATAGAGTATTCAACAAGAAAACTCATGTAGTTGAGGAATCTATGCATGTTGTTTTTTGATGAGACTAGCATACTTTACAAGGGCTGGTGCAGCTCTCCCATCTTAATAGAAAATGATCAGAAGATGCAAGAGCTATCTATACAAACCAAACCCAGCTCCGGCAGAATCATTTCAGAGATTGACATTATTCAAGATGAAGATGATCAAACTGCTGAAGATGTTGATGCTGCAGAAGAAGCACATCAGGATGCTGACAGATTGCCTATAACAACCAGGTATCTGAGGGATCATCCAAGGAAGCCGATCATTGGAGATGAGAATCAAGGTGTGATCACCAGAAGTAGGGCTCACAATGAAGCTCTATTCATGAGCTTCCTATCTCAAGTTGAGCCCAAGAAGTTTGAGGAAGCCAACCAAGACACCTTTTGGATTCAAGCTATGCAAGAGGAGTTAAATCAATTCAAAAGGTGCAAGGTATGGAAGTTGGTGCCAAAACCACAAGGACACAACATAATTGACACCAAGTGAATTTACAAGAACAAGTTAGATGAGAATGGTATCATCATCACGAACAAGGCAAGATTGGTAGCCAAAGGGTATATGCAAGAAGAAGGTATAGACTTTGACCAAATCTTTGCCCCTGTTGCAAGGTTAGAATCCATAAGGTTATTCCTTGTCTATGCTGCCCACAAAGAGTTTAAGGTCTACCAAATGGATGTAAAGTCTGCTTTCCTAAATGGAAATCTGAAGGAAGAGGTATATGTGGAGCAGATCTCGGGTATTTTTCATCCAACTCTTGCTTCCCAAGTTTATTTACTTAAGAAAGCCTTATGGTCTAAAGCAAGCCCCTAAGGCCTGGTATGAGACATGGACTAGATTTCTCATCAAGAACAAATTCTTGAGGGAAAAGATAGATAGTGCATTAATTCTTAGGGAAATAAAGGGCAAGTGTCTCCTAGTCCAAATTTATGTAGATAACATAATTTTTGGGTCTACTGATGACAACCTTTGCAAAAGGTTTGCCAACCTTATGCAGGGGGAGTTAGAGATGAGCAGTATGGGAGAGCTCAAGAACTTTCTAGGCTTCCAAGTGAAACAGTCTGAAGAAGGGATTTTTATCTCTCAGACTAAGTACATTATATTTGTGCAAGGCCAATGCTCTGGATGCTGAATGAAGGAAGCATGGTTATGTGCACATAAATCAAAATGGATTCTTTGGTCTGCCCTCTCTGATGTCTTTGGCTTTGATTTGAGGGCATGATTCCGCAGCAAACGTGACAGTATAGGGGGCCACTATTTCAGTGGTAATCTGTGAGCAGCCACTTTGTGCATTTATTGTCAAAGGTTCGGTCTTTCTCCTTTGAGAGAAGCCACTTTGTGCATAGGGCCAAAGGTTAGGTCTGTTTCCAATCTTTCCCCGCCCATACCCCCAATGATTGGGGACTATATGGGTTCTGTTGTTGTTGTTGTTGTTGTTGTAGACTAAGTACATTATGAAGCTTATTAAGAAATTTGGGATGGAGTTAGCCTCCACCAAGAAAACTCCCATGGGGTCCAACATTTCCCTGGACAAGGATGAGAAGGGAAAACCCTTTGATGAATCCATGTACATATGTATCATTGGATCCCTATTATATCTAACTACTAGTAGACCAGATATTATGTATGATACATATGTCTGTGTTAGGTATCAAGCATGCCCTAAGGAATCTCATTACTCAGCTGCTAAGAGGATATTGAGATACCTTAAGGGCGGCCAAACTCTTGGCCTTTGGTACCCTAAAAACAATGATTTTGAACTAATTGAATTTTCAGATGCCGACTTTGCAGGCTGCAATATAGATAGGAAGAGTACAAGTTGGACATGTCAATTTCTAGGAAGGGGATTGATTTCATGGAACAGCAAGAAGCAGACTAGTGTGGCTATATCCACTACTGAGTCTGGATACATTGCTACTATGCACAGATTCTGTGGATACAACATTAACTAGAGGACTACAACCTCAAGGTAAGTCATTCTCCACTGTATTGTGACTCATCCGGTGCAATTTCTATTGCTAAGAATCTTGTATCATATAGCAGGACTAAGCATATTGAAATTAGATATCATTTTATTAGAGAGCATGTAGAAAGTGAAGATATCCACGTTGAATATGTCTCCGCAGACAATCAAGTGGCTGATATCTTTACTAAGCCATTGGATGAAGCTAAGTTTAATTCATTTAAAATTAAGTTAGGTATGTTAAGTGTTGATTAGTCCCTTACGTTTCATCTAATTATTCATATGCTGATTCCTTAACTGGAGTTTATTATAATGTTCACTGCTAGGCAGTGTGCTCAGCTGAAATAGCTGAGAAAGTTTTATCTGAATCGCTGAGTCAAGCATCTGGTCTCAGCGGAACCGCTGAGAGGGCTGAATGGTTTCAGCAATACTCTGTCCTAGCTGTTTATCAGTTTGTCTCAGCGAATCCATTGAGACGGGCTGTTTAAATAAAATTAAATCCTAATTAAGAATCCAGAGGCATAAATCAATTAATGTGATAAGATAAATCAATAATTATCTCAAGGGTAAACTCAAACCTAAACTTAAACTAAAATCTCTATGAATAAAGTAATAGTAATAAAAAGTTTACAAACACTAAACCCCAGCCGACGAGATGAACTCTCTTTCCCCGTCGTCTCAGTGATTCTTCTTCTTCACAAAATGGCGCCAAAGTCTGCAAAAGATCTTCAAGAGGGATATGAAATTGTCAGGAATGGATTTTAACATGCCCCATCTGAAATAAAGGATGTGATTCAACTACTGGAAGCTCAAGGGTTAGAATTCATGTTGTTAGAGTCGTCGACGATTCTGAGAACTGAAGTTCTAGAATTCTATACCAATGTCAAGTTGTATCCTTCCAAAAACTCTTTGAAGTCAAATTGGAAATGACAAGATCAAGATTACCCCAAGAAGACTAGAAAAGGCATTACATCTGCGATCAATCCACAATGATGAAGATAAAGTCTCTGGGGATGACAATGACAAAACCCTGAACTGGTGTAAATATAGTGATTGATGCTAAGACTAGCTCACTAAAGAGGAATATTTTCAACTAGAGAGGAAAGTTATTAGCTAATATAATTGGGAAGGTTATTCTCTGCAAGCCAGGATCCCATGACACTATATCTAAGTATATATTTGAACTGATAGTAAGGATAGTTCTGAAGAAAATGACATCTTGGGCTGATGTAATATTTCAAAGAATTAAAGAATGTCTCCAAGCCCTCAATTTGGGAAGAGTTCTATCACTTTATCTCTTCAAATCATATTTCGATCTGTTTGATACCTCAAAAGGCTCAAACATTCATTATCTACAGAGAATGGATATCAAGATAGGTTCACAAGAGTGCTCCTCATGAGCCAGCCCTATGAGGCAAAAGATAAGAAGAAAAGGTTGATCAAAGGAACAAGAAAAGCTAGGATTGTCTATTCTGAATCAGACTCTGAAATACAAGCAGAAGATGTTGCTGCTAATCTGAGATCATACAACATTCCTGATCAAGGAGAGAATGATGTAGCAGGAGAAGGTGATGCTCAAGGCAACAATGATGCTCCTAGTCCTCTGAACCTCACAACCAGTGAAGATGCACAAAATGTGCATGCTGCATCAAAAGGACATGATAAGGAGCTATTGGACTCTCCTACTTACTTGCAAAGTAAAATTGATCTCATCATCTCTAATCTTGAAAGAAGAATTAGTCTGATCCCTGATGAACCAACAAATTTCTTGGAGCATAGTCAAGATGATGCTCCATCTGAGGGGGAGCAAGAAGGATCAACGGGAGATGAAGGCTAGGAGGCTGAAGATGATGCTGATGATGATGCTAATGATGTTGCTGAAAAGGAAGCTGATGAGCTTGATACTAATAAATCATTTGACAATATCATTGATCAATTTGAGGGGGATCATTCAAGGATTCCTGCTCATGAGAACATAACTCCATCCACCCCAGCAGCTGAGACATCCACTCTAGGTGAGTGTGATGGTCTGCAACATCAAGAGACATGCATACCTGCTGTTCTGCCAACAATCCTCACTCAACCCATCATGGAACAACAACCCTCAACCTCTTCACAGTCAAATGAACTTCTACTAAGTTCAATCAAGACACTGCTTGATGACCATATGTCATCAATGAAGGAGTACATAGATAAATATATTTCAAATGTGAAGGATGAAGTGATGGATGAACTACATATCATAAAGGAAGATTCAACCCATCTAAACACCCAAATGACAAAATGGCTTGAATTAGCAGAAAATAGTGTAGTATCTCAATGCACTATCCTCAGATCAATGGACAAGGATGTCAAGATGGCAGAATTTGACATGAGATATGTCAAAAACTATGTCAGCAAGACTGATGAAGTAATAGAGAAAGCTGCCAATCACATTGAAGAATACATGTGGTCCACAGGAACCACCATAATAGGAGAGGCTGAGAAAATGAAAGATGATCTGAAAGCTGATTTAGAAAATGCATTCCAAACCCTGTCTGGCTCTGTGACAGCCGCTACTCAAGGTATTGAACAAAAAATATTTGAAGAAGCCAGAAAGGGGGAGGAGACCACTGTTGAGCTTGCCCTCAAAGTCCTTCAAGGAACTAGAATTACTTTAAATCTTCCTCTCTTGGACAACTTCAAGCAAGAAGATTTTGATTTTCAGGATCAAGCAAAGATTGCACCGGATGCAAAGCTGGTCGCCAAAAGAAAAACAGGAGTAATGCTAGCTGAGGAGTTCATGGCTAAAACATAGCTGATCAAGCCAGAGATCCAGACTATGAATACTGGAGTGATGGCTCAAAGAACATTATCCCTGGCTGAACCATGGACAGCTCTGCAAGAATATTGATAGCATTTATCCAGCATAGGAATGGATTAAGCACTTAGAAGGAGATTCCCTAAGGGAAAGAGTATTCAAGGAAAATTTGGTAAGGACTTCTCATTTTACTAACTCATTTTATGTCATGATATGTTTATTGTGTTAATGTATCTTAGCATTAGTGTATGTTCTGCCTTCTTCAAATGGGGGGATATTGTTGGAAAAATTGCCCTTCAATGTTCCCTAGATTTGAAGATGCATCACTCAATGCTAAGTATATATTGTATTTGATAAGCCCTTTCTATATCATGTTTATGCAGACTTAGGTCATTCCAGATATTGGAATGAGTCTTTGATTTTCACTATCAAAATTGCTGAGATGACAGTCTGGTCTCAGTTGAATCGTTGAGATGCAACTGTATAGCCGCTGAGAAGGAGTCTGTCTCAACTGAGCTGCATATAGAGGAAACTGCTGAGATGAATAACTGTCTCAGCGGATTCGCTGAGACGCAGATGAATTCTGCCGCTAAGAGTGAAGCCTGTCTCAGCCCATCCGCTGAGACAGATTCAAATATGAATGTTAACATATGGGATCCATTTTGGTGCAAGTGGCAATAAAACAAGATTGTCTTTTCTATTCATGTACATGCTATGACTAGGCATTGCTTTGAGCCGTTGCAGATTGCAGAAGGTATAAAAGCATATGTTAGGTCAATAAAGCAGTAAGCTTGCACATTTGATAAAGAAGGTATTGACGGCGACAAAGAGCAAGCTCAACCTGTTGTTCTTGCTGGTTAAAGCTAGGAAGAATAAGTGGATCTTTTCCTTCAACTGAAGAGAGAGATCAAGTGGAGCAGTACTAAAGCTTTAGCTATCTCTGCTCAAGAAAGCATCTGCTGTGATACTACATCAGAAGACCCAAAGCTGAAGGTCTATATATTTTATCTTCTGATTGTTGAAACTTAATATCATTCAACTCTGTAAGAACATAGTGTTCTGAGTGTGTAGGGTTGTAAGCCTGAGTTTGTATGGTTGTGTGCTTGAGTGTAGGGCTGTGTGCCTGAGTGTAGGGCTGTGCTCCCAGCCTGAGGTAGGGATTCTTGATAAGCCTGAGGTAGTTGACTAGGAGAGTCACTAAGTTGTAGGAGTTGGAGAACTCTGAGGTAGGGCAGTTGGCCTGAGGTAAGGTTGTGGGCAAACCTGAGAAATCCTGAGGGATTTGAGTTGTAAGCTCTTTGAGCTGAGTGGTTGGAGGAGATAGCTTTGTCTAACATAATGTTACAAAGGTGTAGAGGTAAAGTGGAGTACCCAGAACTTGGGGAACCACTATAAATCATTGTGTGTTTTCTGTGCGCTTGCTTCCATTTAAGTACAATCTTCTAAATAACTAATTAAATGAGAAGAGACCAAGCAACCTATTCACCCCCTAGGTGAGTTAGACTACTACCAAAGTAAACTATTAGATTGTTTGTCACTGTCTGCCTCACCAGTGTTTCCTAAATCACCTCTATATGGTGTTGAAAACCTGTCTATTATTGGCAGCACAGTTTGGGTCTTAGAATAGCTAGCCACAAGCTTCCTCTCAATGAGAAGTTTATCCTCCAAATCGTTGATAACTTTTTGTTTCCTTTTGATCTATCATTTTGCTTTGAGCTTCCAACTTCTTTTGAAGTACTATAAGCTCATAGTTCATTCTTGCTATTTCTTTGGTCTTCTCATCCACTTGAGATTTAAATGGCTCAAGAATTTTTATTTCTTCGGCAAGATCTTTGACCAAAGACTTACTCCTTTTTAGTTCATTCAGGGTAGCACCATGCTTACTTACTAGATCATTATATTGATCTGCTAGCTTAGAATCACTCGCATCATCTGATGATAAGCTTGTTTCTGACTCAGCATTAGTCTCGGAATCAGATCCAGATTTAGATGGAGGGGATCTAATACATACCTTATCGGGATAATAATAATCGTGCTTCTCTTCATCATTTAAGGTCATCAGTCCATAGCTGATCTCTTCTTCTGACTCACTGTCTTATAGTGATATAGGCGCCCTTGGTTACACCCTAGCAGCATGATAGTCAATATGTCACTCATCTTCTGAAATTGTAGTGAACCCAATGTAGGATTCCTCTTCTGATTCAGATAACCTTGAGTCACTCTCATTCAAGGTTTTGGACTTATTGGCAATGAAGCTCTTCTCAGGCTTCTTGCCTTTGTGAGACCTTTTCTCCTCAACTCTCCTTCCTTCTTTTCTTTTAACAGGGTAGTCATCTATGACATGACCTGGTCTGTTGCAACAATAACAAACAATATCAGATGTAAACTATTTATTCTGTTTAGGATCATATATGTCCCTTTTGGGATTGTGCTTTGACATGTCAATGTTATTGCAGATCTTCTTTGAGCAGGAGGAGGATGGGGATCTATTTTTCTATTGCCTCCTCTTGCTCAGCAGCTTTTTGAACTACTTGGAAAACAAGGACAGTTCTCCATCAATGAGCTCAGACTTTGATGTATTATATTCAGAGTCTTATGATTCAGCAAGTGTCCTTAGAGAAGTGGGAGTCTCCACTCTGCTTTTTCTGGAGCGTTCAGCCTTGAAAGACACTGTCTTCTCCTTGTTGTTGGATCAGGTTCTCTCATCCTCAACTTTCCTTGTATTCAGCTGCAATTCATGGGATAGCAGCTTGTCATGCAGATTTTGGGGTTGGATGTTGACCAAGTTTTCCATCTCCCTTATTGCAGAGATCTTGATATCTCATTCTTTGTTTAGGGTCCTCAAGAACTTGTCATTTAAATCCTAGTTGGAGAATTCTCTCTCATAGTTCTTTAATCCATTGACTATTTTAAAGAACTTCTCAAAACAGTCAGCAATTTAGTCCTTCTCTTGCCTGAAGGCCTCATATTCTTGGTTGAGAAGAGATTTCCTATCATCTCTTACTTCCTCAGTGCCCTTCATGTAGACCACAAGAGAGTCCCACATTTCCTTTGCAGTTTTACAATGAATCAGATTTTGAAATGTGAAGTCATCTATAGCACTCACCAGAATGTTCTTAGCACTTTTGCCTATAGTAACCAAGGTTATTTCATCCTTGGTCATTTCAAAGAATTTCTTTGGCACTTGCTTTGTAGCATCAATGGTTGGCATGACCATTGGAACAAAATATCCTTCCTCTACAGTTGTAAAAATTATTGGGTCTGATGCCTCCATGTATAGTCTGACCCTCTCATTCCAAATAAGAAAATTTTCTTTTAAACATATAGGGAGTTTCATATAACTTAACTCCTTATAGTTCTCTGCTTTAGGCATGGTGGCGATTGAATATCCCTTAGGAGATCTTGTTCAGACTGTTAAGCCCTTTTTGAACAACCTATCTCTGAAACCACTTGAAAGAACATAGATCTACCACCTAGAGAGGGGTGAATAGGTGTCTGGGCTGTTTTGAGCTTTTGTTGATAAACAGAGAAATACAAGCAATCACAGAATAATCACAGCACAAAAAATACAGAATTTATAGTGGTTCCCCATTATGGGTACATCCACATTCCCCATGCGCCTATCTAGCAATGTGCTAGCCTCAGCAAACT
This sequence comes from Dactylorhiza incarnata, assembly GCA_033032865.1. Lineage (NCBI taxonomy): Eukaryota > Viridiplantae > Streptophyta > Magnoliopsida > Asparagales > Orchidaceae > Dactylorhiza > Dactylorhiza incarnata. The sequence goes on along the minus strand of JAWHQI010000001.1, from coordinate 17,679,614 downwards.
TCTCTAAATCTCATATCTCCTTTACAGATCTTACAACTCAGAGTCCTTGACTCTTACCTCAGGAATAAACTTGGTTCCCTACCTCAAACTTCAAGACTAAGTCCTACACTAGGATTCAATAGATAAATCCTACCTCAGTTCCTCAACCAGAACCCTACATCAGGCCTTCAACAAGAGTCATACACTCAGACCTTCAACAAGAGCCCTACATTCAGAATCCTACCTCAGGTCCTCAATAGGAACCCTACCTCGGGCCTTCAACAAAAGCCCTACACTCATGCCTTCAACAAGGGCCCTACCTCAAGTTCTCACAGAACTCTACCATAGATCTTAGAGAGATCTTACAGAAAGATGATTAGAATTTCTTACAACAAAAGTATGAATAGACTCAATATGATCTTCACTTGATTTGCAAGAGTCTTCTTTAGGCTTTGATGAAGACAACCTTCATAGCAGTAGCAGCAGCAATCTTGAATGATGAATCTTGTATATTGTTTATCATAGATTGAACAGGGGAACTAGATTGATGCTCAAAGTGTATCTCTTTCTTCAGATTTTGTTCTTCGATCTTCTTTTTCTTCACAGGATAAACTTTCTTTCTTAAAGAAAAGAATATTGTTCTATCAAGTCGATCTTCGATCTTCTTTTAATGATAGATTCTCTCAGTTCTCATTAGGGTATCCATCATATCCATATTTATAGCATCGACAAACCCTAATGGTTGAAATGAGGATGTCTTTATATCAGAAATCCCATACCTTAAAAGTCAGTACAAATTGGATTGATTGACGACGATAATTAATGCATTCTGGAATTTGAATTGTCACGACGATGTTTCATCTCGTCATGATGCTCTTTCATTTGGTCACGGCGACATTTCAACTCTTCATGACGATACTTGTTCCTTTTTTAGATTCTAAGTACACTTTTGCCAAAGTCTTAGCTTATCACAATGATAAAGCTTCTTCTCAGATATACTTAGTGTCTTCGTGATGAAATTTCATCTCGTCATGATGATCTTTCATCTTGTCACAACGACATTTCAATCTTCTAACCAATCCTTCAGTTATTCGACGATACTAGGATCTTCAAGAAGATATTTGAGTTCAACATGAATACAGTTTTCAAGTTGAATGAATAAGCTTATCAAGCCGAATTTTGACTTCAATACGACCACTGTCTTCAAGTCGGATGAATAAGCTTATCAAGACGAATTCTGACTTCAACGCATTGTTGATGTGTAAAATTTAGATTCTGCAAAACCTTTCCAGGAGAGGATATTAGTATTAGGCGGGCGTTTTCGAGGAGTCTCGCGAGTACTCATACTTCGAGAAACTAACCGTTATCCTACTTCGATGAATAGAAGTAACGGACTTTCCTTCTTTCGGATTATCGACGATTACGCCCCAGCTACGGTGGCGAATTCTCTAAATGTGTAAATAGAAAAGGAGAGTTTTGCAAGCTTTTATAATTATTAACCAAACTAATCTTTCGATGAAGGCAAGTATATCTTATCGCGTATAGAGGACATTTTGTAGAAAATATCAAGGTCGTATTTTTCCGGATCCTGTTGATTATTTTTACTTTTTAAGAACACGCTATTATTTTATCGATGAAACAAGTGATTAATTTTATAAAATTAAAAGAGCGATGACGATAACAATTTAAGCGATTGCGTGCGGTTAGCGGACACAAAGAAAAAACAATTATAAAGAAGAAAAGATGCACACTTTTTTAAAAACACACGCACTCTACGAAATTGAAATGACAGAATTAAAGGACAGAAATTAAAGGACAGAAATTTAAATTACACAATTGAAAGACAGAAATGCAATCTCTACCCAAATAGGTAGATGGGAAATAAATGTGCGTAGACGGGAAATAAATGCAGTGCAAGTTCTACCCAAACGGGTAGACGGGAAATAAATACATAACAATAATAAAAATTACGCTATTAAATTGAAAGCTAAATTAAACTAAACAAAAACAAACTTTAAAACTCTTCCACACACCACTTAAAGGAAACTAAATTAAAAGAAAGCAAAAACTACACTCATACACCCACACACACAACATAATGAAAAAAATAAAAATAAAAACAAAAACAATAAAATTTACTCTCATACACTCACACACAGCAATAAAAGGGGAAAAAATAAAAAGAACAAGAAGACAAGAAGAACAAGAACTTTCTTATATATAAATATGTATATTACAACTTTTTAAAGAAAGTCTAAACTTGGGAAAGCTCAAACAAGAGCAAGGAAATATATAAAGAAAAACTCACATACACTCACAAGAACACTAAAATAAAACTCACAAGAACACTCAAAAAAACTCGCAAGAAAAACACTTACTTAGGGTTTTAAAATTTTGAACCCTTATAAACAAGAAAAGCCCCCCATATTTATAGGCAAAAAAGGGGGTTGCATTTAGCAAAAATAAAGGGGTTGAGAGCAGCTGGTAGAGCAGCTGGAGGAGAAGCTGGCGGTTCTAGAAGGGGAGTGGCGTGTTTGACTTGAGCAGGTTGGGGTGCGGATAGCAGGTTGGGGTGTGGATAGCTGGATTTAATCCAGCAAAATATAGAGCTGGCTGGATTCGAACCCACCACCTCAAGGGCTAGCCAGAGCCTTCTCCACTTGGCCAAGCGAGTCTATCTATAGATAAAGAACATATATATATGTATTATATAGACGCCAAGGGAAAATTGACATCTCGTCCCGTCGATCGACGGGAAGGGATGTCGATCGGGACTTAGGCAGTAATCGATTGGATGGAAGAAAATCGACGGGATCGACATCCCGTCCCGCCGATCGACGAGATGGGATGCCGATCGACGGATTTTGAAGTTGATTTCAAAAAAACAAGTTTAAATCGACGGGACTGACTACCGATCGACGGGATCGACATCCCGTCCCGTCGATCGACGGGACTGAGTTTATTTCAACAAAAACAAGTTCAAAAAAGAGTTTTTATTTATTTAACTTTATTTATAGCTTATATTTACGTATATATAGATATAGCTTTTTATTTAATAAGTATTTTACATATATTTAGTATACTTTATATATCTATATATATATTTACAAATATATTTAGTATATATTTACATAATTACTTAGATAAATATTTACATATTATATAGTTTCATATATAAATATATACTTAAATAGTTCATTTTTACATATATATATATATAAATAGATATTAGTTAAAACAAATCATTTATTCAGTAATTTACATGAAATATGAATAATATTACTTAAAACTATACTAAAAACTATATTAAAATACATATAATTTTACTTTTCATCAAATACCCTCATACTTAAGCTTTTGCTATTCCATATCAAAAGTAAGAGAGATATCTATAAGACATTAATAGAAATTCTAATTTACCAAAATTTTATTTAATTGAAAGTAAGCTTGAAATAAATTTAGGAGATTTAAAGAGGTAAGTCCTACATCGTGATAATGATTTAAAAAGAGTGAAAAAAATTTAGCGAACAAGACTTCTAAAGTTAGCTAAGTAGCGACATAAATACTTGTAATAATTAGCACCATGATTAGAATAGAATTATAAGAACTTTAACTTTTTAAAGAAATTTTTAAGCATAATTAAAACTTACTAATTATGCTCTCTCAAAATTTTTTTATTTATATCTAGTTTTCAATTTTATTGGCTAAGGGGTAAGGGGAAGCTTGGTAAGAGAAGAGATTTTTGATTTAGGGGTGATGAATTTTATCCTCTCATCCCACTCAAATTTTTTTCTTTTGGATAGAGTAGGGAATGAAATCTTGTTCTCTTTTTTTAATTTTTTTTCTTCACAAATACTCAATGCTTATGTTTACAGAATGAATTCTTATTATTCATTGACATAAGATCTTTTTAATTTTAATTAGGTGCCTATGTTTACAGAATGAAATTTTATTTTCATTGACATAAGATCTTTTAGAACAAAATTACCAAGGATATGGAATAAGAGGTAAGGGGTTTAGAAATTTCTAGAATTTATAAATTAAGAAAAAATTTGAGAGCAATTTTTAGTAGATTTAGAACATTCCTAAAGTTTCACAAGTTTGAAGTAGGAATAATTAAAGTCTAAAGATGGTCTGCCAAAATAATACAACAAGAAGCTATTTGGGGTAAACTTGAAGAAGTGCTAAAAAGTTTGTTCTTTAATTAAATTAAAATTAAAATGTGTTCTTTACAACTAAAATTCCAAAGATCTAAATCTTACAAATTATGATACAAATAAGAGTTTTGGCAAATCAAACATAATGAAAATGCTTATAAATAAATTCAAACTAGTTTTGAAAAATAAAAAATTAAGTAGGGGTTATTATTATAATTAAATTTTTTTTGGGGTTTTTGGGAATTTTATTTGGATTTTTCTAATTTATTTACAAAGTACGAAATTATTTTTTGATTTTTGGGTTTTTTTGATTTTTTTTTTCAAATTTTTACACAAAGTATGAAATATTTTTTTTATTTTTTGATTTTTTAGAATTTTTTTGGATTTTTCAAATTTATTTACAAAGTATGAAATAATTTTTAGATTTTTAGAAATTTTTTATTTTTCTAATTTATTTACAAAGTATGAAATATTTTTTGTATTTTTGGGTTTTTTAGAATTTTTTTTATTTTTCTAATTTATTTACAAAATACGAAATATTTTTTTGTTTTTTGAGTTTTTTAGAAAAAAAATTCAAATTTATTTACAAAGTATGAAATATTTTTTGCATTTTTGCATTTTTTTTTATTTTGTTAGATTTTTCAAATTTATTTACAAAGTACGAAATATTTTTTGGATTTCGGGGTTTTTTTGAATTTTTTTATTTTTCTAATTTATTTACAGAGTATGAAATGTTTTTTTAGAATATTTTTGGATTTTTCAAATTTATTTAATTTTCAACATTTTGAAGAGCGGAAAAAGATACCCCTATACTTAAAACTCAGGATTGTCCCCAATGTTGTAATTTAGGTATGAAGGAGCGAAAATAAAAGTGTTGTTTGTACAAAAATAAAGGACGAGAAAATAAATAAACCCTGCAAAAATAGAAGAGTAAGATAATATTAGATAAATATGGGGTGCCTCCCACGAGCGCTTTGTTTACCGTCGCGTAGCTTGGCACATTTGGCATTTAAGTTTTCTTTTTGAAGGTTAGGAAGGGGTAAAGATTTGAGTTTACCGTCCACCGGATCGTCCGCCAAATAAAGTTTTAAACGCTGATTGTTGACTTTAAATTCGCCTTTTTCGCCAAATAAAGTTTTAAACGCGAGCTTATGCGTGACGCCATATTTAGATAAAGTTTTTGCAAACTGGGCATTGCAAAAGTGTGTTCCCCTATCACTTACTATCGCGCGAGGCGTACCGAAGCGAGAAAATATTTTATAAAAAAAATTTATAACGACTCTCACATCGTTAGTGGAGAGAGCTTGCGCTTATGCCCACCTAGATACGTAGTCGACCGCCACTAAAATATAGCGATTAGTATAAGAGGGAGGTATGGAGCCTACGAAGTCTATGCCCCATAAATCAAAGATTTCGCATTCTAAATAAAAAATGTTGGGGCATCTCATCACGATGCGAGATGTTACCCGACCGCTGACAGCTATCGCACTTACTCACAAAATTGTGAGCATCTTTAAAGAGAGTGGGCCAATAAAAGCCCGCATCTAGCGCTTTTCACGCGGTCCAGTTGGCTTGATAGTGCCCCCCCCCCCCCCCCCCGGTCGGCCCCTCGTGGCAGTGCCGCAATATTTGCGCACCCTCCTCGCTTGAAATGCATCTCCGTACCACTTGGTCCACGCAGACGCGAAAGAGAAAGGGGTCTTCCTAAAAGTAAATTTTCAAATCAGAAAAGAATTTCTTCTTTTGCTGTTTTGAAAATTATTTTGGAAGGACTCGCGCAACTAAATAGTTGGCGTAATCCGCGAACCAAGGAGGGGGAGAAGTTTCTAAATTAGAAATAGTTACGAGGTGCTCCTCGGAAAATCTATCGTCTATGTTGGGTTCAACGGGCGCTTCCATGACGGGGCAGTCTAATCAAGAGAGGTGATCGGCCGCTAAATTTTTAGCCCCCTTCTTGTCCCGAATCTCTAAGTCAAATTCCTGTAAAAGGAGGATCCATCGAATCAAGCAGGGCTTGGCGTCTACTTTTGATAATATGTATTTGAGGGCGGAGTGGTCGGTAAAAACGAAAATTTTAGAAAGCGTAACGTAGGGACTAAACTTATCGATTGAAAAGACGACGACGAGAAGTTCCTTTTCCGTCATCGTGTAATTAGCCTGTGCGGCTGTGAGCGTTCGAGAAGCGTAGTAGATGGGATGAAAATAATTATTAACACGTTGGCCTTGTACGGCTCCCGTCGCGATATCGCTCACATCACACATAATTTCAAACGGAAGGGACCAATCTGGCGCCTCCAGAATGGGAGAATTGATAAGTTTTTCTTTTATAATATTAAATTCCTCTAAACAGGCAGAATAAAAAATAAATGGAGATTCCTTCTCCAGGAGGTGGGTTAGCGGTTTTATTATTTTGAAAATTTTTTGAATAAACTGCCTATAAAAACCCGCGTGGCCAAGAAAACTCCTAATTGATTTTATATTTGAAAGAGTTGGGAGTTTTTCAATTATTTTGATCTTGGCCTTAACGAGCTCTATCCCTCTAGCGGAAATCTTGTGGTCAAGATCTAAGCCTTCCCGGACCATAAAGTTACACTTTTCCCAGTTTAAAACTAGGTTCGTGTCTTCGCATCTTTGGAGGACTCGATCTAGATTTTATAAGCAGTTAGAAAAGGAGCTCCCAAATACGGAGAAGTCATCCATAAAGTCATCCATTATGTCTTCTACGAGCTCCCCAAAGATCGTTAGCATACATCGTTGGAATGTAGCCGGCGTATTGTAGAGGCCAAACGACATCCTTAGTTATGCGAAGGTGTCGAAGGGGCACGTAAAAGTTATTTTCTCCTGGTCTTCGGGGGAGATAGGAATTTGGAAAAACCCCGATAGACCATCGAGAAAACAATAATATGGATGACCTGAAAGTCGCTCCAAAATCTGATCGATAAACGAAAATGGGAAGTTGTCCTTCCGGGTGGCATCGTTTAACTTTCGGTAGTCGATGCACACCCGCCAACCCGTAACAGTATGGGTTGGGATTAATTCGTTGTTTTGATTGGTCACTACCATTAAACCGCCCTTCTTTGACACGACATGTATGGGGCTAACCCACGTACGGTCCGATATATGGCAGATAATCCATGCATCCAAGAGTTTTATGACTTCAGCCTTTACGACATCCCGTATATTCGGGTTAAATCGTCGCTGAGGCTTGATGGTTTTGCGAGAATTATCTTCTAAAAATATTTTGTGCGTGCAAAATGAGGGGTTTATCCCCCTAATATCAGAAATCTGCCATGCAATTGCATTGCGATGCTTAGACAAAACCTCCACCAATTCGGAGGTTTTCGAATCGGTTAAAGTGGAAGAAATAATAACGGGAAGTTTTGAATTTTTTGCTAGAAAAGCGTATTTTAAATGGTCCGGGAGTTGTTTAAGCTCCAAGATCGGGGATTCTTCATAAGATGTGGCGATTTTTAAATCTTTAGAATTAAAAGGTTCGAAAGGCGAATCTGACAGCAATTCGTCTAAAGGAGGGAGATTCGCCAGATCTGAATCGTCCAGCGTTAAGGAAAGTAATTCAAAAAGCGAAGAACACTCATCCTCAAACGCGGATTCCAAATTAAAATAGGAATCATCATTCGATAAGGTGTTCCGCATCGAGGGATTAATGTGAAGTGTAACTTCGTCGTCTCCGACCCGAAGGAGGAAGCGACCGTTACTTACATCAATTAATGCTCGGGAGGTCGCGAGGAAAGGGAGATCGAGGATAATTGGTGCCTCTGCATCCTCCTCGATGTCGAGGACGACGAAGTCTACCGGGAAGATAAACTTGTCAACCTTGACCAGGACGTCCTCCACAATCCCGATGGGATACTTTATCGAGCGATCCGCGAGTTGGATGCTCATTTTAGTTGGGGTAGGAGTGCCCAAATCTAATTTTTTAAAGAAGGAGAAGGGCATTAAATTTATACTCGCTCCTAGGTCCACTAGAGCGTATTTTATTAACAAGTTGCTGAAAAGGCACGGGATGGAGAATCTTCCCGTGTCATTTAATTTGGGCGGCAATTTGTTAAGTAGGACCGCCGAGCATTCCGCATTAAGTGAAACACGCGAAATACTCTCGAGCTACTTTTTATTAGAAAGGAGCTCTTTCAGGTATTTCGTGTATTTCGACATCTGAGAGAGTGCCTCGCAAAAGGGGACGTTAATTTGGATTTGTTTTAGTGTGTTTAAAAAAATTTTATAATGTTCGCCGTCCTACTCTTTATTAATTTTTGATGGGTATGGAATTTGCGGGCTCAAAACGCTCGGCGCAATTGGAAAATTCGGAGCTAATAAAATCGAAGAAGAGGGTGGAGGGGTCGGAGTCAAAATGTGTACCTTAGGCTCAACCTACGATGGGGAGACGACCTGCTTGCCGCTTGATGAGTCTCATTTATATACACTTTTATGGACTCATTCGGGCCGGTAATCTAGTCAAAGCACTACACATTAGACCTATTATCGTTCATATTTGATCGCTATCTGTTATTCCATGCTAAGTACCTTCTTTGTGCCCATTTTGGTGTGCAATTGCGCGCAATGTTTTTTGGGGGTAAGCACATGGTGCTCCCCAATCCTTTTTCTGTATTTGGATTGAGCTGGAAGCGTATTCCCAGCTGTGTGATTGTTGTTTGGTGTTATGCAGGTGGACGGTTCATCCAATTTTACCTAGATTTCATGACTGCATGAATCGCACGGTCGTGCGTTTCCTTGACGCACGAACGGCTGTGATCGTGCGCTCTCATCTGTGGTGGAAAATGATGTTCTGTATTTGATCATGCATTTTTACGCACGGGCAGTTGCCCGTGCGCGAAGGAATCGCACGATCACCTGTTAAGCCTTATTTTTAGGCCATCTGGATTTGATCGTGCGTTATTACGCACGGGAGGCTTCGACCGTGTGTGAGTAAAATGCACGGGCATTCTGGGTCGTCTTTGTAACACCCCAGGCTTCACTCCAGCTACTTCTCGAGAAACAACTATTTCTCGAGAAAGGCAGGGTCAGGCTACTTCTCGAGAAACAGCTATTTCTCGAGAAGTGAAGGTTGTAGCTGCTTCTCGAGAAACAACGATTTCTCGAGAAGTGAAGGCAGTGAGTTCGTCAAACGTAGTTTGACGAACAAACAGCGCTAGAGTTCTCGAGAAGTGAAGGCGCTAGAGTTCTCGAGAAGTGCAGTTGCTAGAGTTCGTCGAACTGAGTTCGACGAACCGCTGGCACTGGAGTTTGCCGAAGCGAGTTCGTCGAACAGAGTTCGACGAACCGCTGGCGCTGGAGTTCGCCGAGGCGAGTTCGTCGAACTGAGTTCGACGAACCGCTGGAGCTGGAGTCCGTTCGACGAACAGTTCTTGCTGAGTTCGACGAAGCGCGGGCACGGGCGTAAGCAGCGTTCCTGGACGTCCGTTATGATTGAATCTTGATCCTACGGTCTAGATAAGTGCGTCCTAAGGTCTTCTTTAGGGCAGAGAAGTTCTTTTCTCTTGTCGGGAAATCCTTTGTGTTGTTGGAGGCGTAGAAGAGAGGAAGGGTTTGGAGGAAAAAAGGATAGATCCGGCATTGTTGGAGCACCGGAGCTCCGTTCGCCGATCCGAGACCATATCCGTGGAGAGGTCTAGAAGGCGTTTCTTTCTATCTGTGTCGTTCAACTGATCCATGGAGAGGAAGAGAACTCTTAGGGTAACGACATCTCTCCTCCCGGTTTTAGGATGCATGCATGACATCTATGATTTTACTTTAGCCGAGATCGTGATCGGTGGTCCGATTCGGTGATGTTGCTTAACGTGCATCTTAGGGATTTTGCTAGAAATACGATGACGGCGAAAACGTCGTTTGTGTTGCCCTTATGTTCGTGTGAGAATGAACGTTGGTTTGGAAAGGGTATTGGTGATGTGTATGTGAAGGTGTTGTTTGTCTTTGTGATCGGCTGGTGACGCGCGATTTCAGCATTGCTAATTAGCAAGCGCGAAATGCGGTACGACGGCAGTGCACCGGTCGTTGTCAAGTAATAAAAATAAGGAGAAACTCCCCGAATATCGTTCTCAAAAGACTGCAAGTTCGGTAGTATGATTTGTCTACTAGGTAAATTCTTATAAAAATTCTAAAACACTTAATAAAAAGGGGGGTTTCGAAAGTGGTTTTCCTATGCTATCAACGGAGAAAGAAAATGTGGGCCTAAAGCTCCGCTTCGCAAGGCGGGATGGATGCAACGGCCGCGATGCCGTGCTTCGATGAGCGGGTGGACGAGAAGGCTAGCGGATGAGGGTCGTAGGCACCTCGTCGCGAAACACGCAACTAGCAATTGCTAGTGCGGAGCACTACCAAGCGATGGAGTGGATGGCGGACTACGACGCTCCTCAAATATCATAAACAACACAAGATCTTAACAACATGAAATCATAATAATTAAAGCACAAGGTTTATGAACATCATCCATAATACAAACACATATTAAGAGAAATATCTGTAGCAAGCGTAGGGGAAAAGAGTCAACCACAGCTCGAAGACTATGCTGAAGATTCTCGGCCGGAATCGTAGGGTTGTCAAGCCTCGTCCGTCTCGGTCTTCATTTGCGTCCGGGGTCCGGAGGAGCTGTCACCTTCCTCTACTATTACCCGTCTTCTTCGTGGTCTAGCTTGAAGTAGCTCTTGTTCGACACCTAGAATGCTGCGGAAGTTCTCCGTCTATGGCTTTCTTGAGCTCGAGGATGATGGAGGAGGCCAAGGAGGGAGCTTTGGCGGTAGATTTGCAAGCCAAAGGTCACCGGAGCTCCACCTAGGTCAAAAGGGTGGTGGAGCGGCGAAGTGGGCGAAAATGGCGGGCCTTAGAACCTTTTCCCGTGGGTCTCCCCGAATGTAGCAGATTTCCTGCTTTAAATACTAAACAGGCAGAATTTTAGTCACGCACGGGCGAGCGCACGACCGTGTGTTGCCCGTGCGTTATTTAACGATTAAATGGCTTGAGGAAGAAGCAGCAGCGCCCGTGCGTTTTACAAACGCACTGGCGAATCCGCCCGTGCGTAAAAACGCACGGCCAAATTCAGATTGGATAAAAATCAGTCAAAATAGGCGATCGTGCGTTTCCTTCGCGCACGGGCGAATCCGCCCGTGCGTAAAAACGCACGATCAAATTCAGAACACTGGTTTTCTCCCCTGATGAAAGCGCACGACCGCAACCGTCCATGTGTCAAGAAAACGCACGACTGTGCGATATACACACACATGAATTCTGGGCAAAAGGAGATGATCCAAACACCTGCAAGCACAGCAAATAATCTGGGAATACACCTCCAGCACCAATCAAACATAGAAAAAAGATTGGGGAGCACTATGTGCTTACCCCCAATAATGTGGAGCGCAAACGCACACCATAACGGGCCTAAAACGAGAATGAAGCACGCAAGTGCGCATGAAAGATCATAAGACAAATAGATGCAATAATAGCTCGATAATGACGCACAAGATAATGAAAACTAGCCCGGATGAGTCCATAAAAGTTTATATAATTGGGACTCATCACTCTAATTAGCAAGCGCGGCGGTACGACGACAGTGCACCGGTCGTTGTCAAGTAATAAAAGTAGGGAGAAACTCCCCGAATATCGTTCTCAAAGGACTGCAAGTTGGGTAGTATGATTTGTCTACTAGGGAAATTCTTATAAAGATTCTAAAACACTTAATAAAAAGGGGGGTTTTGAAAGTGGTTTCCCTATGCTATCAACGGAGAAAGAAAATGTGGGCCTAAAGCTCCGCTTCGCAAGGCGGGATGGATGCAACGGCCGCGATGTCGTGCTTCGGTGAGCGGGTGGACGAGAAGGCTAGCGGATGAGGGTCGTATGCACCTCGTCGCGAAACATGCAACTAGCAATTGCTAGTGCGGAGCACTACCAAGCGGTGGAGTGGATGGCGGACTACGGCGATCCTCAAATCTCATAAACAACACAAGATCTCAACAACATGAAATCATAATAATTAAAGCACAAGGTTTATGAACATCATCCATAATACAAACACATATAAAGAGAAATATCTGAAGCAAGCGTAGGGGAAAAGAGTCAACCACAGCTCGAAGACTATGCTGAAGATTCTCGGCCGGAATCGTAGGGTTGTCAAGCCTCGTCCGTCTCGGTCTTCAGTTGCGTCCGGGGTCCGGAGGAGCTGTCACCTTCCTCTACTATTACCCATCTTCTTCGTGGTCTAGCTTGAAGTAGCTCTTGTTCGACACCTGGAATGCTGCGGAAGCTCTCCGTCTATGGCTTTCTTGAGCTCGAGGATGATGGAGGAGGCCAAGGAGGGAGCTTTGGCGGTAGATTTGCAAGCCAAAGGTCACCGGAGCTCCTCCTAGGTCAAAATGGTGGTGGAGCAACGAAGTGGGCGAAAATGGCGGGCCTTAGAACCTTTTCCTGCGGGTCTCCCCGAATGTAGCAGATTTCCTGCTTTAAATACTAAACAGACAGAATTTTAGTCACGCACGGGCGAGCGCATGACCGTGTGTTGCCCGTGCGTTATTTAACGATTAAAATGACTTGAGGAAGAAGCAGCAGCGCCCGTGCATTTTACTCACGCACGGGCGAATCCGCCCGTGTGTAAAAACGCACGAACAAATTCAGATTGGATAAAAATCAGTCAAAACAGGCGATCGTGCGTTTCCTTTGCGCACGGTCGAATCCGCCTGTGCGTAATAACGCACGATCAAATTCAGATCACTGGTTTTCTCCCCAGATGAAAGCGCATGACCGCAGCCGTCCGTGCGTCAAGAAAATGCACGACCGTGCGATATACACACACATGAATTGTGGGCAAAAAGAGATGATCCAAACACCTGCAAGCACATCAAATAAGCTGGGAATACACCTCCAGCACCAATCAAACATAGAAAAAAGATTGGGGAGCACCATGTGCTTACCCCCAATAACGTGGAGCGCAAATGCACACCAAAACGGGCCTAAAAGGAGCATGAAGCACGCAAGTGCGCATGAAAGAGCATACGACAAATAGATGCAATAATAGCTCGATAATGACGCACAAGATAATGAAAACTAGCCCGGATGAGTCCATTAAAGTGTATATAATTGGGACTCATCACACCCCCAGACTTAACCATTTGCACATCTCGGGCAAACTACTCAGCTCTCCATCCAAACAATTGGGTGTTAGAGTGAGTTTGAGCGGTGGAGACCCATGCGAAGTCGCATGCTCACGTGCGCAGAAATACGTTAGTATAGAATTTAACTCAAGATTATATTTAACTATTTCTAGAACAGTAATTTGAAATCTACTTTACTCGGATGGTGAATCCCGGTGAATCTTTCGGTCGCGCACAAGGGAAAATAGCGTGACTAATGAGTAGAGTATTACTCGAATCAAAGCTCGGGACAATCTCCTAAGAAATCCATCAAAGTCGGTGTCCATAGGCTTGCACGTTCGCACTCTCTCCACTGCATGAGATGACTCATATCTAAAATCAATAGGACTTATAGGTTAAGATTTGGCTTAGGATGAGCTTAGGTTAGATAAGTAGAAGAACGATGGGCATCGCACTCAACATAACCTGAGCACACGAGAGCATAAAATCACCAATACAGGAAAATTAAGAACCACGCAACACCCCCAGACTTCAACTGGACACTAGGTGCGTGCTAAGCCGACCACGCCTTGTTTTGTCGAGAGATTGCATTTGAAAGTTCTTTTTGTACAAAATTTTTTTCTCTTCTCGACAAATATATCTTTTGTAAGCACTTTTATAAACTTCTTTTTTAACTTTCTCAAAGCTACCGTACACATCAAAGATAACACCAAATGTGAAAGATATATAAATTTCATTCAAACACAAATGTTGGTGCGAATATAGGTTTGGCCGTATGGCTTTGGTGAAATTTAAGTGGAGCTAAACAAGAAGGATAGGTAGGCTCAAGCGGGCTTGCAAGGGTGATTACATTGGTTAGGATTTCAAAAGCACACACAGATCAAGAAACGGCCTACATCACACTTTATAACGAGTTATTCAACGCAATCGTTTCAAGAGTCGCCTGGTGCAAGTTCTAGCCACCGAGAAAGGTTATCCATCCTTCTGATCCTAGTAATAAGCTACTACTAATCTTGCTACACTCGACCCTATGCTACCGTTGGATTCACCGGATTCACCACTAGAGTAAAATAAATTGCAACTACTATAATAGAAATAATTAAATTATAACATTGAATTTATTCTACTCTAATTGAATTTCTAGGCATGACGGGAGCACTCGACTAGAACACTACTCGAGTCGACATTTTTCTCCACCACTCACTCCTATACTAACAATCCAATTCTTACGAGCGGGGAACCTCGCAGCAATACCCAATAAGCGCACGTGATCAAGTACGCGTGAACTAGGTGCAAATGTGTGCAACAAAATTAAAAAAAAAATCCTAACTCAGCACATTCTAACATGCTATGCAAAGTGCGTGCACGTGCATAACCGACCTCTCCCCCAGACTTGATCAAAACCAAATAAAATAGAGAATTCATGAATAAGGAAAATAGGGGTAGAGTGGACCTATGCTCACGAATGAGCATGCCAGAAGTGCGACAATTCCTTCTTTAAAGTGCTCCTTCCTCATCTCCCAAGCGAGAGCTTAAACCTGCGATGTTAGCAAAAAGCCCAAAACAACACATAATAGACAAAAAATCTGAACGAAAGGTCGGAACCGAATGGTTCCCCCATGGGTTGTCTCCCAAGAAGCCCTTTTGTTTACTGTCCTTAAGGTGGACTAAATACCTGTATTAAAGCATAGTTCATAAAGCAGAAATTTTCAAGAAGAGTTCACACACACAAAGATCACAGAACAAGAAAAATTAAATCAGCTATACGCACTTTTGTAGTGCACATCTCCAGTGGCTCGTAGGCTGGAGGTGAAAGCTTTAGGGCCAAAATTGGTATCACCCAATTTTTCCCTAGCCTCCGCCATCTTGCCATTTTGGAGAGCAGCAGAGCGTGCACCACGCAATAGTCTTTCCTTTTTACGCTTCTCCATTGTTGGAGAGCGCCAGCGTTGATAGTCATTAGAATTTCCCACCTTGGTGGTGGATGGCATCACTTCCGTTGTCGCAGTGGCAACTGGATCAGCCCACGATATAGAGCGTTTAAGTGGTTTGTTACACAGTTTATTGCAAAATAAAAATGGGACGTTGTCCCGAGTTGCGTTTGGCTCGACAGGTTCAAAAATGAAGCTCTCCTCCCTCTCGGAGTCATCTTCTTTCTGAGAGTCAACATCATCTTCTTCACTACTCGACAACTTCTCTTCCTTTCCTCCATCCAACGATCTTTTTTCTGCATTACTAAGTTGTTCATTAATAATAAAGTCGGGAGGGCGAATCAACGTTTTAGTTGCAATCTTGGGGCAAGTAGGGGGTGTTACCTTACAAGGTAAGATAACACTCCCTGCAGAGAAATCCAAAGTGACACCGCTCTCTTTCAAGAACGGCACTCCCAAGATGGGAATAGATTGATTCCCACGAGGTCCCAATACTTGGAAATCGGCGATCACCACCGTCCCCTCGATTACAACTTCAACATTTCTCATTTCTCCCTCTGCGTGAATGATGGTCCCATTCGCTAGCACTAAGGACTTCCGGTCATCCGTGTTCATTTCAAGATGCATTTTAGCAACGTCCTGCAGTGCAAGGACGTTGCGGGATGAACCAGAGTCACACAGGGCAGCAGTTTTGACATTATTTATGGAGCAAGTGATTACCAACTCACTTGGGTTACTCAATTCCGCATCGGTGAGACTCTTCCCTTGATTGATTGGGTTCTTTTCAGTGTTGCTGGGAAGGGTCCCTTTCGAACGCTCGGTTAGCAGTTGAGCCAATTGGCCCAATTGCGTCTCCAAGTTTCGCATGGACGCAGCTTGGTTAACCATATTCGAGTTAGCGGCCTGCATAAACCTCTCCATCATTTCTTCTAAGTTGCTCTTCTTAGGAGCTGGAGCACCTTGATCATAACTTGGTTGAGGTGGCCGCGGTTGGCTACTGGAGGCTTGAGCATCAAATTGATGCGAGCCTCCTTGCCATCGTTGGCCAGGAACGTTTTGTTTCCAAGAGAAGTTCGGATGACTCCTCACACCCGGGTTATAAACATTATTAAAAGGGGCTCCGCGGTTTTGATCATTAATATAATTAACACTTTCACCATAAGATACTTCGTTAGGTTGCTCACCTGTGGGGCACTCATATGCATGATGCCCCGGGCTTCCACAACCTTGACATGAGATAACCATCACTGGGGCAGAAGGGAGGGCAGGCCTCTTAAGCAGCATCACACTTTCATAAGGTGTTGATGCCATCTCAGCGGATGCACCAGATGTGTTCACCTCAAAGAGTCCCCGAGCATTCCTTGGAGCGTTTCTTCCCACAGTCCAAAATGAGCTATGAATGGCAGTGTCTTGGAGGATCCACAATGCGTCTTCGGGAGTGTGGTTCATCAGAGATTCGCCTGCAGCTGCATCAATCATGGCCCTGAAGTTAGGCTCAATTGCAAAGTAAAAATTTTCTACTATGGTCCATGGTTGTAGCTCACGCTGGGGGCATTTCCGGAGAAGGTCCATGAACCTTTCCCATGCTTCTGCGAGAGTCTCCTGATCATGTTGTCGGAAGATTGCGATTTCCCTCCTCAAGTTTACCACCTTGTCAACAGGATGGAACTTCGTCAGAAATTTTTCTTGCAGAGCGTCCCAAGTGGTAGCTGTGCCAGGTGGTATGGTGTGGAGCCATGCTTTCACTTTGTCACGGAGGGAGAATGGAAACAGCCGGAGTTTCACCGTCTCATCAGCAATCCCGGCTTACCGAAATGTCCCGCATATTTCTGCGAATTCAACCAAGTGAAGATGGGGGTCTTCACTGGCTAACCCAGAGAATTGGGCCTGGTTGCGGATCATATTCAGGATGGCCGGCTTTATCTCGAAGTTGTTATTTGTGATGGCCGGGCCGAATCCGGGGTACACACTCCCAACAGTGGGCGTAGTGTAGTCTCTCATGGTCCTGGGTCTTGGCCTAGCCACTTCATTCTCGTCAGCAGCCTGGCCACCTCCTGGTGCATTTCCCACCACAGGATCGATCTGATTTCCATTAGCATCCATGATGACAGCAGCACGGAGACGCACCCGTAGGGTACGCTGTATTTCAGGGTCAAATGCTGCAAAGTCACCGGGATCTCGTCTGTTCATACACACACCACAACACAAAAGAAGAAGATCAAAAACAAAAATAACTTTAAACTAATCCCGAGAAGGATGAATCATACACGCTTGCAATCCCCGACAACGACGCCAAAAACTTGATGCGCGATTTCAGTACTGCTAATTAGCAAGCGCGAAATGCGGTACGACGGCAGTGCACCGGTCGTTGTCAAGTAATAAAAGTAGGGAGAAACTCCCCGAATATCGTTCTCAAAGGACTGCAAGTTGGGTAGTATGATTTGTCTACTAGGGAAATTCTTATAAAGATTCTAAAACACTTAATAAAAAGGGGGGTTTTGAAAGTGGTTTTCCTATGCTATCAACGGAGAAAGAAAATGTGGGCCTAAAGCTCCGCTTCGCAAGGCGGGATGGATGCAACGACCGCGATGCCGTGCTTCGGTGAGCGGGTGGACGGGAAGGCTAGCGGATGAGGGTCGTAGGCACTTCGTCGCGAAACACGCAACTAGCAATTGCTAGTGCGGAGCACTACCAAGCGGTGGAGTGGATGGCGGACTACGGCGCTCCTCAAATCTCATAAACAACACAAGATCTCAACAACATGAAATCATAATAATTAAAGCACAAGGTTTATGAACATCATCCATAATGCAAACAAATATAAAGAGAAATATCTGAAGCAAGCGTAGGGGAAAAGAGTCAATCACAGCTCGAAGACTATGCTGAAGATTCTCGGCCGGAATCGTAGGGTTGTTAAGCCTCATCCGTCTCGGTCTTCAGTTGCGTCCGGGGTCCGGAGGAGCTGTCACCTTCCTCTACTATTACCTGTCTTCTTCGTGGCCTAGCTTGAAGTAGCTCTTGTTCGACACCTGGAATGCTGTGGAAGTTCTCCGTCTATGGCTTTCTTGAGCTCGAGGATGATGGAGGAGGCCAAGGAGGGAGCTTTGGCGGTAGATTTGCAAGCCAAAGGTCACCGGAGCTCCTCCTAGGTCAAAATGGTGGTGGAGCGGCAAAGTGGGCAAAAATGGCGGGCCTTAGAACCTTTTCCCGCAGGTCTCCCCGAATGTAGCAGATTTCCTGCTTTAAATACTAAACAGGCAGAATTTTAGTCACGCACGGGCGAGCGCACGACCGTGTGTTTCTCGTGCGTTATTTAACGATTAAAATGGCTTGATGAAGAAGCAGCAGCGCCCGTGCATTTTACTCACGCACGGGTGAATCCGCCCGTGCGTAAAAACACACGGACAAATTCAGATTGGATAAAAATCAGTCAAAATAGGCGATCGTGCGTTTCCTTCACGCACGGGCGAATCCGTCCGTGCGTAAAAACGCACGATCAAATTCAGAACACTGGTTTTCTCCCCAGATGAAAGCGCACGACCGCAGCCGTCCGTGCGTCAAGAAAACGCACGACAGTGCGATATACACACACATGAATTCTGGGCAAAAGGAGATGATCCAAACACCTGCAAGCACAACAAATAAACTGGGAATACACCTCCAGCACCAATCAAACATAGAAAAAAGATTGGGGAGCACCATGTGCTTACCCGCAATAACGTGGAGCGCAAACGCACACCAAAACGGGCCTAAAAGGAGCATGAAGCACGCAAGTGCGCATGAAAGAGCATAAGACAAATAGATGCAATAATAGCTCGATAATGACGCACAAGATAATGAAAACTAGCCCGGATTAGTCCATAAAAGTGTATATAATTGGGACTCATCAGCTGGCTAGCCCGTGAATGCTTGGATTCATGTGGGGAGAGTGTCCCGGCAAGACAAGTCCCCTTCTGGCGGCAACAAGTATGTTGGTGCGCCCGTTGGCAAGATGAGCCATGTAAGTGGTGAGGTCCCAGTGGAGTTCTTGGCTTTTGGCTTTGTGATTGTGGCGAGAACAAGTATGTTGGTGCGCCCTTTGGCAAGATGAGCCATGTAAGTTGTGAGGTCCCAGTGGAGTTCTTGGGCTTGTACGCCCGTGGGGGAATTGATGAGTACCCTTTGTTTGTTATGAAATGATCATGTGTGTTGTTATGTTAGGAGCATACACGTCATAGGGTGCCTTGGGTGAAACCCAGGTTTGCATACATGTTGCATTGCTAGATCCCCTTACTTTTATTGCTCAACATAGAAACGTGGACGATGATTGTGACACTCATGCTTGTCATGTTTATGTTAATACTGTTTATTACATTTGCATTCGAAGTGCTGACTTGCAGGGTGATGTAGTTCCCCGGGGTCCGCTAGGACGGCCGGGAGGAGGGGTGTTGTTACACCGTTGTTGGTCAGCCAAAGCTGACCCTCGTTTACCGCTCTTTGTGATTTGGATGCAGGGCAAGGATCGCAGGTTGGACCCAGCTCGCCGGCCAGAAAGGCCTAACCTTCATGAAGTGCTCTTTTCATTCTTTCTAGTTTGATTTGATGTCTTTACCTGTTCCAGCTTGCATGCCGAGGTAGCTTAGGATTGTGATGATCTGTTGGATATTTATATGCCTTGTTTGACTTGAGTTGGAGTTTTGTAAGGCCTTAAGGCCGTAGTACTCTTATGTAGATGTGGACAACTTTTGTGGTTTGTTTTATTGTTTCCGCTGTGTTAGTTCTGAGTTTTGAGTTGGTTAGATCTATATCACTTTTAATGCTAAAGCTGTGGCGATTATTTGCTGTGGGGTCCCGACCGGACCTATATTATATAGTCATTGCAGGGGAGGTGTTACAATTTGGTATCAAAGCGAGGTTAGCATTCTTGTTGAGGTTTAGCGTGTTCGGATCGCGTTAAGAGGTTGTCCACATAGGAGTACTTTGCGGGACCATGAGTGTCCTTGCGTTCGAGTCTTGCGAATAGAGTTTGATTTGTTTTTTTCCTTGCTTATGCTAGGATGGTGGCGACGATGCGGGGACGTCGAGGCGTCAAGAAGAGCCGTCGGCAAGCAGTGCAACGGCCCCAGCCCTTGTGAATATGGGTGTGTCCCCAGCAGACTTTTGTCGTATGCTAGCAGAGGCGATGGTGGCGGCTCAAGCTGCGGCGATGCCATAGATTGCGACACTTGTTGTGCAGGCTGTGACTCCTATTACTCCGATCACTATGACGCCGGAAGTGGGAGTAAGGCAGGTAGAGCCGTTGGCCGAGAGAACGGTTGGGCAAGGCGATCGTCCGATGAAGTACTATCTGAGTTTCCATCCTCCGACGTTCAAAGGAGTTGGCACTCCGACAGATGCCGAGGATTGGTTGGCGAGAATTCAGGAACACCTGAAAGCGGCAGAGACCCCAAAGGACAAGCAGTCCCAGTTCGCAACGTTTATGTTAGAAGGCGACGCCAAGCTGTGGTGGGTGAATCATAGCGGTCATCATTTCCCTGGACGTGCCCCGTCCATGGAAGAGTTCGGGAATGCCTTCCTGAAGCGCTATATCCCCTCTTCGACGAGGTTAGCCCTTCAGCGGCAGTTCTTGCACTTGGTGCAGCGCGAGAAGATGATAGACGAGTACTTGTAGGAGTTTACTCGGTTGGGTCGTTACGCAGGAACGACCATGGCAGACGATGAAGAGAGGGATAATCTCTTCTATAAGGGTCTGAGAGAGAACTTAAGCCAACCTCTGATAGCCTTAAAGAGTGCTGGGTTTAATGAGTTAGTTGAAGCTGCTCGAACTTTGGATAGCGATATGGAGTGAACCCAGCGCCGCAAGGGCTTGGAGGCAAAGCAGGGAGAAAGTAAGCCATCTCAGTCTCAGGGGAAGTCTGAGAAAAATTGGTGGAAGAAAAGGCCCCGTCCTTCTAGGACTGGCGAGAGGAGCGGTGCGGCTTCTGGAGAGTTCCGTTCCAAGGGGCCATTGACATGCTACAAGTGTGGCAAAGTGGGCCACGTAGCTTGAGTCTGTTTCGAGAATGGAGTTGAGCTAGAGCAGAGGCAGAAGCAGTCGATGTGTTCCGGTCCTAGTGTTGGGGAGAAAGGGAAGGCGGCGGAGTCCAGTGCTTCCCGTTTCCCTCCTGTGCAACCTAGAGCGTACAACCTCGGGCAGCAGGAAGCGATTCGTCAACCTAACATGGTGACAGGTACGAAAGTTCTAAGTTTCGTTTAATAGTTTTAACCTGTTTGCGACCTTTCATATTCGTTATATGTGTGATAGGCTTTGTGCTGGTGTCTGGCTTCCCCTCTAGAGTGTTGTTCGACACGGGAGCGTCACACTCTTTCCTCGCGGAAAGCTTTATCCAGAGGATCGGTGTTGAGACTGTTGAGGCAGAGGCGGAGCTTAGTGTGCGCATGCCGAATGGGTCTTTCATGACCACTTGAAGGAAAGGATGCATTGTGTTGAGGATTTGCGAGTGTGATTTCGAGTTGGTAGCAGCAATTCAACCGCTAGCCGAATTTGACATCATCCTAGGGATGGACTGGCTTGCAGAGCAACGAGCTAGTATTGACTGCCTGTTGAAGGTGGTGACCCTGCGGAGGGAAGGAAGAGCGGAGGTCAAGTTCGAGGGCCTATGCGGAGTGGCATGCTCCCTAATTTTTTTCGTGCAAATGGTGCGTGCGGTGAATCAAGGAGGTGAGGCATTTGTCGCTTTGTTGGAGACTCACTCCACAAAGTTGGCGATCGGAGAAGTGCCAGTGGTAGAGGAATTCGAGGATGTGTTCCCTGAGGAGCTTCCGGGAGCGCCTCCTTAGCGTGAAATCGACTTTTCAATTGAGTTGGTGTCGGATGCGAGGCCGGTGTCGCGTCCTCCGTTTAGGATGGCACCGAAGGAACTGGCTGAGTTAAAGGTGCAGTTGCAAGAGTTGCTCGAGCAGGGGTACATTAGGCCCAGCTCCTCACCTTGGAGTGCGCCGGTGTTGTTCGTTAAGAAGAAGACGGTACTATGCGGCTATGCATAGACTATCGCGAGTTGAATAAGTTGACCATCAAAAATAAGTACCCGATTTCGCGAATCGATGATTTGTTCGATCAGCTGGTGGGGTCGACGGTGTTCTCCAAGTTGGACTTGAAGTCAGGTTACTATTAGTTAAGGATCCGAGAAGAGGACATTCCCAAGACCGCGTTTGGGACGAGATATGGTCACTTTGAGTTTTCGGTGATGTCGTTCGGTTTGACGAATGCGCCATCAGTGTTCATGGATTTAATGAACCGAGTGTTTCGAGAATACCTGGATTCGTTCGTGGTGGTGTTTGACGACATCTTAGTGTATTCGGAGTCGAAGGCAGAGCACGAGTCTCATCTGAGATTAGTGTTGCAGACATTGAGGGAGAACCAGCTTTATGTGAAGTTCTCAAAGTGCGAGTTCTGGATCGGGAAAGTGGCATTCTTGGGCCATGTGATTAGTGGAGATGGGGTGGCGGTGGATCCTGCGAAGATTGAAGCCATTAGAGATTGGCCTGTACTGAGAACCGTGGCAGAAGTCCGGAGTTTCCTTGGACTAGCCGGTTATTACAGAAGGTTCGTTGAGAACTTTTCGCGGGTGGCTTTGCCCCTCACCACTCTTACCTGAAAGGACCAGAAGTTTGTGTGGACGTCGGAGTGTGCCCGTGCGTTCGAGACCTTGAAGGAAAGATTGATGTCTGCTCCAATCCTAAGTCTTCCTAGTGGGACTGAGGGATTCCAAATTTTCAGCGACGCATCAAGGTGCAGTTTGGATTGCGTGCTTGTGCAGCATGACAACGTGATAGCTTATGGGTTGAGGCAGCTAAAGACTCATGAGAGAAATTACCCCGTCCACGACTTGGAGTTGGCGGCGGTAATTTTTGCGTTGAAATTGTGGCGGCACTACGTGTATGGTGCGAAGGTTGAAATCTTCACGGACCACAAAAGCTTGAGGTATCTTTTAGATCAGAAGGATCTTAATACGAGGCAGTGTAGGTGGGTCGAGTTCCTTGGGGACTACAACGTAGTGATACAGTATACGCCAGGCAAGGCCAATGTGGTGGCTGACGCCTTGAGTAGGAAGTACTCTTGGCAAGGGAATTGGATAGAAGCACATGACGAGCGGTTGGTGCGAGAGTTTGACTCTCTTGGCATTGTGTGTGTGGCTAAGGGTGAGTCCAGAGCAGCTCAGCTGAACTGGATCGAGATGCAGTGTGATCTAGTAGATCGAATTCGAGAGGCAACCAGTGCAGACGAAGAGTGTCAGCAATTGTCATTGGAAGCTCAGCAAAGCGAGGGCAGTGCGTTGGAGATGGATAGTGAACTTTTAAAGAGAAATGGAAGGGTGGTTGTCCCTCATTTTGGCAAGCTCCGTGAGGAGTTGATGTTTGAGGCTCACTTCACGAAGTACTCCATTCATCCAGGAAGTACGAAGATGTACTTGGATTTGAAGAAATCCTTTTGGTGGCCTGGGATGAAGCGGGATGTAGCTTTGTGTGTAAGCCGGTGTCAGACGTGCGCCTTAGTGAAGGAGGAATGCCAAAGGCCGGGTGGATTCTTGAAACCTCTTCCTATCCCCGAGTGGAAATTCGATGACATCTCCATGGATTTTGTGCATGGTTTACCTCGATCGCGGCAAAGTAACGATGTGATTTGGGTGATTGTGGATCGCCTGACCAAGGTAGCCCACTTCATTCCAAATCGGAAGGATGATAGCGTGGAGAAGCTCGTGGATCTTTATGTTCAAAACAATGTGCGGTTGCACGGAATTCCAAAGAGCATCATTAACTGAAGTTTGATCCAGGTTTTCTTCAGAATGCGGTCTGGTGGCTGACCGGACTTTCTGGTGGTATTCGCGGACTAAGGGACTTAGTCGCGCGGTCTTAGTTCGCGGTCTCAGGAGGAGACTGGTATGCGAGTTGGACGCTGTTCGCGGTCTCAGGAGGAGACCGGCATGCGGATAGGAGTTCACGGGTTGTTGGCGAACTGGCTGTGTTCGCGGTCTCGGGCAAACACAGGGGGTGAACAGCTTCGGGTGGTCTGGCGATCTCCTTTGGAGTCGCGATCTGCTGTGAGAGTGGCGGTCTCTCATGGTTGATGTTGGAGCTGGCGAGTTCACCAAAATGAAGCAGGAGTACTATTGCTGATCGCGCGGTGTGACCGTTCAGGTCGCGCGGTCTGGAGGGTGGTGATCCTATCTCATAGGGTGGTGACTGGATTAGGTCTCACGCCTATAAATAGGACCCATCGGCAGCAATAATTAAGACACACCAAGTGTAAGCCGAGTTCTCTTCTTTCCTGCGGTCTCTAATTGTCTGATCGGGCGGTCTGCTGATTGAACTCTTCTTGTGCAGCTTCTGCGGATAGTGCGGGCAGCAGCGATCACCTCTTCCTCTGAAAGTGTTCGGACGGTCTGCGGCTTGGAGTTGTGGTGCTGGAGTTCGGGAGAATCAGGAGTTCGGAAGGAGGGTTGCGGTCTGATCGGTGGTCTGGTGTTGTTCTGAGGTCGGCAGCGGGTTGCGGTTTTGCGAGTTGCTAAAGTCGCAAGGGAGACCGCGCGGTCTCAAGTTATCTTCAACCTGTATTTTTTCCTTTGGTGTTTGTGCTGGCGAAATCATGTCTCGCCAAGCATGCCTTGCCTTGTAATTTGAAGTTGCTATCAATAAAGATCAGTTGTTTGCCTCCATTTGCTTCTGGTTGTTTTGGCTAGTATCTCTAAGTTGACTAACTCCTGCTCGCTTCATAAAGATTCGAAAAAATTCACACTCTTTGGATACCTAAATCTCTTATTCATTAGTATCCAATCATTTGCATGAAGTAGAAATCAACTAAAAATGAAATATTATTATTCTACTTCATGATATGCCTAACCTTTTTTCTTACTTTTGTTTATTTTCTTTTCTTTGAGCCATCATGATATGATCACTTTATATAACTTGTGATATGACTCTCACATATTAAACCAAAAGTCATAAACAAATCAAATTGAATAAAGTTGAATAAAAAGTCATATCATCTCTCAAGTGATCTACTTATCCTTTTTATTTCTATCCTTCTAAATCCATTTCCTAAAAGTCTTATAAAATTTGAAAAACTAAATTTGTTATATGATATTATTAAGACTAAATGAAATAAGTGTCAAAATGGATTTAAAAGGTGTATTTTAGGGGTATTAGGCTAAATTTATAAAATGCGCAAGTTTTGCTTAGGTAGTTAATATATTTGCGACATTTTCAATTACCCCAAATATGTTTAATCATAATCATGTTTAAATCGGAATTGAAAAACTGCATGAATATTATTTCACTTATTTATGATCATTTCACTCATGCATATGTTGTGCAAAACTCAATGATTAAGGTTTAATAAATATGAAACTCTAATGAAGATGAAACTCATGTACTAATTTTAACTTCCGTAACTTTTTGCGATTTCTTCTCGTCTCATCACTTCATTAGACAGGCCTTACATTGCAAAAACATAATTAAGAAAAATCGGAAGCAAAATCGAAGAAAATCTAGGCTATATGATCAAAATAAGCACTCTCTGTGAGCTAACGCAGGCGCTAAGACCTAACGTCGGCGCTAGCTCAAGTATCCGATTTTATGAAATTTTAAAATTTTGAAAAATCGATAAAAATATATTATTTTATATGTACTACTCATTTTTTGCAATTCTGCATGTACTTGTTTTTGAAAAATTAAAATACAAAATTACAAAAGCCAAATTACAAAAAAAAAATTTGTTTTATCTTTGGATATTTTTTGAATTCTATTCTTATATGCAAAAATCAAATACAAAAATATAAAACAAAAACAAGTACCAAAAATTATTATTTTGAACTTAACTTTTCGATTTACGTGTATCTTGCGAAAGGGTGATTTGGGCTATCATCCCATCATATCACCTAGTACCGGGCGAACCTCTCACAAGGTAGTCCTCGGGAAGTCCAAGATCAATCTTATGAGTTCAAACTTTAAATAAAAATTATTCTTCAAAAATATAAAAAATACTGTATGGACTTCATTGAAAATCAAGCATGATTTAATCTATTATTTAGAACTTCTATAATGTTGCAATTTATCTTTTCAAACTACTTTGAACATTGTTTTCATCATGCTTTGATATATCTATTAATATGTGCATCAATTATATTGAAAACGTTGTGTAGAACTACGCTTAGCATGCCTCTAAGTATGAGTAAATGTTTTATGTTTGATAATGATCTTTATTCACTCACTTATTTTGGCATTGTCTACATATGTGTTTAATCTAAGAATGCTTGTGTATGTTTTGTATTAGTACAATGAATTAAAATTGCAGAAGTATCTTACCTACACTACTTTTATTTGCACTTTTAAAAGTTAAGAAAACTGGTTATGTTTTCATAAATTATATTGGTTTGCAAAATAAGTGTATTCGGAGAACTTTGTACAAAACAAAAATCATAAAAAAAGTGACAAAGATAACTCCACCAAGCACTACTTGAACCTCCTAATAAGTCTTAATAAGCATTGTGAGGTTGAGCACCTTGGAAAAAATAGTAAAGTATCTTGTGCAAACCATAACTTTCTTTCAAAATAAAAAACCACTTATTCTTAAGTACACCGGATCACTAGTTTCAATATTAAAATAAAATAAAATATGTGATCCCCCAAGCACTACTTTGCACCCTGATATGTCTTAATGAGCATTGTGTGTGCAAAGCACCTTGGTAGTTGTACATTTTTTTGTGCATTGAAGTTTGTGGAAGTAAAATTATTTGTGTTTTATTGTGCTCTTACTTTACATATTTCTTGTATTTTTGATTAAAACATTTGTCTACTCTACTCAAAAATACACTTATGTGCACATAATTATCTTTCATAACACTTCTTCTCATGAGTATTGGATCCTAATGCAAATTCTATACTACTCTTTATTTATGAAATGCACTAAATAACATAGCATGCTTTCTACAATGTTTGGTATGTTTTGAAATTGTGAATTAAAGTAACATTGTAAGTAATCTCTTTTTGAAAACATTATTTCATGCTTGGTTACTTTATTGTCAAACTTAAAGATTTACAAAAATATCTTCTTTTTGAAATTTAACTCATATATCTTTTTATGGATCATCATTAATTACAATAAGATGTTTCTTGTATTTCTATAAGTCTTCCGCATCATAACCATATAATTGTTTTACCTTGCGCTTTCATGCTTATTTAAAGTCTTTTATTTTGTGTGCATCATCACTTGAATCTTCAAATTCCTTTCTTGCAACAAGTGGTAGACTTACTTGGTAAACTTTATATTGGTTGCTTTTAACATGATTTTTTTTGCTATAAAACTCTGATTTATTTCTATGAAAATATTGTAATGCTAAAACTCTGATTTATTAATGGATTTCAAAATAGCTATGTGAGTGTTTTCATAAATTCAAATAAAAATATAAATCCATAGGCTATGTCATTAGATTTAAAATGCTTAAATGTTTCCAATAATTATTATCCATGACTTCATATCTCACCATAGCGGGGGCGTAGGGTTGTAGACATTAGATAACCTTATCTCTAGTCATGTCTTGTCCTTAACCGGGGAGGGTTCCAGTGGGGCCTTGCGAGGCACTGGGGGAAAGAGTGTTAAGTTAAGTTTTTATCTAGTGTTTGCATATGGGACTAACACCCCAACCTACGGCATGTTTGTAGCTCCACATGCCCATTCGTCACTTAGTACGGGGCTAGGGTGTAGATATATTGTCTGGGTAGATTGGTTATTTGGAAATCATTACCTCTTTAAGCTAAAAACTCTGACCTATCTCTATAAAAATTATTCTAAAAACTCCTTATCATTTAATTCTCTCTAAAAAGCTCGATCATGCCTTTATCTTATTATCAACTTTTAAGTGGTGTCTCCTTACCCGCTTTTGCTAATAACAAAAGGGGAGAACTAACATGATAAATATAAATCGCTATCAAATGGGAAAGACTAACACGACTAATGATTAAGATGATAGCTTACATATTAGGGGAGCATTCACTTAGGGGGAGCATGTATTTAGGGGGAGCAATTCTAAATGCTAAAATTGATAATTATACTAAGTCATCTCTCACACACACACAAGTAAATTTCATCATCCTTATATATTAATGCTCTGATTTATCATTAATGGTTTTGTTATTATCAATAGGGGGAGTTTGTTGGAACATGGTCTTCCGCATCTCTTAGGTTTGAGAATAACAAAACCTATGTGTATTTGATCTTGTGTGTTTAAGTGTGCAGGATAACAGAGTCCACATGACTCAAGGATTACATAAGAAGGTTGCCCCCAAAGTTGAGCCATCAAATCCAAATCTCCTACTAGCGCTGGCGGTAGTCCTAGTGCATGCGCTAGCTGTCGTTCGACGAATGTTGAAGCCCGTTCGACGAATTTCCGGTCGACGAATGTTGAAGCCCGCTCGACGAACTCCGGTCGACGAAATTGATTTCGACGAATGTTGAAGCCTGATCGACGAATTGAGTTCGACGAAATGTTAGTTGCGTTCGACGAAAATCCGATCGACGAAATGTTTGCTTAAGCGCAAATGCTGGGAGTACTTATAGAAGGAGATAGCGCTAGGCGGTATCCGATAGCGCAGGCGATAGCGAGGAGCACAGTAGGCAAGAGAGAAAAGTTTCCTCTGATTGAAGATTCTGCCGCGCAGAATATGTCCTAATATGGGATAGCGTCGGCGGTAGCACTAGCGCAGGCGCTAGCGCTATGGCTATAAAAAGGATGCATTGGCTCCGTCTTTAAAATCCTCTCGAGATCCAGAATTCCAGAGCTTCGTGCCACAGCATAGAGAGGAAGTTTCAAAGAGATACTCCCACAAATCCATAAAGACTAAAGGAGATCCATGGAGAAGATTTCAACACGCGTCATCATCGTGACGAAAGACCGCATCGACTACTATCATACTCTGCGTCTTCGTCTACTTCTCCAAGAGATACACATAGAGGGAGTTTTATATTATTGTCCTTTCATTTCATATCTTTTCTGTAATCGTTTAGTGAACTCGCCTCGTGTTGGCGACTAGGTTTGGGTAGGACTTAGGGAAGAAATTCGCCTCGTGTTAGCGACTAGGTCTGGGTAGGACTTAGGGCAGAAATTCGCCTCGTGTTGGCGACTAGGTCTCGGGTGTAGGTCTAGGGGGTGCTCGAGGCCATATTCGGGGAAGGGTTGGCTAGAGCGGCTTGAGGTCGTATCCAGGGAAGGATCGGCTAAAGCCAACCGGTTCGTGGGGATACGAGTCGGTATAGAAAACAAAAAGAGTCTTTCATATTTCGCTTTGATTTCTAGCGTCATTGAAATCAAAATTTTGTAATCAATTTTATTAATAATAATCATGTCTCTCTTTGTGTAATAAAATTGATTTGTTCTTCATTTCTCTAAAATGTTTATTATCCTCTCCTTTATTATAAAACAATTTAGATCTTTAAACAAAATCTCTATTTTGATTTCTTATCATAAGAAACCTTTCAAAATATAATATAAGTTTTTTAAAACCCTTGTTCACCCCCCCCCCCCCCCCCCCCCCCCTCTAAGGGCGCCTACCGATCCAACACTTATTTTACCTTAATCTTGAGAAATATAATTAAGGGTCCAAAACTCTCTGGGAAAAAGTGCAACTTGGTGATAGGACATTTCAGAGCACTAGGAAGCTCTGTAAATTTTTATATATTTTTTGGAGATTGCTATCAGTAGGCTACTTCACAACATGCTCATATTAGGATTTATTTGGAATATTCATTTAGGTGAAAAAATAATTTCCATAAATTATGAAACTCAGTCAGCAAGCCTTTATGAACATATTGGAGATCTAATATTTTTTTCATAATTTTTGGAATTATTTAACAGTAGGTCCCTTCACAATTTTCCCTAGACAAGGTTTCTTTAGAATATTTATTTATGTGGTTAATATGCCTTTATAAATTCTAAAATTTGTTCTGAGAACTTTTCTGATCAATATAAATGTCTAGTAATTTTCCCAAAAATTTTGGATAGGTAATTTTGATGGTTACTTCATTAACCTCCAACTTTGGAAAAATACCAAATATTTTAATTAGAGGACAATTCCTGATTGTAAAATTGTGACACTCTGCATTTACTGTTATTTTGGCATGATAGATTTATCTTAATTTTATGAGAGTCATATCATAAGAATACCTTACACTTCATGTTCATATTCACACCTAGCAAACATTGGAGAAATTTAAATAAATGCTAAAATGTTGAGGAAAAATATAAGTCTTTGGATTTAGTCTTATAATGCCATGATAGTCCTCCAGTAAAAATCTTGTGTCATGTGGATGAATATTTGGAGTACTTCTACTTATTAGCTTCATATAGTTAGTTTGGTCTGCGTATAGTAAAAATGGGAAACTTGGGTATTTATGGGCCTACCAAGTGGAAGTGGCATGTGGTTGGTGTACATGGTCAGGATGAAGAGGATGAGATCATCAAAAGGAGCTTAGGAGATGAGAGTGCTAGGTGAGCTAAGGGTAAGGTCGTGCTTGGGATTGACGAAAGATCGTCTTTCCCCTAGCGTGTCATAAACCACCTAGGGTTAATACAAGTGAAAAGGTAAGAGGCTTAGGCATATGGGTAGATACCCATAACATTAAATGCCTTGAGAAAGGGAGTCGTGGGGTGTCATCCCAATATAGTTCTTAGTACCGTAGCAAGCTCCTAACAGGGTAATCCTCGGGAAGTCCAAGGTTAACCATAAACTGTAGGGCTAAGTTGTTATACAAGATTAACTAAGTAATATACTCACTCACACTCCATGGTCACGGGTGCTTAGTCGGTTTGGTCTTACGAGCGGTAGGCTCGGTGGTTGTAGTAATAGACTTATTAGTCTGGTGAGTTGAGACTCAACCATGTTTGTTGTGCCGGACGGGTTAGCCCGGGGAGCTTATGGCTCGGAGATAGATGTAAACATGTTTGCATGTGCATAAGGTGGTGGGTCCTTAGTGTTGATGGTCGTTGCACCGACATTAATATTTAGGCTCAGTAAGTGTGTATAACCCCTTACCAAGACAAGTCTGGTGGTCTAACCAGCAAGAATACGCAAGGACTCTGATGTTGTGTTCTTAGCATTGAGGCGTACGGTAGGTCTAGGTTAGGTAGTGCAAATACCAACCTAGAGGTGGACGAGGCCCAACCCACTACTTTCGTTTGCCACTACGGAAGTATCCTAGGAGTTTTGCTAGCTCCAAAAAGGGGGAACTAAAGGTCTGTGCGCATAGAGTCGTAGTGGGTGAGTTGCACTTGTGTAAACATAACATTTAACTGCATACCTTGCATTTCATAGCATCAACATTGCATTTCAACCCCTACCCCTATCGTATAAGTTGGTTATGGGACTTCTTATATGATAGGCCTTGCTAAACGACCCCTTGGTCTATAGGTTTGTGTGGGCATTCCTATAAATCAATGGTTACTCTTCCTTATTTACCTTTACATGTTTGCTCTATTTGTTTACTTTACCTGTTCTTACTCTACTTTACTTACTGCTTCAGTTATTATATATATTGTGTAGTGGTAGACATTCCTTGTAGATTATATCCCCGTCATCTGCTATTAGTTACACCCCTTGTTGTCCTCCGCTTCATTCCTCCCGCTCGGTGCCTAGGAGTCACCGGGGGAGGGGTGGGGAATTGGCTTAGTCTTTTGACTAACGGTCAGTGGACCTTATCATTTTAAGGGACCGAGGAGATGTTGTAGCACCAGAGGCTGGTGCAGATGGAGACGGGGCAGTCTAGTACGGGAGCAACATTGGCAGGATCCGTGAGCATCGTTTAGTTTTAGTATTTTATGCTTCCACGAGAGAAAATGTAGTGAGGAATTGATGTATCGGGCAGGAGCCCTTATTATTTCTATCTTTTATTTCTGTTACTTCATGTGGACATCTCTTTATGATGATTTACTATTTATGTGATGTGGACTTGTCTTCTCTAAAGTTTGTTATATTTACTTTTTCGGTGATCGATAAGGCCGGCAGGATCGGCGTTTTGTAGTGGCGACCATCCCGAGTGAGGGTGTCACCGCAAAGCGGCGGTTCTGGGCATAAGACCCGGGTTTTCAAAAGAGAAAAAATGGGGTCTTACAGGTGATGGTGATCAGCTTCTGGTCCTCTGGCCGGCCGAGCAGAATGAGTGGAGCTTGCGGCATCAGAGAACTCTTTTGAGCTATCTTCTTCTCGAACAACCTCCTCATTTGGAGCATGATTCGGAGCCAGGGGAGGCGGAATGTTCAATGCTGGAGGTTGAACGGGAGCTCGAGGAGCCCCAAAATTTCTTACGAGAGCCAGCATATCGGCTTGTTGTTCTTCCATTTGCCGCATGCGCCCTTCCAGTGTTGTCGTGGGCGCAAACACTGCCTCTTCTGCGAGAGGTGCGTTGATAAGCGAGTGGGAGGGAGTTGGGTCGACGCGTCCCTCTGGGATTGATCCTTCAGTAGTGCGGGCACTTCTTCTTTCCATTGCAATCGACGACAAGTACTACCTTCAGTGAGTCTTTGCAGTGCTATGGGAATCCTCATTCCCACAGATGACGTCAAGCTGTTGCGGGTCGCTTGGATGTTTTCGGTAGACCGTTCGACTTGAACCACCTTAGCTCTGAAGCGAGACAAGCGCGCTAACAATCAATTAGAGAATCGTTAAGTACACTGGGACTTCTTAACGTGGAAAACCCGAAAAGGGTAAAAAACCACGCGGTCGGAGTTATGCCGACCAACTTCCACTATCTTCTTGGGGGTTACAATTAAAGACTTATAACTCGAGCGCGACAGGCTGATGCTCGTTACAGTGGTAGAGAGAGAGAAAGAGATGACTCTGAAGGTGACAGACCACCTCTCAGAAACCTAAGTCCTTTTTCTTCTGAGAACAATAGTGAGAAAAAAGTGAGAATGCTGGTGAGAACAAAAATGAGAATGTCTAGCCGCCTTTCGGGACCCGAAGACTTCCTAGATCGCTTAGGAAGACGGACTTCCGGAACGATGGAATTCTCCAAGTCCACGAAGGAGATCTTCGAAGCTTCGAAGGAGATCTTCGAAGCGCGAAGGAGATCTTCAAGCACCAAAGGAGAACTCAAGGGAAATCTTCGACAGAGCTCTCTCGGGTGCAAAAGGCAAGGTGTCTTGAAATTAAGGCTTTGGGCTCCTTTTATAACTTTGGTCGGGGGTAGCCTGGTAATTTTGTCGTCGTAAACACCATAACTACCTGACGGACGAATCATACTGGCTGATTTGGAGCACACGGATCACCATTTTTCGTAAATGACCGTCTCGCCCTTCGGGTAGTTCGGGCAGCTTTGTTGAAGGTGAAAATGGCCACGAGCGAGTCCTGAAATCTGAGAAAAATGGTTAACTGCACGCGTGTCGGTAACGCGGAAACGCTTCTGAGCGCACTCGAAAGCGTTCTGAGCGCGCAACGAGTGATGAGTCCTATTTATATACACATTTATGGACTCATCTGGGCCGATTTTCTAGTCAATGCACCACACTTTAGGCATGTTTACGATCATATTTGCTATTCCTTGCTAGGTGCACTCTTAGGCCCGTTTCGGTGTGCAATTGCGCTCCTTGTTATTGGGGGTAAGCACATGGTGCTCCCCAATCCTTTTCCTATGTTTATTCGGTGCTGGAGGTGTATTCCCAGCTGGTTTATATCGTGCAGGTGTTCCCGGTACAAATCTATACAGGAACACTGCGCACGATCAATGGTTATACTGCGCACGACCACTGATCGTGCGCCACTGATCGTGCGCGTTCAGTTGCAGCCCAAAGTTGCTTTCTGAATTTGGTAGTGCGTTGTTACGCACGGTCGTGCGTTCGATCGTGCGCTTTATTATTTTCTGCAGTTTTGTCTTGCAGGTTTTCTGGCACAGCGCGCACGACCACCAACTTCCAGTTCGCACGACCACTGGTCGTGCGCCACTGCTCGTGCGCCTTGTTTTCTATAAATACGCAGCCCGCGATTTTTGGTCGGACAGCCCTGTTTTGGGCGCGAAGTCTTCCACAAGCTCCGTCGTTTTCCCTCTCCAAGCTCCATCCATCCATCCCTTTCCTTAGGAAAGCTTCTTCCATCGATCCTAAGCTCCATCAAGGGTTCCGAATGCTTTCCCCGCCATCTACAGCAAGCATTTCAAGGTGCGGCATCTCCATTAGGAGAAGTGGAAGAGACCCAGCTCTGAGAAGAAGACGGATGATGTTTGGAGGTAGTGACAGCCTCTAAACCCCGGAAGCAACCAAGGACTGAGCTCGAAGGAGGCTTGACAACCCCCCATTCCGACCAAGATCTACGGCGAGGCTTCTCATCTCGTGGTTTTCTCTACCCTCTCTCTTTTGGAAATGTATGCTTAATTATTGTATTGAACTAGAGTGATCTCTATTTGTATGAATGGAAGTATACTCTTGTTTTATTTCTTGCTTAATGCTTTGTTGTGATGCGCTCCGCCCCCACTCCACTTCCACAAACGCGTTCTAGTTAGCCATCTAGCAATTGCTAGTGGTGATGTTGGCGAAGAGGTGAATACAACCCTCACAAAACCTCGCACTGCGGCCATTCCACCCGTTTACCGAAGCGCGGCATCGCGGCCGCTGCACTCACCCTCACTTTGTGAAGAGGTGTGTGCGACCCTCAACCGTCACAGTTACTTTCCGTCCAAGCGCTTTCCGAAGCACGGCATCGCGGCCGTTGCATCCATCCCGCCTTGCGAAGCGGAGTTTTGACCCGCATCTTATTTCTGCAATAGCTTAGGACACCAATCACAACGCCCCCTTGTTTTTACTTTCTTTTACTCGTCGTAACAATCACCTCACTCTATTTTCTTGTCACCACAACTTGCATTCCTCAAGAGATCGACATTCGGGGAAGCTATTCCCAAATTTATTACTTGACAGCGACTGGTGCACTTTCCGAACACGCATCAAGTTTTTGGCGTCGTTGCCGGGGAATGCAGGCGTGATGAGATTTTGGTTGTGAATCGATTGTTTGCGATTGAGTCTTTTATTCCTTTTTAATTTACTCTTTTTCATGCTATTTTCTTCTTCTATATCATGTGGGCACATTTGAATATCCGATGTCGTTGGTGTGGGGACACATCCCACGCTAGTGATAGGTGTCCCAAAGAGTATGGTGTTGTTCAGAAATGGCATGGGTCCCATAAATCTTTTGGCTCCTCTACTGCGCTTCCGTTGTCGCACTTTTACGCGGCTGCCGCACCTTGGGTGTCGGCGAAGCCGGTGAAGCGGTGTTTATTTTGCAAAAGTAGAGAGCATGCCTTGAAGGACTGTGCTGATTACCTTCGCCAACTGGAGGATAACGACGAGCTGGATATCTGGATCGTCCCATCCTCGAATTCGGCAAACACAGCTCCTTCCTCTGGTTACGTGTCACTTCCACCTTCACTTTTTGAAGGCTCTGGAATCGACACGTGCATCAGTGTCCCTCATGACCCTATTTCTGATGCGACCCCCCATACCTCTTCGG
Organism: Dactylorhiza incarnata; assembly: GCA_033032865.1. Classification (NCBI taxonomy): domain Eukaryota; kingdom Viridiplantae; phylum Streptophyta; class Magnoliopsida; order Asparagales; family Orchidaceae; genus Dactylorhiza; species Dactylorhiza incarnata. Next base: position 17,643,908 of record JAWHQI010000001.1, on the reverse strand, counting down.
TTCACGTACCACTTTGCGTGGATTTGTGCCCTTGTGTGGAGAGTGAGCTCGAACTCTCAAGTGGCACGTCTTCTCCCACTACACACGAATGTACATCTATTTCTGATATTGTCATTGAGGTCAATTTGCAGGATGTTGCAGACCTGCGCGGTGTCGTGCCCACTCTCATGAAGGAGGACCGTCTCGATTGTGCTGAAGCAAACATTTCAGTTCAGTGCGAGGAAGTCCAAGTGATAGAGGAGGCCATCGCGTGCGCTGTTGAGTCTAGTGAAATCTTCGATGATCTCATCAGTTTATCATTGCCGCACCCTATGGGGGATGAAGCCGGGATTATCCCCTCAGATGAGATTTCTTTTAGTTTTTCTTCCAATTTTTTTCCTGACCCCCTTTCTTTATGTACAAGGATGCAGGATGCCCCTCCTCCGATTGATCAGACCTTATGCACAGAAGAGCCGAAAGCCTGGCGGGATGAGGAAGGTGCAGTGAAGAAACATCATGTTTCTGTTGGAACATGGTCTTCCGCATCTCCTAGGTTTGAGAATAACAAATCCTATGTGTATTTGATCTTGTGTGTTCAAGTGTGCAGGTGTACTAGGTCCACATGACTCAAGGAGTACACATGATGACTGCCCCCAAAATTGAGGCCAAAATTCGAACAAGCTCACTATCGCCGGCGGTAGTGATAGTGCCCGGCGATAGCGTTGATTAGCGCCATTTCGGAAGCAATTTAAGAAGGATGTTAGCGTCTGGCGGTAGTGGATTGCGTCGGCGGTAGCGTGACGCACATAAGGCATAGAGCAAGAGGTTGTCGCTGATGGGAGATTCTGCCGCGCAAAACGTTGCCTAATCCGGGCTAGCGCCGGCGGTAGCGCTAGCGCCGGCGGTAGCGCTTGGGCTATATAAAGGACCCCTCACCTCTCGTTTCAGATGGACATTAGGGAGAGAGAGGCAGTGCTACAACTCCAGAGGCCATCTTGGCCGAAACTTGAAGCCCTAGCGAAGCTCTGCAAATTTCTGAAGGAGGATTACGTCACGCCGGATCCAAACGAAGTCCGCTTCTACAAACGCTGATTCTACAGCGGATCTTCGTCTCCGACATCAGAAGTTCATCTTAAGGGAAGTTTTATTATTTTATTTCTCTTGCTTCATTGTAAATGGTAGTGAAATCGCCCCGTGTTGGCGACTAGGTCTGGGGTAGACTTAGGGCTGAAATTCGCCTCGTGTTGGCGACTAGATCTAGGCTAGTTCTAGGGGGTGCTCGAGGCTACATAGGGGAAGGATTGGCTAGAGCGGCTTGAGGCCGAATCCGGGGAGGAAGGCTAGGGCAACCAGTTCGTGGGGATACGAGTCGGTATAGAAAACGAAAAAGAACTATAATTATTCGCCTCGATTTCTAGCGTCATAGAAATCCATTTTTGTAATCAATTTTATTATAGTAATCATGTCTCTATTTTTGTAATAAAATTGATTTTGTTCTTCATTCATCTAAATTATTTATTATCCTCTTTTTCATCATAAATCAATTTAGATCGCTATTCAAAAATATTACTTTAATCTTACAATAATTCAAAGTTTTCTAAATATAATCTAAAGTTTTTGAAAACCCTTATTCACCCCCCCCCCCCCCCCTCTAAGGGCGTCGACCGATCCAACAAGTGGTATCAGAGAGGTTTAATTCCAATCGGCTTAACAACTTGGAATAATGGCGTCTCATGATCTCGCTTCTACTAGTGGGGGAATTTTTTGTGAAGAGGAAAAATCACTTGCACCACCTTTATTTGAAGGGACAAATTATAAAGGGTGGAAAATCTTAATTGAAAATTTTATTAAAACTGTAGACATTGAAGTTTGGAATTTAGCAATAGCAAGACCTGCAAACGAATCAAATAAAAAAGAACTTCAATTAAATGCAAAAGCTAAACATTATTTATTTTGCGGTCTATCTAATGAAAATTTTAAATTAATATATTGCTTTTCAAGTGCATATAAAGTATGGCATTTTCTTGAAGAAATGTATGATTCTCCGTCTACAGGTATAGAACAATCGCAAGAATCGGAGAATATGCAAGCTTGCACAAGTCTTCAAGAATGCCCCTCTCATGACGGATCCATGAAGTGCACACCAAGTGAAAGAGAAGAAGAAATACTATCTTCGGAAGAGGAGTGCCAAAAGAATGTCAATGAAACGATATGGTCAAGTCATGCCTCTCCCGAAAGCACTATAAGGAAATCAAATCATCATATTGTTTGCAATTCTATTTCTAATTTACAATTGCTACAAATCACAAAGCGCAAAATTAAGAAATTAAAAAGGGCAAATTGCAAATTGCGCTTAGAAAATAAAAATTTAAAAGCAAAAGTTAAAGAAGTATCAAAATCTGATTTATCTAATGTCTCTTCAATTGAAAATACAAAACCTTGTCCTGATTGTAATGATATTAAAGAAAAATTTAAGAAACTTGAAAAAGAAATTATTTTTATAAAGGAACAAAATGAAAAATTATGCTTAGAAAATTCATCTTTGATAAATGATTGTGCTAAGTGTGAAGAATATAAAATTGAAATTCAAGAGATGGATGAAACATTTGATGAATATAGAAATAAATATCAAAATCATATTGAGTCTATTGTATCCACTCTTAAAATTAGCACAATCGCATATAATAAAGCAAGACATAATTTTAAACTAAAAAATGATGAAGTAAAATCAAAAATCAACTTGCTTATGAAAATTGTAAATACAAATTCACAAAATCAAACAATATCCAAAAGCAAGTTGAATACAAATATGAATATCATACTTAAACCTAATATTGGGAATAAGAAACAAAAAGCTTTTGGAAATCATAAACCAAGTTTTGAATGGAGACCAAAAAGCAAAAATGAAACCTTAAATGCAAGGATCCATTCATCACAATCTTTTCCCAACTTAAATGAAAACAAATTTCCATTATATAAAAAATTCAAGAGTAATGATTATGGAAATTTGAAAAACAAAAATTACATTTTTTTTCATGGTACGAATGGAAACCCATACTTAAGAATGACGCATTAATGTCAAACGAAAGGGCCCATTCAAACATATCTCCCCAAAAGAAAACACGATGTATTTGGGTACCCAAAGGAACCGTCACTCCCGGTCCTCTTTGGATACCTAAATCTCTTATTCATTAGTATCCCATCATTTGCATGAAGTAGAAACCTAATAAAAATGAAATATCATTATTCTACTTCATGATTTGCTTAAATCTCTTTTTGTTTATTCTCTTTTGTTTCTTCTTAAACTATCATGCTATGATCACTCTATTTATCTTGAAAAGTCATATCATTTTGTTTAGTGATCTACTTATCCGTTTTATTCCATTACCCTTAAATGTCTTGAACTATCATTATTAATTAAATAGTGAAACTATTATCAAGACTAATAAAATTATTTTAAATGGATTTAAATAATAAAGGGCTTAGGCAAACAAAAAATTAAAATGCACAATGTGTTGATTATTATCTATCTTGTGTTATGAATATGATAGCCCTTATATTTGAGAAAATTTACAATAACTCTTCAAACTAACCAAAAAGAGCTTCTCACTTCTTTCATATTCACTATTCGCCTCACAATCTTTCTTTAAAATATTCTGAAAAATGTTGAATATGACTTGTGCTACATGCTTCACCATCATAATTATGTAATATCAAAAGATCTTTAAATTCAAACATTAGAAAAGATCCACTTAATTCTAACATTTGATTGGTGATCATAATAAGTACATGAATGAATTAATGAAGTATGACTTGCATGTATCTCATTTGATTATAAACCATAGAATCAACTTTATATTAATAAATTAAAGGAAATCATAAATTCATTCCATGTAAAAATATTAAATCACGTTCTTGAATACATGCAACATTATCTCAATTAATCTTGTGGTATAACAATTGCAATCAAACTCATTATTCTAGCATTACCAACTAATAGATATTATTCATGCTAGTTATCTCATATTACCATAATGAATTAATTATGAAGTAAAATAAAAAAATTGAACGATAAAATAACTATGTGACTTTAAATTGTTTCCATTGGACTAAAATGCTTATGAATGTGCATGATATTCTTTTGCATGAACATTATTTTCTAAATCACTAAAATTATGCATATTTGTTCCTTCATGTCTTCTCGTACTTACATTTCCTATCATTCTTCAAACTACATTAGATTGATAAAAGTCTAGAAAAATTTGAATTCACATACATTATGATAATCTATATTATAGCTCATGCAAGATCTCGTTTGTTACGACTTGAGATAGATGTCCTAGATCTTTCATGTTAAAACATGCTTACAAATGCAATTTTCTTCATTTTTAACCATCAAAAACATTTCCAAAAATTCTGCAAATTCAGCATGAAACTACTAATGGGACACCTAATCAAGTTCAAGCATCAAAATTTTCAAAACCCTAAAAAATCACTTACTGTTTCCCGCGCTAGCGCTAGCGCCGGCGCTAGCGTCGAGGTTCGTTTTTCTGTAATTTTAAAATTTTTAAAAATCCCTAAAAATATATTAATCTATGGGTATTATTCATTTCTGCATTTTTGCTTTTATTATATTTTTGAAAAATCAAATACAAAAACAGAAAATCCAAATTACAAAAAATATGTTTTGCTTTCTGTTTTTTTTTTGTCATTTGCTTAAAGCCTATTTTTCTTAAAAATCAAATACAAAAAAAATTATCAAAAATTGTTATTTTTGAACTTAACTTTTTACTTGTATCTTGCGAAAGGGTGATTTGGGCTATCATCCCATCATATCACCTAGTACCGGGTGAACCTCTCACAAGGTAGTCCTCGGGAAGTCCAAGATCAATTTTATAAATTCAAACTTGAAATAAAGATTATTTTTCAAAAATATCAAAAAAAAATACTGTATGGACTTTATTGTAAAAATCAAGCAGGAGTTAATATATTATTTAGTACTTCTATAATGTTGCGATTTATCATCCCAAACTACTTTGAACATTGTTTTCTTCATGCTTAGATATATCTATTAATATGTGCATCATTTATATGTTAAAGGTTGTGTAGGATCAAGCTTAGCATACCTCTAAGTATGAGAAATGGTTTATGTTTGATAATGATAGATATTCACTCACTTTTTGGCATTGTCTACATATGTATTTAATCTAATGAATGCTTGTGTATGTTTTGTATTAGTACAATGGATTAAAATTGCACAAGTATCTTACCTACACTCCTTATTTTGCACTCTTAAAAAATTAAGAAAAGTGGTTATGTTTTTCATAAAATCTATTGATTTGCAAACCAAGTGTATTCGGAGAACTTTGTACAAAACAAAATTATAAAATAAATGACAAAGATAACTCCACCAAGCACTACTTGAACCTCCTGATAAGTCTTAATAAGCATTGTGAGGTTGAGCACCTTGGATAGAATAGTAAAGTGTCTTGTGCAAACCATATCTTTCCTTCAAAATAAGAAAAATCACTTACTCTTAAGTACACCGGATCACTAGTCTCAAACAGTAAAAATAAAATTGTTGATCCCCCGAGCACTACTTTGCACCCTGATAAGTCTTGATGAGGATTGTGTGTGCAAAACACCTTGGTAGTTTTACATTTTTGTTTGTGCATTAAAGTGTGTGGAAGTAACATTATTTTGTGTTTTGTTGTGCTTCTACTTTACATATCTTTTGTATTTTTGATTAAAACAATTGTATACTCTACTCAAAAATATACTTATATGCACATCATTATCTTCCATAGCACTTCTTCTCATGAGTATTGGATCCTAACGCTAATTCTATGCTACTCTTTATTTATGAAATGCACTAGATAACCTAGCATGCTTTCTACAATGTTTTTTATGATTTGAAATTATGAATTGAAATTACATTGTAGTAATCTCTTTATGATAATATTATTTCATGTTTGGTTATTTATTACTTTTTGGCAACCATAAAAGATTTTCATTGAAACATGATTTACATAAACATCTTCTTTTTGAAATTAAACTTATATATCTTTCTATGGATTATCCTTGATTACAATAAGATGTTTCATGTATTTCTACAAGTCTTCCGCATCATCACCATATAATTTTTACCTTGCGCTTTCATGCTTATATCAAGTCTAAAATCTCAATTTTTCTAAAAAATAAGGTAGACTTGCTTGGTGAAATTTATATTGGTTGTTCCAACACGCATATCATTTCTTATGCTAAAAACTCTGATTTATTTCTATGAAACTTTCATGCTAAACACTCCTCCAACAAGTAAAATATTGCCTCTTTTTATTGAATTTCAAATCAATATTTTCTTCTCTAATTGCTATAAGGATGTTGTTTCTTTATTCCAAAATGCTTTAACTATTATCTTTATAAAGTTAGTTTTTTTTTTTAAATTCCAAAACATCTTTTTTGAGCTTGAACTCTTATTTAGTATTATGATGTTTTTTTTTAATCTTCCGCAATACTCAAACTCTGATTCATTCATTTCAATATAGCTATGTGAGTTTTATTTCAAAACAATTCAAATAAAAATATAAACCCATATGCTATGAAATTTCCCATTAGATTTAAATGCTTAATGTTTCCAATAATTGTTATCCTTGACTTCATTTCTCACCATAGCGGGGGCGTGGGGTTGTAGACATTAGATAACCTTATCACTAGTCATGTCTTGTCCTTAACCGGGGAGGGTTCCAGTGGGGCCTTGCGAGGCACTGGGGGGGAAGAGTGCTAGGTTAAGTTTTGTCTAGTGTTTGCATATGGGACTAACACCCCAACCTACGGCATGCTTGCAGCTCCTCATGCCCATCCGTCACTTAGTACGGGGCTAGGGTGTAGACGTATTGTCTGGGTAGATGGGTTACTTGGAAATCACTATTTTTTATGCTTAAAACTCTTATATAAAGGGGAAATCATTACTTTTGCTCAAACTAAAAACTCTGATATATTTATACAAAAATTATTCTAACAAATGGCTCTAAAAACTCCTTATCATTTCCTTCCCACTCAAAAGCTCGATCATGCTTTATCTTATTATCCAACTTTTCTGTGGTGCATCCCTACCCACTTTTGCTAATAACAAAGGGGGAGAACTAACATGAACTAACATGCATGATTGATTGAGGTGATAGCATACATATTAGGGGAGCATTCACATAGGGGGAGCATGTATTTAGGGGGAGCAATTCTAAATGCTAAAATCAATAATTATCATAAGTCATCACTCTCACACACACACACAAGTATAGTTTCATCATGCTTATTTATTAATGCTTTGATTTATCATTAATGGATTTGTTATTATCAAAAGGGGGAGTTTGTTGGAACATGGTCTTCCGCATCTCCTAGGTTTGAGAATAACAAATCCTATGTGTATTTGATCTTGTGTGTTCAAGTGTGCAGGTGTACTAGGTCCACATGACTCAAGGAGTACACATGATGACTGCCCCCAAAATTGAGGCCAAAATTCGAACAAGCTCACTATCGCCGGCGGTAGCAATAGTGCCCGGCGATAGCGTTGATTAGCGCCATTTCGGAAGCAATTTAAGAAGGATGTTAGCGCTTGGCGGTAGCGGATAGCGCCGGCGGTAGCGTGACGCACATAAGGCATAGAGCAAGAGGTTGCCGCGGATGGGAGATTCTGCCGCGCAAAACGTTGCCTAATCCGGGCTAGCGCCGGCGGTAGCGCTTGGGCTATATAAAGGACCCCTCACCTCTCATTTCAGATGGACATTAGGGAGAGAGAGGAAGTGCTACAACTCTAGAGGCCATCTTGGCCGAAACTTGAAGCCCTAGCGAAGCTCTGCAAATTTCTGAAGGAGGATTACGTCACGCCGGATCCAAACGAAGTCCGCTTCTACAAACGCTGATTCTACAGCGGATCTTCGTCTCCGACATTAGAAGTTCATCTTAAGGGAAGTTTTATTATTTTATTTCTCTTTCTTCATTGTAAACGGTAGTGAAATCGCCTCGTGTTGGCGACTAGGTCTGGGGTAGACTTAGGGCTGAAATTCGCCTAGTGTTGGCGACTAGATCTAGGCTAGTTCTAGGGGGTGCTCGAGGCCACATCCGGGGAAGGATTGGCTAGAGCGGCTTGAGGCCGAATCCGGGGAGGATAAGGCTAGGGCAACCGGTTCATGGGGATACGAGTCGGTATAGAAAACGAAAAAGAACTATAATTATTCGCCTCGATTTCTAGCGTCATAGAAATCCATTTTTGTAATCAATTTTATTAATAGTAATCATGTCTCTATTTTTGTAATAAAATTGATTTTGTTCTTCATTCGTCTAAATTGTTTATTATCCTCTTTTTCATCATAAATCAATTTAGATCGCTATTCAAAAATATTACTTTAATCTTGCAATAATTCAAAGTTTTCTAAATATAATCTAAAGTTTTTGAAAACTCTTATTCACCCCCCCCCCCCTCTAAGGGTGCCGACCGATCCAACAGTTTCCTCATCATCGTTGGTGCTTCCCTTTGAGGATTGGTTACAAGGGGGCAAGCAGTTCTTCTTTGAAGACATAATACTGGAGGAGAAGAAGAGAGCGAAAAAGGAGGAGATTTGGGGTTGGAGGCTGATCATTCTACTTAATTTTCGCCCCTACTGCCAGGTCCCCGGACCTTTCTCTTTCATCAGTTGTTACTACTTCAAATCAGCTTATAGCTGATTTATTTTGAGCTTGTAATAATAATTAGGATTTATTAACTTTTGCTTATTCCTAGACTTTATAAACTGCTTTAATACAGGTATTTGGTCCACCTTTAAGGACGTTAAACAAAAGGGCTTCTTGGGAGACAACCCATGGGAACCACCCAGTTCCGTTTGCTTAGTCTTTGTCTTTTAGTCCTGTTTTTCTTTTCTTTTTGCTAACATCGCAGGTTAAAGCTCTCGCGTGGTGGATGCGGAAGGAGAAAAACTTGAAGAAGGAATTACCGCACTTCTGGCATGCTCATTTATGAGCATAGGTCCACTCTTCCCCTATTCTCCTTATGTTTAAATTCTTTAATTTATTTAGTTTTGATCAAGTCTGGGGGAGAGAGCGAGCTATGCACGTGCACACACTTTGCATGACATGTTAGAATGTGCTGAGTTAGGATTTGTATTTTGTTGCACACATTGCAAACACTTGCACCTAGTTCACGCGCACTTGATCACGCGTGCTTATCGGGTATCGCTGCGAGGTTCCCCGCTCGTAAGAATTGGATTGATAGCGTATGAGTGAGGAGTAAAGAAAAATGTTGACTCGAGTAGTGCTCTAGTCAAGTGCTCCCATCACGCCTAGAAATTCAATTAGAGTAGAATAAAATTCAGAGTTATAATTTAATTATTTCTATTATGGTAGCTGCAATCTATTTTACTTTAGTGGTGAATCCGGTGAATCCAACGGTAGCATAAGGTCGAGTGTAGCTAGACTAGTAGTAGCTTATTACTAGGGTCGGAAGAAAGGACAACCTTTCTCGGTGGCTAGAACTTGCACTAAGCGACTCTTGAAACGATTGCGTTGAAGTACTCGTTATAAAGTGTGATATAGGCCATTTCATGATCCGTTTGTGCTTTTGAAATCCTTGCCAATGTAATCACCTTTGCAAGCCCACTTGAGCCTACCTTTCCTCTTTGTTTAGCTCCACTTAAATGTCACCAAAGCCATACGGCCATGCCCATTCTCGCACCAACAAGTGAGCTGAGAGAAATGTATATATCTATCTTGTTTGGTGCAATCTCCGTGTTGTATGTTAGCTTTGAAAAAGCTGAAGGAGAAGTTTTTATTATGCCTACAAAAGAAATTCTGTCGAGAAAGAAAAATAGAAAAAGAAAAAAGAAAAATTTCAAAAAGAACTTTCAATTACATTCTCTCGACAAAGGCAAAAAGTATGATTGGCTCAGCACACACCTAGTGTTCAGTTGTAGTCTGGGGGTGTTGTGTAGTTCTTGAAAATGTTGTCTTGGTGATTCTTATTCTCTTGAGTGCAGGTTATGTTGAGTGCGATTCCTATCGTCCTTCTACTTATCTAACCTAAACTCAGCCTAAGCCAAATCTTAACCTATAAGTCCTATTGATTTTAGATACGAGTCATCTCATGCAGAAGAGAGAGTGCGAACGTGCAAGCCTATGGACACCGACTTTGATGGATTTCTTAGGAGATTGTCCCAAGCTTTGATTCGAGTAATACTCTACTCATTAGGCACGCTATTTTCGCTGATGCGCGACCGAAAGATTCACCAGGATTCACCATCCAAGTAAATTAAATTTCAAATTACTATTTTAGAAATAATTAGATATAATCTTGAATTAAATTCTATTCTAATGTATTTCTACGCCCGTGAGCATGCGACTTCGCATGAGTCTCCACCACTCAATCATACTCTAACATCCAATTGTTCCGACAGGAGAGCCGAGTAATTTGCCTGAGACGTGCAAATGGTTAAGTCTGGGGGTGTGATGAGTCCCATTTATATACACATTTATGGACTCATCTGGGCCGATTTTCTAGTCAATGCACCACACTTTAGGCATGTTTACGATCATATTTGCTATTCCTTGCTAGGTGCACTCTTAGGCCCGTTTCGGTGTGCAATTGCGCTCCTTGTTATTGGGGGTAAGCACATGGTACTCCCCAATCCTTTTCCTATGTTTATTCGGTGCTGGAGGTGTATTCCCAGCTGGTTTATATCGTGCAGGTGTTCCCGGTACAAATCTGTACAGGAACACTGCGCACGATCACTGGTTACACTACGCACGACCACTGATCGTGCGCCACTGATCGTGCGCGTTCAGTTGCAGCCCAAAGTTGCTTTCTGAATTTGGTCATGCGTTGTTACGCACGGTCGTGCGTTCGATCGTGCGCTTTATTATTTTCTGCAGTTTTGTCTTGCAGGTTTTCTCGCACAGCGCGCACGACCACCAACTTCCAGTTCGCATGACCATTGGTCGTGCGCCACTGCTCGTGCGCCTTGTTTTCTATAAATACGCATCCCGCAATTTTTGGTCGGACAGCACTGTTTTGGGCGCGAATTCTTCCGCAAGCTCCGCCGTTTTCCCTCTCCAAGCTCCATCCATCCTTCCCCTTCCTTGGGAAAGCTTCTTCCATCGATCCTAAGCTCCATCAAGGGTTCCGAAAGCTTTCCCCGCCATCTACAGCAAGCATTTCAAGGTGCGGCATCTCCATTAGGCGAAGTGGAAGAGACCCAGCTCTGAGAAGAAGACGGATGATGTTTGGAGGTAGTGACAGCCTCTGAACCCCGGAAGCAACCAAGGACTGAGCTCGGAGGAGGCTTGACAACCCCCCATTCCGACCAAGATCTACGGCGAGGCTTCTCATCTCGTGGTTTCCTCTACCCTCTCTCTTTTGGAAATGCATGCTTAACTATTGTATTGAACTAGAGTGATCTCTATTTGTATGAATGGAAGTATACTCTTGTTTTATTTCTTGCTTAATGCTTTGTTGTGATGCGCTCCGCCCCCACTCCACTTCCACACACGCGTTCTAGTTAGCCATCTAGCAATTGCTAGTGGTGATGTTGGCGAAGAGGTGAATACAACCCTCACAAAACCTCGCACTGCGGCCATTCCACACGCTTACCGAAGCGCAGCATCGCGGCCGCTGCACTCACCCCCACTTTGTGAAGAGGTGTGTGCGACCCTCAACCGTCATAGTAACTTTCCGTCCACGCGCTTTCCGAAGCACGGCATCGCGGCCGTTGCATCCATCCCGCCTTGCGAGGCGGAGTTTTGACCCGCATCTTATTTCTGCAATAGCTTAGGACACCAATCACAACGCCCCCTTGTTTTTTACTTTCTTTTACTCGTCGTAACAATCACCTCACTCTATTTTCTTGTCACCACAACTTGCATTCCTCAAGAGATCGACATTCGGGGAAGCTATTCCCAAATTTATTACTTGACAGCGACCGATGCACTTGCCGAACACGCATCAAGTTTTTGGCGCCGTTGTCGGGGAATGCAGTGGTGATGAGATTTTGGTTGTGAATCGATTGTTTGCGATTGAGTCTTTTATTCCGTTTTAATTTACTGTTTTTCATGTTATTTTCTTCTTCTATATCATGTGGGCACATTTGAATATCCGATGTCGTTGGTGTGGGGACACATCCCACGCTAGTGATAGGTGTCCCAAAGAGTATGGTGTTGTTCAGAAACCGTATGGGTCCCATAAATCTTTTGGCTCCTCTACTGCGCTTCCGTTGTCGCACTTTTACGCGGCTGCCGCACCTTGGGTGCCGGCGAAGCCGGTGAAGCTGTGTTTATTTTGCAAAAGTAGAGAGCATGCCTTGAAGGACTGTGCTGATTACCTTCGCCAACTGGAGGATAACGACGAGCCGGATATCCGGATCGTCCCATCCTCGAATTCGCCAAACACAGCTCCTTCCTCTGGTTACGTGTCACTTCCACCTTCACTTTTTGAAGGCTCTGGAATCGACACGTGCATCAGTGTCCCTCATGACCCTGTTTCTGATGCGACCCCCCATACCTCTTCGGTTCACGTACCACTTTGCGTGGATTTGTGCCCTTGTGTGGAGAGTGAGCTCGAACTCTCAAGTGGCACGTCTTCTCCCACTACACACGAATGTACATCTATTTCTGATATTGTCATTGAGGTCAATTTGCAGGATGTTGCAGACCTGCGCGGTGTCGTGCCCACTCTCATGAAGGAGGACCGTCTCGATTGTGCTGAAGCAAACATTTCAGTTCAGTGCGAGGAAGTCCAAGTGATAGAGGAGGCCATCGCGTGCGCTGTTGAGTCTAGTGAAATCTTCGATGATCTCATCAGTTTATCATTGCCGCACCCTATGGGGGATGAAGGCGGGATTATCCCCTCAGATGAGATTTCTTTTAGTTTTTTTTCCAATTTATTTCCTGACCCCCTTTCTTTATGTACAAGGATGCAGGATTCCCCTCCTCTGGTTGATCAGACCTTATGCATAGAAGAGTCGAAAGCCTGGCGGGATGAGGAAGGTGTAGTGAAGAAACATCATGTTTCCTCATCATCGTTGGTGCTTCCCTTTGAGGATTGGTTACAAGGGGGCAAGCGGTTCTTCTTTGAAGACATAATACTGGAGGAGAAGAAGAGAGCGAAAAAGGAGGAGATTTGGGGTTGGAGGCTGATCATTCTACTTAATTTTCGCCCCTACTACCAGGTCCCCGGACCTTTCTCTTTCAACAGTTGTTACTACTTCAAATCAGCTTATAGCTGATTTATTTTGAGCTTGTAATAATAATTAGGATTTATTAACTTTTGCTTATTCCTAGACTTTATAAACTGCTTTAATACAGGTATTTGGTCCACCTTTAAGGACGTTAAACAAAAGGGCTTCTTGGGAGACAACCCATGGGAACCACCCAGTTCCGTTTGCTTAGTCTTTGTCTTCTAGTCCTGTTTTTCTTTTCTTTTTGCTAACATCGCAGGTTAAAGCTCTCGCGTGGTGGATGCGGAAGGAGAAAAACTTGAAGAAGGAATTACCGCACTTCTGGCATGCTCATTTATGAGCATAGGTCCACTCTTCCCTCATTCTCCTTATGTTTAAATTCTTTAATTTATTTAGTTTTGATCAAGTCTGGGGGAGAGAGCGAGCTATGCACGTGCACACACTTTGCATGACATGTTAGAATATGCTGAGTTAGGATTTGTATTTTGTTGCACACATTGCATACACTTGCACCTAGTTCACGCGCACTTGATCACGCGTGCTTATCGGGTATCGCTGCGAGGTTCCCCGCTCGTAAGAATTGGATTGTTAGCGTATGAGTGAGGAGTAAAGAAAAATGTTGACTCGAGTAGTGCTCTAGTCATGTGCTCCCGTCACGCCTAGAAATTCAATTATAGTAGAATAAAATTCAGAGTTATAATTTAATTATTTCTATTATGGTAGCTGCAATCTATTTTACTTTAGTGGTGAATCTGATGAATCCAACGGTAGCATAAGGTCGAGTGTAGCTAGACTAGTAGTAGCTTATTACTAGGGTCGGAAGGAAGGACAACCTTTCTCGGTGGCTAGAACTTGCACTAGGCGACTCTTGAAACGATTGCGTTGAAGTACTCGTTATAAAGTGTGATATAGGCCATTTCATGATCCGTTTGTGCTTTTGAAATCCTTGCCAATGTAATCACCTTTGCAAGCCCACTTGAGCCTACCTTTCCTCTTTGTTTAGCTCCACTTAAATGTCACCAAAGCCATACGGCCATGCCCATTCTCGCACCAACAAGTGAGCTGAAAGAAATGTATATATCTATCTTGTTTGGTGCAATCTCCGTGTTGTATGTTAGCTTTGAAAAAGCTGAAGGAGAAGTTTTTATTATGCCTACAAAAGAAATTCTGTCGAGAAAGAAAAATAGAAAAAGAAAAAAGAAAAATTTCAAAAAGAACTTTCAATTACATTCTCTCGACAAAGGCAAAAAGTATGATTGGCTCAGCACACACCTAGTGTTCAGTTGTAGTCTGGGGGTGTTGTGTAGATCTTGAAAAGGTTGTCTTGGTGATTCTTATTCTCTTGAGTGCAGGTTATGTTGAGTGTGATTCCTATCGTCCTTCTACTTATCTAACCTAAACTCAGCCTAAGCCAAATCTTAACCTAGAAGTCCTATTGATTTTAGATACGAGTCATCTCATGCAGAAGAGAGATTGCGAACGTGCAAGCCTATGGACACCGACTTTGATGGATTTCTTAGGAGATTGTCCCAAGCTTTGATTCGAGTAATACTCTACTCATTAGTCACGCTATTTTCCCTGATGCGCGACCGAAAGATTCACCAGGATTCACCATCCAAGTAAATTAAATTTCAAATTACTATTTTAGAAACAATTAGATATAATCTTGAATTAAATTCTATTCTAATGTATTTCTATGCCCGTGAGCATGCGACTTCGCATGAGTCTCCACCACTCAATCATACTATAACATCCAATTGTTCTGACAGGAGAGCGGAGTAATTTGCCCGAGACGTGCAAATGGTTAAGTCTGGGGGTGTGATGAGTCCCATTTATATACACATGTATGGACTCATCTGGGCCGATTTTCTAGTCAATGCACCACACTTTAGGCATGTTTACGATCATATTTGCTATTCCTTGCTAGGTGCACTCTTAGGCCCGTTTCGGTGTGCAATTGCGCTCCTTGTTATTGGGGGTAAGCACATGGTGCTCACCAATCCTTTTCCTACGTTTATTCGGTGCTGGAGGTGTATTCCCAGCTGGTTTATATCGTGCATGTGTTCCCGGTACAAATCTGTACAGGAACACTGCGCACGATCACTGGTTATACTGAACACGACCACTGATCGTGCGCCACTGATCGTGCGCGTTCAGTTGCAGCCCAAAGTTACTTTCTGAATTTGGTCGTGCGTTGTTACGCACGGTCGTGCGTTGTAACGCACGGTCGTGCGTTCGATCGTGCGCTTTATTATTTTCTGCAGTTTTGTCTTGCAGGTTTTCTGGCACAGCGCGCACGACCACCAACTTCCAATTCGCACGACCACTGGTCGTGCGCCACTGCTCGTGCGCCTTGTTTTCTATAAATACGCATCCCGCGATTTTTGGTCGGACGGCACTGTTTTGGGCGCGAATTCTTCCGCAAGCTCCGTCGTTTTCCCTCTCCAAGCTCCATCCATCCATCCCCTTCCTTGGGAAAGCTTCTTCCATCGATCCTAAGCTCCATCAAGGGTTCCGAAAGCTTTCCCCGCCATCTACAGCAAGCATTTCAAGGTGCGGCATCTCCATTAGGCGAAGTGGAAGAGACCCAGCTCTGAGAAGAAGACGGATGATGTTTGGAGGTAGTGACAGCCTCTGAACCCCGGAAGCAACCAAGGACTGAGCTCGGAGGAGGCTTGACAACCCCCCATTCCGACCAAGATCTACGGCGAGGCTTCTTATCTCGTGGTTTCTTCTACCCTCTCTCTTTTGGAAATGCATGCTTAACTATTGTATTGAACTAGAGTGATCTCTATTTGTATGAATGGAAGTATACTCTTGTTTTATTTCTTTCTTAATGCTTTGCTGTGATGCGCTCCGCCCCCACTCCACTTCCACACACGCGTTCTAGTTAGCCATCTAGCAATTGCTAGTGGTGATGTTGGCGAAGAGGTGAATACAACCCTCACAAAACCTCGCACTGCGGCCATTCCACCCGCTTACCGAAGCGCAGCATCGCGGCCGCTGCACTCACCCCCACTTTGTGAAGAGGTGTGTGCGACCCTCAAACGTCATAGTTACTTTCCGTCCACGCGCTTTCCGAAGCACGGCATCGCGGCCGTTGCATCCATCCCGCCTTGCGAAGCGGAGTTTTGACCCGCATCTTATATCTGCAATAGCTTAGGACAACAATCACAACGCCCCCTTGTTTTTACTTTCTTTTACTCGTCGTAACAATCACCTCACTCTATTTTCTTGTCACCACAACTTGCATTCCACAAGAGATCGACATTCGGGGAAGCTATTCCCAAATTTATTACTTGACAGCGACCGGTGCACTTGCCGAACACGCATCAAGTTTTTGGCGCCGTTGTCGGGGAATGCAGGCGTGATGAGATTTTGGTTGTGAATCGATTGTTTGCGATTGAGTCTTTTATTCCTTTTTAATTTACTCTTTTTCATGCTATTTTTTTCTTCTATATCATGTGGGCACATTTGAATATCCGATGTCGTTGGTGTGGGGACACATCCACGCTAGTGATAGGTGTCCCAAAGAGTATGGTGTTGTTCAGAAACCGTAAGGGTCCCATAAATCTTTTGGCTCCTCTACTGCGCTTCCGTTGTCGCACTTTTACGCGGCTGCCGCACCTTGGGTGCCGGCGAAGCCGGTGAAGCGGTGTTTATTTTGCAAAAGTAGAGAGCATGCCTTGAAGGACTGTGTTGATTACCTTCGCCAACTGGAGGATAACGACGAGCCGGATATCCGGATCATCCCATCCTCGAATTCGGCAAACACAGCTCCTTCCTCTGGTTACGTGTCACTTCCACCTTCACTTTTTGAAGGCTCTGGAATCGACACGTGCATCCGTGTCCCTCATGACCCTATTTCTGATGCGACCCCCCATACCTCTTCGGTTCACGTACCACTTTGCGTGGATTTGTGCCCTTGTGTGGAGAGTGAGCTCGAACTCTCAAGTGGCACGTCTTCTCCCACTACACACGAATGTACATCTATTTCTGATATTGTCATTGAGTTTAATTTGCAGGATGTTGCAGACCTGCGCGGTGTCGTGCCCACTCTCATGAAGGAGGACCGTCTCGATTGTGCTGAAGCAAACATTTCAGTTCAGTGCAAGGAAGTCCAAGTGATAGAGGAGGCCATCGCGTGCGCTGTTGAGTCTAGTGAAATCTTCGATGATCTCATCAGTTTATCATTGCCGCACCCTATGGGGGATGAAGGCGGGATTATCCCCTCAGATGAGATTTCTTTTAGTTTTTTTTCCAATTTATTTCCTGACCCCCTTTCTTTATGTACAAGGATGCAGGATTCCCCTCCTCTGGTTGATCAGACCTTATGCATAGAAGAGTCGAAAGCCTGGCGGGATGAGGAAGGTGTAGTGAAGAAACATCATGTTTCCTCATCATCGTTGGTGCTTCCCTTTGAGGATTGGTTACAAGGGGGCAAGCGGTTCTTCTTTGAAGACATAATACTGGAGGAGAAGAAGAGAGCGAAAAAGGAGGAGATTTGGGGTTGGAGGCTGATCATTCTACTTAATTTTCGCCCCTACTACCAGGTCCCCGGACCTTTCTCTTTCAACAGTTGTTACTACTTCAAATCAGCTTATAGCTGATTTATTTTGAGCTTGTAATAATAATTAGGATTTATTAACTTTTGCTTATTCCTAGACTTTATAAACTGCTTTAATACAGGTATTTGGTCCACCTTTAAGGACGTTAAACAAAAGGGCTTCTTGGGAGACAACCCATGGGAACCACCCAGTTCCGTTTGCTTAGTCTTTGTCTTTTAGTCCTGTTTTTCTTTTCTTTTTGCTAACATCGCAGGTTAAAGCTCTCGCGTGGTGGATGCGGAAGGAGAAAAACTTGAAGAAGGAATTACCGCACTTCTGGCATGCTCATTTATGAGCATAGGTCCACTCTTCCCTCATTCTCCTTATGTTTAAATTCTTTAATTTATTTAGTTTTGATCAAGTCTGGGGGAGAGAGCGAGCTATGCACGTGCACACACTTTGCATGACATGTTAGAATATGCTGAGTTAGGATTTGTATTTTGTTGCACACATTGCATACACTTGCACCTAGTTCACGCGCACTTGATCACGCGTGCTTATCGGGTATCGCTGCGAGGTTCCCCGCTCGTAAGAATTGGATTGTTAGCGTATGAGTGAGGAGTAAAGAAAAATGTTGACTCGAGTAGTGCTCTAGTCATGTGCTCCCGTCACGCCTAGAAATTCAATTAGAGTAGAATAAAATTCAGAGTTATAATTTAATTATTTCTATTATGGTAGCTGCAATCTATTTTACTTTAGTGGTGAATCTGATGAATCCAACGGTAGCATAAGGTCGAGTGTAGCTAGACTAGTAGTAGCTTATTACTAGGGTCGGAAGGAAGGACAACCTTTCTCGGTGGCTAGAACTTGCACTAGGCGACTCTTGAAACGATTGCGTTGAAGTACTCGTTATAAAGTGTGATATATGCCATTTCATGATCCGTTTGTGCTTTTGAAATCCTTGCCAATGTAATCACCTTTGCAAGCCCACTTGAGCCTACCTTTCCTCTTTGTTTAGCTCCACTTAAATGTCACCAAAGCCATACGGCCATGCCCATTCTCGCACCAACAAGTGAGCTGAAAGAAATGTATATATCTATCTTGTTTGGTGCAATCTCCGTGTTGTATGTTAGCTTTGAAAAAGCTGAAGGAGAAGTTTTTATTATGCCTACAAAAGAAATTCTGTCGAGAAAGAAAAATAGAAAAAGAAAAAAGAAAAATTTCAAAAAGAACTTTCAATTACATTCTCTCGACAAAGGCAAAAATTATGATTGGCTCAGCACACACCTAGTGTTCAGTTGTAGTCTGGGGGTGTTGTGTAGATCTTGAAAAGGTTGTCTTGGTGATTCTTATTCTCTTGAGTGCAGGTTATGTTGAGTGCGATTCCTATCGTCCTTCTACTTATCTAACCTAAACTCAGCCTAAGCCAAATCTTAACCTAGAAGTCCTATTGATTTTAGATACGAGTCATCTCATGCAGAAGAGAGATTGCGAACGTGCAAGCCTATGGACACCGACTTTGATGGATTTCTTAGGAGATTGTCCCAAGCTTTGATTCGAGTAATACTCTACTCATTAGTCACGCTATTTTCCCTGATGCGCGACCGAAAGATTCACCAGGATTCACCATCCAAGTAAATTAAATTTCAAATTACTATTTTAGAAACAATTAGATATAATCTTGAATTAAATTCTATTCTAATGTATTTCTATGCCCGTGAGCATGCGACTTCGCATGAGTCTCCACCACTCAATCATACTCTAACATCCAATTGTTCTGACAGGAGAGCGGAGTAATTTGCCCGAGACGTGCAAATGGTTAAGTCTGGGGGTGTGATGAGTCCCATTTATATACACATGTATGGACTCATCTGGGCCGATTTTCTAGTCAATGCACCACACTTTAGGCATGTTTACGATCATATTTGTTATTCCTTGCTAGGTGCACTCTTAGGCCCGTTTCGGTGTGCAATTGCGCTCCTTGTTATTGGGGGTAAGCACATGGTGCTCACCAATCCTTTTCCTACGTTTATTCGGTGCTGGAGGTGTATTCCCAGCTGGTTTATATCGTGCATGTGTTCCCGGTACAAATCTGTACAGGAACACTGCGCACGATCACTGGTTATACTGAACACGACCACTGATCGTGCGCCACTGATCGTGCGCGTTCAGTTGCAGCCCAAAGTTACTTTCTGAATTTGGTCGTGCGTTGTTACGCACGGTCGTGCGTTGTAACGCACGGTCGTGCGTTCGATCGTGCGCTTTATTATTTTCTGCAGTTTTGTCTTGCAGGTTTTCTGGCACAGCGCGCACGACCACCAACTTCCAATTCGCACGACCACTGGTCGTGCGCCACTGCTCGTGCGCCTTGTTTTCTATAAATACGCATCCCGCGATTTTTGGTCGGACGGCACTGTTTTGGGCGCGAATTCTTCCGCAAGCTCCGTCGTTTTCCCTCTCCAAGCTCCATCCATCCATCCCCTTCCTTGGGAAAGCTTCTTCCATCGATTCTAAGCTCCATCAAGGGTTCCGAAAGCTTTCCCCGCCATCTACAGCAAGCATTTCAAGGTGCGGCATCTCCATTAGGCGAAGTGGAAGAGACCCAGCTCTGAGAAGAAGACGGATGATGTTTGGAGGTAGTGACAGCCTCTGAACCCCGGAAGCAACCAAGGACTGAGCTCGGAGGAGGCTTGACAACCCCCCATTCCGACCAAGATCTACGGCGAGGCTTCTTATCTCGTGGTTTCTTCTACCCTCTCTCTTTTGGAAATGCATGCTTAACTATTGTATTGAACTAGAGTGATCTCTATTTGTATGAATGGAAGTATACTCTTGTTTTATTTCTTTCTTAATGCTTTGCTGTGATGCGCTCCGCCCCCACTCCACTTCCACACACGCGTTCTAGTTAGCCATCTAGCAATTGCTAGTGGTGATGTTGGCGAAGAGGTGAATACAACCCTCACAAAACCTCGCACTGCGGCCATTCCACCCGCTTACCGAAGCGCAGCATCGCGGCCGCTGCACTCACCCCCACTTTGTGAAGAGGTGTGTGCGACCCTCAAACGTCATAGTTACTTTCCGTCCACGCGCTTTCCGAAGCACGGCATCGCGGCCGTTGCATCCATCCCGCCTTGCGAAGCGGAGTTTTGACCCGCATCTTATATCTGCAATAGCTTAGGACAACAATCACAACGCCCCCTTGTTTTTACTTTCTTTTACTCGTCGTAACAATCACCTCACTCTATTTTCTTGTCACCACAACTTGCATTCCA
Organism: Dactylorhiza incarnata; assembly: GCA_033032865.1. NCBI lineage: Eukaryota > Viridiplantae > Streptophyta > Magnoliopsida > Asparagales > Orchidaceae > Dactylorhiza > Dactylorhiza incarnata. The sequence goes on along the minus strand of JAWHQI010000001.1, from coordinate 17,622,893 downwards.
CAAGAGATCGACATTCGGGGAAGCTATTCCCAAATTTATTACTTGACAGCGACCGGTGCACTTGCCGAACACGTATCAAGTTTTTGGCGCCGTTGTCGGGGAATGCAGGCGTGATGAGATTTTGGTTGTGAATCGATTGTTTGCGATTGAGTCTTTTATTCCTTTTTAATTTACTCTTTTTCATGCTATTTTTTTCTTCTATATCATGTGGGCACATTTGAATATCCGATGTCGTTGGTGTGGGGACACATCCACGCTAGTGATAGGTGTCCCAAAGAGTATGGTGTTGTTCAGAAACCGTAAGGGTCCCATAAATCTTTTGGCTCCTCTACTGCGCTTCCGTTGTCGCACTTTTACGCGGCTGCCGCACCTTGGGTGCCGGCAAAGCCGGTGAAGCGGTGTTTATTTTGCAAAAGTAGAGAGCATGCCTTGAAGGACTGTGTTGATTACCTTCGCCAACTGGAGGATAACGACGAGCCGGATATCCGGATCATCCCATCCTCGAATTCGGCAAACACAGCTCCTTCCTCTGGTTACGTGTCACTTCCACCTTCACTTTTTGAAGGCTCTGGAATCGACACGTGCATCCGTGTCCCTCATGACCCTATTTCTGATGCGACCCCCCATACCTCTTCGGTTCACGTACCACTTTGCGTGGATTTGTGCCCTTGTGTGGAGAGTGAGCTCGAACTCTCAAGTGGCACGTCTTCTCCCACTACACACGAATGTACATCTATTTCTGATATTGTCATTGAGTTTAATTTGCAGGATGTTGCAGACCTGCGCGGTGTCGTGCCCACTCTCATGAAGGAGGACCGTCTCGATTGTGCTGAAGCAAACATTTCAGTTCAGTGCAAGGAAGTCCAAGTGATAGAGGAGGCCATCGCGTGCGCTGTTGAGTCTAGTGAAATCTTCGATGATCTCATCAGTTTATCATTGCCGCACCCTATGGGGGATGAAGGCGGGATTATCCCCTCAGATGAGATTTCTTTTAGTTTTTTTTCCAATTTATTTCCTGACCCCCTTTCTTTATGTACAAGGATGCAGGATTCCCCTCCTCTGGTTGATCAGACCTTATGCATAGAAGAGTCGAAAGCCTGGCGGGATGAGGAAGGTGTAGTGAAGAAACATCATGTTTCCTCATCATCGTTGGTGCTTCCCTTTGAGGATTGGTTACAAGGGGGCAAGCGGTTCTTCTTTGAAGACATAATACTGGAGGAGAAGAAGAGAGCGAAAAAGGAGGAGATTTGGGGTTGGAGGCTGATCATTCTACTTAATTTTCGCCCCTACTACCAGGTCCCCGGACCTTTCTCTTTCAACAGTTGTTACTACTTCAAATCAGCTTATAGCTGATTTATTTTGAGCTTGTAATAATAATTAGGATTTATTAACTTTTGCTTATTCCTAGACTTTATAAACTGCTTTAATACAGGTATTTGGTCCACCTTTAAGGACGTTAAACAAAAGGGCTTCTTGGGAGACAACCCATGGGAACCACCCAGTTCCGTTTGCTTAGTCTTTGTCTTTTAGTCCTGTTTTTCTTTTCTTTTTGCTAACATCGCAGGTTAAAGCTCTCGCGTGGTGGATGCGGAAGGAGAAAAACTTGAAGAAGGAATTACCGCACTTCTGGCATGCTCATTTATGAGCATAGGTCCACTCTTCCCTCATTCTCCTTATGTTTAAATTCTTTAATTTATTTAGTTTTGATCAAGTCTGGGGGAGAGAGCGAGCTATGCACGTGCACACACTTTGCATGACATGTTAGAATATGCTGAGTTAGGATTTGTATTTTGTTGCACACATTGCATACACTTGCACCTAGTTCACGCGCACTTGATCACGCGTGCTTATCGGGTATCGCTGCGAGGTTCCCCGCTCGTAAGAATTGGATTGTTAGCGTATGAGTGAGGAGTAAAGAAAAATGTTGACTCGAGTAGTGCTCTAGTCATGTGCTCCCGTCACGCCTAGAAATTCAATTAGAGTAGAATAAAATTCAGAGTTATAATTTAATTATTTCTATTATGGTAGCTGCAATCTATTTTACTTTAGTGGTGAATCTGATGAATCCAACGGTAGCATAAGGTCGAGTGTAGCTAGACTAGTAGTAGCTTATTACTAGGGTCGGAAGGAAGGACAACCTTTCTCGGTGGCTAGAACTTGCACTAGGCGACTCTTGAAACGATTGCGTTGAAGTACTCGTTATAAAGTGTGATATAGGCCATTTCATGATCCGTTTGTGCTTTTGAAATCCTTGCCAATGTAATCACCTTTGCAAGCCCACTTGAGCCTACCTTTCCTCTTTGTTTAGCTCCACTTAAATGTCACCAAAGCCATACGGCCATGCCCATTCTCGCACCAACAAGTGAGCTGAAAGAAATGTATATATCTATCTTGTTTGGTGCAATCTCCGTGTTGTATGTTAGCTTTGAAAAAGCTGAAGGAGAAGTTTTTATTATGCCTACAAAAGAAATTCTGTCGAGAAAGAAAAATAGAAAAAGAAAAAAGAAAATTTTCAAAAAGAACTTTCAATTACATTCTCTCGACAAAGGCAAAAATTATGATTGGCTCAGCACACACCTAGTGTTCAGTTGTAGTCTGGGGGTGTTGTGTAGATCTTGAAAAGGTTGTCTTGGTGATTCTTATTCTCTTGAGTGCAGGTTATGTTGAGTGCGATTCCTATCGTCCTTCTACTTATCTAACCTAAACTCAGCCTAAGCCAAATCTTAACCTAGAAGTCCTATTGATTTTAGATACGAGTCATCTCATGCAGAAGAGAGATTGCGAACGTGCAAGCCTATGGACACCGACTTTGATGGATTTCTTAGGAGATTGTCCCAAGCTTTGATTCGAGTAATACTCTACTCATTAGTCACGCTATTTTCCCTGATGCGCGACCGAAAGATTCACCAGGATTCACCATCCAAGTAAATTAAATTTCAAATTACTATTTTAGAAACAATTAGATATAATCTTGAATTAAATTCTATTCTAATGTATTTCTATGCCCGTGAGCATGCGACTTCGCATGAGTCTCCACCACTCAATCATACTCTAACATCCAATTGTTCTGACAGGAGAGCGGAGTAATTTGCCCGAGACGTGCAAATGGTTAAGTCTGGGGGTGTGATGAGTCCCATTTATATACACATGTATGGACTCATCTGGGCCGATTTTCTAGTCAATGCACCACACTTTAGGCATGTTTACGATCATATTTGCTATTCCTTGCTAGGTGCACTCTTAGGCCCGTTTCGGTGTGCAATTGCGCTCCTTGTTATTGGGGGTAAGCACATGGTGCTCACCAATCCTTTTCCTACGTTTATTCGGTGCTGGAGGTGTATTCCCAGCTGGTTTATATCGTGCATGTGTTCCCGGTACAAATCTGTACAGGAACACTGCGCACGATCACTGGTTATACTGAACACGACCACTGATCGTGCGCCACTGATCGTGCGCGTTCAGTTGCAGCCCAAAGTTACTTTCTGAATTTGGTCGTGCGTTGTTACGCACGGTCGTGCGTTGTAACGCACGGTCGTGCGTTCGATCGTGCGCTTTATTATTTTCTGCAGTTTTGTCTTGCAGGTTTTCTGGCACAGCGCGCACGACCACCAACTTCCAATTCGCACGACCACTGGTCGTGCGCCACTGCTCGTGCGCCTTGTTTTCTATAAATACGCATCCCGCGATTTTTGGTCGGACGGCACTGTTTTGGGCGCGAATTCTTCCGCAAGCTCCGTCGTTTTCCCTCTCCAAGCTCCATCCATCCATCCCCTTCCTTGGGAAAGCTTCTTCCATCGATCCTAAGCTCCATCAAGGGTTCCGAAAGCTTTCCCCGCCATCTACAGCAAGCATTTCAAGGTGCGGCATCTCCATTAGGCGAAGTGGAAGAGACCCAGCTCTGAGAAGAAGACAGATGATGTTTGGAGGTAGTGACAGCCTCTGAACCCCGGAAGCAACCAAGGACTGAGCTCGGAGGAGGCTTGACAACCCCCCATTCCGACCAAGATCTACGGCGAGGCTTCTTATCTCGTGGTTTCTTCTACCCTCTCTCTTTTGGAAATGCATGCTTAACTATTGTATTGAACTAGAGTGATCTCTATTTGTATGAATGGAAGTATACTCTTGTTTTATTTCTTTCTTAATGCTTTGTTGTGATGCGCTCCGCCCCCACTCCACTTCCACACACGCGTTCTAGTTAGCCATCTAGCAATTGCTAGTGGTGATGTTGGCGAAGAGGTGAATACAACCCTCACAAAACCTCGCACTGCGGCCATTCCACCCGCTTACCGAAGCGCAGCATCGCGGCCGCTGCACTCACCCCCACTTTGTGAAGAGGTGTGTGCGACCCTCAAACGTCATAGTTACTTTCCGTCCACGCGCTTTCCGAAGCACGGCATCGCGGCCGTTGCATCCATCCCGCCTTGCGAAGCGGAGTTTTGACCCGCATCTTATATCTGCAATAGCTTAGGACAACAATCACAACGCCCCCTTGTTTTTACTTTCTTTTACTCGTCGTAACAATCACCTCACTCTATTTTCTTGTCACCACAACTTGCATTCCACAAGAGATCGACATTCGGGGAAGCTATTCCCAAATTTATTACTTGACAGCGACCGGTGCACTTGTCGAACACGCATCAAGTTTTTGGCGCCGTTGTCGGGGAATGCAGGCGTGATGAGATTTTGGTTGTGAATCGATTGTTTGCGATTGAGTCTTTTATTCCTTTTTAATTTACTCTTTTTCATGCTATTTTTTTCTTCTATATCATGTGGGCACATTTGAATATCCGATGTCGTTGGTGTGGGGACACATCCACGCTAGTGATAGGTGTCCCAAAGAGTATGGTGTTGTTCAGAAACCGTAAGGGTCCCATAAATCTTTTGGCTCCTCTACTGCGCTTCCGTTGTCGCACTTTTACGCGGCTGCCGCACCTTGGGTGCCGGCGAAGCCGGTGAAGCGGTGTTTATTTTGCAAAAGTAGAGAGCATGCCTTGAAGGACTGTGTTGATTACCTTCGCCAACTGGAGGATAACGACGAGCCGGATATCCGGATCATCCCATCCTCGAATTCGGCAAACACAGCTCCTTCCTCTGGTTACGTGTCACTTCCACCTTCACTTTTTGAAGGCTCTGGAATCGACACGTGCATCCGTGTCCCTCATGACCCTATTTCTGATGCGACCCCCCATACCTCTTCGGTTCACGTACCACTTTGCGTGGATTTGTGCCCTTGTGTGGAGAGTGAGCTCGAACTCTCAAGTGGCACGTCTTCTCCCACTACACACGAATGTACATCTATTTCTGATATTGTCATTGAGTTTAATTTGCAGGATGTTGCAGACCTGCGCGGTGTCGTGCCCACTCTCATGAAGGAGGACCGTCTCGATTGTGCTGAAGCAAACATTTCAGTTCAGTGCAAGGAAGTCCAAGTGATAGAGGAGGCCATCGCGTGCGCTGTTGAGTCTAGTGAAATCTTCGATGATCTCATCAGTTTATCATTGCCGCACCCTATAGGGGATGAAGGCGGGATTATCCCCTCAGATGAGATTTCTTTTAGTTTTTTTTCCAATTTATTTCCTGACCCCCTTTCTTTATGTACAAGGATGCAGGATTCCCCTCCTCTGGTTGATCAGACCTTATGCATAGAAGAGTCGAAAGCCTGGCGGGATGAGGAAGGTGTAGTGAAGAAACATCATGTTTCCTCATCATCGTTGGTGCTTCCCTTTGAGGATTGGTTACAAGGGGGCAAGCGGTTCTTCTTTGAAGACATAATACTGGAGGAGAAGAAGAGAGCGAAAAAGGAGGAGATTTGGGGTTGGAGGCTGATCATTCTACTTAATTTTCGCCCCTACTACCAGGTCCCCGGACCTTTCTCTTTCAACAGTTGTTACTACTTCAAATCAGCTTATAGCTGATTTATTTTGAGCTTGTAATAATAATTAGGATTTATTAACTTTTGCTTATTCCTAAACTTTATAAACTGCTTTAATACAGGTATTTGGTCCACCTTTAAGGACGTTAAACAAAAGGGCTTCTTGGGAGACAACCCATGGGAACCACCCAGTTCCGTTTGCTTAGTCTTTGTCTTTTAGTCCTGTTTTTCTTTTCTTTTTGCTAACATCGCAGGTTAAAGCTCTCGCGTGGTGGATGCGGAAGGAGAAAAACTTGAAGAAGGAATTACCGCACTTCTGGCATGCTCATTTATGAGCATAGGTCCACTCTTCCCTCATTCTCCTTATGTTTAAATTCTTTAATTTATTTAGTTTTGATCAAGTCTGGGGGAGAGAGCGAGCTATGCACGTGCACACACTTTGCATGACATGTTAGAATATGCTGAGTTAGGATTTGTATTTTGTTGCACACATTGCATACACTTGCACCTAGTTCACGCGCACTTGATCACGCGTGCTTATCGGGTATCGCTGCGAGGTTCCCCGCTCGTAAGAATTGGATTGTTAGCGTATGAGTGAGGAGTAAAGAAAAATGTTGACTCGAGTAGTGCTCTAGTCATGTGCTCCCGTCACGCCTAGAAATTCAATTAGAGTAGAATAAAATTCAGAGTTATAATTTAATTATTTCTATTATGGTAGCTGCAATCTATTTTACTTTAGTGGTGAATCTGATGAATCCAACGGTAGCATAAGGTCGAGTGTATCTAGACTAGTAGTAGCTTATTACTAGGGTCGGAAGGAAGGACAACCTTTCTCGGTGGCTAGAACTTGCACTAGGCGACTCTTGAAACGATTGCGTTGAAGTACTCGTTATAAAGTGTGATATAGGCCATTTCATGATCCGTTTGTGCTTTTGAAATCCTTGCCAATGTAATCACCTTTGCAAGCCCACTTGAGCCTACCTTTCCTCTTTGTTTAGCTCCACTTAAATGTCACCAAAGCCATACGGCCATGCCCATTCTCGCACCAACAAGTGAGCTGAAAGAAATGTATATATCTATCTTGTTTGGTGCAATCTCCGTGTTGTATGTTAGCTTTGAAAAAGCTGAAGGAGAAGTTTTTATTATGCCTACAAAAGAAATTCTGTCGAGAAAGAAAAATAGAAAAAGAAAAAAGAAAAATTTCAAAAAGAACTTTCAATTACATTCTCTCGACAAAGGCAAAAATTATGATTGGCTCAGCACACACCTAGTGTTCAGTTGTAGTCTGGGGGTGTTGTGTAGATCTTGAAAAGGTTGTCTTGGTGATTCTTATTCTCTTGAGTGCAGGTTATGTTGAGTGCGATTCCTATCGTCCTTCTACTTATCTAACCTAAACTCAGCCTAAGCCAAATCTTAACCTAGAAGTCCTATTGATTTTAGATACGAGTCATCTCATGCAGAAGAGAGATTGCGAACGTGCAAGCCTATGGACACCGACTTTGATGGATTTCTTAGGAGATTGTCCCAAGCTTTGATTCGAGTAATACTCTACTCATTAGTCACGCTATTTTCCCTGATGCGCGACCGAAAGATTCACCAGGATTCACCATCCAAGTAAATTAAATTTCAAATTACTATTTTAGAAACAATTAGATATAATCTTGAATTAAATTCTATTCTAATGTATTTCTATGCCCGTGAGCATGCGACTTCGCATGAGTCTCCACCACTCAATCATACTCTAACATCCAATTGTTCTGACAGGAGAGCGGAGTAATTTGCCCGAGACGTGCAAATGGTTAAGTCTGGGGGTGTGATGAGTCCCATTTATATACACATGTATGGACTCATCTGGGCCGATTTTCTAGTCAATGCACCACACTTTAGGCATGTTTACGATCATATTTGCTATTCCTTGCTAGGTGCACTCTTAGGCCCGTTTCGGTGTGCAATTGCGCTCCTTGTTATTGGGGGTAAGCACATGGTGCTCACCAATCCTTTTCCTACGTTTATTCGGTGCTGGAGGTGTATTCCCAGCTGGTTTATATCGTGCATGTGTTCCCGGTACAAATCTGTACAGGAACACTGCGCACGATCACTGGTTATACTGAACACGACCACTGATCGTGCGCCACTGATCGTGCGCGTTCAGTTGCAGCCCAAAGTTACTTTCTGAATTTGGTCGTGCGTTGTTACGCACGGTCGTGCGTTGTAACGCACGGTCGTGCGTTCGATCGTGCGCTTTATTATTTTCTGCAGTTTTGTCTTGCAGGTTTTCTGGCACAGCGCGCACGACCACCAACTTCCAATTCGCACGACCACTGGTCGTGCGCCACTGCTCGTGCGCCTTGTTTTCTATAAATACGCATCCCGCGATTTTTGGTCGGACAGCACTGTTTTGGGCGCGAATTCTTCCGCAAGCTCCGTCGTTTTCCCTCTCCAAGCTCCATCCATCCATCCCCTTCCTTGGGAAAGCTTCTTCCATCGATCCTAAGCTCCATCAAGGGTTCCGAAAGCTTTCCCCGCCATCTACAGCAAGCATTTCAAGGTGCGGCATCTCCATTAGGCGAAGTGGAAGAGACCCAGCTCTGAGAAGAAGACGGATGATGTTTGGAGGTAGTGACAGCCTCTGAACCCCGGAAGCAACCAAGGACTGAGCTCGGAGGAGGCTTGACAACCCCCCATTCCGACCAAGATCTACGGCGAGGCTTCTTATCTCGTGGTTTCTTCTACCCTCTCTCTTTTGGAAATGCATGCTTAACTATTGTATTGAACTAGAGTGATCTCTATTTGTATGAATGGAAGTATACTCTTATTTTATTTCTTTCTTAATGCTTTGCTGTGATGCGCTCCGCCCCCACTCCACTTCCACACACGCGTTCTAGTTAGCCATCTAGCAATTGCTAGTGGTGATGTTGGCGAAGAGGTGAATACAACCCTCACAAAACCTCGCACTGCGGCCATTCCACCCGCTTACCGAAGCGCAGCATCGCGGCCGCTGCACTCACCCCCACTTTGTGAAGAGGTGTGTGCGACCCTCAACCGTCATAGTTACTTTCCGTCCACGCGCTTTCCGAAGCACGGCATCGCGGCCGTTGCATCCATCCCGCCTTGCGAAGCGGAGTTTTGACCCGCATCTTATATCTGCAATAGCTTAGGACAACAATCACAACGCCCCCTTGTTTTTACTTTCTTTTACTCGTCGTAACAATCACCTCACTCTATTTTCTTGTCACCACAACTTGCATTCCACAAGAGATCGACATTCGGGGAAGCTATTCCCAAATTTATTACTTGACAGCGACCGGTGCACTTGCCGAACACGCATCAAGTTTTTGGCGCCGTTGTCGGGGAATGCAGGCGTGATGAGATTTTGGTTGTGAATCGATTGTTTGCGATTGAGTCTTTTATTCCTTTTTAATTTACTCTTTTTCATGCTATTTTTTTCTTCTATATCATGTGGGCACATTTGAATATCCGATGTCGTTGGTGTGGGGACACATCCACGCTAGTGATAGGTGTCCCAAAGAGTATGGTGTTGTTCAGAAACCGTAAGGGTCCCATAAATCTTTTGGCTCCTCTACTGCGCTTCCGTTGTCGCACTTTTACGCGGCTGCCGCACCTTGGGTGCCGGCGAAGCCGGTGAAGCGGTGTTTATTTTGCAAAAGTAGAGAGCATGCCTTGAAGGACTGTGTTGATTACCTTCGCCAACTGGAGGATAACGACGAGCCGGATATCCGGATCATCCCATCCTCGAATTCGGCAAACACAGCTCCTTCCTCTGGTTACGTGTCACTTCCACCTTCACTTTTTGAAGGCTCTGGAATCGACACGTGCATCCGTGTCCCTCATGACCCTATTTCTGATGCGACCCCCCATACCTCTTCGGTTCACGTACCACTTTGCGTGGATTTGTGCCCTTGTGTGGAGAGTGAGCTCGAACTCTCAAGTGGCACGTCTTCTCCCACTACACACGAATGTACATCTATTTCTGATATTGTCATTGAGTTTAATTTGCAGGATGTTGCAGACCTGCGCGGTGTCGTGCCCACTCTCATGAAGGAGGACCGTCTCGATTGTGCTGAAGCAAACATTTCAGTTCAGTGCGAGGAAGTCCAAGTGATAGAGGAGGTCATCGCGTGCGCTGTTGAGTCTAGTGAAATCTTCGATGATCTCATCAGTTTATCATTGCCGCACCCTATGGGGGATGAAGCCGGGATTATCCCCTCAGATGAGATTTCTTTTAGTTTTTCTTCCAATTTATTTCCTGACCCACTTTCTTTATGTACAAGGATGCAGGATGCCCCTCCTCCGGTTGATCAGACCTTATGCATAGAAGAGCCGAAAGCCTGGCGGGATGAGGAAGGTGCAGTGAAGAAACATCCTGTTTCCTCATCATCGTTGGTGCTTCCCTTTGAGGATTGGTTACAAGGGTGCAAGCGGTTCTTCTTTGAAGACATAATACTGGAGGAGAAGAAGAGAGCGAAAAAGGAGGAGATTTGGGGTTGGAGGCTGATCATTCTACTTAATTTTCTCCCTTACTACCAGGTCCCCGGACCTTTCTCTTTCATCAGTTGTTACTACTTCAAATCAGCTTATAGCTGATTTATTTTGAGTTTGTAATAATAATTAGGATTTATTAACTTTTGCTTATTCCTAGACTTTATAAACTGCTTTAATACAGGTATTTGGTCCACCTTTAAGGACGTTAAACAAAAGGGCTTCTTGGGAGACAACCCATGGGAACCACCCAGTTCCGTTTGCTTAGTCTTTGTCTTTTAGTCCTGTTTTTCTTTTCTTTTTGCTAACATCGCAGGTTAAAGCTCTCGCGTGGTGGATGCGGAAGGAGAAAAACTTGAAGAAGGAATTACCGCACTTCTGGCATGCTCATTTATGAGCATAGGTCTACTCTTCCCCTATTCTCCTTATGTTTAAATTCTTTAATTTATTTAGTTTTGATCAAGTCTGTGGTAGAGAGCGAGCTATGCACGTGCACACACTTTGCATGACATGTTAGAATGTGCTGAGTTAGGACTTGTATTTTGTTGCACACATTGCATACACTTGCACCTAATTCACGCGCACTTGATCACGCGTGCTTATCGGGTATCGCTGCGAGGTTCCCCGCTCGTAAGAATTGGATTGTTAGCGTATGAGTGAGGAGTAAAGAAAAATTTTGACTCGAGTAGTGCTCTAGTCAAGTGCTCCCGTCACGCCTAGAAATTCAATTAGAGTAGAATAAAATTCAGAGTTATAATTTAATTATTTCTATTATAGTAGCTGCAATTTATTTTACTTTAGTGGTGAATCCGGTGAATCCAACGGTAGCATAAGGTCGAGTGTAGCTAGACTAGTAGTAGCTTATTACTAGGGTCGGAAGGAAGGACAACCTTTCTCGGTGGCTAGAACTTGCACTAGGCGACTCTTGAAACGATTGCGTTGAAGTACTCGTTATAAAGTGTGATATAGGCCATTTCATGATCCATTTGTGCTTTTGAAATCCTTGCCAATGTAATCACCTTTGCAAGTCCACTTGAGCCTACCTTTCCTCTTTGTTTAGCTCCACTTAAATGTCACCAAAGCCATACGGCCATACCCATTCTCGCACCAACAAGTGAGCTGAAAGAAATGTATATATCTATCTTGTTTGGTGCAATCTCCGTGTTGTATGTTAGCTTTGAAAAAGCTGAAGGAGAAGTTTTTATTATGCCTACAAAAGAAATTCTGTCGAGAAAGAAAAATAGAAAAAGAAAAAAGAAAAATTTCAAAAAGAACTTTCAATTACATTCTCTCGACAAAGACACAAAGTATGATTGGCTCAGCACACATCTAGTGTTCAGTTGTAGTCTGGGGGTGTTGTGTAGTTCTTGAAAATGTTGTCTTGGTGATTCTTATTCTCTTGTGCAGGTTATGTTGAGTGCGATTCCTATCGTCCTTCTACTAATCTAACCTAAACTCAGCCTAAGCCAAATCTTAACCTATAAGTCCTATTGATTTTAGATACGAGTTATCTCATGCAGAAGAGAGAGTGCGAACGTGCAAGCCTATGGACACCGACTTTGATGGATTTCTTAGGAGATTGTCCCAAGCTTTGATTCGAGTAATACTCTACTCATTAGTCACGTTATTTTCCCTGATGCGCGACCGAAAGATTCACCAGGATTCACCATCCAAGTAAATTAAATTTCAAATTACTATTTTAGTAATAATTAGATATAATCTTGAATTAAATTCTATTCTAATGTATTTCTACGCCCGTGAGCATGCGACTTCGCATGAGTCTCCACCACTCAATCATACTCTAACATCCAATTGTTCCGACAGGAGAGCGGAGTAATTTGCCTGAGATGTGCAAATGGTTAAGTCTGGGGGTGTGATGAGTCCCATTTATATACACATTTTTGGACTCATCTGGGCCGATTTTCTAGTCAATGCACCACACTTTAGGCATGTTTATGATCATATTTGCTATTCCTTGCTAGGTGCACTCTTAGGCCCGTTTCGGTGTGCAATTGCGCTCCTTGTTATTGGGGGTAAGCACATGGTGCTCCCCAATCCTTTTCCTATGTTTATTCGGTGCTTGAGGTGTATTCCCAGCTGGTTTATATCGTGCAGGTGTTCCCGGTACAAATCTGTACAGGAACACTGCGCACGATCATTGATTATACTGCGCACGACCACTGATCGTGCGCCACTGATCGTGCGTGTTCAGTTGCAGCCCGAAGTTGCTTTCTGAATTTGGTCGTGCGTTGTTACGCACGGTCGTGCGTTCGATCGTGCGCTTTATTATTTTCTGCAGTTTTGTCTTGCAGGTTTTCTGGCACAGCGCGCACGACCACCAACTTCCAGTTCGCACGACCACTGGTCGTGCGCCACTGCTCGTGCGCCTTGTTTTCTATAAATACGCATCCCGCGATTTTTGGTCGGACAGCACTGTTTTGGGCGCGAATTCTTCTGCAAGCTCCGTCGTTTTCCCTCTCCAAGCTCCATCCATCCATCCCCTTCCTTGGGAAAGCTTCTTCCATCGATCCTAAGCTCCATCAAGGGTTCCGAAAGCTTTCGCCGCCATCTACAGCAAGCATTTCAAGGTGCGGCATCTCCATTAGGCGAAGTGGAAGAGACCCAGCTCTGAGAAGAAGACGGATGATGTTTGGAGGTAGTGACAGCCTCTGAACCCCGGAAGCAACCAAGGACTGAGCTCGGAGGAGGCTTGACAACCCCCCATTCCGACCAAGACTACGGCGAGGCTTCTCATCTCGTGGTTTCATCTACCCTCTCTCTTTTGGAAATGCATGCTTAACTATTGTATTGAACTAGAGTGATCTCTATTTGTATGAATGGAAGTATACTCTTGTTTTATTTCTTGCTTAATGCTTTGCTGTGATGCGCTCCGCCCCCACTCCACTTCCACACACGCGTTCTAGTTAGCCATCTAGCAATTGCTAGTGGTGATGTTGGCGAAGAGGTGAATACAACCCTCACAAAACCTCGCATTGCGGCCATTCCACCCGCTTACCGAAGCGCGGCATCGCGGCCGCTGCACTCACCCCCACTTTGTGAAGAGGTGTGTGCGACCCTCAACCGTCACAGTTACTTTCCGTCCACGCGCTTTCCGAAGCACGACATCGCGGCCGTTGCATCCATCCCGCCTTGCGAAGCGGAGTTTTGACCCGCATCTTATTTCTGCAATAGCTTAGGACACCAATCACAACGCCCCCTTGTTTTTACTTTCTTTTACTCGTCGTAACAATCACCTCACTCTATTTTCTTGTCACCACAACTTGCATTCCTCAAGAGATCGACATTCGGGGAAGCTATTCCCAAATTTATTACTTGACAGCGACTGGTGCACTTGCCGAACACGCATCAACGAGCACGGAAGCGTTCTGAGCGCGCTCGGAAGCGTTTTGAGCACGCAACGAGCACGGAAGCGTTTTGCGCGCTTGGAAGCGTTCTGAGCATGCAACGAACACGGAAGTGTTCTGGGCGCGCTACGAGCGCGGAGCGTTCTGAGTGAACGGGGAGGCGTTCTGAGCACGTAATTAACGGGCGCGGAATAATCTGAGTGAACGGGGAGGCATTCTGAGCGCGTAACTAGCGCGGGGGCGGTCTGAGCGCGCAGCTAGCGTGGAAGCGCTCTGAGCGCGCAACGAACCCGGGAGCTTTCTAAGCGAACGGAGGAATGAGGAGTCACGCCCCCAAAGGGGAATTGGGCTCTGGTCGCACCCAACGAGGGGTGTGACTTCGGTCGGGCCCTCTGCGAGCCCCACTGCGGAGGGGGGAGGGGGCGTGGCCGCACCCCGTTGCGGAGAGGGGTGCGGCTTGACGGTGCCCCTTGGGGGTGCGGCGTGGCGGCACCCCACATGGGGTGCGGCTTGGACGCACCCCAAGGGGGTGCAGATTGGCCGCACCCCCATGATGGGGGGTGCGGTTAGGTCGTACCCCCCATTATGAGGGGGTGCGGTTAGGCCGCGCTCTACGGAGACGGGGGCGTGGTCTTGGTCGAGCCTAGCGACGCCGGAGCGTGAACTGTCCGTAGCGGATTTCTCCGTTCTCGCGATCATGGGTTGGACTTTGCCCCACTAACTCCATTCTTTCTTAGTGGAGCTTTCTCTAAACACACCCCATGACTGTTATAAATCCATGGATGAACGTCATATTTACAGGTGCACATCAAACACAATTATTCACTCGGCTACGGAGAATAAGAGAGCGCCAAACCAAAATATAACAAATGCCGCAAAAATAAAAAGTACAACGGTGTTTCTCCAATAAACACTACGGCGGCGTTTTTTTTACAACTATATGAAATGCAAATGAAGGAAATCCATGTAATCACATAAAGAGGGCAATCTCAAAAGCAGATCAGTGTAGTCTCTCGAAGATAAGTGCAATCTCATCTTTGGAGAACTTGGTGATGTCAAAGAGATCAGTGTAGTCTCTCGAAGATAAGTGCAATCTCTCGAAGATAAAAATTTAAGCTCTGTGAGTTCAATTGTGAGCATTGAGAGGAGATCACTTATGATTTCTCAAACATCATATTTATCAACCGTGCACTTAATTATGACTCCTTTTAGCAGGGCGGATCTTCGCTGGTCGGGCGGACAAAACCTTCCCGCCGCGATTTCCACCTATTTGATGGGGCAGCGGTACGGGTTAGGGCTCCGCCCCGCCGCGTCAAATGAGGCCATAATGTGATCTAATAAAGAATTTTGTATTTGAAAGAACAAGAAATGAAAAAAAAATTATTTATTTAAGAATCGCAAAAAAAAATTCAGAACAACGTGCTAAAATGGATATAATAACTAAATATTAGGGTCGGTTTGTTTTAATGATATTGATATTAGATAATTGACTTTCGGCCAATAAAATCAATTCTTTCGTTCATATGGAAAGGTTTAGAAAGATAATTGCTTTCGGAACCAAAACCAACGATATTCAACTAAACCTAGAAAAACACTCGATTTAAATGTTTGTCATGCGGTGGTTTTTGTGATTGTTAATTTTGGAAATGCGAATTTAGCACTTTCTTGACTTCTTCTCGAGCTTAAGTGCGTGTTTTTTGCCCGGGAAGATGTTTTTTGTCCGAGCGCGCGTTTTTTACTCGGACGCACATTTTTTGCCCGGGTAGGTTTTTTTTGCCCGGGCGCGCATTTTATACCCGGGGTGAGTTTTTACCCCGGGCGCAAGTTTTTTTTCCCAGGGCGCGCTTTTTTCGCCTGGGCGTGCGTTCTTCGCCCGGGCGAGTGTTCTTAGCCCGGACGCAGGTTCTTCGTCCGACCGCGTGTTCTTCGCACGGCAAGCATTCTTTGCCCAGTCGTGTATTTTTTTCGGCTGAGAGCGCACATTTTTCGCCCCAAGAGCGCGTTTTTCACCTGAGCGCGCATTTTTTTCGCCTGTGCGCGAATTTTTTGGCCTGGGTGCGCATTTTTGCTCGGGCGCATATTTTTTCGCTCGGACACGCGTTTTTTGCTTAGGCACGCATTTTTCCGGTGGGCGCTTATTTTTTCAACCGGGCGCGCTTTTTTTCGCTTATGCACGCGCTTTTCGCACTGGCTCGTTTTTTTCGCTCGGGAGTGTGTTTTTCGTCTGGACATGCATTTTCGTACCGGGCGCGCATTTTTTTCCCATGCGTGCATTTTATCGCCGAGGTGCGCGTTTTTTCGCCCGAGCGAGCCTTTTTTGCCCGGGAGCGCGTTTTTCGCCCGGGCTCCCATTTTCTCCCGGGTGCGTATTTTTTCGCCCTGGCGAAATACGTGCGCCCAGGCGAAAATTGCGCTCCCGGGGGAAAACACGCGCTCGGGAGGAAAAACGTGATCTCGAGCAAAAAATGCGCCCACGTTTGAAAAACACGAGAACGGGCGAAAAACACACGCCCTGACAAAAAATTACGCGCTCTGGCAAAAAACACACGCCTGGACAAAAAATTACGCGCTCTGGCAAAAAACACGCCCAAACATACATTATTATCATTTTTATTGATGGGTTGTCATCTATTATGTAGAGAAATTCGGGCTGCGATTAGACAAAAACACGACTCCTCCACTAAGATAAAAGGGGTCATGGGTGAGAAAGTGAGTTTAACCGAAAGAGAGTCAAATCCACTATCTCTGCGAACAACCACGCGCAATCGCGCGCGGCGCCACACCCAGCCCCACATGCGCGACCAAGTGCGCGCAATCGCGCACACGACCGCATCGCGGTCGCACGCATCAGCACGCGCGCTACCGTGCGCGGTACCACGCGCGCTACCGTGCGCGGTACCGCGCGCGGTACCGCCAACCGTACGCGGTACCGCCGACCGCGCGCAAGCGCGCTGTACCACCAACCGCACGCGGTACCGCCGACCGCGCGCACGCGCGCTGTACCACCAACCCTGCGCTGCGCGCGGTCGGCTGTACCGCGCGCGGCGCGGTCGGCGGTACAGCGTACGCGGTACCGCGCGCGCGGTTGGTGGTACCGCCTGGGCACGCGTTTGTTTTGCCCAGGCGCACTTTTTTCGCCCAGGCGCATTTTTTCGCCCGAACGTGATTTTTCCGGCCGAACGCGGTTTTTCCGGTCGAACGCGATTTTTCTGGCCGGAAGTGAATTTTCTGGCCGGGCGCGATATATTTTGCCCGGACGCGATAGTTTTTGCCAGATGCGATTTTTTCTCCCGAGCGCAATTTTTTCGCCCGGGCGCGATTTTTTCGCCCGGGCGCGATTTTTTCACCCGGGCGCAATATTTTCCGCCCGGGCGCATTTTTTTTGCCTCGCGACTTGGCGAAAAAAATGCGCCCAGGCGAAAAAACGTGACCGGGCGATAAAAACTCAACCGAGCAAAAAAAATGCACCTGAGCGAAAAACGTGACCGGGCGAAAAAAATGCGACCGGGCGAAAAAATTGCGCCCGGACGAAAAAATCGCGCCCGGGCAAAAAAAATGCGCTCGGGCTAAAAAATCGCGCCCGGGCGTAAAAAATTTCGCCAGGACGAAAAAAATGCGCCCCGGGTAAAAAACGTGACCGGGCAACAAAAACTCGACCAAGCGAAAAAACGCGCACGGGCGAAAAAAATGCGCCCGGGCGAAAAAATCGCGCCCGTGTGAAAAAATCGCGCCCGTGCAAAAAAAACGCGCTCGGGCGAAAAAAATGCGCCCAGGCGAAAAAAACGCGCACGAGTGAAAAAAATGCGCCCGGGCGAAAAAAATGCTCGGGCGTAAAAAACGCGCCCCGGCGAAAAAAACGCACCCCGCAAAAAAAACGCGACCGGGCGAAAAAAATGCGCCTGGGAGAAAAAATAGCGTTCGGCGCTAACGCTTATTTTGAGTTTTATAAAATTATTGTATAATGTTAATTCCAATATCAATTACATTATTCAGCCGAATATCTTTTGTGCCTCAATTCTAATTCTGTTGACTGAATTCAATCTTACAGCCGAACAATAAAATTGGAATTCTGTTTAAAACCAATTCATGTAGATATTGGTTTTCGTCGAAAAGCCAATTCCAGAAAGTCAATTCCGTTCAAATTAACGGGCCTTAAAAATGACTACATTCTTAAAAATATTATAAAATAAATCAAATTGTATAATAATTAACAACCTCAAACGTAGTAAACCGGTGGGGAAAATTGAACCGGTTCGGAGGGGGTTTTTTTGGCAAGAGGGATCGGAGTCTGGGACATGGACAGGAATTTCGCCCATGCTAGCGTATATAAACACCCGGATCCACGGATCAAGAAAGTAGAGCACGAAGGAAATAATACGTCGAGGGGCAGCCAGGCATCAAATCGGATGGAGATGGTATGGGACTCTGCTCGGCGGGCGAGCCAGAGGCTCAGCGACGGCATTGGCTGGAGCGTCGCCGAATGGGGCGTCGAGGACGTCTTCTCCAGGAGCGATGTCGGCGACAGTGGCTACGGAGGAGACGATGACGAGGCAGCTCTCCGATGGGCGGCGATCGAGCGGCTCCCAACCTACCACCGCCTCCGCACAGGAATTTTGAAATCGGTCCTCGCCGGGGACGACGCAGATGAGGAATACAAACACCAGGAGGTCGATGTGCGGAAGCTCCGCGACACAGATCGTCGGCAGTTTATCCAGCGGGTTTTCAGGGATGCCGAAGAGGATAACGAGCGATTTCTTAAGAAGCTGAGGGATCGAGTTGATAGGTACGTGATCTGCTCTATGAAATTCCTCTGCGGTTTCTTTTTTATCGCCATTGTTATCCTGATCTGAGATTTGCACGTGCGATTGAAGGGTCGGAATGCAGCGGCCGACTGTGGAGGTGAGATTTGAGAATCTGACGGTGAAGGTGAAGTGCCACGTCGGGAGCAGGGCGCTGCCGACGTTGGCGAATGTGGCGAGAAATATGGTGGAGTCGATGATCGGAAAGCTGGGCATAATTAGGGTCACGAAGACGGCGACGCTCACCATACTGAAGGAGGCCTCCGGCGTCATTAGACCTTCCAGGTTCGATTTAGGGTTTTATTTTAATTAAATTTGTCTTCATTTTAAATCATAATATTATTCTATGAAGATATTGTTACTTTTGGCCGCAGGATGACGCTTTTATTGGGCCCACCATCTTCGGGGAAGACGACGCTTATGCTCGCTCTTGCGGGAAAGTTGGACCCTCATCTCAAGGTTTGTACGGTGTAATCTTAAATTTAAATTTATTTTGATGAAGAAAACTGACCCTATGTTTATTACTTTGCACTATATATTTATACTACCAAACATATATAGTTTGAAACATAAATCATCTTCAGATATACAATTATTCGTTAAATAGTGCATATATTGTTTACTCTTCTAACTAATTTACCTAATTGGAACCAAGAATAGAGAAAGAGGGACTGATTATTAAATGCATAAAATTGATGAGTACAATTTATCATACTTTATCTATATGTTTGTATATATAGAAATAGTGGTGCAATTAAAACACAAAGGCATATATAGCCTATGTTGCCTTATTCCCTATTTTATTCCCATCACTGCACACCAAACTCTTGTGTACAAAATAGTTGAGATATGGAATAGAGGGTCTTAAAATTGTCGAGTGCAATCCATCGTGCTATATTTATAGAGATCATGGTGCAACAATTCGTACGCATGCAGCATATTATAGCCAATGTAGCATTATTCTTTTATTATTCTCATCATAGCTCATCATACTGTCATGCACCAAATTTGTTTTAGGATGCACCAATTCGAACGATATACTTTTATATCTATGTTGTTCGGTTGTGGGCTTGAAAGTGAAATTGAAATTTGAACTAAACTCAATTACTTCCTATGTATATATGAATTGAAAAATTCTCGGCTCATATGCACTTACAAATATATATGAAACATTTCGGATTGATAAATATGTTTATTGTGATCCGGTCAATATTCTCACTGAAGCATATCATCAAACAAATTTAATTAGTCGGTTTCCTTGTCTAAAAAAAAGAAAGTCGCTAGACCGCCCTCAGGTTTTCGTGAATGCTTGTTCTCATCATCTCGAGGCATTTAGTGGTGATTGTTTGTCATTTTGATTGTCTAGTCTCCAAAGATCATCAACGGTTGAGCACAGTCACCCGAAAAATGGATTTGTGGGGTTATCCTTAAATTTTTGGAGATGTGTCTTCATGTCGTTTCAAGTTAACCGGTGGATGTGAATAGTTGATCTTATCGACGGATTTTCTATAATTACCGATGGAAAACTGGTTTTAGCGAATTTGGAGTCTATTTTCAGTGGTTTTTTAGAGGAGCCATACATTGTTTTCGTATTTGAGTATCATCGAGTAGTTGAGTAGAAATTAATTGATATATTTTATAGAGACACACTTTTACCACCGTACGAAACCGTAGTTATGTTTGAACGATCATCAACTACTTGAGTATCATAAGTAGTTGAGTAAATAGTTGATTTTTTGTAATATGAAAGACTTCAAAATGAAAGGGTTTAATTATGTGATGCATTTAGTTTTAGAGAAAATAGTAACTTTATACTGAATTATCTCATGCAATCAAACAAAAATCAATAAATTTCATTTCTCTATACTCAATTCTATTGTCCGTTTGAACGATAGAATTGAAATTAAGATCAATTTCAATTAAAGCAGGAATTGAAACTAATCTCAATTATTCTCTGACGTGAATTTAAATTTAATTTAAATAAACTAGAAATGATCATTTCTCTGATCTTCTTTGAGATCAGCATTTAACTTAACCATGCACACACCCACGTGACTCTGCTAACACCACAAACAGCTCATGCATACAACCGCCCTTAGTTTTTAAAGGCTCAAGGTTGACCAATGCGCAAAGAGGTCTTGAAGCCTAGGCGTAGATGCGCGTCTGATGAAGGTAAGGCGCAATGACATCCATTTTAAATAATCAGGATCAAACATCATTTCATTTTCTCGATCAGATTCTTCATCTATTATACTAATTAATCATTCATTGTTATCATTTATATCACTTAAAAAATAGAATCAATGTGATCACTTGCATATGTCTTGTCCCAACGATAATTATATTTCATAAACACTAAATAATTAAAAAAATTATTGAGTTCTTTTATTCAAGCTTTTGAAAACCGGACCGGACCGGCCGGTTGGACCGGTCGGACCGCGGACCGTTGACCCAGCCGGTCCGGTCCAGGTATGCGGGCCGTTCCATCCGCGGACCGCCCAGGAACCGGCGAACCGGGCGGGCTAACCGCGGACCGCCGAACCGGAGCGGGTTTTGGAAGCCCGCCCAGTTCGAATTATAATTTAAAAATCATTTTTTTAATATAAAATTCGGAATGTTGGGGGCAGGTTTTGATCCCACGACCTCCAGCACAAGTAGAAAGTCTCTAACCAGCCAACCAAGAAGACAACTATGAAATATTTTGAACTATCATTTACTAATACATATTAAATATGATATTTTATATATACTTATAAAACAAATACTATAAATATATGTATATTATATATATAGCATATCATATTTATTATATTTTGTCGTGGGTATATTATACTTATATATATATTTATAATTTTAACTTTAAATTTTAATATTTATCAAATCATATTTATAAATTAATATATAGAATACTCACGTATAAATATGTACAAGTATAAAATTATAAAAATATGTGAAAATAGGATGTATAATTAATAAAATAATGCACATTATAATATTTAACAAAATATAATATATTATTTTACATATAAGTATTTTTATTTTTATAAAAAAATAATACATTTATATAGTTATAAATGTTTTTATATGTTTCTATTATTTATTATGCCATTACGGTTCAACCCCGGTCAAACCGGTCGGACCTTGAACCTTTGGTCCCGGCGGTTCGTAGTCCGGTCCGGTTCTTAAAACCTTGCTTTTATTATTTCTTTTTTTCTTTTTGAAAAAAAAATTACAACATAAATCTCACCAAGACGTGTCTTTTATGTTTTAAAGGAACAAATAAGATGCACGAAGGCGCAAACCTCTCAGGCGTGAACTAGAAGGATTTGATCCAAAAAGTTCTTCGCACATGTCTAGAATATCAGATGCACGACAAACTTTTTTCTGGGCCTTCACAGCTTATATATAAGCTTCTAACAATGAGTGATGGGGAAGTTCCTTGAGAGAGAAAAAGATATGCATTGTGGAAAGAATAAGGAGGGGGGAAACATCAAAGTTCTCAGGGTCAGGGTAGGACCTCTGATCGCTCTATTTACTATCGTTTAAGTAAGGCTTCGGCAAAATCATCTTCCGGACATATTGGGATTCAGCACGTATATACATCTTAATAAATATTTTGAAGTAATAGACAATTGTCTAGAAGGGGAGCTTGGCGCACCAGTTAAGGTGTTGTGTGATCTTGAGGACACAGGTCTGAGTTCCGGAAGCAGCCTCTTGCAAAAATACATGGTAAAGTTTGCCTACATTTCACCTTTTTGGTGGGACCCTACCCAGGACCCTCGCTGTGCGGGGATGCTTTGTACAGTGGGCTGCCCTTTTTTAATAGACAATTGTCTCGAATATACGGCAGATTCACATCGAACTTGAGAATGTCAAAATCAAACGAATTGATTTTAAATTGAAGCTTGCATGCCACAATTTGTACTTGATATCTCCAAGAAGACACCACTCATTGAAGTGTCGTTTTAAAAATACCTAACTTTTCGTTTACACACTTACATAGTTTTGGATGTTGGAGCAAAATACAAGCTTTCAATGCAAAAAATCAAACTCCATTTTAGGAATGGTTTACTTTAACTTGTTCTTTGAATATTTTAGAGCAGCTTGTTTAACTCATTCTCAACGTATGAACCTAACTCTGAATCAGCAAAATTTTCCATATATTAGATATTTTCAACAAATTTAAGTTTTAACTTATTAAAAAACTTGTTTTTCTTTTATTTTGCTAATTATTGGAAACCGGCCCTTAGTTTCAGAAAGAAAAAATATGCTAATTAGATGGTTTTTTTTTAACTTTTAGTTTCAGAAAGAAAAACTTTTACATTATGAATGCTTCTGTAAGTTACTCTTTCCTGACTAATATTTGAAGACTATTGAATTAAGAAGTATAAAGAATGAACAATAAGAATGCCAAATTCTGATGTTTTTTTATTGATTATGAATTTAAGATATTAGGATAATGCTTTTATATTGATAATGATTCAAGATGGAACTAATCTTGGTAATGTTAATGTTAGGTAAATGGAGAGATCACATACAATGGGCATTATCTCGACGAATTTGTGCCTCGGAAGACTGCAGTATACATTAGTCAGAATGATGTGCATCTAGGAGAGATGACAGTCAAGGAAACACTTGATTTTTCTGCTCGTTGTCAAGGCATTGGCAGCCGCTATGGTAGTCCTCATCTCTCTCTCTCTCTCTCATATACATTCTCTCTTTACTATATTATAATGGAAAATTTGATTTTGGTGAAACATTCAAAATTGTAAAATGCAGCTTTATTGTTTTCATCTAATTACTTAATATATATTATAATCTATTAAAAAATACAAGACCTATTTAAGTAATTGCATTATATTCTCAAATTTAAATAATGATGATAATTAATAAAATTGAAAAAGTTTTTAGTAGACCTCATATACCTACTGTGATAGACTATCATTAAACATGCCATCTTTATTAAAGTTGATTTGTAAAGTAAAATTGAAATCAATTAATTTAATTTATAAATGTAATAATGAAAAATTAATAATATATTTAAAATGATAATATTTTTTGAACAAAAACTGAAAAATGTTGCATAACTATTTTCCGCGTTAATTAATTAATAATGTGTTTATTTTAAACTGTATTAATTAATTGATAGGGGTGGAGCCCCATGCCTGTCACGGTCGGAGTACTATCACAATAGAGGTACTGTCACAGTCGAGGTACTGTCGTGGTTGGCCGTAGGGGAGGAGCCCCGTGTCTCACTCGTGTGTGTATTTCTATACTATTCTAAAAAGAAATAATGTGGTCTGCGAATAGTATGTAATTAAAATGCCATTGAAAAAATCATCTCCGTTCATGATGGCATCAAAAAATATAGACCGTCCACGGTGGTCTGCAAATAGCCGGACAAATTTGCGTTAGCTGCTATTCGCAGACCACGTTGGTCTGCGAATAGCCAAATAGTTTTGCGCTGACTGCTATTTGCAAACTAAGTTGGTCTGTGAATAGTCAATCAGTTTTGCGCTGGCAGCTATTAGCAGATCATGTTGGTCTGTGAATAATCAATCAGTTTTGCGCTAGGCGCTATTCGCAGATCGCAGCCTGCTGCCAGTGCAGGCGAAGCCCCCCGTTGCACTAACATTGGGCCGGAGGCCCGTGCCGTTCGAGTCGTGTGTGTGTGTGTAATGGTGGGGATATCCTTTTTTAGTAAGTATCTATATAATATATACGAGTGACACTGCACGGGGCCTCCCGTACCCCGCACGAAGGGATCCTGACCATGACGGTACCCCGGATCGACGGTGCTCACAACGCTCGCATTCCCTCGAGCGCACGACAAAATGAGGCAACGGGCGTAATACCGTGCGCTTGAGGGATTGCGAGCGGCGTGAGCACCGTCAAGCTGAGATACCGTCACGGCTGGGGTACTACCGTCGTGCGGGGCACGGGGGGCCACTCGTGCACTGTCAGTTGTGTATATATACACACAAACTAGTGGCCGGCACGGGCACGGGCACCTCCAGGCAGACCGTAAACAACATATACATGTTTATGTTTTTAATTTTATGTTTATAATTTTATGTTTATTTTATGTATAAAAAATTTATGTGTTTCTTTATATCAGGAAAATTAAAAATTGAATGAAGTTCATTTGGTGATAATAGGATTGTAATCACTTTTTTTTCAATAATAATTACCAAAGTTTTCCCTTGCGTAATTACAGGTTGCACCCTCTTGCTTTGGAATTACAAAAATATCCCATGTAAATTTACATTTAATAACATCCATGCACAAATATACCCCAAGTAAATTTTCAAAGGGTCTTTTTGTGTATGGATGTTATGAAATGTGTTCTTACAGGGGAGGTTTTTGTAATTTCAAAAATAAGAGGGGTGTGCAACCTATAATTCAGCAAACTTAGGGTCCGTTTGGATGAGCGTTTTCACGCCGGTGCGGGAGCAATCGCCGCCGCAAGGCGGAAAAACAAATGCCCTCCGCGTGCGGGCAGCGGCGTTTGCTCCCGCAAACCTTCGCAATATCCCCCAAAATGCCGCGTCTCCAACCCACCCACCCTTGATTTGCTCCCGCCCCCTTGTTTCACCCCGTCTCCCGCCGTCTTTTCAAATGAAGCCTAAATTAGAGGAGAGGTAGTGGTAAATGACCTTGTATATAAGAATAATTTTATTTGACCATTACATGAAACCTTCAGAGCTTTTATCCGAGCTGGTGAAGAGAGAGAAGCAAGCTAGCATACAGCCCGAACCCGAGTTAGACCTCTACATGAAGGTAAAATAATTCAATTCCATTGTGTTTTGTGATTCTTAAATAATTAATTTTCTAATTAATTTCTGTATATTAATCACGAATTAACCTAACCTCCTTCGCCAACATGCATCAGTCCGTGGCAATGGAAGGAATGAGGAGCAGCCTTCAAACAGATTACACTCTAAAAGTACGTATTCTCCATAACTTTTCACTTCCCCTTTATAATTATTAGAATCATTTTTTTTAATAAATATGGGAAGTGAGTCCCAATTTAGTCATATTTAATTTTGCTTTTGTTGTTGAAAGATGAGGGTAAAGTTCTAAGAATTACCGTAGAGGGAGGGGTGGGTGAATACAATATTAAAGATTTTTCTATTTCATAATCAATCAAAGTATATGCTACAGTTAATTATTATATGAGCAGCAGAAGAAGTATAACATAGAATAAAAAGATATAGAAATCAATGCAACCAGAAGACACAACGTGTTTATAGAGGTTCCCCAAATGATGGGTATGCCCCTCTTTTACCTCTTGGTAGGATATCCACTAGTGCTGGGTCTTTTGATAATAAGACTCTTAGAACCAATACAATAGATCTTGTAATAATGTGATATGCAGAATCATCAAATTGAATCTTTTGATAAGACAACAACAACAACACTCAAGCATTTATCCCACCATAGTGGGGTCGGCTATATGGATCTTTTAGCCAAAAGATTGAACATCTCTTCTTCAGAAGTGAAAGACTCTCCTTCAGTTGCCTTCAAAGCTATAATTCTTTCTTTTGGAGTTGAGACTTTCTCCTTGGCTTCAGTCTCAGCTCTGCTCTTCAATAGTAGCTCATATGACTTGAGCTTGTCTAGCAAGGTATCAGTGGATATCTCTCTCTATGACATCTGGACTCTCTAATGACCCAGATCCTTGAATGTCAAGTGCTTGGGAAGCACACAAGAAGTTTGTCATTGATCTCAGTTAATGAAATCTCTTTATCTAGACCCTTGACCTCAGTGATGATTAGGCTGAATCTTTCATACATTTCAGCCACATTCTCTTCATCTTTCTTTTGAAAATTCTTATATTGAGATATGAGAAGAGACTTCCCGTCCTTTCTTTCATCTGAGTTGCTTTCAACCAGTCTGGACAGAGATTCCCATATTTCTTTTGTTGAGTTGCAGTCAACCACCTTTTAGAATATGTCATCTGACATAATTGACACTAGTATGTTCATGGCCTTGACATCACATGCCTTCACCTTCTTCTCAGTATCAATTCTTTCAGCTCTAGGGACAAGTTTTTGTATCACAGTCTCACTTGCATCTTTTCTGAATGGTACTGGAGGATCTGATACAATGACATCAAAAATGTCTTCATCAATAGAATTCATATAAAGTTTTATTTTGGTCTTCTAGAGTGTAAACTTATTCAGATTACACACTGGTGGTCTTGTGGATGCGTAGTCTTTAGAACACATTTTCTGAAAATTGTTTTAAAATGTAAGAATTTGAATGATGAGATCTTTTGATCAAGGTGTTAACCTTTTATGATCAACCTAGCCTTGATATCAATTGAAAGTGCACAGTGTATCATCTGAGTATTCTCTACGGGGTGAATAGAGTTTTAAAACTTTTCTATAAATTTTGCATAAAACAATAAAATACTTCTAACAACTATGCATTCAGAAATCCAACCCAGAATAAAATAAACACAGAATTGCAGAAATAATGAAGTGACGTCACAGAAAATTCACAACACAGATTAAGACAAGATATATAGTGGTTCCCCAAAATATAGGTACTCCACTCTTCTACCACCTTGGTAGGAATACACTATCCAGTGCTTAAGTTTTTTGAAAAGGAGACTCTTAGAACCAGGGTCTGAGTCTTTTGTTAAGAAAACTCTTAGAACCAAGCTAGATCTTTTGATAAAAAGATCTTAAACCACTGAATCCTTTGAAGAGAGTTTCTAAGGACTCTTTACTAATTTTACAAAAGTGAAGGAAAGAGTAAAGAAAAAGAAGTTGAAGATGATTCTTCTGATTGAATCCTCTTACAGCAGTCACTGAGGATTCAAACACTTTGTGTTTTATGGATCTCTATTCAGTAGATGAATTCTTGCTTGAGAGAGAGAGAAAGATATGTAAGGATTGTGAAAGTCCATATCCTCATGATGATCTCTGTATATCTGTATACTTCTTACTGTGAGAGGAAGAAGAAGCCCTGTTGTATTCCTGTACAGACATCTGTTCATACTTTTCTGTCTCAGAGAGAGTCGGAGAAGAAGAAGACATAATTATTGTGTGTGATGCATGTTGTCAATCTTCTTCAGTATACTTGTTCTTCTGTCGAATAATGATGAAATACTTTCCTCTTCTGTTGTTTCCCTAGTAGGAATGTCCAAGAGGTTGTATTGCTCTTTTTTTATTTCTATTGACAACCCGTCCAAAATCTTTTTGAATAACTTCTAAATATATCTTTATTGTCTCTGGAGTTCTTCTTTCCATTCTTGGTTATGAACGACCCGTTAGAAATCAAATAACTTCCATTTATAACTATTGAATAAGTTTCAGAATCGTATCCAGGAAGTATTCTAATTCTGTGTCTGTATTTGATGTTGCGTCGAATACCTTTGCCTTCTTATCAATGCACCTCTGAGTTCTAGTAGAAGCTGCTTCGACATCTTCCACAACTTTGAAATGAACTCTGATATCGACTTTGCGTTGAGTCCTAATCGACGTATCCGTCGAGATGAAGACTTAGTGATGTAGGACGGTAAAGCGCGCTCGGGTTAGGGCGCTCTAAGCCCCACTAAAGGAGTGACAAAAATAGCCCCAAAATAAAATGACAATAGGAAATATTTAAATTGAGAGAAAATACAAAATACATGAGTTTTGTTTCCTTTGAGGCATTTCATCAAACAACTAAGATGCAGATTTTGAAACTAAATCCACACACAACAAGCACAATAAAATTTGGAATAAAATTAGGGCTGCAGTAAACCAAGCAAAAACTGAAAGTATGGAGATAATATGGGGTGTTCCGGGTGGTGTAAGACTAGATCGGGTAAGGGGAAGGTGGATCCACGGAAGAGGAGTGATTGGCTGCGGATTTGAGGCGTCTTAGGGCTGGTTCGATGTCCGGGACTGGACCAGGATAGATCTGTCCAAATTTGGAAAGATTCGGGTGCGGGAGTGGTAGATTCGGTGTTGGAGAGCGGATTCGGGTAACGTGGAGGTGTATGGTGGAGGAAAAGACAGATCGGAAACGGAAAACTCCAGATCTGAATAGATCTATAAAGTTTGGGGAGGTCTGGAAGTGGATCCACGAAAATATGGAGGTGGGGTTGTTGTTGGAGGGAAGGAAATGAAATGAGTGATAGATTTGGTGGTGGGAAGGCGTGGTGGAGGCCGGATGGAGGGTAGCGGATGCAAAGAGGTTGCGGATTACTGTAGCAGTGAACACTGTAGCTGCGGAGTACTGTAGAAGTGAGCACTGTAGCTGCGGAACACTGTAGCAGAAATCCTGTAGCAGTACTGTAGCAGCGGCGGGAATTGTTGACGGGGGCTGACGGGTGGGAATAAAGGGGTTGTGGAGGTGGGGAAAAGTGGCTATGGTTGGTATGTACCTTGGGGAGGGAGGATAACACATAGAAATCACCACCTAGGATTCCACGGCATCGGCACCGGGAGGGATCGCAGGAATTCCGAAAATCTCTTCTTCCAAAATTCTGCAATAGTTTCCTGCAGCCCTAACACCTCTATTTATAATAAAATAGCATTAGGGCAACCAAGATGGACGGCTATGATTGGCCGTCGATCTCGGCGCCCAAAATAATACTAAATAATGTTCGAAATACAACATACTATATATGAAAATTCATCAGAACGACGAGCCGGACGCAACTGCGGTGGCGGATCGGCGATCCGGTCAACGGGCAGGGCCCGCTCGCCATCATTCTCCCCTTGTTGGAGAAGATTTGCCCTCAAATCTTTAGGGCTTCCAAGGAGGCTTCGCGGGTGGTCTGCACTGCGCTCCACTGTCATAGATCATCTGTCTAGCTGTACCGGACTCAGACGTCGGTCTCACTGAACTGCAATAAGTACCTCTGACCTTAGGAGGCTTGGGCGGCGGCCTCAAAGCCAAAAGCTGATAGAAAACTGTAGCAACTGCTAAGGGGGCCGCGCCCTCTAATCTTGCACTGCAAATGATCATATCGATCGGCGGTGTGAAAAAGGATGTATCGATTTGTGGCTCAGTATCACCCGGGTCCCAATCAATCTGATCAAACTGCCACAAGTCATCACCATGCCCTACCCAGCCTGGGCTCATATCCAAAACAACTGATTTGCCCTCAGAGGCATTATCAAACATCAGAAAAGGGTCTCTAGCCGAGCTGAGAGGTGACTGATCAAACCTCTGTAGCAAATCCATAAAAGTGAGCGGACGCCGCGAAGGCTCATAGGGTGGTACTACCACCATCAGACTGGATGTCCTTCTGCGCTCAATCCACTAGCGGGTAAATCTCTGAGCGATAAGAGTAGCTCTCTGCACTCTCTGATACCACTGTCTCTGTAGTAATCCTTTCACGCGTGACTGAATCACGAGGACTGCTCTGGTCATCCTCTTGAAGGATCTGCGCTGAACAAACCCTCGGATGTGAGACTGTATCAAGACTGCTGCTCTTCTCCTTCGTTGCGCTAATATCGCCTTAGCATCATTCTCACGCTGAGTCCTCACATAATCTGCCCAGATGGCGTCTTCTTTTTCCTCCCTTTTCCTCCTCTGCTTGCTCTCTTCCTCTATAGCCTGCTTCTTTCTTTCAAGCTCAACCAAATGCCTCTCCCTTGGGGAAGGTGACGGAAGATCATACAAATGGGAGGAATGGGGAACTGAAGGATATGTAGTAGATGACGAAGAATATGACTCGTAGGCTTGAGGAGAGACTCGCCTCGATCCATAGGAGGAATAGGTGGCGGAAGAAGGGGAATATGAATCGTAGGCTTGACGAAAGACTCGCCTCGATTCATAGGAGGGGTATGCAATGGAGGAGACGCATGAAGATCTATGTGAATGATATGTCCCACGAGAAGAATGAATATTTGAGTATCGAGGAGGTGGAGAAACATAGGATTCATAATCTTCTGAATCGTCAGAATCGTAATAACAGGAAAGCGGCATGGGTGTAATCAAATGATTTCAAGAAAAGGAAGGATAGCCAAGAATTGACTCGCTTTGATACCAATTGATGTAGGACGGTAAAGCGCGCTCGGGTTAGGGCGCTCTAAGCCCCACTAAAGGAGTGACAAAAATAGCCCCAAAATAAAATGACAATAGGAAATATTCAAATTGAGAGAAAATACAAAATGCATGAGTGTTGTTTCCTTTGAGACATTTCATCAAACAACTAAGATGCAGATTTTGAAACTAAATCCACACACAACAAGCACAATAAAATCTGGAATAAAATTAGGGCTGCAGTAAATCAAGCAAAAACTGAAAGTATGGAGATAATATGGGGTGTTCCGGGTGGTGTAAGACTAGATCGGGTAAGGGGAAGGTGGATCCACGGAAGAGGAGTGATTGGCTGCGGATTTGAGGCGTCTTAGGGCTGGTTCGTTGTCCGGGACTGGACCAGGACAGATCTGTCCAAATTTGGAAAGATCCGGGTGCGGGAGTGGTAGATCCGGTGTTGGAGAGCGGATCCGGGTAACGTGGAGGTGTATGGTGGAGGAAAAGACGGATCGGAAATGGAAAACTCCAGATCTGAATAGATCTATAAAGTTTGGGGAGGTCTGGAAGTGGATCCACGAAAATATGGAGGTGGGGTTGTTGTTGGAGGGAAGGAAATGAAAGGAGTGATAGATTTGGTGGTGGGAAGGCGTGGTGGAGGCCGGCTGGTGAAAGGAGGCCGGATGGAGGGTAGCGGATGCAAAGAGGTTGCGGGCCACTGTAGCAGCGACCACTGTAGCTGCGGAGTACCGTAGCTGCGGAACACTGTAGCAGAAAGCTTGTAGCAGCACTGTAGCAGCGGCGAGAATTGTTGACGGGGGCTGACGGATGGGAATAAAGGGGTTGTGGAGGTGGGGAAAAGTGGCTATGGTTGGTATGTACCTTGGGGAGGGAGGATAGCACCTAGGAATCACCACCTAGGGTTCCACGGCATCGGCACCGGGAGGGATCGCAGGAATTCCGAAAATCTCTTCTTCCAAAATTCTGCAATAGTTTCCTGCAGCCCTAACACCTCTATTTATAATAAAATAACATTAGGGCAACCAAGATGGACGGCTATGATTGGCCGTCGATCTCGGCGCCCAAAACAATACTAAATAATGTTCGAAATACAACATGCTATATATGAAAATTCATCAGAACGACGAGCCGGACGCAACCGCGGTGGCGGATCGGCGATCCGGTCAACGGGCAGGGCCCGCTTGCCATCATTCTCCCCTTGTTGGAGAAGATTTGCCCTCAAATCTTTAGGGCTTCCAAGGAGGCTTCGCGGGTGGTCTGCACTGCGCTCCACTGTCATAGATCATCTGTCTAGCTGTACCGGACTCAGACGCCGGTCTCACTGAACTGCAACAAGTACCTCTGACCTTGGGAGGCTTGGGCGGCGACCTCAAACCCAGAAGCTGATAGAAAACTGTAGCAACTGGTAAGGGGGCCGCGCCCTCTAATCTTGCACTGCAAATGATCATATCGATCGGCGGTGTGAAAAAGGATGTATCGATCTGTGGCTCAGTATCACCCGGGTCCCAATCAATCTGATCAAACTGCCACAAGTCATCACCATGCCCTACCCAGCCTGGGCTCATATCCAAAACAACTGATTTGCCCTCAGAGGCATTATCAAACATCAGAAAAGGGTCTCTAGCCGAGCTGAGAGGTGACTGATCAAACCTCTGTAGCAAATCCATAAAAGTGAGCGGACGCCGCGAAGGCTCATAGGGTGGTACTACCACCATCAGACTGGATGTCCTTCTGCGCTCAATCCACTGGCGGGTAAATCTCTGAGCGATAAGAGTAGCTCTCTGCACTCTCTGATACCACTGTCTCTGTAGTAATCCTCTCACGCGTGACTGAATCACGAGGACTGCTCTGGTCATCCTCTTGAAGGATCTGCGCTGAACAAACCCTCGGATGTGAGACTGTATCAAGACTGCTGCTCTTCTCCTTCGTTGCACTAATATCGCCTTAGCATCATTCTCACGCTGAGTCATCACATAATCTGCCCAGATGGCGTCTTCTTTTTCCTCCCTTTTCCTCCTCTGCTTACTCTCTTCCTCTATAGCCTGCTTCTTTCTTTCAAGCTCAACCAAATGTCTCTCCCTTGGGGAAGGTCACGGAAGATCATACAAATGGGAGGAATGGGGAACTGAAGGATATGTAGTAGATGACGGAGAATATGACTCGTAGGCTTGAGGAGAGACTCGCCTTGATCCATAGGAGGAATAGGTGGCGGAAGAAGGGGAATATGAATCGTAGGCTTGACGAAAGACTCGCCTCGATTCATAGGAGGGGTATGCAATGGAGGAGACGCATGAAGATCTATGTGAATGATATGTCCCACGAGAAGAATGAATATTTGAGTATCGAGGAGGTGGAGAAACATAGGATTCATAATATTCTGAATCGTCAGAATCGTAATAACAGGAAAGCGGCATGGGTGTAATCAAATGATTTCAAGAAAAGGAAGGATAGCCAAGGATTGACTCGCTTTGATACCAATTGATGTAGGACGGTAAAGCGCGCTCAGGTTAGGGCGCTCTAAGCCCCACTAAAGGAGTGACAAAAATAGCCCCAAAATAAAATGACAATAGGAAATATTCAAATTGAGAGAAAATACAAAATGCATGAGTGTTGTTTCCTTTGAGGCATTTCATAAAACAACTAAGATGCAGATTTTGAAACTAAATCCACACACAACAAGCACAATAAAATCTGGAATAAAATTAGGGCTGCAGTAAACCAAGCAAAAACTGAAAGTATGGAGATAATATGAGGTGTTCCGGGTGGTGTAAGACTAGATCGGGTAAGGGGAAGGTGGATCCATTGAAGAGGAGTGATTGGCTGCGGATTTGAGGCGTCTTAGGGCTGGTTCGATGTCCGGGACTGGACCAGGACAGATCTGTCCAAATTTGGAAAGATTCGGGTGCGGGAGTGGTAGATCCGGTGTTGGAGAGCGGATCCGGGTAACGTGGAGGTGTATGGTGGAGGAAAAGACGGATCGGAAACGGAAAACTCCAGATCTGAATAGATCTATAAAATTTGGGGAGGTCTGGAAGTGGATCCACGAAAATATGGAGGTGGGGTTGTTGTTGGAGGGAAGGAAATGAAAGGAGTGATAGATTTGGTGGTGGGAAGGCGTGGTGGAGGCCGGCTGGTGAAAGGAGGCCGGATGGAGGGTAGCGGATGCAAAGAGGTTGCGGGTTACTGTAGCAGTGACCACTGTAGCTGCGGAGTACCGTAGCAGTGAGAACTGTAGCTGTGAAACACTGCAGCAGAAATCCTGTAGCAGCACTGTAGCAGCGGCGGGAATTGTTGACGGGGGCTGACGGGTGGGAATAAAGGGGTTGTGGAGGTGGGGAAAAATGGCTATGGTTGGTATGTACCTTAGGGAGGGAGGATAGCACCTAGGAATCACCACCTAGGGTTCCACGGCATCGGCACCGGGAGGGATCGCATGAATTCCGAAAATCTCTTCTTCCAAAATTCTGCAATAGTTTCCTGCAGCCCTAACACCTCTATTTATAATAAAATAACATTAGGGCAACCAAGATGGACGGCTATTATTGGCCGTCGATCTCGGCGCCCAAAACAATACTAAATAATGTTCGAAATACAACATGTTATATATGAAAACTCATCAGAACGACGAGCCGGACGCAACCGCGGTGGCGGATCGGCGATCCGGTCAACGGGCAGGGCCCGCTCCCCATCACTTAGACTTTGAGTTCTGACTTCTGCATCGAATATAATTCAAAGTTGCGTCAACTTCAAATGTTGCTTTAACTGACTCAAGCTTCTGCGTCGAATACAATTTGACGTTGTGTCGACTTCAACTGATACATCGACTACCAGTCTTAGTTATTCTTACTTCTATTTGAAGTTACACCGACTTGAAGTCGAAGTTGCGTCGACTTCTAATCGATACAGAATTAACTCAATTGAATTTTTACACTATTTTGGACTGGTCTTTGACACCCTAATATGAGTGTGACATCACAGGATATCTAATGATCATATTACCCTAACTATACATCATCTGTAATGAATCCTAAATGATGAAATCACTTTTACATAATTTATAAGATAAATCTAGCGGATGTTTTTCCCAACAGAAACCATCGGGTTGTCAATCCGCATCCAATCTTTGATCATCAACTACATCAAGGGTCCGAGAGGGTTGTCACCACCTCCTAATATACCTGACTTCTCTGCTCATATCATCCAGTCACGTCAAATGCAAAGATCTCCTTGCTTGGCGATGATCTTGAGCTAGATTCTCATTCCTCGAAGCTTAGGATGATGGGAGGTGGCCTAGGGCAAAGCCCTGGCTGCTGGAGAAGAAGAACTGGAGTTGGAGCTAAACCCCATAGAGTTTCCTTGGATGAAAATCCAGATCTTGAAAAAGTTTGAAAATGCAGCTTAAATAGAAAGTCAGGCAGAATGTCACGTACGGTCTGGCGCACAATCGTGCGCTACGATCGTGCGCGAAGGATAATATTAAAATAAAAAAGGCACCAAAATTCGACGCATCAGTCAATCCACAGCAAGGCTGCCCATGCCCGTGTATTTTGTTCACGCACGATCGAAAATGACCGTGTGAGAATAAAACGCACAGTCTGAGACAGAACACCCTAATCTCAAGGAAAACACGCGCACGGTCTGAAGTGCTCGTGCGCTTAGGAAATCGTACGACCGTGCGATTTGTCTAAATACAGACCACCCGTGTGATTATCTTGACGCACGATCAAACCCGACCGTGCAAGAAGAAAACACATGAGCGCGCACAGAACACTAATTTCAGACCAAAACTTACATTCGACTAGAAGGTTGCTCACGCACGACCATCCAGGTCGTGCGAGAAGAAAAATGCACGACCGTGCTATTTCCAAATTCGACTAGACGTGGAAACACGCACGCCCGTGCGCGAAGGAAACGCACGATCATGCGTGAGCAACAACATTAAACCTAGACAGCACAACTCGTGCTCGCGACGCGCAAACGGGCCGAGGCGATTAGCCGCCGGCATGTGCAAATTTGTGATGTAGGCTACGCTCTCCGACACGATCTCTACGGACTGATTTTTCGATGGACGCGCGACTCAAGAAAAATGATGCAAATGCAAGCCACACAGTGTAAGTGCACCGGACTAGGCAAAGAGAAACAATTGCCACACGAAAGATCGCTAAACCTCTTTAGATCTCCCAAGGGCGATAAACTAATGTTCGATCTAGCGAAATGGACCCACCCGATCCGATCATGCTATGCGTTGTACCAAAAGAGATCCACCGAAAAATATCGATTCGGAAAATGGTTGATCTCTCCCAACAAAAAGCGGGGCTCGCCAAACCCCTTCGAATATTAAATAACGGATGATATGCAAATT
The DNA here is from genome assembly GCA_033032865.1 of Dactylorhiza incarnata. NCBI lineage: Eukaryota > Viridiplantae > Streptophyta > Magnoliopsida > Asparagales > Orchidaceae > Dactylorhiza > Dactylorhiza incarnata. The sequence continues at coordinate 17,586,989 of JAWHQI010000001.1, read as the reverse complement.
CCAATATGAAGAAACCCACGAAAGAAATCAGTGATTTGAAGATCACGCCACAGAAATCCACCACAAGAAAAATCAAGAGAGAAAGCACACTAGTGGTTTGTTCGTTACCCGCTTGAGATTGGATTGGCCTCAAGCAATAAACTCGCCCGAACATTCTTTTTCGGATCCATCAGAAGCGCGTTGTTTGGAAAGGAATCCGTTCGCCGTCTTTGCTTCACCGTATCCAAGATCCGCCGAATATCACTTAGATCCCTTGGAGGAATTCGTAGAGGATGAAGAACCGTCCAAGAATAGGAGAGAGAAAAGGTGGTGGGAGGATACTTGGTAGAGAAGGGGCGGCTAGAGGGGGGAAGAGGGGCGGATCTCCAAGAGGAGAGGGCGGCCGGCGGCTAGAAGGAGGAGGAGAGGAGGGGGCGGCCTCCCTTGGCCGAAATCTTGGAGAGGGGGGAATAGAGAGGGGGGCGGCCACAAGGATGAGAGGGAAATATTAGAGATGGGATTTAGGGTTTTCGAATTAGCCTTATCAATAATGCTTAAAACAAATACAAGTTAGCCTTATATAGGCTTGCCACAGAAATGTCTAAATGCAGTCCAAATTAAAAATACAACATGAAAATATAAATAAAGCATGATAAAATTAAATTAATAATTATAATAAGATTATTATAATTATTAATTTTTATGTTGGCGCCTTGGGCGAAGGTTGTAACGCCGTTCTTCATGCATGTCACTGCGACGGCGATGGCGTGAATCTTTGGTTGGAGAAACGCCGTCACCCATAAACGCGCCATCCGCAATATCTTCACGTTGAGGGCCGTCGTCGCCATCAATCCTCCCCCGCTCAAAAGTACTCATCACCGATGAGTTGTCGGGGTGGTAGCGGCGGAGAAGTGCATCATCCAAAAGTGTCACCTCCGACTCTGGAAGCCACGAGTCATCGGAGGCTGGACGGTCACGCCAACGAATCAAGTAGCGGCGACTGGAACCACCGGGCGAGGAAAGCACTTCATCTCTAAGGATCCTGTCAGGAACATAAATGGTTCGGGGGAACCTTGGAAACACATTAGGCAAATAAGGAGAATTAATTCTGTCATCAACATTCAACGTACCTCCAGTGGGGACCGAAGAAGAGAGCGATCCGGGCATAACCTCACCCCCAGACCCATTAGAAAAAGAAGTGGAACCAAACGGGCAGACCGATAAATCAAGTGGTGGAGAAACATACGACGTTAAATCCGAAACATTGAAAATGGGGGAGCTGACCCAATCAGTGGGTAACTCCAAAAGAAACGCATTTTCTCCTAGTTTTTTTAATATTCGAAACGGGCCCGCTCGCCGATTAGCCAACATTTTTATGGAACCCGAAGGCATCCGTTCAGGGACAAGACGCACCATAACCAAATCGTCAACTTTCAAGTGGGATGCCCTCCTATGTACGTTAGCGTGAACTTGATAAGACGCGTATTGAGTTTCGAGCATGTCCTTTACGTGTTTATGTAATTCATGAACGTGAGCGGCAAAATCCTGTGCAAATTGACTCGACTTGTAAGATGGAGGTAACAGAATTAAGTCAAGTGGCACAGGGGCCTTATAGCCATGCACGATCTCATTTGGGGACAACCCGGTGGACCTATTTGGCGACGACGGCCCTCAACGTGAAGATATTGCGGATGGCGCGTTTATGGGTGACGGCGTTTCTCCAACCAAAGATTCACGACAATTATAATTATTAATTTTTATGTTGGCGCCTCGGGCGAAGGTTGTAACGCCGTTCTTCATACATGTCACCGTGGCGGCGATGTCGTGAATCTTTGGTTGGAGAAACAACGTCACCCATAAACGCGCCATCCGCAATATCTTCACGTTGAGGGCCGTCGTCGCCATCAATTTGCCAAGTGCACAAAAGTGAATAAATAGGAGAATAAAGTGATGTCTCCACATTACTTTGGAATTGACACTTTGCACATCAAATTAGGCGTCAAATGTGCTTCAATCGTGAGAAGTGATCAAGTGATTTACGCGCTCTTTTTATATAAAAAAGAAGTTATTACATAATGAAAAGCCCCTAGATGAGTCTAAAATATGTTATATGAAATCTACTCATCAACAATTCTGGATTCGAACAAAACGAGTTGCACTCGTGTGGGTCATACGAGTCTAATTCAACTGACGTGAGTGCTCATTTGCTATAAATGACATTTCAGGGTCATTGTGTTGAACAACGTTACCTAAAATGGTTACTTTCAGTTAACGATCTCAAGTTCAAACGAAACAAGTTGTGTTGCACTCGTATGAGTCATATGAGTCAAATGCAACCGATATAAGTCAATTCTGAGCTCATTTGCTCAAAATGATATTTCGGGGTCGTGGTGTCGAACAACGTTACCTAAAATGGCCATTTTCACCAAACGACCTCGGATTCGAACGAAATGAGTTGCGTTGCACTCGTATGAAGCATACGAGTCTAATGCAACTTACGGAAGTCATTTTGAGTTTGTTTGCTCAGAAAGCCACGTTGAGGTCGTCGCGTAGCTTGATCTAGATGAATTAACTAACTTTATCTCTATACATCAAAACGAGGCGTGATTGGTATCGTTGAGTTTGTTTTGATCTCGCGTGAGCACTGCCACTGACCGAGATTGATTCTAAAATGACTTACTTAATTGTCTATATTAAGTCATCGTACCTTAAACTGACATTAATATAAGATGGAGGTCGAGTCGTGGTTCACTGTGACCCGGTCTAAACTCCTCCAAAGGTTCAATTGAACCGGCTAGACCACTTTTTAAAGTTGGGATGTTACACATTGAATGGAGGAGCCAGTAGACGGCAAGGGAATTCTCTGAATCCCAATGCTTCCAAGAGGGATGAGTCTTGGATGGCTCAATGACAGCCCCATATATGTATCCGAACATCTGATGGCTGCGAATCACATGTTGAGCTGCTTGGGACCATTCGAGATAATTAGTCTCATTAAGTGGTATAGTGGCAATCTTCAATGAGCTAGTGCGACCATGAGTCCTCTGAGGATCACTCATCTGTGACATCATCACACTTGGCGAAGAAACATAAGAGTCACTCATGTTGGCATAACTTAATGGGAATAAGGAATATCCACTCTAGGTCAAACACTGAATCATATGCATCTATCTAAGTGAAAAAACTGAGATGAACTCAACGACAACTGAAAAATAAGAAGTCCACGGGATCCTTAGTAGGAGCCGGCAATAGGGAAGAAGATACACATAAGAGCATCAAGGGCGGTAGATGAAGTGTGTTGAAGCCTTGACAAATCAACGAGAGAAGGTGTCAACAAGAGATGACCCGCTGCTAGAGGCAGAGATGGCGTTAATGAGATCTGAACTGAGACGCACAGAAAATGTTCTCGCAATCGGTGGGAAGAAGACTGAGAGAATCAGACGTAGTCGGCGAGGTCCAGCAACAGATCATATGATAACAACGGTGTTGGAAGCATATGATGGCGACATCGAGGCAGTCGACATCATTCGGTGGTGGAAGCAGATGATGGCGGCGTCGAGGCAGTCGACATAATTAGATGTCGACGACTGCAACTTCTTCAGCGAATGGCGGTGCGACTGTCCCGCCTATGGATCGTGTGGACTCGACATCTGGTTTGAGCCCTCAAAATAGTAGTTACGGAGGCTGTCAATCGATGACAGAGGCTTCAACTAGGAGGGAAGAGAATGACAGAGGAAACGCAGTTAGAGCAACCTGATTCTGATACCAAGTGGAACGTAAATATTAAAATGAGAATCATATGTGATACTAGCATACACTCATACATATACACGAGTGACAGGCACGGGGCTCCGCCCCTACTGCCAAGTGCGACAATACTCGACCGGCGACTGTGGGCTTCGCGGGTGCGGGCTTTGCCCACTCCCGGCCAAGAGCGATAGTACCCTGTCCGCGACGGCGGGCTATGCCCATGACACTCAGAGCTGCGCCCGCATTAAGCCGGTTGCGCCCACAATATATACATATGAGTACTCAAAATGACCGCAAAAAAAATTTAATTAATATTTTATAATTGTTTTTTCTAAAACATTTATATTTTAACCAAAAATTATTTTAAAGTAGGTCTAGAAGGTCTAATGATTACCTATCATAGTAGGTGTAGGAGGTATACTAAAAAACTTTTGGATTTTATGAATTTCCATCATTATTTTTATTATAGAGATATAGTGTAATTACACAAATAGTTGTTATATTTTATGAATTTCTATTTTTTCATAATATATGTTACGTCATTAGAGTAAAACAATGATGCTATATTTGATAATTTTGAATGTTGCACCAAAGACAACTTCTTGTATATAGTAGTTAAAGATGAGTAAGGACACAAACGGCAAAATTACTTTAGCGGGTATTACAAACAAGACTTGATAATAATACCTAATTACAAATTCATCACTATTAATTATAAAATTTATTGGCCTAAAAAGTGTTTTTTATGCGCTCCTTAATTAATTCAGTGGTATATGATTTATAAGTAATGAGAATTTACTAATTATATATAATTTTGGAACTGCAAGAATGATTTCTTATAAAATAATTAGCGTTTGTTGAATTTTAGAGCTTTTTTATACCATTAAGCTCTATTAAGCGGTTTTTACCTTTTAATGCTTATAACTGATTGGCTAATGATCCATGAATATCAGATACTGGGACTTGATATTTGTGCGGATACCATGGTCGGTGACGCCATGCACAGGGGAATCTCCGGCGGCCAAAAGAAGCGCGTCACAACCGGTTTGTACACTTTATTAATTAATTTCATATATATTCAAATTTAAATATTTGTTTTAGGCAGTGAATTGATTTTAATGTTGATTTTAATTACGTGTTTTTGGATCTTTTCATCACAAAAAATAGCTTAAAGAGTATTTACTCGCAACTATAACTAATCATTTACCATTTTCCGGGGCACAATGTTCACCTGGAAAACTTAAAAGAAATTTAATGGGAATAATTATGATTTAAAATGTGATGGGAAGGTTAAAAAAAGAGGAAGTGCTGTGTCAAAAAATTCTTCATTTAATTTATAGTAATCCTACTAGCAAACTATGGGTCTGTTTGGGACAATTCCAGCGGATGGAAAAATTATATTCCATCCGCTGGAGCTGATTTTAAACCGTTTGGAAGGACACTCTGAAAATCTCGTTTGTGAAAATCACGGTTTGCCCTATTTTTAGGAAGTTGGCGACCCTCACGTTTAGCGCTCTAAAAATCGATTCCCGTCCCCTCTTTCGTTCCCGATCCCTAGCCGACTCGCCGCCTTCAATCCCGACGACAACCCATCCCCTGCTACTCTTTCCGATCCAAAACTTGAGTCGTCTTCTAGATCCCGACGACAGCCCATTCGCCTCTCTGCTCGCCGATGACACCCATCCGCCTCTCTGCTCGCCGACGACGCCCAACTGCGAGCAGATCGAAAGTGAGTACTGCTCCCACATCCATCTGCAAGCGCATCTCCTCCACTTTCCAAGTTTTTTACCTCGTGCCCTAACGTAGATCTGCTCGCCAACAGGTTCTCCTGTTCCAGCACAGCTTCCAGTTCGATCTCCCGCATCCATCTCTGCTCACTGACGACTGCCTGTTATTTTGATTCCCTCAAGTTGTATTAAACTGGAATGCCTCAAGTTGTATTCCCTCAAGTTGATTCCCTCAACTGAAATGCCTACCTCTGTTATTTGTCATTCTAGTTGTCATTCCTATTTGTTCTTCAATGTTACACCTGAAGCAGTGTCAGTTACATGGATCTGTTTAAACTTGAATCAATTGCTAGATCACTTCAAAATTACAAAAACAAAAGTAGAAAAAAGTTGTTCTACCAAACAGTTTTATTTGAAAAAACTCTGTTTCATCAACGCTTATACACAAACTTTCCAAACAGCATGCAACTTTTCAAAACAGCTTCTAAAAGAGCTCTGTTTAAAGAGCTCTGTTCAATCAGCAGTTTTTCAATCTGCAGCAGCTGTCCCAAACAGACCCTATAAGTGACTACTAGCTGATTAAAAAAAAAGCTCTTTTTTAAAGCTATTTATTTGAAAGCCATAGTTTTATATATATGCAAACGTCCCCACATCAAACTGAGGCATAATAGCCCTTGCCTGATGCCAGCGCCTAACCCCCTTGTCTGACCTCCCTTCGCGACACACCTCTCCCTGCGTTTCTTGACGCCTCCTCCGCCAGAATCATCGTCATCGAATGTTGCTTGACCTGCTAGGATCATCTTCGCCTCTGCCAAAATCACCTTCGCCTCTGCCAAAATCACCTTCGCCATCTAGCACGATCTTGCCTAACGAGCCATCTCCCTGCCTGGTTTTTTCGTGAAGCCTTCCTTTGTTGCCTATTCTGCCCAATGCGACCCTCCCCGCGGGAATCTGCCCGACACCACTCTCATATGCTGGAATCCTACTTGCCTGACATAGATGGACATCCCCTTCCCTCGACGTCTCCTCTTCTTATGACTTCCCTCGACCAGACTCTCCACCTCATGTCGGACAAATAAACAACGAAATTAGCATCATCTCCCTTCTCTCCCACTGTGATAGAAACTTGATGTGTCTGTTTAACACACATGCTATATATCGGCGAGTGCATCAATCACATAAGTAATAAGATTAGTGGGAAAGTATTGTCTCCACGGGGAGTCTAGTTTGAATGACCTAAGTAATTAGTTCTAATACAACTTATGTAGATAATGATAATTGAGATTGTTTAATTCTATAGAAAACAAAAGAAATTGACTATGATTTAAAAAAAATAAGAAATTAAGAGAATTACTTAAGAGTTAAAACAGTAGGAATTAGAATTAGAGTGATTGTATCATATTATGAATCTCTACTAAGATTAATTGTAAGTGAAGATGTATAATTTTGAAAATATTCTTGAATGAGTGACGGTGATTTTTCTTAAGCACATCGAAACCCCTTGGTCTGGGCGAATCTAGTATAATTCAATAGCAAGCGACACATTGTGGGTCGAACATATCTAGAATGATAGTAAGAGCTTTAGGCTCCGTTCATTTGCAAGGATTCAAATGTGGGAATTGGACAAATTTAAATTCTGTTGTTCGGCTGAAGACATGAATTCTATCACAGGAATTAAAATTACTAATTCCGTTATTCGTCTGCATGTCAGAATTCAGTGGCTTAGAGCAAATAAAAGCACGATGCGAATAAAATCTTGACATATAATTGAAATTGATCCCAATTCCAATGTTAGAATATAGGCTGACGATTGCATTACTTCAAATGAATACTTTTCTCCAACCAATGATGATATTTCCATATTCATATCCTTGGAGAGAATAAAGATTAGTTACAGCTAGATTGATCGTCTCATTTAACCCCATCTTCTCAAAGTCAAGGACATCAAGAGCCTACATCATTCCATCCATTGGTTTAACATAGTCATGCCTAGTCCTAGATTGATTGCCATGCCTAGTCCTAGCTAAGCTTCCTTGCAATGAAGTTACATGCTTGGAAGAAGGAGAATACTCATTCTAAGTACAAGGAAAGGAGCAAGGACATAAGTTCCAGGAACATCAGGTATGCCTTTAAACAACCTGTTGAAATTATTTGCTACAACTGCTAGAAAAGAGGGCACATTTCCATAGACTACAGAAAGAAAATGAAGGAACAATTAAGATCTAAAGTAAAATATAATGAGAAGAAGAGGAAGCTTTCTGCCGCACATGCTCCTTTGGAACTTACACAAATATGGAAAAGAAGAAGGAATATAAAGGCGAGCTTGCAATGAGCTATCAGTCAATCTGCAGACACATTGCCTACGGGTCTAGGGGAATACCCATTGTCATTACCTATAAATATGCCCCACCGTCGAGGGGAAGAGGTAGCGTCATCAACCCACAGGAGACCTCGCCTAGAACTCGCGAGATCTCTAGTGTGTCCGCGAGCCTACCTCTCCCCCTTACCTAGCACACTTTGGTTTGGGTGGGGAGTTCCTATTCACTCTTGGCTGTGAGGCGGGACCTCCAAGTTGTGACTATTTTCCTTCTTATTCTCTCTTTTTTGTTCGCGATTTCAAATTTAGTTGGTCAGTAACCTCTGGCCATACCCAAGTCTGAACTGTAAAATCAAGTTCTTGGCATTAACATCTTGGTTCGGTGAGCGTGGACTTTGAGGAGAGAGAAAAACTTTGAAGTACACACTCATGGCATGGGAAAGCTCACTGAAGGAGAGGGTCTTAACAAAAGATATTGAACTGGCGGATGGTCGCAGGATCTCGTGGATGTGCAGCAACCCCATCGCTCTAAGAGGCTACAAGTCACACACTCCGTCGTGATGATCACTGGTGAAGACTCTTGGAAGATCGTTGTTTCGCGCACATTATTATATTGGTATTGCAGATGTGCTCCCATGTGGTAGCGTTCCACACCCATTATTACGCCAATGAAGCAGGTTGGATCTTGGTAGCCACACCATGTGGACGCGGACTCACGCAAGCACAAATCTTGGCTAGTCTCGGTGCACTCTAGAGACAACTAAGAGTTTCTGCTCAAAGAATTCCCCTCAGTAAAAGGCGACCTTGGCTGCACCATTTGTACCTCTGCTAAGCTGCAGAGGGCTTGGCATTGATGAACGAACAAATCGACTAGCTCAAATCAAAGGCCTCGCTGCCGAGGATTTCTTACCGGGAACTCACCCCAACGAAGCTACCCATGTATACCCTTGATCACGACGAAAGGCTCGTGTACAAAGATAAACACTGAATGTACATCATAGGTATTTGAGGATAATGAAGTCGCCCATTTTAGTTTTCACTTGGTGTTGTGTTATCCTGCAAACAGAAATCCCGGCCGCGCGCGAGGTGACTACCGATCGCCCTGCGATATGTCTCTAAATGAAAGTCTCTGCATTGACTATCGAGATCATCTTATCCCGTGCATATTGGTTAACTATCCCTGGCTAGTATGACACCCCCTCGCAAACCAGGATGACACGTCTCCGAAGCTCCTCCTCGATGGACGTGACCCCTCCTACTTCCTACAGAGAGTTCACTGAGCGAGCGGACGACGCTCCTGGCCGCATGCATCTAAACCCAAGCCTCTACATTGTCAGTTGAAATCAGCCCCCCTTGCACGTTTGTTGACTACTCGTCAGGTGCTCGTATCCATCCCCTCACGGTCAACTGCTCTCCAAGGGATAAGAGGACGAACATCTTAAGAGAGCCTCATTGAGGCGAGGTCCATTAGAATATCTTGCTCTAATGTACAATTCCACCAGTTAAGCTCGTCCTCTGCGCGAATAGCCTGGGAGCGTGTTGACTCTATACAGTTCATGGCCGGCATCATGGAAGAAGCATATTGCCTCGCCCCCTTGAACTCACTTCGCCAATGACAGAATTTCTCCTAGGAAAGAAATAACATAACTCATGCAGAAATCTCGTGGCACAACGCCCGCAAGAGCCTACCAAATTCGTAGCAATATGAGAATAACGAATAAGCCACCGAAAGATGTTGATAAACAAAATAATTGATGAAATTAAGTAATTTGCTTAGCTTCTAAAATGACACAAATCCACTAATCTTGAATAGATCGATCTCATTTTAATTAAACCTGTCCAAAATCAGTCGGTATTTGTCGATTGGACAATACTACACATACCTAAAGTTTACCTAAAAGCCACCAAAAATGGGCCCCACAGGTAACAAAAACACCCGATTCTTCTAGGGTTAGGGTGAAAATCACAAAAAGTGGGGCCCACTCGGCACAAAAACACCCGACTTTAGGGTTTGGCGCAAAAAAAAACCCTAAAATCGGGTGTTTTTGTGATCTGTGGGGCCCATTTTTTATGGCTTTTAGGTAGACTTTAGGTATGTATAGTATTATTCTTGTCGATTTCGGCTGGTTTTGAAAGCATGTGTTAAAATTCATGAATCTGCAGTACTCATTTACCGAAATTTTGGAACTCAACTGAATGAATTATTGAACTGCATGAGAGTATATATATAATGTTTATTCATGGATGAGCATGGTTTGGGCGCGCAGGTGAGATGATAGTGGGGCCGACGAAGACTCTGCTGATGGACGAGATATCAACCGGCCTGGACAGCTCCACCACCTTCCAGATTGTGAAATGCATGCAGCAGATTGTTCAGCTCCAGGAAGCCACCATCCTCATGTCTCTCCTCCAACCCGCCCCGGAAACATTCGATCTCTTCGACGACCTAATCCTCCTCAGCGACGGCCACGTCATCTTCCACGGCCCCCGCGACCTCGCCCTCCCATTCTTCGCCTCCTGCGGCTTCGTCTGCCCCGACCGCAAGCCCGCTGCCGACTTCCTCCAAGAAGTTTCTTCCCCCAAAGACCAGTCCCAGTACTGGGCCGACCCATCTCGTCCCCACCGCTTCATCCCGCCCGCCGAGCTCGCTCACCTCTTCCGCCTCTCCCCCGCCGGCCAACACCTCGCTTCCGTCCTCTCCGACCACTTCGACCGCAGCCAGTCCCACCCCGCCGCTCTCGTCAAATCCGCCCGCACCGTCCCCTACTCCGCCCTCCTCCGCGCTTCCTTCGCCAAGGAGTCTCTCCTCATCCGCCGGAGCTCCGTCGTCTACATCTCCAAAGCCCTGCAGATCGTCCTGAAGGCGTTTGTGGCGGCGACGGTGTTCCTGAAGACGAATATGAGGGCGGAGACCGTGGACGACGGCGCGATCTACATCGGCGCGCTGCTGTTTGGGATCCTCGTCAATATGTTCAATGGATTCGCCGAGCTCTCGGTGACGATGATGAGGCTGCCGGTGTTCTACAAGCAGAGGGATCTACTGTTCTACCCCGCTTGGGTTTTCACACTCCCCAATTTTCTTCTCAGAATACCAATCTCTGTGCTGGAGTCCTCTGTCTGGGTCCTCATGACCTACTTTCCCATTGGTTTCGCGCCGGAGCCAAGCAGGTCAGATTAATTTTTTTTTTATTTACTTTCAATGAATATTTTTTATTTGCTTTTATTAGGTTGGAAGCTAATAGAGTGGACACCAATATGAAAGACAAACACAATATATATAGGGCGTAAGCTTTGTGCACACCACTTCTGGCTTTGTGCACACCACTTCTGGCTTTGTGCACACCACTTCTGGCTTTGTGCACATCACCTCTGGCTTTGTGCACATCACCTCTGGCTTTGTGCACACCACTTCTGGCTTTGTGCACACCATTGATATGTGCACATCATGAATTTTATTTGCAGGTCAATGTGTTAGAGAAATACCAAAATACAAATTTGAGTTTTTTTTCTTCAAATACAAATGTCTTCTCCTCTTCTACATTTTGAGACAACAAAAAAGAAATATATTATAAAACATAAAACCCAAAAAATTTCCACCATTCAAAATATTTCCACCACCCAAAAAATTTCTAAGATATGACAATTAGTTATGCTTTAAATAAAGAAAAAAAGTTCATGTTATTAAAAAATTAAAATACTAATACCTCTTGAATGATAGGTTAATCTCATCACTCACAAGATCAAAAATTCATTCGAGCCTTACATGAGAAGTAACAATTAGATAGAGAAGTTGGGTAATAAGTATTGTAATGAGCCCAAAAATAGTTCATACACACCTATTCAAGGATCAGCCAAATTTACTATATCATCGTCCATCTGTTTGTGTAAATGTCAATTTTCTGCAAGTGCTTCATGATACCTTAACCACTGAGAGAATATAGGCGGAAGTGGGCACCTTTCTTTCATTGAAAAATGAATGAAATGATTACCATTCACAAAGCCAATAAAAATTATGTTCTGGATTTTTGGAGGTGCAGAATGCAATGGTAGAAATGTGAAGGACTGATATTTTGAATAATGCACGAAGACGACATTATAGCAAGATGCAACTATTAGTCCAATGTCAGGCATGAACATCCAATTTTCAAGCGGCACCGGAGTTGCATTACAATCTAGAGACTCGGTTAACTCTAGCCGTCTTACATCTCCAAAAATCTGAGTATACAAATGCTAATTATTAGCAATTTTCATTATCAAATCCTTGCGCACTTGAAGCCAGTTTTGACCCATTTGTAAAGCATGACTTATAACCCTGTAGCCACAATGTCCATCACCAACCATATCTGTTGCAAGACATATATGCTTTGAAATGTAAAAGGCATCTCCCTACGAATGCTATCAAGAAATCTTTTGTCTCTTGTAGATTTTTTCTTTTCAAAAGTGTTGTGCAGATTTTGATGCTCGGCCGTTAGAATATGCTAAAAAAGGAAAAGTTCTCTTTTTGTAGAGTTCCAACCATCCTTTTGCTTGTTCAAGCTTCCTTTTGGTCGTCCCTTTAAGCGACCCGAAACCAATGGTTCTATAGTTTAACTTATTGTAGGATCCAATAACTCACGTAGTTTTCTTTCCAGTTCATTTTTTTGAATAACTGATGAAGTATTGTATTTTAGAACTATCTCATCCAACTCTGTTTGTATGTCATGTAAATGCTCATTCACCTTTTTTACCTTACATGTTTCATGTGTACGCTCTTCCAAATTTAATTCTATCCGATGTTTATGGATCATCCACAAAGGAAAAAAACATTGAAATTATTAATAAATGGTATCAACTCGTGCCCACACGGTAAACCCATAGTGTTCCTTATCTTGTGAGTGCACAATGATTTGCAAGGTTGCCCAAACTTCAATGAGCATTCTTCCCTTTTAATGAATTCTAAAGCAGCAACAGAAATAGAACCTACCAATTTAGAGTATAAAGAACCTATAAACCTTGTATTTACCTAAATAGAACTATGACCAAATGACCGCTTAATCTCAGTGTGTTGAAGATTGATCATTTGGTCGAATGCTTTCCAAATAGTAGACAAATTTCCAATTGATACTTCCAGAAATCTTTTAAGCTGATTGTGACTACTTTCTACCCGATTTGTTGTGCAATTTCCAAGTTATAATAATTTGTCAACCCAAACTGAAATAAAAGACTCTTTGTATGACTCAATCCAAGTTGTCATTATGTATCGAATAACCTCTGGATATTCCTCAATATAAGTAGACATCAAAGAACTAATACAGTCATTAAAATCATTTACTGTTGGAGAATTCACAACATTTTGCCATTTACACATAAAACATTAACATCATTATTTTAGGTTTCGCACGAGCGGTAATCTTATCAGCTCTTTGAATTGTGACGACAAATCCTACTCTTCTTGGAATTCACGGGTGGAGTAGGGCAACGACGATCGGAATCGGTTAGGCAGCGACGACGTTGGCGATCACCAGGTCAAGCGGCGGCGGCGGAACTCCGGATGGCAGGCGACGAAACTCCAGGAATCGAAAGCGTCGAGGCTTGCGGGTTTTAGAAAAGTGGGGGCTGAGGGATTACGGGGTGTGCGATTAGGTTATGAGTGGGTGGGGTTGGAAAAGAAAAATAGGGTTGTTTATTTTGTATTTGTGGTGTGTATATAGCTAATATATATCTATATTCTTTTATCAACTTTACAAGACTTGGTTACAACTCAACACCACACATGCATACGCGTGTTACAACAACACATCAAACACGTAACAACAAGCACACTATCCTTCCTTGCTTTTGGAGGTCGCCTAATAGAGTTTTGCAACTATTAGTCCAATGTCAGGCATGAACATCCAATTTTCAAGCGGCGCCGGAGTTGCATTACAATCTAGAGACTCGGTTAACTCTAGCCGTCTTACATCTCCAAAAATCTGAGTATACAAATGCTAATTATTAGCAATTTTCATTATCAAATCCTTGCGCACTTGAAGCCAATTTTGACCCATTTGTAAAGCATGACTTATAACCCTGTAGCCGCAATGTCCATCACCAACCATATCTGTTGCAAGACATATATGCTTTGAAATGTAAAAGGCATCTCCCTACGAATGCTATCAAGAAATCTTTTGTCTCTTGTAGATTTTTTCTTTTCAAAAGTGTTGTGCAGATTCTGATGCTCGGCCGTTAGAATATGCTAAAAAAGGGAAAGTTCTCTTTTTGTAGAGTTCCAACCATCCTTTTGCTTGTTCAAGCTTCCTTTTGGTCGTCCCTTTAAGCGACCCGGAACCAATGGTTCTATAGTTTGGCTTATTGTAGGATCCAATAACTCACGTAGTTTTCTTTCCAGTTCATTTTTTTGAATAGCTGATGAAGTATTGTATTTTAGAACTATCTCATCCAACTCTGTTTGTATGTCATGTAAATGCTCATTCACCTTTTTTACCTTACATGTTTCATGTGTACGCTCTTCCAAATTTAATTCTATCCAATGTTTATGGATCATCCACAAAGGAAAAAAACATTGAAATTATTAATAAATGGTATCAACTCGTGCCCACACGGTAAACCCATAGTGTTCCTTATCTTGTGAGTGCACAATGATTTGCAAGGTTGCCCAAACTTCAATGAGCATTCTTCCCTTTTAATGAATTCTAAAGCAGCAACAGAAATAGAACCTACCAATTCAGAGTATAAAGAACCTATAAACCTTGTATTTACCTAAATAGAACTATGACCAAATGACCGCTTAATCTCAGTGTGTTGAAGATTGATCATTTGGTCGAATGCTTTCCAAATAGTAGATAAATTTCCAATTGATACTTCCAGAAATCTTTTAAGCTGTTTGTGACTACTTTCTACCCGATTTGTTGTGCAATTTCCAAGTTATAATAATTTGTTAACCCAAACTGAGGCTTCATTTGGGAGAGCTGCTGCGGTTGTAAAAGGAGCTGTTGCAAACGCAGATTTGTAAATGGAGCTGTTGGAAACTAGTTGCTGAAAATGGAGATATGTTTGGGTAGTCAATGTTTGCAGAGCTGTTCAGAACGGAGAAGCGTTTGGCAAAACAGCGGTGACGTTTTATAAATATATTTTATTATAAAATATTTTCTATTATATAAATTTTTAATTTTTTTTTCTATTATATATATATATATAAATTATTGATAATAATATATAGATTTTTAATTATTTTTATTAATATAAAATTTTACTTTAAAACTTTATATAGATAATTTTTACTGTTTATCTTCTCCCCTGCCTCCGCCTGCCTCCGCCTGCGTCCGCCGGCCTCCGCCCGTTCATCTACCCTGGGCCTCACGGTGAGGGTCACCGCCGGAGGTGGCCCTGCAGGAGCGCCGCTGGGATACCTTGGATCCAGTCACCGGCAGAAATTCTGATCACAGTCTTCTCCGCCTACTTGATGGAGGAAAACTGCGGCAGAGCAGTGTATTGGCCACCAAGAAGCACCAGAAGCCCGTCACCATCCGCACACCGTCGAGTGATCGTCTTCCTCGCTGCTTTCTCTGTACTGAGTGCACTCCATCAACTCTCGAGGCTAACATCAATGGCTGGAGTGGCTCGAGGAGCTCACCGCAAGGGTCTTCCAATGGGGTCCTTCGGTCTGTCAAGTTGAAGCTGGAGCTACGCCGTCATTTCGTGATTTTTTTTCTCCCACAGAACGCCACAAACTGGAGCTCGCAGGGAGGGTTTCGGCCCGCGAATTTTCTGCGCCTGGAATGAAACGCCGCGGTTGGAATTTTCAGCGGAAAAACAAATGAAAAAAGAAGCTGAGTTGCGTTTTATCAAAACGCACTGCCCATAAACGCCGCGCCAAATGAAGCCTGAAATAAAAGACTCTTTGTATGACTCAATCCAAGTTGTCATTATGTATCGAATAACCTCTGGATATTCCTCAATATAAGTAGACATCAAAGAACTAATACAGTCATTAAAATCATTTACTGTTGGAGAATTCACAACATTTTGCCATTTACACATAAAACATTAACATCATTATTTTAGGTTTCGCACGAGCGGTAATCTTATCAGCTCTTTGAATTGTGACGACAAATCCTACTCTTCTTGGAATTCACGGGTGGAGTAGGGCAACGACGATCGGAATCGGTTTGGCAGCGACGACGTTGGCGATCACCAGGTCAAGCGGCGGCGGCGGAACTCCGGATGGCAGGCGACGAAACTCCAGGAATCGAAAGCGTCGAGGCTTGCGGGTTTTAGAAAAGTGGGGGCTGAGGGATTACGGGGTGTGCGATTAGGTTATGAGTGGGTGGGGTTGGAAAAGAAAAATAGGGTTGTTTATTTTGTATTTGTGGTGTGTATATAGCTAATATATATCTATATTCTTTTATCAACTTTACAAGACTTGGTTACAACTCAACACCACACATGCATACGCGTGTTACAACAACACATCAAACGCGTAACAACAAGCACACTATCCTTCCTTGCTTTTGGAGGTCGCCTAATAGAGTTTTGCAAGTAGTTGTTAGAAGAATCAACCCCCCCCCCCCCCCCCCCCCCCCCTCCCCCGCAAAACATCGACAAAAAAAACTTCTATTTCAAGTCTCGCCTCAATAGATTACTCCACCTTACAGTGTTCCTCGAGAGATTCGATATCCGGGGATTGACTTCCCCAAATTTATTACTTGATAACGCCCGGTTCACTGACGTTCAGACCGCAGTCTCGCTCCTGTCTATAGCGGTGCGGCGGGACAGCGCGTCATACGCGCTACGCCACAAGAGGCCTAGCCAATGGGATAAAATGCTCCCCTTTCGAGAGCGATCCACCACCACCATGATGATTGACTTGCCCTTGGAAGTGGGCAGCCCTTTGACAAAGTCCGTGGACACGTCTGCTCAAATTTGTGTGGGTACCGGAAGCGGTTGGAGTAACCCAGCGGGTAGAAGATGCTCCGCTTTATTTTGTTGGCAGACGGGTCAAGATGCAATGTAGGCATGTACTTGACGTCGTAGGACTTTCCAATAGAATTCAGACCGGATTCGTTGCAGGGTTTTATGTATGCCTTCGTGTCCATGGCCGTGGAGATCCACCATGATGGAGGGAATGCACGCGGAATGGGGGGGGGTCCAAATAGATCTTGTTCTTATAATAAATGAGACCATCATGCTCGGCCCAATCGATGGAGAGCAGCCTGACGGTAATGCGGCGTAGAAGCTCGACGAGGCTCGTGGAGTGCTGAATTTCACGCCGAATGTCCCCCGATAGGTGGGCAGTGGGAGTGGTGACCGCGACGATGGTGCCGTCCGGTGTGGCTGAGGGAGTGTGAACAAACGCCGTACAACTAAAAATACGTCGGGGAAGCGGAAAGGCGTCCTTGCCCGGGTAAAGAATGGAGAACATGGTTTGCCCAGGAAGAACGGTAGAGGGAATGCGGTTGATGAGATGACAAGAAATGAGAACAGCATAGACCCAATAGGAGAGAGGAACATGCATCTGAGTGAGGAGAGTGCGAGCAACATCAAGGAGGTGACGATTCTTGCGCTCAGCGACGCCATTCTGCTGAGAAGTGTAGACGCAACAGGTTTGGTGAATAATACCATTTTGCATACAAAAAACAGAGAAATCATTACAAATATATTCTTTGGCATTATCAGATCGAAGACTTTTGATAGACACACCAAACTGTGTTTTGATCATTTCATAAAAAGAAGTCCATACAGAGAATAATTCAGAACGTTCTTTTAAAAGATACACCCAAGTACAACGAGAGAAGTCATCAATAAAAATTACAAAGTACGAGCTACCCCTCCCAACAGTGGGAGTAGGGGAAGGACCCCAGATATCGGAGTGAACAAGATCAAAAAGACTGGAAGATCCTCATCCGTGCTTTGCAGGGAAGGAGGAGCGATGATGCTTGCCAATCTAACATGCTTCACAGTTGAGCGGAGGAGCTTGCTTAGGTAGATGAGGTAGAAGTTGATGAAGAAGACGTGCAGGAGGATGTCCCAGACGAAGATGCCATTGGAGAAGATTGTTGGAAGATGACGATGAAGTGGAGAGAGCTGACACATTGTCCAAGAAGTAGAGGTCGTCGCTCTCAGTCCCAGTAACAATCGTCCGCTTGGAGCAAGGATCCTGAAAAGAACAAGAAGTAGGTGTGAATGTTACAGAGCACTGTAGCTGTTTGCAGAGAGAAGTAACAGAGAGTAAGTTGCACGGGAACTTCGGCACATATAGAGTGTCTGCCAGGCGAAGAGACGGGGTGACCTGGACAACACCCGTCCCATTTACTTGAGATGGAGAGCCATCCGCAATGAACACTGGGGGCAACCGATCATGTTTTTCTAGGAGAGAAAAACACTGAGGATCGCCAGTCATATGATTTGTAGCACCTGAATCAATCAACCATTTACCTTGAGTGACGACGTGAGCGCTACCTGAGGATATGACTACCGATGCAGATTGCTTGGAAGAAGATGCAGAAGAGTCACCGGTGGGGCGAAGATGAGGATGTTTGAGCCAGCACCGAGCAACTAAGTGGCCCGTCTTTCCACAGTGAGAGCAGAGGTATCGGGAAGGTCCACGACCTTCAGGATGAAAGCCCTTTCCTCCAGTGTTTCCCCTTTGAGTATGATGAGCATAATTGTCAGTGACGGGAGGAGAAGCCAAGAGAGGTCGTTGAAGAAGAGAGGTGACAACGACAATGCGGGCAGCAGTAGCATCCAGAGTGGGAGATTCCGTCTCGCCAAGAATTTGTTGACGGATCATGTCATAAGAATCGGGGAGGCGCAGAAGATAACATACAACCAGAAGCTCCTGGAAGTGTTTGTGTTGGTCAGCAAGATCAGCAGAGAACGGCCTGTTCTGAAGAATTTCAGCCCCAAGGGTCTGAACTTGTTGATAGGTAGCGACAGGAGATATGGAGGGACGAGCAAACAGGTCCGCATATAGGGTATATATGCGGGACGTTTGAGCTCCCTTGGAGTAAAGAGCAGCCAGGTGAAGCCAATCTGTTTTCACCGTTTCATCATGCCTTATGACAGGAAGACACTCCTCCGAGAGACTGTTAGCAAGCCAAGTGCGAACAAGGGCATCACTAGCATCCCAATCATCAAAGGTGGCAGAGGTGCGAGGAGGTGGATCATCAGTAAGATGATGGCGTTTTCGTTGAGAGCAGAGAAGGAACGTGAAGGAGACACTCCAGTCAGGGTAGTTGGGACCAATAAGTTTGGAGACGGTGCCAAGGTTTCCTGAAGGAATGGGAGGAGGAGGGTGGGCAATAGCTGAAGTAGTGGTGGTAGAAGAAGAGTTGTCAGAGACTGTCATAGCTGCGGGAGCTCGCGCGAACAGAAGAGAGAGGCCGCACGAACAGGGTAGATCGCGCGAACAGAAGGAGAAAAGCACGACTTAGAGGAGACCGCGCCAACAAAGAGCGAGACCGCGCGAACAGGGAGCACGCGATCAGAAGGAGTTCGCGAAAACGGAGGGAGGGCGCTCGAGCAGAGAAGATTGCGCGAACAGAAGAGAGGCCGCGCGCGAACAGAAGAAAGATAGCACGACTCAGATGAGATCGCGCCAAGGAAGGAGAGAGGCCGCGCGGGATCAAAACCCAAAGACCGTTATTCGCTCTGATACCATGTGCGAACAAAAAAGGAGAGACCGGAAATTGGAGAAAAACAACTTTTATTTCCAAAAAACTTCACTTATTACAAACGTATGACCTCCTTTATATAGAATGGAGGGGAGAGAAGAAATTACAATTAAACAATGTGAGACTAAATATAATACATGACATAAAACAGAACTGGGCGGTCAGACAAATGCAGACCGCAGAGATCGCAGAGATCGCGCGGTCTGATGAATACAGACCGCTGGACGGAACCACCAGAGAGCATGCAGTCTAACCCAAACAGACCGTCAGAGAGAAAGGGGTCAGTCCGCCCGGTCACCTTCTAACAAACTGCCATTCCTCTAATCACAGCAGACCGCCCGGTCACCAATCACCAGACCACCAGTTGACAATAATTCAGACCGCCCGGTCTTCAATCAAACCGCCGGTCTTCAATCAAACCGCCGGTCTTCAATCAAACCGCCCGGTCTCCACACTTCAACAAAGTCTTGTGATCTCGCCGATCTGACATCCGATCGCTCCCGAATTTCGCCACGACTCAAATCGCTCTCGAACTTCACCACAACTCAATTCATCCCACTATTGATGCGGAACAGAGACGAGGACTTCCAGTGGAGGACGAGTTTTTGGGCCCGTTCGGGGCCAATTGGCGACTTTCCATATATGGCGTGCCCGGATCAACGATCGGACTCCGCAGATGTGCGGATTCGCGTTGCGAATCAATTTGATATATTAGTTTATTATTTTTGCATTTGTTTTGATGTATTTGGGTGACCCCACCTCCGACCAATCATAGTTGTTGAAGGTGGGATGGCTTAGCCTTTATTTTATTATAAATAGATTGGTAGTGAGTTGATGGAGGCTATTGCAGAATTTGGAGAACTCTAATCTCGGATTCCAGCGATCACCCCATGGTATCGACGCCGTGAAACTTTAGGTGACGATTCCTAGGTGCTTGTTCTTCCCCCCAAGGTACCTCCCATCCATATCCCCTCCTCTCCACAAATCCCCATCCGCCACCCCTGTTTTCCTCTAGATAGCCAGCCATCCCGCTGTTTGCCGGCAGCCGCTAGTCCGCCCCTCCTTCCTTTTCGCCAGCCATAACCCCCTCCAACACCACCGCCGGCCGTCCCCACACCCAACCAGCAACCGGCCGCCCCTCCACAACCCTACTCCCACCCGCCAGCCCCCCATCTCCCATCCAGTAGCCACCCGCACTCGTCCCCAACCCTAACCGACCACCTGTTATGGGCTTGGTTCGTTGTTGGATTGTTGGAGGCGGGGATACAAGGGGCAAGCCCTAGTCGACGAACTTGAGAAAGGAGAGAAGATCTTAGAGAGAGAGGGAGAGGAATTTAGAGAGAGAGAAGGAAAACTTTCATAATTCATTTCATAATTTCCAAATACATGACCGAGTCTAATATATAGAACCCTCGGGGGCAACCCCGTAATTACTTTCAAGTTTCAACCATAAAAATATTAAAATGCATAAATACTAATATAATAAGACTAGACCCACTAAAACCCCTAACTTGACTAAATCATAATAAAGACTCGATATAACATACTACGAATATAATATGATAACTGACGGTGGACCATAACACATAACACATAACACTCCACCCGTCCTTTTTGAGCTTGTCCTCAAGCTCAAACTCCAGTTGGATGTTCGGTTTCTCTGGCTCCTTGATCTAGCGCCAAAATAGCGCCTGGTAGTCTGTCGCGGTGGTAGTGGCGGTGAGGAGTAATTGTGGCGCCTTTGAAAGGATGAGTGGCGCAAGGACTGGGGCCGAGTGGTCCGGCGGAGCGGCGGACGGCCGGAGTAGCCGGGCAACCGAAGGAACAACGTCCGACAGAAGGAAGAGGTCCGGCGGGACCGGCGATGCGAGGCGGCAACGGTAATGCGGTCGAAAGGGGCGACAGAGTAGTGTCCGGTAGCAGAGGCAGTGGCGTGCTCGGAGGCGGCAGAGCGGAAATCGGCGGTGAGGTGGCCGGCAAAGCAGAAATCGACAAGGCTGGAGGGACCTACATGGCAGGGGCCGGCGGAGCAAGGGCAGACAGAGGCGGGGACTGCGGCAATGGCGGCGGCAGTGACGACGACGACGGCCACGGCGACGGCGATGGCGGCGGCGACGGCGCCGAGGACGGCGGCGGCGATGGCGGCGGCGATGGCGGCGGCGACATCGCCGAGGACGGCGGAGGCAGCCCAAGCTGTGCGGGCTTGGAGAGTGGGACCGGCAAGGCAAGAGCCGGTGGCGGAACGTCAAAGTAATCCCAATTGATCAAGCTTTGCCTCGAAGCGAGACATGGAGGCTTGAAAAGTCGTCGACCACTTCAGCAACATCGAGTGGAGGACGCCCGCATCCGCGGCGCTAAGTTGAATGTTCATCAAATGAACTATGAAGAAGGGGTGCGGTTAAGAAGAAGGGGGTGCTGTTAGTAAGAGACAAGAAATGAATTAAAAACTAGGGAATGATGATGATGGGAAAGGGGACTAGCGAAGTGTAAATGAATTAATTCAGGAGGAATTAATTTCATAAACAATTGATTTCAGAATTCATTAATTAATTCAGGCAGGAAAAGGGGACATGCGGAATTGTGCAGCCCGAGAAAAGTTGGGGCGTGGCTCAATGAAGATGGGGGCACACGTAACTGTGACGGGACGCGGACATGGCGCGTGCTGAGATGGAACGGAGACAGGGCACACGCAGAAGGGGCGATAAGCGCAGGGAAAAAACAGAGGGCGAGAGGCGCTGAGGATACACGCGTGCGTCGATGAAGTAGCGCAGGGAGGGAAGTCGGCGAGCTTGAGGCGTTGCAGCGGCGAGGGAAGATGAAGACGCAATTGGCGTTGATGACGAAGTAGGATCTGGGTACTGTGGGGTCGACGATGGAGGATGCTGGTGGCCGGGGGTTGCTGGCGTCGACAGACGGAGCTGCGGGCTGGAAAGGGCTGTCGTCGGTGAATGGGACGCAGCGGTTGCGACTGTTGATGAAGGCTCGGGGTGGATGAAGAGAGAACAACAACGACGGCTTGGATTGCAGGAGCAGTTGAAGCGGCGGAAGACGGCGGAAGGAGTGCCGGGAAGGGAGTCGCCGGAGTTTATCTCTGATACCAAGTTGTTATGGGCTTGGTTCGTTGCCAGATTGTTGGAGGCGGGGATACAAGGGGCAAGCTCTAGTCGGCGAGCTTGAGGAAGGAGAGAAGATCTTAGAGAGAGAGGGAGAGGTATTTAGAGAGAGAGAAGGAAAACTTTCATAATTCATTTCATAATTTCCAAATACATGACCGGGTCTAATATATAGAACCTTCGGGGGCAACCCCGTAATTACATTCAACCATAAAAATATTAAAATGCATAAATACTAATATAATAAGACTAGATCCACTAAAACACCTAACTTGACTAAACCATAATAAAGACTCGATATAACATACTACAAATATAATATGATAACTGACGGTGGACCATAACACATAATACATAACACCACCCCAAACCTCTCCTCACGTGGATCCACCTCATTTCCACCCTTAAATTCTAGACAGTCTAGATCTAGGGTTTTCGCCTCCCGATCTGTTATTTCCACCGTCATACATCATCCCGTCCCCAAATCCGCTCTCAGACCTCAGATCTATCCACCCCCACCGGGATCTATTCCCTAGTGGCCGGATCTATCCACTTCCCGCCTGATCTCCTCATTTTCCGCCAAGGACAGCCACTCACACCACTTTCCCGCCACTGGTTCCATATTCGATCGGTATCCACGCATCTCCGGCTCCGAATTCTTCAGTGCCTTGGTCAGCCCACTACTTGGTGAGTTCTCGTTGTATTGGATTATTATTTTTAGCATATTTATATTGGATTGGATCTTGTACTTGCTTGAATAGCTTGCATGGTAGTTGTTTGTTAGATTATTATTGTGATTTGCAAGATTTATTCGCCGCGCGCTCGTGTTTTGGCCCTCCACGCGGAGGAAAGCCTAAGCTTGTTTCGCCCTAATAAATTATTCTGCCTTGCTGTGAATTAACTGCGTGGGATGTTATTTTTATTATCTAATTACGATTTAGCCGTCAGATTTGCATAACATGTAGGGTTAGGTCGTCGATTATCTCGCCGCCTATAGATTCGTCCCGCGTCAATTGGTATCAGAGCCAGGTTACGCGCTCTTTTTGATACGCGGTCGTAGAGTCTATAGGTTTTTCATTATGTCTAGGTGTCACAATTATTCCTCCCCTCACTTTGGAGGTCTCTAGTCCACTTGCACCCGCCCTCATAGATCCTCTTCAGGGAGACCCTCACAATACTACGATGATTATTCGCGAACGCAGTACACCACTTCCAGAGATCATTTTGGCCCACCGACACGACCCCACTATGCTAGAGACGATCAATATGATGATTGTCGTCGTTCTTATCCGTACACGTGAGCGGATCGTTTTGATCCTTCGACACGACTCAGTTACCTTAGGGATGATTATTATGAGGATCGTCGTTCCGAGAGAGATCTCGAGAGTCAGTTTTGTATTGCTGCCCCTTTCTTTGATGACTCATCGAGTCCCGAGTTGTTCGGTTATTGGCTCGTGGATATGGAGTATTATCTTGATCATTTTGAGGTCTTCGGTGAGCGTCGCGTCAAATTTGCTAAACTTAGACTTTTAGATCAGGCGAGGGCATATTGGTCTAGCGTTGAGAGGACCCGTGAGCGAGACCGTCTACATCGCATCACTAGTTGTGTGGACATGAAACGTACATTATGTCAGAGGTATCTGGCTTCGTCGTATCAGAGTCGCTTTCTCGACCAACTATTTTCCCTTCAGCAAGGATCCATGACTGTCGCTGAGTATCAGGACCGTTTTGATGAGTTAGTGGTGAGGAGTGATATCTGAGAGGACCCAGCCATTACCATTTCCCGATTTCGGTCTGGCATACGTACTGAGGTGGTTTATCATAGCTCGAAGTCTCTCGAGCAGACATATCCGCTCGCCCTACGTTATGAGCAGTCTTTGAGATCCGCAAGAGCTGGTCGGTTGAATCCTCACTTTGACCTCTGCAGTACGAGCTCCTCCCACACCAAGGACACCACTCTGCCTACCATTGTTCCGTCAGACATTGCAGAAGTGATACCTGATACGGATTGCTCTCACTCCAGTGAGGTGCTTAGCCCAGTGAGTGACCTATCTCTTGTTTCTGACCCGTCTCTTGTGACCCGACCGAGAGTGAACCTGAGCAGCCTATTGAGTCCGTAGTGTTTTGTCTCTCACCCACACCTCTTCCTCTGCCATCCACCGGGTTAGTTAGCACCCCAACCACATACCCACTTCCTGACACCGCACTTACGGATCCATTCTTGAGTGTAGGTCTATGTCGCCCTCCCATTGTCATTGCTCTGAGTCACATCACGATCGATAACCCAGAGTCTGGTGCTGATCCTGTAGTGGCTATGTCACTCATTCACGGGGACACTACGCCTCACGATGGTACCCCAGTTGAGCCTCCGGATGATCCGCCACATCCCGATGTGGATGGGATTCCGGTGAGCCCTGCATGTGTGAGTATCGATTTATGGAAGCCTCTTCCATTATCGTCCCTGACCCCGCCCCAGAGGATGGATATTGTGAGGAGCATCCAATATTTAGGGCACCACCTGCTGACACATCGCACTCTCGCTGAGTTTTGGGATGCACCACCTGCTGACCCACCAGACGAGTTCTTTCTTTTTTGGGACACTCACCACACTATAGAGTCACATCTTCTAGTCGGTGCACACGATTTTCGCTTAGGCGGCCGACGCATTCGCGATGACTTTTCTTACACACCTCCTGGTGAGCCCCCTGATGTGTCACGTTCCCTGAGAGACACTTGGATTTTTACTAGCTCGTATTTAAGTATAGATGTCTCACGCGATCATCTGAACACTAGGCACACACGGGATGAATTTTTCTACACTCCACCGAGGGAGCCACCTGATCGACCACCACATTTTAGAGACACCCCGGTCATTATTAGATTCTCCCATAGAGATCATGTTGTGTCGGTCATATTTCATTTGCATCATTTGTATGAGTCTGTTGAGTCGTTTCGTCTTCATTTCGATAAGTCTGTTGTGTGGTCTGTTCATCGTTTGCATGTGTGTCATGAGTCGGTCCGATGAAAAATCCATATTGGTAATAAATCTTGTAAATCACATGCATATGTTCACTGACAAGTGCAGGTACTTCATGAAGGCGAGCAGGTGATGATGAGAATCTCCGTTGTGAGGATCCGTGCGAGGCTTGCTAAAAGCTTGAGCGTTAGACGAATGGATCCCTATATAATCATGAGACGGATCGAAACAAACACGTATGATCTTGATATCCCTGCAAGTATGGGTATCCACCTGGTATTTAGTGTTGAAGTTATGACTCCGTACTACAAGCCTCACGAGTATGTGGACCCAAGCAGTGGGGACTTACAGCCGCCCACACCTCCACTCTCGTTGCCTTACCACATTCATAGCTCACTCACGTTTGATGGCCACCACTACTCACCCACTTCTGACACCCACCCACCTGGGGACTCGTCTTCTTTGGTTCTACCCACGGCGCCGCCGATCGCACCTGGATCCACCACTCATGAGTTGAGCGTTGAGAGCATCACAGAGACCATATTCCGCTGGTACATTCCTACTACAGACGTTGATGACATCTGGGTACTTGCAGCAGTGCTTGATCGATTCGCCCCTGGACTTCGACTTCAGTATGACCGTCTCCATTCATCGGAGATGACGACTTTTCAGTCAGGGGGAGTTGATTGGCGACTCTTCCATCGACGACCTCTGGCGGTCCTCTTCGATTCTTACCTGGCATGCATCAAGAGAATTCCGATCCCTATTCATCGGGAGATGAATTCTTTCAAGCCGGGGAGATTGATGCAGAGCAGAGACGAGGACTTGCAATGGAGGACGAGTTTTTGGGCCCGTTGGGGGCCAATTGGCGACTTTCCATATATGGCGTGCCCGGATCAACGGTGGGACTCCGCAAATGTGTTCGGATTCGCGTTGCGAATCAATTTGATATATTAGTTTATTATTTTTGCATTTGTTTTGATGTATTTGGGCGGCCCCACCTTCGACCAATCATAACCGTTGAAGGTGGGATGCCCTAGCCTTTATTTTATTATAAATAGATAGGTACAGAGCTGATGGAGGCTATTGCAGAATTTGGAGAATTCTAATCCCGGATTCCAGCAATCACCCCGCAGTGCCGACGCTGTGGAACCATAAGTGACGATTCCTAGGTGCTCGTTCTCCCCCCAAGGTACCTCCCATCCATATCCCCCTCCTCTCCACAAATCCCCATCCGCCACCCTCGTTTTCCCCTAGACAGCCAGCCGCCCCGCTGTTTGCCGGCAGCCGCCAGTCTGTCAGCCCCCTCCTTCCATTCCGCCGGCCGTTCCCACACCCAATCAACAACCAGCCTCCCCTCCACAACCCTACTCCCACCTGCCAACACCATATCTCCCTTCCAGCAGCCACTCGCACTCATCCCCAACCCTAATCGACCACCCCAAGCCTCTCCTCACGTGGATCCACCTCCCTTCCACCCTAAAATTCTAGATCAGTCCAGATCTAGGGTTTTCGCCTCCTGATCCGTTATTTCCACCGTCATACATCATCCCGTACCCCGGATCCGCTCTCAGACATCGAATCTATCCACCCCCACCGACATCTATTCCCTAGTGGCCGGATCTATCCACTTCCGGCATGATCTCCCCATTTTCCGCCAAGGACAGCCACCCGCACCACTTCCACGCCACTGGTTCCACATTCGATCGATATCCACGCATCTCCGGCTCCGAATTCTTCAGTGCTTTGGTCAGCCCACTACTTGGTGAGTTCTCATTGTATTGGATTATTATTTTCAACATATTTATATTGGATTGGATCTTGTACTTGTTTGAATATCGTGCATGGTAGTTGTTTGTTAGATTATTATTGTGATTTGCTGGATTTATTCGCCGCACGCTCGTGCTTGGCCCTCCACGCGGAGGAAAGTCTAAGCTTGTTTTGCCCTAATAAAATATTCCGCCTTGCTGTGAATTAACTGCATGAGATGTTATTTTTATTATCTAATTAT
Organism: Dactylorhiza incarnata; assembly: GCA_033032865.1. Classification (NCBI taxonomy): domain Eukaryota; kingdom Viridiplantae; phylum Streptophyta; class Magnoliopsida; order Asparagales; family Orchidaceae; genus Dactylorhiza; species Dactylorhiza incarnata. The sequence goes on along the minus strand of JAWHQI010000001.1, from coordinate 17,559,464 downwards.
GATTTAACTGCCGGATTTGCATAGCATGTAGGGTTAGGTCGCCGATTATCTCGCCGCCTATATATTTGTCCTGCGTCAATTACGAACCTCTCGACGTCCGTCGCCGCGGGTTTTGTCCACCTAGGAGGGAACCCGAACCCAACACTTATCGACGCATGGCCCTCACCTCCTTATCGACCCACCATCCCGCCTCCTTATCGGCGCACGACCTCCATCCTTATCGACACACGGCCCCCGCGTCCTGATCGACACACGGCCCCTGATTCCTCCATTATGAATCTCATAAAGTTAGCGTTTTTAGACGATTTCTAAAAACCAAAAAATTTAAAATAAAATTTTTGGTCTCGATCGGCGGTCGACGCTCGATCGGCGATCGTCGATGGGCGTTCGGGATCAGGACCCGAACTTGGACCGGCAATTCCCGATGGGGGGAGCCAATCCCAATTGGCCATCACGATCGGGACGATATGCAGAAGGCGGAAAATTCAAATTACGTAGGCGATGACAAAGGCCAAACATACATGACGCCCAACCTCACCTAAGGAATTTCAACCACTTTTCTGTTCAAAACTAGTTTTTTTTCTTGGTGGTAGTCATAACCGTTGTTATGCCAAACATACATGACAATGGCGTTTTGTCCAAACTCACCGGAACAAAAACGCTGCGCCAAACGCTGCGCCAAACGCTGCGCCAAACGCTGCGCCAAACGGAGCCTTAGGCTCTCTCCACCTACTGCCAATTAAGATTAGAGTAAGTGCTTTAATTCTAGCATATATTATTACTTCCTAAATATACCTAATAACTTCTTTAAAAGTGGTTTTTTAACCAGTTCAAAAAGTAGTAAGGAACTCACTCGCACTGAATGCCAACCGAACAGAAAAGTGTGTTTTCTGCTGAAGGGAAACTATACTAAAACAAGGTCGTTTTCAGGTTCTTCAAGCAGTTGTTGCTATTCTTCTCCATGCAGCAGATGGCTGCAGGGCTCTTCAGACTGATAGCAGGAGTGTGCAGGTCAATGACCATCTCCAATACAGGAGGCTCCCTCGTGCTCCTCACTATGTTTATTCTTGGAGGCTTTATTCTACCAAAAAGTAGGGATTTTCCCTTTTTTTTTTCCTTTAGGAACTTTATATGAGGAATCTAAATTCATAGAAATGTTCTGATTTTGACTCAGATTTGATTCCCACCTGGTGGGTTTGGGGCCATTGGATCTCTCCATTATCGTATGGATTCAATGCTATTGTTGTTAATGAATTTTGGGCTCCGAGATGGATGAACAAATTTGTAAGTCGATGCGGATTTTGAAGTACCATATTTTCTTTTTGGTTCTGTGTTGGACAGATGTGGCTTTTGAGCGGTAGCAATGTTAACCTCTGGTAGTAAATGCAGTGGTCACAGTTTACAAACATTTGAAACTTTCGTTATAGTTTTTATTTTACTCAAATTTCACATTTTGGGTTTCATCCGCCCATGACCGCTAAAGTTTGACCACACTTGCTTAACTGCGGCGGCGTATTGGCCAAAAACATCGTTCGTGGTCGCACCTACCCAAATGATTGCTGCATTCATACCACCACCACTCTCCCAAATAAGACCTTTAGTCTTTTTGGATATTACTATTTCAGTCTCTAAAAATATTTTTTGCAGGTAGAGAGTGGGAAGAGCTTAGGACTGGTTGTAATGGAGAACGCCGATGTCTATACAGGTGAAAAATGGTACTGGATTGGTATTGCTGCACTCATAGGTTTTGCCATTCTGTTCAACGTGCTCTTCACTCTTGCAATAACTTATCTTAATCGTAAGTTTTCGATTCTATCTTCTGCTAAGCTACAATCCTCCAAAGCTTTTTTCGTAGATATATACTTGGGGTTAATTATTGGGACCTTCCCTCTATTTTTTGAAATTACAAAAACCTTCCCTTAGAGTTTACGTTGGTAATCCCCCCCCCCCCCCCCCCCCCCCCCCACCCCCCCCCCCCACACACACACACACACGCACATAACTTTACCTTATTTTTGTAATGGATTCTAGCTCTCGAGAAACAACAAGCCATAATTTCTGAAGAAAATGTGCTGGAGAGAGATTCTGGCAATATTTCTGAAAGGAGTCGTGGGAATAGAAGTAAGTCTTTCAGCAAAAAACTAGTATTTTTAACTGTTGTTTGTTTCAAGTAAATTTTGTTACTACCCAGCAACTGATGGACTTGTTTTAGTTGAAATGATGAATGTCTTTAACGGCGACTCAACTCATTCATCAAATGACAATACCAAAGCAATTAATCATGAGTTCCGTGTTAACCCTGGCAAGGAAATTGCCACCAAGAGAGGAATGGTTCTTCCATTCATACCTTTAGCCATGTCTTTTGATGAAGTTAATTATTATGTTGATATGCCTGCGGTAAGTTTTTTTTTCATTTTTCTTTACCAAGATTAGAAATTGTTGGATTCAAACTCCATTTCCATTCAAATTGTTGTCTTCTTGACAGGAAATGAAAGATCAAGGAGTGACCGAAGACAGACTGCAGCTGCTGATGGGGGTTACAGGAACCTTCAGGCCTGGAGTTTTGACGGCCCTTATGGGAGTTAGTGGTGCGGGGAAGACGACCCTTATGGACGTTTTGGCAGGAAGAAAGACCGGCGGGTATATCGAAGGAGATATAAGAGTATCGGGTTATCCCAAGAACCAATCTACATTTGCGAGAATCTCAGGTTACTGTGAGCAGAATGATATCCACTCGCCTCAGGTCACTGTGTTGGAGTCTTTGGTATATTCCGCTTTCCTTCGTCTTCTCGAAGAAGTAAGCAGAGAAGAAAAGATGGTAAGTTTTATTCATCTATGTAAGTAGATGCGAATAATTACGAAAAATTACCATGTCACTTTGCATTACTGGAACCTCCCCTCTATTTTTTAAAATTATCAAGATCTCCCCTCTAAATTTATATTGTTAACATACACGCACAAGTGAAAAAAAACTCCTGAAGGAGTGGTGTTGGTGATTTTATAAAGTATAGGTCCCTGTAATTATGCAAAGTTGAAGGAGAGATCCCAATAAATGACCCTAAGTAGATATAATGTTTATTTTTCTATTGATTATTACTTTGTTCTTAACTTTTTTGTTTGTAGAAATTTGTGGATGAGGTGATGCAGCTTGTGGAGCTTGACAATCTCAAGGATGCCATTGTCGGTCTTCCAGGACTTACGGGATTGTCAACAGAGCAAAGGAAGAGGTTGACAATTGCTGTGGAGCTTGTTGCTAATCCTTCTATCATATTCATGGATGAACCAACATCGGGCCTTGATGCACGGGCAGCAGCCATTGTCATGAGAACCGTAAGAAACACTGTTGACACTGGAAGAACTGTTGTGTGCACCATCCATCAACCCAGCGTTGACATATTTGAAGCCTTTGACGAAGTAAGAACTATCCATTTCAAATATCAATTTAGATTGCTTTATTGAAAGATACACTGCTTTGGTTTTTTCCTGTTAAAACCCAAGCATCCAACCTATAACCAATTGGTGGTAGGCGGAGGGGCTCGTGATCTATATAAGATTATAATGCTACGGACTATTCTAAAACGTCCCTAACACATGGTCTATTTCTTTATGATTTTATTTGGTGATGTGTGAGTTAGCTGTTAGGCCTAGCCTGCTCTCATATCATGTTAAAACTTTAGCATTCGAGCTAAAACCAATTGGTTATAGGAAAAAAGGCTCACCAATTGGTTATAGGGAAAAAAAGGCTCAGGATATACATTAAGTGCACAATGTTGCATTAATTTTCAGATGTGGGACTATTCTCAACAATTTTTAGTTATTCAAAAGAATGCATTAAATCCTATCATATTCAATTATTTGTTTCTTTCCCGCATGCAGTTATTACTGATGAAAAGAGGAGGCCAAGTAATATATTTTGGACCATTAGGCCAACATTCTGAGAAGTTGATTGAATACTTTGAGGTTTGTGAATTTTTTTATTAACCTCAACTTTGTTCTCTCTTTGGAAAACCATGTTTTATATCTCTAACTTTTGGTTGTAGTATATTAAATTTGAAAGGAAGCTAGCCTACTTGCTACCTTCTTTTATCCTTCTCGATGTACTATTGTAGATGTCGAGTCTTGGTTAAAACTCTTTTTTATGTTGGTTCATAATTCTTCAACTCTCCTTGAATCAACAAATTGGGGAATCTAATATAGGTTATATGTCTTGAATCAAATCTATTATATTTTGAATCTCAAGAGTAGACCTGCAAAACTTGTGATATTCTCTTTTTTACGTAGTTCTTAATACAATTCCATATCGTTTTCCTATCAGAACTAATTATATAGCGATGGTCAATATCATTTTCCCACAAGCGAATCAGAGAAATTGCACTTTTTCTATCTCCACAGGCAAAAATATCCACTATTGTGGGCTGTCTATGTAAAATGAGACTCTCCTTATTCTCATCCTATTAATATTCAAAAAATATATGAAACCCTTGACTTAATATTAGAATTGAATTCTTTTCCAAACTTATCACACTTTTTTTAAAATGGAGTCATTATTTTTGACAAGATCAATGAAGGAAATAGTGTTTGACTAATTTTCATATGGTTTTATCCAACAGTCTGTTCCTCAAGTTCCAAAAATCACTGATAAAGTCAATCCTGCAACGTGGATGCTGGAAATAAGTTCCATTTCAGTTGAAGTCCGATTGGGAGTTGACTTTGCTACAATCTACCGATCGTCGGATCTTTATAAGTAAGAAAAGTGTGGACTGCGTTATTGAATTAAAAACCTGCAACATATAAACATGATGAACATTTTCTCTTGATTATCCAAACTTGTAGGAAAAATAAGGAACTAATAGACGACCTGAGCAAGCCGGCTTCAGGAACCAGTGTCCTTCACTTCCCGACAAGGTACTCGCAATCTAGCCTTGGGCAGTTCAAAACATGTTTCTGGAAGAAATGGTGGACTTATTGGAGGAGCCCTGATTACAACTTGGTTAGACTTTGCTTCACATTATTCACCGCTCTTCTACTTGGCTCCATCTTTTGGAAAATTGGACACAAAAGGTATGTTTCTTGTTGGAATTATGCTGGTGTGTCCATGTGTTTGTTAGAATTATCTTGATGTGTCTGTGTCGCTTGGATTAAGACCCAGTGTGTCCCTCGTTAGTCGGTTTGTTTGTCCCGGTGATTATAAATTAGTCCCACATTGGACATCCGAAGTTGTCTTATGTGGTTTATAAGCACTTGTGCACAATTCATGAATTGGTTCTGAATTGGAATTCTGGGTTCTAATAGCTTACTCTCTCACCATCAATTTTTTAAAATTATTTCAAGCGATATAACAAGAATAACCTTCCCTTCTGGAAACAGGGAAAGTGCAAATGATCTCCGCATCGTCATCGGCTCCATGTACGTTGCAGTTCTATTCGTCGGCATTAACAACTGCTCGACCGTCCAACCAATTGTCGCAATCGAGAGGTCGGTGTACTACCGCGAAAGAGCTGCCGGGATGTACTCTGCTTTGCCCTACGCCCTTGCTCAGGTAATTATGACCATTGCATTTGAAAAGTGCGAAGGAGATTCGTGCTCCAAGTAAAGCGCATTGATATTCGTTCCTTAAATGCAGGTGTTCGTGGAAATACCGTATGTGCTCGTCCAAGCTCTGTACTATTCCGTCATAGTGTACTCGATGATGAGCTTCGAATGGACGGCGGCGAAGTTTCTTTGGTTCTATTTCATCTCCTTCTTCTCCTTCCTCTACTTCACATACTATGGAATGATGGCGGTATCACTAACACCAAACCAACAAGTTGCAGCAATATTTGCTGCCACCTTCTATTCAATCTTTAATCTCTTTTCTGGCTTTTTCATTCCCAGACCGGTTAGTTTTTTTTATAGTGATTTTTATGGCATCTATCATCTCTTTTCTGGTTTGTTAATCCAATCATCGCTGATTTTTCCCCAGAAAATTCCAAAATGGTGGGCTTGGTACTACTGGATGTGCCCACTGGCATGGACAGTTTATGGGCTAATCATAACACAATATGGTGATCTGGAGGACATAATTCATGTGCCTGGCCAAGCTGATCAGCCTATAAAACTATATATTAGGGAATATTTTGGTTACCGTTCGGATTTCATGAGCGTCGTTGCAGTTGTTTTAGTGGGATTCTGCATACTCTTCGCCTTCACCTTTGCGTTTTGCATCAGAAAATTGAACTTCCAGCAAAGGTAGAAGACGAGGAGAGGTGTTGGAACTACCATGGTTCTGCAGTCAATTTTGCAGCCTTACTTCTTCAAGAGTAGGAAGGCATTGTTTCAGGGGAAGTTTGATATGAAATGCTTCTGATCTACTGGTGCAGTCTTGTAATTCTTCTTGTACTATAGCAATCTCAGGGCCTCGGCAAATGACAATTCTTTTGTTATTTGATAACTGTATACAATTAAATATATGCTTATTGAATTCAAGATTATATATATATATAATATAGGGTTAATTACAAGGATCTCCCTGGGAGTTTGCATAATTACAGGTTGCACCCCTCTATCTTTTGAAATTACATTTACCCCCCTTAAGTTTCTCCGGATTAAAAATTGCCCTTCATAATTCTAATGTTCGGCGTAATGAAATTTATGAGGATATTTTTATATGAAAACCCATGGCTTTGACTTTGAACTAAAAAATCAAATCGCCAATTCTTACCTCCACCCATGAGTTTTCCGCATAATCGAGTGTATTTGCCAGAGTTTTTCAGCCTACGTTTTTTTTCCTGCCGGGAGTGGGTTTTACTGCCCGGTGCGTATTTTTCGGTCGGCGCGTTTTTTTCGGCGGGAATTCATTTTTTGCCCAGGCTGGCGTTTTTTGCTCGAGCGCGCGTTTTTCGTCCGGCTGTGGGTTTTTCGGTCGGCCATGGGTTTTCGGCCGGCCGGGCAATTTTCACCCGGGCACGCGTTTGTTTTGCTCGGGCGGACTTTTTTCGCCCTGGCGCGCTTTTTTCGGCTGAACGCGATTTTTTCGGCCGAACGTGGTTTTTTCGGTCGGAAGCGAATTTTCTGGCCGGGCGCGATATATTTTGCCCGGACGCGATATTTTTTGCCGGACGCGATTTTTTCTCACGAGCTCGATTTTTTGCCCAGGCCTAGTATTTTTTCGCCCGGGCGCATTTTTTTTCGCTCGGGCGCGTTTTTTCCGCCCGGTCGCTTTTTTCGCCCAGGCGCAGTATTTTTCGCCCGGGCAAAAAAAAACGCGACTGGGCGAAAAAAACGCGCCCGGCGAAAAAATTTTGCCTGGGCGAAAAAAATTGCGCCCGGGCGAACAAAACGCGAAATGGCGACAAAAACGCGACCGGGCAAAAAATGCGCCCTGGCGAAAAAACGTGACTGGGCGAAAAAAATGTGACCGGGCGAAAAAAGCGCGACTGGGCGAAAAAAATCCGCCTGGGCAAAAAAATTGTGCCCGGGAGAAAAAAACGCTCCCGGGTGAAAAGAACGCGCATGAGCGAAAAAATCGCGCACGGGCAAAAAAATTGCGCCCGATCGAAAAAATCGCGCCCGGGCGAAAAAATCGCGCCCGTGCGAAAAAAGCGCGCACGGGCTAAAAAAACGCGCCCGGGCGAAAAAAATGCGCCCCGGCGAAAAAAACGTGCCCCGGCGAAAAAAGCGATCGGGCGAAAAAAATGCGCCCGGGCGAAAAAATCGCGCCCGGGGAAAAAAATGCGCCCGGGATAAAAAATAGCGTTCGCCGCTAACGCCTATTTTGAGTTTTATAAAATTATTGTATAATGTAAATTCCAATACCAATTTCATTATTTAGCCGAACAACTTTTGTGCCTCAATTCCAATTCTGTTGACTGAATTCAATCTTACAGCCGAACAACAAAATTGGAATTCTGTACAAAGCCAATTCATGTAGATATTGGTTTTCGTCAGAAAACCAATTCCAGAAAGCCAATTCCGTTCAAACGAACGAACCCTTAATTTATTTTATGATATTCTAATTTTACCATTTGTAATGACTCTACATTGAAAGAAGTGGTCCATTCCGTTACAAATATGGATGGAAAGTGATATAACATGCCAAGTTTTTATGTTGTTTCAATTTTACCCTTTGTAATGACTACCTTGAAAGGGGGTGTGTTACATTTTACCATTTGTAATGAATCTAGACTCATTACAAATTGATAAAATTGGAAAATAATAAAATAATTTGGCTAATTTTATCACTTTCAATCCATATTTCTAATGGAAGGGGTATTTTGTAAATCAGGAAAACTTGGAGGGGGAGGTAAATGTAATTTTGAAAGATAGAGGGGTGCAGCTGGTAATTATGCAATCTTTCAGCAGAGGTCCCAATAATTAACCCTATATATATAGCCTAGGAATTGTGATTTTGTAGGTCATATAGGGGAAATTTTTCGGTATGCGGAGCGTATACTTCTCCGCTGCGCATTTAAATTGCTTATTTTTTGGCGGTACCCAGCTCATTTCCCTATCTCTCGCACGACTAGATTTTGAGAAAAGCTCCTCTCCCGGCAAACCTCCTCCGTGCTCACTCCCTCGACGACAGGCACTCTCCCGGCGAACCTCCTTTCAACATTAACTCTTGAGAAATTATTCTTGCTGCAGTGCGTTTTCTCCATTTTTCGGTCGACATTAACTTTAACAGACGATCTTAAATTGCAACCCTCCGGAATTTTTTTCGATAGTGGGTGCGATATAAGTCTCTAACCTCAACTTTAAGTGTACTAATTCTCTGCATGAGATTTATCCTTTGGATGAAGAAGTTCCTTGTGTATTTCTGACTGGAACTATCATTTTCCGACTGGAAATGACCTTTTCCTACTGGAACTCCATTTCCGACTGGAATTTTAAATTTCATTTTGGACTGGAATGTCCAATTCCAACCAGAACTCGATAGTTCCAGTTGCATTATTGTCTCTTTTTAGTGTACCTCTTATTTTGATAGCACATGGACATATATGTTTCTCATGAACAGAAAGCAGCCATTATTTTTTCGATAGTTCAATCTGAAGAAGCGTACTAAATGTACTGCGACTATGCCCATAAGATAGAGTTTAATGTGCGGAAACACATTGTCTATTGGACGAATACCGGGATTATTAAAGTGAGGGCATACAGTTACTCCAAAGCTGAAGCAAAGATTTTGAAGCTGCAGAATGATGGTCATCACAAGTAATACAAACTAGATGCTCGTACGGGATGTTTGACCTGTATTACCTTCATTGCTGATAAAGATGGTAAGAATTAAGATGTCACCAAGTTTGTGGAGGAACATAATCACCCACTTGCATCGAAAAAAGACACACATCTATTGCAGTCTCATCGTAGCATATCTAATGTACAAGCTAGCATTATCAAGAATATGACCGGAGCTGATATTAGAACAGTCAATGCATTTAACTACCTAGCTGATGAAGTCGGGGTTTGGGTAACTCATCAATATGCAATAGCTTAGAGGTGTGCTCAAAGAATCACACCACCAACAACAAAATATTAATAAGAGCAAAATACAGAAATAACGACAATTGAGTGATTCTTACTGCTAATATAATGGAGCATCCTTCAAAATAACCCAAATTTTATCCTTCACAGTTGGCAGTAATACTACACAAATTGACAAACTGCGAGTGAAGAAAGTGGTGGATGGCTTGGGGCCAATTAAAGTCTGTAAAATCTTCCAACCCCTTAATCTTTTGCAAACAAGTAGAGATTTTCAAACCTTTCCGTGGAAAGAAAAATACACACAACACATATTTAATCAAAGCATTAACTCTACGGTTCTCCACTTCTTCTTTAGCGAGATCAATTAATTCCTTCATAAAGTCTCTATGCTTGATATCTGCTAGGTGGATTCTTTGAAAATTAACCTTTCGGCCATGGTTTGGAAGTCCAAGAATAAGAGCAACTTCATTTACAGTAAATTTGACGTAGTATCTACCCAACAAAAATGCTTTCTTGTCAATCGAATATGACTTCAACAGAAAATATAGCAATGGAATGTTTTGAGGTATGTGGTGTGAAGAATAGAGGAAGTAATCCTAGATTTTGAAGTTAAACTTTTGATTCTTTAGATAAAACCTCGATAAGTGGAAGTGCATATTGTGTAAATGTAGATATGACACATCTAGAGTAGAGATAGCCACTCCATGACATCTACACAATTAAAGTCCGAGAGAAATTATGAAAATACGACTGGAATGAGTAGAAATTAGTAAATTGCTCCTAATTCCGACTTTAAGAGTTGCTGAGATTCCGACTGGAAATGTGTAGTTTCTGACGGAAAAACAAGAGGTAAGCATGACAAAAATAAAGTATGAAAATCAGACCGAAAACATATTGGAAAGGAATTAATGAGATTCTGACTGTAATTTACTGAAAGTATGACTGGAAACAAAAAAGAAAAGTTTGTAATTACTGGAAATTATCTCTGTGAGTTAAAATCTATCCAGGGTAGAAAGTTTGTCTGCTTTTCCTTCTGGAATGTCCATAGGCCAAGCACAATGTTTCGTAATTAATCGAGAAAGTACTGCAACTATTCCATGCATTTTCCCGTCTTAGGGTATGACGAGTGGAGTTAGCCAGGAGAGGAGGAGAGTTTCGCCAAGAGAGTAGGATAGTTTATCCTGGAGAGGAGGAGAGTTTGGCCGGGAGTAGGAGAGTTTCGCCGGAGGAGCGAATGTTTTTCAAAACCCTAATCGCGTGACGAAAATGAGCTGGGTCCCGCCGAAAAAGCATACACTATTTAAATGTGCAGCAGAGCAGTATACACTCTGCGTACCAACACAAATTCAGTCATAGAGGGCGTTGATGTGTGAATCACGGTGTTTTTTTAGCGGGCCACTTTTCACCGCCTAAGATTAATATACTAAAGAAATATATGTTGGATTTTTCTAGAACCATACATCAAATGTAGGCGCAGCGGAAATGAAGAGAAACAACCCAAAAGATTCGGATCGACCATGAATATTGAATCAAGAAGTAAATCAAAATGCTAGGTTTGAAATTACCTTGGCGGGATTGGATCAAATCCAACCTAGATGCTCCAAGAAGAAGATTGCCTTCGTCGGCTTTGCAAGAGTTTGTTGGATCGTATAGCGCCCTTAGAGGGGGGGGGGGGGGGGGGGGGGGGTGAATAAGGGTGTGTCTAAAAATTAATTTTTACTTAGTAATTTTTAAAGAGATTTTACTTTACTAAAAAATTACTTCTAAATACTTTCAAACCAATGCAATTTTAGTATTAAACCAAAACACAAATTTCTAAGCTAAAGATTATGCCACCAAATATGTAATTAAAGAAAAAGACATAATTATATTAATCATGAAATTTGAGTACAATAAGAATGATCTTAACAATGCTTAAGATCAAGGCACAATTATATTAATAAAAAAAAATTCTACAATTTTGGTTTACCAATCCTTCTCCCAAGGATCGGAAGGCTATCGCTTGTCTCTCCCAAGACCAAGCCCAAGCCTATCCTCTAGATCTTCCCAAGATCTAGACGTAGCACACAAGGCCACGATTTCCCACCAAGCCACGCAAGGACTTGGACGCTCCGCACAAGGAAGCGATTTTCCCCTAAGCCACGCAAGGACTTAGACGCCGCACGCAAGACGACGATTTCTCTACCAATACAAAATGAAAAGTATGTGAATGAGAATACAATATGAAAAGAACAACTCCCTAGAAAATCAGATCTCTGAACGGATTGTTGAAGCCTCGAGATGATTGATGATGTAGAAGCACGCCCGATCTCGTCTTCAATCTTCAATCCTTCTTTGCACAAATGGGAGTTGAGGAGGTTCTGGAGCTCTCTGGTTCGTATGCACTCAGGAAGGGACTGGAATTCTCAAAAGCTTGGAATGCACGAACCAAAAGAACCAATTTATAGAAATTCACTGTCGCCTGGGCGACAGTGACTGTCGGAATTTTCCGACAGCGCTAAACTGCCGCTGGAGTGCCGTCGTGCAGGCAGTTGCTGTAACCGTCGAGCTGTCGCCTGGGCGACATCGATGTCGGATTTCCGACAGCGCAAAACTGCCGGTCGTGGGTGGAGTCGTGGGCAGTTGTTGTAACCTCCGAGCTGTCGCCTGGGCGACATCGCTGTCGGATTTCCGACAGCTCAAAACTGCCTTTCGTCGATCTGCCGTGGAGGGAAGTAGTTGTAACTTCTCTGCTGTCGCCTAGGCGACAGTGGCTGTCGGAATTTTCCGACAGTGAAATTTTCCCACATTCAATTTTAGCTCCAGCAGAAATGTGAACATTGCATACCTGTTATCTGCACACCATTAATAAAAATAGAATCAAATACAAACGGGACTTTGTTATTATCAAACCGGAGGAGTGCGAAACGCATGCTCCAACAATCTCCCCCTTTTGATAATAACAAATCCGTATAAAAAGAAATCATGTCTATTTAGATTATTGATTTTAACCTTTGTGTGTGCACAAAAATAACATGATATATTTTTCTTAAAAATAAATAATCTAACTCTAGATGAAAGCTCCCCCTAAATGAATGCTCCCCCTAAATATATGCTCCCCCTAAATATATGCTCCCCCTAAAATATATGCTCCCCCTAAAAATATGATGTATTGTGTAGGTGGAATATTTAGGTGTAATAGATTTGTGATTGTTCTTTTTATAGCTTTAATTCTCCCCCTTTTGATATTAGCAAAAGTTAATATTAGATAAAAGAGTAGTTCTTAAGGGAATGGATATAGGATATAGAAAGAAAGAGTAAGCGGAAGCACTTTTTTGTGGAAATGATTGAAGTCCATGAAATAATAGGAATATGCCATAGTATGAATAAACTCATGAAGTGACGGTAAAGCCATATGAAGTACTGAAAGAAAATAACTTAAACATGAGTAAGATCATTTGAAAGTATCATAGAAAGACACAATAGTGTATAGAATTATGGAATATTTTCAGTCCAATTCTCATGAGATGAATATTTATATAACATAATGATGTGTACATGTGATACTTAGATCAAACATATGAAGTTATTTAATTTACATGATCATTGAAATGTAGAACATAATAAAAGCATATAAAGTCAACTTTGACTTTGAAGATATAGCACAAGATGATTAGAAAACCATTTTTCTTTTGCACAAGTCACTTTACAATTCTGTCCAAGGTGTTTAACCTCACAATGCTCATTAAGACTTATCAGGAGGGTAAGTAGTGCTTGGTGGAGTATCCTTGTCTTTATTTTAAATTTTTTATCACAGATGTGATATCTTAATTTTGATATATTGATATATTTTTTTTGTAATTGACCAAGGATCTCCGAATTCACTTGAATCGCAAAAGATGGTGTAATTTTGTTGTGCTAACAAATCAAGAGTGAAAGTTGTATTTAAGAAGTGCCATTTTATTATGTTAAAGCAAATATGATCCATGTATATATTAAAGAAGAAGACATATGTATTGATCAAAAGAAGTGAACGTGATAGTTCATTATGATAGATAAACAATTTCTCATACTTAGAGGCATGCGAAAATAATTTCCAATGGTCTAAACAACTAAGTAGAAGTGTCAATACGATGATAGCTTGGAAATGAAATCATATAAACATGTAAGTCAATTTTTTTTAAATAAATAGCACATGGTTTGTCATCAAGTCATGAGGTGAAGCATTAATAATGACATATAACTATTGTAAATCATCAAAGGGACCCAAAATTGAAGTTTTGTCAAAATGGGAGCTGTCGGAAAATTCCGACAGTCACTGTCGCTGGGCGACAGCCAAAAATATAAATAGGGCTGTGGACCGAGTCAAATCCTATTGTACATCATTTCCTGGAGTTAAAAACGAGAGGAAGGCTGTCGGAAGTCGGCGACATCCCTAGATCTAAGGTATGGATTTTTGATTTTGATGTTTTTAACTCAAAATTTTTTAGGGATTTGTGATTTTGATTGTAGAGAAGAAGGAAAATGTAGTTTTCATTTTGATTTTTGATGAATGGTGTAGGTTTTGAAAAAAAAATTTTTGATTTTAAAAATGTAGATCTAGTGTAAAACAAGTGGATCTTGTTGGATCTTTGTTAAAAATGTTATGATTGTTTGATTCTTGTGGTTGAGGGTTTGCTTTTGTTCATAGTTTTAATTTTGAAAATGGAAGATTTTTGCATTTATAAAGAAGGTCGAAGATGATGAATAGTAAGGATATGAAGAAGATTTTGATTTAAAAACATATTAATTTTTTTTTAAACTTGTTGTGGAAATAATCTTGATTTTGAGTAGATCTGGAAGTGTATGTAAAAAATTTCGAGAGAAGTTCACTTGGAGAGCTGTCGGAAATTTTCGACAGTCACTGTCGCCTGGGCGACAGTGTTCCAGTGCACAACACATGTTTGATCTAAATTTTTTGTTATTTGCAGAATGGCTTCCAGTTCCAAAGCTCGAAGGAGTACTTCGGAAGATGCACATAGTTCATATCAAGTTTTTCCTGGGGTGGAGAAAGCTATTGTTGGAGTTGCGAAATATATTGAATTTGAATCGACGAAGCATGATCATATCTATGATCGGCTTGCGAATGCAGGTATACTTTCAATAATCACACCAGAGGGGTTTTCTTCCTTTTTCATTCGTGAATTTTATAACCATTTGGAAGACCCAAATTTCACTGAATTGGATGGAGGAGTGAGATCAAGGATCCAAGGTCAACATGTGGAAATAACACATGTTGATCTAAGAGAGGAATTCAGACTAGTGATGAGTGAAAATATGCCTGATATAGTGGAGAATTATCGAAAGGATAGAGATTGGACCCTTGTAAACATGAGTTTACATGGGAATCAAAAGAAGACTCTTACCACTGAAGTTACGTCACTCACTCCGGATGCTTTCTTAGTTCAAGATTTATTAAGGAATTCAGTGATGTTGAAGAGTGGAGATACAAGAAGTATTACAGCTCAGTTGACCCTCTTTACATACTACATTATGGAGGATGAGCTTTTTTATGTGGCGGACTTCATACTCTCCCAGATTAGGTATGCGTATAGATTAAAGCATCCAAGATGGGTGAAGGTTCATACGCTGCCAATGGGGGCGGTAATTCAGTGTGTACTCTATAAGAAGTACGGATGGATAGTGCAAGGTTCTTATTTGGATGATTGTTATCCGGAGATATATTATACGGGTTCAATGAAAGTGAAGAAGCCGCAGAGAAAAGCCCATCCGGGGATTGAGATTAGAGAGCCGACCATTTCTAGGGGAGGTTCACTAAGGGAGTCCATTGATGATCTATGTGATTCATTAGAGGATCACAAGAGGGAAGTGAAGAAGGACCGTAGTCGAATGCAGAAGTTTATGAAGTTTCTCGTCAAAGGTCTGAAGTTGAAGCCAACTCCGGAGGAAGAGGCCGAATGGCAGGTTCCGGACGAAGAACCGCCACGCCAATCGGTGAGGCGGACTCACCGTGGTAAAGCCGTGAGACGAGGACCTCCAGAAGATTGTCCAGAGAGCAGCGGGGCTGGTTATGAAGATTCAGAGTAGTTTCTGCAGGATGCTGCTGCTGGGAGATGTCGAAAATTTCCGACATCCACTATCGCCTGGGTGACAGTGAACTTCTTCAGATCTATTTCTTTTTAATGAACTTTGTCCTTATGTGGTTTTCTACTGTTTTTATTTGAACAATATTGATGTAATATTAATGATGTTTGAATATTTTTTAAGTTTTTTGAAATTTTATTGTTTGATTTTTAAAATTTAGGATTTTTCTTTTTAAATTGTTTAGGTTTTGTGATAAATTTTTTTTTAATTTTATAGGCTTTAAATATTGATATATTCATTGTGAAATGTCTAAAATTCCCAATTCTAGCCTAAGCATAGAAAAACGGGAATCCGGTAACGGCTTAGTGAATATATCCGCTAGTTGATTTTCCGTGCCTATAAAGTTGATTTTTATATTACCCTTCTTAATATGATCCCTTATAAAATGATGTCGGACATCTATATGCTTAGATCTAGAATGTAATACGGGATTGTTAGTTAAGTCTATAGCACTTTTATTGTCACACTTTAATTCTACACTACTTTGTTGCATGCCAAAATCTTCTAATGTTTGTGACATCCAAAGAGCTTAGGCACAACAACTACCTAGTGCAATATATTCGGCCTCGGTAGTTGAGAGGGCAACAGAATTCTGTTTCCTACTCGACCATGAAATAAGTGAAGGGCCGATAAAGTGACAAGTGCCACTAGTGCTTTTCCTATCTAAGGAACATCCCGCATAATCCGAATCCGAAAAACCATGTAAAATAAAAGAATCATTATGAGGATACCATAAACCTAATTTTGATGTTCCAATGAGATATCTAAAGATACGTTTCACCGCTTTTAAATGTGACTCTTTAGGATTAGCTTGAAATCTAGCACATAAACAAACGGCAAACATAATATCAGGTCTAGATGCGGTTAAATACAATAAAGACCCTATCATACTTCTATAAAGGGTTTGTTCAATTGAAACACCACTTTCATCTTTTCCTAATTTTAGTGAAGTACTCATAGGAGTGTTTGCATGCTTAAGATTTTCAAATCCAAATCTTGTTAACATATCATGAATATATTTGGTTTGACATATAAAAATACCATCATGTTTTTGTGTAATTTGAAAACCTAGAAAATATGAAAGTTCTCCAACCATGCTCATTTCAAATTCATTTTTCATAATTTGAACTACTTCATTACACAACTCTTCATTAGTGGCTCCAAAAATAATATCATCAACATAAATTTGTAAAATAACTAAATCATGATCAATTTGCTTAATGAAGAGTGTAGAATCAGCACTTCCTATTTTATAATCGTGCTTTAACAAAAATTGAGTTAATCGATCATACCAAGCACGAGGCGCTTGTTTTAATCCATAAAGCGCTTTATCTAATTTATAAACATGATTTGGATATTTCTCATTTATAAAGCCAGGGGGTTGTTCTACATAAACCTCTTCTTTTATATACCCGTTTAAAAATGCGGTTTTGACATCCATTTGATATAATTTAAATCTTTTAAAACAAGCAAATGCAAGAAATATTCTAACCGCTTCTAATCTTGCTACGGGTGCAAAGGTTTCATCAAAATCTACCCCTTCAATTTGTGCATAACCTTTTGCAACTAATCTGGCTTTATTTCTAACAATTCTAGATTCATTATCCATTTTATTTTTAAAAATCCACTTAACACCAACTACAGGACGATTTTTGGGTCATTCTACAAGATTCCAAACCTTATTACGTTCAAATTGATTAAGTTCTTCATTCATAGCTAAAAACCAAAATTCATCATTTAAAGCGGTGAAAACATCTTTTGGTTCTATTTCAGAAACAAAGCAAAGGTTTGAAAATAAAACTTGTAGCGATGAACGAGTACTAACCCCTTTTTGCGGATCTCCAATGATAAGCTCCTTTGGATGATCCTTTGAAAATCTCAATTCACTTGGAGGCACATATTCTTCTCTTTCTTCTTCTCTTTCTCCTTCTCTTTCTTCTTCTTTTTCTTCTTCATTTTCTCCAAGTTCTTCTTCATCATTCTCCACCGTGGGAAGGAGTTCATCTTCTTTTCCTGTAATTTTCTTTTCTACACATGAAGCAAACTCATCAAACCTAACATGAATAGATTCTTCAACTATTTTTGTTCTTTTATTAAAAATTCTATAAGCTTTACTAGTTGAAGAATAGCCAATAAAAATACCTTCATCACATTTTTCATCAAATTTTCCTAAGGAATCTTTAGAATTCAAAATAAAACATTTACAACCAAAAACTTTGAAATAAGAAACATTTGATTGTTTACTAAATATTAATTCATAAGGAGTTAATTTTAAAATAGGGCGAAGCATTACTCTATTAATTACATAACATGCCGTGCTAACCGCTTCAGCCCAAAAAGATTTTGGTAATTTAAATTCAGATAAAATCGTACGGGCTAACTCTTGAAGAGTTCTATTTTTCCTTTCCACTACACCATTTTGCTGTGGTGTGCGTGGAGCGGAAAATTCATGTTTAATTCCTAACTCCGTACAAAAAGAAATAAACTTTTCATTTTCAAATTCTCCTCCATGATCCGATCGTATGCGTTTAATTTTTAACTCCAATTCATTTTGAATACGCAAACATAATTTTGAAAATTCTGAAAATGCTTCGGATTTGGAGGTTAGAAATAAAGTCCAACAAAAATGAGAATAATCATCAATCAAAACAAATGTGTATTTTCTACCTCCTAAGCTAGAAATTCCAATTGGCCCAAATAAGTCCATATGTATTAATTGAAGTGTCCTAGTGGTAGAAATAATGTTTTTACTTTTGAAAGATGATTTTGAAAATTTTCCTTTTTGGCAAGGCACACATAGTGAAGAAGATAAATTTCCATTTAGCAAAGGTAAACCTTTAATTAATTTATCTTTTGAAAGTTTTGAAATTAACTTGTCACTAGCATGTCCAAGTCGCCTATGCCATAAATCTAATTCATCATTTTTTGATAGAAAACATTTCAAAGTAGAATTTGAAAAATCAAGAAATTTAATCATATATACATTATGACATCTAGGTGCGGTAAAAACAATTTCATTTGTTTTGGAATTAATAATTTTGCACAAATTTGTAGAAGATTCAAATAAGACATTTAAACCCTTATCACATAATTGACTAATAGAAATCAAATTATGCTTTAATCCTTCTACAAATAAAACATTTGAAATTGAAAAATTTTCGTTACCCACAACACCGATGCCGATGATTTTTCCTTTTCCATTGTCACCGAATGTAACAACTCCTCCTTTCTTCATCTCCAGGCTAAGGAACTTCTCTTTATTGCCCGTCATGTGCTTTGAATAACCCGAGTCCAAGTACCACACGTCTTCTTTGTCCTTAGCCTGCCAACATACCTAGAAAGAAGAGGTGAGTAAAGATCTGGTTACCCAAGTGGTTCCACCCATAGTATAGGTAGAAGCCTTAGGCACCCAGATTTGTTTAATTTTAGTTTTTCCTTCCTTCCAGCAAGAGTTCGTAGTGTGACCAAATCTATTGCATTTGGCACATGTAATGCATTTAGATGAGGATGCAGTATTTATCAGTTCATTAATTTTAGAATTTTTAAAAGTGAATTTTCTGGACTTTTCACTATCGCCGGCGACAGTGGTTGTCGCCGGCCGACAGCTTCCAGATGTGTATCCGATCCCAAACCTTCCAGATCCATGGCGTTGGTATCCTAAGATCATATCCAGTGATCTTCGGCCCATTCCAAATTTTTTCATGGCTAGTGTTAAGTCATGAATCTGGTTTTTCATTTGTGTATTCTCGGATACTAGATTTACGCATCTACGTTCAAAAGATTTCTTTCTCTCATGGACTTTGGAGATTGAAGATTTCAGATCTTTCTCTAAAATCTCATTCTTGTTAGTAAGAATTTTTATTGTAGAATGAGATTTGGAAAGAGATTCTTCAAGTTCATTAATTCTTCCCAAAAAGTGATCACACTCTTGGCAAGAGATATCTCTTTTTCCAATAGTCTTAATTTCCCTTAACAATTTTTTGTTTTCTTTAAGTAAGATGTCATTTTCAGATTTAAGAAGATCATTGTCTTTTAAGCTTTTTTCAAAAAATTTGCAAGTCTTTAAAAATTCAGAAAACAATTCATCATAGGTTGGAGGAGTTACCTCAGTGTCGCTTTGGACACTGCATTCGTCATCAGATATGACGCTCTTTCCCATTAAGCATATGTTGGCCTCCTCTTCTTTACTTGAGTCGGAACTGCTTGCATCCTCAGAAGTTGTATCATCCCAGGTTTCCGCCTTCAACACCTTCTTCGACCCTTTGTGCTTCTTTTCTTTAAGTTCTTTCAAGTACTTTGGACACTTGCTTCGAATGTGTCCTAACTTCTTGCAGTGATAGCACTCCGGTGGCGGTCTCTCTTCCTCCTCATCGCCTTCCTTTCCTTTTTTCTTCCTAAAGGTCTCCTTCTTAAAATACTTCTTAAACGAATTCCTTCTCTCCGGATTTTTCATAAATTTTCTAAATTTTTTAACAAATAAACTTTCCTCATCTTCTTCATCCTCCTCAGAATCACTAGTTTCTTCCTTCTTTGATCTTAGAGCCAATCCCTTCTTCCTTGGCTCCATATACTCTTGTTGTTGAATTTTCAATTCAACTTCATGAGTTTTCAAGTTCCCAATGAGGCTCTCCAATTGTAAGGTCTTAAGATCATGTGACTCGGAAATTGCAGTCACTTTAGGATTGAACTTCGGGGGAAGTGATCTTAAGATTTTCCTTACCAAATCTCCATTTGAGAACACCTTTCCTAGCACCTTTGAGTCGTTCACGATTTTTGTAAATCGTGTGTACATCGTATCAATCTCTTCATCTACCTCCATTTTGAACCTTTCAAATTCAGATTCCAGTTGAAATAGCTTTGAATCCTTTACTTGCGAAGTACCTTCATGAGTGATTTCTAATAGATTACAAATTTCAAATGCAGTATTACAAGCACAAACTCTATTAAATTCAGTGCGATCTAGTGCGCAAAATAAAGCATTCATGGCTTTTGCATTGTTCTTACATTTTAATTTATCGTTGTCATCCCACTTGTCTTTGGGCTTATCCATGGTTACATCTCCTACAACAAATGTTGGAGAAGTGTAACTAGATTCTACCATATTCCAGACTTCTATATCTAAAGCAATTAGAAAACAACGCATACATGTTTTCCAATAATTATAGTCCGTGCCCGTAAAAAGTGGTGGCCTACTAATTCCTTGCCCCTCAACGAACGCGTGATCGTTGTGCGCCATTACTCCCGGTGGTAAAACCGTTTTGGAGAAACCTGGCTCTGATACCACTTGTTGGATCGTATAGCGACCTTAGAGGGGGGGGGGGGGGTGAATAAGGGTGTGTCTAAAAATTAATTTTTACTTAGTAATTTTTAAAGAGATTTTACTTTACTAAAAAAATACTTCTAAATACTTTCAAACCAATGCAATTTTAGTATTAAACCAAAACACAAATTTCTAAGCTAAAGATTATGCCACCAAATATGTAATTAAAGAAAAAGACATAATTATATTAATCATGAAATTTGAGTACAATAAGAATGATCTTAACAATGCTTAAGATCAAGGCACAATTATATTAATAAAAAAAAATTCTACAATTTTGGTTTACCAATCCTTCTCCCAAGGATCGGAAGGCTATCGCTTGTCTCTCCCAAGACCAAACCCAAGCCTATCCTCTAGATCTTCCCAAGATCTAGACGTAGCACACAAGGCCACGATTTCCCACCAAGCCACGCAAGGACTTGGACGCTCCGCACAAGGAAGCGATTTTCCCCTAAGCCACGCAAGGACTTAGACGCCGCACGCAAGACGACGATTTCTCTACCAATACAAAATGAAAAGTATGTGAATGAGAATACAATATGAAAAGAACAACTCCCTAGAAAATCAGATCTCTGAACGGATTGTTTAAGCCTCGAGATGATTGATGATGTAGAAGCACGCCCGATCTCGTCTTCAATCTTCAATCCTTCTTTGCACAAATGGGAGTTGAGGAGGTTCTGGAGCTCTCTGGTTCGTATGCACTCAGGAAGGGACTGGAATTCTCAAAAGCTTGGAATGCACGAACCAAAAGAACCAATTTATAGAAATTCACTGTCGCCTGGGCGACAGTGACTGTCGGAATTTTCCGACAGCGCTAAACTGCCGCTGGAGTGCGGTCGTGCGGGCAGTTGCTGTAACCGTCGAGCTGTCGCCTGGGCGACATCGATGTCGGATTTTCGACATCGCAAAATTGCCAGTCGTGGGTGGAGTCATGGGCAGTTGTTGTAACCTCCGAGCTGTCGCCTGGGCGACATCGCTGTCGAATTTCTGACAGCTCAAAACTGCCTTTCGTCGATCTGCTGTGGAGGGAAGTAGTTGTAACTTCTCTGCTGTCGCCTGGGCGACAGTGGCTGTCGGAATTTTCCGACAGTGAAATTTTCCCACATTCAATTTTAGCTCCAGCAGAAATGTGAACATCGCATACCTGTTATCTGCACACCATTAATAAAAATAGAATCAAATACAAACGGGACTTTGTTATTATCAAACCGGAGGAGTGCGAAACGCATGCTCCAACAGAGTTCTCACGTAGAATAATGTCTACGTCTCTACAGCAGTCCACACGAGCCGGGAGAAGAAGACTACACCTTGCGCTTCCACGGATTGCTAGATCCACTTCAGGAAGAACAACACCGGCGACAATCGTCGGAGAGGAAGTCGGCGGAGGCGATTCAGAACGGCGGAACACTTCCGTCTAGGGTTCGAGCGAGAGCGGAACTCCTTCCGTCGGCTTCTATTTCGTAAGTAATGAGAACCCTAAAAGAAGTCCTATTTATACCCAAAGGATAAACAGCTTCTAGAAGAATCGCTATCCGCAGACCACACAGCAAAATAGGGGCTTCTGTTACAATTCGTCGGGATTCCACGGAACAGCATTCGTCGAGTTTTCACGGGACAATCCGACGAATTCCGACGAATCACATCAGACGGCAACATTTGCCGAGTTAATGCTCTCTGTGACAATTCGTCGAGATTCCACGGAACAATCCGACGAATCCCGACGAATCCGACGAATCATGTCAGACGACAACATTTGCCGAGTTAAGGATCTCTGTAACAATTCGTCGAGATTCCACGGAACAATCCAACGAATCCCGACGAATCCGACGAATTCTATCCGTGTAAACCCGACGAATTCAGACAGCAACATTTGCTGGACTTACCCCATTCTATATGGTGATTGGTAACCTTTACCAACATAGTCAATCTTCTAACTTCTCCACATGCTCTTATGTGCGACCCTGCAGGCTCATATCGCGTTGGCAGTGACATTACATGTTTGACCACTTCTAGATCACAATGGTAACTCCAACAGTCTCCCACTTGATCTTGAAAGTATCAAACAAAAACCTCACAAACAATGAGCGGCATCTAGCAATGCATCATTGCTCCCCAAGCAATAAGAGTTCATAACTCATAAGCCTTTATGACCAATGTTCCAGCGTTGTCTTTGTCCCTTTGTCCCTTACATCCGGAAAGAACTAGAGGCATGGACCGTGTCACCCTCATAATAGCTCAATCCAAGTTTCTTGACGGACTTCCAGAGAATGGTGAGCTCAATATCACATATTGACTCTACCAAGCATGGCCATGCATTTCTCAGTCCAATTCCACCAAGGGGCCCATGGATGCAACTCCTGTTATACAGGAGGACAAATCCCATATCTGCTCACACCCAAACACCCAAATGATTCGTAACGTACCCAACGACCACCCTTATCATCAACCTTCTTCAAGGAAGACTTTAGATGACTTCAAAGCACGCTCTTCCTCACTCGATGAATGCTGTGACTTCAGGTCAAAGGACCACAACACCATTGTCAAATGAGACCTACTTGTGACACTTTTAAGTAACAATCCACAAAGTAGTCTCAGGTTGGGTCTGTCCAGTACAACTTGTTCACTAACAAGTACCCACGTGATGACTTGATATCACAATATCATGACCTGTGAGAACCGGTCATCAGTCAACACACATGCTAGTCTTAATGTATCATCATCACCCTTAGCATCTACGATGATACCTCGACCAGGGACCTTTTAAGAATGAGGCTTCGAAATCATAGGCTCTCACATTCAAGTCACGTACTTGATGTCCTATGGAAGCGAGCATTCTAAGGGTATTTATCACGAATTTTATTCTATCATATAGAAACAGTATATCGTAATAAAAGAACTTGCCATTAATTGTAAAAGGAAATAATTGGTACACAATTCATCATATGAATAAATAATAAACAGCCAACAGAATATTTATTTTACATGCAACCCACAAGACTCCCACTAGAGATGATCACTCAGGTATCGTATACCCATTGATCTAGTATGACCATCATGCTTTCTCTGCGCGAGAGGCTTTGTCAGTGGATCTGCAATATTCTCCTCAGTCGGCACTCTGCAAATGTTCACATCTCCTCGTTCGACAATCTCACGAATAAGATGGAACCGCCGAAGTATGTGCTTGGAGCGCTGATGGGATCTAGGTTCCTTAGATTGTGCAATTGCACCATTGTTATCACAGTAGAGAACTACGGGACCAACAATGCTAGGAACTACATCTAGCTCGCCGATGAATTTCCTAATCCATACAGCCTCCTTCGCTGCGTTTGCCGCAGCGATATACTCGGCCTCAGTTGTAGAATCAGCAACTGTCTCTTGCTTGGAACTCTTCCAGCTCACAGCTCCTCCATTCAGGCAAAACACAAACCCTGACTGAGACTTCGAATCATCCCTATCAGTTTGGAAGCTGGCATCCGTGTAACCACTTACAACGAGCTCTTCCTTTCCACCATACACCAAGAATACATCCTTAGTCCTTCTCAAGTACTTCAGGATATTCTTTACGGCTATCCAGTGACATTCACCAGGATCAGACTGATACCTGCTAGTCATGCTCAAAGCAAAAGAGACATCGGGTCGAGTACATAACATTGCATACATGATTGACCCAATTGCGGAAGCATATGGAATCAACTTCATGCGGTCCTTATCTTCGCAAGATTTTGGACACTGGTCCTTAGAGAGATTTACACCATGAGACATGGGCAAAAATCCTTTCTTGGACCCAAGCATGTTGAACCGCTTCAACACCTTCTCAATGTACGTACTCTGGGTCAAACCCAGCAACTTCTTCGATCTATCTATATAGATCTTAATACCGAGTATGTAAGTCGCATCACCCAAGTCCTTCATAGAAAAGCAGTTCCCTAGGTTGTTCTTAACAACTTTCAGGGTAGGTATGTCATTCCCGATCAACAGTATGTCATCTACATACAATATCAGGAAGACAACAATGCTCCCACCGATTCGCTTGTAAACACACGGTTCATCTTCATTCTTGACAAAACCAAACTCTTTGATCTTCTCATCAAAACGAAGATTCCAACTTCTAGAGGCCTGTTTCAATCCATAGATGGACCTATTCAGCTTGCATATTTTAGTGGCTTCATTTGGGGATACAAAACCCTCGGGTTGTGTCATGTACACTTCCTCAAGGAGGTTTCCATTTAGGAAAGCCATTTTGACATCCATCTGCCAGATCTCGTAGTCATAATACGCAGCAATAGCAAGCAATATCCTAATGGACTTTACCATGGCAACAGGGGAAAAGGTCTCATCATAGTCAACACCATGAATTTGCTTGAAACCTTTAGCCACCAGTCGCCCTTTGAATGTCTGTACATTCCCATCCATGTCGGTCTTCTTCTTGAAGACCCACTTGCACCCTATGGGTCGTACCCCTTTAGGTGGTTCCACCAAGTTCCAAACTTGGTTTGTATACATGGAGTCCATTTCAGATTTCATAGCCTCAAGCCATTTGTCGGAGTCCGGTCCATTCATAGCCTCTTGGTAGGTCGCTGGTTCAACATCATGATCCATAAGCAACACATTACCTATTTGAGACACGAGAAATCCATATCTCTCAGGCTCAAATCTTGGTCTACCAGATCTACGTAGGACTTGTGTCTCTTGAGCAGGTTCTCCAGCTACAACATCTTGTAGTCCTGGCTCAGAATCCAACTCTGGTTCATTCACTACTTGTGGTTCTTGAACTTCTTCAAGTTCTACCTTTTGCGTCTTTCTTGACAAGAACTCTTTCTCCAAGAAGACACCCGTCCTTGCGACAAACACTTTGCCCTCAGACGGTAGGTAAAAGTAATATCCTTTCGTTTCCTTAGGATATCCCACCAGATAACACTTATCTGATTTGGGTTCCAGCTTGTCAGGCATTTGACGTCGTACGTATGCCTCACAGCCCCAAATTTTAATGAATGACATACTAGGACGCTTCCCAGTCCATATCTCATATGGTGTCTTTAGAGCCATTTTCGTTGGAGCGCGATTCAGTGTTATTGCAGCAGTCTCTAAAGCAAAACCCCAAAAAGAAACAGGCAAGTCTGCATGACTCATCATCGACCGTACCATGTCTAACATAGTACGATTTCTCCTCTCAGACACACCATTATGCTGCGGTGTCTTAGGTGGAGTGAGATGTGATACAATACCACACTCTTTCAGATGATCACGGAACTCATGACTCAGGTATTCGCCACCTCGATCAGATCTGAGTGCTTTAACCCTTTTACCCAATTGGTTCTCCACTTCGTTCTTAAACTCTTTGAACTTTTCAAAAGTTTCGGATTTGCACTTCATAAGATACACGTATCCGTATCTACTGAAATCATCAGTAAATGTAACGAAGTAGAAATACCCACCTCTAGCCATAGAACTCATGGGTCCGCATACATCACTATGTACTATACCCAAAAGATCCTCAGCCCTCTCAGTATAACTAGTGAAAGGGGCTTTAGTCATTTTGCCTAATAAACAAGACTCGCATCGCTCAAATGATTCATAATCAAATGAGTCCAATAGTCCATCTTTATGGAGCTTGGATATGCGCTTCTCGTTTATATGACCCAAACGACAATGCCAGAGATATGTAGGATTTGAGTCATTTGTTCTTAGTCTTTTATTATTATCTACATTATAGATCGGATAGTCCAGGTTCAAAACATAAAGACCATTAAACAATTGAGCTACAGCATAACAAACATCATTCTTAAATATTGAACAACAATTGTTCTTAATCATAAAAGTAAATCCAATCATGTCTAAGCATGAAATGGATATAATGTTTCTAGTTATGGCCGGAACATAATAACAATTATTAAGTTCTATTACAAGCCCACTGGGCAAAGAAAGACGGTAAACCCCTACGGCTACAGCAGCAACTCTTGCTCCATTGCCGACGCGCAGGTCCACCTCTCCTTTACTCAGCAATCTCCTCCTTCCTAGTTCCTGCACATTTGTACAAATGTGAGAACCACATCCGGTATCCAATACCCAAGATGAAGGAGCAGAAAGGTTTATCTCTATAACGTAAATATTCGAAGCGGAAGTCATACCTCCCTTCATTTTCTGCAGACCGTCAATGTACGAAGGACAATTCCTCCTCCAATGACCAGCCTTGCCACAGTGGTGGCATTTCCCTTCCTTCACGGTGCTCTTCTTTTTCAGCGCAGAAGATTTGGGCTCAAGATGTGACTTAGGTCCCACCTTCGTCTTCTTGAAGCCCTTGGACTTACCCTTGCCTTTATGTACCATCAATATGGGACTAGCAGGCTTGGCCTTCTTCATATTTATCTCGGCAGTTCGCAACATGCCTAGGAGCTCGGGCAGTGTCTTGTCTATTTCATTCATGTTGTAGTTCAAGACAAACTGCTCATAACTATCCGGCAACGATTGCAGGATAAGATCTTTGGCCAACTCTTGACCCAGAGGAAAACCCAGTCTCTCCAGGTTCTCAATATACCCAATCATCTTGAGTACGTGAGTACCAACTGAGTCTCGAGCTCCCATTTTGCACTGAAATTAGGCCTTCGTGACATCGAACCTCTCTTGACGAGCTTGCCCTTGAAACATTTTCTTTAGGTGCTCGTCAATCTCCTTGCACCCCATGTTCTCGTGTTGCTTCTGAAGCTCAGAGTTCATGGTGGCAAGCATAAGGCACTCAACGTCTAAGGCGTCATCGGTATACTTCTTATAAGCATCCTTATCAACACGGGACGAGTTCCCGGTTGGCACCTCGGGGGCTTCTTCTTCCAAGACGTAGAGCTTTCGCTCTTGCCTGAGAACAATTCTCAGGTTCCTATACCAGTCCATATAGTTCATCCCACTAAGCTTGTCCTTCTCAAGGATAGCTCTTAGGGACAAGGTGGAATGTGAACCACTTGCCATGGAATTCTACAAGAATTCATGCAGAATTTAATCAGTACCTTAATTTCAAAATACAATTTATTTTAATTCGGACTTCAATTAAATACTCCCACTATTTTATTCAAATTGATAGCCCTCACTATCAATTCGGAGAGTCCATGCGAGCTACTCTCTTAGTGGACAAGATCCGTATTTCACCAATACCACGAGTCCGCTTTGGCGTTCCGATCATGAATGTTGTTTCAGAAGTTAGGTTATTCCAGTACGTGCAAATCTTGGTATTTGGAAGCGTTCTAAATGTCAAGATTTCTTCTTGGAATATCACATTTGATGTGATTTTGTGTGGTTTTTGGTGGTGGGATTTCAAAAATTTGGTCGGGGCTCTGCCCCGCACCCCGCAAGGGCTCTGCCCCTTGACCTCGCCAGGGGCGCTGCCCCTTGGACCCCGTTAGGGGCTCTGCCCCTAAGACCCCGCCAGGGGCGCGGCCCCTTGGAACCCCGCCAGGAACGTCTGGGTTTTCGTGGTTATTTCTAATTGTTAGAAATTGTTAGGGGCTCTGCCCCTAAAACCCAACAGTGGTATCAGAGCATGAATATTGAATCAAGAAGTAAATCAAAATGCTAGGTTTGAAATTACCTTGGCGGGATTGGATCAAATCCAACCTAGATGCTCCAAGAAGAAGATTGCCTTCGTCGGCTTTGCAAGAGTTCTCACGTAGAATAATGTCCACGTCTCTACAGCAGTCCACGCGAGCCGGGAGAAGAAGACTACACCTTGCGCTTCCACGGATTGCTAGATCCACTTTAGGAAGAACAACACCGGCGACAATCGTCGGAGAGGAAGTCGGCGGAGGCGATTCAGAACGGCGGAACACTTCCATCTAGGGTTCGAGCGAGAGCGGAACTCCTTCCGTCGGCTTCTATTTCGTAAGTAATGAGAACCCTAAAAGAAGTCCTATTTATACCCAAAGGATAAACAGCTTCTAGAAGAATCGCTATCCGCAGACCACACAGCAAAATAGGGGCTTCTGTTACAATTCGTCGGGATTCCACGGAACAGCATTCGTCGAGTTTTCACGGGACAATCCGACGAATTCCGACGAATCACATCAGAGGGCAACATTTGCCGAGTTAATGCTCTCTGTGACAATTCGTCGAGATTCCACGGAACAATCCGACGAATCCCGACGAATCCGACGAATCATGTCAGACGGCAACATTTGCTGAGTTAAGGATCTCTGTAACAATTCGTCGAGATTCCACGGAACAATCCGACGAATCCCGACGAATCCCGACGAATCCGACGAATTCTATCCGTGTAAACCCGACGAATTCAGACAGCAACATTTGCTGGACTTCCCTCATTCTATATGGTGATTGGTAACCTTTACCAACATAGTCAATCTTCCAACTTCTCCACATGCTCTTATGTGCGACCCTGCAGGCTCATATCGCGTTGGCAGTGACATTACATGTTTGACCACTTCTAGATCATAATGGTAACTACAACAATATAAACCAAAATTTTTTTGTAACCTAAACTCAGGCGGGGAATATTGGAGTGGGCCACTGTTCACCGACTAAGATTAATATAATTAAAATAATAAAATAATAAATATATTTAATTAAAATAAATAAATAAATAATATATATACCTTTCAAGTGGTAATGCATCGTGAGCCGATATATATAGTATATATATGTATGTTTTCTGTAAACTGGACCCTAAACCCTAAACCCTAAACCCTAAACCCTGAATGTAGATCTTCCTTGATAGCTGATGAGTTTGAGAGACAAAGGTTTCTCAGATTGTTTGTTGCTCTTGAAGATTTGAACCTGCAGCAGAAATCTGAGATAAGATCTGTGTTGTTGTTCTCAGAGATTGAGAGGTGCTGCTTGAGGAAGATGAACTCTGTATATTTTCTTTCTTCTTCCTCTCCACTTCTTTCTTCTTGTCTTACTGTACTGTAATAATACTTTATATCTTCTTCTTCCTTTTTCCTTTCTGTATATGACTGATTTGAAAATCAAATCTTCTGAATAAGGAATAAAATAATCTAGAGGATTATTTCTTGGAACTGCAAGCCAATCTTTAATTCTTTTTCCTTTTCAATAAATGTATCGTTGATTCCGGTGCTTCCGGTGCCTCCGTGCCCCCCATTGCCTCCGTGCCCCCCGCTGGATCTACCCGGGTTGGCTCCGATCACAGTTTCTCTCAGCTCACTACGATTCGTCTGGATGACACCAACTACCTATCTTGGTCCCGTTCTATTACTCTGGCCTTAAAGAGTCGGAGTCTCTTTGGCTATGTTAATGGCGACACTCCTGCGCCTGCTCGCACCTCTGCTACCTGGTCCCGATGGGACTCTGAAAACTCGCTGGTCATGTCTTGGCTCATCAATTCCATGCAGGAGTCCATTGCCCGGAATTACCTCTTCCTCGACACTGCTGCTGACATCTGGAAACGGTCTGAATCTACTTACTCCCGCAAAGGGAATGCGGCACAAATCTACCATCTTCGCCGACAGTTGTTTCATCTTCGTCAGGGAGATCGTCCTCCTTCTGCCTACTATTTGGAGTTTACCCAACTGTACCAGGAGTATGACCATTTTGAGTCTCTTGAAAATTTTTTGGGGTAAGAATAGTTAGGGTTTATTTTAGATGATTGTTAATTGCAACTCGTATTTAGCTTGTCGCACTCCAATGTTACCGCAACCCGATTTTTAGCATGCCATAAATGCGAGTCATGTAACAACATACACTCAGAGAAAACCATCATGGCTCTTTTTTTGGAAAGTCCCCAGCTAAACTCATGCAAACATGAAAAATTAAGGTAATTTTTAATAGCACTACGAAATTGGCTATCCACACCCATTTGAGTTGTTTTTTGGGGTTTCTTAAAACACTATCCGCACTCTCGTTTTTACGCCACAGCTATCGCTTTTCGATTTCGCCAGTTTCTCCGCCTCCTGCTCTCTTCTTGCACTTGCCGATGAAGGATCAGAGCTATGTCGCACACCGTTGCTGAGATCATGTGAATCAGACAGACTCTTTGCGAAATCGGATACCCTGTTCATGACCCAACTCCGTTATGGTGTGATAATCAAGCTGCAATACAGATAGCAACCAATCCTGTGTTTCATGAACGCACGAAGCACATCGAGGTTGACTGTCATTTCGTACGAGAGAAGTACGAAGAAGGTCTTATTTCCTTGAGCCATGTGAAGACTGGAGACCAAGTTGCTGATATTCTCACGAAAGGAGTTACCGGGGTCAGAATGAATTTCATATGTAACAAGTTAGGTCTGGAAAGTTCCCACGACCCAACTTGAGGGGGAGTGTTAGATGATATATATATGTATTGAGCCCGTTTTAATTATTAGATTTCACTTTTCTCCCCGTAACATCCCTTAACTTGCCCCTTGAAATATTTTTACGCAACATAGTCACATGTGTGCGCGTAGGAATAAGCGTTGAAACAAACTTTTCATGTGAACACAGACAGACTCTAAACCCTAAACCCTAAACCCTAAACCCTAAACCCTAAAACCCTAAACCCTAAACCCTAAACCCTAAACCCTAAACCCTAAACCCTAAAACCCTAAACCCTAAACCCGTGTGTTGGAAGTCACCGCAATGCGTCGGTTCTGGGCATAAGGTCCGCTTGGCCCCGGGAGTGGGGAAGGGATCTTACACGTTGCGCGCTCAGAACGCCTCTCCGTTCGCTCAGAACGCTCTCGTGTTCGTTGCGCGCTCAGAGCTCCCGCGCTCGCTGCGCGCTCAGAGCTCCCGCGCTCGCTGCGCGCTCAGAGCTCCCGCGCTCGCTGCGCGCTCAGAACGCCTCTCCGTTCGCTCAGAACGCTCCCGCGCTCGTTGCACGCTTAGAACGCCTCACAGCGCGACCAGGACGCTTCCATGTTCGTTGCGCGCTCAAAACACTTCCGCGCTCATGCGCGCTCGGAATGCTTCTGAGCATTCTCAGAACGCTTCCCTGCGCGCCCAGAACGCTTCCCCGTTCGTTACGCGCTCAGAACACCCGAGATAAACTCCTAGATATACCATAGATAAACACCAACATAAATCTATAGATAAACCCCTAAATAAATCCCTTGACAAATCCTTAGATAAACCACTAAATAATTCCCTAGATAAATCTAGGATAAACCCTTTAATAAATTCATTGATAAACCCCCAGATAAACCACGAGATAAATACCTAGATAAACCTCTAGATAAACCCTAAACCCTAAACCCTAAACCCTAAACCCTAAAACCCTAAACCCTAAACCCTAAACCCTAAACCCTAAACCCTAAACCCTAAACCCTAAACCCTAAACCCTAAACCCTAAACCCTAAACCCTAAACCCTAAACCCTAAACCCTAAACCCTAAACCCTAAACCCTAAACCCTCAGGAAATAAACCCAGACATATCTGGTGTAATCATCGATCAACACCAGCATATACCTGCTGCCTCCGAGGCTTGGGGTAGCAGTTGGTCCCATCAAGTCACCGTGGATGCACTCCAACGGCACACTACACCTTGTCTGCGACTTATCAAACGGCAGTCGATGAGACTTGCCGAACTGACATCCCTCGCAAACATGACCTTCACCGTAGGAAGATAGATTCGATAGGCCCTTGACCAGACCTCTCACCGCCATAGCTTTCAACTTATCCATCCCTACGTGCCCCAACCTCTCATGCCATATCACGGCAGTACTTTCCCTTTGTAATGTTTCACCGTCGGATGTGCCTGCCAATTTGCCTAGAATAATTAGTAACCAAACCAAAACATAATGATTTGTAATGACATGTAACAACAATAGAGTTTTGATTACCTTTATGTAGTTTGCCCACACATCTTCACTATCAACCTTGACCATATGACGTTCCCAATCCCATCCAAAACCACTAGTATCTAGCATAGCATTTACATCGTGATAGTATTTGTTCCAAGTATTTGTCGAACGATAAGGAGCCAGAAATCCGGAACCATTTGTGTACCCATCAACAAGATAGTACTTACCTACATGTATATAAATTTTTATACATTAACAACATTTTATGTCATGGTTTACATCAACATAATATAAACAAATTTGACATTAATTTACCAGTTGGTACTATGAATCGATCTGGCCTTTCCATAGCATCCCGTAATACTCTAGAATCTGAAGAAGAACCTTCCCATCCCGGCAAAACATATAAAAACTTCATGTGTTTATCACAAAACACCTAGATAAACTCCTAGATAAACTCTTAAATAAACCCCTAGATAAACCTCTATATAATACTCTAGGTAAACACCTAGATAAACCCCTAGATAAACCCTTAGATAAATCCCTAGATAAATTCTTAAATAAACCACTAGATAAACCCATAGTGAAACCTCTTGTAATCCCCTAGATAATCCTGTAGATAATCCTTGAGATAAAACCCTAGATAAACATCTAGATAAACTTCTAGATAAACCCCTGGATAAACCTAAAGATAAACCCCCGGATAAACCCCTAGATAAACCCATAAACCCCTAGATGAATCACTTGATTAACTCCTAAATAAATCCCTAGATTAACACAAACATAAATCTATAGATAAACACTTAGATAACTCATAGATAATCTCCTAGATAAACCCATAGACAAATCCCTAGATAAACCTTAGATAAACCCCTAGAAAAATCTATGATAAACCCTTCGATAAACCCTAAATAAACCACTAGATAACCGCTTGATAAACCCCTAGATAATCCCCTAGATAAACCACTAAATATACCTTAAGATAAACTCCTAGATAAACCCCTAGATAAACCCTTAGATAAACCCCTATGTAAAACCTTAGATAAACCCCTAGATAAACCAACGATAAACCCCTAAATAAGCCCTTGATAAACACCTAAATAAACCCCTAGGTAAACCTAAGATAGTACCACAATCTGTTCTATGTACAAGAGTGTGTTGAACCACTTCAATAAGTTTACGCATGAGGTATCCAACATCTGATGTTCGTACAACAGTATCTACAACACATTTGTGGGCTTCGTAGCAGGAAATTCTAGATTCTGTCAAAGAAAACTGATAGTTTATAGGGTAGTAGTCTAATTCACCTGGGGGGGGGGGGTGAATATATCTCTTTGTTGCTAGCAGTTGTTAGATATAATTAAGAAAACAAAAGCACAACACAGAAAACACACAACTATCTGTAGTGGTTCCCCAAGACAATATGCTTATGGGTAGTCCACTTTCCCTCTACACCTTTCTAACGGTGTGTTAGACAAGGCAAACACCTCCAAACTCAGCTCCAAGAGCTTACAACACAGATCCCTAAGGATCTCTCAAGTTTGCTCCAAACCCTACCTCAGGCTAAAAAGCCCTACCAACTCAGAGTGCTCCCACTCCTACATCTCAGAAATCCCCCTAATTTCCTACCTCAGGCCTATCAAGAAGCCCTACCTCAGATCTGCACAGAGATCCTATACTCAAGCTTTCAGCTCCACTTCTCAGGCTCAACAACCCTACAATCACTCCGGCTCAACAACCTTACAACTCAGGCTTACCAACCCTGCACCTCAGGCAGAATGCCCTACAATCTCAGAACACAAGTGTTCTTACAGGGGTTATAAGTTTTGCTTACAATAGATGACAACAATGATGTTTCCTTCAGCTTATT
Source organism: Dactylorhiza incarnata (assembly GCA_033032865.1). Lineage (NCBI taxonomy): Eukaryota > Viridiplantae > Streptophyta > Magnoliopsida > Asparagales > Orchidaceae > Dactylorhiza > Dactylorhiza incarnata. The sequence goes on along the minus strand of JAWHQI010000001.1, from coordinate 17,524,954 downwards.
GTCTTCTGTTGTTGATGCACAGATGGTGTTGCCTTGAAGTAGGGCTGAATAGTAAACTTCAGACCTTGCTCCAAACTGATCTTCCTCTTCAGCAAATGAGGAAAGATCACCTTGTACTTCTGGAATCAATCTGGAAGAGCTATCTTCTCTCCTTGTATCTATTAGCTTGGTTCAGGAAGCAGGAAGAAAGAACTCATGGAAGCCGTCAATGGAACAGTGAAAAATATTCTCCACTTTTCAGCACTCGCTTCTGAAATGCCCTAAGTTGTTATTTTATACTTCTTCCACCTTCAACGACTCTATGGAGGTCCCTGGCAAAGTATGGAGGAGGATAGAATACTTTATCTTGCTTTATGCCCACTTGCGCCAAAAGCAGATCCCGCCAATGCTGTCTTCAGATTTAAATCTGTCTTAGCGGTTGGGCTGAGATAGCTTTCAGTCTCAGCGGTTGAGCTGTCTTCGTCTCAGCAGATTCGCTGAGATAGACTATCTTCTCAGCAGATTCTATCTAAATGCAGCTCAGCTGATGCAGACCCCTTCTCAGCGGCTCCTGGCCTCGTCTCAGCGGTTCAGCTGAGACAGTGAGCTCGTCTAAGCGGTTTTGATAGTAAACCACTAACTTTATCCCAATGCTTGGAATAACTTAACCCTGCATAGTCATGATGCAAAATAATGTTTATCAAATACAATATGTACTTAGCATTGTGAGTGATGCCTCTTCAAATCAAGGGAACATTGAAGGCAATATTCCCAACAATCTCCCCCTATTTGAGGAAGGCAGATCATACACCAATGCTAAGATACATAACCACAAAAAGAACTTATAATGACAATGTATTAAATAACATTCATGATATCATTACAAATAAATGTTAACAGTAGTTTGTCATTACATAAAATGTCATGATAGATTATTCATAATTTCATGACAACATAACAACAACATTGTTAACTATATATATATATATATATATATATATATATATATAGGCACCACAAAATATATAAAGCTTTAGTATTGAATAACATTAAGCTTGACTAAAATTGGCCTATAACACAAACCATTAATTCAACAGAATTACCATTTTCATTAAGGATAAAATGTTGATACATTGTTCAGTTTTCATTCTAAAAAACTAAATAAACAAGTTTAAATTTTTTATCTTCTTTGTTGAAGATAAGCATTCAGCCTCATCAGCAACAACCTCTTTTCCTTTAGCAACAACCTCCTTTTCTTCAGCAACAACCTCCTTTTCTGTAGTAGCAATGTCATTTTCTACATCAGCAGCTTCTATCTCAGCTAGCTTACTCTTGTTCTCTTTCCTCTTGAAGTAAAGATATGGCTTTGGAATATATCTTGAAGGCATCCTCCTTGGGTTGTGCTTCCTCACAAGATTCTCTTTGAAAATTCTTTCCATTTTGGTGTTTCTCTCAAGGTGCCTTATCCACTCTTCTGCAGGATATATCCTGTCAATGTACTTGCAGACTTGTCCATGGCTCAGCCAAGCATTCAGAATAATAATTTTGGAGTCCTCACTCCAATACTCATAATCAGGGTCTTTGCCCGGCTCTTCCCTTTGCTTAGCCATGAATTATTCAACTAGCAACACACCTTCTCTTTTCTTTCTTTTTGCAAGCTGAGCATTTTGAACTATCTTTGCTTGACCTTCAAAATCAAAATCTTCTTTTCTAAAGTTGTCCAGCAGAGGAAGATTTAGAGCTATCCTTGTTCCCTGTAGAACATGGAGAGCTAGCTCAGAGTTTGTTTCAGCATTGTCCACCTTCCCCTTTCTGGCTTCTTCAATCACTTTAGCTTCTAAGCTTTGGGAGGCAGCAACAACAGATCCTGAGAGGGTTTGCGAGGCATTTTCTAGGTCTGATTTGATCTAATCCTTCATCTTTTCTGCCTCTCCAATCATTGTTGTAGTTGTTGTCCATACATACTCTTCAATGTGATTGGAGGCCTTCTCTATTACCTCATCAATCTTGCTAACATAATTCTTGACATATCTTAAGTCTTGCTCAGATAATTGGAGTTCTTTGTCCATTGATCTCAGAATAGTGTTCTGAGCAACTACTGATTTCTCTGCAAGGTCAAACCACTTTGTCATCTGCTTATTAAGGAAGGAGGTTTCTTCTTTAATTTCTTGAATTTCAGCCATGACTTCTTTCTTCACTGTCAAGATAGAGCTATCAATATAATCCTTAATTGAAGTCATATGACTTTCAATTATTGAACTGATTGAACTTAGGAGTTGTTCATGTGATACTGCTGATGTTGAGGGATGGACTTCAGGTACCACTGTCAATGGCTCCATTTGCTCCCCCTCAGCCTGAGCAGGGAAATGCTCCCCCTCAGCTGCATCATCCTTCTTGGCAGCATCATCTTCTACAACCACCATGCTTTCCTTGTTAGCTGAGCCTGGTTTCTCCCCCTCATTAGGAGCATCCCTATCTTCCTTATCAAATTCTTTCTTCTACCGTTCCCCCTCAGACGGGGCATCATTATCTTCAAAGTCATCTCCTCAGTAATCTGCTGGTTCATGAGGGATTAGCTTAAACCTTTTCTCTAGATTTGATATAATTAGATCAATCTTACGCTGTAGGTCAGCAGTAGTGTCCCCTTGTTCACACTCATGATCTTCTGAAGAAGATTGCACATTCTGTACACTTTTATGAGCTATATCAGGATTAGAAGTATCACATGGAGTGTGATCTCCTTCATTTCCTTCTGATTTTCCTTCAGCAGCAACATCATCATCCTTATCATTCTCATGCTCTTTAGCAGCAGCAAGATCCACATAACCTTCAGTGCCATAGTCCTCATGATCAGCTCTACCTGTACTGCTGGTTGGTCCTTGATTATCCTCAGTTGGGACATTATCTGCAGCCTCTGATTCAGAATCGGAATAAATCATTTTGACTTTCTTTAGTCCTTTGACTAAAACTTTCTTCTTCTCCTTTGGCTCAGAGGGCTGGCTCATTGGGAGCACCCTTGAGAACATGTCCAAGGTCTTAATGTCCATCCTTTTCAGATAATGAAGGTTTGAGCCTTTTGACTTATCAAAGTCCTCTGGGTAAATGTTCAGAAGATATAAAGAAAGAATTCTGCCTAGGATGGGGGCCTGCAGACATTCTTTGATCCTTTGGAACAGTACCGCAACCCAGGAGGTCTTTTTCTTCAGTATCACTCTTGACATCAGTTCAAATATGTGCTTGGAGATTGTGTAATGAGATCTATGCTTGCACAACAGTGCCTTGCCAACTATATCAGAAAGCAACTTGCCTCTCTATTGAAGAGTTTCCTCTTTATTGAGCCAGTCTTGGCATCACTATATTCACACCACTTCAGGGCCTTGTCCTTATCTTCTCAGATACTTCATCTTCCTCATTTTGACTGCAAGATGGCAGTTGAAGGGACTTCTCCATCTTTCTTTGAGAAATCTTTATCTTTATGCTTCCCATCTTAGATTTAACTGAAGAATTGGAGGATGACAATTGTTGAATAATTCCAGAACAATTCCATCATTGTTGAATTGGCAGTTGAAGGGGCTTCTCCATCATTGTTGAATAATTCCAGAACTTCAGTTCTGAGAATTATAGTCGGCTCTTATAGAAGATATTCTAAACCTTGATCATTTAGAAGTTGAATCACTTCTTGAATCTCAACATGAGCATGCTGGAATCCATTCATAATGATCTCATATCCTTCCCGGAGATCCTTTGCCATCTTTGGTGCCATTTCTTCAGAAGGACAAGTCGCTGAGACGGGAGGGAAGATGGTTCATCTCGTCGGCTAGGGTGTAAAGGTTGGTAATTTATTTAATCGACATTGGTCTATTTATATGGACTTGGTTTAGGTTTAGGTTTTCCCTAGTGACATATGTTGATTTGACTTATCAATTTTCTTGATTTTATATTGCAGAATATTCAGTTAAGGAAATATTTAATTTTATCAGCCCGTCTCAGTGGAACCGCTGAGAAGGGGTGACAACCCGCTGGGACAAGGTATTGTCAACCGCTGAGATAGTTTTAGCCATCTCAGCAGATCGGCTGAGACTTTCTCAGCTGTCTTAGCGGTTCAGCTGAAACTTTCTCAGCTGTTTCAGCTGACCTCACTACTTGTCAGTGAACCATATAAGTGGGATTACTTCTAGTCCTAATCATGATACCAAGTATTTTAGATAGCAAACTATCTTAGCAGGGCTTGTGATACATGTTTACATGTTTTAGCAAAGCTAAGGAATAAAGTAATATGCAAGATGGATAATATGACATGAATAAATCTATTCTAGATTCAACATACCAAGCTCAATTTTGAAAGAATTAAATTTAGCCTTATCTAATGGCTTTGTAAAGATATCAGCTACTTGATTGTCAGTGGGGACAAATCAAGGCAGATATCCTTACTTTCTACGTGCTCTCTAATGAAATGATACCTTATCTTTATATGATTAGTCCTGCTATGTGAGACAGGATTCTTAGCAATGGAGATAACACTGGATGAGTCACAATACAAAGGAGAATTACTTACCTTGAGGTTGTAATCCTCTAGCTGATGTTGTATCCACAATAGTTGTGCATAACATCTCCCTACAGCTATATATTCAGACTCAGCAGTGGATATAGCCGCACTGGTCTGCTTCTTGCTGCTCCATGAGATCAACCTCCTTCCTAGGAATTGACAAGTACCCCTTGTGCTTTTCCTATCTTCTTTGCATCCTAAAAAATCTGCATCTGAAAAGCCAGCCAGTTCAAAATCATTGTTCTTAGGGTACCAAAGGCCAAGATGTTGGCGGCCTTTAAAGTATCTCAAAATCCTCTTTGCAACCGAGTAGTGAGATTCCTTAGGACATGCTTGGTACCTAGCATAAACACATATTCATACATAATGTCAGGTCTACTAGAAGTCAGATACAACAGGGATCCAATTATACACCTATACATGGATTCATCAACGGGCTTGCCCTTCTCATCCTTGTCCAGGGAAATGTTGGACCCCATGGAAGTTTTCATGGTGGAAGCACATTCCATCCCAAACTTCTTGATAAGTTCCCTAGTGTACTTGGTCTGAGAGATGAATATCCCCTCATCAGACTGTTTCACTTAGAGGCCTAAAAGTACTTGAGCTCTCCCATACTGCTCATCTCAAACCCCCCTGCATAAGGTTGGCAAACTTTTTATAAAGGTTGTCATCAGTAGACCCAAAAATTATGTCATGAACATAAATTTGGACTAGGAGACATTTGCCCTTTATTTCCTTAAGAAACAATGTACTATCTATCTTTCCCCTAAAGAATTTGTTCTTGACGAGAAAGCTAGACAAGGTCTCATACCATGCCCTAGGGGATTGCTTTAGACCATATAATGCTTTCCTAAGTAAGTATACATGAGAGGAAAGGGTTGGATGAACAAATCTTGAGGGCTACTCCACATATATCTCTCTCTTCAAATCTCCATTTAGGAAGGCTGACTTGACATCAATCTGGTACACTTTGAACCCCTTGTGGGCAGCATAGGCAAGAAATAGCCTTATTGCTTCTAACCTTGTGTTAGTTATTGGGTGTCGACTTATCGCCTAAGGGGGGGGGGGGGGGGGGGGTGAATAGGTATTTCAATCTATTTTATTCCCCTTTTGGTGTTCTTGATTTCTGGTTAATAGATCTAGAAATTAAAAGCACTGCACAGAAAACACACAAAGACTTATAGAGGTTCCTCAAGACAGGGTGTCTTGAGTAGTCCTCCTTCCCTCTGCGCCTACCTACCAGCGTGCTAGGCATGACAAACTCCGCCAATGTCTCCGGCCCGCAAGCCTTACAACTCGGATTCGCAAGTCCCTACAGCCTAGGCCCGCAAGCCCCTTCACTGCACCCGAGCCCGCAAGCTCGACACTCAGGCCCTCAAGCCCTACACAACACAGACCCGCAAGTCTTGCCTCTTGGACCCGCAAGTCCCTGCAGCCTAGGCCCGTAAGCCCCTTCACTGCACCCGAGCCCACAAGCTCGTCACATTTGGACCTGCAAGTCCTCTGCAGCCTAGGTCCGCAAGCCTCTTCACTGCACACGAGCCTGCAAGCTTGATATAGAAATTTCATGTTTAGAAATTTAGCGAAGGTTTGAAGATTTTCTCCAAAACTATATCCGATTAAGGCAAGTGCACCTTATCGTCTATAGTATAGGATATTTAGAAATACCAAAGTCGTATTCCACGGGGCACGTTGATTACTTCTACTTCGAGGAAAATCACCATTATCTTATCGAACAATTTTGAGGGTTCTTTTACTTAACTAAAAAAAAGACAAATTGCAAGAAGGAAAATCACTATGAAGAAAGAGAGGTGAAGAAAACTATGCCAACTTTCATTGAAATGAAAATCTATTACAACTCTTTAAACAAGATTACAAAGCCAGAAAAATTAAGGCTACAAGCTTTAACTAACTATTGCATAGAAATAGGAACTAGCACATTACATGAATTGAAAAGGAAGAGAACATGAAATTGAAAGACATGAAAAAGCATTGAAAAAGTTCATTAACAGCTCTAACAACACCTCCCCCTCTCCAAATTTCTGAACTTCCAACTCAGGGGAGAGCCTCAGAATTTATAAGCAAAAAATCAAGCTACACGCCCTCGATCACGGGCGTGACCTAGGGCGTGTAAACATTGCTGACATCGGATCCGACAGTGGCGTGGACTTTGCATGACGAACATTACACGCCCGTGTAACTTGGGTCACGGGCGTGTACTTGGGCGGCTTCATTTAATGAGGCGTGGGTCTTCTTTGCGGCGCGACGATGTGCATGGATCACGCGGGAAAGTCACGGGCGTGACATGTGGGTCACGGGCGTGAATGACGACAACTCGGGTTTCGTCGAAGGAAGAGAGATTTCGTCGAACGTAGCTCTATTTTCATCGAACGCCTGGGCAGAGAGCTTTCGTCGAACTCAGGGACAGAGCGCGTTCGTTGAACTCAGCTCGGGTTTTGTCGAACGCAGGGGCAGAGCGCGTTCGTCGAACTCAGGGGCAGAGCGCGTTCGTTGAACTCAGGGGCAGAGCGCGTTCATCGAACTCAGGGGCAGAGAGCTTCGTCGAACTCAGCTCTTTAGGCCACACGCCCTTGGTCACAGGCATGACTGAGGGCGTGACTTGTAATTTTCTTCAATTTTTCCCAAAATTATGCAAAAAATGAAATTAAGCTAAGTTAGAAATAAAATTACAAAATAACTACTTATGACCTAAAACTGACATTAAAAAGAAAAGTACCTATTAAATATTTACAAAATTTTCTATTAAAAAGTTATATAAAAACTACTTATCAAATACCCCCCATACTTGAGGTTTTGCTATTCCAGAGCAAAAGTGTGAGACATAATTTATAAGACATCCTTAAAATTTTTAATTTTAAACAAAAATTTCATTTAAACCAAAAGTTAAGTTAAGAGTAAATTCAAGGAGGAGTTATGTCCTAAATTATGATGATGATTTGAAAAGAGGGAAAAATATTTAGGCAAGGACTTCTCAAGAAAATTAATTAGTTTAACAATATTGTAGAAATTATAAAACGAGATTAAATTAAAATTATAAGAACTCTATCTTAAAAAAACTTAAGGAAAAGTAACTTACTAAATATTGCTCTCTCCATAATCTTAAACAAAATCTAGAACAATGATAATTGGTTAAGGGGGATTTCATAAAATTTGGCGAAAGAAGAGAATTTTTTTTTTGAATGGAGATAATGGAATTTATCCTCATCATGAATATTTTTTTTTTAAATTCTCTTCTAATAAAAACCCAAAATGTATATGTTTAGGAGTAATGAATTTTATCCTCTTACTCCATGCCATATAATCTTTTAAATGATTTTGGGTGCATATGTTTAGGAAATAATGAATTTTATCCTCTTATTCCCATGACATATAATCTTTTAAAATTCATTTTTTTATGCCAACAAAGGGGGTAGGGAAGGAAATTAAATCTAGCTAGCTTTAAATTATATTGAGAGCAAATTCTAGTAAAATTAAATTTCCTAAGATCTAGAAAGTTAGAAAAAAATATAATTGAAATCTAAAGAGGTTTAGCAAATTCACTACAAAATGAAGCCATTTAAAAATAAAAAGAGAAGTCATGCTAAAGAAATTCTCTAATCAAGTAAAAATCATAAGATGATTCTTAAAGCAAAATTACCTCAAATTTAAAATTAACAAACTATGATAAGCAAAATTTTAGCTAATTAAAAACCTAAACATGCTTATAAACATCATCAACTAGATTTCTAAGAACTCACAAAAACAACAAATAGGAGAGGTATAAGATTTTTATATTTTTTGTATTTTAAGTTTTTCATATTTTTTTTGAATTTTGATATTATCTTTTTTTGGATTTTTGATATTATCTTTTTTTTGGATTTTTGATAAGAAATAAATAATAAAACATATACTAAAAAGCTTAAAATTTTTTGTTAATTCTTGGACTTCCCGAGGTATACCTCGTGAAGGGTTCTCACGGTACTAGAAGGTGAGATGGGGTCAGGTCCCAAACGTCCCTTTCCAAGATTTAAATTTTTCGATTTTCTCAATTTTTTGAGTTTTTGGGTTTTACAAGTGCTTAAATAGAAGAAAACATAAGAAAATATTTTTTTGTGAAAATTTTCTAATTAAAAAAAAAAAACTATTTACACCCTCATACTTAAAGTTAAACATTGTCCCCAATGTTTAAAACTAAGTATGAAGTAAAAGAAAATAAAGTGCAAGACAAAACAAAACTAATTATAGAAACGAAGGAGAGGTTAAGAGGGCTTCCCTGGTTATGAAGATGCGGGGGAAGCGACGGTTACCTACAAAACATGTTAAATTAAAAAGAAAAACAATAAAAAGATAACTTTGGGGTGCCTCCCAAAAGCGCTTTGTTTAAGGTCGCGTAGCTTGACCCACTTGTCGATCATATTATAGGATGAAAAGATAATGATTCACTCTTCTCGTTAGCTAGCTCTCCCGGAAGATATAACTTAAGGTGGTGCCCATTTACTTTGAAGCTACCTTTTTCCGGGTGGGAAATTAGGATTGTCCCATAGGATCAAATCTCTTTAACAATAGAGGGTCCGGTCCATCGGGATTTTAGTTTTCCGGGAAAAAGGCGAAGGCGAGAATTATAAAAGAGGACGAGGTCGCCCGACGAAAAAGTTTTCAGAAATTTTATGTGTTTATCGTGGTAAAACTTTGTTCGCTCCTTATATAATTTATTGCTCTCATACACATTCGCTCGCCATTCATCTAATTCGTTCATTTGAAATTTTCTTTGATCGCCCGCTAAAGTGGAATCGAGATTTAAAAATTTAAGCGCCCAAAATGCGCGGTGTTCTAATTCGACCGGAAGGTGGCAAGCCTTGCCATAAACCATTCGATACGGTGTACAACTGATAGCGGTCTTGCACGCCGTTTGATAGGCCCATATCGCTTCATCGAGCTTTATTGCCCAATCCTTCTGATTAATAGAAACCGTTTTTTCTAAAATCCGCTTTAATTCTCGATTAACAACTTCGACTTGTCCGCTCGTTTGTGGGTGATATGCCAATAATTTGTGCGTGACACCATATTTTGCTAAAATTTTTGTAAATTGACTATTGCAAAAATGGGTGCCCCGATCGCTCACTATAGCGCGCGGCGTGCCAAATCGAGAAAACAACCTTTTTAAGAAATTAACGACGACTCGCGCATCGTTGGTGGGGAGAGCTTGTGCTTCCGCCCACCTCAACACGTAGTCGACCGCAACGAGAATATACTTGTTTGAATAAGAGGGAGGGAGAGGACCAACAAAATCAATACCCCAAAGATCAAAAATTTCGCATTCTAAGAAAATGTTTTGGGGCATCTCATCCCGACAGGAGATGTTCCCCGACCGCTGGCATCTGTCGTAAGTACTCACAAGGGTGTGACCATCTTTGAAGAGTGTGGGCCAATAAAAGCCCGCCTCCAGCCCCTTCCTCGCGGTTCAGTTTGCTTGATAATGACCACCGGTTGGTCCCTCGTGACAATGACGTAAAATTTTAAGGCCTTCCTCACTTGAGACGCATCTTCTCACCACCTGGTCTGCGCAAACACGGAATAAAAAGGGGTCCTCCCAAAAATAATTCTTTAAATCAGAAAAGAATTTCTTCTTTTGCTGACTCGAGAATTCTTTTGGCAGGACCCGGGCTACTAAATAGTTAGCCAAATTCGCAAACCAGGGGGGTGGAAGAAGAATTTATATTTTCGAGAGCGAGGAGGCGCTCTTCGGGAAATTTATCATTAATGTCGGCATCTATTAATTCTTCCGAGGAGGGATTTTCTAATCGAGAAAGATGATCAGCCGCCAAGTTTTCTGCTCCCCTTTTGTCCTGGATCTCTAAATCAAACTCCTGCAATAGGAGTATCCATCGCAAAAGACGAGGCTTGGCATCCGATTTACTTAAAAGAAATCTAAGAGTGAAGTGATCTGTGAAGACGATAACTTTTGAGAGAGTGATATACGACATAAACTTATCGAAGGCAAAAACGATCGCTAGAAGCTCCTTCTCGGTAGTGGTGTAACTTGCTTGTGCCGACGTGAGTGTTTTGCTCGCATAATAAATCGGGTGGAAATACTTACTCACCCGTTGGCCTAAAACGGCACCAACCGCAATATCACTCGCGTCGCACATGATTTCAAAAAGGAGCGACCAATCTGGGGCGACTAGAATCAGGGAGTTTATAAGTTTCTCTTTGATAAGTTTAAAGGCCAAATGGCATTCATCGTTAAAAATAAAGGATGATTCTTTTTCGAGAAGATGGGTTAACGACTTTGTGATTTTGGAAAAATGTTGTATAAAGCGCCAATAAAACCCCGCGCGGCCAAGGAAACTTCTAATAACTTTTACATTTGTTGGAGGGGGGAGCTTTTCAATTACTTCGATCTTGGCCGTATCGACCTCGATCCCCTTGCCCGAAATTTTATGGCCAAGGACTAATCCTTCTTTGACCATAAAATGACATTTCTCCCAATTAATCGCTAAATTCGTTTCCTCACATCGTTGCAGCACGCGCTCGAGATTTTTTAAACAATTTTTAAATGAGTTTCCGAACACGGAGAAGTCGTCCATAAACACTTCCATCACCTCCTCTACTAACTCGTCAAATATTGCTAGCATACACCTTTGGAATGTAGCTGACGCGTTACAAAGACCAAACATCCTTCGATAAGCGAAGGTGCCGAAGGGACAAGTGAAAGTGGTTTTCTCTTGGTCGTCGGGCGAAATCGGGATTTGGAAATATCCCGACAAACCATCGAGAAAACAGTAGTAGGAGTGATCTGAAAAGCGCTCTAAAATTTGATCGATAAAAGGTAGCAGAAAGCGATCCTTACGGGTGACATCATTTAGTTTTCGATAATCGATGCACATCCGCCAACCCGTAACAGTACGGGTTGGGATCAATTCATTATTTTCGTTCGCAACTACCGTGACGCCACCTTTCTTTGGTACGACTTATACTGGGCTAACCCAAGTACTATCCGATATCGGGTAGATGATTCCCGCGTCTAAAAGTTTAATAACTTCGGCCTTAACGACTTCTTTCATGTTCGGGTTTAGTCGTTGAGGCTGGACTGAGTTGCGGGAATTATCTTCGAGAAAGATTTTATGAGTGCAGAAGGAAGGGTTTATACCCTTAATATCCGATATTTGCCACGCAATTGCGTGGCGGTGCTTTCTTAAGACTATAGACAACCCAGAAATTTCTGAGTTGCTATGATCGGATGAAACGATGACGGGTAGCTTAGACTCTTTCTCTAAAAATAAATATTGGAGGTGAGGGGGAGTTATTTTAACTCTAATATGGGTGGCTCTTCATAAGATGTTTTGATTTTTAATTTTTCTAGAAGTAATGGTTCGGGTGGTGTGGGGTGAGAGACTTCCTCTTCAAGGTAAAAGAGCTCGACGAGCTCGGAATCACTACTTGCCGATGAGACTAACTCGGGGGATGAATCGAACTCACAACACTCTTCCAAGTAAAAACACGAATCATCTTTTTCTAATGTGTTTCGCATCGAGGAATTTATGCCGAAAGTAACTTCATCGTCTCCAACCCGTAGGAGGAGCTTTCCGTTACTTACGTCTATGATAGCGCGGGAGGTGGCAAGGAAGGGGCGGCCGGGTATGAGGGGTACTTCGGCATCCTCCTCGATGTCAAGAATGACAGAGTCCACCGGGAAGATGAACTTGTCAACCTTGACGAGCACGTCCCCCACTATTCCTACCGGATATTTTAAAGAACGATCCGCTAATTGAATACTCATTCGAGTGGGGCTTGGATTTCCTAGACCTAGCTTTTTGAATAATGAAAACGGCATGAGATTGATGCTTGCTCCAAGATCCGCTAGGGCATGTTTTACTAACGAATTGCCAAATAAACACGGGATGGAAAACCGTCCCGGGTCATTTGCTTTTTGAAGCAATTTGTTGAGTACAACCGCGGAGCATTCCGCGTTTACAGAAATATGCGAAATATCTTCTAATTTTTTCTTATTGGAGAGCAGCTCCTTAAGATATTTCACATATTTAGGCATTTGAGAGATAGCCTCGCAGATGGGTAAATTAATATGAATTTGCTTTAAAATATCTAAAAACTTTTTATAATTTTTCTCGGCGCACTCACTTTTAAATTTAGACGGATACAGAATATTAGAAGTAGAAGCGCGCAGAGATAACGTAGCGGGCAGATTCGAAGATAAATTAAGAGTAGGAGGAGGAGGAGAGGAAGTTACCTTGGGTCCGTCCTGTTTTGAAACCACCTCCTTCCCGCTTCAGAGTGTAATCGCGTTCGCGCCCTCCTTTGGATTTTGCTCCGTATTCCCCGGTAGTGCTCTTTGCTGACGCTCAGAGATCATCTTCGCTAGCTGGCCCACATTTCCTTGGTTGCTCCACGAGAAATTCGGATGATTCCTATAACCCGCATTGTATGTGTTGTTATACGGAGCGGAGTTTGGGTTATAGGAAGGCCGAGGCGGATTTCCCATGTAGTCAACCTGCTCTTCAATTAAAGCGTTATTAGCCCAAGGAGGAGTGGCGGAGGAAGCATACATCTGCGCCACTTACTTTGTTAAGCGCTCAACTTGTAAAGCCAAATTTGCGTTTGCGTCTATTTCAAAAATTCTGGCTGGCTTGTTAGGCCGCGCTCGGGGCATGTTCCATTGGTACGCATTCATGGCCATCTCTTCGAAAAGCTCTTGAGCGGCATCCAGAGTTTTGTTATTTAATGTCCCCCCGGCGGCCGCATCAATCATTTGCCTCGTTTGGAGATTATAGCCATTATAAAATATTTGCACTTGTTGCCAAGTGGCAAGTGCGTGGTGAGGGCATCGGCGCAAAAGCTCCTTGAAGCGCTCCCATGTGCCATAGAGAGTCTCCAAGTCGATTTGCATGAACGACGCAATATCTGTGTGCAATTTAGCGGTCTTTGAAGGCGGGAAATATTTATTGAGAAATTTTTCCGCCATTTCGGTCCATGTAGTGATGGACCCCCTAGGTAGGGAGCCCAGCCACTGCTTGACCTTAGACCGTAAAGAAAAAGGAAAAAGACGCAATCGAATGGCGTCATCGGTGACGCCATTGATTTTAAAAGTATCACAAATTTCTAGAAAGTAAGAAATATGTAAATTTGGATCTTTGTCCGGTTGACCATCGAAGGTCACCGATTGTTGCACCATTTGTATGATGCTGGACTTGATCTCAAAATTATTGTTCGCCACCATGGGGCAAACAATACTCGATCGTGTGCCTTCCAAATTCGGCCGCGCATAATAGGACATGGTCCGTTGCGCGGCCTCATTAGGATTTGGCACTTTAGGATTAGGAGGATCAAGATTAGGATCCATATTCGCTGCGTTAGTATCCCCGATCGACTCTTCGAATTCTACTTGATTTTCCTGATCACGAGAACGACGGCGCCTCAAAAGGGTTCGCTCGATCTCTGGATCAAAAGGAATATTCGAAGCGCTACCTCGGGTCATACACTAAAAAGAAAAGAAGGGGAGAGAGAGAAACATAAACTAAAATAGAAAAGAGATTTAACTAAAGAGAAAAAAAAGAAAGGAAGAGGAAAAACTAGATAAATTTTTTTCTTTTTTGAAATTAAGAAAAAAAAAACAAAATAAAATAAAAAGAAGCATGATAAAATTAATAGCTATCCTCTTTTCAAAATATCTACGCAAAGTTCCCCGGCAACGACGCCAAAAACTTGATATAGAAATTTCATGTTTTGAAATTTAGCGAAGGTTTGAAGATTTTCTCCAAAACTATATCCGATTAAGACAAGTGTACCTTATCGTCTATAATATAGGATATTTTGAAATACCAAGGTCGTTATCCACTGGGCACATTGATTACTTCTACTTCGAGGAAAATCACCATTATCTTATCGAACGATTTTTGAGGGTTGTTTTACTTAACTAAAAAAAAGACAAATTGCAAGAAGGAAAATCACTATGAAGAAAAAGAGGTGAAGAAAACTATGCCAACTTTCATTGAAATGAAAAGCTATTACAACTCTTTAAACAAGATTACAAAGCTAGAAAAATTAAGGCTACAAGCTTAACTAACTATTGCATAGAAATAGGAACTAGCACATTACATGAATTGAAAAGGAAGAGAACATGAAATTGAAAGACATGAAAAAGCATTGAAAAAGTTCACTAACAGCTCTAACAACACCCCCCTCTCCAAATTTTTGAACTTCCAACTCAGGGGAGAGCCTCATAATTTATAGGCAAAAAATTCAAGCTACACGCCCTCGGTCACGGGCATGACCTAGGGCGTGTAAACATTGCTGACATCGGATCCGACTGTGGCGTGGACTTTGCGTGACGACAGGAGAAATTCGGACATTACACGCCCATGTAACTTGGGTCACGGGCGTATACTTGTGCGGCTTCATTTAATGCGGCGTGGGTCTTCTTTAGGCGCGGCGGTGTGCAGGGATCACGCGGGAAAGTCACGGGTGTGACATGTGGGTCACAGGTGTGAATAGCGACAGCGCGGGTTTCGTCGAAGGCAGAGAGATTTCGTCAAACGCAGCTCTGTTTTTGTCGAACGCCTAGGCAGAGAGCTTTCGTCGAACTCAGGGACAGAGCGCATTCGTCGAACTCAGCTCGGGTTTCGTTGAACGTAGGGGCAGAGCGCGTTCGTCGGACTCAGGGGCAGAGCGCGTTCGTCGAACTCAGGGGCAGAGCGCGTTCGTCGAACTCAGGGGCAGAGCGCGTTCGTCGAACTCAGGGACAGAGCGCGTTCTTCGAACTTAGGGGTAGAGCGTGTTCGTCGAACTCAGGGGCAGAGAGCTTCGTCGAACTCAGCTCTTTAGGCCACACGCCCTTGGTCACAGACATGAATGAGGGCGTGAATTGTAATTTTCTCCAATTTTTCCCAAAATTCTGCAAAAAATGTGTTGGAACAACCCTATTACTGATTTGGGATAGGATCACTATCTGTTGACTAAGGATCAAGTTGACCCCAATGTATAGTCAATGGGTCAAGAGTTTAGGCTGTTAGAACTCAAGAAATCATTCAAATTCTGCGTTCGATGAACTCCATACTGCGTTCGACGAACTGCTCTCTGCGTTCGACAAATGACAAGCTCTCTGCGTTCGATGAACAACAAGCTCTCTGCGTTCGACGAATGGCTCTGCGTTCGACGAACGGCGCTCTGCGCTCGACGAATGGTATTCATTCTGCGCTCAACGAAATCCAGCCATCTCAGCGGTTCACCGGTCGAAGAACAGATTGTCTTAGCGGTCGACGAACAGACCCCGGTTCAACGGTTGAAGAACATATCATCTCAGCATTCGACGATCCAGCCCATCTCAGCGGTCGACGAAAAGATGCGTTCGATGAACTCAAGTCTGCGTTCGATGAACAGCTCAATATTTCAGCGGTCGACGTAATCATCCAGGATCAGCGGTCGACGAATCCTTCCGTTCGATGAACTCAAGTCTGCGTTCGACGAATATTTAGCAGAAGCTCAGAACGACGAATCAAATGTTCAAATCGACGAACTTGAAGCTGAGCTCGACGAAATATCTTCAGCATTATTTTAATATCTTTCTCAGCTCGACTAAAATTATATATGCTGACAGAGCAATATTTTATCATTTATATTTATATATTGCTGCTTTAATATTATAGCCGTTACAGAACAATAAATGTTATAGCCATTGCAGCAAAGCCAAAGATGGCAATTTGTTCTACTCGAGGAATCAGAATTAAAGAGACTTTATCTCCTTTCCTTTCTGGTCGGCAAGAATTCAAATCATCCGAACAACTCTTCAGATTATATATTCAGAGAGAAGAACAGAGAAGAACAAGAAGAATAAGAGATAGAAGAAATATACAGATACATGAAGAATAAACAGAGAAGCAAAAAGAAGAAGCAGATCTAACATATTATTTATCTTCTTTTTGCTAACTGCTTTTTTGCATATCATCTTCATCCTGAGACAACTCAACCAATATCATTTGCTCATGATCAAACTGCATAAAGAAAATGAGTTATTACAATCAAGTGAAGAAGTCTCCACAAGCTGTCATCTAATCTAAATCAGAAAGGGGGAGCTCTTCAACATCATCTTCAAGATCCAAACTCAACAACCCATTAGGATCATCAAGAGTCTTCTCATAAAAGAGAAGAACACTTTAACCTTTTTGTTTTCTTTATTCCCCTCTTGTATAGGGTTAAAACTCCCTTAAAAAATTTACCTCTTGGTGGCAAGACACCTGATCAAAAAATCCTGTTTGGTTTTTAAGCACCTTATCAAAAGCTTATAGGTGATTTGGGCACATGATCAAACCTCCATTGGTGTGTGGACACCTTATCAAAAACCCCTTGGTGTGAGGGCACCTGATCAACAACCTCTAGTGGATTCCTACTAGTGGGTAGAAGAGTAGATGTACCCAGGTTGATTGGGGAACTACTAAATATCTTGTGTCTTCTGTGATTGCATTACTTTTCTGTGCTTGTGCTGTGTTGATTTATTTTTATTTAGTTTTTATAAATCACTCTATACACATATATATATATACCATAGAAAATCTACAGGTACCTACACTCTGTGAGCAGCTTGATCAATTAGATCTACAGAAGGATGGATCTCTAAATCCTGTACAGCAGGATAGTGAAGAAAGTGATGAAGAAATCAATGAAACTGTGACTGAAAAGGAAGCAATAAGTAACATTCCACAAGAGGAATTAATTACAAATGCCGATCCTAGTATGCCTGTTGATTATGTCAATATTAAAGATCACCCCAGATCTCAAATAATTGGAGACATATCAACTGGTGTCCAAACAAGGCATCAAGCTAATCAGAATATGATGCACACATGTTTTCTCTCTCAGATTGAACCTCAATCCCTACAAGATGCAGAACAAGATCCCAACTGGATCATTGCTATGCAAGAGGAGCTTAATCAGTTTGAGACAAACAAAGTTTGGGAATTGGTTCCTAGACCAAAGAATCATCCAGTCATTGGAACTAAATGGGTCCACAGGAACAAGCTAGATGCAGATGGCAATATTGTGAGAAACAAAGCTAGATTAGTAGCTCAAGGGTACTCATAGGAAGAAGGAATAGATTATGATCAGACTTTTGCACCAGTTGTAAGGTTAGAAGCAATCAAAATCTTCCTTGCATTTGCTGCATACAAGAAATTCAAGGTTCATCAAATGGATGTAAAGAGTGCATTCTTGAATGGAGAAATCAAAGAAGAAGTCTATGTGGAACAACCACCAGGTTTCATCTCTCCAACTCACTCCTCTTTTGTATTTAAGCTTAATAAAGCTCTCTATGGTCTTAAACAAGCTCCCAGAGCATGGTATGCGGCCTTAGCTAATTTTCTTTTGGAGAACAATTTCTGTAGAGGCATAGTTGATAAAATCTTATTTTTCAGGATACATAAAAATCAAACTCTACTAGTTCAAATATATGTAGATGATATTATTTTTGGCTCTACTGATTCAAATTTATGCAAAAGATTTTCTAACCTGATGCAATCTAAATTTGAAATGAGTAGTATGGGTGAATTATCATAATTCCTTGGTCTTCAAGTGAAGCAAACTCCAAATGGCATATTCATATCACAATCCAAGTATGCTAAGGAATTAGTGAAAAGGTTTGGTATGTCTGATGCTTCCACCATGAAAACACCCATGCCCTCAAATGCTGTTGTTGATACTGATGAATCAGGGAAACATGTTGATCAGAAAGTATATAGAGCAATTGTTGGCTCATTACTTTATTTAACAGCAAGTAGGTACGATATAATGTTTGCTACTTGTATTTGTGCTAGGTTCCAAGTTAACCCCAAAGAATCTCACCTAATTTTATTAAAAAGAATTTTGAGATATATAAAGGGTTGTCCTAATCTAGGACTCTGGTATCCAACAACATCAGAATTTGAATTAACTGGATTCTCAGATTCTGATTATATTGGATGCAGAGTAGACAGAAAAAGCACATCAGGAACTTGCCAATTTCTTGGTGATAGGCTTGTGTCTTGGTTTTGTAAGAAACAAACATCTGTGTCTACATCAATAGCTAAAACTGAATACATAGTTGCAGGCAGTTGCTGCTCACAGATATTGTGGATACAAAATCAGCTCCTAGACTATGGTGTCAACTTAAATAATTCAATTATATTTTGTGACAATACTAGTGCAATATCTATAACACAAAATCCAGTTCTCCATAGTAGGACTAAACACATAGAAATTAGGCACCACTTCCTTAGGGATAATGTGGATAAAAATAAGATTTGCCTATAATTCATCTCTACTGATTTGCAAAGAGCTGATATTTTCACCAAACACTTGGATGAAAAGAAACATATATTCTTTATAAATCAACTAGGTATGATAGATGGAGATTCAATATGATAAAAATTAAATCTTCTATTTATCCCCTCATTCCCTTCAATATCAAACTAAGTTTTTCTGATTATATAAATGCCTACAGAATTGCTTCTCTTTCTAGTTCCCTTTGCACTTGATCTCTATTTTATTGTGCAGGAACAATAGCAATGAAAATCTTGCATCCTTCCCTACCTCCATCAAATGTTCCTTCTTCAAGGGGCCTAGCTTCAGGCCTTCCTGAAACTAGGCAGGGGGAGAAGTTTGTATGAACAAGCTCCATTTGATGCAGTGTTTTGCTCAGGGGGAGTTGTTCTTTGAACTAAGCAAGGAAAGAAAGCTGAAGAACCTCTAGTCTCAGGGGGAGATACTCTCAGGGGGAGATGCTTTCAGAAAGGGCAAGATGATTTATGAACAAGCTTCATATACAGCAAATTCAGAATACAACTTTTGATATAGAAGTTAGAGCAGATATCAAATTCAGAATATAAAGATACAGTTCAGACAATCAAGTCAGAAAGCAAGAACTCGGTTCAGAAAAGATCAGAATTCAAGAATTCAGAAAGAAAGAATTCAGAGAAAATCAAAGGTTCTGATTGTGTATTTCTATCAGTTTTATTTTCATTGAAATGTTTCAAAACTCAGAGTATTATTTATTTTATATCTGATGAAATATTTAAAATATATCAGATATATATATGCTCTGTTGTTTTTGTTTGTTTTAATTTTTGTCAAATAGTATCCTAACCCAAATAGGGGGAGATTGTTGGAACAACCCTATTACAGATTTGGGCTAGGATCACTATTTGTTGACTAAGGATCAAGTTGGCCCCAATGTATAGTCAATGGGTCAAGAGTTTAGGCTGTTAGAACTCAAGAAATCATTCAAATTCTGCGTTCGATGAACTCCATACTGTGTTCGACGAACTGCTCTCTGCGTTCGACGAACAACAAGCTCTCTGCGTTCGACGAACGACAAGCTCTCTGCATTCGACGAACGACATGTTCTCTGCGTTCGACGAACGGCTATCTGCGTTCGACGAACGGTGCTCTGCGCTCGACGAATGGTATTCATTCTGCGCTCGACGAAATCCAGTTGTTTCAGCGGTTCAGCGATCGACGAACAGATTGTCTCAGCGGTCGACGAACAGAACCCGGTTCAGCGGTCGACGAACAAATCATCTCAGCGGTCGACGATCCAGCCCGTCTTAGCGGTCGACAAAAAGATGCGTTCGACAAACTCAAGTCTGCGTTCGACGAACAGCTCAATATTTCAGCGGTCGACGAAATCATCCAGGCTCAGCGGTCGACGATTCCTTCCATTCGACGAACTCAAGTCTGTGTTCGACGAATATTTAGCAGAAGCTCAGAATGACGAATCAAATGTTCAGATCGACGAACTTGAAGTTGAGCTCGACTAAATATCTTCATCATTATTTTAATATCTTTCTCAGCTCGACTAAAATTATATATGATGATAGAGCAATATTTTATCATTTCTATTTATATATTGTTGCTTTAATATTAAAGCCGTTACAGAACAATAAATGTAATAGCCATTGCAGCAAAGCCAAAGACGACAATTTGTTCTGCTCGAGGAATCAGAATTAAAGAGACTTTATCTCCTTTCCTTTCTGGTCGGCAAGAATTCAAATCAGCCGAACAGCTCTCCAGATTATATATTCAGAGAGAAGATCAGAGAAGAACAAGAAGAATAAGAGATAGATACAAGAAGAATAAACAGAGAAGCAAAAAGAAGAAGCAGATCTAACATATTATTTATCTTCTTTTTGCTAACTCCTTTTTTGCAGATCATCTTCATCCTGAGACAACTCAACCAATATCATTTGCTCAGGATCAAACTGCATAAAGAAAAGGAGTTATTACAATCAAGTGAAGAAGTCTCCACAAGCTGTCATCTAATCTAAATCAGACAGGAGGAGCTCTTCAACATCATCATCAAGATCCAAACTCAACAACCCATCAGGATCATCAAGAGTCTTCTCAGAAAAGAGAAGAACACTTTAACCTTTTTTGTTTTCTTTATTCCCCTCTTGTACAGGGTTAAAACTCCCTTCAAAAGTTTACCTCTTGGTGGCAAGACACCTGATCAAAAACTCATGTTTGGTTTTTAAGCACCTTATCAAATGGTTATTGGTGATTTGGGCACCTGATCAAACCTCCATTGGTGTGTGGACACCTTATCAAAAACCCCTTAGTGTGAGGGCACCTGATCAACAACCTCTAGTGGATTCCTACCAGTGGGTAGAAGAGTAGATGTACCCAGGTTGATTGGGGAACTACTATATATCTTGTGTATTCTAGTTGCTTGTTTGTTTTATGCTTTATTTTCTTGCTGTTGCTATGCCTTCTTAGTGTTTGTTGTTATTACACACTCAGCACCACATATATTTATACATATCATTATTTTGAAATAAACTTAAACAAAGAGCTTTTAATTTAAGATTTAACCTTCACTTTCAAAATGAAATTAAGCTAAGTTAGAAACAAAATTACAAAATAACTACTTATGACCTAAAATTGACATGAAATAGAAAAATACCTATTAAATATTTACAAAATTTTCTATTAAAAAGTTATATAAAAACTACTTATCAAAGCACGACATGTTTGGACCCACAAGTCTCTACCCTAGCCCTCAAGCCTCTCAGATCTCAAGCCCTCAAGCTCGACACTTAGATCTGAAACCAGATCTTACAGATTTGTCCCGCAAGCCTTACAAATAAAGATATACAAAGTTTATTCTTCTGCCTGATGGAGATCGGCTACTTGTCTTGAAGAAGATGCTTCAGATGTAGGCGTTGGTAGCGCAGATCTTCTTCAAGCCTTCTCCTTTAGCCTGATGTTGACTGCCTTCTTGACTTGAACGATTCTTAACAGTCGATATGGCTTGACTGCAACTTGGAGAACACAGGATAAGCATTTTTGTTCTCCTCTTCTTATTCTTGATTCTTCTCCGCAGCTTTTACTGTTGTGTTGCTCGACGGAATTCTTTTTCATTTCTTCATTCTCTTCTCCTTTAGGGCATCACTGTTCCCTTTTATAGGATGGAGGGGCCGCTCAACAGTCTCCTATGATGTCCTTCTATGACATACGCCCATACCTTAAGAGCATGCGCTGATTGGACAATTAGGCGGCGATATTAAATGCTGACAGCATGTTTGGCAATTTTTGAATCTGTCTCGACGATATTTCCATGGTTACTACGACATGGACAATATATCGATGACAGGACTTGTCGTTGTCTTAAACTAAGACAGATCTTCAAATCTCCTTCCCTCTTCTTCAGATAAAGATATCTCGACGACACGGGACATCCCTTCTGCACTTGCAATTACGACGACATAAAGTCATCTAACTGATGTCGACGTAATCTTCTTGATTGCTTAATATCGTTATGACCACCTTATCTTATCGACGACATATTCGATATTACGTCGACAATCAATTCTCCAGCAACTGTCCGTCTTTTTCAATCTTCCCTAGTCTTTTCGACGTCAGTCCTTCTTTACGACGATATCGTTGACATCAGTCTTACTTAGCCTTTTCAACGACAAGGCTTCTTTACGATGATACCTGTCTTGTTCAGCCTTTTCGACGACATGCCTCATTTACGACGATATCTGTTCTTCCTTAGCCTTATCGACGTCAAGGCTTCTTTTCGACGATATCGTCGACATGTTTATGCTATCTCGACGATAACTGTCGTGGATCTTCTACTTTGCTTCTGCACACCATTTCAATGATATTCCTATTCTTTACGATGATATGTCCAGTCCTTTTTGACGATATTGTACTTGGGCAAGTTATTTAAGTACAATATAATCACATTAAGACAATATAATCACATTAAGCAGCAATCACAAAAATAGATTTAATGTTCTTCTCATTAAGAAGCAATCACATAGATAGATTAAATGTTCTTGAATAAGAGTTAACATTCATTTGCCCCATTCTAATTTTTAATTCGATTTGACACTCCTCATGGTCTGCTGCTGCTTGCACCTTTGTCTTTCTTCCTTTGCCTCTGATAGTAGTTGATGGGCTTTGGAATCTTCTTGGGAGAGGGAGGAGGACCATGAGGGAACACTAGCTTGTGATTTTTCCTCTTTTTAACTGCTTTAGATGCTTCTCCCACTCAACCGACTGGTATACTCTTTGATGGCCCACTTGGGGGTATCCAAATTGTATCCATGACTCTGTGATTATTTCTCTTGAATTTGGACTCCACCTTCCTGATTGTGGATCCTGCTTGACCTCCCTCAGCCTCTTTTGCCTATAATTGTTGCTCCGGAGTTTCTTCCTATTCCTGGAGGTTGCTGATTCTCCAAATTCAACGCCATACTCGACTGAGTTAGTACTTATTGATGGTTCAACAACTTCATACATTGATGGGGGGTTTTTGCATTGTCCGCTTCACTTGATTTGCTATCCACATGGCTTGATGGAATCCAACATTTATTATTTCATTCTCCCCCTTTAGGACTTGTTCAATTACCCGTTCTTCAAGACCTTCTCTGACCAGAATCAATTGTTCATGCATGTGCTGTTCAGTCATATCCAGATTGTTCCTTACTTTGAGTAGATGGGCATCTAATTTATGAGCATTCTCATTGAACCTATTCAAAACTTGATTCCTATTATTGGTGCCACTTGTTTCTATCTGCTTAAAGGAATAGTCCACATTGTCTGAGAATGTTACTTGATTTGTTAGGATCTTATGGGTCTGATGTCCCACCTTGTTGACTTCCTCACTCATCTTTTCTATTGCTGGAGCTGCCAGATTGTAGAAGTGGACACACTGGGTGTTGAGATTGAGTATGTTCCTCTTTACAGCCTTGATCTCAGCCTTCAGCTCCTTCCTTAGGCCAACCACAGTCTTTACGACAAAAGTTTCCAATTGTTTCCTTTGAGAATTCAATAGAGCTGATACCATGTGATAGAGAGAACCTGCCTGAGCCGAAGATGGCTCAGCAGCTTGTTCTTCTTCATCTCCTCCTTCCCGTGGAGCTGCTTCTGAGATTTCTTCAGATAAGACTTCACTGATATGGGCTGTTGCTTTGGCCTTTACCTTGAAATCTTCTAGCACTGTCTCACTTGGAGATACAAGTACTATTATACTTGCTATTTCCAATTCACGGCAAGCTGAGGGGGCGGTGTCTTCCGGTGGCTAGGGCACATTTCCGTCTTCTAGTGGATCGGGCATATTTCTTTGATTTTCTAGGGCAGAGTACCCCTGTTGGGTCTCCCCCTCAACTTGTGCGTTACCTTGGGCTGAGCCTCCTGCAGGGAGCTCCCCATAAATCATCTCTGTATTTTGGGCTGAGCTCCCAAGTTGGGACTCCCCCTTAGCAGGAACACTCCCCAAGTTGGGGTTGCTACCTTCTTCAATAACCTCTTTGGAAGAAGGTTCAGGTACTGAAGCTGGGATATCTCTCCGTGTAGATGTCTCCACCTCAGGTGGAGCAGGGTTGTGTGGGAGTGAGGGTCTGTCATCAAAACTGCTTGATGAATCATCTTTTTTCTGAGAGGTCTAATGGGGTTGCTTGTTTCTTTTGCTTTTTTGGAGAAGATGGGGCATCAGATGATGGTTTGGGGATATACCTATCCCATCTGTCAAGCATCCTGGCATCCAACCTTTTGGAGTAGTGCAAGGGCACTCCCATCCTTCTATGAAGAACAACACCGAGGTTATTTAGGTGGAACAGAGATAGTATTCTTCCGTAAGATGGAGTCTTCAGGGTACCCTTCATTATCTGGAAGAGAAGCCTACTCCAGTCAGTCTTTTTGGATAGAATTATCTGGGCCATGACATCGAACATCTCCTTGGAGATTCAGTCATGCGAACCAGGTTTGCATAGCAGCACCTTCCCTACGATGTCGGCCAGCAGTTTCCCTTTCTGATTGAACTCATTTCTTTTGATCGACCCATAGGTCTTCCCAGTGTGGCCGCACCAGGTATAACTAGCTGAGACATCCTCCGTTGTCAGCTCTTCTTCTTCTCCCCCTTTAACTCTCGGCAGATGGAGCATTTTCCTGGGACTCTTGGTAGATATTTTGACCTTCTTACCAGCTACAATAGATTTTATCTGAGATTCTGAATGGTTGAGCCGGGCTTCAGCGAAGAACTCCGTCAGTTCTCGGTGGAGAAGAACTGAGGGCTCGCTTAGCAGGTATTCTAGGCCGGTGGATTCCAGGATCCCTAGCACTGACCTGATTTCTTCATAGCACGAGTTGAAACCCCCACGCTGGAGTTCACAAACTGAGATTACTTCTTCTCTTTTGGGAGCCATCGATTCAGAGCAAGAGAGGGGCAGCACGTCGGAGACGAAGCAGTGTTTTGTCGAAGGAATAGCTTAGGGCAAACGATAGCGTGATTTTTATTCTCAAGCATTCACTCTATTTATAGTGTAGGTAGGTGAAGAGGCGCGTACCTTTGACTGTGTCCGTGAAAATGATCAGACAACTCCGATGGATCGATCCAATGTCTTGTTAAATAGCTGAACTCTATTTCGACGATACTTCTGATTGTCGTCGAAATGATTCTTGGACACGCATCCTTCCAGCTTGATCCATTTATCATCGCAACATCTGCTATATTGTCGTAACAACTTATTGTATCGACGATACAGATTTCTTAAACTTGTCAGCCTGGGGCAACTTTCAGCCTACTTGGGAAACATATTTTGGCACCAACCCTAAGAGTTCTCCAGGGGTGTTTTGGTCAATTTCAACTTGTAATCCTCCTGACTTCTTTTGGTCTTTTTAATAGGATGACCTGCACTAAGATTGTTAATGAGCTAAATTTTGCTGATCCAACCTATGGGCCAGAACAGCCATCTTGTCCAAGGCCCAAATTTGCTTATGGTGGGCTCTTGGACTACCTGCAAAATGAGATTACAAGCCCTTAGGTACCCAAGTAGCTTTGGGTCCTAGGATATTGTTAGCTGTAAAGTGCATATTGGATCTAACTACTCCAGGATATGCATAGTGATAATGAACAAAGCTATTTGCAAGTTTAGCATTTATTACCCTTGGAGCCGTTGGATTGTACCAACAATCAATTGCAATATGCCCAGTCTTTCCACAACACCAACATTCAAACCTATTGTATCTTCCCTTCTGGCTGACTGTGTGAGCATGAGTCCTTTGTGTGTGAACAGAAGGATATTTGAAGGAGACTGATCTGTACTGATTGTGAGTGGCTTTCCCTCAGAAGTCAGTCTTTTTTAATGATTTCTTCTCTTCTCTAGATCTAGTAACTTCATCCCTCCTTGTGATCATCCCATCATGAGGTACCCTAAAGGTTTTTGGCATGTTCTTGGGTTTGGAGGAGCATGCTACAGGCTTCCTTACAGTGAGGGATTTATCCTCCACCCTTCTGACATTATTATTCTTAGATTTCAGGGTACTAGGCTGATCTCTATCCTTCTTTAGAAGTACAACTTCTTTGGTTAGAGAACAACACATCTCCTTACTGTCAATCAATGCCTTTAGAGTTTTCCCAAATTTGCTTATCAGATCAAGGTTAGAGCTTGCCTTGAAGTCCTTTTTGAGTTAGCAAAACTCTGCATTCTGTAAAGTTAGCTTTTCAGCCTTTTCAGAGAGATCAAAATTTCTGGCTTGAAGGATTGAGATCTTTTCAGCTTGCTCCTTGCATAGCATCTTGATCTTTTTGAGATCTTCTAGAAGGACATCATATGGCTTGGATAAGTCATCATTTCCCGATGAGCTTGTCTCAGATTCTGAGTCTAAGGTAGATAGAGGAGCTCTTATGCATACCTGTTCAGGAGAGACTTCATCCTGAATTTCCTCCTCTGAATCAGATAAGGCAGTCAGTCCAAAATCAGCATTCTCTTCTGAGTCTGAACAGCTTGAGTCACTATCACTCAATGTTTTGCCTTTCTTCTCAGCTATCTTGCATCTTTCTTCCTTCTGATTCTTGGAAGGCAATACTGATTCTGCATTTCCTTCTTTTGATCCTAATATAAGGACTATTAGAGAGTCCCACATCTCCTTTGCTGTTATGCAGTGAGCCAGTTTCTGAAATGTTGAGATGTCAACTGCACCAGTTACAATATCTTTGGCTTCCTTGTCCAAGTTGACTAGGATGATCTCATCTTCAGTCATTTTCTTGGGCACTGTCTTGGGGACATATGGCCCTTCTTGAACAATTTGAAACATTCTGGGATCCATAACCTCCATGAATATTCTAGCTCTTACTTTCCATAGGGCAAAGTTCTCCCTAGAACAAATGGTTATTCTTGATTCCATAACTATGATGAATGGACACCCACTGGCAGATCTGTTCAAGCTGTTAAGCTTTTCTTTGGACAACCTACCTCTGATACCACTTGTTAGTTATTGGGTGTCGACTTATCACCTAGAGAGGGGGGGGGGGGGGTGAATAGGTATTTCAAATTATTTTATTCCCCTTTTGGTGTTCTTGATTTCTGGTTAATAAATCTAGAAATTAAAAGCACTGCACAGAAAACACACAAAGACTTATTGTAACGCCCCCGAGTTTTTTCTCTCCTTATAATCATTTATTTAAGGCATATGGAATTAATAATAATTATTCGAAAGCGAGTTTTAATTTAGGGTGTCGATGCGTAAGGGCGTTACCGTTTCATCGTCGTCGTCGTCCGGCAAGTAATCCTAGATCGAGCTATATTTGCAATATATATATGAGTGTGTATGTATGACGTTTTATGTATGTATAAAGGTTTATATAAAAGTTTAAATATATATACATTATATATATATGTATAAGTGTTTTGATATAAAAGTTTTATATAAGGTTTTACATATGTATAATTATATATAAGGTTTTATATGAGGTTTTGTATAAGGTTTTATATAAGGTTTTTAAAAAGGGCATACTCCTTCTCGTTCCTTCCCTGTCGCGTGAAGCCGGCGAGTTGTCGAAGGGTTAGGGTTTGCGTCGGATTGGTGTCGAGCGGCGCCCGAGCTGTCGGAGGAGGAGGGATCGTGGTCGCCGGGGCTTGTCTTCGTCGCCGGGCCTAAGGATCCGGGCGGCTCCTTCCACGCTCGTCGCGATCCGGTGAGTCGCCGTTGTGCGAGGCAAGAAAACTCTTCTCTCTCTCTCTCTCTCCTCTTTCTTCTTTATCCCCTTCCTCCTTGTGGTGTAGTTGTGGTTTGAGGTTATTGCTCCACGAAATCGATCTTTGGCAACTTTCCTTATGCTAGCTGGTAGGGCCTTTTCACCAGGAAATTAAATCATGCAAATCTCCTGTTAGTAGTTGTTATAGTGGTCGATTGGCAGTTTTGTCTTGTAGTTGCCGTTTGGATTATTGCTGTTGGGCTTAAAACTCCAGGAGATTCATGGCAGCAAATTTATTTAGTTATGAAAACCTCCTTATAGGGGTTGTTATAGTAGCTGTTGGGGTAAACTGCAGGAAATCATTATTTTATTTTTGTTGTTGTTTTGGTGGCAGCTGGGTTATCCCATCAGGTTTCATTATTTTGGAATTTCTTTGGGGAAATCGGGGTTTGGTGGCTGGTGGCTGCTTGGATTCTCCTTCCAGGTTTTAGGATTTGGATTTTTGTTTGGGAATGAGGGGCTAGTGGCCGCTCGGTTTCCTTATGCTGCTGTCTGTGAAGCACTTGGCTAAGCCTTGATGGTTTTCTTTACTTCCTGATTATAATTGTACGGCTAAAATCTGGATTCATTTATGCTTGGTTTAATTGACTAGTTTATTTATGCGTGGCTAATCCTGCATAATTCATTACCAGAAAGCTTGGTTGGGTCTTCTTTTATTTTGTTGTTGTGGCTAAATTCTGTACTTGTCATCCTCTGCACTTGTCATTCTCTGCCCTATAACCAGTTGGGTGTTTCAATTGTTATCTTTATGTGGGGGGGGGGGGGGGGGGGGTGTTCCTTGCTTTTGTCTATTAAAGGGGGGGCTGCCTTTTAGTTTTGCATTTGGGGGTTGCTATATATATAATTCGGGTTTGGATTTGTTAGGCGCTGCATCCTATACATATCTCTTCTTGTTCGGGGGGGGGGGATGTTTTGGGGGCTGCTTTATAAAACCTTCCTTTTTGGCGCTGCTTTATTCATGGTCCTACCCATTAGGATTATGTTGTGGTGTTCCTCTTGGTTGTGGGCAAGGTTCTGTATAATATCTTTGTGGCTGTCTCCTCATTGATTTTAGCATGGTAGCTATTGATTCATTTTATTTTCCCTTGTTTTCCTCCTAGTTTAAACTCTTGATATATGAACTCTGCACCTATACGCTAGGAAATTTCTTGGTTTAAACTTAAGTCAATTACCCAGTTCGTGAATTTTCCGTGTTTAATTTGAGGGCTAGGTATTTACTTGGGTGTATGCTATGTTAAATTTCCTAGGCTATGTGCTAGAGATTTCATTCTCTTGGGGGAGTTTGAGCCTGTCAGCTCTTGGTTCTATGAGGGGTTCTCCTTGATTGGTCTATATGTTGTTGGTTAACTCCTGGGCTTATTTAATTTGTTAAGCATAAATGGTCTTGCTCGGCTAACATTTGGATAGCTTGATTCCGATTTTAATTTCATGGCTAAACCCTAGATAGCTTATTTCCTGATTATAACCGCATGGCTCAACTCTGAATCATTTTAATTCCTGATTATATGTACTTGGCTAAAATATGGATGCTTTGTTTTGTTCGAGCCCTATATCCACTTCACTTAAGGGCAGCTTCATTCTTTTAGTAACTCTATCAATTGCTATTAAGCGACTGCGCACTTTTAGTGCAAATGCTAAAGTTTATTTCCCTGTATCAAATATAAGATTCATTTTGTTTAGTGGCTGCCATATTTGTTGTGGGTCGGATAGCTGTTGTGGTCATCTTTTTGCTCTTGTATTGAACCACATTGCCGCCTCGGGTGAGATCTGGATGGTTTTGTTGGCTATGTTCTGATGGTCTAGCCGGTTAAATTCCATGAGATTTTGTTTCCTAATTCCCGGCGGGTACGGGGAATTAGATCCTAAACTCCCTGGGAATTTCCATTGCTAATGCTCGATGATTCAACGAAACCGTTATTTGCTAATGAGGTATGTCTTGTAGTTGAATTTTTGGATTCGAGCTTTTCACCCGTTCTAATCGTTGACAATTTCATCCTTACAGAAAAGTGATCTTTTATGGTGTCTTGTCGTGCCTTATTCTTCGTACCATTGCAAGAGGTTCGCTAGGAGCCAAGTTTGGACTCGCTAAGTGTTTCCAAATAAACCGTTGAGCTTTGTTCAGGTGTTTGACCTTCGTGTCATGTTTTTCTTCGTCTTGTTCCGGCACCAGATCTGGCATGGTGTCGGCTTTTCTGAAATCCTATTCCCCCACCTGACACTCCTCTGTTTGCTATGTGGGATTTATGAGCTAAGTATGCTATGTTGTTTAATTCTCCAGGATAGTTTTGGTGAGTGGTTCCCGATCTCTATGATCTTCGTTGTTTAAACGTTCTGAGTATTCTATGGTAAACTGCACCGTGGTATAGTTGTATACTTATATATATATATCCATATACTTATGTATATGATTATGTCCTATTTTGGCCTTTTGGGTGGCAGTGGACCACCCTGTTTTGGCTTTTTGGGTGGCAGTGGACCACCCTATTTTGGCTTTTTGGGTGGCAGTGGACCACCCTGTTTTGGCTTTTTGGGAGGCAGTGGACCACCCTGTTTTGGCTTTTTGGGTGGCAGTGGACCACCCTATTTTGGCTTTTTGGGTGGCAGTGGACCACCCTATTTTGGCCTTTTGGGTGGCAGTGGACCACCCTGTTTTGGCTTTTTGGGTGGCAGTGGACCACCCTGTTTTGGCTTTTTGGGTGGCAGTGGACCACCCTATTTTGGCTTTTTGGGTGGCAGTGGACCACCCTATTTTCTTTTGAGCTGATCAGTCTCAAGTTCTTAAGCACATATGCATATATATGTGTATTATGATAGTATATGTATGACTATCACATCTGAGCCGCAAAGGCGAGCACGTGGTGGGCTTTGATTGTGTTGAGTATTACCTTCTGGTGCAGGCTTTTCTTCTTACCGAGTGCACTCGTTTGAGCTGGCTTGAGTTGTTGTAAGATTGTTGATGTTTATCTGCTTAGTTTCCTTTCTGCACTCTTTTACTTCTGATGCTGCTAATCTTGGTTTTCTTGCACCCTTTTGGGCTGAGGCATTCTTTTCTTATGAATGTCTCAGGTTCAGGTCTTTAGCTGCCGCAGGGGTTAGAGCGGCGTCGTTCAGTTTTCCCGTCGAGGCCCTTCCTCTTTTAGGTAAGGGGGCAGTTCTTTGTTTGTTGTATTTTCCTTAGCTGATTTCTTTCCTTCCTGCGAGTTCGTGTCAGTTGTTGGTGCCCGTATGGCTTTTATGTTTAGTTTACTTGCTAGTAGTATTGTTGTTACTTTTAGGTTGTTTACCTACTTGCTCTCTGCGAAGCTTTATGCTAGGATGCATTAGTTACTTTATTGATATAAAAATGTCATCCTTGCATATCATGCTTTTTAATAAATGTCACATATTTTGAAAATCGTAGGAAATCCTTTCTTACTATACTAAACATAGATATGTGCATATCAGTTCTGGGATGTTTATTTTCACGCTCATGTAGGCTAAAAACAAACCTATTTTTCGCTACGTATGTATAGTTTTCTTCTTGTGGACTAGATGATCCACCAGACCGAGGGACGCGGTCTTAAGCTAAAATGAAAAATCTCTCTTTTAATCCAAACACATATATGTTTTTTTATAAAATTATCGTAAGGAGTGTTGCCTGAGCGTCTGTAGTCGTCTCCTGCAGGCGTGGCATCATGACGCGTATTTTCCCCTTGCTCTGATAATATGTATTATATTCTTGGGAAAATGCGGGTTGTGACACTTATAGAGGTTCCTCAAGACAGGGTGTCTTGAGTAGTCCTCTTTCCCTCACGCCTACCTAGGAGTGTGCTAGGATCGGCAAACTCTGCCGATGTCTCCGACCCGCTAGCCTTAAACTCGAACCCGCAAGTCCCTGCAGCCTAGGCCCGCAAGCCCCTTCACTGCACCCGAGCACGCAAGCTCGACACTCAGGCCCTCAAGCCTTACACAGCACAGACCTGCAAGTCTTACCTCTTGGACCCGCAAGTCCCTGCAGCCCAGGCCCGCAAGACCCTTCACTGCACCCGAGCCCGCAAGCTCGACACGTTTGGAGCCACAAGTCCACTACAGCCTTGGACCGCAAGCCCCTTCACTGCACCTGCGCCCGCAAGCTCGACACGTTTGGACCCACAAGTCCCTGCCCTAGCCCTCAAGCCTCACAGATCTCAAGCCCTCAAGCTTGACACTTAGATCTGAAACCAGATCTTACAGATTTGGCCCGCAAGCCTTACAAATAAAGATATACAAAGTTTGTTCTTCTGCCTGATGGAGATCGGCTACTTATCTTGAAGAAGATGCTTCAGATGTAGGCATTGGTAGCGCAGATCTTCTTCAAGCCTTCTCCTTTAGCCTGATGTTGACTGGCTTCTCGACTTGAACGATTCATAACAGTCGATATAGCTTGACTGCAACTTGGAGAACACAGGATAAGCATTTTTGTTCTCCTCTTCTTATTCTTGATTCTTCTCCGCAGCTTTTACTGTTGTGTTGCTCGGCGGGATTCTTTTTCATTTCTTCATTCTCTTCTTCTTTAGGGCATCACTGTTCCCTTTTATAGGACGGAGGGGCCGCTCAACAGTCTCCTATGATGTCCTTCTCTGACAGACGCCTGCCCATACCTTAAGAGCACGTGCTGATTGGACAATTAGGCGGCAGCATTAAATGCTGACAGCGCGTTTAGCAATTTTTGAATCAGTCTCGATGATATTTCCCTGGTTACGACGACATGGACAATATCTCGATGAATGGACTTGTCGTTGTCTTGAACTAGGACAGATCTTCAAATCTCCTTCCCTCTTCTTTAGATAGAGATATCTCGACGACACGGGACATCCCTTCTGCACTTGCACTTAAGACGACATGAAGTCATCTAGCTAATGTCGACGTAATCTTCTTGATTGCTTGATATCATTGTGACCACCTTATCTTATTGACGACATAGTCGATATTACGTCGACAATCAATTTTTCAGCAACTGCCCGTCTTTGTTCAATCTTCCCTAGTCTTTTCGATGTTAGTCCTTCTTTACGATGATATCGTTGACATCAGTCTTACTTAGCCTTTTCAACGACAAGGCTTCTTTATGACGATACATGTCTTGTTCAGCCTTATCGACGACATGCCTCTTTTACGACGATATCTGTTCTTCCTTAGCCTTATCGACGTCAAGGCTTCTTTTCAACGATATCGTCGACATGTGTATGCTATCTTGACGATAACTATCGTGGACCTTCTACTTTGCTTCTGCACACCATTTCAACGATATGCCTATTCTTTACGACAATATGTCCAGTTCTTTTCGACGATATTGTACATGGGCAAGTTATTGAAGTACTGGACATATTGTCTGATCTCTGCAAGCATGAACTAGATATGACATTAAATACACAATGCTTTTATCATTGAGCTGAGTGCTTCTTTAAATCAGGAACATTGCAGGGCACATTTCCCAACACCTTGCAACTAGGGAAAAGGTTTGATCAAAGTCAATACCTTCTTCTTGCATGTATCCTTTGGCCACCAGTCTAGCCTTGTTCTTGATGATGATGCCATTATCTTTAAGCTTATTTCTGTAGATCCATTTGGTTCCTATGATGTTGTGTCCTTAAGGCTTTGGCACCAACTTCCATACCTTGCACCTCTTGAATTATAATGGGTCTTCTTGTTTTGCTTAAATCCAGAAGGTGTTTTTATTGCTTCTTAAAATTTCTTGGGCTCCATCTGTGATATAAAGCTCAAGAAAAGAGCTTCATTGCGAGCCCTGCTTCTGGTGATCACTCCTTTGTTTTCATCTCCAATAATCTGGTTCCTTGGATGATCCCTTAGATGCCTGTTTGCTGCCGACAATCTGTCCACAATCTACAGTTCATCTTTTAGAGCAACAGGCTCTTCAGCAGCTTGCTGATCTTCATCTTCAGGAACAATAACATCTGAATAGATCTTGCTTGTGCTGGGTATGTCTTGGATAAACATATCTTGCATTTTCTGTTCATCACCTGTCATAATAGAGGAACTGGACCAGCCCTTATATAGTAGGTTGGTCTCATCAAAGACAACATGCATAGACTCTTATACAACATGAGTCTTCTTGTTGAATACTCTATAGGCTCTGCTATGTGAGCTATATATCCAACAAGAACTCCTATATTGCATTTTCCAGCAAACTTTGTTAATTAAGTTTTTCTATTATTTAAAATGTAGCATTTGCAACCAAAGATTCTAAAGTATGAAATGGTTGGTTTTTTGCCTTTCAGAATTTCATAGGGGTTATTCCAAGGGCCTTATTGATGGATGCTCTATTAAGAACATAAAAAGTAGTATTAACTGCCTCAACCCAGAAATATTCTGGGAGTGAGGAGTCACTAAGCAATGTTCTCCCAGCTTCTATCAAGGTCCTATTCCTCCTCTCAGCCACACCATTTTGCTGTGGAGTCCTTGAGGAGGAGAATTCTAGGGTGATACAAAATTCTTGACAAAACCTTGTCATTGCCCTAGATTGAAATTTTGTACCATGGTCAGTTCTTGTCTTGACCACAGTACATTGTAATTCATTCTGGATTGCTTTGACATGGTTTATGAAGACATCTAAAGTATCAGATTTCTTCTTAAGGAAGAATACCCATGTATATTTTGAGTGATCATCAAATCACCAAAGTATACAACTTCCCACCTAGGCTCTGAATTTATAAAGGACCAAACAAGTCCATGCGCAATAGATAAAGACATCTTTTAGTGTCTTTGGAGCCAATGCTTTTAAAGGTGGCCCTAGTTTGCTTGCCCATTTGGCATGCAAGACATGGACCACTTTTAATACATTTCAAATTAGGACTATTTCTAACAAGGTTTTTAGAAAATAGTCTATACATTGTCTTATAGTTAATGTGGGCAAGTCTCTTGTGCCATTGAACACAAAGATACTCACTTTCATTAACCACAAAACACACAGGAAATAAAGAAATATTGCATATAAAATCGAAACAATAAACATTCCCACTCCTAGTGCCTGAGAGAATGATCTCTAAGTCATTTGACTTTTTGATCAAGCACTTGCCATTGTGGAATTCAATAACATAGCCCAAATCACACAGTTGACTTATGCTTACAAGGTTGTGTTGCAACCCTTCAACATAAGCTATCCTTGTGATTGAGACTATGCCATTGGAGATCATACCATAACCTATAGTGATGCCTTTTCAGATCCTCCAATGATGACTTTAGGTCCATTCTTCACAGCAGTGTACTCCTGCAGTAGACTTTTGGTACCTATCATGTGCCTTGAGCATCCACTGTCCAAGTACCATATTTGCTCAAGGCTGGTACTTGAACTATCCTGCAAGTTGCAATTTAATTTCCCTTAGGAGCCCAATTGATTTTGGGTCCTAGGACTTTGTTAGCATAACTAAACATCTTCACACCTGCTGCAGCCTTTGCAGGAAAGATTCTCTTTGCATTAGGCACACTGGGATTGTGCCAACAATCTATGGCAATGTGTCCCACTTTACCACAACACCAACATTCACGGATGTTGTATCTTCATTTCTGAACACCCTTTGATGTGGAAGGAGCATCATTGTGCTTGTGTTCAGTGAAGAAGCTAACTAAATTCTTCTTATTCCTATTAGCAATAGCCTGGCTGGTTGACAATCTATAGTTGGTCTTAGCAGACTTTATCTTTATGACATCAACTTTTCTTAGCTTGGCAGCCAAGCAAGTGTGGATGGCATCAGATACTGAGCTGTTAGACTTGCCTATAGGCTTGACAACAGCCATGTGCTTTGCTGAGAGGGATTTGGAAGAGCCAGCTTCCTTATCATTGAATGAAGAGGATGAAGTACCAAATACAAATGGTCCAGAATGGGCCATTTGAATTTCTTCATGGGGAGCTTTCAAAGTACTCATCCCCATGCCCTTTCTTCTACTATAGTAAGGAGTATTTTCCTTCCTATAGGAACATCCATTCTTCCAGTGATCATACATGTTGTCCTGGTCATACCTGTTGGAGGGAAGCAACACCTTTTGAAAGGTGGTATGCGACTTAGCTTTAGCCTGCCCCTTTCTTCCATTCTCAGTTCCAATTGCTACTTTATTGAACCCTAGCCCTCTCCTATCAGTTTGGGAGGAGAAGGTGTCAATAATGGGCAATATGGATTTGGGTTTGGAGAATTGAGATACTAAGCTCTTCTCTTTGAGAAGCTTCTCCTCCAGGTCCTTGATGACCTTGTTCTTTTGGGAGATGGTGATCAATTGGACTATTGTAATTCCCTTGAGTTGGCTTATCTCTCTACTCATCTGAGCCACCTGGGTAGATGACTCAGTGCAATCTTGCTTAGCCAGCTAAAGGGAAGCAATTTCCTGAGCTTGCCACTTGGCTAGCTTCTTTCTCCTTTTTAGAGCTTCCAATAGAGCATCATATTTGTCAATCACCTTGTTCTTCTAGAATCAATCTGGAAGAGCTATCTTCTCTCCTTGTATCCGCTAGCTTGGTTCAGGAAGCAGGAAGAAAGAACTTGTGGAAGCCGTCAATGGAACAATGAAAATCTTTCTCCACTTTTCAGCACTCGCTTCTGAAATGCCCTAAGTTGTTCTTGTATACATATTCCACCTTAAATGGCTCTAAGGAGGGCCCTAACAAAGTATGGAGGAGGATAGAATACTTTATCTTTCTTTAAGCCCACTTGCACCAAAAGCAGATCCCACCAATGTTGTCTTCAGATTTGAATCTGTCTCAGTGGTTGGGCTGAGACAACTTTCAGTCTCAGCGGTTGAGCTGTCTTCATCTCAGCGGATCTGCTGAGATAGATAGTCTTCTTAGTGGATTCTGTCTAATGCAGCTCAGCTGATGCAGACCCCTTCTCAGTGGCTCCTGGCCTTGTCTCAACAGTTCAGCTGAGACAGTGAGCTCATCTCAACGATTTTGATAGTAAACCACTAACTTTATCCCAATGCTTGGAATAACTTAACCCTGCATAGTCATGATGCAAAATAGGGTTTATCAAATACAATATGTACTTAGCATTGTGAGTGATACCTCTTCAAAACAAGGGAACATTGAGGGCAATATTCACAACAAAAGCCCTTTGCGTTAGTTGCTTTGAATGAGTCAATCTATCATTTGTCCTTGAGGATCCGATATTAATCCTCTAAAACCTACTAATTATTGTACTTGAGATGCATTTCCCTCGTCGAACATTAGATGTACTGGATTAGAGGGATTAGTCATCCGAAATGAGGGTTCATTTCTTGTCTCAAATATTCACTTGCAGCATACAATATCTCGATGGATTGACGTCATTTTTCTACCACGTGTACATTCTAGATTTTTCTCAAAGAAAAGCGAAGGCAGCTCGCTGGGTCCATATCGACGCTGGGGTGCAAATTTTGTTGTTCAGCATCCTAAACTCACCATCCCTTAGAAGGTATTGTGAAAAGGTCATCAATCTCCAATGAGCGAAAGTGTTTGAGTTCTCTATTCTTCTTTCCAATGAGTGAGCTTCACCACCTTTCCTTATTTACTCAATAAGAACAAGATCGGTTGATTGAATTGACTTGATCAATCGATAAACATCCAAAACTGCAATTCAACACCTATTCTGATGGTTTTTGTTTTTTTTATTCTAAAAAACACATACTAAAAGTCTATCTATTTCGGCTAACAATTAGATAAGCTAGCTTTCAGAGTTCTCTTTTGGACCTATGACGAGTCTTGTTGAGGCGGAGTATAGGAGATGAGTGAACTTTCTCTGACATACATCCTGATTGAGTAATTGACCTCCTCAGGTTTGGGGAATTTGTACTAAAAAATAGGTGTCGATCTCTCTACCCGAATGACATTCAATGTGAGCTCTTCACTTGATGAGGGATATTCGTAGACTTATGCCATGTGGCTGAAAGAGTTCTCTTTCACTCTTGTCTTGAGGATCTTATATATATGGTATCTTAACGAATCGAGAGTGTTAAGTTCTCAAATCCGACTCTATTATAATCTGTACGAATAGAAAGATTTCAGCATGACACATCATAGGCCCGATAATAACTGACAGAAGTAAGACCTTCTTTCTGATGAGTCGGTTTAGTATCCTAGACGGAGAAAGGTGGGATAATGGCTCAATGTCTGAACAGATTAGTCTGAAGTTTCTTCGAAACCGCGATTCAAGTAAATGGGGACTGTCCTCCTGGAGTGTGGAAGGAAGGGGACATCTGAGAATCATTAGGATCAAAATGAGGAAGGATCTCTATAGGATTTTATGAGGATAAGTAAGGGAGTTGCATCTCCTTTATTTGGTCCAAAATAGACAGGGGAGGCTCGATTGGATTGATTTAGAAGACTGTAGAAAGGTGATTTGCATGCGCCATCAACTACAACACAAGAAAGAAAAGATTTGGTGGTAAAACTTGTATTCTATCTCATCTATTTTGAAATAGGAAAAAAAATCAACTCACGTCTTTACTTCCCCTTCTCAGCAGCTCATTCAAGCAAAGAACATTAAAAAGCGTTGAAAAAAAATGAACTTTTGTCAAAGGGTGATGTGAAAAAGAGAATTTTCCTTTTCACTGAATGAGGCAACCTGAATGGGTGGAGGAGCCGATAGGAGAAGTAAACATCTGTCCTGTTGTTTTGAATCAAAAAACCCAGGAAAGGGTTGTAGAGCTGAGTTGTAAGGCGAAGGTGCGTAAAGTTGAGTTGTGGTTGCGATGAAGGAAAGATTTGACAATTTCTTTTGAGCTTCCCCAGATGAGGGTGACCGAAGGTCATCATTTTGCCAAAGGGAAAGGAGAAAACACTCATTTTCGATTGACCTTACCCACGGGGGAGGAAAATGGAAAAAATGAACTTTTGCCATAGGGAAAGGAGATTTTTTTTATTTGGAATTGACCCTTTTCCATGTAGCTCATAAACTTACATCCCCACGAGGCAGTGATGAAAGTTCATCATTTTTCCATAGGGAAAGGAGAAAAAAAATCTCATTTGATTTTTCCCTAGCTGAAGGAAAATGGGTTTGAATCAAAAAACCTGGGAAAGGGGCGTAGAGTTGAGTTGTAAGGCGAATGGGCGTAGAGCTGAGTCGCGATAGCGAGGAAGGAAAGGAAAATGAAATTTGACAATTTTCTTTGTCTCTTCATCGCTATCGGTTATCACCAACTTTGCCTATCCTCCACGCTAGTTCGCTTATCGGCTCACCTCCTATGGATCCAATGACTGTTCACCTATAGACCCATCGACTATTGGTTATCACACACTTAGCCTATCCTCCACACTAGTTCGCCTATCGGCTCACCTCCTATGGATCCAAGGATTGTTCACCTATCGACTCACTGACTAAAGTCCCCTTTGGTCCCTTCGCCTCTCTTTCTATAAGCTCACCTACTTACGTCTCCTTCAATCTTGAATGGGCCAAATGGGACAAAGGCCCTGAGCTGATAGGTGAAGATGATGATAAGATAGGCGAAGGGGCATATAGCTAAGCCATACGGTGAAGGGTTAGAACTGAAGTGCTTGTGAACATTCACCGTCATCATTAAAAGTGTTAGGTATTGTGCCTTCAATGATCCTAGATTTGAAGAAGGAACACAAATATAGATAAACTAAGTTGTCTTTGATATGTGTTTTAGTTCATGATGTGACAGGCATGTCAAGACTATATATTTAGTATCAAGACTATATTATCAATATCAAAACTATATTGAAGTGAAAAGTTCACTAAGTAAAATATCGATTTGAGCCTTAGCTGACATATCGTTGAGACAAGGAAAATACCATTGAGACAGTCTCGATGACATCATCTTGAAGAAAGTTTATCGTTGAGAAAGCAAGGTCAAGTTGGGTAGACAACATCTCGATGATATCATCGAGAAGAAAGCTTATCGAATTGAAGATTAAGCTTATGTCATGTAGAAGGAATCATCTAGACGATATCGTTTAGAAGAAGTCATATCGAGGCGAAAATTATGAAGAAAGAATCCTGTAGACAACATCGTCTTGAAGAATTTTATCATCTAAAATATCAAGACGATACCGACTTAAAGAATATATATCATTTACATTGATCAAGATGATATCGGCTTGAAGGAATTTTATCGTCTTGACAGTTGCAGAGCTGCATTTAATGCACAAAATTTATTGGAAATTGGTATTCAGGGAATATGCACGCCGCCTATCTTGCGCACCAATCAAGGAATAATTAATGATATATCTTCTGCAAAATATAGCCATTTACACAGCATTTAATAAGAATATTATTTATTTCTAAATAGTGCAAGTTCCAAAAAGGGAAAACATTTATGGTGTTTTATTCTGCCGATTCAGTATACATTCTCTGGTGGTCTAATTAATTAAGGAATGAATGATTGAGGATCTTTATGCATAAGTGCAGAGAAATATAAATAGATTTCATTTTCGAAATCTTCAGTTGTGTTGTGAAGACTACAAGAAGGAATCTTCTTCTATCTGTACAAGAAGTTGAACCTAATATATTCAGAAGAAGATTCAAGAAGGTTTTGGGTGATTAAAAACTCACTAAGCCTACATCTGCAAGAAGAAGAAGGAGATCTAACTGTGAAAAGCTTTATCTTTGAAGTCTTCTCTTCTTCAACAGCAAAAACCATCTTCCCATCTTGTAGGGTTCTGTGTGAGCCCGAGTTTTGGTAGGATCTTGGTATAGATCTCAGTTGGTAGGATCTTGGTATAGATTTGAGTTGGTAGGATCTTGGTACATATCTGAGTGCTTGGTAGGACTTGTAAAGTTTGAGATAATTGTTGTAGGGTTTGTATAACCTGAGTGTAAGCTTTTCTGCGTGAGGGCTGAGGTAGGATCCTTTGTGATCTGAGTTGTAAGATCTGCTATATAGTGAAAAAGATCTAAGTTTTGGATAAGTTACCTAGTCTAGCACATTGCTAGATAGGTGGGAGGGACAGTGGACTACCTCTTGACACATTGTCTTGAAGGGAACCACTATAAATCTCTATGTGTCTTTATGGTTCGCTTGTGTGCTTTGTTGAATAATTTAAAAGTCAAAATAACCTCGAAAACACCTAATTACACCCCATCTTGGTGTAGATTAAATCAAACACATATCTTTCAATTGGTATCAGAGCCAGGTTGAGTTCAAAGGCCTAACAACTTAAAATAAGATCTCTAAAATATTTTGGGTTATTAGTAATCTATGGTTGGTGAACATCAGAAGGAGATGAGTTCAATGAAGCTGCCAATTTGCACCAAAGAGAATTTTGCCATCTGGAAGCAAAGGATCAAACTGTACATGGAAGCTTCTGATCATATCTATATGGATGTAGAAGAGGGACCTATGTTCCCATGAAAATCCCTGTGGACCCAACAACTGTCCCTGTCCCTAATACTTTGTCTCAGTTCACCAAGGATGAAGTAGCCTTGGTTACCATGGACAAAAAGGTTAAGAACATCATTGTCAATGCAATTGATGACTCCACATTTCAGAACCTAATTCAATACAAAACAACAAAGGAAATGTGGGAGTCATTAGTTGTATACATGGAAGGAACAAAGAAGCCAGGGATGACAGAAAATCCCTTCTGAATCAAAAATATGAATCTTTCAGGCAAGGCAAAAAAGATAGCATAGCTACATGCTTTGAAAAATTCTTCATAATTGTTAATGGGCTCAGAACAAATGAAAGGGAGTTCACAAATTATGAGCTAAATGATAAGTTCCTGAGATCCCCAAACAAAGAAAGGGATATGAAGCTCTATGTCATCAGAGAAGATGGCAATTTGGGAAACATGGAGCCTCAACAGCTGTATGGCAAACTCTTATCATATGAGCTGCAAATGAACACCAGAAGATCTGAAGAGGAGAACTCCAAGGTCTCCTGCAGAGAAATAATAGTGGCCTTTAAAGCTGAAACTTCAAGAAAGCACAAAGCTGTGGAACCTGCTTGATTCTTAGAAGATGAGATCATCAACAACTCCAGTTATGATCTTTCTAATAAAGAACTCTACCTGTTCACAAGGCAGTTCAAAAAGATGCTATGAAATAGAAGAAGAGGGAACAGAAGATAGGAAGCTTCTCCTTTTAGCTCAAGAAGAGAAGATAAGTCTGGAAACATACACAAATCAGAAAGGTATGACTCTAAACATAACAAACATACATCCTCTAATATTATTTGTTACAGCCGCAAGAAGCCTGGACACATCATAGCTGAGTGTCCACTCAAGAGAAAGGAAAAGAGTGAAGAAAGGAAGCACTCAAAGAGCAGAAAGATGGAGAAGAGCTTTGTAGCTAAGAATGTCAGAACCCTTAGTGATAGTGACACTGAGTCATCATCATCAGAATCTGGCAGCCACATAGCAGCAATGGCATTTTCAGATGAAGGAAGTTGTGATGAATCCCATCACAACCAGGTAATCCCTAAAGCTTCTCCTACCACATCTGGCACATATTCAGATGCCAGCTCCTCTTCAACAGTAAGAGAAGATGACACTGATGATATTGAGAAATTTGGTGCCCTACTTGAAGCCCTTAAGAAAGCAAAAGCTCTCTGCAAGGCTCAAGCAGCTGAGATCATCTCCGTAAGTGACAAGATAGATGAATTGCTTGAGAAAGTAACTGAACCAGCTCAATAGAAAACCAAACTATCAATTTCTACACTGAGCACTGGCACCTTAACTGAAGTCATCAAGCATAAGAATATTAAAATCAAAGAGCTGGAGGATAAGCTCTTAGAGGAAAAGAAAATTGTGGCTAGTTATTCCAAGCCACAAACTGTTCTTCCCTTGATTGGTGGGTTTTCACAAACAAATAAGCAAGGTTTGGGCTACTCTCAAGGTGGAAACAATGGGAAATCTACTCAAGGAAAGACAATCTTTAGAAAAGTGATCATACCCAATAATTCATATGATCACAGCAGCGTCTATGAATGCAAAGGAAATCAGAAGATAGACAGTGGTCTTAAGCTTCCTTCTATTTAGCTAAGCAAGAGACAAACTTTCTTGGGAAGAGTGCACTATCTGCACTCCAAAAGAATCCTCCAGTGAAGGCTTTCAAAAATTGTCATGTTAGGGAAAACCCTTCAGCTTCCAAGAAGGTAAGGTTAGCTGTCAAGCAACAGCCTAACCCTGTAAGACCAAACACGACAAGAAAATCTAGATATAACAAATTTGAATGTTGGTGTTGTGGAAAAGTAGGGCATTTTTCCTTAGACTGTTGGTTCAACCCAACTGTCCAGAATCATTCCCACATGACAAATAGAAAGCAGGGTGCTAAATTATTCTCTAACAAGCACCTAGGACCTAAGAAAGACTAGGTTCCTAAGGAAGTGCAGCTATCTTGTAGGTATGTCCAAAAACCAGCAAGACTCATGTGTGGTACTTGGATAGTGGGTGTTTCAGGCATATGACTTGAACAAGAAGCTTATTGAAGGAGTTTACACCTATAGAAGATGGACCCAAAGTCAAATTTGGAGGATCTGACAGAGGTGTAGTCAAGGGCTATGATAAGATCACTAATGGTAGTATCACTATCACAAGAGTAGCTTATGTTGAAGGGTTACAACATAACCTTATAAGCATATGTCAACTATGTGACTTGGGATATGCTATTTCTGTAACACCCCAGTTTTTGCAGTTTTTCTGAAACGCACGATCGTGCTATTTTCTTGACGCACGATCGACCCGCCTGTGCATTCTCTTCGGCTGGAGAAATGGCATTCCGAGTTTAATCGTGCATTTTTATGCACGGTCGTGCATTCGACCGTGCGTTCGTAACCAGATCCGCAAATAGCGAAATCTGGGTGTCCGTTTGGTTTAATTTTGATCGGACGGCTGTGAGGGGTTCGTGAGAGGACCCTAAGTAAGGCTGAGGAGCTCTCCCCTCCTCATTTTCTTTCATTTGGGTTTTTGAGGGTTTGAGAGAGAGGAAGAGTTTGAGGAGGAAGAGATCTAGTTCCCGCCATTGGTGGAGCTTTGAAGCTTCGGAGCTCCGT
The DNA here is from genome assembly GCA_033032865.1 of Dactylorhiza incarnata. Classification (NCBI taxonomy): domain Eukaryota; kingdom Viridiplantae; phylum Streptophyta; class Magnoliopsida; order Asparagales; family Orchidaceae; genus Dactylorhiza; species Dactylorhiza incarnata. Next base: position 17,480,951 of record JAWHQI010000001.1, on the reverse strand, counting down.
TCGCCGATTCGAGACCGGAAGCACGTAGGGGACGTCGAGGTGCTTCTTCTCCTCCATTCTTTGCAAGTTTCTCATGGCTCGGAGGAGATCTCAAAAGGTAACGGCATTTCTCCTCCCGGTCTTTAGGATGCGTGCATGACATCCCTTTATTTTCTGCATTTTTGGCACCGGATCCGTCGAGTGAGAGGGATCTGGTTCACCTTGGTTCAAAAGGAACCATCGGGTTGATTGAGTCCGTCCCCGACATGTTTTGCACTAGAGATCCGCTCCGTTAGCGGATTAGGCATTGTGGGTGAAGCCGGATTTGTGACCGTTGGTCCAATTCGGTGATGTTAATTGACGCGCATTTTAGGGGTTTTGTTAGAAATCCGATTACGGCGAACTCGTCGTTGTGATGCCCTTGTAGCTTCGTGTGGTAACGAATGTCGGGTTTTGGGCGGGGAAATGATGTGCGGAATATGGGGCTTGTGATGCCTAGGTTTGGCGAAGGCGCGATTGGTCTTTGTGGTCGGCTGGCTATCCCGTGAAGATTGAGATTCACGTGTGGAGAGTGTCCCGGCAAGATTAGTCCCTTCGGTGTTGACTGACGAGAATGTCTGTGCTACGGATGAGTCCGGTAACGGCCTCCAGGCGAGGCATTCGGTGGACGTTGTCCCGAGTGTAAGTCCAGGGCCTTGGGACGTTTTGCTTAAGCCAGAATTCTTAGCATCGGTTTTGTGTGTTGTTAGCGGCCTGAGCAGGTGAGCTGTTAGACAAGCCCGATGGCATGGTGAGCCAGGAGAGGTGGGTCTCAGCGAGAGCTCTTGGCCTTGGGCTACGATGCCCTCGTGGGGAAATGATGAGTACCCTTGTGTTTGTGATGTGATGATGATGTATGATGATTTGTTAGATTCATACGCCTTAGGGTGCCTTGGGTGAAACCCGGGTTTGCATTCATTTTGCATTGGTAGACCCCTTTTATTATGTGCTCAACATAGAAACGTGGATGATGTTTGTGACACTCATGCCTGTATTTATGTTGCTTTTCTTTATGTACATTTGCATACGAAGTGCTGACTTGCATGGTGAAGTAGTTCCCCGGGGTCCGCTAGGACGGCCGGGAGTAGGGATGTTGTTACACCATTTGTGGTCAGCCATTGCTGACCCTCGTTTACCGCTCTTTGTGATTTGGATGCAGGGCAAGGATCGCAGGCTGGACCCAGCTCGCCGGCCAAAAAGGCCTAAAGCCTCATGAAGTGTTTACCTTGTTTTCATGCACTTCTACTTTATTATTTTGTTGTAACCGGCTTGCATGCCGAGGTAGTTTAGGGAAAACTATTATTCCCACTTTTGTTGGGATGTCACTTTGTGTTGAATGTTGGGTGTTTTGGACTTTGGTTTTGTAAGGACTTAAGGTTAGTTGGACTCCTATGTACTATGGACAATCTCTGTGGTTTTAGTTTGTTTCCGTTGTGTTATCTGAATTTTGAGATTGGGTGGTTAATATCATCTTTTAATACTAAAGCTGTGGCGGTTATATGCTGTGGGGTCCCGGCCAGACCTATATTATATAGTCATTACAAGGGAGGTGTTACAATTTGGTATCAGAGGTAGGTTGAGTATTCTTGCGAGGTCTAGCGTTTTCAGATCGCGTAAAGAGGTTGTCCACATAGGAGTATTGCGCGGGATCATGAGTATCCCTGTGTTCGAGTCTTACGAATAGTGCTTGATGAGCCTTTTTCCCTTGCTTGTGCTAGGATGTTGGCGACGATGCGGGGATGTCGAGGAGGCAAGAGGAGCCTTCGGGAAGCAGTGCTTCTGCTCCGGGCCTCATGAATGTGGGCATGTCCCCGACTGATTTCTGTCGCATGCTAGCAGAAGCAATGGTAGCGGCTCAAGCTGGAGCGATGCCACGGGTTCCGACGTCGGTGGTGCAAGTTGCGACTCCTGTTACTCCGGCGGCTATGCCGGATACACCGGAGGTTGAAGTGAGGCAAGCAGAGCATTTAGCGGAGAGAGCTATCGTGTTGGGCAATCGATTTATGAAGTACTTCCTGAGTTTCCATCCTCCAACATTCAAGGGAGCTGGTACTCCAACAGATGCCGAAGATTGGCTTTCGAGTATCCAGGAGCTTTTAAAGGCAGCAGAGACCCCAACGGATAGGCAGTCTCACTTCGCGAGCTTCATGTTAGAGGGCGATGCGAAGCTGTGGTGGGTGAATCATCGCGGTCGCTTTTTCGTTGGGCGTGATCCATCCATGGAGGAATTCGGGAATGCTTTCCTCAAGTGTTATATTCCGTCTTCGATGAGGTTAACACTGCAGTGGAAGTTCTTGCATTTGGTGCAACGTGAGAAGACAGTGGACGAGTATTTGCAGCAGTTCACTCGGTTGGGTCATTATGCGGGAACGACAATGGCAGACGATGAAGAGAGGGACAATCTCTTCTATCAAGGTCTGAGAGAGAGCCTAAGGCAGCCACTAATAGCCTTAAAGAGCGCAGGATTTAATGAGTTGGTCGAAGCCGCTCGCATGCTGGAAAGCGACATGGAGCGAACCCAGCGACGAAAGGCTTTTGCGGCAAAGAAGGGAGAAGGAAAGCCTTCTCAGTCTCAGTGGAGGTCCGAGGGCAACCGATGGAAGAAGAAGCCCCGTCCTAGTAGGCCTGGGGAGAGAAGTGGTGCACCTTCGGGAGATTTTTGCTCCAAAGGTTCGTTTACTTGTTACAAGTGTGGCAAGGTGGGTCACATAAGTCGGTTTTGTACCGAGGGCGGAGCTGAGCCAGAGCCGAGGCAGGAACAATCGGTGCGTTCCCGCCCTAGTGTTGTGGAGAAAGGGAAAGCGGCAGAGTCGAGTGCTTCACGGTTCCCTCCGGTGCAGCCTAGAGCGTATAATCTTGGGCAGCAGGAAGCGATTCGTCAAGCCGATGTGGTGACAGGTACGAAAAGTTTAAGTTTTCGTTCGTTACTGTAATGTAGGTTGCGGCCTTTTATGTTTGTTATCCACGTGGTTAGGTTTCATGCTAGTTTCGGGCTACCCCTCTCGAGTGTTGTTCGACACTGGAGCATCGCACTCTTTTCTCGTGGAGAATTTTATCCGGAGGATTGGCGCTGAGTCCGTCGAGGCAGAGGTGGAGCTGAGCGTGCGCATGCCGAATGGGTCTTTCATGGCTACCATGAGGAAAGGATGCATTGTGTTGCAAATTAGCAATTGTGATTTCGTGTTGGTAGCAGCGATTCTGCCACTAGCCGAATTCGACGTTATCTTAGGGATGGACTGGCTTGCAGAGCAGCGAGCTAGTATCGATTGCCAGTTGAAGGTGGTAACCCTGAGATGCGAGGGTAGAGCAGAGGTCAAGTTTGAAGGCCTAAGCGGAGTGGCTTGCTCCCTGATTTCCGCCGTGCAAGTGAGGCGTGCGGTAAACCAAGGAGGGGAGGCATTTTTAGCTTTGTTAGAGACTCACTCCACAAAGTTGGCTATTGGAGATGTTTCGGTGGTGGAAGGGTTTGAGGATGTATTCCCCGAGGAGCTTCCGGGAGCACCTCCTCAGCGTGAAATTGATTTTTCGATAGAGTTGGTGCCGGGTGCGAGGCCGGTGTCGCGGCATCCGTTTAGGATGGCACCGAAGGAACTGGCCGAGCTTAAGGTTTAGTTGCAAGAATTGTTAGAGCAAGGGTACATTAGGCCCAACTCTTCGCTGTGGAGCGCGCCCGTTTTGTTCGTAAAGAAAAAGGAGGGAAGTATGCGGTTGTGCATTGATTACCGTGAGCTAAATAAGTTGACCGTCAAGAATAAATACCCAATTCCCCGAATCGATGATTTGTTCGACCAGTTAGTGGGGTCGGTGGTGTACTCCAAGTTGGACTTGAAGTCGGGGTACTACCAGTTGAAGATTCGAGAAGAGGACATTACTAAGACAACGTTTGGGACTCGGTATGGCCACTATGAGTTTTCGGTGATGCCGTTCGGACTGACGAACGCGCCTTCTGTGTTCATGGATTTGATGAACCAGGTTTTTTGACCATTTTTGGATTCGTTTGTGGTGGTGTTCATAGATGATATCTTGGTATATTCAAAATCGGAAGCGGAGCATGAATCTCACTTGAGGCTAATATTGCAGACTCTAAGGGAGAACCAGCTTTATGCTAAGTTCTCGAAGTGTGAGTTTTGGATCGAGAAGGTGTCATTTTTGGGTCACGTGATCAGTGGAGATGGGGTGGCGGTGGATCCGGCGAAGATTGAATCCATTCGAGATTGGCCTGTATTGAGAACCGCGGCGGAAGTCCGGAGTTTCCTTGGACTAGCCGGTTATTACAGGAGGTTTGTGGAGAACTTCTCGCTGGTGGCTTTGCCCCTCACCACTCTTACTCGCAAGGACCAAAAGTTCGTGTGGACGCCGGAGTGTGCCCGTACATTTGAGTTTTTGAAGGAAAGGTTGATGTCTGCTCCAATCCTTAGTCTTCCTAGTGGGACGGAAGGATTTCAGATTTTCAATGATGCGTCAGGTTGAGGTTTGGGTTGCGTGCTGGTGCAGCACGACAAAGTGATAGCTTATGGGTCAAGGCAGTTAAAGACACATGAGAGGAATTACCCCGTCCATGATCTGGAATTGCTGGCGGTAATCTTTGTGTTAAAATTGTGGCGGCACTATGTTTATGGTGCAAAGGTGGAGATCTTCACGGATCACAAAAGCCTGAGGTATCTCCTGGATCAAAAGGATCTGAATATGCGGCAGCAAAGCCAACGTGGAGATTCAGTATACGCCAGGCAAAGCCAACGTGGTGGCGGATGCCTTGAGTAGGAAGTACTCCGGGCAAGGTAATTGGATTGAGGCGCATGACAAGCGTTTGATTCGAGACTTGGAGTCCCTTGACATTTCTTGTGTGGATAGAGGTGAGTCTGGCGTGGCTTGTTTGAACTGGATTGAACTGTAGTGTGATATAACGGATTGAATCCGAGAGGCGACTAGTGCAGACGAGGAGTGCCAGTAGTTGGTGTTGGAGGCTCAGCAAAGCGAAGGCACTGCTTTAGAGATGGTTGGTGGGATTTTGAAAAGAGATGGAAGGGTTTGTGTTCCACGTTTTGGCAAGCTTCGCGAGGAGTTGATGTTTGAGGCTCACTTTATGAAGTACTCTGTTCATCCAGGTAGTACAAAGATGTACGCGGATATGAAGAAATCTTTTTGGTGGTCTGGGATGAAGCGGGATGTAGCTGAGTATGTAAGCCGATGTCAGACTTGTGCCTTGGTGAAGGTTGAGTGCCAAAGTCCCGGTGGGTTCTTGAAGCCTCTTCCTATCCCCGAATGGAAGTTCGACGACATATCCATGGATTTTGTACATGGTTTGCCTCGATCGCAGCAAGGTAACGATGCGACTTGGGTGATAGTGGATCGCCTGACCAAGGTGGCTCACTTCATTCCGAATCAGAAGGGCGATGGCGTGGAGAAGCTCGTGGAGCTTTATGTTCGAAATATTATGCGATTGCACGGGATTCCTAAGAGCATCATTAGTGATCACGATGGGCGGTTCACTTCGAAGGACTGGAGGTTAGTGCAGAAAAGTGTAGGCACAAAGCTCAAGTTTAGTACCGCATTCCATCCGCAGACCGATGGTCAGACGGAGCGAACGAACCGTACGTTGGAGGACATGTTGAGGATGTGTGCTCTCAACTTTGGTAAAGGTTGGGAAGACCACCTTTTCATGGTGGAGTTCGCCTATAATAATAGCTTCCAGGCGAGCATCAAGATGGCGCCATACGAAGCTTTGTATGGAAGGAAGTGTCGAACGCCGATGTCTTGGGCAGAGGTGGGAGACACTAAGCTTTTGGGAAAGCAAGTGGTGGAAGATGCTTGCGAGATTGTGCGGACGATTCAGGAGCGCAAGAAGGTTGCTCAGGATCGACAAGCGAAGTAATTTAATGCGCGCCACAGAAATGTGGAGTTTGCTATGGGCGACATGGTCTACTTGAAGATCAAGTCGTTCAAGGGTGTTTCGCGTGTGCGGCGACTCAAGAAGTTGAGTCCGAGATATTTGGGCCCGTTCGAGGTTACGGAGCGTATAGGCGAAGCAGCCTATCGTTTGACATTGTCCGTTGAGCTGAGTGGATTACATGATGTTTTCCATGTCTCTGTGCTGAGGAAAGCTTTGGTAGAGCCAAGCGTCGTGGTTGAAGAGGCGGCGGTGCTGGTGACAGAGGATTTGAGGACGAGAGTTCGTCTGGTTTGTGTGGAGGACTCGGAAGTCCGGCAGTTGCGTAACAAGGAAGTCAGGCTTGTAAAGGTGCGATGGGACAATTGCGGGCGAGACGAATTCTCTTGGGAGCGTGAGCAAGGGATGCGGGAGGACTTCCCGGAACTTTTTGCATCAGGTATGCATCGTTGTTTTCTGTTTCAGTTTTGAAATTTTGAGGATGAAATTCTTTTAAGGGGGGTGGAATTTTAACACCCCAGTTTTTGCAGTTTTTCTGAAACGCACGATCGTGCAATTTTCTTGATGCACGATCGACCCTCCCGTGCGTTCTCTTCGGCTGGAGAAATGGCGTTCCGAGTTTAATCGTGCGTTTTTACGCACGGTCGTGCGTTCGACCGTGCGTTCGTAACCAGATCCGCAAATAGCGAAATCTGGGCGTCCGTTTGGTTTAATTTTGATCGGACGGCTGTGAGGGATTCGTGGGAGGACCCTAAGTAGGGCTGAAGAGCTCTCCCCTCCTCATTTTCTTTCATTTGAGTTCTTGAGGGTTTGAGAGAGAGGAAGGGTTTGGAGGAGGAAGAGATCTAGTTCCCGCCATTGGTAGAGTTTCAGAGCTCCGTTCGCCGATCCGAGACCGGAAGCACGTAGGGGACGTCGAGGCGCTTCTTCTCCTCCATTCTTTGCAAGTTTCTCATGGCTAGGAGGAGATCTCAAAAGGTAACGACATTTCTCCTCCCGGTCTTTAGGATGCGTGCATGACATCCCTTTATTTTCTGCATTTTTGGCACCGGATCTGTTGAGTGAGAGGGATCCGGGTCGCCTTGGTTCAAAAGGAACCATCGGGTTGATTGAGTCCGTTCCCGACATGTTTTGCACTAGAGATTCTCTCCGTTAGCGGATTAGGCATTGTGGGTGAAGCCGGATTTGCGATCGTTGGTCTGATTCGGTGATGTTGATTGACGCGCATTTTAGGGGTTTTGTTAGAAATCCGATTACGGCGAACTCGTCGTTGTGATGCCCTTGTAGCTTCGTGTGGTAATGAATGTCGAGTTTTGGGCGGGGAAATGATGTGCAGAATATGGGGCTTGTGATGCCTAGGGTTGTGCGAAGGCGCGATTGGTCTTTGTGGTCGGCTGGCTATCCCGTGAAGACTGAGATTCACGTGTGGAGAGTGTCCCGGCAAGATTAGTCCCTTCGGTGTTGACTGACGAGAATGTCTGTGCTACGGATGAGTCCGGTAATGGTCGCCAGGCGAGGCAGTCGGTGGACGTTGTCCCGAGTGTAAGTCCAGGGCCTTGGGACGTTTTGCTTAAGCCAGAATTCTTAGCATCGGTTTTGTGTGTTGTTAGCGGCCTGAGCAGGTGAGCTATTAGACAAGCCCGATGGCATGGTGAGCCAGGCGAGGTGGGTCTCAGCGAGAGCTCTTGGCCTTGGGCTACGATGCCATCATGGGGAAATGATGAGTACCCTTGTGTTTGTGATGTGATGATGATGTGTTAGATTCATACGCCTTAGGGTGCCTAGGGTGAAACCCGGGTTTGCATTCATTTTGCATTGGTAGGCCCCTTTTATTATCTGCTTAACATAGAAACGTGGATGATGTTTGTGACACTCATGCCTGTATTTATGTTGCTTTTCTTTTTGTACATTTGCATACGAAGTGCTGACTTACAGGGTGAAGTAGTTCCCCGGGGTCCGCTAGGACGGCCGGGAGGAGGGATATTGTTACACCATTTGTGGTCAGCCATTGCTGACCCTCGTTTACCGCTTTTTGTGATTTGGATGCAGGGCAAGGATCGCAGGCTGGACCCAGCTCGCCGGCCAAAAAGGCCTAAAGCCTCATGAAGTGTTTACCTTGTTTTCATGCACTTCTACTTTATTATTTTGTTATAACCGGCTTGCATGCCGAGGTAGTTAGGGAAAACTATTATTCCCACTTTTGTTGGGATGTCTCTTTTTGTTGAATGTTGGGTGTTTTGGACTTTGGTTTTGTAAGGCCTTAAGGCCAGTTGGACTCCTATATACTGTGGATAATCTCTGTCGTTTTAGTTTGTTTCCGTTGTGTTATCTGAATTTTGAGATTGGGTAGTTAATATCATCTTTTAATACTAAAGCTGTGGCGGTTATATGCTGTGGGGTCCCGGTCGGACCTATATTATATAGCCATTACAGGGGAGGTGTTACAATTTCTTTCCACAAGGATAAGTGCCTGATCAAGGATTCTAAGAATGAATCTATCCTAACAGGCACTAGGAGTGGAAATATTTATTATTTAAATTTCATTTGCATTAGAAAGAATGAGCCTGTATGTCTTGTAGCAAATGATGTAATGTCTGCTTGTGTAAAGTGGCATAAGAGACTAGCCCACATTAACTACAAGTCTCTCAAAAAATTAATGACATAAAACTTGGTAAGGGATGCAACTAAGTTGGATTGTTTAGAGATGAGTCCTTGTCATGCATGCCAAATGAGCAAGCAAATAAGAACTTCATTCAAGAGCATACAAGACAAAGAATCCACTAGGTGCTTATACCTACTGCACATGGACTTATTTGGTCCTATGACAATACACAGCTTAGGATGAATGGCTTATACACTAGTTATTGTTGATGATCACTCTAGATTTGCCTGGGTATTCTTTATAAGACACAAATCTGATACCCTAAGTACATTTAAGAATTTTGTCAAACAAATTCATAATGAAATAAACAGTTCAATGGTCAAAATTAGAAGTGATCATGGAACTGAATTTTAGTCTAGGTCAATGATCAAATTTTGTGAAGAAGAAGGTTTCTTACAAGAGTTTTCTTCTCCCAAAACTCCCCAACAGAATGGGGTAGCTAAGAGGAAAAATAGAACACTTATTGAAGCTGGTAGGCCATGCTAAGTGACTCCTCACTCCCAAAATATTTTTCGGCTGAGGCAGTCAATACTGCATGTCATGTGCAAAATAGAGCACTCATCAATAAGAACCATAATAAGACTCTTTATGAGCTGATTAAGGGTAAGAAGCCAACATTAGCTTACTTCAAAATCTTTTGAAGTAAATGCTATGTGCTGAAAAATAATAAGCACTACATTACCAAGTTCTCTACAAAGAGATGTGAAGGTGTCTTTGTAGGATATATCAAGCATATCAAATCCTAGAGAGTCTTCAATAAGGATGCTCTTACAATTGAAGAATCTATTTATATAGTCTTTGATGAGAGTGTTGGAGCTTGCTTTCCGCATCTCTTGGTTTGAGAATAACAAATACCATGATGTATTTGATCTACTCTTTTGTGTGTTTATAGTGTACAGGTGATACATGTTAAATAAAGAAACACGTCCTCGTTCATGGATCAAAAAGACAAAATGACGAGTTTTGTATGTTAAACTTCAAACGGCAATAACTTTCAATCCAGGAAGAGTTACGGAACGTGCCACCCCATTTCAGAGATGAGAACGACTCCATCTTCTGTCTGGAGAAGTTTCGGACGGAAAAAATGAAGAGGAGCTATTGGATTTTCGACAGCAGTACCGGATTTCTGACAGCTAGCTAACGGATTTCCGACATTGCACGATCTTCCCGTAACTCCACGACGTGCAGCAGTTACACAAGCTAACGGATATCCGATAGAGATATCGGATATCCGACAGCCCACGTCTCAACCACGACCTCCACTTCGCGCAGAAACTTTGAATTAGTGGGACACGTGGCAGCCTCTGGAGATAACGGATTTCCGATAGCTAGCTATCGGAAATCCGACAGCTCTCTTTTATTAAAAGGGTTCAGAACTTCGTGGATTTCAAGATTTGAAGATTCTAAGTTCCTTCCTGAGTGCATACGAACCAGAGAGCTCCAGAACCTCAAGAACTCCCATTTGTTCTGAGAAGGTTTGAAATTGAAGACGAGATCGGACGCGCTTCTACATCAACGATCATCTCGAGGCTTCAACCTTCCTTTCAGAGATCTGAATTTCTAGGGAGTTCTTATTTTATCTTGTATTTTCATTTATATACATTTTACTTTGTATTGGTAAGGAAAATCGCTTCCTTGTGCGGAAATCGCTTCCTTGTGCGGAGCGTCCAAGTCCTTGCGTGGCTTGGTGGGAAATCGTGGCCTTGTGTGCTACGTCTAGATCTTGGGAAGATCTAGAGGATAGGCTTAGGCTTGGTCTAGGGAAAGATAAGTCATAGCCTTCCGGTCCTTAGTAGAAGGACCGGTAAAATTGTAAAAGTTTTATTTTACCATTATTGCTTTGATCTTAAGCTTTATTAAGATCGTTATGTTCATGTATGTCTTTGTCATATTTAATAAAAGTATGAATGTTACTTTATTGAAAATTAATTGAGTATTTATTAATATAAAATTTGTGTTTGGAAAATTTCGATTAATTATTTTTAAGAAAAGTGAAAGTTGGTGAAAAATTCTTAAGTAAAAATCATAATTTAAAAAGACCCTTATTCACCCCCCTCTAAGGGCGCCACAAGATCCAACATGTGGTATCAGAGCCAGGTTATTCCAAATCGGCTTAACAACCAGGAATAATGGCGTCTCTTGATCATGATCTCGCTTCTACTAGTGGGGAAAATTTTAATATAAATGAAAAAGTATTATCACCACCTTTATTTATGGGCAAAAATTTTAAAGGGTGGAAAATATTAATGAAAAATTTTCTTAAGGCCTTAGATGAAAAAGTTTGGAATATTACTATTAAAATGTCATCTAGCGTACTAACTAGAAACGAAATTATTTTAAATGCAAAATCTATGAATAGTATATTTTGTGCGTTAGACCAAAATATTTTCAAACTTATTTATACTTTACCTACCGCATATGAAATTTGGAGTTTTCTTGAAATAACTTATGATTCTCCTTCTACAGGTACGGAACATTCACAAGAACCGGAGAATATGTAAGCCTATGCAAATATTCAAGAAAGCTACACAAAGGATGGATCCATAGAATGCTCATCAAGCGGAAAGGATGATGGAAACTCTTGTTTGGAAGAGGAAGATGAAGAAGACAAAGGAACACTATGTTCAAATCTTGCCTCATCCACGAGCGCTGTAAGGAAATCAAAATCTCCTATTTTTTGTACATCTATTTCTACACTACAATTGCTACAAAATACTAAACGTAAGATTAAGAAACTAAAAATGGCTAATGCAAAACTACGTTTAGAAAATAAAACTTTGAAAGCAAATGTGAATGTAGAATCTAAAAATGAAATGTTTGTATCTCCTGCATGCTCTTCATTTGAAAACTCTATATCTTGTTTTGATTGTAATAATATTAAAGAAAAATTGAAGGAACTTGAAAAAGAGCTTACTTTCATAAAAGAACAAAATGAAAAATTATGTTTAGAAAACTCTTCTCTAAAAAATGATTGTGCTAAGTGTAAAGAATATAAATTTGAAATTAAAGAGATGGATGAAACATTTGATGAATATAGAAATAACTATCAAGATCATATTGATTCAATTGTTTCCACTCTTAAAAATAGCACAATCGCTTATAATAAAGCTAGACATAATTTAAAGATTAAGAATGATGAATTAAAATCAAAAATCAACTTGCTTAAGAAAATGGTAAATACAAATTCACAGTATCAAACTATATCTAAAAACAAGTTGAATATGAATATGAACATCTTAACTAAGTTTAATAATGGGAGTAAGAAACATAAAGGATTTGTAAATCAAAATCAAAATCACCATTATGTACAAAATCATGTTTCTCCTAACCTAAAATTAAATGCAAACAAATTTCCTCCAAATTATAAATTCAAAAATCATTTTGATCCAAATATTCAAGTAAATGATTATGGAAATTTGAAAAATAAAAATAACATTTTTCCAAGGTTTGAATGGAGACCCAAAGCTAAAGAAGAAACACAAACTCCACTCAAAAGGGCCCATTCATCACTATCTCCCCAAAAGCAAACACGATGTATTTGGGTACCCAAAAGAACCATCACACCCGGTCCTCTTTGGATACCTAAATCTCTCATTCATTAGTATCAAATCATTTGCATGAAGTAGAAATCAACTGGAAATGAAATATCATTATTCTACTTCATGATATGCCTAACCTTTTTCTTTTTGTTTGTTTATTTTCTTTTTGTTGAACCATCATGATATGATCACTTTATATAACTTGTAATATGACTTTCACATATTAAACCAAAATTCATAAATAAATCAAATTGAGTAAATTTGAATAATAAGTCATGTCATTTTTCAAGTGATCTACTTATCCTTATTATTTTTATCCTTCTAAATCCATTTCCTAAAAGGTCTTATAAAATTTGAAAAACTAAATTTGTCATATGATATTATTAAGACTAAATGAAATAAGTGTCAAAATGGATTTAAAAGGTGTATTTTAGGGGTCTTAGGCTAAAATATTAAATGCGCAACTAATTGTATATTTTTCTATTTTTCATTGCTGCATATAATAGCCCTTATATTGAAAATCATAATCGAGAAAAATCAGAATCAAATAACATCAAAACAATGTGTTTTATATCAAATATTATAACTCTGTTGCTAACGCCAGACATTATCACTAACGCTGGCGGTAACATTTTTTCCTAAAAATTCTGATTTTCTCTGAAAAATTATTTTTACTATCATTGTTGTCAAATACCTTGTATTTATTTTATCTAATTTCTAAAAATTAAAATCAAAAAGAAAATTTACAAAATGATGAATATGATTTCACAATCACCACCATGATCTATTAATATCCTATGCTAAAATTCACTATAATCATATATCATAATTCATGATCCATCAAGACCTATCTTAAATCAACTAATTCTATCAACCTTAGGAATTATGAAATATATGATTGCAATTGGTATTATAGTTTCATATCTTGTTTTGTGTGTGTGATGTGCATCTTTATTGTTTGCATGAATCTCATTATCTTTAGACCTATGAATTAACTTGATATCAACAAGATGAAATCAAATAGAATTGTCACTTCTTTCTAGGTCTATGAAAATTCAAAACTCTATGTTTGAATACATGCAACTCAATCTTATATTTGTCCATCTTTACTTAGCTTTGCACCATGTTGTCCTAATTCATCACACTAGCATTATCACGTACCATAGATAGAAATCAACGCTCATGCTAGTTATATCTTGCAATGCTAAAGTAAATTATGTCATTAAAATATGAAAATCTTATTTTCCTTTATAGTTATTTGCATGAATAAAACTTTTCTAAATGGATTTAAAATCAACAATCTTCGATAAAATTGTAAATCCAAAACTAATCATGAAATTATAACATAGTTAATATATTTAAGGCTTACACGCTTAGTATGTCCATAATCAATAAACCTATGACATGTGTCTCACAATAGCGAGGGCGTAGGATTGTGTGCATTAGAGACCTAACCTCTAAGTCATGTCTTGTCCTTAACCGGGGAGGGTTCCAGTGGGGCCTTGAGAGGCACTGGGGGGAAAGAGTGCTAGGTTGAGCGTCATCTTGTGTATGCATATGGGATTAACACCCCCAACCAATGGCATGTGTGCAGCTCCTCATGCCCATCCGTCACTTAGTACGGGGCTAGAGTGTAGTCATGTAGTTAAGGTATCTTGATCTTAGATATACTTATATTATATTCATTGCATGAACATTATCTCACTCTTTATACATAAATCATGCATATTTTTTTATTCTAAGATTGCATCATGTGTTTGCATATTTTAATATTTCGAGCTTTAATGATTTTACCAAACACAAGTATTTGAAAAATCTCCAAATACATGCTAAAAGAGCCTTCAAATCTAATCAATATACTCTGAAATTTCAACTGAAGGAAGGTCTCTTTATAATACAAATGAATTGAGAAAAATATTTTTCAAAACATCAAGAAATGCAGTTCTGTTTTGGCGTTAAGAAGTTAATGTCTGGCGTTAGCTCCTTTGCTCCAAAATATTTTTTGTTTTGAATTATTTCTGGTATTATTTTAATATTTTGTGTGTTTGTAAAAAGTTTTCTATCTTTTTATTCCTTTTAAAACAAAATTTTATTTCTTTTACAAAAATATATTTGTATTTTCTCATACATTATTTTTGTTTATTTCTCTAGCATAGAATATCATTTACTGAAAGGGCTATTAAAGACTTCTATGATTTCTAGAGAATATATATAAAAAAAACAAATACAAAATTACAAAACAATTTCAAAGAACAAAAATATGTTTTTCTTTATGCGTGTTTATTGTTTTGTGCATATATAAAAAAAATCAAAAATTTATAAAAACAAAACTGATTGTTATTCATTGCCATTGTCAAGGATGGATGATTAATTATATCAATTAAAGATTAAATACAATGTTTAATTTAACTTTCAAGTTTCTTAAAAACATTGTTTTATATTTGTCATGCCTTGAAAATTATCTTGTTATGTGCAATGAAATTGATTGTAGATAAATATGTGTAGAAATGTTTAGCATGCCTCTAAGTATGAGTAATGCATTATGTTTGATAATGATTCATTCACTCACTTATTTTTGATAACCTACATGTGTTTACAATCTTATTCTTACATGATTGTGTAATGTAATAACATAAATAATTAAAATGCCTAAATAGATTACCTACACAACATTGAATTGGTTATTACAATTCTTTGTCTCTCATGCACTTATTCTTTAGAGAAATGTGGTTTAAAATGCTATGTTTGCAAAACAAGTGAATTCGGAGTCCTTAGTCACTAAACTAAAAAGCAAATAATAAATGACAAGGAAAACTCCACCAAGCACTACTCACCCTCCTGATAAGTCTTAATGAGCATTGTGAGGTTGAGCACCTTGGCTAAGAATTGTAAAGTGACTTGTAGCAAACAATTTATACACCACTTCTCTTTAGTACACCAGATCACAAAAAATTGAAAATAAAGCTAAAAAGTATAAAAGTGATCCCCCAAGCACTACTTTGCACCCTGATAAGTCTTAATAAGCATTGTGTGTGCAGAGTGCCTTGGTAGTTGTACTATTTATTCATGTGCATTGAAATAGTGTGGAAGTAATATTATTTGTGTATTTTAATGTTGTGTTATTTCATTATATATGTCATGTGTTTTTGATTGATTCACTTGTATACTTTATCAAAACACTACTTTGTACACATCATTATCTTTCATAAAACTTCTACTCATGAGAATTGGATCCTAAAGCTCATCTACTCAAATCTCTACAAACTTAAGTAAATGCACTAGATAACAAAGCATGACCTCTACAATGTTTACGTTTACTTGAAATGCAAATTTTATTACATTGTAGTTTGTGTATATTTTCTTGATATTATGAAATCATGCTTGAAATTTTTTTTTATCTTAATGGAATAGCATCTCTTCAATCTTTAACTCAAACATCAACTTTTCAAATTTAAAACTCATTATCCTTTATATGGTTTTATATTCTAAAATGATGTTTATGTTTAAGAGTGCTTATTATTTTTTAACACTGTGTTTTCCTTTAAGCAAGTGGTATCTTAAAATAGAATGCTTACTTTATCATGTTAGCTATGTTGCTTACTACTTTATGTTACATCATGCTTATATTTTTCTCAACAAGTAGTATTTAACAAGCTTTTGATTGCATCCTATTTTTCTTCTCGACATAAAATCTATTACTCTTATATACTCCCATATTTATTATTAATTTCTTCATAATTATTCATTCTTTATTTCAAAATAACTTTTGATAATATCAAAAAGGGGAGAAATATAAATTCAAGAAATCTCTTACTAATCTCAATTTTTCAGAATGCACCATTGCAATTAATTATAACATTTAGGGGGAGCATACATTTAGGGGGAGAATACAATTTAGGGGGAGTATATTAAAAAGTTTTCATGGAAAGCGTCTATGTAGAGGGAGTGATGTTGCTCGATCATGACAACCCACTTTTGGTAATAACAAAAGGGGGAGAATAAAATGAGAAATCTAGTGACATAGATATTTAGGGGGAGTAAAATCTATCATGCAGTAAACCTTTTATACATGCATATCTTTTATCACACTTATCTATAAACTCACTAATTTCTCATATGGGTATTTGTTATTATCAAAAGGGGGAGATTGTTGGAGCTTGCTTTCCGCATCTCTTGGTTTGAGAATAACAAATACCATGATGTATTTGATCTACTCTTTTGTGTGTTTATAGTGTACAGGTGATACATGTTAAATAAAGAAACACGTCCTCGTTCATGGATCAAAAAGACAAAATGACGAGTTTTGTATGTTAAACTTCAAATGGTAATAACTTTCAATTCAGGAAGAGTTACAGAACATGCCACCCCATTTCGGAGATGAGAACGACTCCATCTATAGTCTGGAGAAGTTTCGGATGGCAAAAATGAAGAGGAGCTATCGGATTTCCGACAGCAGTACCGGATTTCCGACAGCTAGCTAACGGATTTCCGACAGTGCACGATCTTCCCGTAACTCCACGACGTGCAGCAGTTACGCAAGCTAACGTATATCCGATAGAGATATCGGATATCCGACAGCCCACGTCTCAACCACGACCTCCACTTCGCGCAGAAACTTTGAATTAGTGGGACACGTGGCAGCCTCTGGAGATAACGGATTTCCGATAGCTAGCTATCGGAAATCCGACAGCTCTCTTTTATTAAAAGGGTTCAGAACTTCATGGATTTCAAGCTTTGAAGATTCTAAGTTCCTTCCTGAGTGCATACGAACCAGAGAGCTCCAGAACCTCAAGAACTCTCATTTGTGCTGAGAAGGTTTGAAATTGAAGACGAGATCGGACGCACTTCTACATCAACGATCATCTCGAGGCTTCAACCTTCCTTTCAGAGATCTGAATTTCTAGGGAGTTCTTATTTTATCTTGTATTTTCATTTATATACATTTTACTTTGTATTGGTAGGGAAAATCGCTTCCTTGTGCGGAAATCGCTTCCTTGTGCGGAGCGTCCAAGTCCTTGCGTGGCTTGGTGGGAAATCGTGGCCTTGCGTGCTACGTCTAGATCTTGGGAAGATCTAGAGGATAGGCTTAGGCTTGGTCTAGGGAAAGATAAGTCATTGCCTTCCGGTCCTTAGTAGAAGGACCGGTAAAATTGTAAAAGTTTTATTTTACCATTATTGCCTTGATCTTAAGCTTTATTAAGATCGTTATGTTCATGTATGTCTTTGTCATATTTAATAAATTTATGAATGTTACTTTATTGAAAATTAATTGAGTATTTATTAATATAAAATTTGTGTTTGGAAATTTCGATTAATTATTTTTAAGAAAAGTGAAAGTTGGTGAAAAATTCTTAAGTAAAAATCATAATTTAAAAAGACCCTTATTCACTCCCCCCTCTAAGGGCGCCACAAGATCCAACAGAGAGCAGCATGCTGCATAATTCTCTATCTAGTTCATGTAGTACAGGAATTGAGGCTGGACTGGACAATCTGAAAATCAAAGAAGAAGGGAATATTGAAAAAGAAGAACTCTCTAAACAGAACTCCATTCCAAAAAAAAAAATAGAAGAAACTACAAAAAATGCAGATTGTCAGAATGATAATCATGATGCAGCAGCTGAGGAAACTACTGGAATAGAAGAACCTCAAAGGGTGCTGCCCATAACAGGAAGACATCTCAGACATCACCCAGCAGACCAGATTATAGAGGAGCTTGATCATGGAGTAAGAACCAGAAGAAATGCTCTAAATGAAAGCCTGCACCTCAGCTTTCTGTCATAACTAGAGGCTAAGAAATTTGAGGAGGCCAACAAAGACCATTTCTGGGTTATTGCTATGCAAGAAGAGCTCAATCAGTTCAGAAGATGCAAAGTGTGGAAGCTTGTCCCAAGGCCACAAAGGCATAATATTATTGGGACAAAGTGGGTTTACAGAAATAAGATGGATAAAGCTGGAGTGATTATAAAGAATAAGGCAAGGCTGGTAGCTCAAGGATACATGCAGGAGAAAGGCATAGATTTTGATAAGACATTTGCACCTGTTGCTAGATTGGAAGCCATCAGACTCTTCCTAGCTTATGCTGCATGCAAGGGATTCAAAGTCGATCAAATGGATATAAATTCAGCATTTTTAAATGGAGATTTACAAGAATAAGTCCATGTAGCTCAACCACCAGGTTTTATCTCTCCTACCCTTCTTGATCATGTTTATTTTCTAAAGAAAGCCTTGTATGGGTTGGAGCAAGCTCCAAGGGCTTGGTATGAGACAATGTCCACCTTTCTCCTTGAAAATAAGTTCTCAAGAGGGAAAATAGATAAGACTCTTTTCTTGAGAGTGTTGAAGGGCCAGATCCTATTGGTCCAAATATATGTTGATGACATTATATTTGGATCAATAGATGAGAGTCTTTACAAAAAGTTTGCTAAACTAATGTAGAGTAAATTTGAAATGAGCAGTATGGGAGAGCTTAAGTATTTCTTAGGTCTCCAAGTAAAGAAATCTGAGGAAGGAATCTTCATTTTTCAGACCAAATTTACCTTAGATATCATAAAGAAATTTGGTATGGAGAACTCTACCCCTATGGGTTCAAATGTGTCTCTAGACAAGTATGAAAAGGGGAAGCTCTATAATGAGTCCATGTATAGAAGCATAATTGGCTCATTGCTCTACCTCACTATTAGTAAGCCAGACATTATGTTTGTTACATGTGTCTGTGCAAGGTATCAAGTCAACCCCAAAGAATCTCATTACTCAGCTATGAAATTTTTTTGAGATATCTGAAGGGTACTCCAGATCTTGGGCTCTGGTATCCTAAGTCAGATGACTTTGAGTTGTGTGGCTATTCTGATGCAGACTTTGCTGGGTGCAAAGAAGACAAAAAAAGCACTTCAGGAACTTGTCAGTTTTTGGGGAGAAGGCTTGTGTCCTAGAGAAGTAAAAAACAAAACATCATTGCTATCTCCACAGCTGAATCAGAATATATTTCTGCAGGTAGTTGCTGTGCACAACTCCTTTGGATTCAACACCAATTAGAGGATTACAATGTGCACATAAAGAGAACACCTCTCTTTTGTGATTCCTCAAGTGCCATCTCCATTGCTAAAAATCCTGTGACACATAGTATAACAAAACATATTGAAATTAGATATCATTTTATTAGGGAGCATGTAGAAAAGGAGGACATCTATCTTGAGTATGTTAATACAGAGAGGCAGATAACTGACATTTTTTACTAAGCCCCTTGATGAGTCAAAGTTTAATCAATTCAAAATTGAATTGGGGATATTAGGTTCTTAAATTGTGCATGTTGAATTCCTTATATATTTTGTTAGAGGAGGTGAAATATTTTGATAATGGGCTGGATCTCACACAAGGTCCACCCTAAAGTAGTATAAAAACTTTAGCTTTGAAGACAGGAAAAATAGAAAGATTGGATAAGGCATAAGTGGGAAATCGTCTAGACAAAAATAGCTTAGACACCAAAAATTGTCTTGATGATCAAGATGACATTGCTGAAGTCTCGACGACAAAGTTCGCATGATCTCGATGACAAAACTCAGTTAGGCCAATAGAATGACGTCATAGGACACGTCAATGCCATACTTACGTCGCATTTACAGGTCTATCAACACGATTTTGGAAGATTTGAACAGGTACGCGCCTATTACTCTTCCCAATGCATGCTAGTATATACTAGATAAAGTGAAAGCATAGAAATTGTGCACACACAAAATCCTAGAATCCCTATTTCATCCTCTTCCTCCTTTTGCTGACTTCCTGCAACAAGCAATGTCTCGAAAAATCACAGATGCGAAAGTCCTTTCTGGAGGAGAGTTGGTCAAGGATGGATTCAAGGGTGCTGCTAAAGAACTAGATATGGTGATTACTCAGCTCTATGCTTCTGAATTAGAATGTCCTTACTGAGCCTACTCGACTATACTACTCAGCACTGTCGGAAATATATGAAAATGCCCAAATTAGCAAGATAGGAAAAGCAATTCTAACCACTATGTCTGGAGAATATATAAGGATTACTGCCTTGGGCCTAACCAATGCCCTTAAACTAACTATTCTAGCTAAGAATGAAGAAGAAGAAGCAGTCAACTCTGAGGATTTCATGGTAGGATACAAATGGTGTGGCCTGGATGGCAAACCCTATGACAACATTTAAAGAAATAAGATGAACATGCAAGGTAAACTGCTATCAGATATCATTGGTAAAGTACTGACATGCAAGGCTGGGTCTCATGATAGAATCTCCAAAGAGATGTGTTGGGAATATTTCCATCAATGTTCCCTTGATTTTAAGAGGCATCACTCATAATGATAAGTACATATTGTATTTGATAAACCCTACTTTGCATCAGAAATGTGGAGGGTTAAGATATTCCAAACAATGGAGTAAGTTTAGAGGTTTGCTGTCAAAACCGCTGAGAAGGAGTCTTTGTCTCAGCTGAACCGCTGAGACAGGACCAGGAGCTGCTGAGAAGTGATCTTCCTCTGTTGAGCTGCAGATAGATAGAATCCGCTGAGAAGAGAAACTATCTCAGCGGATCCGCTGAGATAGATAAGTTCAACTGCTGAGATAGATGACATTCTCAGCTCAACCGCTGAGACAGATTCAAATATGAATACAGCAATGGCGCGATCTATTTTTGGCGCAAGTAGGAGAAAAGCAAAATACACTTTTGTCAGGTGTCCATGCTGTTTTAGGGGCCTCTAATAGCTGTTGAAAAGTAAGAAGGAGATATAAAATAAGATGTTAGGTCTAAAGTAAGAACATTGTTCCATTGTAAGCAGTATTGTGTGCTACCAGGCCAATCTTCTTCAAGCTTACTAAAAGGGAAATCTCTCAAGCTCAAGCTGAACTTGGCTGGGAGATAAGTTGTTCTTCCTGAATCATTCAAGAAGAACATGTAGATCTTCAACTTTGCTGAAGGAGAAGATCAAGGAGAAACAAGACCTGCAGCTGTGTTTCACAGTCCTGTTTCAACACAACAGAAGACAAGATCTGAAGGTTAACTTTATTCAGTTTTCTGTTGTAATATTCACTCTATATTTATCTGTAGGGCCCTTGTTCCTGAGCTGTATGGCTTATTAGCATGAGTGTAGAGCTGTACTCCCAGCTTGAGTGTAGGATCTTTGTGAAGATCTGAGGTAGGACTTCTTGATAGGTCTGAGGTAGGAAATCAGGAGATTTCTGAGTTGTAGGAGTTGGAGAACTCTGAGCTTGTAGGGTTGTTGATCCTGAGCTAAGGTTTGGAGAAAACTTGAGAGATTTTGAGGAATCTGAGTTGTAAGCTCTTGAAGCTGAGTTGGAGGAGTTGGCCCTATCTAACTCATTGTTAGAAGGGTGACGGGGAAAAGAGGACTACTCAAGACACCCTGTCTTGAGGAACCTCTATATATGCTTATGTGCTTTATGGTTGTTTTCTTTTAATTTATATATTTACTGAAATCAGCTAAGATTATAAGAAAGGAAAGAAAGAGACCTATTCACCCCCTCTAGGTGATCTAGACTACTACCTATAAACTATCAAGTGGTATCAGAGGGAGGTTGGTCAAAAAGGACATAACCGTCTGACCAGATCCTATAAAGGAGTAGTCATATCTGAATCCAATGGATTCCACTGGATTGCATAAGGAGATGAGATATATGAAGTTGCCCATATGCAACAAAGAAAACTTTGGCATATGGAAGCAAAGGGTAAGGTTGTTCATGGAAGCCTCAGACTCTAGGATCTACATTACTGTGAAGCAAGGTCCTTTCACTTTTCAAACAACCTTCACCATAGATCCAACTAGGAGAGTGGCCAAGCCTTTTGCTGACTTGACCAAGGATGAACTTGCACTGTTCACAATGGATAAAAGAGCCCAGAATATTATTGTGAATACAATTGATGATTCCACCTTCCAGAACTTGGTTCACTATACAACAACTAAGGAGATGTGGGATACACTTGTGGTTTATATGGAAGGGACAGCTGAAGTAAGGGATGACAGGAAATCCCTCCTCAATCAAGAATATGATGCTTTCAGGCAGCTTAGCCAGGAAAGCATATCCATCTGCTATGAAAGTTTCATCAGGATAGTCAATGAACTGAGGACCTATGAAAGGGTATTCAGTGACTATGAGCTAAATGACAAGTTCCTAAGATATCTAACTAGAGTCTGGGACACAAAGATATGTGCCATCAGGGAAGTGGCTAAGCTGGGCGAAACACCTACCCACACATTGTTTGGGAAGCTGCTCTCTTATGAGATGCGTCTGTCTACAAGGAAGGAGGAGGACACATCCTCTAGGCCTCATGCAAGGGAAAGGACAGTGGCCCTTAAGGATGAGGGATTCAAGATGAGCAAGGCAAGGATGCCTACTCCTCCAAGGAAGGATGCTGACTCAAAAAATTCTGAGTCCAGCCTATCTGAAAACAGCTCATCTGATGAAGATTTTGCTGCCTTCTCAAGGCATTTCAAGAAAATGATGAGGAGGAAGCAGTGGAAGAGCAAGCCTTCCTCCTCCTCACATTCCAGGAAGGATCTTACTAGATCAGACAAGCAACACTCCAAGGGTGACAGGTATGACCCTAAACATGCTAAACATATTTCATCTAATGTTATATGCTACTGTTGCAGCAAGCTTGGACATGTCATTGCTGACTGTCCAGTCAAAAGAAAGGAGAAAGGTGATAAGAAACATCATCACCAAAAGGAAAGGAAGGGTGAAAAATCCTTCCTAGCAAATAATGGGAAGAGCTGGAGTGAATCTGAGTCCTCAACCTCAGATTCCGATGAAGAGGAGAAAGCTTACATTGGGCTATTTGCTGCAGAAGTGGATGAAGACTTTCCTGGTGCAAGGATTGAAATCAGGGCCCCTCTGTCACATTCAGACAGTGACATAGAGGAGGATGAAGACATCTAAGAAGATCACGGGCTGATGGCTCTAACAAAAGATGAGGATAGTCAAAACAATTCAGACAATGAGTATGTACTAATCCACTGCATTTCTTCTTCTATTATGAGACAAGCCCAAAATTTGAATCACCTTCATCTATTGGTGGATGTGACTCAGAATATGAGGAAGATGTCAATCAATTGATTGACAGGTATGGTGCTCTCTTAGATGCTCTGAAAAAGAGCAAGAAGTTGGCCAAGAAGCAAGCCCAAGAAATTGCTTCCCTTAAGTTGGCTGAGAAAGAGTCCACTGAATCACCTACCCTGGTGGCTCAGATGTGTAGAGAGATAAGACAACTCAAGGGGATAATAGTTGTTCAATTGAGCAACATATCCCAAAAGAACAAGGTCATCAAGGACCATAAGGAGAAGCTTCTCAAAGAAAAGAGCCTAGTGGCTCAATTCTCCAAGCCCAAATCAGTGCTTCCAATTATTGACACCTTTTTTTTCTCAAATCAATAGAAGAGGACTAGGGTTCAATAAAATGGAAGTGGGAGAAGGGAGTGGAGAAAAGATCAAGGATAAGGCTAAGCCTCATACCACCTTTCAAAAGGTGTTACTTCCCTCTAACAGGTATGAGCATGAATGTATGTATGGTCACTAGAAGAATGGAAGCTCCTATAGGAAGGAAAACACTCCTTCCCATAGTGGAAGAAAGGGCATGGGGATGAGTGCTATGAAGGCTCCCCATGAAGAAATTTAGATGGCCCAACCTGGACCATTTGTTTTTGGTACTTCAGCTCCATCATTCAAGAGTAAGGAAGCAACATCTTCCAAGTTCATTCCAGCAAAGAACATGACTGCTGTAAAACCTATAGACATGCCTTGCTGCTCAGTGTTTGATGCCATCCAATCTTGCCTAGCTTCCAAGCCAAAGAAAACTGATGCTATTAAGATAAAGGATGCTAAGACTGTCCATAGATTAACCTTCAGCCAGATCATTGCTGAAAGGAACAAGAAGATTGATGCTGTCTTTCCTCCTGAACACAAGCATATTAATGCTCATTCCTCAAGAAATGTTCAGAAGAGGAGATACAACATTCATGAATGTTGGTACTGTGGTAAGGTGGGATACTTTGCCATAGATTGTTGGCACAATCCCAATGTGCCAAGTGCAAAGAAGAGCCTTACTGCAAAGGGTGCAGTAGGTGTGACATCATCTTTTCATGCTAACAAGAACTTAGGACCCAAAATTAATTGGGCTCCTAAGGGTAATTAAATTCCTTCTTGTAGGATAGTTCAAGTACCAGCCTTGGGAAAATATGGTACTTGGACAGTGGGTGCTCAAGGCACATGACGGGTACCAGAAGTCTTCTATAGGACTACACAGCTGTGAAGAATGGACCTAAAGTCACATTTGGTGGATCTGAAAAAGGAGTCATCAAAGGATATGGTACAATCTCCAATGGCATAGTCTCAATCACAAGGGTAGCTTATGTTGGAGGGTTGCAACACAACCTTGTAAGCATAAGTCAACTATGTGATCTAGGCTAGGTCATTGAATTCCACAATGACAAGTGCTTGATCAAAAAGTCAAATGACTTAGAGACCATTCTCTTAGGCACTAGGTGTGGGAATGTATACTGTTTAGATTTTATTTGCTATAATTCCCTATCTCCTATGTGTCATGTAGCTAATAAAAGTGAGTCTCTTTGTGTATAATGGCACAAGAGACTTGCCCACATTAACTACAAGATAATGTATAGACTATTTTCTAAAAACATTGTTAGGAATAGTCCAAGAGGGCAAGGCCTTTGATGAATCCATGTACATGTGCATTATTGGATCCTTGTTGTATCTAACTGCTAGTAGACCAGACATTATGTATGCTACATATGTTTGTGCTAGGTACCAAGCCTGTCCTAAAGAATCTCACTATTTAGTTGCAAAAAGGATTTTGAGATACCTTAAAGGCAGTCAACATCTTGGCCTTTGGTACCCAAAGAACAATTATTTTGAACTAACAGGCTTTTCAGATGCAAATTTTGCAGGATGCAAAGAAGACAGGAAAAGTACAAGTGGAACTTGTCAATTCCTAGGAAAGAGGTTGATATCATGGAGCATCAAGAAACAAACCAGTATGGCTATTTCCACTACTGAGTCAGAATATATAGCTGCAGGTAGCTGTTGTGCACAACTCTTGTGGATGCAACATCAGTTAGAGGATTACAACCTCAAGGTAAGTCAATCTCCCTTATATTGTGACTCACCCAGTGTTATCTCATTTGCTAAGAATCCTGTCTCTCATAGCAGGAATGAGCATATAGAGATAAGATATCACTTTCTTAGAGAATATGTTGAATGCAAAGATATCTGCCTTGAATTTGTCCCCACTGACAATCAAGTTGCTGATATATTTACAAAGCCATTGGATGAGGCCAAATTTAATGCTTTCAAGATTGAACTTGGTATGTTAAATATTGAATAATCATTGAATTGTTTAATTATCAGTCCACTATGATAGGTTGAATGTTATGCTCTAGTACAATATGTTGTCACGCCAACACACTTAGTGACATGTTTATGACATCAACAAATCCAATCAAAAAGGCTAACTATTTGTATGTAAGTTTTGGTAAATAAGAAAACTTGATTTAGCTGAACAGCTGAGACAACTGGAAAAATTCCAACTAAACCGCTGGGACCACTGAAATGTCCCAGCGGTTGACAGTTCTCTATCCCAACAGTTTAAATCACCGTATCAGTGCTTTCGTTGAGTCGGGTTGCCTAAAGTGTTGGATCGTTAGGCGCCCTTAGAGGGGGTGGGGGTGAATAAGGGTTTTAAAACTTTTTTTTATATTTTGATATATTTGAAATAATAAGAGATTTAAGTAGAGATTTAGAATGAAGATATAAATTGTTTTATAATAAAAGAGATGATAATGAACAATTTAGAGAAATGAAGAACAAATCATTTTTATTACACAAAGAGAGACATGATTACTATTAATAAAAATGATTACAAAACTAGATTTCTATGACGCTAGAAATCTAAGGCGAAGAAGTAAAATGCCTTTTCGTTTTCTATCCCGACTCGTATCCCCACGAACCGGTGGCCTTAGCCTATCCTTCCCCGGATACAGCCTCAAGCCGCTCTATCCAACCCTTCCCCGGATATGGCTTCGAGCACCCCCTAGACCTAACCTAGATCTAGTCGCCAACACGAGGCGAATTTCAGCCCTAAGTCCTACCCAGACCTAGTCTCCAACACGAGGCGAATTCACTACGCGATTAAAAAAAAAGAAGTGAAATAAATAACAACAATATAAAACTCCGGCCCTATATGGATCTCTTGGAGAAGTAGACGAAGACCCGCAGAGTATGATCGTAGTCGATGTGGCCTTTCGTCACGATGATGACGCATGTTGAATTCTTCTCCACGGATCTCCTTAAGCCTTCATAGATTTGTGGGAATATCTCTCTGAACCTTCCTCTCTATGTTGTGGCACGAAGCTCTGGAATTTGGGATCTGAAGAGGATGAAGAAGACGAATCCAAGGGGTCCCTTTTATAGCCTCAGCGCTAGCGCTACCGCCGGCGCTATCCTGGATTAGGCATTATTCTGCGAGGGGGAATCTTCAATCCGAGTAAACATTTCCATCTTGCTTCTTATGCTCCGCGCTACCGCCTGCGCTATCCGCTACCGCCAGGCGCTAGCTCCTTCTCTATGTGCTCCAGAATTGCGCTAATCATCGCTAGCGCCGGGCGATAGGTGCTACCGCCGGCGCTAGTGGGCATGTTGGAATTATTGGCCCAATTTTGGGGGCAACCTTCTTATGCCATCCTTGAGTCATATGGACTTTGTTTCATGCACACTTGAACACACAAGATCAAATACATATAGGATTTATTATTCTCAAACCTAGGAGATGCGGAAAACCATGTTCCAACAAACTCCCCCTTTTGATAATAACAAATCCATTAATGATAAATCAGAGCATTAATATATAAGCATGATGAAACCTACTTGTGTGTGTGTGTGAGAGTGATGACTTAGGATAATTATCGATTTTAGTATTTATAAATGCTCCCCCTAAATACATGCTCCCCCTAAGTGAATGCTCCCCTAATATGTAAACTATCAATTTAATTAATCATGCTAGTGTTTAGTTTTGATAGCGGTGAATATTTATCATGATTGTTCTCCCCCTTTTGTTACTAGCAAAAGTGGGCAAGGAGGCAAGAGACATAAAAAGGATTTTTGATAATAAGATATGGGCATGATCGAGCTTTGAGAGAGAAGGAAAATGATAAGGAGTTTAAAATAATTTTAATAGAAATAAATCAGAGTTTTTAGCTTAAAGATGAACAATATAGCATTTGCCAAGTAATCAATATTATTATGTTAGTTTTCCCTTTTTATATAAGAGTTTTAAACATGAAATGGTAATGATTTCCAAGTAACCAACTACCCAGACAATATGTCTACACCCTAGCCTCGTACTAAGTGACGGATGGTCATGAGGAGCTGCATACATGTCGTAGGTTGGGGTGTTAGTCCCATATGCAAACACTAGACAAAAACTCAACCCAACACTCTTTCCCCCCAGTGCCTCGCAAGGCCCCACTGGAACCCTCCCTAGTATGTTAAATCGAGTTCTTGTAAAATCTTTTGACTATAAAGTAACCAAGCATGAAATAAATATATCAATAAGAGACTACTACAATGTTATTTTAATTCACAAATTCAAAACATACAAAACATTGTAGAGAGCATGCTAGGTTATCTAGTGCATTTATATATAAAGAGTAGTATAGAATTAGCATTAGGATCCAATACTCATGAGAAGAAGTGTTATGGAAGATAATGATGTGCACATAAGTGTATTTTGAATAGAGTAAACAAATGATTTAATCAAAAATACAAGACATATGAAGAGTAATGTGCACAATAAAACACAAATAATTTTACTTCCACACACTTTTATGCACACAAAAAATGTACAACTACCAAGGTGCTTTGCACACACAATGCTCATTAAGACTTATCAGGGTGCAAAGTAGTGCTTGGGGGATCACACACTTTATTTTTCAATATTGATTTTTTGTGAGCCGGTGTACTTAAGAATAAGTTTTATTTTTTAAGAAATGAAGGTTTGCACAAGACACTTTACTAATCTTTCCAAGGTGCTCAACCTCACAATGCTTATTAAGACTTATCAGGAGGTTCAAGTAGTGCTTGGTGGAGTTTACTTTGTCACTTTATTTCATTTTTTTGTTTTGTACAAAGTTCTCTGATTACATCTGCTTTGCAAACCAAATGAATTTTGAAAGTACAACCACTTTTCTTTATATTTAATAGTGCAAATAAATGTAGTGTAGGTAAGATACTTGTGCAAATTTAATTCGTTGTACAATTACAATATACAAGCAAGCATTCTTGGATTAAAAACACATGTAGACTTTGCCAAAATAAGCGAGTGAATAAATATCATTATTAATCATAAAACATTTCCTCATACTTAAAGGTATGCTAAGCTTGGTTCTACACAACCTTTTTAGTATAATTGGTGCACATATGAGTAGATATATCAAAGCATGATAAAAATAATGTTCAAAGTAGTTTGAACCGATGAATTGCAACATTATATAAGTTCTAAATAATAGATTAAATCATGCTTGATTTTCACAATAAAGTCCATACAGTATTTTTGATATTTAAAAAAAAATAGTTTTGATATAAAGTTTGAACTCTTAAAAATTAATCTTAGACTTCCCGATGACTACCCTGTGAGGGGTTCGCCCGGTACTAGGAGATGTGATGAGATGATAGCCCAAATCTCCCTTTCGCAAGATACATGTAAATAGAAAATTAAAGTTCAAAAAATACTTGTTGATACTTGTTTTTGTTGTATATTTTTGTATTTGATTTTTGCATATAGAAATAGAAATCAAACAAATAACCAAAGTGAGAAAAATAGTTTTTGTAATTTGGCTTTTGGAATTTTGTATTTTAATTTTTTTTTCAAAAATCAATTTATGCCATACATGCAAAGATGAGTAGTACACATAAAATAACATATTTTTAGTAATTTTTCAAAATTTTAAAAAACACCAAAATTTTGACACTCGAGCTAGCGCTAGCGCTAGCGCGGCAAACAGTACACTGATTTTCAAGATTTTGGAAATTCTGATTATGGATCTAGATTAAGTGTCCCAAGAGTAGTTTCATGTAGAAATTTCAGAATTTTTGGAGATGTCTAGATAGTGCAAATTGCATGAAAACATTAGCAATTTTGTATATGACTTTACCAAATAAATATTGTATGAGATATATTTTATTATATCTTCATTTTAATTTTTAAGGCTTATATTTGTCAATTATGGTGTAAGTTGAAAATGATAGGAGATGTAAGCACAAGATATCATGTTCGAATAAACCAAATAAGGATGATTTAAATGATTAGTATAAAATGATGTTCTTGCATAGAATGACATAGATATGCCCTAGATAAGAATACCCAGCCTATATATCGTGGTAAACATATAGAACCTGACATAAATACTAATATTCTTTAGGTGACAATGTTTTAAGATTAATGTTATTCCAAGGTATTTTAGTGTTTCAATTTGTAGACCTAGAATGAAGTGAAGATTCTATTTGATTTGATCTTATTGATATCATGATAATTCTAAGGTCTAATCAACACATAATACACCAACCATGGTATGCAATTATATTATCAATTGTCATCATATTATTCATATAAATATGATAGAAATAGTTGTTTTTAGGAGACTTTTGATATGACTTATGATATATGATTTTAGAGAATTTTAGCAAAGGTCATCAATAGATCATGGTGGTGCATGTGAATTCAATATTCATTATGATGGTAAATTCTTTCAATACATTTTAGTGTTTTTCTTTTTAGTTATGAATTTTGAATATATATGTGGTTTTTTATAGATAAACAATAGTGATGGTTTAAATCATGTTTGACATCAAGGAGTGAACACAATACAATTTTTATTTTGAAAAGGAAAAAGAAAAACATATTGAAGATTAAACTTTCTTTTAGATCTTGAACTTTCTTTTAGATCCTGTTATTTCTCTTATTTTGTTGATGAAGGCTAAAGTACTTAATAGACTAATAACTTGATTTAATTTAAAATATCATATAGCAAATTTAGAGTTTGATTCATATGGATAATATAAGATATTTATAAGTAATGAATATAAGAATAATAGATAGGTCATCAAAATAAAATATGATTTGAATTTTGATCAATTTGATTTATAAATTCATTAAGTTTTAAGAGATGAGATCATATTTCCTATAATATATAAGATGACCATAACATGATAGCTTACAAAAATAAGAAAACAAAAAAACATTAAAGCATATCATAAAGTAGAAAACTTGTATATTTCATTTTTGAAAATATTCTACTTCATGCATTTGGTGATACTTAATGAATAAGAGATTTAAGTATCCAAAGGGGACCAAGTGTGGTGGTTCCTTTGGGTACCCAAATATAACGTGTAGGTATGTGGGTAGTTAGTGATGAATGGGTCCTTTCATGTGAAGTTAGTGTTTCATTTTTAATTTTGGGTCTCCATTCAAACTTTGGTTTAATGTTATTCTTATATGTCAAATTTCCATTGTGATAATCTTTATATTGATGATTATGATTGTAATTATTATTAAAAGTATTGTTCATAGGAAATTTGTGTACATTTAATTTTATGTTGGGAGAAGATTGATGTTGTAAGTGATAATGATGATAGTATTTTGGAATTTCATTTTCAATCTTTTGAAGTTTTTTTATTTCCATTGTTTGGCTTATTTAAATTTTGAGAAATCATATTCGACTTGCTTTTGGAGTTTGCTTGATATTGAGAATGTATGTTTTGAGAATTTTTCTTTATGATTTCCTTAAGCAAGTTAATTTTAGTTTCTAATTCATTGTTCTTAAGTTTCAAATTATGTCTAGCTTTATTATAAGCAATTGTGCTATTTTTAAGAGTAGAAACAATTGAATCAATATGATATTGATATTTATTTCTGTATTCCTCAAATGTTTCATCCATCTCTTCAATTTCAATTTTATAGTCTTTACACATAGCACAATCATTTTTCAGAGAAGAGTTTTCTAAACATAATTTTTCATTTTGTACTTTTACGAAAGTAAACTCTTTTTCAAGTTCCTTGAATTTTTCTTTAATATTATTACAATCAAAACAAGGTCTTGTATTTTCAATTGAAGGACAAGATGAAGAAACCACATCACAATTAGATTCTAAATTAACATTAGCTTTTAACCTCTTATTTTCTAAAGGTAAATTTTTGTTAGTAATTTTCAATTTCTTGATCTTACGTTTAGCCATTTTTAGTATATTGAAACTAGAGATAGAAGTTATCACACAAGAAGAGGATTTAGACTTTCTTACAGCGCTATTGGAAGAGGCAAAATATGAACATGAAGTTCCTTTGTCATCTTTTAGGCCTTCCGCCATCATAGATGGATTTTCATCTTCTTTTTCTCTTGATGTATTGCTCTCTTTTTCTAAGTTAATTTCCATGATCTCCATGGCTTTTCTACGAGAGAGATCTTCTTGAATAATGGTGGATGGTTGTTTGTCCTTCTCCTTCTGTGTTTTTTCCATACCTGCGAGAGGAAGATCATACATTTCTTTAAGAAATTTCCATACTTTGTATGTACTAGAAAAATAATATATTAATTTGAAAACTTCATTTGATAGACCACAAAAAAAAATAACGTTTGGCTTTTGCATTTAGATGACGTTCCTTTTTATTTGATTCATCCGTAGGTCTTACAATTGCTAAATTCCATACTTCGATATCTAAAGTTTTAATAAAATTTTCAATTAAAATTTTCCATCCTTTATAATTTGTCCCTTCAAATAGAGGTGGTGCTAGTGAATTTTCTTCTTCATAAAAATTTAGCCCACTAATAGAAGCGAGATCATGAGACGCCATTATTCCCAATTGTTAAGCCGATTGGAATAAAACCGCTCTAATACCACTTGTTGGATTAGTAGGCGCCCTTAGAGGGGGGGGGGGGGTGAATAAGGGATTTAAAACTTTTTCTTATATTTTGATATATTTGAAATAATAAGAGATTTAGAATGAAGATCTAAATTGTTTTATAATGAAAAAGATGATAATGAACAATTTAGAGAAATGAAGAACAAATCATTTTTATTACACAAAGAGAGACATGATTACTATTAATAAAAATGATTACAAAACTAGATTTCTATGACGCTAGAAATCTAAGGCGAAGAAGTAAAATGTCTTTTCATTTTCTATCCCGACTTGTATCCCCACGAACCGGTGGCCCTAGCCTATCCTTCCCTGGATACAGCCTCAAGCCGCTCTAGCCAACCCTTCCCCGGATATGGCCTCGAGCACCCCCTAGACATAACCTAGATCTTGTTGGAACATGCTTTCCGCATCTCTTGGTTTGACAATAACAAATCCTATTGTATTTGATCATACTTGTTTTATGTTTATAGTATGCAGGATTTTGTGCTTTCATATCTCCATGGTGGTGTGTTGTTGTTGCTACCGCACCGCATTAACTCTACCGCTGGCGCTAGCATTAACGAACCACTGAGAAGAAACCGCTGAGAAGGGAAACCGCTGAGATGCAAGCTAGCGATCGACAAAATGGAGGTCGACGAAATGAAGGGGGCGTTCGAGGAAGATGCGCTCGATGAAGTGCTCTACCGCGGTGCATTACAACTACCGCTCGCGCTAATTTCGTTCGACGAAATGAATGCTGCGCTCGACGAAATGTGAGGCCAGCTCGACGAAGATGCGCCCGACCAAATGATCTACCGCAAAGCGCTAGCACTGCCGCTGGCGTTAGCATATATGGAAACTATTAACAGAAAGGAAACAGTGGAGAAAAAGGAATGTTGATGGGACGCTATTTTTGGCAAGTACTATCGCGGCGCGTTAAGGCTAACGCCCGACGGTAAATTTTGGATGTCCCGCCATCATGATGCTGATTGAGGAGCAAATGAGGAAGGTGATCTCGCGGGAAGGAATAATCAATCAAGAGTATGCAATATCATTATGAAACCAATCAATCAAGATTTGGAAACTCCAATCAATCAAGATTTGATTAATCAAGATTTGGAAACTCCAATCAATCAAGATTTAATTAAGAAACCAAAAGGAGCATGCAATATTATTATGAAGGCTAGAATATGTCATATTTTTGTGGGGAATAATGTATTTCCAAAGATAGAAGCCAAACCCATGAAATTGATGAGAATAGAAGGAAGGAAACTGCTCACTACTGCTACCGCCCCGCTATAGCACTACCGCTGACGCTAGCTTTCCTAGACAGCAAACATCTATTTAAAACAGCCCGAAAATGAGTTTCAGTTGACGGATTTGGACGAAATTTTCGAGGGATGAAAGCCCTAGCCGTCTAGAGAAAAGTGAGGGGTGCTTCCCACTCATAATAAGAGAGAGTTCTTCAGAGGAGATCAAAAGAAAATCATGTGCAAGGATTGAAGGCTATCAAAACGGTGATCAAGAAGCCTTCTCTCAACATACACATGGAGTGTTCCAAATCGGCTTTACAACCCTTATTCACCACCCCCCCCCCCCCCCCTCTTAGGGCGCCTACAGATCCAACAAGTGGTATCAGACGTAGGTTATTCCAAATCGGCTTTACAACCGGGAATAATGGCGTCTCTTGATCATGATCTCGCTTCTACTAGTGGGGAAAATTTTAATATAACTGAAAAGGTATTAACACCACCTTTATTTATGGGCAAAAATTAAAAAGGGTGGAAAACCTTAATGAAAAATTTTCTTAAGGCCTTAGATGAAAAAGTTTGGAATATTACTATTGAAAAGTCACCTAGCGTACTAACTAGAAACGAAATTATTTTAAATGCAAAATCTATGAATAGTATATTTTGTGCGTTAGACCAAAATATTTTCAAACTTATTTATACTCTACCTACCGCTTATGAGATTTGGAATTTTCTTCAAAGAACTTATGATTCTCCTTCTACAGGTATGGAATAATCGCAAGAACTGGAGAATATGCAAGATTGCAAAAGTCTTCATGAATGCTCCTCTCTTGACGGATCCATGCAATGCTCATCAAGCGGAAAGGATGATGGAAACTCTTGCTTGGAAGAGGAAGATGAAGAAGACAAAGGAACAAAATGTTCAAATCTTGCCTCATCCACAAGCAATGTAAGGAAATCAAATTCTATTTTTTGTACCTCTATTTCTACATTGCAATTACTACAAACCACTAAACGCAAGATTAAGAAACTAAAAATGGCTAATGCAAAACTACATTTAGAAAATAAAACCTTGAAAGCAAATGTGAATGTAGAATCCAAAAATGAAATGTTTGTATCTCCATCATGTTCTTCATTTGAAAACACTATATCATGTTTTGATTGTAATAATATTAAAGAAAAATACAAGGAACTTAAAAAGAAACTTATTCGTGTAAAAGTACACAATGAAAAATTGTCTTTAGAAAATTCATTGTTAAAAAATAATTGTGATATGTGCAAAAATTATAAAATTGAAATTAAAGAGATGGATGAAACTTTTGATGACTTTAGAAGGGTGCTGTTATTAGCAAACCCGTTTTGGCTTCTAGCAAACCATTACTATTAGCAAACCTTCATTTTTGAAAATGGTTATTTGAAAACCTTTTTGTTACTAGCAAACCACCCTAAAAAATAATAAAAAACTATTTTTGTTAATACAAAATAACTAATGGGAGATTTTGCTGTTGTTTTGTGTAGGAAATGTATGATCTAAGAAAATCTCCATTTATGAATACATTTATAATGCCCAAAAAAAATGTAAAAAAATCTCGATTTAATAATACATTTAGGTTCAATATGAAGGTTCAATCTGGATTTAAGAATACATTTTTATAAACCTTCAATAAGAATACATTCTTGCACAGGACTCAATATGAAGGTTCTTCAAGGAAATGAGAATGCCTGCATCCAACTTTAGGTTTAGATTTCGACCAGAGGGGGTAAATCTGGTTCCTTCTTCGAATCTATTCAATGATTAGAGCTTATTGAAGCTCTGCAAACTGGATGTGGGGCTGGAATCGGCGAGAAGTCTGGTGGGGGTTGTCGGCTTGGAAATGGTGAGAGCAAGAACAGTTTGGAATCTGTGAGAGGAAGAACGGACTGGAATGGAAATCAGAGCGGTGGAAGCAAGAAACCATAGCAGGCGAGCAAGGTTCCAGAGCATGCGACGATACCTGGGGGATAGAACTCAACGGCGACGACGCCTCTCGACGGCGGCGCAAAAAAAACAGTCGCGGGCCTGCAGGCCGAAAGAAAATGCGAGAAGGAAGAACTACGGCGGCTAGGGATGGATTCACGATTTAAGAGAGGTTTGCTAGTAGCGATTTCTTAGGTTAGAAAATAACGCAAAAAAAAACTTGAACCGGATTTATTATGGTTTGCTAACATCCATTTAAGGTTTGCTAGTAACAGCACCCCTTTAGAAACGAATATAACAATCATATTGAGTCTATCGTATCCACTCTTAAAAATAACACAACAGCCTATAATAAAGCAAGGCATAATCTTAAAGTTAAGAATTATGAATTGGAAACTAAAGTCAACTTGCTTAAGGAAATTATAAAGAAAAATTCTCAACACATAAATCAACAATTTCAAACAAATTCCAAAAGCAAGTTAAATGTGATTTTTCATAATATGTCTAAGCCTAACAAAAGAAATGAAAAATGTTAAATGCTTGAAAATGAAATTCCAAATCATTATCATTTACAAAATCATTCTTCTCCCAACTTGAAAAGAGAAGTGCACAAATTTCCAATGAAAAATATTTTCAATCATCATTACCACTATAATCTTCAAAATAAAGAAAATCATAATGGAAATTTGATGCATAAAAATAATATTAAACCAAGGTTTGAATGGCGGCTCAAAGTTAAAGATGAAACACAAACTCAAATCAAAAGGGCTCATTCATCACTATCTCCCCAAAAGCAAACACGTTGTATTTGGGTACCCAAAGGAACCGTCACACCCGATCCTCTTTGGATACCTAAATCTCTCATTCATTAGTATCCAATCATTTGCATGAAGTAGAAATCAACTAAAAATGAAGTATCATTATTCTACTTCATGATATGCCTAACTTTTTTTTGTTTATTTTCATTTTTTTGAACCATCATGATATGATCACTTTATATAACATGTGATATGACTTTCACATATTAAACCAAAATTCATAGATAAATCAAATTGAATAAATTTGAATAAAAAATCATATCATTTTTTCAAGTGATCTAATTATCCTTTTTATTTTTGTCCTTCTAAATCCATTTCCTAATAGTCTTATAAAAATTGAAAAACTAAATATGTCATATAATATTATTAAGAACTAAATGAAATAAGTGTCAAAATGGATTTAAAAGGTGTATTTTAGGGGTATTAGGCTAAATTTATAAAATGCGCAAGTTTTGCCTAGGTATTAAATATATTTGCGTCATTTTTGATTACCCCTAGTATGTTAAATCATAATCATGTTAAACCGAAATTGAAAAATTGAATGAATATTATTTCACTTATTTATGATCATTTCACTCATGCATATGTTGTGCAAAACTCAAGGATTAAGCTTTAATGAATGTGAAACCCATGTACTAAAATTTCAACTTCCGCAACTTTTTGCGATTTCTTCTCGTCTCTTCACTTCATTAGACAGGCCTTACATTGCACAAACATAATTAAGCAAAATCGAAAGCCAAATTGAAGAAAAATCTAGGCTATATGATTAAAATAAGTACTCTCTGTGAGCTAACGCAGGCGCTAGGACCTAACGCCAGCACTAGATCAAGTCTCCGATTTTCTATAAATTTAAAATTCTGAAAAATCACTAAAAATATATTATTTTATATGTACTACTCATTTTTACATTTCTGCCTATAATTGTTTTTTGAAAAATTAAAATACAAAATTACAAAAGCTAAATTACAAAAAATATTTTCTCTTACTTCCTTTCTTTGGTTATGTGTTTGATTTCTATTTCTATATGCAAAAATCAAATACAAAAATATAAAACAAAAACAAGTATCAAAAATTATTATTTTGAACTTAACTTTTCTATTTACATGTATCTTGCGAAAGAGAGATTTGGGCAATCATCCCATCACATCTCCTACTACCAGGCGAACCCCTCACAGGGTAGTCCTCTGGAAGTCAAAGATCACTCTTATGAGTTCAAACTTTAAATCAAAATTATTCTTCAAAATATCAAAAATACTGTATGGACTTCATTGAAAATCAAGCATGATTTAACCCATCATTTAGACCTTCTACAATGTTACAATTCATTCCTTCAAACTATATTGAATATTGTTTTTATCATGCTTTGATATATCTACTCATTTATGCATAAAATTGTATTGTAAAAGTTGTGTAGAACTAAGCTTAGCATGCATCTAAGTATGAGTAAATGTTTTATGTTTGATAATGATATTTATTCACTCACTTATTTTGGCATTGTCTACATATGTCTCTTAATGTAAGAATGCTTGTGTATGTTTTATAATAGTACAATAAATTAAAATTGCACAAGTATCATACCTACACTACCTTTATTTGCACTTTTAAAAGTTAAGAAAAGTGGTTACGTTTTCATAAATTATATTGGTTTGTAAAACAAGTGTATTCGGAGAACTTTGTACAAAACAAAAATCATAAAATAAAGTGACAAAGATAACTCCACCAAGCACTACTTGAACCTCCTGATAAGTCTTAATCAGCGTTGTGAGGTTGAGCACCTTGGAAAGAACAGTAAAGTATCTTGTGCAAACCATATCTTTCTTTCAAAATAAAAACCACTTACTCTTAAGTACACCAGATCACTAGTCTCAACATTAAAATAAAATAAAATATGTGATCCCCCAAGCACTACTTTGCACCCTGATAAGTCTTAATGAGCATTGTGTGTGCAAAGCACCTTGGTAGTTGTACATTTTTTGTGCATTGAAGTGTGTGGAAGTAAAATTATTTGTGTTTTATTGTGCTATTTACTTTACATATTTCTTGTATTTTTGATTAAAACATGTGTTTACTCTACTCAAAATACACTTATGTGCACATCATTATCTTTCATAACACTTCTTCCCATGAGTATTGGATCCAAATGCAAATTCTATACTACTCTTTATTTATGAAATGCACTAGATAACCTAGCATGATCTCTACAATGTTTTGTATGTTTTGAATTTGTGAATTAATATAACGTTGTAGTAATTTCTCTTTGAAAACATTATTGCATGCTTGGTTATTTTATTGTCAAAATTAAAGATATTAAATGCAAAATGATTTACAAAAACATCTTCATTTTTGGAATTTAACTCATATATCTTCTTATGAATCGTCATGTTTATAAAAAGATGTTTTCTTGTATTTCCACAAGTCTTCCGCATCATCATCACCATATATTTTTACCTTGCGCTTTCATGCTTATATCAAAGTCTTAAATATCAAAATTCCTTTTTTTACAAATGGTAGACTTGCTTGGTAAAATTTATATTGGTTGCTCTCAACATGAAAATATTGTAATGCTAAAACTCTGATTCATTAAGGGATTTCAAAATAGCTATGTGAGTTGTTTGTTTACTAAATTCAAAAAAAAATTTAAATCCATAAGCTATGAACTCATCATTAGATTTAAAATGCTTAAATGTTTCCAATAATTATTATCCATGACTTCATATCTCACCATAGTGGGAGTGTAGGGTTGTAGACATTAGATAACCTTATCTCTAGTCATGTCTTGTCCTTAACCGGGGAGGGTTCCAGTGGGGCCTTGCGAGGCACTGGGGGGAAAGAGTGCTAGGTTATGTTTCGTCTAGTGTTTGCATAAGGGACTAACACCCCAACCTACGACATGTATGCAGCTCCTCATGCCCATCCGTCACTTAGTACGGGGCTAGGGTGTAGACATATTGTCTGGGTAGATTGGTTACTTGGAAATCATTACTTTTTATGCTTAAAACGTTTATAAAGCAAAATCCTTTGTGTACTTAAAATGCTACAACATCTATTTTGTTATGTCTAAAATTCTTAATCATTTACTATGTTTCACAATTCATATATAGATGTTCACTTCTAAAAATATTTTGTCATGCTTTCCACATCTTTACTACTTGTACGCTCGATCATGAATACGTTTTCCCAACAAGTGGTTTCTTTATGACTATTTCTTCACATTCCTTGTTTTCTCTCTCCTATCTATTGTATTTTTTTGCGTTTCAGTCTTTATCATGATCATTCCTTCTCTACACAGTTATTGCACTTTTTGTTGGACTACCTCTCCACCCTATTTTGATAATACCAAAAGGGGGAGAATAAATTTGAAAGAAATTAACATGTTTTGGGGAGTCAAGTTCATAGGAAGTTTTGTTATAGGGGGAGCATTCACTTAGGGGGAGAATTCATTTAGGGGGAGCATATGCACATGTCTCAAATTTCATTCTTATCTCTATTATAAACACAAACTCCTATAAATTGCATTATTTCTTTCTAAGGGGATTTGTTATTATCAAAAGGGGGAGTTTGTTGGAACATGTAACATCCCCAATCCTTCTAGACCCCTAGATGGTGTTAGGGCATGGGTGATGTGCAGAGTGGCCACTAGGGCCCTTGGGCCAAGTGGAAATTGCTAAGTGCACACCAAAGCTCAAAAACTAACCTAACCCTAAGCCCCTCATCTAAGTCAATTGACCCTCAATTGTTTAAGTTGACCTCACTTATGATGCCCTAACCACCAAGGGAGACCTATAGGATGAGAAGTGCACTTGGGTGGGACCCAATTGCATGAAATTGACCAAAGTCAACTTTAGGTCAACTTTAACCAAACTAAGTCAATTAGGGTTCAATTGACCCTCAAATGTTCAAATTGACCTTGCCACCACACTCTAAACACTTTAAGGAACTCATTGGACCCAAAAGCCCCATCACATGGTCAACCAATTGACCAATTTGACCAAAGTCAACCTTAGCTCAAATTAGGTCAAAACCACACCTTAAGGCTAAATTGAACTAATTGGAGCCCCACCATGGACCAACTTATGTTGGGTGATGTTAAGGGACCCATGACCCCCCAAGTGGGGTCAACCCACTCACCTTGGTTGACCAAAGTCAACCATGGTCAACCTTGCCCTTTAAAGTGAATTTCAAGCCCAAATTGAATGGGACCCAACCCCAATTAATTAACCCTACTCATGGACCTAAGTCAAGCCATATCAGCCCTAGACTGAACCCTAGCTAAGCTTGATTAATCAAATGGAAGGGGGGTACCAAAAGTTGATCAAAAAGCTTAAAGCTTAAAGCAAAAGCAAAAGCAAGCAATTCCCCCCTCTACACTCCTCCCCCAATCAGTCTTGGACCCTCCCCTGATTGTTGTGGGTCTGAGCTTGACCCAGGTGGAAGCAATGGACCAGCTGGTGCAGGAGGGTGGCAGCCATGGGAGAACCGAGGAGGCCAATGTTCAAAACAGCATGTAGAGGCCTCCCCACTTCATTTCGACCACTCCATCAGTTTCAGAAGGGAGAAAGCAGTCGAGAACGACACCTGGAGCAAAGCTTTTGCTGGAGAATCGAGTTCAGGAGCAGGATCGCCGGAGCTCAGCTTTTCCATGGCAAACCGCCGCCGGAGCCGCCGCCACGCAACAACAACTGTTCGTTTCTCCTCCCCTCCCCTCATGCTAGCTTCCCATCACAAAACGAGGAAGGATCGGGCTCAATTGAGCCCAGATCTACCTATGAAATCCATGGATTTCACCGCAAATTGGGACACCTGGGATCTCCGAAAACCGCCTCCACCAGCCGCCAGTCGCCGGTGGATGATAGCCCCGACCACCACGAAGGTGTCGGTGGTGTTGGCCGGTGGTGGTGGTGGCTGGATCTCCGACAATCTCCCCCGCAACATCGCCCAGCGCGGTTGAATCTCAACCGTTGGCTGGAGGAGGAAGACGATGGCGCTGCTGTTGGATCTGCGTCAAGATCTGTGCAGATCTCGATTTTATGGTATTTAATTAATTCAAAGCTATGAATTTCTGGCTCTAATTTTTAGTTAACTTCAAATAAAATTTAAGGCCACCTAATGGCTGATTTAGAAAAAGTGCCCAACATGAAAGTTGTAGGCCTTGGTCTTAACTTTCATTTGGCTTTGAGTTTAGGTCATTTGGTGACCTACAGTTCCCTAAGGAGCTGTTTTACTAGGACTGGTCCTACACTAGGTCAGTCCATTAGAAAAATTACCTAGGTCAAACCCTTCAAGCTTTGGATCTTTTAACCATGGGTTGGTATACCATAGGGGCACCCCCTGCCAAAGGGGAAGCCCTTGGTAGTCACTTTTACCTAGGGTTTTTGTGTAAATTAGATTATTTAAATTATGTTGATTTTTGGAGCATATGATGTCCAAATGACACCAAATTTTGGTGGCATGCTCTTTAGTACATGCTTAGTGCCTACCTAAAATTTCACTCCATTTGAAGCTGATTTGATATGGAAAATGGGAAACCATAATGAGGACCTTTAAGGGTCATATTAGGGTTTGGGTCATTTTGAGGAGTGGAGTGTGTTAGCCTCCTCCCATCATGATGGTTATGTATGTATGGATATACAAAGGCTTGTGTCACACCCTAATGGTCCATTTGGAGCCATTAGGGTGGTGTGACCTAAAACCCTAAGGGTGAATCCTTAAGGGTGCAAAGTGGGGATTTGTGAAGGACTTAGGACCAAATGTTCTAGCCTTGGCTCAGAACTTTGTGGATAAGTTTGTAGGTGCATAAAATGACCTAGTTAATTAAATGAGAATTTTTAGAGGTGTTTAAGTATTTTCTTCCTAATAAATGAAATTGTCACCTTTTCTTTAATAAAATGAAATGCATGGTCATAGGACCTTGTATGGTGTTGAAACTCCATCAGTGGCTGATTAGGGATGAAAATGGACTATAGTAATTTTGTTATGATTTATTGGGGCATTATTCCTTGTGTAGGAAATTCTAAGTACTTGCTAGCTTAAGGGAAATTAATTTTGATAAATAACAAATCATGGGGTTAAATTGTGAAACTTGGTTATATGTCATTTAATGCTATCATATGCCCATGGTAATTATTTGGAGGCTTGTAGAATTATATTTCATGTACCTCATGTAGAAAATGGATTTTACATCCTTATGAGTATTTAATCTTTTTAAAATATCAAATCATGGGGCAATTATATGATACTTGGTTATCTGTAGTTTTAGGTTAATATATGCCCATGATAATTATTTGGAGGCTTTTAGAATTATATTTCATGTACCTCATGTAGAAAGTGGATTTTACATCCTTATGAGTATTTAATCTTTTTAAAATACCAAATCATGGGGCAATGATGTGATACTTGGTTATCTGTAGTTTTAGGTCAATACATGCCCATGATAATTATTTGGAGGCTTGTAGAATTATATTTCTTATACCTCATGTAGAAATTGGAGTTTACAAGACTTGAGTATTAAATCTTTTTAAAATATCAAATCATGGGGCAATGTTATGATACTTGGTTAACTGTAGTTTTATGTTAAGTTATGCCCATGACAACAGTTTCGAAGCTTGTAGATGCGTAATTCAAGTACCTCATGTAGAAATTGGTAATTGCTACCTTTGAATGTTTAATCATTGTAAAATATCAAATCACATGGTAATGACACAATAATTTGGCAGAGGACTCTAGGTCTCCATTTGGATACTTGGTAATATTTGGAGAATTTTCAGAAATGAAATACTATTTTTCCTAATTAAAGTGGCATTTTGGTAATTATACAATTATGATGATATAGTAGGCCAAATGACATCCTAGGGTCATGATACTCAGTGAACCACCTTGATATGGGATATTACCTTACTGATAATTTTCATGTAGCATGTAGCATCAT
The DNA here is from genome assembly GCA_033032865.1 of Dactylorhiza incarnata. Lineage (NCBI taxonomy): Eukaryota > Viridiplantae > Streptophyta > Magnoliopsida > Asparagales > Orchidaceae > Dactylorhiza > Dactylorhiza incarnata. Next base: position 17,437,953 of record JAWHQI010000001.1, on the reverse strand, counting down.
TCTGAGGGTAGTTCATGTGTAATTTGCCTTAAGGCCTTAACTACTTTAAATTATATTAAATACCAATTTAATATGGAAAATTATGGAAATTGGAACATACCCTATTAAGTTCAGTGGGAACCTTGTATAATTATTATAGACCATGGTGATGAGTATTTAAAAGGGTTCCCTTATGGGGTTGATGGATAGTTCAAATTGGTGGTCTGCGTTTAGTAAACACAGAATTTTGAGTTTTAGACAATTCAGACCCCTAAGTAGTGTTTAGGAGGTATATACAATCAGTAAATGGGTTGTAGTACACCATCATTCAAGGAGGTTCAATCCCAGGGTTACTTGTGGGGTGGTGCTAGAGTTAATGTAGAATGAATGAAGGTACGTCCAACCCGATTGGGTGGGACGAGAGATGAACTAAGTCACTTTAACTATATGAAATGATGAAGGGTGAACCAAACATTAATCACCAACTAAAGTAATTGTCTTGAAGAGGATTGTGGGGTTGAGCCCATTGATCTGTAGTACCGTTAGGGGCCCCCTTACGGAGTACACCGCGGGAAGTCCAAGATTCACCCTAAATATAACACGAACTAAATTGTAGGCAAGAGTAGCCTAAGTGGGTATGCAGACTGGTATGGATCTCCTCCGGGAAGGAGATGGGTTGGATCAGCTTGTGTGTTAGTCCCTGAGCTGGAAGCTCGGGTGGACCCGTTAACACCTATTACCTATTCAAATAGTGGCGAGTCTTCGGTACTAGGCTAGTCGTGTCACCGACGGTAGTACGTTGACTCAGGTGAGGGTGAGGTTTAGAGGGCCGGTAAGTTTGAGTACCGCGGTCTGGAGGACGATCCCTAATAACCCACCCCAACCTTAAAGTCTGGTGGATTCCAGCAAGAGTACGCAGGAGCTCCGTTGTTGTGTTCTTAGCGTTGAGGCGTACATGAGGTCTAGGCTTGGTAGTGACTATACCCTCCTAGGATGTGGAGTGCACGATCCACTACCACCGTGAGCCACGACGGTCGGTACCCGAAAGGTTGGCTTCCTTTCAAATAAAATGGGAACTACACATTAGCATACCCTCATCATATAAATTAGTATGGGCTCTTTTATATGATGGGTTACCTGGACATCTTAACTTATATGTCGTATGGGCGTTCATATAAGTTAAGGTACGAATCTGTGATGGTAGTTTAGATTTACTTACTGCACTGCATTTTCTTCCTATTTACTGCTTATTTCATTGCTCTACTTTACTGCCTTATACCTGCACTATACTGCTAGCTAGATTTTATTGCTTTACTTATACCTGCTAGAGTAGTGCCATGTCACCACCTTCTTGTTTACCCCTTGTTTGTCCTCCGCTTCTTCCTCCCGCTCGGTGCCTAGGAGTCGTGGAGGGAGGCGAGGACAAAATGTCTTAGTCTTTATGACTAACGGTCGGTGTGACCGCAGGAGTCTGAGGAGATGGAGTCGTCCCACGCGCAGCAGGACGAGATGGCAGGACCTGAGCAGCAGATGCAGCGCACTACCACGACACCGCAGGTTGATGATTAGATAGTTAGACTTCCGCTTTTGAGAGATTTTGTTGTAGACTTTCGCATGTTGTAGAGAGAGAGAGAGATAGTACATTTCTTTGCATATGTATCAGGCTTAAGCCCCTTTAGTTGTACTTCTCTTATGGACTTTCTGTTTTCATTATATATATATATATATATGATGCTGTGATTATGGACATGCCTTCTTTTATGTACTTACTTCTTGGCATATTTTACTTATGATCGTATAGCCGGCAGGTTTGGTGCTGAGCGGTGTTAGTCAACCCGAGTGTTGGTGACACCGCAAGGCAGCGATTCTAGGCGAAGGTCCACCTCAACTGTGCAATACGAGAGAGGTTCGAGTTTTTAAGTACCCGAATGGGTTTTGGAAAAAGAGACCTTACAAATGGTATCACTGAACGAACGATCATAAGAGAACAGTCCACAACATACTGGGTCACCTCGCTCGAGTGTAGTTTGAGGAAAAACTATGCAGTGGAAGCTGTGGTGTGTCCATGTATGAAATCACATAAAACAGTCCATTAAGCAGCAAGTTAGGTCAAATTTTGACTTACTAAGACAATTTAGTGACGCACCCTAGTCTAAAGAACGACCTCGGGTCTAGATTTGGGTTGAGAGTTAAAGTTACCCAACGTAGCTAAGGGAAGAAGTTAGTATAAGTCTTGACGTTGAGACTTTCACGCTAAAGGTTACGCTTTACAATCAAGTGGTAGGACCATCTCGAGGAGATCGGGTGTCTGTAGTCTTCTTTAGAGTAATAGAAGACCCATAAGCATAACCCCTTACCATAACTTGATACTTCCCATTACAGTACGTTGAGACAACCACCATAAAATACCAGAGGTCTAATTGGAATTTGAATATTTTGTTTGGAAAAGGCCCCTTTCCTAGTTAATCATATAGGGAACTCGGAAAAGTTAGCATAATTTATAGCATTGGGAGCCTAAGTTTTGTCATAACATTATGTCTCAGGGTGGAACACCAAGTCAGAAATTTTTTATGCCCTAAAGTTTTTGCACGTATGTAAGATGAATATACCGTAGAAGTATTGAAGAGACTTAGCCCAAATCGGTAGGGGCTTATCCTTTTGTTTATTGGGCCAATAAAATACCGACTTGGATTACCCCCTAGACTCTGTTTAGAAAAGGTTGTGACATTTTCGTAGTAATCTCGAGTTTTGGAGTATTCAATGAAACTCAGGTGATGACGAGATCTTATTCATACACTTTTGATTTGTGGACCAACCCTCCTTAGAAGTTTGAGACCCTTGGAGAACTACTTCACCTTAAATAACATGGAGTGTTTATACCAAGTTGTGATCGCTATAGTTATACTGACAAGTTAAGTGAATGGTACACTTCAAGAGTGAGCGTGTACTCATCTTATTGCTCCATGGCTGATTCTAAGTCGACAAAAGTGATCAACTTGTTAATCATTTGATTATACGTAAAGGGTTGTCTAGGGGATGGGCATAAGACTCTCGGAATCAAGAACGTCAGGTTAAGAATTTAGGGAATTTCACTAACTTCCTGATCCAAGCAATGTGGTCTTGTCTTTTATAAGGACGTTTGGTCATCAAGCTCTTACCGGTCACAAAGGAAGAACATCATAAACGGCGGATTCAGTGCAAGACCAAGTAGAATTTAGAATGGATAGAAGTAAGACTGGGCTATAAGTTCGCCTGACCATAAGAAATAATCAGTTTATCGGAACAAACATGCAAGTGTATTATTGTAGATACACCTTCTTAACCTCGAGACATCGATTGGTAGAGTTATCCAAACAATTAATAATCATTGACGTCCGAACAAATGTCTTGATTTAGTCAAGTATTGAAAACAAGAAAGAATGCCAGGTTTAGTAGCTTGGGATGAATGTGTCACATCATGGAATTTTGAAGTTTGGAGTCAAATTTTTGCAAGTAAAGATTACAACTAGAGTTTCTTGCACTCCAGGACTTTCAAGGGTAATTTTCGGATAGTATTTTTAATTAAAATTCAAGCCCTCTCCGTGGTGAAATTTTAGTTAAGATCATTTTACTCTTAGAGTTGGTTTATGCACCGCCAGAGAGCTTAGGAAGGTGACTCTTTGGATCTTGTAATACGATGGTATAATCTATTAGGGCTAAGATGGAGAATCTTACTATGTTCGGATCTAGGGAAAGATGACAACGACCATCATGTGTTGAAATATTGAGGAATGGGGAGTTAAAACGATTGATTAGTGCCGTTACTATCAACTCCTGCTTAAGATTGTTAACTTTACTTGATGATACGTAGCGACGTAATTTTAGGATGACATAACTATGAGAAGGGTCGTTATGATGAAATCTTTAATTCATAATTTATAGCATAAATGAGATGAGACCTCTTGTCTTTGAAAGTTTAGCCCACCCGTTATTGGAAATCTAAAGTGAAATTTGTCGAATGTTATATTAAAGATATATAATCTACATACAATCCTCCGATCTTAAGAACCAGAAATTTACGATTTCTCCAAAATTTATAACCTCAGTTAGGAAGATTCAGGAATGAGGGAGACAAGTTTGACCTTCAGATATAAATGGTGGAATTTCTCGAGGACTAATGGGTTTTAATGAGTCACCCTTCATGTTGAAATCAAATTGTGCCAAAACTTGTCATGAAAAAGAGGTTTTACCCTCGTGAGTTATGAACCAATGGATATGGAAAGTAGATGGGAGTCATTTCGCGAACATCATTTTAAACTACAGACGTATGTTCCTCATGAAAAACTTGGAAGATATCTACATTTATTTAACGTGTGGAAGAGTTAACCTCGTGTAACGTTCGTAGGATATAAGAGACTATGGTCCAAGTGTAATCAAGGTTTATGTTATTATTCTGTAGCTGATAAACCTGACCTTGTATCCGCGGAGTCAGAAACGGTTTATCAGCAGAGACCTCATATGTTAAGGGATAAGGCCTCTTGGTGTAGGTGGTGTTGAACACCTACGTGTAAGGGAATCATATAGTGAAGAATCAACATAGACAATGGCGGTTGGTTAAATGGTCACGTCCTGGCTAATCGATTTATGAGCAGAGTATTAAATAAGCATGGTTCGTGAATGTAACCTTATGAAGTTAAGTTGAACTCGAAGGTTTTTGGTGCCATCTAGCGCGGCATGATAGTATAAATTAACTCGGTAAGTTCTTATGTATTTCAGGTAGATCCCCCTTCGGGGAGTGTAGTGATTTTGATAACACCCGCGCCTGATTAGCTTGTTTTGGTTTCTTTGAAGTGTCTATTTCCTATTTATTACCGGGATGGAGCAAGTAGAACCCGCATTGTGATTAATGGCACGATGATCTGAGCGGCGGGTTAAAACTTCATTTAAACCCAGTGGGAATATTGCCGACAATCTTAGCGAGTAATAGTAGAAGTGCAATGAGAAATTTTGGTAAAGAATGTTGCTCCGGTTTGAGTTCTCAAATAGTAGAGGTCCGAGTTCTTCCATGGAAGGAGATTCTGATGTCCGATCATTATAGTTCAATCATGGGCAAGAGGAGCACAGCAGGGTGCCCTTGGACTTCATACAACAATGTTTCCCCGGAACTCTTCACCTCAGGTGCAAATTAATCGTCTTCGAAATCCTTTACTCTTATAAGTACTTGCAACCCGTAGACCCAACCTAAATTTCGAGGACGAAATATTTCTTTTGTTTATTGGGATTTGTAACATCCCCCATCCTTCTAGACACCTAGATGGTGTTAGGGCATGGGTGATGTGCAGAGTGAGCACTAGGGCCCTTGGGCCAAGTGGAAATTGCTAAGTGCACACCAAAGCTCAAAAACTAACTTAACGATAAGCCCCTCATCTAAGTCAATTGACCGTCAATTGTTTAAGTTGACCTCACTTATGATGCCCTAACCACCAAGGGAGACCTATAGGATGAGAAGTGCACTTGGGTGGGACCCAATTGCATGAAATTGACCAAAGTCTACTTTAGGTCAACTTTAACCAAACTAAGTCAATTCGGGTTCAATTGACCCTCAAATGTTCAAATTGACCTTGCCACCACACTTTAAACACTTTAAGGAACTCATTGGACCCAAAAGCCCCATCACATGGTCAACCAATTGACCAATTTGACCAAAGTCAACCTTAGCTCAAATTAGGTCAAAACCACACCTTAAGGCTAAATTGAACTAATTGGAGCCCCACCATGGACCAACCTATGTTGGGTGATGTTAAGGGACCCATGACCCCCAAGTAGGGTCAACCCACTCACCTTGGTAGACCAAAGTCAACCTTGCCCTTTAAAGTGAATTTCAAGCCCAAATTGAATGGGACCCAACCCCAATTAATTAACCCTACTCATGGACCTAAGTCAAGCCATATCAGCCCTAGACTGAACCCTAGCTAAGCTTGATTAATCAAATGGAAGGGGGGGGGGACCAAAAGTTGATCAAAAAGCTTAAAGCTTAAAGCAAAATCAAAAGCAAGCAATTCCCCCCTCTACACTCCTCCCCCAATCAGTCTTGGACCCTCCCCTGATTGCTGGGGTCTGAGCTTGACCCAGGTGGAAGCAATGGACCAGCTGGTGCAGGAGGGTGGCAGCCATGGGAGAACCGAGGAGGCCAATTTTCAAAAAAGCATGTAGAGGCCTCCCCACTTCATTTCGACCACTCCATCAGCTTCAGAAGGGAGAAAGCAGTCGAGAACGACACCTGGAGCAAAGCATTTGCTGGAGAATCGAGTTCGGGAGCAGGATCGCCGGAGCTCAGCTTTTCCATGGCAAACCGCCGCCGGAGCCGCCGCCACGCACCAACAACTGTTCGTTTCTCCTCCCCTCCCCTCATGCTAGCTTCCCATCACAAAACGAGGAAGGATCGGGCTCAATTGAGCTCGGATCTACCTCTGAAATCCATGGATTTCGCCGCAAATCGGGACACCTGGGATCGCCGGAAACCGCCTCCAACGGCCGCCAGTCGCCGGTGGATGATAGCCCCGACCACCACGAAGGTGTCGGTGGTGTTGGCCGGTGGTGGTGGTGGTGGCTGGATCGCCGACAATCTCCCCCGCAACATCGCCCAGCGTAGTTGAATCTCAACCGTTGGCTGGAGGAGGAAGACGATGGCGCTGTGGTTGGATCTGCGTCAAGATCTGTGCAGATCTCGATTTTATGGTATTTAATTAATTCAAAGCTATGAATTTCTGGCTCTAATTTTCAGTTAACTTCAAATAAAATTTAAGGCCACCTAATGGCTGATTTAGAAAAAGTGCCCAACCTGAAAGTTGTAGGCCTTGGTCTTAACTTTCATTTGGCCTTGAGTTTAGGTCATTTGGTGACCTACAGCTCCCTAGGAAGCTATTTTACTAGGACTGGTCCTACACTAGGTCAGTCCATTAGAAAAATTACCTAGGTCAAACCCTTCAAGCTTTGGAGCTGTTCTTTTAACCATGGGTTGGTATACCCTAGGGGCACCCCCTGCCAAAGGGGCAGCCTTTAGTGGTCACTTTTACCTAGGTTTTTTGTGTAAATTAGATTATATAAATTATGTTGATTTTTGGAGCATATTATGTCCAAATGACACCAAATTTTAGTGGGATTCTCTTTAGTACATGAGTAGTGCCTACCTAAAATTTCACTCTTGATATGGAAAATGGGAAACCCTAATGAGGACCTTTAAGGGTCATATTAGGGTTTGGGTCATTTTGAGGAGTGGAGTGTGTTAGCCTCCTCCCATCATGATGGTTATGTATGTATGGATATACAAAGGCTTGTGTCACACCCTAATGGTTCATTTGGAGCCATTAGGGTGGTGTGACCTAAAACCCTAAGGGTGAATCCTTAAAGGTGCAAAGTGGGGATTTGTGAAGGACTTAGGACCAAATGTTCTAGCCATGGCTCAGAACTTTGTGGATAAGTTTGTAGGTGCATAAAATGACCTAGTTAATTAAATGAGAATTTTTAGAGGTGTTTAAGTATTTTCTTCCTAATAAATGAAATTGTCACCTTTTCCTTAATAAAATGAAATGCATGGTCATAGGACCTTGTATGGTGTTGAAACTCCATCAGTGGCTGATTAGGGATGAAAATGGACTATAGTAATTTTGTTATGATTTATTGGGGCAGTATTCCTTGTGTAGGAAATTCTAAGTACTTTCTAGCTTAAGGAAAATTAATTTTGACAAATACCAAATCATGGGGTTAAATTGTGAAACTTAGTTATCTGTCATTTAATGCTATCATATGCCCATGGTAATTATTTGGAGGCTTGTAGAATTATATTTCATGTACCTCATGTAGAAAATGGATTTTACATCCTTATGAGTATTTAATCTTTTTAAAACATCAAATCATAGGGCAATGCTGTGATACTTGGTTATCTGTAGTTTTAGGTTAATATATGCCCATGATAATTATTTGGAGGCTTGTAGAATTATATCTCATGTACCTCATGTAGAAAGTGGATTTTACATCCTTATGAGTATTTAATCTTTTTAAAATACCAAATCATGGGGCAATGATGTGATACTTGGTTATCTGTAGTTTTAGGTCAATACATGCCCATGATAATTATTTGGAGGCTTGTAGAATTATATTTCTTATACCTCATGTAAAAATTGGAGTTTACACGACTTGAGTATTAAATCTTTTTAAAATATCAAATCATGGGGTAATGTTATGATACTTGGTTAACTGTAGTTTTATGTTAAGTTATGCCCATGACAACAGTGTGGAAGCTTGTAGATGTGTAATTCAAGTACCTCATGTAGAAATTGGTAATTGCTACCTTTGAATGTTTAATCATTGTAAAATATCAAATCACATGGTAATGATACAATAATTTAGCAGAGGACTCTAGGTCCCCATTTGGACACTTGGTAATTTTTGGAGAATTTTCAGAAATGAAATACTATTTTTCCTAATTAAAGTGACATTTTGGTAATTATACAATTATGATGATATAGTAGGCCAAATGACATCCTAGGGTCATGATACTCAGTGAACCACCTTGATATGGGATATTACTTACTGATAAATTTCATGTTGCATGTAGCATCATTCTGAGGGTAGTTCATGTGTAATTTGCCTTAAGGCCTTAACTACTTTAAATGATATTAAATACAAATTTAATATGGAAAATTATGGAAATTGGAACATACCCTATTAAGGTCAGTGGGAACCTTGTATAATTATTATAGACCTTGGTGATGAGTATTTAAAAGGGTTCCCTTATGGGGTTGATGGATGGTTCAAATTGGTGGTCTGCGTTTAGTAAACACAGAATTTTGAGTTTTATACAATTCAGACCCCTAAGTAGTGTTTAGGAGGTATATAAAATCAGTAAATGGGTTGTAGTACACCATCATTCAAGGAGGGTCAATCCTAGGGTTACTTGTGGGGTGGTGCTAGAGTTAATGTAGAAGGAATGAAGGTACGTCCAACCCGATTGGGTGGGACGGGAGATGAACTAAGTCACTTTAACTATATGAAATGATGAAGGGTGAACCAAACATTAATCACCAACTAAAGTAATTTTCTTGAAGAGGATTATGGGGTTGAGCCCATTGATCTGTAGTACCGTTAGGGGCCCCCATATGGAGTACACCGCGGGAAGTCCAAGATTCACCCTAAATATAACACGAACTAAATTGTAGGCAAGAGTAGCCTAAGTGGGTATGCAGACTGGTATGGATCTCCTCCGGTAAGGAGATGGGTTGGATCAGCTTGTGTGTTAGTCCCTGAGCTGGAAGCTCGGGTGGACATGTTAACACCTATTACCTATTCAAATAGTGGCGAGTCTTCGGTACTAGGCTAGTCGTGTCACCGACGTTAGTTCGTTGACTCAGGTGAGGGTGAGGTTTAGAGGGCCGGTAAGTTTGAGTACCGCGGTCTGGAGGATGATCCCTAATAATCCACCCCGACCTTAAAGTCTGGTGGATTCCAGCAAGAGTACGCAGGAGCTCCGCTGTTGTGTTCTTAGCGTTGAGGCGTACATGAGGTCTAGGCTTGGTAGTGACTATACCCGCCTAGGATGTGGAGTGCCCGATCCACTACCACCGTGAGCCACGACGGTCGGTACCCGAAAGGTTGGCTTCCTTTCAAACAAAATGGGAACTATAAAGGTCTGTGCGCATAGAGTCGTGTGGGTGAGTCACATTGCATAAACTCATAAAAACATCATAACCATAGCATAGCATAACATACACATTAGCATACCCCCATCATATAAATTAGTATGGGCTCTTTTATATGATGGGTTACCTAGACATCTTAACTTATATGTCGTATGGGCGTTCATATAAGTTAAGGTACGAATCTGTGATGGTAGTTTAGATTTACTTACTACACTTCATTTTCTTCCTATTTAATGCTTATTTCATTGCTCTACTTTACTGCCTTATACCTGCACTATACTGCTAGCTAGATTTTATTGCTTTACTTATACCTGCTAGAGTAGTGCCATGTCACTACCTTCTTGTTTACCCCTTGTTTGTCCCCCGCTTCTTCCTCCCGCTCGGTGCCTAGGAGTCGTGGAGGGAGGCGAGGACAAAACGGCTTAGTCTTTATGACTAACGGTCGGTGTGACCGCAGGAGTCCGAGGAGATGGAGTCGTCCCGCGTGCAGCAGGACGAGATGGCAGGACCTGAGCAGCAGATGCAGCACACTACCATGACGCCGCAGGTTGATGATTAGATAGTTAGACTTCCGCTTTTGAGAGCTTTTGTTGTAGACTTCAGCATGTTGTAGAGAGAGAGAGATATAGTACATTACTTTGCATATGTATCGGGCTTAAGCCCATTTAGTTGTACTTCTCTTATGGACTTTCGGTTTTCATTATATATATATATATATATATATATGATGCTGTGATTGTGGACATGCCTTCTTTTATGTACTTACTTCTTGGCATATTTTACTTATGATCGTATAGCCGGCAGGGTTGGTGCTGAGCGGTGTTAGTCAACCCGAGTGTTGGTGACACCGCAAGGCAGCGATTCTGGGCGAAGGTCCACCTCAACCGTGCGATACGGGAGAGGTTCGAGTTTTTAAGTACCCGAACGGGTTTTGGAAAAAGAGACCTTACAGAACATGCTTTCCGCATCTCTTGGTTTGACAATAACAAATCCTATTGTATTTGATCATACTTGTTTTGTGTTTATAGTATGCAGGATTATGTGCTTTCATATCTCCATGGTGTTGTGTTGTTGTTGCTACCGCGCCGCGTTAACTCTACCGCTGGCGCTAGCATTAACAAACCGCTGAGAAGAAACCACTGAGAAGGGAAACCGCTGAGATGCAAGCTAGCGATCGATGAAATGGAGGTCGACGAAATGAAGGGGGCGTTCGGCGAAGATGCGCCCGACGAAGTGCTCTATCGCGGTGCATTACAACTACCGCTCGCGCTAATTTCGTTCGACGAAATGAATGCTGCGCTCGACGAAATGTGAGGCCAGCTCGACGAAGATGCGCCCGATGAAATGATCTACTGCGGAGCGCTAGCACTGATGCTGGCGTTAGCATATATGGAAACTATTGACAGAAAGGAAACAGTGGAGAAAAAGGAATGTTGATGGGACGCTATTTTTGGCAAGTACTATCGCGACGCGTTAAGGCTAACGCCCGGCGGTAACTTTTGGATGTCCCGCCATCATGATGCTAATTGAGGAGCAAATGAGGAAGGTGATCTCGTGGGAAGGAATAATCAATCATGAGTATGTAATATCATTATGAAACCAATCAATCAAGATTTGGAAACTCCAATCAATCAAGATTTGATTAATCAAGATTTGGAAACTCCAATCAATCAAGATTTAATTAAGAAACTAAAAGGAGCATGCAAAATCATTATGAAGGCAAGAATATATCATATTTTCGTGGGGAATAATGTATTTCCAAAGATAGAAGCCAAACCCAGGAAATTGATGAGAATAGAAGGAAGGAAACTGCTCACTGTTGTTACTGCCCCGCTATAGCACTACCGCCGACGCTAGCTTTCCTGGACAGCAAACCTCTATTTAAAACAACCCGAAAATGAGTTTCGGTTGACAAATTTGGACGAAATTTTCGAGGGCTGAAAGCCTTAGCCGTCTAGAGAAAAGTGAGGGGTGCTTCCCACTCATAATAAGAGAGAGTTCTTCAGAGGAGATCAAAAGAAAATCATGCGCAAGGATTGAAGGCTATCAAAACGGTGATCAAGAAGCCTTCTCTCAACATACACATGGAGTGTTCTCGCCGCAACAATCTCTAATCAATTGGAGACATCCAAGGATCTCAAGAACATCAAAGAGGAAGACTCTCAAGCTACAACGATCGAACCTTTGCAAGCGAAACGACATCTACATCAAGGGTTCTACTTAGAGGGGAGTTTTTTTCCATTATCTTATCTTGTAACGCTTATATTTTATCATTGTAATCGGTTCGTGAATTCGCCACATGGCGACTAGGTCTAGGTAGGACTTAGGGATGAATTTGCCTCGTGTTGGCGACTGAGTCTAGGGAGTAGATCTAGGGGGTGCTCGATGCCTTTCTGGTGATAGATTGGCTAGAGCGGCTTGAGGCCGTATCTGGGGAGAGATCGGCCAAAGCCAACCGGTTCGTGGGGATACGAGTCGGTATATAAAAAAAGGGTTTTTCATATTATTCGCTTTGATTTCTAGCGTCATTGAAATCAGATTTTGCAATCAATTTTATAAATGATAATCATGTCTTTTCTTGTTTAATAAAATTGATTTCATTTCTAATTTCATTATCTCTTTACTTTTGATTTAACATTAATTCAAACAAAATATCAAAAGTTTTTCTATTAAAGTAAAGTTTTTAAAACCCTTATTCACCCCCCTCTAAGGGCGCCTACCGATCCAACAGATCTAGTCGCCAACACGAGGCGAATTTCAACCCTAAGTCCTACCCAGACCTAGTCGCCAACACGAGGCGAATTCACTACGCTATTAAAAGAAAAGAAGTGAAATAAATAACAACAATATAAAACTCATTATATGGATCTCTTGGAGAAGTAGACGAAGACCCGCAGAGTATGATCGTAGTCGATGCGGTCTTTCGTCACGATGATGACGTGTGTTGAATTCTTCTCCACGGATCTCCTTAAGCCTTCATAGATTTGTGGGAGTATCTCTCTGAACCTTCCTCTCTATGCTGTGGCATGAAGCTCTGGAATTTGGGATCTGAAGAGGATGAAGAAGACGAATCCAAGGGGTCCCTTTTATAGTCTTAGCGCTAGCGCCTGCGCCGGCGCTATCCCGGATTAGGCATTATTCTGCACGGGGGAATCTTCAATCCGAGGAAACATTTCCATCTTGCCTCTTGTGCTCCGCGCTACCGCCTACGCTATCTGCTACCGCCAGGCGTTAGATCCTTATAAATGTGCTCCGGAATTGCGCTAATCATCGCTACCACCGGGCACTAGGTGTTACCGCCGGCGCTAATGGGCATGTTGGAATTATTGGCCCAATTTTGGGGGAAACCTTCCTATGCCATCCTTGAGTCATATGGACTTTATTTCCTGCACACTTGAATACACAAGATCAAATACGCATAGGATTTGTTATTCTCAAACCTAGGATATGCGGAAGACCATGTTCCAACATAAAGTGTTGTTTGTCAGAAGTTAATATTAAATGACCTAAAATCACTTAACTTAATATTCCAATCAACTTTAATCATTATGGCTAATAAAAACATTACCCAAACCTATACAAATAGACCAATGTGATTAAAGAAAATTACACAACCCTCACTCCCCAGCCGCCGAGATGAATCATCTTCTCTTCCATCTCAGCATCTCATTTTCTCAGAAATAATGGAGCCAAAGAGTTCTAAGGATCTTCTGGAGGGGTATGAGGTAGTCAGAAATGGATTTGCTCATGCTCCAGAAGAAATAAAGGAGGTGATTCAACTCCTAGATGCTCAAGGTCTGGAATACCTCATATCTGAACTCTCTGTCATTCTCAGAACTGAAGTTCTGGAATGGTACAACAATGTAAGGATCTCCCAATCCAAGTCCACCTTAAAGTGAAAGGTTAGAGATGAAAAGATTAAGATCTCCAAAAGAATAGAAAAGGCCTGCATTTAACTGCATGCAGTCCTGATGAGGAAGAAGATATCTCAGATAAAGACAAGAAGAAAGCTCTAGAATGGTGTAACTATGGTGATGCCCAAAAAGGCTCACTGAAGAGGAAATTCTTCAATCAGGGAGGCAAGCTCCTCTCTGACATAGTTGGAAAGGCAATTCTTTGTAAACCAGGCTCTCATGACACCATATCCCAGTTCATGTTTGAACTGATGACCAGAATTATCTTAAAGAAGAAGACATCCTGGGGATATGTGATCTTGCAAAGACTGAAAGAGTGCCTGCAAGCCCCCAACATGGGAAGAATTCTATCCCTATACCTTCTGAACACTCATCCAGATAAGTTAGAGAGATCAAAAGGATCAAATCTCCACTACCTCAAAAGGATGGACATAAAAACCTTGGATAGGTTCACCAGGGTGCTACCCATGAGCCAGCCCTCAGAGGCAAAGGTCGAGAAGAAAAAGATGTCTAAAGGCCCCAATAAATCAAGAATGGTTGTCTCATGTTTTGATTCAGAACAGTCTGATAAGGATAAAGATGTTGGTGCTGATATGGACTCTCACAGCAGTCCTCCAAAAGATGACCAAGGAGGAGTTCCTGACACTGAAGGTCATAAAGAAAATACTCATGAGAAAGAGCAAGAAGAAGAAAGAGATGATGATGCTGAGAAAGAGCATCAAAAGAATGAGGATGCTACTGATGTTGATGTTGTTGCTGCTGAGGACATGTCAGAAGGACATGAGGATGATCATACTCCTTGTGATTCCTCCAATCCTGCCACTGCTGATAAAAGTGTGCAGGTCATACAATCCTCTTCAGAAGAAAACGAGGATGATAAAGTCCATGCTCCTGTTGATCTTCAAGGTGAGATTGATTTAATAATTTTCAAGCTAGAGCAAAGAATCAAGCTAATCCCTCCAATAGCAGTAGATTTCTGGGAAGATGATCAGGAAAATGATGATCCTTCATCTGAGGGGGAGCAATAGAAGAATTCTCCTGCTAAGGAAAGTGATAATGCTCCAAGTATGGGGGGAGCAAGAAAGGATTGGTGCAGAAGAAAAAGAAAACTCATCAGGTAAAGTACATGTCAGTAATCCCACTGATATTCACTTTAACATTAATACTAATGATGACATTAATCTAAATGTAGATAATAAAGATGATAATGCCCCTGGTGAGGGGGAGCATCAGAAGAATGTTGAAGATGCCAAACAGAATGCTGCCATGGATCCAGCTGAAGACCAGCCCAGTGCCAATACTGAAAAAAGCATTTACCTGATCCAGCTGAGAGGGAGCCAATCCCTGATTAGGCTGTGGGGGATATTATATCTGATGTCCCATCTACATCAGCTATATCAATTGACAACCTAATCAGCTCACTCAGTGCACTCATTGAAGACCAAATGTCTTCAATAAAGGATTACATTGACACATCATTAATGTCCTTAAAGAAAGTGTTGGAACCTTAGTTTTGATTTGAGTTAGGATCCACCTTTAGTATCTAAGTTTATATCATAACATATATCATAACTTAGATTAAAAATCCTATTAAGGTAGAAGGCTGAAAAATAAATATATATATATAAATAATATAAATATATAAATAATATATATAATAAGAAATATACAATAATATATACTAAGAAATATATATATATATAATAGGCTGAAATATACATATATTTAATAGGCAGAAAATAAGAGAGAAATTAGATTTACATATATTCTCTGCGTTCGACGAACGGCTATCTGCGTTCGACGAACGGCGCCCTGCGATCGACGAATGGCGTGCATTCTGTGCTCGATGAAATCCAGCGGTTCAGCGCTCGACGATCCCGTCTCAGCGGTTCAGTGCTCGACGATCCCGTCTCAGCAGTTCAGAGGTCGACGAACAGATTATCTCAGCGGTCGACGAACAGACCCCATCTCAGCGGTCGATGAAATCCTGCGTTCGACGAACGGCCATCTGCGTTTGACGAACAACTCAACACTTCAGCGGTCGACGAAATCATCCAAGCTCAGCGGTCGACGAATCCTTCCGTTCGACGAACCCAAGTCTGCGTTCGACGAATATTCAACAGAAGTTCAGAAACAGTAAATCAAATGTTCAGGTCGAGGAATCAAATGATGAGCTCGACGAACTTGAACCTGAGCTCGACGAATTTCTGCAGCATTATTTTTATAACATTAAATATTACTTATATGTTGTCAGACTTTATTAAAGCAATATTTATTAATTCTATCTATTATTTCTATATATATTGCTGATTTAACATTACAGTGTGAAGCATTAAATGATATACCCGTTGACAGCAAAGCATTAAATGATGTAGTCGTTGCAGCAAGCCAAACACGGCAAGTTATCTGCTCGAGGATCTGGGAAATGAAAGAGACATTACTCCTTTCCTCTTTGGCCGGCAAGAATTCAAATCAGCCAGGAAAAGAGGACATCTCTTTTACACGACAGCAGGAGTCAACTTAATATACAACAGATAAATATAAGCATGTTATATACATCTGTTGGATCTCGACAGATCATACATATATAGTTTATATATTGCTGTATAGATTTTATATATATATATATACAGAATATATTAACATTGATGTACAGATAATAGAGAACAGCAGCTAGCAGCAGAAGATGATATAATAGCTAGCGCCAGAAACAGCAACTCAGAATATATATTATATTTGTTGTACAGGAATTAGAAAAGAAGAAGAAGAAGAGAAAAAGAAGAACAAAGCAAAAAAGAAGAAGCAGATCAAATTATATTATCTTCTTTTTGCTAAACATCTTTCTTGCAGATCTTCTATACATATCCTGAGACACCAAACCAATATTACTTGTTCAGGATCAAAACTGCAAGAAGAGGAAAAGTGGATTTGCAATCTAGAGAAGAAGCTCCATATCCAAAGCTGTCATCTAAACTAAATCAGACAGGGGGAGCCTTCTTCAACATCATCCTCATCAAGAGTCTTCTCAGCAAAAGAGAAGAACACCAAACCTTTTCTGTTTTCTTTTATTTCTCCCATCTTGTAAAGGGTTAAAGCTCTCTTCAAAAGTTTACTCCCGGTGACTGGCCACCTTAGCAAAAACCTACATCTTGGTTTATAAGCATCTGATCAAAAGCTTATAGGTGAATTGGGCACCTGATCAAACCTCCATTGGTGTGTGGACACCTGAACAAAAACACTTTGGTGTGAGGGCACCGTATCAACAACCTCCAGTGGATTCCTACCAGTGGGTAGAAGAGTAGATGTACCCAGTTGAGGGGAACTACTATATTTTCTTGTGTCATCTGGTTTGCTTGTTGGTTGCTTTGTTTTATGTTTTTATTTGTGCTGTGATATTTATGCTCACTAACTGTTTGTGTTTATTACTCAATCAGCAAACATCATATATTTATATATCATTTATTTTGAAGCAAAGTTAAACAAGAGTTTTAATAATAATACAAAAGAACTAAAACTCTCCTTTCAGAAAGAAATCATGGCCGAGGTCAAAGAGATCAAGGAAGACACTGCAATCCTTAATAAGCAAATGACAAAGTGGTTTGATCTAGCAGAGAAGTTAGTGGTCTCCCAGAATACAATTCTAAGATCAATGAACAAACACCTCCAATTGTCTAAGCAGGATATGTCATATGTCAAGAACTATGTTAGCAAGACAGATGAGGTAATAAAATAAGCCTTAAACCATATAGAAGATTTTGTCTGGAAAACTGCCATAATAGTGATCAGTGAATCAGAAAGGATGAAAGATGAGATGAAGTATGATCTAGAAAATGCTTTTCAGACCATCTCAGGATCTGTAGCAGCTGCCTCCCATTCCCTAGAAGCTAAGATAGTTGAAGAAGCCAGAAAGGGGGAAGTGTCCAATGCTGAGAACAACTCAGAGCTGGCTCTCCGAGTGTTGCAAGGAACAAGAATTGCTCTGAACCGACCCCTACTGGACAATTACAGAAAAGAAGACTTTGACTTTGAGGGGCAGGCCAAGATTGCTCAAAATACTCAATTAGCAAAGAAAAGAAATAGAGAAGGAGTATTGCTAGCAAAAGAAATCATGGCTAAGCAAAGAGAAAAGCAGGGCAAAGACCCATACTATGAGTACTAGAGTGAGGACTCCAAGAGCATCACCTTGAATGCCTGGCTAATCCATGGTTAAGTATGCAAAGATATTGATAGAATCTATCCAGCTGAAGAATGGATTAAAAATTTGGAGAGAAGCAATCACAGGGATAAGATCTTCAAAGAAAATCTTGTAAGAAAGAGCAATCCAAAGAAAATGCCCTCCAAATACATTCCAAATCCATATCTGTATTTCAAGAGGCAAGAAAACAAGAAAAAAGGCACCATCACTTTGGAGGGGGAAAGTTTTGGGTAGAAAAGGCATCATCACTTTGGGCGAAAAACCCTACAAAATTTGGAGGGGAAAAGTTTTGGGGAGAAAAGGCATCATCACTTTGGGAGAAAAACCCTAGTGAAGAAGAAGGAGACCGAACCAGATCTTCAACGACAAGGGATTGTGCACATCTTTGAGTGGAATTTCCTGCATCATTTAACTCTCTTAAGCATGTCTAGTAAGATCTTTCTTGTTTGGTTTCATCCCTCCACTATGAACTAATTTCATAGATCTTGTATATTGTAAGTACTTTGATTCGTTGTGATGTCTTGATTTTAATTTTCTTATGGATGTTTGAAATATTATCTTTATCAAATTTATGATTTTGTTCTTGGAAATTCTGGCTTGAGTTCATCTTTAAATTTGCTTGGCGAGATTCGAGAGAGGAGTCAGGCTAGATGATTATTTTATATTACGCGGCGAGATTCGAGAGAGGAGTCGCATAAATATTTAACCAAAATTTACGTTTTTATACTACAGTGCGAGATTCGAGAGAGGAGTGGTGAAAGTATATCATAAACTCAATATAACGTAGAAGGGAGAAAGAGATTTCATCTTCTCGATAGCACCATTGATTTGTGTACTTGATGTTATTCTTTATTGTTACCTAAGTTAGAGATAACTAGGGAAATAAGGGGTAAACGGATTTCATTGATCGAGAGATCATGTTTTCTACTTTCAAATCGTTGCATGATAGTCATTTCAACATTCATATTGAATCATCTTTAAGAATTCATTACAATAATCAAAGGAAATCAATATACAAGATTATTTCTCAAAACTGATATTTCTCCAAGTTGATAAGAGTGTTTGAAAGTATCTAGTTGCGGCCTAAATCACCTAGAGGGGGGGGGGGGGGGGGTGAATAGGTGGATTCTATGCCTACTCGCGGAATTAAAATATAACACAGAAAAGTACACAACAAAGCACAGCACAGACACAAGGATTTTATAGAGGTTCCCCGATGTGGGTAGTCCTCTTTCCCGCCTCGCCTATCTAGCACTTCGAGGCTAGACTCAGCTACTTCACCAATCTCAGATTATGAATAATCTTACACCTCGGAGTCAAAACTCCTACAACTCGGAGTGTACCACTCCTACAACTCGGAGTAAAACAACTCCTACAACTCGGAGTAAACCACTCCTACAAATAAGTCGGAGTAAAAACTTCTACAGAAATCAAATAGAGAAAGAAATAAAATACTTCTTCTAAACCTCAACAGAGATTAACTTCAGATCTTGGGAAAACTGAGTCTTCTTCTTCCTTGAGAGAGAAAGCTTGGATCTTGAAAGATCTGGAAGAAAAAATAAACTTGGCTAACCTGGTCTGAATAAGCCCTTTGATCCACTCGAGAGAATCGTCAATATGAAGTGCTACACAAGGATCAAAGACCTTCTTATCTGAGAAAACTCTAACAACAAAGAAGAATAACTCTTGAGCAGCAGGTGTTAGGTCTCAGAAAACTTATTCAGCAAAGGAAAATGAGAACAGCTTTTCGATTCTGAACAAAAACATGTGAAAAGAGAGATTTGCCCTAAAAATAGAGGATTATTTATAGGGAGGACTTCAACGGCTCGTTCGACAAAGAAGGGAGAAACGACACGTGTACTGTACATGGCGGCCAACCCTAAATTTTCGAAATCAAAACAAAGATTTGAAATCGGTCTGTCCGTCATTCATCGAGACTTCACGTGAACATCCGACGAATTGACTTAGCCATTAAGAAGATAGTTCAAAGGTTTGAAAACCATCTCTGTTTTCATTCGCCGGGATTCGTCGGGAGTTCTCGAGAACTTTCGACGAATTGACTTAGCCGCACAAATTCCTTCACAAGGCTGCCATTTTGACTTCTGTCAGCATTCGTCGATATTCGTCGGGAGTTCACGTAAACATCCGACGAATGGACTTGGCCACAGAAAATTCCTTCTTCAGACAGGAAAACTGGCTTCTGTCTGGATTCGTCGACATTCGTCGGAAGTTCACGAGAACAGCCAACGAATGGACTTGGCAGCAGAATTTTCTTCTTCAAAATGGAAGATTTGCTTCTGTCAGGATTCGTCGGGAGTCATCGGGACTTCACGTGACATCTCGATGAATTGACTTAGCAAAAATTCCTTTTTCTTCTGAAAACCTGCTCCACTCCTCAACCTTGAAAGCCTTCAGTTGTGAGAAAATGAAGTGCACCCCAAAAGAGAGATTACACATGAACCAACACTTTGTTCTACACAATGAGGGATTACATTGTCTAGAACTGTGTTTGGTGATCCATTGCAACCTGACTTTGGTGTGCACTTAGCATTATGACCTGTCACAATACATCTAAAGAGAAATCATCAAATACATACTCAATTCAATTTAGTTCATTAGGGGACACCTTCAAATCCAGGTGATTGTGGATACAATACCCAACAATCTCCCCCTATTTGAAGATGTCATAACCCTATGCACTAAGTTGAATTGCACAGAAAATATAATGAATAACACAGCACAAAAACAGGCAGTTGTAATTTAAAGAGAGAATCAATGTTTTATCCAAACACAAAAAAATAGATATATATATATAAACAAAGAAATCAGCATGAATCCAGAGCAGTTCAGCTCATGCTTGGTCTTTGCCTTTCATCTTTCCAAAAATTCTGTCCATTGCCTCAGCTTTCTTTCTCTGTTCAGATTCCATTCTCTCAAAGAATGCCTTTGGCTTGGGCCAATATCTATCAGGAGCAGTCTCTTTAGATCCACCTGACTTGAAATGAATTCTCCTTTCAGTTGTCCTTTTCTTGAACTTATCCCATTCCTCCTGACTGTAATGTTTACTGACACTTTCATTTTGCCTACTGACTAGGTTGAAAGCTGTAAGAATGATATTCTTTGAAGAGGGACTCCAGCTTTCTTGGAAATTTCTTGGAGGAGACATATCATAGGATTCTCTGATCTTCTTGTGAGGATTAGACCTTTTTGCATAAGGTATATCACCAAAGATCTTCCTTTTCACAGATATTTCAGAAGATTCAGGAGCTTTGGAGCTTTCAAGCACCGGTTCATCCCAGAATTCTTGATAGGAGGAAGCTGGGATGTCTGCTATATCAAAATCAGGATCCTCAAAAGGAAAATGAGAAGAATTTGGAGCACTTGGACCTGGAACACTTGAAGGAGGAACATCTGGCATCTTGTTTACAACAGTAAGACCAAGCATACCTGCAACTTCATTGAAAAGCCAGCTGGTTGATTCATGAGTGTACCCCTGGACATCTTTAACAGATTGCATGATGTTTTCCTGAAGCTCTTGCATCTTGGAGAAGACATTTCCATCCAAATCATTCACTCTACCAGCACTTTCTCCTATTTTAGACACAATACTTTCCTCCCCCTTTATGACATCTTCATGCAGGAGGGAATAGAGTCTATGCAGTTGTCTTTCAAGTTGATCATCCAAGAATGTGAGTCCTTGATCATGAGCAGAGCTAAGTGTAGAGTGAGCAGTAGTCAACTGTAGTACATCTTCACTAACCTGATGCAGATTCTTTAGAGCATGCCCTACTCCTTGATTGGTGTGGTCCAAAGCTTTTCCTGCCTTGGCCATCCAGGCTTCTTGATCATTTTTGAATTTTTCCATTTCATATCTCATTTCAGCCATATCTTGCCTCAAGGCACTATCAACTTTATCTATTTTCTGATAGACTGATTTGATGCACTGATCAAAATGCTCTGTTTGAGCTTGCAGCAGGGTTGAAATTGACTTGAGAAGGGAAGAGTGAGAGCTTTCTCCAGTGTCAAAATCATCAGGAGAAACTTTATCAGCTACAAAACTAGAAGACTGTGCTTGCAGTTCAAGCACAGTTGCTCTTGGAGATTGTCTCAAAGTACTCTTTGGAGGAGGCAAGAGCATCACAGGAGGGACTGCAGATTCACCCAAAAATATGTCTTCCTGTTCTTTCTCCCCCTCAGTCAAAGACACCATCTTTGCTAGCTTCAACTGAGCACCAAGACTGCCCATCTCCATAGAATCTGATTTCTCAGAAGGAACAGATTCATGATCTGCCAAGTCTTCACTATGTTCTGAATTATAAGCAAACTCTGCAGGGGATCTTCTGGAGTCTTCTAACATAGCAGATTCATCTTCAGCAGCAGATTTCCCTTGACCTTCTAGGTCTGGAACAGTATCAGGGACAGCAGGACTGACTGGATCAACATACACTGGATCAGGATGAACTGGATCAATTTTACTAGGAGGAATTTCCTTTGAAGCAGCACTACTTTCAGCAATGTCTCTTGGGGTTGAAGGCTCCCCCTCAACATGATCACCTCTTCCTTGAGCAGGAGCTGGACTGGGTCCACTACCCCTTGAGGGTTGACCTTCTTCAAGAGTCCTATTCTCACTATGCAGAGAGTCCTCATCAGCACTAACGACAATCTTGACTCCACCCTTTGGAATGACCCTTTCCCATTTGTAGAAAATGGATGAGTTGATTTTCTTAGTGTGGTGGATGGGGATACCTCTTATAAGAATAAAAAAATCTGGATTGCTACCATTTAGAAGCAGACTGAGAATTCTTCCAAAATTTGGGGCATGAAAGCTGTCTTTAATTTTCTCAAAAAGAACTTCACCAAAATTAAAATTCTTTCTACAAATAATAGCTGTGTGAATCTTAAAGGCTTCTTCAGATAGGTAGTCATGAGAACCTACTTTGCACAATAAAACTTTTCCTAAGATATCACACAGAAGCTTACCTCCTTCATTCATGAATTTTCTTCTTATCTTTGAACCTTCATCAAGGATGCCACATAATCTTTTGGCCTGGAGAAAATCTTCAGCAAACACTTCTTCCGATTCCACTTCAGGCATCCTCAAAATCCTGTTGCTGCCACTAGCTTTCAAAACTATTTTACAAGACCGGATGCTGCTCTTTATCTTCTTCCCTTGACCAGAGATTTTTGCATTTATGAAGAACTCAAGAACATCCTGTTCGAGAATTTTAGCCGGCTCTTCCAAGACATAGCTGAGCCCGACGACCTCAAGCATCAAAAGAATATTTCTGAACTCATCTGAAGCAGTACGAAAGCTACCTCGTACCAGCTCTCCACCGGAATGCAGACCTGCCCTTGGCGCCATCGAGCTCGACGAAATCGGGGAAGAAGAACAGTGTTTTATCGCAAGGGAGACGAAAGGACGGGAAGGGTTTCACGGAAGAATGCGTGAAATCACGTGTTCTCTTTGTTTATATATATATAAAATAAATTTGGGCGCGTACCTGATTTTATGGAAGACTCTTTGGATCCAATAAATCGTATTTAATAAAAGAAACGTGTCCGAGAAGGTATAGGTCTTGACCCGTGAAATCCCATGAAATCCTCTAGAGAATGAGCACTAATCTTATGAGAATACTCGTGAAAGCCCGTGAAATTTCATAAAATTTTCTGAAATATCCCGTGAAATCCCGTGCAATTTCATAAAATTCCAACAGTCTTGACCTCATGAATCCCTGTTGAGCATTCCAAGTTCCATTTTGAAGAAATTGAACTTGGTCTCGTCAGAGGCTTCGTAAAAATATCTGCAATTTGTTTGTCAGTATTAACATACAACAAATTAATATCCTTACTCTCAACATGTTCCCGGATGAAGTGGTAGCGAAGCTCGATGTGCTTCGTTCTGCTGTGAGAGACTGGATTATTTGCTATGGCAATAGCACTTGAGGAGTCACAGAACATGGGGATTTCTGCGAGCTTTAAGTTATAGTCCTCAAGCTGATTCTTTATCCACAAAAGTTGTGCACAGCAACTGCCGGCAGAGATATACTCTGATTCAGCAGTTGATATTGCCACACAATTTTGCTTCTTGCTACTCCATGACACAAGCCTTTTTCCCAAGAATTGGCAAGTTCCTGAGGTACTCTTTCTATCATCTTTGCTACCTGCATAATCAGCATCTGAAAAACCAATTAGTTCAAAATCATTGCTTCTCGGGTACCATAAGCCGAGATTTGGTGTACCCTTAAGGTATCTCAAAATCCTCTTTGCAGCGGCATAATGAGATTCCTTAGAGTTCACCTGATACGTGGCACAAACACATGTTGAAAATATTATATCAGGCCTAGTAGCAGTGAGATAGAGCAAGGACCCAATTATGCTTCTGTACTTGGTTTCATCAAAAGGTTTCCCTTTCTCATCCTTGTCCAGAGACATGCTTGAGCCCATTGAAGTCCTCATTGAGGTTGCACTCTCCATTCCAAATTTCTTAAGAAGCTCTTTGGTGAACTTTGTCTGAGAGATGAAGATTCCATCTTCAGATTGGTGCACCTGGAGTCCTAAGAAATATTTCAGCTCTCCCATACTGCTCATTTCAAACTTACCTTGCATCAAGTTAGAAAACTTTTTGCAAAGTTTGTCATCAGTAGAGCCAAAAATAATATCGTCGACATAGATTTGCACAAGCAAAATTTCGCCTTTAACTTCCCTAAGAAACAATGTCTTGTCTATTGTTCCTCTTGTAAATTTGTTCTCAAGAAGAAACTTAGACAATGTCTCATACCAGGCTCGGGGTGCCTGTTTGAGACCATACAAGGCCTTATGTAAATAAAATACATGATCAGGAAAGTTAGGATCTACAAAACCTGGAGGCTGAGCTACATATACTTCCTCTTTAAGGTCTCCATTCAGAAAGGCTGACTTTACATCCATCTGGAAAACCTTGAAACCCTTATATGCAACATAAGCCAGAAACAATCTGATGGCTTCAAGTCTTGCTACTGGTGCGAAGGTCTGATCAAAGTCAATCCCTTCTTCTTGCCTGTATCCTTGTGCAACCAATCTTGCTTTGTTCTTTGTGATGATGCCCTTTTCAGCAAGCTTGTTCTGGTAGATCCATTTTGTTCCAATCACATTCTGTCCTTTGGGTCTTGGTACCAACTTCCAAACTTTACATCTCTTGAATTGGTTGAGCTCCTCTTGCATAGCAAGGATCCAGGAGGGATCGGTGTTTGCTTCTTCAAACTTCTTCGGCTCAATCTGTGAAAGAAAACTTAAATGTAAAACTTCGTTAGTTGTACCTCTTCTCGTTAGAACTTTGCTTGAAGGATCTCCGATAATCTGATCGGCTGGATGATCTCTTAAATGTCTGATCATTCCAGCATTTAGATGACCATGAGGTTCCTGTACTTCAGGTACATCTTCATCTTCCTGAGGGTCATCTTCCTCACATGCAGAAGGGACATTTACTTCAATAGATTTTGGAACGTCTTCCTTTACAACTTCTTCTAAGTGTAGTTCTTTGAATCTTGCATCTTCATCTTCAACAAAGATACTAGAGGAGCTGCTTTGAAGCATACTCGTCTCATCAAATATAACATTATAAGTTTCTTCTACAACCAGGGTTTTCTTGTTGAAAATCCTATATGCCTATGGCTACTGTAACCTACAAAAATACCCTCAAAACATTTTTCACTAAACTTAGTTTTATAATATTTTCCATTGTTAAGCACGAAGCATTTACTGCCAAAGATTCTAAAATAAGACAGAGTTGGTTTCTTGCCTTTCAGAAGTTCATAGGGAGTCTTATGATGATTTTTGTTGATTAGTGCTCTGTTTTGCACGTGGCAAGCAGTGTTGATACCTTCAGCCCAAAAGTACTCCGGTAGTGAAGAATCACTCAACATTGTCCTGCAAGCCTCTATGAGTGTTCTATTCTTTCTCTCGGCAACCCCATTTTGCTGTGGAGTACGTGGAGAGGAAAACTCATGAAAGATACCCTGACTTTCACAAAATTCTGTCATGGCCCCAGACTTGAATTCTGTACCATGGTCACTTCTGATTTTGACCACAGAACATTCTAATTCATTCTGAATTTGCCTAACGAATGAGGTGAAAGAATCATAGGTGTCTGACTTGTGTTTCAGAAAAAATACCCAAGCAAAACGTGAGTAATCATCTACAATGACCAACGTATAAGACTTACCCCCTAAACTCGGAATAGGCATGGGACCAAATAAGTCCATATGAAGTAGATATAAGCATCTGGAAGAATCTTTGCCAATAATGCTCTTAAAGCTAGCCCTCGTCTGCTTGCCCATTTGGCATGCATGACAAGGTCTCTCTTTAAAGCACTTCACATCAGGAGCATCACGAACTAAGTTGTGAGAAAATAACATATTTATAGTTTTGAAATTAATATGTGCTAGTCTCTTGTGCCATTGGTCACAGAGAGATGCACTATCTTTTGTCAAAAAGCACACTGGTGTAGAAGTATCTAAACATAGAAAATTTAAGCAAAAAATATTTCTACTCCGAGTGCCTGTTAAAATGATTTCTGACGTATCAGTTGACTTTATCAAGCACTTGTCCTTGTAGAACTCAACCATATAGCCTTTGTCACATAGTTGACTTATGCTAATGAGATTGTGTTGTAATCATTTAACATAAGCTACATCTGTGAAAGAGACTATACCGTTGGTAATCATACCGTAGCCTTTCGTGATTCCCCGATCAGATCCGCCAAAAATAACTTTTGGACCATCTTTCACCGGGGTATACTCTTGTAAAAGACTTCTTGTTCCGGTCATGTGCCGAGAACATCCACTGTCCAAGTACCATATTGGATTTGAATTGGCCTTTGGACATACCTGCAATCAATAATCAATTGCCCTTAGGAACCCAAACCGATTTGGGTCCTTGGCTTCTTGTTAGATGACCACCACTTGGAATGTTAACATTGCGAGGGGTCATTCTTGCATTGTTAATCCGTGGAGTCAGGACATTTCTTGGATTAAACCAACAATCTATGGCAAAGTGACCAACTTTGCCACAACACCAACAATCGAACCGATTGTACCTTCTCTTTGTCTCCTGTTTTACCTTTTGAACGTGAGGTGCAACAGGAGTGACTTTCTTAGTAGGGGCTTTCTTAGAAGTGGGGGCCTCATGGTGACAACACACACATGGCTCCAACTTCTTCTCAACAGATTTGGGTGCAATCGTTTTAATTTTTGGTGTCTTCTTATGAGCTGATCCGTGAACAAACGGACCATGATCTTTGAGAATTATTTCTTCATGAGGAGCTTTGAATGGAGAGACGTCAAAGTTTCGGGGAAAGCTCCATCCTTGATATCTATTACTAGGTTCAACATGTGTTGGTCTAGCAAAATGACCGTAGGATGAATCAAAGTCAAACGGGTTTGAAGGTAAAATGACCTTCCTGAATGAAGGTTGACTTTGATTAGCAGCTCCCTTCCCTTTCACGGCTCTTTTCTCAGCACCCTTACTACTTTCGGCCTTATGACCAATTCCACTACCCTTCGTAGGAGCAGAAAACCTATCAATGAATGGAAGAATAGTCTTAGGCTTCGAGAAGCTTTCTACAAGCTTTCTTTCCGCCTTCAACTTATCTTCTAGTTCATTTATAGTTTTCTCCTTTAGATTTAACAACTCAGTGGAGCTTTTCAGTTCGTCTTTCAAGAGTTGGATCTCATCTTTGAGAGGAGTTAATTGTTCAATTTCCTCCCTCAAACCTAATTCCACTGTCTTGAGAGATTCAATTTCTTTTGACTTGGATTTGACGACCATGCGGCACTTGTCAAATCCCTTCACAAGGGCTTCATACTGAGTTATTAAATCAGAGTCCTCCTCTGATGAGTAGCCTTCATTTGCTACGGATGCAGTCTCATCTTCAGAAGCAGACAGAGGGGTATGAGAGTTTACCTTCCCCTTACAGGAGGAGTCACCTATTTCTTCGTCTAGATGAGCCATTAGCCTGAAGTAGGCTTCTTCATCTGAGCTTGATGCATCAGAGTCACTGTCGCTCAGAGTTTTGGCCTTTTTGGCGAGGAGGCTCTTTTCTTTCTTCTTTCCTTTAAAAGATCTCTTTTCTTCCTTCTTTGATCCTTCTTTCTTTTTGTATGGACACTCAGCTATTACGTGTCCTGGCTTATTGCAGCAATAACAAATAATGTCAGTAGAATCATATTTGTTCGGTTTAGATTTATACCTGTCATTATTGTAGTCCTTCTTGTGATGATCACCATCACGTCTTAATCTTCTGTGATCAAAAGCAGTGGATTGGCCTCTCTTCTGCTTTCTTTTATTCAGAAGTCTTTTGAATTGCTTGGAGAGCAAGGAAAATTCTCCATCAGACATCTCTGAACCAGAGGGGCTGGCATCAGATTCATCCTCATCAGAAGATGATCTCCTGACAGGTGGGAGAGTCTTGCTCTTTCTTGAGCTTTCAGCTTTCAGAGCGGAGGACCTCTCCCTTCCAGAGGCCCTGATCCCCTCTTCTTCAGCTTTGCGGGAATTCAACTTCAACTCATGGGACAAGAGCTTACCAAATAGCATTTGTGGCTCTGTGGTTCCTAGCTTTCTGAATTCTCTGATGGCTATAACCTTATTGTCCCATTCTTTCGTGAGGGATCTCAGGAATTTGTCATTTAGTTCGCCAGTTGTGAATTCTCGATCATAGTTCCTAAGACCATTTACGATCTTGAAGAACTTCTCGTAGGTGTCAGAAATGGAGTCTCTTGGATCTTGCTTGAATGCTTCGTATTCTTGGTTCAGCAACGATCTTCGGTCATCCCTCACTTCTTCAGTCCCTTCCATCAGAACGACTAGAGAATCCCACATTTCTTTAGCAGACTTGCAGTGAAGCAGATTTTGTAACATGGAATCATCAACTGCACCTGCTATGATGTTCTTTGCCTTCTTATCTAGGGCCACAAGAGCGATCTCATCTTTGGTTAGTTCCAACATCTTCTTGGGAATCATGATGACGGAGTTTATAGAAGATGGTTTCATTGGGACATGAGGACCCTCTTCCACAATCTGAAAGATTCTTGGGTCAGCGGCTTCCATGTAGAATCTTACTCTTTCTTTCCACATTGGAAAGTTTTCTTTGGTGCAGACTGGCAACTTGACGGAATCCTTTGATCTTTCCATTCCAGACATACTTGCTTCAGCAACTAGATGAGGAGTCTTGTTCAAGGTGTTAGCCTTATAGCGAACAACCTACCTCTGATACCAATTGAAAGTATCTAATTGCGGCCTAAATCACCTAGAGGGGGATGAATAGGTGGATTATATGCCTACTCGCGGAATTAAAATATAACACAGAAAAGTACACAACAAAGCACAGCACAGACACAAGGATTTTATAGAGGTTCCCCGATGTGGGTAGTCCTCTTTCCCGCCTAGCCTATCTAGCACTTCGAGGCTAGACTCGGCTACTTCACCAATCTCAGATTATGAATAATCTTACACCTCGGAGTCAAAACTCCTACAACTCGGAGTGTACCACTCCTACAACTCGGAGTAAAACAACTCCTACAACTCGGAGTAAACCACTCCTACAAATAACTCGGAGTAAAAACTCCTACAGAAATCAAATAGAGAAAGAAATAAAATACTTCTTCTAAACCTCAACAGAGATTAACTTCAGATCTTGGGAAAACTGAGTCTTCTTCTTCCTTGAGAGAGAAAGCTTGGATCTTGAAAGATCTGGAAGAAAAAATAAACTTGGCTAACCTGATCTGAATAAGCCCTTTGATCCACTCGAGAGAATCGTCAATATGAAGTGCTGCACAAGGATCAAAGACCTTCTTATCTGAGAAAACTCTAACAACAAAGAAGAATAACTCTTGAGCAGCAGGTGTTAGGTCTCAGAAAACTTGTTCAGCAAAGGAAGATGAGAACAACTTTTCGATTCTAAACAAAAACGTGTGAAGAGAGAGATTTGCCCTAAAAATAGAGGATTATTTATAGGGAGGACTTCAACGGCTCTTTCGACAAAGAAGGGAGAAACGACACGTGTACTGTACATGGCGGCCAACCCTAAATTTTCGAAATCGAAACAAAGATTTGAAATCCGTCTGTCCGTCATTCGTCGAGACTTCACATGAACATCCGACGAATTGACTTAGCCATTAAGAAGACAGTTCAAAGGTTTGAAAACCATCTCTGTTTTCATTCGCCGGGATTCGTCGGGAGTTCTCGAGAACTTTCGACGAATTGACTTAGCCGCACAAATTCCTTCACAAGGCTGCCATTTTGACTTCTGTCAGCATTCGTCGATATTCGTCGGGAGTTCACGTAAACATCCGACGAATGGACTTGGCCACAGAAAATTCCTTCTTCAGACAGGAAAACTGGCTTTTGTCTGGATTCGTCGACATTCGTCGGAAGTTCACGAGAACAGCCGACGAATGGACTTGGCAGCAGAATTTTCTTCTTCAATTTGGAAGATTTGCTTCTGTCAGGATTCGTCGGGAGTCATCGGGACTTCACGTGACAACTCGACGAATTGACTTAGCAAAAATTCCTTTTTCTTCTGAAAACCTGCTCCACTCCTCAACCTTGAAAGCCTTCAGTTGTGAGAAAATGAAGTGCACCCCAAAAGAGATTTTACACATGAACCAACACTTTGTTCTACACAATGAGGGATTACATTGTCTAGAACTGTGTTTGGTGATCCATTGCAACCTGACTTTGGTGTGCACTTAGCATTATGACCTGTCACAATACATCTAAAGAGAAATCATCAAATATATACTCAATTCAATTTAGTTCATTAGGGGACACCTTCAAATCCAGGTGATTGTGGATACAATACCAACAGTGTTCTTAAGTAAACATTGTTTAGTTTTGTTGTTATTGTTAATTTTTCATTATTAAAGACTCACTCTAATTATTCCGCTTGAATTTACAGAAAAGGTAGAGCTAGTACTTGCGAGAACTAAATTAATCACTTCTCCGAGGGAAATATCTTTTCTCACTTTATATTACTTGATTCGGCACGCGCACTTGCGTTAAAATGCATATCCATTTTAGGCGTATCATCTATTCATAAGAAGATATATGAGTTAAATTAAAAAAAAAAGATGTTTTTGTAAATCATTTTTCTTTTTGAATCTTTAAAGATTACCAAAATGTAACCAAGCATGAAAGAAGGATATCAAAAAGAAACTACCACAATGTTATTTATAATTTATAAATTCAAAACATACCAAACATTGTAGAGAGCATGCTAGGTTATCTTAGTGCATTTTATATATAAAGAGAGTATAGAATTTTAGCTATAGGATCCAATACTCATGAGAAGAAGTGTTATGGAAGATAATGATGTGCACATAAGTGTATTTTGAATAGAGAAAACAAATGATTTAATCAAAAATACAAGACATATGTGTTGGATCGGTAGGCGCCCTTAGAGGGGGGGGGGGTGAATATGGTTTTTTTAAAAACTTATATTATATTTTGAAATACTTTGAAATAATGCGTGATTAAGAAGATGAGAAATCAAGTAAAGCAATTGAAATAAAGTAGAGACATATTTTATTAATATGAAATAAGGTTTTACAAAATTTGATTTCAGTGACGCTAGAAATTAAAGCGAAATATGAAAGACTCTTTTTGTTTTCTATACCGACTCGTATCCCCACGAACCGGTTGGCTTTAGTCGTTCCTTCCCCGGATACGACCTCAAGCCTCTCTAGCCAACCCTTCCCCGGATATGACCTCGAGCACCCCCTAGACCTACACCCGAGACCTAGTCGCCAATACGAGGCGAATTTTCTGCCCTAAGTCCTACCCAGACCTAGTCGCCAACATGAGGCGAATTTACTACATGATTTAAAAGAGATGGATAAATGAAATAACAACAATATAAAAACTCCCTATATGGATCTCTTGGAGAAGTGGACGAAGGCCCGCAGAGTATGATCGTATCGATGCGGTCTTTCGTCACGATGATGACGCGTGTTGAAATCTTCTCCACAGATCTCCTTAAGCCTTTATGGATTTGTGGGAGTATCTCTCTGAACCTTCCTCTCTCTGTTGTGGCACGAAGCTCTAGAATTTAGAATCTCGAGAGGATGAAGAAGACGGATCCAAGGGGTCCTTTTTATAGCCTTGGAGCTAGCGCCTGCGCTAGTGCTACCGCCGACGCTATTGATAGCGCATATTTTGACTTAAATATATGCTTATTATTATTATTATATTTTAATATAAACTATATATATTCCTCTAAATTTTATTATAATTATCTTCTTATTTTATTTTTATTATTCGCACTAATTATCTTCTCGGCACGTCTCGACGTAAAAGCCCGCTGCAGAATATCGTCATTGCTGCTATCAACATCATCACATCCACGCCATCGCCGCCAAATAGATGCCCACCACTGTCGTCCAAAGCTGTTAGCTGCCCCCGTTCAAGCCGAGCACGAGAATTCAAGTCGCTTCGTCACGCCAACTCCTCCGGCCAAGTGCAACCCATGTCATCTTTGCCATTATACGTCATTCACGTCAAGTCCATTTGGTCGAACCCACGCATGACTACCATTTCCACGTGAAAATCCATCATCCACTTAAATATACGCCACTCAAGCCACCTTTTTTTTCCTATTCACGCCACCACCCATGCAAATGAATTTTAATTTGCTGCCACTTCATTCGGCCAATTATTCCCCATGCATGCAGCTGGTATTATAAAGCAATGATGGCTATTATAAAAAAAATGCATGCAGCCCATTCACACGGTTAATATTATAAATCAATAGCCATCCTCTCTCTCCTCAATACAAGATGTCCAACTTCCTCAAATGCTGCTGGTCCATTTTTCTATCAATTAAATACAACCATTCAACTTGAATTCCTATTTACGCCACTACCATGCATTTGAATAAGCTGCCACTTCATCTTCCCACCTCCATTCATGCATGCAGCCCCACTTTAATGCTTTATTCACGAGAAACTCAAATAATTTGCTTCTCTCGGCCAATTAATTGCAAGCATCCTTTCCTCCTTCCCTTATTAGCCGAAATTCTCTATGTCCCTTGGAATTCCTAGCCACCATCATTTACTCTCCCCCTTCTAGATTATTCTCTTGGGATGATTCTAGAGGGGGTTGTCATCTATAAAAAGGGCAAGGCTCCAAGGCATGGAGGAGGAGAGGAAGAAAGAAGATAGAGAGATCTAGAGTGAATCACTTGTATTTGAGAGAAGTTTTTGAGAATTTTATTTCTTTTCTTTCCTTTCATAATTTGTAGGGGAAGTTTTTATTTCGGTTTGTTTTTAATATTATAGCTGTATCGTTTTTAATTTTGCAATTGTACTTTTATTCCCGTATCAATGAAAATGTTTGTTTCTCATCTTAATACTATCTCTACTCCTAGTATGGGTAACTAATTCTCTTCTTAGTGCTTGATTGGTTAGTATTGGGATGAGGATTAAATCATAATCCGTCGTCTCTAATTTTTGAAGTTTCATTTCGATTTATTTCCGATTAATAGTTGGATGCGAGTTTATATTGCTAGTATATAAATTTCGTGATCCGATTGGCGTCCTAGTAGTCGAGAGGCTCATGGATACCTTAGATCTCTCGGAAATAAATAGTTTGTTATATTTTCTTTGAGAATTGAAAATATAACTTCTTTCGGAATTTTGGATTAATCTTTATGCGATTTTAATTTATTTCAAGTTTAAGAGATTCAATTTGAAGTATTTTAAAATTAGGCGATAATCGTCTCTAGCGAGCTTCTATCGTATCTTTTAATCCTCCGATCGAAATAGAATTTTAAGAATTAGAACGTAACTTTTGTAATCGGATTCCCAAGAACACTTGATTAAGTGCTAAGGTTTTTAAATCGTGATCTTTTTCTCTTTAGTAATTTTCAATCTGCAACTTTTAAATTTCCAATACAAATCCAATTTTCCACCGATAAATTAATAGGAATTATGCGTGAGTAAGATTACTCGACAGGCCTCGGGCAAATACGACATCCTTCCTATACTATATTTCGATAGGTATACTTGCCTGCATCGAGATATTAGTTGGAATTATTTTAAAACTATAAAATCTCTATCAAGTTTTTGGCGCCGTTGCCGGGGAACCTTTCTTTTGTCGATATTTTGAAAGCGCAAAACTATTATATTTATCATTTATCTAAAAAAAAAATCTTTAAGGGTGTAACAATATTCCTGGAAAGGACGCTTTGAGCTTGAATTCCCATCACAGCCTCTAGTACCGCTGCAAACCCCTCACAGGGTAGATCTCGGGAAGTCCAGGACTAACATAATCCGCCTAAAAAAAATCATAAATTTTTTCTTTTTTTTATCTTGGTTTTCCTTCACTTTCGGTTATTCTCCCTCTTTCCCTTTTCTTCTTTCTAGTGCATGACCCGTAGTAGCTCTTCGAGTAATCCTGATATTCATTTTGATCCAGAGGTCGAGCGCACCCTTCGGCAGCGCCTCCGAACTCGTGATCAGGATTTACATATAGATCTCGAAGAGTCGATCGGAGACACAACCACAGAAATTATGGGTGATCCCAATCCAGAAGTTGACCAGCAAAGGACAATGTCTTATTATGCTCGGCCAAACCTGGAGGGTACAGAAACAAGTATCGTTCGCCCTGCTATTGCGAACAACAATTTTGAACTGAAACCTGCTATAATACAGATGGTGCAGCAGTACGTGCAGTTCGATGGCCTACAAGATGAGGATCCTAACCTTCATCTTTCTAGTTTTATTGAAATTTGCGATACCTTTAAGATTAATGGTGTGACTGATGATGCGATTAGGCTAAGACTTTTTCCGTTTTCTTTACGCAATAAGGCCAAACAATGGTTAAATTCTCTCCCCAGAGGATCTATCCATACTTGGGCCGAGCTTTCTGAAATTTTTTTGTCAAAATATTTTCCTCCTTCGAAAACTTCGAAATTGCGAAACGAGATTACTTCTTTTGCGCAAATCGATTCTGAAACGTTTTATGACACCTGGGAACGTTTTAAAAATCTTCTACAACGCTGCCCACACCACGCACTGCCCGTATGGCTTCAAGTTCAAACTTTTTATAACGGATTAAAC
Source organism: Dactylorhiza incarnata (assembly GCA_033032865.1). NCBI lineage: Eukaryota > Viridiplantae > Streptophyta > Magnoliopsida > Asparagales > Orchidaceae > Dactylorhiza > Dactylorhiza incarnata. The sequence goes on along the minus strand of JAWHQI010000001.1, from coordinate 17,403,095 downwards.
GTGAGTACTAAGCAAATGATCGATGCAGCTTCCGGTGGTACTTTAAACCGCAAAACACCGGAAGCCGCAATCGAACTTTTTGAAGATATGGCTATGAACTCTTATCAATGGAGTACACCCCGAGCACTTCCAAATAAGTCGGCAGGGTTGTACGAAATCGATAAGATAGCCCAGCTCGCGTCTCAAATAGATCTTTTAAATAAAAAATTTTCTGCTATGTCTCCTTCTTCCTCTGCGAACGCTATTTTGGAAAATAATTATAATAATAATAATTTTTTCGCGGAAGAACAAGTGGATTTTGTTGCAAATCCGCCTCGGCCTTCAGCAAATTTGGGCACAACTACGTTTGGAAACACTTATAACCCAAACCTGCGGAATCACCCGAACTTCTCATGGAGCAATCCGGGGAATGCGGTTCGCCCTCCTAATATTTTTCCACCTGGTTTTCCACCTCCTGCACTTCGTGCACCCTCTTTTGAGGAAAATTTTTCAAAATATGTTTCTAACACTGATGCTACTCTACGTAACTTGACCGGCTCGGTTCAAAATCTCGAAAATCAAATCGGGCAGCTCGCCAAATTTTTAAATGAACGCCAACCTGGAACTCTACCAGGAAACATGGAGGCGAACCCGCGGGACTCGGTCAACGCTATCACGCTTAGGAGTGGCAAGGAGGTAAGTGAACCCACCCATGTAGAAGAAAAAGAAACTTCTGTAAAAGGTTTTGAAAAAACTTTGCCTTCTTTTGAAAAAGGTTTTGAAAATATTTCTTCTCCTCCTCCACCACTTTCTTCTTCTTCAAATATTCCAAAAACATCTCTTCCTTATCCCTCAGTGTTAAAAAATCAAAATAATGAAAATTTTCACAAATTTTTAGAAGTTTTCAAGCAAATCCAAATCAACCTGCCATTCTGTGAGGCCATCTCACAAATGCCCAAGTATGCGAAATATTTAAAAGATTTGCTAACTAACAAGAAGAAACTAGAAGAATTTTCTCGTGTAACGCTTAATGCTGAATGCTCGGCGATTTTGCTTAACAAATTACCGAAAAAACTAAACGATCCGGGAAGTTTCTCTATCCCGTGTCTCTTCGGTGATTTGCTAGTCAAACATGCCTTGGCGGACTTAGGAGAGAGCATCAACCTCATGCCCTACTCATTATTTAAAAAGCTAGGATTAGGCACGCCAAGTCCAACTAAGATGAGTATTCAGCTCGCCGATCGTTCAATCAAATATCCAATGGGCGTTATCGAGGACGTTTTAGTGAAGGTCGATAAATTCATCTTTCCCGTTGACTTCGTCATATTAGATATCGAGGAAGACGTTGAGGTACCCCTTATCCTCGGTCATCCTTTTCTAGCCACTTCTAAGGCTATTATTGACGTAAGCAACGGAAAGCTTGTACTTAGAGTCGACGATGAGGAAGTCACAATTTCAATCAACCCCTCTTTAAGAAATTCACTTTCAAATGATGACGCAGTTTATTTCTTAGAAACTTTTTCTGAAGAACAATCAAGTATGGTTTTTCTAACCCCTTCTGATGATTCACTTGAAGTTTTAAACACCTTATCAAATGATGCGCCTATTTTAAATGCTCAAAAATTTGAAATTATTGAAAAAATGGAGATATTTTATCTACTTCTTATGAAATTCCTCCCAAACTTGAATTAAAACAATTGCCCGAGCATTTAAAATATGTTTTCTTAGAAGCTGGTTCTCAACTTCCGGTTATTATTTCTTCTTCTCTTTCTGATTTTCAAAGCGAAAAATTAATTAAAGTTTTAAAAGAGCACCGTCACGCCATCGCTTGGCAAATTTCTGACATCCGCGGTATCAGTCCACATTTTTGTACGCATAAAATATTTTTGGAAGAAAATTCACGTCGTTCCATTCAACCCCAACGCCGACTTAATCCAAATATGAAAGAAGTAGTTAAGGCGGAGGTTATAAAATTACTCGACGCAGGAATTATCTATCCGATTTCTGATAGCTCGTGGGTTAGTCCAGTCCAGGTCGTGCCGAAAAAGGGCGGAGTGACGGTAGTTTTTAATGATAATAACGAACTAATTCCTACTCGAACCGTAACGGGTTGGCGTATGTGTATAGACTATAGAAAACTAAACGACGCTACTCGGAAAGATCACTTTCCTCTCCCGTTTATGGATCAAATCTTAGAACGACTTTCCGGACACGATTTTTATTGCTTCCTCGATGGTCTATCGGGTTATTTTCAAATACCCATCGCTCCTGAAGACCAAGAGAAGACTACTTTCACGTGTCCTTTTGGAACTTTCGCTTATCGTAGAATGCCTTTCGGTTTATGTAACGCGCCGGCTACATTTCAAAGATGTATGCTGGCTATTTTCGATGAACTTGTAGGAGATATAATGGAAGTATTCATGGACGATTTTTCGGTTTTTGGTGATGATTTTGATGTTTGCTTAAATAATTTAAAAAGGGTTTTAACAAGATGTGAGGAGACTAACCTTGTCCTAAACTGGGAAAAATGTCATTTTATGGTCAAGGAAGGGTTAGTTCTCGGTCACAAGGTTTCTAAGAATGGAATCGAAGTCGATCGCGCTAAAATTGAAATTATTGAAAAGCTTCCTCCCCCTTCTACGGTTAAAGCGATTAGAAGTTTTCTCGGTCACGCCGGTTTCTATCGACGTTTTATAAAAGACTTTTCAAAAATTTCAAAGCCGCTGACCCATCTGCTTGAAAATGATGTTTCATTCTCTTTTAATGATGATTGTCTTTCTGCTTTTAACATTATTAAGGAAAAACTTGTTAACTCTCCAATTTTAATTGCTCCTGATTGGAATTTACCTTTTGAATTGATGTGTGATGCAAGTAATTATGCTGTAGGTGCTGTGTTAGGACAACGAATAAACAAACATTTTCATCCTATTTATTACGCTAGTAAAACTTTAAACTCCGCTCAAGCAAATTACTCCACTACGGAGAAAGAACTTTTAGCAATAATTTTTGCTTTTGATAAATTCCGCTCGTATTTAACTTTATCTAAAGTCATAGTTTTTACGGATCACTCGGCGCTTCGTTATTTACTTGCCAAACCCGACTCCAAGCCACGGTTAATCAGGTGGATTTTGCTACTCCAAGAGTTCGATTTGGAGATCAAGGACAAGAAGGGCGCGGAGAACCTAGCTGCTGATCACTTATCCAGACTTGAGAGCCCGGATGCTGATGCTGCTGAAGAGATCGATGACACATTCCCTGAAGAGCACCTTCTTTCCTTGGCGAAGGTAAATTCTCTCCCTACCCCTTGGTTCGCAAACTTTGCTAATTTTCTTATAGGAAAGGTAGTCCCAAAATCTTTTTCAACTCAGCAGAAGAAGAAATTCTTCTCTGATTTGAAATTTTATTTTTGGGAGGACCCTTTCCTCTTCCGGATTTGTGCGGACCAAGTCGTAAGGAGGTGCGTCGGCCAAGAAGAAGGACTGCAAATCTTGAAGCATTGTCATGAAGAACCAACTGGTGGCCATTACCAAGCAAGCCGCACTACAAGGAAAGTACTAGAGGCCGGCTTTTATTGGCCAACAATTTTCAAAGACGCACACCAATTTGTAAGTTCTTGCGATGCTTGCTAACGGACAGGTAATATCTCTGCCACCTCTGAAATGCCTCAAACTTATTTTTTAGAGTGTGAACTTTTTGATCTTTGGGGTATAGACTTCATAGGACCTTTTCCTCTTTCTTTCGGCAATCATTATATTTTAGTTGCGGTAGATTATGTTTCTAGGTGGGCGGAAGCCCAAGCTTTTCCAAAAAATGTTGCTAGGGTCGTCCTAGGATTTTTAAAGAAATTATTTTCTAGATTTGGCACTCCACGAGCCTTGATTAGCGATCGGGGGTTGCACTTTTGTAACGCCCAACTTAATAAATTACTCACACGTTATGGCGTTACACACAAACTATCCACTGCCTATCACCCCCAAGCTAACAGTCAAGTGGAAGTCGTAAATAGGGAACTAAAACGAATCCTAGAAAAAACTGTTTCTGCGAATAGGAAGGACTGGTCGGTCAAGTTAGATGACGCGCTTTGGGCCTACCGTACTCCTTATAAGACGGCGATTGGTTGTACACCATATCGTTTAGTCTACGGCAAAGTGTGTCATCTACCAGTAGAGTTAGAACACCGTGCCTATTGGGCACTTAAGTTTTTAAATCTTGATCCGACCATATCTGCTGACTTGAGACGATTCCAACTGAATGAGTTAGACGAGTGGCGAGCGAATGCTTATGAAAGTAATTTCCTTTATAAAGATAAAATTAAGTCTTATCACGATCAACGGCTAAAACACCCCAAAAGTTTTAAGCCGGGTGATCTTGTGCTTCTATTTAACTCGCGATTACGACTTTTTCCGGGCAAACTTAAATCCCGGTGGTCCGGCCCCTTCGTTGTTAAGGAGGTTTGGCCATACGGGACGGTGCTTCTAACGCACCCAGAAAAAGGCGAATTTAAAGTAAATGACCACCGCTTAAAGTTGTACTTTCCGGGAGAGGAGTTCGAGCGCGAGAAGATTTCGTTTCATTTAGCTAGTAGTTAAAAAAAAATATATCGCTAAAAAAAATATATTATCTATTTCTATAAATCTATATATTAAAAGTTTCTTCTTTTTAGTTTCCTCCCTTCTCTCTCTTTTTTCAAATAAAACATCGAGGACGATGTTTTCCTCAAGTTTGGGGAAAATATTGGTCTCCTTGCTCTCTTTCTTATTTTTACTACCTTCCTTTATGTTTCCCAAAAAAAATCATATTATATATATATATATATATATATTAGGCATTCTAAGCTAATCTTTGCAAAATCATTAGTGCCCCAACTTGTGTTTTGTTACTTCCAATCTCTTTTATGCAAATTTAGCTAGTTTAAATTCTCCTAATCTTGCCTTTTGGTTATCTTTCACGGGTAATATGTTGACTCGTGCAGTGTTCTAATTCAAAGTAGCATGTTAATTCTGAATTATTTATCAAAAATTAGCACTTCTTCGTGATTTTTATATTGTATTCTCTTCACTAATTTTAAAATTTTCATCCACTGTTTTTCTTTCCGTCTTTTAAAAATCTCTGTAATGTTAACTCATGTCTAGTGTAGTAGATGTGAACAATTCTAGACGCTCATTATGTTTATTTTCATGTTAATTTCAATCTTCTTTATTTGCTATCTAAGACTTGTACCTTTTGAATTTTGTTCAAAGTCTAGCTTTAGATAAATTTAGGAGCATGAAGATGATTTAGGCCATTTTTGAATCGTTTGTGATGTCTTGCCTACCAAAAAATTTAATCCCTAGTTAACCACTCTTTGGGCCTTTCCATGTTTTCTTTGCTACCTCCACCTTCTTTTTCACCAAAGCCAACAATCCCAACCTTGTTATCACACTAAACTTTTGAGTTTTATTGAAAATTTCATTGTGTAAGAGGTTCATCTTGTGAAAATGTGGAGAATTTCAAAAGGAAAAGCAAGCTGCAAAAGAGGAATGTAAAAGAAAGAAAAAATTATTATGTGAAAATGATCATTTGGCCAAAATTTTCAAAATTCTTATGGCCTCATGTTGAAAAGAAAAAAAAATGTTATGTTATGATTGAAAAAGTTTGAGTATTTCTTATGTTGGATTTTTATAAAACTCTTATCTTGGTTTGGTGTGATCCTTAGCCATCATGTTTATCTTTTAATTATCAATTCCTAATCTTATACCTAAGCCAAGTTTTAGTCCTATTGAAGCCCTTTTGATTCATGCTCCTAGGTTTATTTTTAGTTAGAGGGTGAAGAAATATATATTGGTTAAGTTTTTGGATAGGAATTTAGATTTTTGATTTTAGATGGAAGTAAGCATAATTTGTCTCTTAGAGTTTAGTAACAACTCAATGCACTTTTTCATTTGTTACGTTGCTTAGATTTCTTTAAAGAGTTTTTGCTAAAACCTTGGATGATCAATTTTTGTTAGTAAAGTTTATAAAGTTTTAAATCATGATCAAGTGAAAATTTTCGGTTCATTTTTTGGAGTTCTCCCTACTTGGAATTTCGCATCATACTTGTGTTTAGCATAGCCAAGTCGTTTGATTAGTTATTTTTATGTTTGCTAGCTTGCATGTCTTTGCTTGGGGACAAGCAAAATACTAAGTTTGGGGGAATTTGATAGCGCATATTTTGACTTAAATATATGCTTATTATTATTATTATTATATTTTAATATAAACTATATATATTCCTCTAAATTTTATTATAATTATCTTCTTATTATTATTTTTATTATTCGCACTAATATTATTTTGTTTTATTTTATGGCAGGCCTGGGGGGAATCTCGGCACGTCTCGACATAAAAGCCCGCTGCAGAATATCGTCATTGCTGCTATCAACATCATCACATCCACGCCATCGCCGCCAAATAGATGCCCGCCACTATCGTCCAAAGCTGTTAGCTGCCTCCGTTCAAGCCGAGCACGAGAATTCAAGTCGCTTCGTCACGCCAACTCCTCCGGCCAAGTGCAACCCATGTCATCTTTGCCATTATACGTCATTCACGTCAAGTCCATTTGGTCGAACCCACGCATGACTACCATTTCCACGTGAAAATCCATCATCCACTTAAATATACGCCACTCAAGCCACCTTTTTTTCCTATTCACGCCACCACCCATGCAAATGAATTTTAATTTGCTGCCACTTCATTCGGCCAATTATTCCCCATGCATGCAGCTGGTATTATAAAGCAATGATGGCTATTATAAAAAAAAATGCATGCAGCCCATTCACACGGTTAATATTATAAATCAATAGCCATCCTCTCTCTCCTCAATACAAGATGTCCAACTTCCTCAAATGCTGCCGGTCCATTTTTCTATATATCAATTAAATACAACCATTCAACTTGAATTCCTATTTACGCCACTACCATGCATTTGAATAAGCTGCCACTTCATCTTCCCACCTCCATTCATGCATGCAGCCCCACTTTAATGCTTTATTCATGAGAAACTCAAATAATTTGCTTCTCTCGGCCAATTAATTGCAAGCATCCTTTCCTCCTTCCCTTATTAGCCGAAATTCTCTATGTCCCTTGGAATTCCTAGCCACCATCATTTACTCTCCCCCTTCTAGATTATTCTCTTGGGATGATTCTAGAGGGGTTTGTCATCTATAAAAAGGGCAAGGCTCCAAGGCATGGAGGAGGAGAGGAAGAAAGAAGATAGAGAGATCTAGAGTGAATCACTTGTATTTGAGAGAAGTTTTTGAGAATTTTATTTCTTTTCTTTCCTTTCATAATTTGTAGGGGAAGTTTTTATTTCGGTTTGTTTTTAATATTATAGTTGTATCGTTTTTAATTTTGCAATTGTACTTTTATTCCCGTATCAATGAAAATGTTTGTTTCTCATCTTAATATTATCTCTACTCCTAGTATGGGTAACTAATTCTCTTCTTAGTGCTTGATTGGTTAGTATTGGGATGAGGATTAAATCATAATCCGTCGTCTCTAATTTTTGAAGTTTCATTTCGATTTATTTCCGATTAATAGTTGGATGCGAGTTTATATTGCTAGTATATAAATTTCGTGATCCGATTGGCGTCCTAGTAGTCGAGAGGCTCATGGATACCTTAGATCTCTCGGAAATAAATAGTTTGTAATATTTTCTTTGAGATTTGAAAATATAACTTCTTTTGGAATTTTGGATTAATCTTTATGCGATTTTAATTTATTTCAAGTTTAAGAGATTCAATTTGAAGTATTTTAAAATTAGGCGATAATCGTCTCTAGCGAGCTTCTATCGTATCTTTTAATCCTCCGATCGAAATAGAATTTTAAGAATTAGAACGTAACTTTTGTAATCGGATTCCCAAGAACACTTGATTAAGTGCTAAGGTTTTTAAATCGTGATCTTTTTCTCTTTAGTAATTTTCAATCTGCAACTTTTAAATTTCCAAAACAAATCCAATTTTCCACCGATAAATTAATAGGAATTATGTGTGAGTAAGATTACTCGACAGGCCTCCGGCAAATACGACATCCTTCCTATACTATATTTCGATAGGTATACTTTCCTGCATCGAGATATTAGTTGGAATTATTTTAAAACTATAAAATCTCTATCAGCTATCCCATTTTAGGACATATTCTGCGCGGCAGGATCTTCAATCCGAGGAAACATTTCTCTCTTGCCTTCTTTGCTCTGCGCTACCGCCTGCGCTATTGCCTACCGCCAGGCGCTATCTCCTTCTTTACGTGCTCCCAGAATTGCCATATTCATCGCTAGCGCCAGGCGCTAGGTACTACCGCCGGCGCTAGTGGGAGTGTTGGATTTGATGGCTCAAATTTGGGGGCAACCTTCTTATGTAATCCTTGAGTCACATGGACTTTGTTTTCCTGCACACTTAAACACACAAGATCAAATACACATAGGATTTGTTATTCTCAAACCTATGAGATGCGGAAGACCATGTTCCAACAAACTCCCCATTTTGATAATAACAAATCCATTAATGATAAATCAGAGCATTAATATAAGCATGATGTAACCTACGTGTGTGTGTGTGTGAGAGTGATGACTTAGGATAATTATCAATTTTAGCATTTAGAATTGCTCCCCCTAGATACATGCTCCCCCTAAGTGAATGCTCCCCTAATATGTAAGCTATCATCTTTAATTAATCAAGTTATTTTTTCATGTTGATAGCGGATTTTATTTATCATGGAAGATCTCCCCCTTTTGTTATTAGCAAAAGTGGGTAAGGAAGCAAAACACATAAATGTTTTGATTAGAAGATAAAGGCATGATCGAGCTTTTTAGAGAGAAAGAAATGATAAGGAGTTTTAGAATAATTTTTATAGAGATAGATCAGAGTTTTTAGCTTAAAGATGAACAATATAACATTTGCCAAGTAATCCATATTATAATGTTAGTTTTCTCCTTTATATAAGAGTTTTAGGCATAAAAAGGTAATGATTTCCAAATAACCAATCTACCCAGACAATATATCTACACCCTAGCCCCGTACTAAGTGACGGATGGGCATGAGGAGCTGCATACGTGCCGTAGGATGGGGTGTTAGTCCCATATGCAAACATTAAAAAAGACTCAACTCAGCACTCTTTCCCCCCAGTGCCTCGCAAGGCCCCACTGGAACCCTCCCCGGTTATGGACAAGACATGACTAGAGATAAGATTATCTAATGTTTACAACCATACGCCCCTGCTATGGTGAGATATGTAATCATGAATAATAGTTATTGGAAACATTAATCATTTAATTCTAATGATACGTTCATAGCCTATGGGTTTATATTTTTATTTGAATTTTTTTAAAAAAAATCACAGAGCTAATTTTAAATTCATTAATAAATCAGAGTTTTAGTATTACAATATTTTCATAGAAATAAATCAGAGTTTTTAGCATAAAATTTTTTTTTGTTTAAAGCAACCAATATAAAGTTTACCAAGCAAGTCTACCATTTGTTGAAAAAAAGAATTTTGGTATTTAAGACTTTGATATAAGCATGAAAGTGCAAGGTAAAATAATTATATGGTTATGATGTGGAAGTCTTATCGAAATATAACAAACATCTTATTGTAATCAATGATGATTCATAAAAAGATATATGTGTTAAATTTCATAAAGAAGATGTTTTTGAAAATCATTGTTCAATTAAAATTTTTAAGTTTAACAATAAAGTAACCAAGCATGAAATAATGTTATCAAAAAGAGATTACTACACTGTTATTTTAATTCACAATTTCAAAACATACCAAACATTATAGAAAGCATGCTAGGTTATCTAGTGCATTTCATAAATAAAGAGTAGTATATAATTTTAGCATTAGGATACAATGTTATCATAAACATCTTATTGTGTTATGGAAGATAATGATGTGCACATAAGTGTATTTTGAATAGAGTAAACAAATGTTTTAATAAAAAATACAAGAAATATGTAAAGTAAAGAGCACAATAAAACACAAATAGTTTTACTTCCACAAACTTCAATGCACAAAAAAATGTACAACTACCAAGGTGCTTTGCACACACAATGCTCATTAAGACTTATCAGGGTGCAAAGTAGTGCTTGGGGGATCACATATTTTATTTTATTTTAATGTTGAGACTAGTGATCCGGTGTACTTAAGAGTAAGTGGTTTTTATTTTGAAAGAAAGATATGGTTTGCACAAGATACTTTACTATTCTTTCCAAGGTGCTCAACCTCACAACGCTTATTAAGACTTATCAGGAGGTTCAAGTAGTGCTTGGTGGAGTTATCTTTGTCACTTTATTTTATGATTTTTGTTTTGTACAAAGTTCTCCGAATACACTTGTTTTGCAAACCAATATAATTTATGAAAACATAACCACTTTTCTTAACTTTTAAAAGTGCAAACAAAGGTTGTGTAGGTAAGATACTTGTGCAGTTTTAATTCATTGTACTATTACAAAACATACACAAGCATTCTTAGATTAAAAACATATGTAGACAATGCCAAAATAAGTAAGTGAATAAATATCATTATCAAACATAAAACATTTACTCATACTTAGAGGCATCCTAAGCTTGGTTCTACACAACTTCTACAATATAATTGATGCATATATTAAAAGATATATCAAAGCATGATGAAAACAATGTTCAAAGTAGTTTGAAAAGATAAATTGCAACATTATAGAAGTTCTAAATAATAGATTAAATCATGCTTGATTTTCACAGGAAAGTCCATACAGTTTTTTTTTGATAGTTTTAATGTTTTATATTTTTGTATTAGATTTTTGCATAAAACATAGACTTTAAACAAATGACAAAAACAAAAAGGCAAAACATATTTTTTTGTAATTTGGCTTTTGTATTTTTGTATTTGATTTTTCAAAAATGAAATAAAATCATATGTGCAAAAATAAATAGTACATATAGATTAATATATTTTTAAGAATTTTTCAAAATTTTAAAAATACAGAAAAACAAATAGGTGCGCTAGCGCCGGCGTTAGCGCTAACGCGGGAAACAGTACACGATTTTTCATGATTTTGAAATTTGTAATTGTTGATCTTGATTAAGTGTCCAAATAGTAATTTCATGCAGAAATTTCTAAATTTTAGGAGATGTCTAGGTAGTGCAAATTGCATGAAACATTAGTGATTTTGTATATGACTTTACCAAATAAACTTTGCATGAGATATATTTTATTATATCTCCATTTTAATTTTTCTAAGGCTTATATTTATCAATATAATGTAGTTTGAAAATGATTGGAAATGTAAGCACGAGAAGACATGAATGAACAAATCAAATATGCATGATTTTAGTGATTAAAAAATAATGTTCATGCATAAGAATATCATGGATAAGCCCTAGATGAGAATACCCAGCCTGTATATCTTGGTAAACATATAAAGCCTAACATAGACACAAATATTCTTTAGGTGACAATGTTAGTATGATAAGTTTGAGATTAATGTTATATCAAGGTTTGATTGTGTTTCAACTTAGAGACCTAGAATGAAGTGATGTTTAATTTGATTTGATATCAAGATGATTCAAAGGTCTAAACTTGAAATAAATCACAATACACACATAATATACCAACCATGGTATGTAATTATAATATCAATTATCATCAATTATTATATCAATTATAATTCACATAATTGTGATAGAAATAATTATTTTTAGAAGACTTTTGATAAGACTTATGATATATGATGTTAGAGAATTTTAGCAAAGGGCATCAATAGATCATGGTGGTGCTTGTGAATTCAATATTCATTATAAAGGTAAATTCTTTCAATACATTTTAGTAATTTTCTTTTAATTATGAATTTTGAATATATATATGTGATTTTTGATAGGTGAACAATAGTGATGGTTTAGATCATGTTTGACATCAAGGAGTGAACACAATATAATTTTTTGTTGTGAACAAAGACAACCATATTGAAAGTTGAGCTTTTATTTAGATCTTGAACTTTCTTTTAGATCATGTTATTTCTCTAAACCACTTGTTGGTGGAGGCTAAAAAGCTTAATAGTCTAATAACTGGATTTAATTTGAAATATCTTATAGCAAATTTATAGTTCAATTTATATGAATACTATATAATATTTATGGGTAATGATTTTAATAATAATAGATTGGTCATTTATAAATGAAAGAAAAATACTTGACTTTTACTTTTGATTTACTTTGATTTGCACACTTCATTTAGGCTTTAGGGGACAAAGTCAAAATTTCAAATATTATATTAGATGACTATGACATGATGGCTTAAAAAGAAAACAAAAGGGGAAAATAGAGAAGACATTAAAGTACATCATGAAGTAGAAATTTGTATATTTCAATTTGAAAATATTCTACTTCATGCATTTGGATGATACTAGTAGATGAGAGATTTGGGTATCCAAAGGGAACAAAGTGTAACGGTTCCTTTAGGTACCCAAATATAGCGTGATAATTTTTGGGGAGACAAAAATGAATGAATTCTTTCAAGTGGAGTTAATGTTTCATTTTTTATTTTGGGTCTCCATTCAAACTTTGGTTTAGTGTTATTCTTATATGTGAAATTTCCATTGTGATAATCTTTATATTGATGATTATGATTGTAATGATTATTAAAAGTGTTGTTCATAGGAAATTTGTGTTATTTTATTTTTAAGTTGGGAGAAACATGATTTTGTAAATAATGGTGATTTTGATTTACAAATCCTTTATGTTCCTTACTCCCATGATTAAACTTAGTTAAGATGTTCATATTCATATTCAACTTGTTTTTAGATATAGTTTGATATTGTGAATTTGTATTTACAAATTTCATAAGCAAGTTGATTTTTGATTTTAATTCATCATTCTTGATCTTTAGATTATGCCTAGCTTTATTATAAGCTATTGTGCTATTTTTAAGAGTAGAAACAATAGAGTCAATATGATTTTGATAGTCATTTCTAAATTCCTCAAATGTTTTGTCCATCTCTTTGATCTCAATTTTATAATTTTGGCATGTAGCACAATCACTTTTCAAAAATGAATTTTCTAAAAAATAATTTTTCATTATGTTCTTTTACACAAATAATTTCTTTTTCAAGTTCCTTAAATTTTTCCTTAATATTATTACAATCAAAACAAGGTTTTGTATTTTCAATTGAAGTGATATGGGTAAAGCTAGGTAAATCAGAATTTGATTCTACTTTAACTTTGCTTTTAAATCTTTATTTTCTAAGCGCAAATTTTTATTAGTAATTTTCAATTTCTTGATCTTACGTTTAGCCATTTTAAGTATATTGAAACTAGAGATAGAAGTTATCGCACAAGAGGAAGAATTAGACTTTCATACAGTGCTATTGAAAGCGGCAGAATGTGAGCATGAAGTTCCTTTGTCATCTTTTAGGCCTTCCTCCATCATAGATGAATTTTTATCTTCTTTTTCTCTTGATGTATTGCTCTCCAATTCTTGTGTTCGTTCCATACCTGTAAGAGGAAAATCATACATTTCTTCAAGAAATTTTCATACTTTGTATGCACTAGAAAAACAATATATTAATTTGAAAACTTCATTTGATAGACCACAAAATAAATAGTGTTTGGCTTTTGCATTTCGATGACGTTCCTTTTTATTTGATTCATCCGCTGGTCTTATTATTGCTAGATTTCATGCTTCGATATCTAAAGTTTTAATAAACCTTTCCATTAAAATCTTCCACCCTTTATAATTTGTCCCTTTAAATAAAGGTGGTGCTAGTGATTTTTCTTCTTCATAAAAATTTGCCCCACTAAGAGAAGCGAGATCATGAGACGCCATTATTCCCGGTTGTTAAGCCGATTGGAATAAAACCTGGCTCTGATACCACTTGTTGGATCGGTAGGCGCCCTTAGAGGGGGGTGAATAAGGGTTTTTTAAAAACTTATATTATATTTTGAAATACTTTGAAATAATGCGTGATTAAGAAGATGAGAAATCAAGTAAAATAATTGAAATAAAGCAGAGACATGTTTTATTAATATGAAATAAGGTTTTACAAAATTAGATTTCAATGACGCTAGAAATCAAAGCAAAATATGAAAGAATCTTTTTTGTTTTCTATACCGACTCGTATCCCCACGAACCGGTTGGCTTTAGTCATTCCTTCCCCGGATACGGCCTCAAGCCGCTCTAGCTAACCCTTCCCCGGATATGGCCTCGAGCACCCCCTAGACCTACACCAAAGACCTAGTCGCCAACACGAGGTGAATTTTCTGCCCTAAGTCCTACCCAGACCTAGTCGCCAACACGAGGCGAATTTACTACACGATTTAAAAGAGATGGATAAATGAAATAACAATAATATAAAAACTCCCTATATAGATCTCTTGGAGAAGTCGACGAAGGCCCGCAGAGTATGATCGTAGTCGATGCGGTCTTTTGTCACGATGATGATGCGTGTTGAAATCTTCTCCACGGATCTCCTTAAGTCTTTCTGGATTTGTGGGAGTATCTCTCTGAACCTTCCTCTCTCTGTTGTGGCACGAAGCTCTGGAATTTAGGATCTCGATAGGATGAAGAAGACAGATCCAAGGGGTCCTTTTTATAGCCTTGGAGCTAGCGCCTGCGCTAGTGCTACCGTCGGTGCTATCCCATTTTAGGACATATTCTGCGCGGCAGGATCTTCAATCTGAGGAAACACTTCTCTCTTGCCTTCTGTGCTCCGCGCTACCGCCTGCGCTATCGGCTACCGGCAGGATCTATCTCCTTATTTATGTTCTCCTGGAATTGCGCTAATCATCGCTAGCGCTAGGTGCTATCGCTGGCGCTAGTAGGAGTGTTGGATTTGATGGCTAAAATTTGGGGGGAAACCTTCTTATGTAATCCTTGAGTCATATGGACTTTGTTTTCCTGCACACTTAAACACACAAGATCAAATACACATAGGATTTGTTATTCTCAAACCTAGGAGATGCGGAAGACCATGTTCCAACAATATGTAGAGTAAAGTGCACAATAAAACACAAATAATTTTACTTCCACACACTTCAATGCACAAAGAAAATGTACAACTACCAAGGTGCTTTGCACACACAATGCTTATTAAGACTTATCAGGGTGTAAATTAGTGCTTGAGGATCATACACTTTATTTTTCAATATATATATTTTTTGTGATCCGGTGTACTTAATAAATGGTGTAAAAATGAAGGTTTGCACAAGACATTTTACTATTCTTTCCAAGGTGCTCAACCTCACAACGCTTATTAAGACTTATCAGGAGGTTCAAGTAGTGTTTGGTGGATTTATCTTTGTCAATTTATTTCATGATTATTTTTTGTACAAAGTTCTCCAAATACACTTGTTTTGCAAACCAATGTAATTTTGAAAGCACAACCACTTTTCTTAAATATTAAGAGTGCAAATAAATGTAGTGTAGGTAAGATAATTGTGCAAATTTAATTCGTTGTACAATTACAATACAAAAGCAAGCATTCTTAGATTAAAAGCACATGTAGACTTTGCCAAAATAAGTGAATGAATAGATATCATTATCAATCATAAAAGATTTACTCATGCTTAGAGGCATGCTAAGCTTGGTTCTCCACAACCTTTTCATTACAATTGGTGCACATATTAGTAGATATATCAAAGCATGATAAAAACAATGTTCAAAGTAGTTTGAAAAGATGAATTGTAACATTGTAGAAGGTCTAAATGATGGATTAAATCATGCTTGATTTTCACAATAAAGTCCATACAGTATTTTTGATATTTTGAAAAATAATTTTGATTTAAAGTTTGAACCCTTAAAATTGATCTTGGACTTCCCGAGGTCTACCCTGTGAGGGGTTCGCCCGATACTAGGAGATGTATTGGGATGATAGCCCAAATCTCCCTTTCGCAAGATACATGTAAATAGAAAAGTTAAGTTCAAAAAATAATTTTTGATAATTATTTGTTTAATATTTTTGTATTTAATTTTTGCATATAGAAATATGTTGAAGCCAAGCAGTCTCGAAGGATTGAAGCCACACGATCTGAAGCCAGCGGTCTGTGCGGTCTCCAATAATCAGACCGCAGGTTCTCCTCTGATGCACCAGATCGCGCCGGATAAAGATGGGTTGAAGATGAGCGGTCTCGAGTCAGCGGTCTGTGCGGTCTCCTAGAAGCAGACCGCTGCTCCTCCTCAGATATGCGAGATCGTGCCAGATGAAGGTTGGCGATCTCCAGCTCTATCAGACAACTGTTTGATAACCGCGGTCTGTGCGGTCTCCATGCATCAGACCGCCACTTCTCCTCAAGTATGCGAGGTCGCATCTTGTGAAGATCAGCAACATTCCGCCTCTCCAAGCAGTCTAGAGCCAGCGGTCTCAGCGGTCTCCAGGTGCAAGACTGCCAGTTCATCTCGGTTATACCAGATCGCTTCTTATGGAGAGAAGTGGTCTGGCCCTCCCGGTCTCTCCCTTATGGGGGAGTGTTCGCCAGACCGATCTAACCGTCCGACGGTCTCCTCTGTCACACGACCTTCCTCCTGTCGTGTGATCGCCCGACCTCACTCCAGATCGCAGAAGTCACTGCGGTCTCAATATTCCTGACCGCCCAGACCGCCCAGCTTTCTTGTGTACTGTGTATTTGTATTTAGTCCCAAATCGTATATTTGTATTTTACTGTTTCCCTCCTAGTCTATATAAAGGAGGAAATACTCTTGTAATACTCAGTTTTTTGGAAATAAAAATTCCTGTTATTTTCAAATTCTCACATGGTATCAGAGGGATCGATCTCTTCGACCGGTCTCATCTTCCTCTGACCGCACATTCTGTGCGATCTCCTCTTTCTCTCTCTCCGACCAGTCGTTCCCCTTCTGACCGTACGATCTCATCTATCTTCTTGAGACTGCGCGATCTCTCTTTTCATGGGTACCCCATCTGCGACTGCAACACCACCTCCCCAACCCCTGCCAACTCCTGTGGCTATTTCTACCCCTTCTGGAAACCTTGGCACCTCCTCCAAGCTCACTGGCTCTAATTATGCTGATTGGAGTGTCTCCTTCACCTTCCTCTTACACTCTCAACGCAAACGCCATCATCTCACCGATGACCCTCCTCCCCGTGGATCTACTACCTTTGATGATTGGGATGCTAATGATGCTCTGGTCCGCACCTGGCTTGCTAACAGTCTCTCTGATGAGTGTCTTCCTATCATTCGTCATGATGAGACAGTCAAGGCAGCCTGGAACCATCTTGCGGCCCTTTACTCAAAAGGTGCCAAAACCTCCCGCATCTACACCTTATATGCAGATCTCTTTGCCCGCCCAACCATGGATCCCACCACAGCATATCAAGCAGTTCAGGCCCTTGGGGCTGAACTCCTTCAGCATCGGCCCTTCTCTGCTGATCTTGCTGAACAACATAAACACTTTCAAGAGCTCCTGGTTGTGTGTTACCTTCTCCGTCTTCCAGAGTCCTATGATCTGATACGACAACAAATCCTTGGAGAAGCTGAATCTCCAACTCTTGATGCCACCGCTGCTCGGGTCTCTGCTGTTACCTCCCTTCTCCAACGACCCTTGTTGTCTTCCCCTCCTCCTCCAGATAGCTTTGCTCACAAGGCTGAACGTGGTCACACCAGTGGCCGTGGTGGATCTCTTGGTGGTCGTGGACCTCCGCGGCACATCTGTTCTCATTGTGGTCGGAGGGGTCACTCAATTGATCGTTGCTATCTCAAGCATCCTCATCTTCGCCCTCTGGCTGCTACTTCTCAACCGGGTACTAGCTCACCGTCTGCTTCTGTTGCTACCACCTCAGGTAGCGTCCATGTGGTTACTGAAGGTAAATGGCTTATCGATTCTGGAGCAACAAATCATATGACAGGAAACCCTCACCTTTTCTCTCAGTTACTAGAACACAAGAATTTACCTCCGGTTCTAACGGCAGATGGTTCTCCCTCACATGTGTGTGGGACTGGAATAGTTCAAGTCACTCCGACTATCTCTCTTCAGAACACTCTTTATGTGCCTACTTTTCCATGCAACTTACTATCAGTCAAGGCACTCTCTCAACAATTACAATGCTCTATTATGTTCACTCCGACTAACTGTTATTTTCAGGATCTTCATACGAAGGAGACAGTTGCTACTGGGACTGAGAGTGGAGGCCTCTACTTCCTTGACGTTCTTGCTGCTCACTCTGTTTCCACCGTCTCTGATTCTCTCCATCAATGGCACCTCCGTCTTGGGCACCCTCCACCTCGGCTGCTGTATCAACTTCTACCTCACCTCATCAAAGATACCTCTCCACTCAACTGTGAAGCTTGTCAATTAGGAAAGCACCATCGGGCTTCCTACCCTGCCAAACACGGACGTATCTCAACGCGTCCATTTGATCTCCTCCACTCAGACATCTGGGGTCCTTCTCCTACCAAAACCGTAGGTGGGGGTAGTTTGTATTTTGTTACTTTTATTGATGACTTCACTCGTTGTACTTGGGTGTATCTGCTAAAAGATCGCTCAAAACTTTTTTCTGTTTTCAAAACTTTCTATAATGAAATTTCCACTCAGTTTGGAGTGTCTATCAAGACTGTTCGCATTGATAATGCTAAAGAATATGTTTCTCATCAATTTTCTGAGTTTTGCATGAATCATGGTCTTATACATCAGACTAGTTGTCCTTATATTTCTCAACAAAATGGGATAGCGGAACGTAAGAATCGTCACCTCCTTGACATGGCTCGCACCTTACTCTTCCAGATGAATATGCCCAAAGCCTATTGGGGTCATGCCATCCTCATCTCCTGCTATCTCATTAACCGCATTCCCTCCACTCTTCTTCATGGCTCCACCCCCTTCTCTCTTCTATATCCCACCTCACAACCCTTCTCATTACCCCTTAAGGTGTTTGGTTGTACTGCGTTTGTCCACACTCCTTCCCCAGGTCGGGACAAACTCTCTCCTCGGGCCGTTAAATGCATAATTGTTGGTTATTCTCCAACTCAGAAAGGGTACCGATGCCATGATCCCCTTCGCCGCAAACAATATGTTTCCGCTGATGTCACCTTCTTTGAAACTCTTCCATACTTTTCTCACTCTCCCACCTCTCAGCCTCCTGCGCCTACTCCAACAACACCGCTCATTTACTCTCCACCACCACCACCTACTCTCCCAACTCCACCACCTCCTCCTTCCCCTCCACCTCCTCCAGTATCTTCTTCCACCTGTCCTCCTACTCCGGGGCCTTCTCTCCCGGCTCTTGGGACAGCACTATCTTCTTCTGATGATGACTCTCCTGTAGATACAGTCACCACTGAAGACCTCCCTATTGCTCTTCGGAAGGGAGTTCACTCATGTACGCAACACTCTATTCACGATGTTGTAACTTATGCTCAACTTACCCCCTCTGCTAGGGCTTTTGTTATTCCTATTACAGATACTGCCACCCCAACCAGTTATCAGGAGGCTCTTGCCATCCCACATTGGAAGGCTGCCATGGATGATGAAATCTCCACCCTTCAGGACCGTGGCACTTGGACCCTTGTTCCTCCACCTATTGGGATAGATGTTGTTGGGTGTAGATGGATCTTTCTGATAAAATATTGTGATGATGGCTCTGTTGACCGCTACAAAGCTCGCTTGGTTGCCAAAGGTTTTACTCAGACATATGGAGTAGACTTCTTTGACACTTTCTCACCTGTCGCTCGGCTTACAACCATCAGGGTCCTGTTCTCTGTGGCCGTCAACAAAGGTTGGCAACTCTCTCAATTGGATGTCAAGAATGCCTTTCTCTATGGTGATCTTCAAGAGGTTGTTTTCATGGAGCAACCTCCAGGGTATGTTGCTCCGGGGGAGACTCGTGTATGTAAGCTAAAGAAGGCCATCTATGGTCTTAAGCAAAGTCCTCGCGCATGGTTCGAAAAATTTAACGAGGTTATCAAGATCATTGGATTTGCCCGTAGTTCTGCGGATCACTCTCTCTTCATTCGCAAGACATCTCATGGAATGGTTGTTCTAGCTGTATACGTTGATGACATCCTTCTCACAGGTGATGATGTTGAAGGTATCTCCCTTACAAAGAAACATCTCCTCCAACACTTTGTGACCAAAGATATGGGGACCCCCAAGTACTTTCTGGGCATTGAAATCTCAAGGAAGCATAGCTCCATTGTTCTCTCACAACGGAAGTATGCTATTGATCTTCTAAAGGAAACAGGTCTTCTGGGTGCTAAACCTGCTAAATATCCAATGACAATTGGAGACGACAAACTCTGGACTGACAACTCCCCTCCTCTACCTGATAGCACTAGATATCGTCGTCTTGTAGGCAAGCTCATCTACCTAACTGTAACAAGACCTGATATCTGCTATGCTGTTGGGAAGGTCAGCCAATTCATGCAAGCTCCGAAGGAATGTCATCTTCAAGCCGCTTTAAAGATATTAGAATACGTTAAGGGATCTCCAGGGAAGGGACTTGATATTAAATTTTGGTAGGTTTTGAAATTTAGTGAAAGGTTGAGATTTTCTCCAAAACTATATCCGATAAAGGCAAGTGTACCTTATCGTCTATAGTATAGGATATTTAGGAATATCAAGGTCGTATTCCACGGGGCGCGTTGATTACTTCTACTTCGAGGAAAATCACTATTATTTTATCGACGAAAATTTGAGGTGGTTTGTTTTCGCTTAACTAAAATTAAAACTAAATTCAAACTAAATGAAAAGCTTGAACATTGCATGAAAAGAAAGAGAAATTGACATTGCATAAAAAAAAGAGAACATTACTAAGGAGAGAAAAATTTAACCTTGCATGAAAAGGAAGAAATTACTTAAGGAGAAAAAGAACATGAAAGAGAAAACTAATTTTATTGAAAATCAAAGAACTATTACAAGCCTTAAATTAAGAGTGCAAGGCGAAGGAAAATGAAAGTTGCAAGCTTAAGAAAACTAGTACACGAAAGTTACATTACAACATTGCATGAAAAGGGAAGGAGGAGAACATGAAAGCCTTAAGAAACATGAACATTAACTTGAAAAACTCACTCTCATCTCTAACAGCACCTCCCCATCTCCAAATTTCTGAACTCTGGACTCAAGGAGAGCTTCTGAATTTATAGGAAAAATTTTCAAGTTACACGCCCTCAGTCACGGGCGTGTCCAAGGGCGTGTAATCACTGTAACATTGGATCTGGCAGCGGCGTGGGCTTGGCGTGTCGGCGGCAGAAAAGTTGGACATTACACGCCCGTGTAACATGGTCACGGGCGTGACTTTGGACGTGTGCATTAAATGCGGCGTGGGCTGGAATTCGGCGCGGCGGCAGAGCAGGGATCACGCTGGAAAGTCACGGGCGTGACATGTGGGTCACGGGCATGACTTAGGTTGACTTCTCAACAGCATCTCCTCGTCTCGACGGCGGCTCCATGTGGACGATTCTAAGATTACACGCCCCCGGTCACGGGCGTGACTTTGGGTCACGGGCGTGACCTGGGGCGTGACTTGGTGTGGACTGGTTCAAACAGTGCGGCATCGATTCTGGACTGATCTTCAGGTTACACGCCCTTGGTCACGGGCGTGACCGAGGGCGTGACAAGCCATTTTTCCCGATTTGTCCCAAAAATCTGCAAATATCGAAATTAAGCTAAGTTAGAATCAAAATTACAAAAAGAACTACTTATAACCTAAATTTGACATAAAATAGAGAATTCATATTAAATATTTACAAGATTTTCTATTAAAAAGTTATAAAAATACTACTTATCAAATACCCCCATACTTGAGGTTTTGCTATTCCAGAGCAAAAGTGTGAGACATTATTTATAAGACATCCTTAAAAAAATTTTAATTTAAAACTAAAATTTCATTTAACCAAAAGTTAAGTTAAGAGTAAATTCAAGGGGGAGTTAAGTCCTAAATTATGATGATGATTTGAAAAGAGGGAAAAATGTTTAGGCAATAACTTCTCAAGAAAATTAAGTAGTTTGACAAAATTGTAGAAATTATAAAACTAAATTAAATTAAAATTATAAGAACTCTATCTTAAAAGAATCTTAAGGAAAAGTAAATTACTAAATATTGCTCTCTCCATAATTTTCAACTAAAACTAGAACAATGATAATTGGCTAAGGGGGATTTCATAAAATTTGGCATAAGAAGAGAAATTTTTGAATGGAGGAAATGGAATTTATCATGAAATTTCCTTCTTTTTTTTTTACTCTTTTTTTTCCTCTTCTAATAAAAACCCAAAATGTATATGGTTTAGGAGTAATGAATTTTATCCTCTTACTCCATGCCATATAATCTTTTCAAATATTTTGGGTGCATATGTTTTAGGGAATAATGAATTTTATCCTCTTATTCCCATGACATATGATCTTTTAATATATTTTTTTATGCCATCAAAGGGGTAGGGTAGGGGAAAAAAATCTAGCTAGCTTTAAATCATATTGAGAGCAAATTCTAGTAAAATTAAAATTCCTAAGATCTAAGAAGTTAGAAGAAAATATAATTAAAATCTAAAGAGGTTTAGGAAATTTACTACAAAATGAAGCCATTTAAAAATAAAAAGAGAAGTCATGCTAACAAAATTCTCTAATCAATTTAAAATCATAAGATGATTCTTAAATCAAAATTACCTCAAATTTAAAATTAACAAACTATGATAAGCAAAATTTCAGCCAATTAAAAACTTAAACATGCTTATAAACATTCTAACCTAGATTTCTAAAAAATCACAAAAACAACAAGAAGGAGGGACATAAGAATTTTTTGGAATTTTTGATATTATCTTTTTTTTTTTGAATTTTTCTCATTAAAAACTATTTACAAAGAAAGGAAACTAGCTTTAAAACTTAACAATTTTTTTTTTTTTGCAAGTCTTGGACTTCCCAAGGGCTACCCGGTGAAGGGTTCGCAAGGTACTAGGAGGTGTGATGGGATAAAATCCCAAACGTCCCTTTCCAAGATTTAAATTTTTCTGTTTTCTATTTTTTTTTGAGTTTTTGGGTTTTACAAGTGCTAAAATAGAAGAAAACATAAGAATATATATATTTTTTTGTTTTGAAAATTTTCTGATTTAACAACTATTTACAAAAAAGCTATTTACACCACCATACTTAAAGTTAAACATTGTCCCCAATGTTTAAAACTAAGTATGAAGTAAAGGAAGAAAGAAAAAAAAAGTGCAAAACAAAATAAAAAGGAAATGCATGATAAAAGAGAAGGAAGAAAGAGAAGGGGCTTCCCTGATTTTTGAAGTTTGCGCGGGGAAGCGACGATTACCTACAAAATATATTAAAGAACAAGAGAAGACAATAAAAAGATAACTTTGGGGTGCCTCCCATAAGCGCTTTGTTTAAGGTCGCGTAGCTTGACCCACTTGCCGGTCATATTAAAGGTTGAAAAACAATTGAATCACAATTTTCATTTGGTAACTCTCCCGGAAGATATAATTTAAGGCGGTGCCCGTTAACTTTGAAGGTACCTTTTTCCGGGTGGGAAATTAAAATTGTCCCATAGGACCAAACCTCTTTAACAATAAAGGGTCCGGTCCATCGTGATTTTAGTTTTCCCGGAAAAAGGCAAAGGCGGGAATTATAAAGGAGGACGAGATCGCCCGGCGAAAAAGTTTTTGGAAATTTTATATGCTTATCGTGATAAAACTTTGTTCGCTCCTTATATAATTTATTGCTCTCATATGCGTTCGCTCGCCACTCATCTAATTCGTTCATTTGAAATTTTCTTTGTTCTCCCGCTAGAGTGGAATCGAGGTTTAAAAATTTAAGCGCCCAAAATGCGCGATGTTCTAATTCGACCGGAAGGTGGCAAGCCTTGCCATAAGCCATTCGATACGGTGTACAACCGATAGCGGTCTTGTACGCCGTTCGATAGGCCCATAGCGCGTCATCGAGCTTTATTGCCCAATCCTTCCGATTAATAGAAACCATTTTTTCTAAGATCCATTTTAATTCTCGATTAACAACTTCAACTTGGCCGCTCGTTTGTGGGTGATATGCAGTGGATAATTTGTGCGTAACACCATATTTTGCTAAGATTTTTGTGAATTGAGTATTGCAAAAATGGGTGCCCCGATCACTCACAATAGCGCGCGGAGTGCCAAATCGAGAGAATAATTTTTTTAAGAAGTTAACGACGACTCGCGCATCGTTGGTGGGGAGAGCTTGCGCTTCCGCCCACCTTGACACGTAGTCGACCGCTACTAGAATATACTTATTTGAAAACGAAGGAGGGAGAGGACCAACGAAATCAATGCCCCAAAGATCGAAAATTTTGCATTCTAAGAAAATGTTTTGGGGCATCTCATCCCGGCGAGAGATGTTCCCCGACCGCTGGCAGCTGTCGCAAGTACTCACAAGGTTGTGAGCATCTTTGAAGAGCGAGGGACAATAAAAGCCCGCCTCCAGCGCCTTCCTCGCGGTTCGGTTTGAATGATAATGACCTCCGGTGGGTCCCTCATGACAATGACGTAAAATTTTAAGGCCTTCCTCACTCGAGACGCATCGTCTTACTACCTGGTCTGCGCATACACGGAATAAAAAGGGGTCCTCACAAAAGTAATTCTTTAAATCAGAAAAGAATTTCTTCTTTTGCTGACTCGAGACTTCTTTTGGCAGGACCCGGGCTACTAAATAGTTAGCCAGATCTGCAAACCAGGGGGTAGACGATGAATTAATATTTTCGAGAGCAAGGAGGCGCTCTTCGGGAAATTTATCATTAATGTCAGATTCTATTAATACGTCCGAGGCGGGGTTTTCTAAACGGGAGAGATGATCGGCCGCCAAGTTTTCGGCTCCCCTTTTATCCCGGATCTCTAAGTCAAACTCCTGCAAGAGGAGGATCCATCGCAAAAGACGAGGTTTGGCGTCCGATTTGCTTAAAAGATATCTAAGTGCGGAGTGATCCGTGAAGACGATGACTTTCGAGAGGGTGATATACGACCTAAGCTTATCGAAGGCGAAAACGATTGCTAGAAGTTCCTTCTCGGTCGTGGTGTAATTTGCTTGTGCCGACATGAGTGTTTTGCTCGCATAATAGATAGGGTGGAAATACTTACTCACCCGTTGGCCTAAAACGGCAGCAACCGCAATGTCACTCGCGTCGCACATGATTTCAAAAGGGAGCGACCAATCCGGCGCGACTAGAATCGGGGAGTTTATAAGTTTTTCTTTGATAAGTTGAAAAGCTAAATGACATTCATCGCTAAAAAGAAAAGAAGAATCTTTAGCGAGAAGATGGGTTAACGGCTTTGTAATTTTTGAAAAATTTTGTATAAAGCGCCGATAGAACCCCGCGTGTCCTAGGAAACTCCTAATAGCTTTTACGTTTGTGGGAGGGGGGAGTTTTTCAATTACTTCAATCTTGGCCCTATCGACCTCGATCCCCTTGCCCGAAATTTTATGGCCAAGGACTAGTCCTTCCTTGACCATAAAATGGCATTTTTCCCAATTAAGCGCTAAATTTGTTTCCTCACATCGCTGCAACACGCGCTCGAGATTTTTTAAACAATTTTCAAAAGAACTCCCGTACACGGAAAAATCGTCCATAAATACTTCCATCACCTCCTCCACTAACTCGTCAAAAATTGCCAGCATACATCTTTGGAATGTAGCTGGCGCGTTACAAAGACCGAATGGCATCCTTCGATAAGCGAAGGTGCCAAAGGGACAAGTGAAAGTGGTTTTCTCTTGGTCGTCGGGCAAAATCGGAATTTGGAAGTATCCCGACAGCCATCGAGAAAACAGTAGTAGGAGTGACCCGAAAGGCGTTCTAAAATTTGGTCGATAAATGGTAGAGGGAAATGATCCTTACGGGTGGCATCATTTAATTTCCGATAGTCGATGCACATCCGCCAACCCGTAACAGTACGGGTTGGGATCAATTCGTTATTTTCGTTCGCAACTACCGTAACACCACCTTTCTTTGGCACGACTTGTACTGGGCTAACCCAAGTACTGTCCGATATCGGGTAGATGATTCCCGCGTCCAGAAGTTTTATAACTTCGGCCTTAACGACTTCTTTCATGTTAGGGTTTAGCCGTCGTTGAGGCTGGACTGAATTTCGGGAATTATCTTCGAGAAATATTTTATGAGTGCAGAAAGATGGGTTTATACCCTTAATGTCCGATAATTGCCACGCAATTGCGTGGCGGTGCTTTCTTAAGACTATAGTCAACTCAGAAATTTCTGAGTTGCTAAGATCGGATGAAATGATGACGGGCAGCTTAGACTCTTTTTCCAAAAACAAGTATTTAAGGTGAGGGGGGAGTTGTTTCAACTCTAATTCGGGTGGTTCTTCATAAGAAGTCTTGATTTTTAATTTTTCTAAAAATAACTGTTCGGGTGGTGTGGGGTGAGAGACTTCTTCTTCATCGCAAAAGAGCTCTACGGGCTCGGAATCACTATTCGCCGATGAAACTAACTCGAGGGATGAATCGAACTCACAACACTCTTATAAGTAAAAACATGAATCGTCATTTTCTAGCGTGTTCCGCATCGAGGAATTTATGCCGAAAGTAACTTCATCGTCTCCAACCCGTAGGAGGAGCTTTCTGTTACTTACGTCGATAATAGCGCGGGAGGTGGCAAGGAAGGGGCAGCCGAGTATGAGGGGTACTTCGGCATCCTCTTCGATGTCAAGAATGACAAAATCCACCGGGAAGATGAATTTGTCAACCTTGACGAGCACGTCCTCCACTATTCCTATCGGATATTTTAAAGAACGATCCGCTAATTGGATACTCATTCGAGTGGGCCTTGGATTTCCTAGACCTAACTTTTTGAACAAAGAAAACGGCATAAGGTTGATGCTTGCTCCAAGATCCGCTAAGGCGTGTTTTACTAACGAATTGCCAAAAAGACATGGGATGGAAAACCGTCCCGGGTCATTTGCTTTTTTCGGCAATTTGTTGAGTACAACCGCGGAGCATTCTGCGTTTAAAGAAATATGCGAAATATCTTCTAACTTTTTCTTATTGGAGAGCAACTCCTTAAGATATTTCGCATATTTAGGCATTTGTGAGATAGCCTCGCAGAAAGGTACATTAATATGGATTTGTTTTAAAACATCTAACAACTTTTTATAATTTTTTTCGGCGCTTTCATTTTTAAATTTCGATGGATACGGAATATTAGAAGTAGGAGCGCGCGGATTTAAAATAGAAGAGTGCGGAGCTATCGTAGCGGGCAAATTCGAAGATGAATTAAAAGTAGGAGGAGGAGGAGAGGAAATTACCTTGGGTTCGTCCTGTTTTTGAACCACCTCCTTCCCGCTTCGGAGTGTAATCGCGTCGCGCTCTCCTTTGGATTTTGCTCGGTGTTCCCCGGTAGTGCTCCTTGTTGACGCTCAGAAATCATCTTTGCGAGTTGGCCCACTTGATTCTCTAAATTTTTGATTGATCTGGTAAGGTTCCGGATATTCGTTTCATTTGTAGCAACATATTTTGCAAAAACCTCTTCAATCGGAGAGAGTTTTTGCTGTTGCGGTGGAAAACCGGGTGGATTATAATTTTGAGAAATCAAATTTTGAGGCGGAGTTAAGTTAAGAAGTTGATTAGGGGGAGGTTGATTTAAATTCATAGGACGCTGAGCATTTCCTTGGTTGCTCCATGAGAAATTCGGATGATTCCTATAACCCGCATTGTAGGTGTTATTATACGGAGCGGTGTTCGGGTTATAGGAAGGCCGAGGTGGATTTCCCATGTAGTCAACATGTTCTTCAATTAAAACGTTATTGGCCCAAGGAGGAGTGGCGGAGGAAGCAGACATCTCCGCCACTTGCTTTGTTAAGCGCTCAACTTGTAAAGCCAAATTTGCGTTTGCGTCTATTTCAAAAATTCCGGCCGGCTTATTAGGCCGCGCTCGGGGCATGTTCCATTGATATGCATTTGTGGCCATCTCTTCGAAAAGCTCTTGAGCGGCGATCGGGGTTTTATTATTTAATGTCCCCCCGGCGGCCGCATCAATCATTTGCCTCGTTTGGAGATTTAAGCCATTATAAAATATTTGCACTTGTTGCCAAGTGGCAAGTGCATGGTGAGGGCATCGACGCAAAAGCTCCTTGAAGCGCTCCCAAGTGTCATATAGAGTCTCCGAGTCGATTTGCATGAACGATGCAATATCCGTGCGCAATTTAGTGGTCTTTGAAGGCGGGAAATATTTATTAAGAAATTTTTCCGCCATTTCGGCCCATGTAGTGATGGATCCCCTAGGTAGGGAGCCCAGCCACTGCTTGGCCTTAGACCGCAAAGAAAAAGGAAAAAGACGTAATCGAATGGCGTCATCGGTGAAGCCATTGATCTTAAAAGTGTCGCAAATTTCAAGAAAGTAAGAGATATGTGAATTTGGATCCTCGTCCGGTTGACCATCAAAGGTCACCGATTGTTGCACCATTTGTATGATGCTGGACTTGATCTCAAAATTATTGTTCGCCACCGTGGGGCGAACAATACTCGATTGTGTGCCTTCCAAATTCGGCCGCGCATAATAGGACATGGTCCGTTGCGCGTCTTCATTAGGATTTGGCTCGTTAAGATTAGGAGGATTAAGATTATGATCCATATTTGCTGCGTTAGTATCCCCGATCGACTCTTCGGATTCTATTTGATTTCCCTGATCACGAGAACGGCGGTGCCTCAAAAGGGTTCGCTCTATCTCCGGATCAAAAGGAAGAATCGAAGTGCTACCTCGGGTCATACACTAAAAAGAGAAGAAAGGAAGAAGAAAAACTAAAAAAAAATAAAATTCTTTTTGAAAGTTAGAAAAAGCAAAATAAAATAGAAAGAAGCATGATAAAATTAATAGCTATCCTCTTTTCAAAATATCTACGCAAAGTCCCCGGCAACGGCGCCAAAAACTTGATATTAAATTTTGGTAGGTTTTGAAATTTAGTGAAAGGTTGAGATTTTCGATTTTCTCCAAAACTATATCCGATAAAGGCAAGTGTACCTTATCGTCTATAGTATAGGATATTTAGGAATATCAAGGTCGTATTCCACGGGGCGCGTTGATTACTTCTACTTCGAGGAAAATCACTATTATTTTATCGACGAAAATTTGATGTGGTTTGTTTTCGCTTAACTAAAATTAAAACTAAATTCAAACTAAATGAAAAGCTTGAACATTGCATGAAAAGAAAGAGAAATTGACATTGCATAAAAAAAGAGAACATTACTAAGGAGAGAAAAATTTAACCTTGCATGAAAAGGAAGAAATTACTTAAGGAGAAAAAGAACATGAAAGAGAAAACTAATTTTATTGAAAATCAAAGAACTATTACAAGCCTTAAATTAAGAGTGCAAGGCGAAGGAAAATGAAAGTTGCAAGCTTAAGAAAACTAGTACACGAAAGTTACATTACAACATTGCATGAAAAGGGAAGGAGGAGAACATGAAAGCCTTAAGAAACATGAACATTAACTTGAAAAACTCACTCTCAGCTCTAACAGCACCTCCCCATCTCCAAATTTCTGAACTCTGGACTCAAGGAGAGCCTCTGAATTTATAGGCAAAATTTTCAAGTTACACGCCCTCGGTCACGGGCGTGTCCAAGGGCGTGTAATCACTGTAACATTGGATCTGGCAGCGGCGTGGGCTTGGCGTGTCGGCGGCAGAAAAGTTGGACATTACACGCCCGTGTAACATGGTCACGGGCGTGACTTTGGACGTGTGCATTAAATGCGGCGTGGGCTGGAATTCGGCGCGGCGGCAGAGCAGGGATCACGCTGGAAAGTCACGGGCGTGACATGTGGGTCACGGGCGTGACTTAGGTTGACTTCTCGACAGCATCTCCTCGTCTCGACGGCGGCTCCACGTGGACGATTCTAAGATTACACGCCCCCGGTCACGGGCGTGACTTTGGGTCACGGGCGTGACCTGGGGCGTGACTTGGTGTGGACTGGTTCAAACAGTGCGGCATCGATTCTGGACTGATCTTCAGGTTACACGCCCTTGGTCACGGGCGTGACCGAGGGCGTGACAAGCCATTTTTCCCGATTTGTCCCAAAAATCTGCAAATATCGAAATTAAGCTAAGTTAGAATCAAAATTACAAAAAGAACTACTTATAACCTAAATTTGACATAAAATAGAGAATTCATATTAAATATTTACAAGATTTTCTATTAAAAAGTTATAAAAATACTACTTATCAGGACTTCTGTTCCAAAGGAACAACCATCTCAAGATAGAAGCCTATTCAGATGCTAGCTACGCTGATGATAAAGGAGACAGGAAATCCACATCTGGGTTCTGCACCTTCGTGGGAGGAAATCTGGTGAGCTGGAAGAGCAAGAAACAAGCAGTAGTATCCAGATCAAGTGATGAGGCCGAGTACAGAAGCATGGCCCAAACCACATGTGAGTTAAAGTGGTTACGAACTCTCCTTCTTGACTTAGGAGAAGTTTACAACCATCCTTTGCCAATGTTCTGTGACAACAAAGCTGCAATCTATATATCTCAGAAGCCAGTCTTTCATGAGAGAACCAAACACATTGAAGTGGACTGTCATTTCATCAGGGAAGAAATCTTGAAGAAACAAATCTGTACTCCCTTTGTAACTTCGGATAAAGAGCTAGCTGATATCTTCACCAAACCGATATCTTCATCCTTCTCTGATGTGTGTAACAAGCTAGGCATGATTGATATATATGCTCCAGCTTGTGGGGGAGTGTTGAAGCCAAGCAGTCTCGAAGGATTGAAGCCACACGATCTGAAGCCAGCGGTCTGTGCGGTCTCCAATAATCAGACCGCAGGTTCTCCTCTGATGCACCAGATCGCGCCGGATAAATATGGGTTGAAGATGAGCGGTCTCGAGTCAGCGGTCTGTGCGGTCTCCCAGAATCAGACCACTGCTCCTCCTCAGATATGCGAGATCGTGCCAGATGAAGGCTGGCGATCTCCAGCTCTATCAGACAACTGTTTGATAACCGCGGTCTGTGCGGTCTCCATGCATCAGACCGCCACTTCTCCTCAAGTATGCGAGGTCGCATCTTGTGAAGGTCAGCAACATTCCGCCTCTCCAAGCAGTCTAGAGCCAGCGGTCTCAGCGGTCTCCAGGTGCAAGACTGCCAGTTCATCTCGGTTATACCAGATCGCTTCTTATGGAGAGAAGTGGTCTGGCCCTCCCGGTATCTCCCTTATGGGGGAGTGTTCGCCAGACCGATCTAACCGTCCGACGGTCTCCTCTATCACACGACCTTCCTCCTGTCGTGTGATCGCCCGACCTCACTCTAGATCGCAGAAGTCACTGCGGTCTCAATATTCCAGACCGCCCAGCTTTCTTGTGTACTGTGTATTTGTATTTAGTCCCACATCGTATATTTTTATTTTACTGTTTCCCTCCTAGTCTATATAAAGGAGGAAATACTCTTGTAATACTCAGTTTTTTGGAAATAAAAATTCCTGTTATTTTCAAATTCTCACAAAATAGAAATCAAACAAATAAACAAAGAATCAAATAGAATAAAGTTTTTTTTTTCAATTTTGGCTTTTGTAGTTTTTATTTTAATTTTTCAAAAATCAATTAATGAATGAAAAAATAAGTAGTACATATAAGAAAATATATTTTTAGTGATTTTTCAAGATTTTAAAAAATCAGAAAATCGGACACTCGAGCTAGCGCGGCAAACAGTACACTATTTTTCAAGATTTTGGAATTCTGATTATTGATCTTGATTAAGTGTCCCAAGAGTAGTTTCATGCAGAAATTTTAGAATTTTTGGAGATATCTAGATAGTGCAAATTGCATGAAACGTTAGCGATTTCTTATACGACTTGACAACGCATGATATATTTTTTCTTATATTTTCATTTTGATTTTTCTAAGGCTTATATTTATAGATATAATGTAAGTTGAAAATGACAGGAAATGTAAGCACAAGATATCATATTCGAATAAGCCAAATAAGCATGATTTAAATGATTAGTATGAAATAATGTTTATGTAAAGAATAATATGGATATGCCCTAGATAAGAATACCCAGCCTGTATATCTTGGTAAACATATAAAACCTAACATAGATACTAATATTCTTTAGGTGTCAATGTTATGATAAGCTTAAGATTAATGTTATGCCAAAGTATGATAGTGTTTCAATTTATAGACCTAGAATGAAGTGAAGATTCTATTTGATTTGATCTTATTGATATCAAGATGATTCTAAGGTCTAAACTTGAGATAAATCACAATACACACATAATACACCAACCATGGTATGCAATTATAATATCAATTGTCATCATATAGTTTATATGAATGTGATAGAAATAGTTGTTTTTAGAAGACTTTTGATATGACTTATGATATATGATTTTAGAGAATTTTAGCAAAGGACATCAATAGATCATGGTGGTGCATGTGAATTCAATATTCATTATGATGGTAAATTCTTTCAATACATTTTAGTGATTTTCTTTTTAATTATGAATTTTGAATATATATGTGATTTTTGATAGGCGAACAATAATGATGGTTTAGATCATGTTTGACATCAAGGAGTGAACACAATATAATTTTTGTTTTGAAAAAGAAAAAGAACATATTGAACATTGATTCTTTTGAACTTGTTTTAGATCATGTTATTTCTCTAATTTTGTTGATGAAGGCTAAGGTGCTTAATAGCCTAATAACTTGATTTAATTAAAATATCTTATAGCAAATTTATAGTTCAATTTATATGAATACTATATGATATATATAGGCAATGAATATAAGAAAGATAGATAGGTCATCAAAATAAAATGTGATTTTGAATTTTGATCAAGTTGATTTATAAACTCATTAAGTTTTAAGAGATAAAATCATATTTTCAATGATATATAAGATGACCACAACATGATAGCTTAAAAATAAGAAAACAAAAAGAAAAACTAATGCATATCATGAAGTAAAAATTTGTATATTTCATTTTGAAAATATTCTACTTCATGCATTTGGTGATACCTAATGAATAAGAGATTTAGGTATACAAAGGAGATCAAGTGTGGTGGTTCCTTTGGGTACCCAAATATAACGTGTAGGTTTTTGGGTAGATAGTGATGAATGGGTCCTTTCATGTGAAGTTAACGTTTCATTTTTAATTATGGCCCTCCATTCAAATCTTGGTTATTGTTATTCTTCTGCATCAAATTTCTATTGTGATTATCGAAAGTATTGTTCATAAGAAATTTGTGTAATTCTAATTTCAAGTTGGGAGAAACATGATTTTGTAAATAATGATGATTTGGATTTTGATTTACAAAAACTTTGTTTCTTACTCCATTATTAGACTTAGTTAAGATATTCATATTCAGCTTGCCTTTAGATATTTCTTGATATTGTGAATTTTTATTTATAATTTTCATAAGCAAGTTGATTTTTGATTTTAATTCGTCATTTTTTATCATCAGATTATGTCTAGCTTTATTATAAGCACTTGTGTTATTTTTAAGAGTGGAAATAATATAGTTAATATGATTTTGATAGTCATTTCTAAATTCCTCAAATGTTTCGTCCATCTCTTTAATTTCAATTTTATAATTTTGGCACGTAGCACAATCACTTTTCAAAGATGAATTTTCTAAAGATAATTTTTCATTATATTCTTTTACAAAAATAAGTTCTTTTTCTAGTTCCTTAAATTTTTCTTTAATATCATTACAATAAAAACAAGGTTTTGTATTTTCAATTGAAGAGACATGGGTAAAGCTAGATAAATCAGAATTTGATTCTACTTTAACTTTTGTTTTTAAATTTTTATTTTCTAAGCGCAATTTATAATTCGTATTTTTTAATTTCTTAATTTTACGCTTTGTAATTTGTAGTAATTGTAAAGTAGAAATAGAATTGCAAATAATAAGAGGATTAGATTTCCTTACAGTGCTTTTGGATGCTGTGAGATTTGAGCATAGATTTTTATCTTCATCTATTTGGCATTCCTCTTCCAAAGATATGATTTCTGTGAATTTTTCCGTAGATCTAGGAGTGAGCAGGAATTGTATAACTAAAAGCTCAAGCCAATCAACCAGAAGCACATGAAGCAAACACAATCTTTATTGATAAGCAAAATTCTTCATTACAGGGCGAGGTATACATGACGAGACATGATTTCGCCAGTACACAAAAATAGAAGAAAAAAACAGCAGAAAGGAAAACCAGCGGTCTGATTAACTGAGACCGCGTGACCGCTCGACCTGACAATCCGCCCGGCTAGAAAATAAGACCACCCGAACTGACTGCCTGCGCCTTGAACAACACCAACTGAGAACCATGCGAACTCCCGGACTCCACTGATCCTCCCGAACTCCAACAACCCGCACTACAAGCCACGAGACCGCCCGAACACCTTCAGAAGAGGAGGTGACCGCAGTTACCCGCACAATCCGCAGAAGCTGCACAAAATAAGTTCGATCAGCTAACCGGCTGGTCACAAAAACAGACCGCAAGAACAGATCGCGAGCTCAGCTTACACTTGGTGCTATATTTTTGCTGCTACAGTGGCTCCTATTTATAGGCGTGAGACCTGATCCAGTCACCACCCTATGAGATAGGATCACCACCCCTTGATCGCGCGACCAGACAGGTCAACCCGCGCGACCAGCAAAAGATCCTCCTGCTTAGTGAGCTCGCCGACTTCAACAGAAGCCGCGCGATCATGACAACTCACCCAGTCATGTCGCTCACCACCTGTGTTTGCCACCCGACCTCCTCCAGAGACCGCGAACACACCAGACCGACTAGGGAAACAGCCCGCCAAGTCGACCAGACACCTATGACCGCATATACCAGCTGATCGCCGAAAGACCAGCCATGCGAACACAAACCGGAGACCGCGCGATTAAGAGGACCTTAGTCCGCGCGCACCACAAAGAACCCAGACAGCCTCCAGACCGGGTTGCCAACACTACGCGGTCATAAGCACCAGACCGCGCACCGCCCTTACCAGGCAGAAACCTGCTCCGCCACGCGGTCACACGACCAGACCGCGCGACCACACCTCGGCACTCTTGGACAAAAGAATGGAGGCCACGCCGAGAAGCCTGCGACTAGACCAGAGAGGTCAGACCGCCAGAGGAGACCGCAAGACCGAGCGGTCAGACCAGACCGCGCGGTCTCCCCCCAGACCGCCAACTTCACAAACTTCCACTTCAACATTTTCAACACTCCCCCTTGAAGTGGGAAGTTGAAAACAGCCCAAGTAAACTCCTTAGCCGAGTAAACGACCCCTTTGCGAGCGCCTTTGTGAAGATGTCAGCAATGTTGTCCTGACTCCGAACATGCTCAACCGAAAGAGACCCCTCCAGCACCTTCTTACGAATGAAATGATGCTCGATCTCGATATGCTTGGTCCTCGCGTGACAAACTGGATTAGTAACTAGTTTGATAGCACTCTCATTGTCGCCGCAGAGCAGATTTGGGCCCCGAACCTCCTTATGGACGTCTCCAACCAACCTCCTAAGCCAGATGGCTTCTTGAGCTGCCAAGGCCGAAGCCTTGTATTCCGCTTCTGTGGTTGAGACAGACACGGAATCCTGCTTCTTACTTCACCATGATATAGTCGTGGGGCCCGCCATAAAGATGTATCCAGACGTTGACTTCCGATCATCCGAATCTCCCCCGTAATCGGCATCCATGTACCCATGCACCTCGAAGCCCGCATCCCTCCTATAAAGAAGACCCATATCCGAAGTCGCCTTGACATACTTCAATATATTCTTGGCCGCTAGAAGATGAGGCATCTGTGGTTCCGCCATATAACGGCTCACCCTGCCAACTGCGTACGCAATATTCGGCCTGATAATCGTCAGATAGATCAAACTCCCAACCAGAGCCCGGAACACCAGCGGATCTTCCAGAATCCTCCCCTCATCCTTGCGAAGTTTCATGGCCTTCTCCAGAGGTGTGGAAATGCACTTCCCTTCCTTCATGCCGAACCGCTCCACGATTCGCTCCGCATATCCAGCCTGGGACACTAGCACTCCACTTCCCTTCCTCTACACTTCGAGTCCAAGGAAATGGTGAAGCTCACCTAAGTCCTTCATCTCAAACCTGATAGATAGCTCAGCCCGAAGCCTTGCTACTTCCTCCTTTGAATTCCCCATCACGATCATATCGTCGACGTAAAGCAGCACGATGACTTGAAGCTCCCCGCTCTTCTTGACGAACAAGCTTGAATCTGAGTCTGAAGCACCAAACCCGCAGAATAAGAGATACTTTGCTATCTTTCCATACCGCGCCATTGGTGCTTGCTTCAACCCATACAGGGCCTTCTTCAACTTGCAGACATGCTCCGCAAAATCTTCAGATACGAAGCCTGGCGGCTGGACCATGAAGATGTCCTTGTCAATCTCGCCGTATAAGAACGC
This sequence comes from Dactylorhiza incarnata, assembly GCA_033032865.1. Taxonomy (NCBI): domain Eukaryota; kingdom Viridiplantae; phylum Streptophyta; class Magnoliopsida; order Asparagales; family Orchidaceae; genus Dactylorhiza; species Dactylorhiza incarnata. Next base: position 17,366,800 of record JAWHQI010000001.1, on the reverse strand, counting down.
ATTCTTTACGTCGAGCTGCCAAATCTCCCACCCCCAACACGCCGCCAAGGCAATCACAACCCGAACTGAAGTCATTTTTTCCACCGGACTGAATGTCTCTTCATAGTCTTCACCGTATTGCTGCGAGAATCCTCGAGCCATAAGGCGAGCCTTGTATCGCTCGATACTGCCGGCTGCCTTCTTCTTGAGCTTGTAGACCCACTTGCATGTTACAGGGGTGATACCCTTGGGCTTGGGCACCAGAGACCAAGTCTCATTCTTCTCAAGAGCACTCATCTCTTCTTGCATAGCTGAATCCCACTGTTCCACGCCTTTGGCTTTTTCAAAGCTCGAACGCTCCCTCTCATCCAAGGGACCAGCAAAGAAACACGAGACAAAGATCACCATGTTTCCTCCTGTATAGCGATCAGGGGCAATGATTGTTCGCTTCGATCTCCGCAACGCCTTCCCCTGACTCGCAGTATCTTCAGCTGCTTCTTCTCTAGCTCCCCTTCCAGACGTACTTGGAGCATCGCTCCCCCTGCTTCTTGATCCATAAGCCTCCGCCTCAGAACTAGATATTGATGGACCACCTGGTGACACAGGCAGCTCCACCTGAAGATTTTTCACAGCTTTCTCCGGCTCCTCCACCCTGCTTTCTGGTAGCTCAACACCAGGACTTCCCTTGTAAGACGTCACCTCGTCGAACACGACATCGCGAGATACAACAAATCTCCGCGTCTCTGGGTCCATGCACTTCCAGCCCTTCTTTCGATCATCATATCCCACGAAGACTAGCTTCCTTGCTTTCGCATCTAGCTTCATCCGAAGTACATCTGGAATGTGCACATAGCAGGTGGAACCATACACCCGAAGGTGTGCCAAGCTTGGCTTTTCCTTGAGCATCAATTCATGCGGGGTCTTCATATTGATGGGACTAAGAGACATCATGTTGATGGCGTAGGCAGCACGAGACATTCCATCCGCCCAGAAGGACTTTGGGATACTCTTGGCATGCAGCCAACACTTGCAGGTCTCCGTCAGATGACAGATCTTCCGCTCTGCAACTCTGTTTTGTTGTGGAGTATGCGCACAAGTAAGCTCCCTTCGGATGTCTTCCTTCCTGCAAAAAGTAGAGAACTCACCAGAGATGAAATCCCCTCTGTTGTCAGTCCTCAGCTTCTTAACCCGCAGGCCAAGACGACCCTCCACAAGCTCCTTGAACTCCACGAACTTGGCAAACGCTTCCACCTTCTCCTTTAAGAAATATACCCAGACATATCTGGTGTAACCGCGCGCCGCCCTTACCAGGCAGAAACCTGCTCCGCCACGCGGTCACACGACCAGACCGCGTGACCACACCTCGGCACTCTTGGACAGAAGAATGGAGGCCACGCCGAGAAGCCCGCGACTAGACCAGAGAGGTCAGACCGCCAGAGGAGACCGCAAGACCGAGCGGTCAGACCAGACCGCGCGGTCTCCCCCCCCCCCCCCAGAGCGCCAACTTCACAAACTTCCACTTCAATATTTTCAACAATTTCTTCTTTTCCACTTGATGTGCACTCCATTGATCCATCATGAGAGGAGCTCTCTTGAACATTTGTGCAATCTTGTAGTTCTCCGCTTATTGTGTTTGTTCCGTACCTGTAGATGGAGATTCATACATTTCTTCAAGAATTTTCCATACTTTGTATGCACTAGAAAAACAATATATCAATTTGAAAATTTCTTGAGATAGAGCACATAAAATACTATTTAAAGCTTTTGCATTTAGATGACGTTCATGTTTATTTGATTCATTCGTTGGTCTAACAATTGCTATATCCCATGCATTGATATCTAAATTTTTAATAAACTTTTTCATTAAAAATTTCCACCCTTTATAATTTCTCCCTTCGAATAAATGTGGTTTAAAAGATTTTTCTTCTTCATAAAAATTTACCACACTAATAAAAGCGAGATCATGAGACGCTATTATTCCCAGTTGTTAGGCCGATTTGGAATAACCTGCTCTGATTCCACTTGTTGGATCGGTAGGCGCCCTTAGAGGGGGGTGAATAAGAGTTTTAAAAACTTAAGTTATATTTTGATATACTTGAAAAACTAAGAGATTGAAATAGAAATTTAGAATGAAGATCTAAATTGATTTATAATAAAAGCGAAAATAATTATAAATTTAGAGAAATGAAAAACAAATCAATTTTATTACCCAAAGAGAGACATGATTACTATTAATAAAATTAATTACAAAACTAGATTTCTATGACGCTAGAAATCGAAAGCAAATAATAAAATCCTTTTTGTTTTCTATCCCGACTCGTATCCCCCACGAACTGGTGGCTTTAGCCTATCCTTCCCTGGATACGGCCTCAAGCCGCTCTAGCCAATCCTTCCCCGGATATGGCCTCGAGCACCCCCTACACCTAACCTAGATCTAGTCGCCAAGACGAGGCGAATTTCAGCCCTAAGTCCTACCCAGACCTAGTCGCCAACACGAGGCGAATTCACTAAACGATTATAAGAAAAGATGTGAAATAAATAACAACAATAAAAACTCCATATATTGATCTCTTGGAGAAGTTGACGAAGACCCGCAGAGTATGATCGTAGTCCATGCGGTCTTTCGTCACGGTGATGAAGCGTGTTGAAATCTTCTCCAATGATCTCCTTAAGCCTTCATGGATTTGTGGGAGTATCTATCTGAACCTTCCTCTATATGATGTGGCACGAAGCTCTGGAATTTAGGAGTAGAAGAGGATCAAGAAGATGGATCCAAGGGATCCTTTTTATAGCCTTAGAGCTAGCACCTGCGCTACGCTGCCGTCGGCGCTATCCTGGTATAGGAAATATTCTCCGCGTGAGAATCCTTCATTTTAAGCAAGTCGGCCGCCTTATTCTATTTCTTTGCGCTACCGCCTGCACTACCCGATACCGCCTGTGTTATCTGCTACCGCCTGCGTTAGATGTTATCGCCTGGCGTTATCTCCTTCTATATCTGCCTCCCGAAATTGCTCTAACCAGAGTTAACGCCAGCGCTAGGTGCTACCGCAGGCGCTAGTGGACATGTTGGAATTTTGGCTTCAAACTTGGGTGCAAACTTCATATGTTATCCCTGAGTCATATGGCTTTATTTTCCTACACACTTAAACACATAAGATCAAATACACATAGGATTTGTTATTCTCAAACCTAGGAGATGCGGAATACCATGTTCCAACAGTTCAGAGATAAGTCATGCAGATGTCCCCTTGTTCCAGTCATGTTCCAAAAAACATTAGTTGTCCAAATGTCAGATAGGATTTTTGGTTGGCCTTTGGACAATCCTGCAAAAACAGATTAGTTTACCGTAGGAATCCAAACAATCCAGCAAAAATATATTAGTTTACCTTAGGAACCCAAACAGGTATGGGTCCTTGGTTCTTGTTAATTTTAATCACAGGATGCTCACAACAAGACTATTGGTAAGCCTTATATTCTTTGCCCTAGGCACTGTTGGATTGAACCAACAGTCTATGACAAAGTGGCCAATTTTTCTACAACACCAGCATTCATATCTATTGTGCCTCCTCTTCTGAGTCACTTTCTGAATGGAGTGATGATGATGATGATGATGATCAGAAGAGCAGGCTGCTACATTCTTAACATTTCTTAGATGAACCTTATGGTTGTGAGCATGATGGAAGATGGGTTGCACAGTCACATGTTTAATCTTAGGGATAGGCTTTTGAGGAATAGCTTTTCCCTTCCCTTTGAGTGTTGGTGATGTAGAGCAAAACACAAATGATCCATGATTTTACCACTTGTCTATTATGTGATTGGTCTAATCTTCACCTAGAGGGGTGGGGGGTGAATAAGCGTTGTCATCTTTTATAAACTTATTGCGGAATAATGAAAGTAAATGCAACAAACACACAATCACAAAAAATCCACAACACAAACAAAGACAGCTATAGTGGTTCTCCGAGTTGGGTACGCCCACTTTCCCCCTCCGCCTATCTAGTAGTGAGTTAGCCTCGGCGAACTCCAACCAAAACTCAGATCCATAGATCCTACAACTCAGAGACCAAGTCTCCTACCTCAGATGTACTAACTGGCCTCCTATCTCAGGTCACACAGGACCCTACAGCTCAGGCCACATAGGACTCTACAACTCAGATTCAACAAAGGAATCCTGCAGCTCAGATCTCAGAGAGATCCTATAGTTAAACAAGTTTTAGTACAAAACCTTTCTATAGACTCAGAATAATAGATCTTGATTAATCTGGTGTCTTCTTGAAGCCTGATGTGGATTGGCTTTAACTATGATCTTCTGGCGGAGGACTTTGAGAGAGTATGCATCCGTGAAGATTATCTCATCTACACTTTAGAAGATCCTTCCTCTTCTTGTCGTTAAATGATTGAACTTTGAGTAGATCAGCAAGATGAATCGAATTTTATTTTTGGAGAAGGAAAGATTGGCTTCAAAGAATATCTTCTCCGTTCTTGAGCTTCCTGGTGAACATCCCCTTTCGAGAGGATGACGGCGGAAGAGCTCTTGTTTCAAATGTAATGATTATGGTTTTTTATTCACGTCTTCTTCCTTTTATATGACCAAGATCCTTAATGGACAAATCTGATTGGCGCAATTGGCGGAGGCAATCCTTGAATTTTCACGTCTTGAACTGTCTCAACGACATTTGCATTGTCTTGACGATATTTGCATTGTCTCGACGATACTTCATTTCTTCTCGACGATACTTCTTTTCTTTTCAACGATATATCATTTTTCTTGACGATACTTCATTTCTTCTCGACGATACTTGTGGTATATAAGACGATATCTGAGTTTAACACAACTACTGTCTTCTAGTAGAATGATTAAGCTTATCAAGACGATAAGACTTAACAATTAGATCTGAGCATTGTCTTGGCGACATGGGAGTCATATCTAGACGATATGGACTTAAGATATCTCAACTCACTATTCTTCTAAAATGTCGTCTAGGTTTCTCGACGACATTTTACTTGTCCTCGACAACACTTGACATATCCTCAACAATAATGGACATTGAAAAATTCCACCATCATGAAAAGCTTCCAAACAACTTGTTGATCTTCTTCAAGATAATATGAGTATAGCTGATCCTTGTCAAGACGATATTGATACATCTACAAGACAATATCTGAAATGTCGTGTAGGCTCCTTGACGACATTTAGTTGTCCTCGACGACAATTGTCATATCCTTGACGATACTTGACTTAACCCCGAAAATAAAGGACTTAGACAATTTCTGATCATCCTGAATTCAGTTTCATTGCTCTTTGCAACTTGCTAAACCTTTCTTCATGATGTTTATATGTGAGTGACAAGTTTAATATAGTCTATATCTTAGGTCGACACGATATTTTGCACAATGAAGGATTACATTGACAAAAATATGTCTGATGAAACTAAGTCTAGCCATATGATTGGTTTGCACTATCTAATACCTGAAGACAACATACTAAACACATGCATCAAATACAAAGTGTGTTTATCTTGTATTTGAGAGCCTCTTCAAATCAGAAATATTGAGGGCAAAGTTTGCAACAGTCCCGCTGTTCAGCTATTGGTTCTCTCTTTGACTGATTGCGCTCGGCTCACTCTCGAGCTATGACGGCCCATGACGGTCCGTTTCCTCCGATTCATGGGACAGCTAAGTGTCCCGCAACAACAACAATACTACTAATAATAATAATAATAATAATAATAATAATAATAAAAGGCATTAGTATCATAAGCTAGATATATTAAAACATAAACATTTGTATGATAAATAGAATAATAATTATAATATTGATAAAATTAAAATCTGTATTTTAACATGGACGTTTTTTTTATAAACCCCCGTATTTGCTGTAAAAATATATGGCCCTAAAATAACAGTATTTTAATATAGACGTTTAAAAATTCTATTATAAGGAATTTGTAAACTGCAACTTACGATTCTTATACACTGATGCAATTCTCTGCTCTAGCCACAATATCCATAAACATGGTTTTCCGGTATCGGCAGAATCGAAGGGGGGTATGTGTTGGGGGAAAACAGGAGAAGAGGAAGAATAAGAACAGAGCATTACAGCAAAAGATAAGTAGTTTCATTATCATAATTTCTCGATTCCATTTGATACTAATGTAATTCTTTGCAAATACAAGATACAGTCAAATGTTTCATAGAGATCAGAGAAACATTAAGGGTCCGTTCGTTTGAATGGAATTGGCTTTTTGGAATTTCCTTTTCGATGAAAACCAATATCTACATGAATTGATTTTGTACATAATTACAATTTTGTTGTTCGGCTGTAAGATTGAATTCACTCAATTGAATTTTAATTAATGCACAAAAGTTGTTCGGCTGGATAATGGAATTGGTATTGGAATTGACATTATACAATAATTTTATAAAACTCAAAATAGGCGTTAGCGCCGAACACATTAAATTGCATAATAAGTTTTACGACGCGCGTTTTTCGCCAAGCGCAGTTTTTTCGCATTTTTTCCTTGGGCAAAAAACGAGGGCCCGGAAGAAAAACGCGCGTCCGGGCGAAAAACGCGCGTCCGGGCGAAAAACGTGCGCCCGGGCGAAAACCCGCGCCCGGGCGAAAGCGCCTGCGCACGGGCGAAAAACGCGTGCCCGGGCGAAAAACACGCATTTTTTTCGCCCGGGCGCATTTTTTTCGCCGGACGCGATTTATCGCCCGGGCGCGTTTTTTTTTTCGCCCGGTCGCGTTTTTTCGCCCGGTCACATTTTTTTCGCCCGGTCGCGTTTTTTCGTTGGGGCGCGTTTTTTTCGCCCGGTCACGTTTTTTTTCGCCCGGGCACGTTTTTTTCGCCCGGGCGCGTTTTTTTCGCCCGGGCGCGATTATTTCGCCCGGGCGCAATTATTTCGCTTGGGCGTATTTTTTTTGCCCGGGCGCATTTTTTTTCGCCGAGGCGCGTTTTTTTACGTCGGGGCTCATTTTTTTCGACCGGGCTCGTTTTTTTTCGCCCGGGCAGGTTTTTTTTTGCCCGGACGTGTTTTTTTCGCCCGAGCGCGTTTTTTTCGTCAGGGCGCGTTTTTTTCGCCCGAGCGTGTTTTTTTCGCCCGGGCACGATTTTTTCGCCCGAGCGCGATTTTTTCGCCCGGTCGTGTTTTTTCGCCAAGACGCGCCCGGGGGGAAAAAATTTCGACCAGGCGGAAAATACTGTGCCGGGGCGAAAAAAGCGCGCACGGGCGAAAAAAACGCGCTCGGGAGAAAAAATCGCGTCCGACAAAAAATATCGCGTCCGGGCAAAATATATTGCGCCCGGCCAGAAAATTCGCTTCCGATCGGAAAAATCGCGTTCGACCGAAAAAACCGCGTTCGGCCGAAGAAATCACGTTCGAGCGAAAAAAGCGCGCCCGGGAGAAAAAAGTGCCCCCGAGCAAAACAAACGCGCGCCCGAGTGAAAATTGCCTGGCCGGCCGAAAAACCCACGGCCGACCGAAAAACGTGCGCCCGGGCGAAAAATGTCAGCCTGGGCAAAAAATGAATGCTCTACCGAAAAACACGCGCCGACCGAAAAACACGCACCCGGCGGAAAAACCGACTCCCGGCAAGAAAATACGCGCGTAGGCCGAAAAACTCTGGCAAAAACACTTGATTATGCGGAAAACTCATGGGTGGAGGTAAGAATTGGCGATTTGAAATTTTAGTTCAAAGTCAAAGCCATGTGTTTTCATATAAAAGTCAATATCCTCGTAAATTTTGTTGCGCCTAACATTAGAATTGGATTTCTAATCGCAAATGTCAATTCCAGAAAGCTAATTCCGTCCAAACGAACGGACCCTAATATATCGCTATTCATTTTCTTTGCTTCTATCCACGCAACAACGGTATTTTGTGATCATTGGACTACGGCATTTTGTTCATTTTCATTTTCATTTTGCTTCTATCTCGCATATTCATTTCCTTTGCTTCTATACAAGATATACCTCTTTTTCTTCTTCTTCATAATGGCTCTATCATTGGACTACGGTATTTTGTGATCAGGATTTAATGTTCTCAATAGTCTGGCGATGCATCCCCTGCATCATGTTTACATACGTAGACGATTTCATCTGCTGACTCTGTATTTTGTTCATCGGCGACGTTGAGTATATGACTTTTTTCCTTCTGGTTCTAAAGTGGTAGGCTCCATGGAGGCTCCAAGGGTGTTTGCCGGCATCGTTATTGATGCGTACTCATACAAGGCTCCCGCTTATTTATATGCATAAGAGGAGGTGGTTACTCCCCAAGGCCACTACCATGATGGGGGGGAATGGGGGAGTGGGCAAGTCCACTCTCTCCATGGCCAACCGCCCTCGTCAAACCGCCCACAACCGCCCGGTAACGCTACCGCACGGTAGCGCGCGCGGTACGCGCAGGCGCCCCTTCCCGGGGGCGCAGCCTAACCGCACCCCTAGTGGGGTGCGGCCAAGCCGCACCCGTAGTGGTCTATAACCTTTTGAAGTTAAGTAAGCATGGTTCGTGAATATAACCTTTTGAAGTTAAGTTGAACTCGAAGGTTTTGATGCCATCTAGCGCAGCATGATATTATGAATTAACTCGGTAAGTTCTTATGCATTTCAGGAAGATCCTCCTTCGGGAGTGTAATGATTTGGTAACGCCCGCGCCTAGTTAGCTTGTGTTGATTTCTCTGAAGTGTCTATTTTCTATTCATTACCGGGATGGAGCAGGTAGAACCCGCGTTGTGATTAATGACACGATGGTCTGAACGGCGGGTTAAACCTTCAATTAACCCCTAGTGGGAATATTGCCAACAACCTTAGCAAGTAATAGTAGAAGTGCAATGAGAAATTTTGGTAAAGAATGTTGCTCCGGTTAGAGTTTTCATATAGTAGAGGTCCGAGTTCTTCCGTGGAAAGAGATTCTGATGCCCGATTATTATAGTTCAATCATGGGCAAGAGGAGCACAGTTGGGTGCCCTTGGACTTCATGCAACAATGTTTCCCGGAACTCCTCACCTCAGGTGCAAAGTAATCGTCTTTGAAATCCTTTACTCTTATAAGTACTTGCAACCCGTAGACCAAAACCTAAATTTCGAGGACGAAATATTTCTTTTGTTTATTGGGATTTGTAACATCCCCAATCCTTCTAGACCCCTAAATGTTGTTAGGACATGGGTGGTGTGCAGAGTGGCCTCTAGGGCTCTTGGGCCAAGTGGAGTGTGCTAAATGCACACCAAGGACACAAAATCAACAGAGCCCAACACCACTCCCTTAGGCCAATTGACCCTCAATTCACCAAATTGACCTCCCCCATACCATCCTAACCACTAAGGGAGACCATTGCCTTGAGAATTGCACTTGGGTGGGACCCAATTGCATGAAATTGACCAAAGTCAACATTAGGTCAACATTAACCAAACCAAGCCAATTAGGGTTCAATTGACCCTCAAATGTTCAAATTGACCTTACCACCACACTCTAAACACCTTAAGGAACTCATTGGCCCCATCCTGGTGGGACCAATTGACCCCAATTGACCAAAGTCAAACTTACCCAATTTTGGTCAAATCCACACCCTTTGATTAAATTTTACCAATTGGAGCCCCACCATGGCCTAACCTATGTTGGGTGATGTTAAGGGACCCATGAACCCCAAGTGGGGTCAACCCACCCACCTTGGTTGACCAAAGTCAACCATGGTCAACCTTGCCCTTTAAAGTGAATTCCAAGCTTAAATTGAATGTGCCCCAACACCAATCAATTAACCCTACCCATGGACCTAAGTCAAGCCATATCAGCCTTGGACTGAACCCTAAACTATGGCTTGATTAATCAAATGGAGGGGGGACCAAAAGGTTAATCAAAAAGCATAAAGTTTAAAGCATAAAGCAATTCCCCCCCCCCCCCCCTCTACACTCCTCCCCCAATCAGTCTTGGACCCTCCCCTGATTGCTGTGGGTCTGATCTTGACCCAGGTGGAAGCAATGGACCAGCTGGTGCAGGAGGGTGGCAGCCATGGGAGATTCCGAGGAGGCCAAGGTTCAAAACAGCATGTAGAGGCCTCCCCACTTCATTTCGACCACTCCATCAGCTTCAGAAGGGAGAAAGCAGACGGGAACGAGCCTTGGAGCAGAGATGTAGCTGGAGAATCGGGATCAGGAGCAGGATCGTCGGAGCTGAGCACTTCCATGGCCAGCCGCCGCCGCCACGCGCCAACAAGTGTTCGTTTCTCCTCCCCTCCCCTCATGCTAGCTTCCAATCACGAGAGATTGAAGGATCGGGCTCAATTGAGCCCGAATCCATCCGTCGATTTCATGGAAATCGGCTCATTTTGAGCCACCCAGGCTCGCCGGAAAACCCCCCCTCCGGCCGTGGTGGCCACCAGGTGGCCGGGAAATGGAGGAGGAAGTCGGCCCAGCGCGGATCAATCATGGTCGTCGGCTCAAGGAAGAAGACGACGCGCTGCCCTTTGATCTGCGCCAAGATTCGTGCTACTCTATTTATTCTGGAATTAATTTATTCCTTATGTGAGTTTTTCTGCCCTAATTTTTCAGTCCACTTCCAATAGAAATTTGTTGGATCTTACGGCGCCCTTAGAGGGGGGGGGGGGGGGGTGAATAAGGGAATAAAATTCTTTCTATAATTTTCAAGATAATTACTAAATTGTTTTATAATGAAGGAGATTGAAATAAATAATTTAGATTTAGAATTGAAAACTTAGAACACAATATAATAGAGATTACGCCAAATGATAGAAATCAAGTAAACACAAAAGAGACATGATTATATTATATGAAAAAGTGTTTACATAAATTTGATTTCTATATCGCTAGAAATCGAAGGCGTACAAATGAAAATTTCTTTTTGTTTACCAATCCTTCTCCCAAGGATCGGAAGGTTATCACTTGTCTCTCCCTAGACCAAGCCCAAGCCTATCCTCTAGATCTTCCCAAGATCTAGACGTAGCACACAAGGCCACGATTTCCCACCAAGCCACGCAAGGACTTGGACGCTCCGCACAAGGAAGCGATTTTCCCCTAAGCCACGCAAGGACTTAGACGCTCCGCACAAGGAAGCGATTTTCCCTACCAATACAAAGTAAAATGTATATAAATGAAAATACAAGATAAAATAAGAACTCCCTAGAAATTCAGATCTCTGAAAGGAAGGTTGAAGCCTCGAGATGATCCTTGATGTAGAAGCGCGTCCGATCTCGTCTTCAATTTCAAACCTTCTCAGCATAAATGGGAGTTCATGAGGTTCTGGAGCTCTCTGGATGGAATGCACTCAGGAAGGGACTTAGAATCTTCAGAGCCTTGAATGCACGAACAAAAGGAGCCAATTTATAGAATTTCGCTGTCGCCTGGGCGACATCAGCTGTCGGAAATTTCCGACAGCGCAAAACTGCCGGTCGTGGTGCTGTCGTGGGCAGTTGTTGTAACCTCCGAGATGTCGCCTGGGCGACATCGATGTCGGATTTCCGACAGCTCAAAACTGTCTTTCGTCGTGCTGCCGTGGGGGAAGTAGTTGTAACTTCTCTGTTGTCGCCTGGGCGACATCCGCTGTCGCCTGGGCGACATCAGCTGTCGCTTGGGCGACATCCACTGTCGCCTGGGCGACAGCTACTCTTCATTTTTGCCATCCGTAGCTACTCCAGACTGTAGATTGAGTCGTTCTCATCTCCGAAATGGGGTGACACGTTCTGTAACTCTTCCTGGATTGAAAGTTATGGTCATTTTAAGATCAGCACACAAAACTCATCCAACCTGAGACTTGTCGTTCTCGGATCATGCCCATGAATGAGGACTTGTCTCCTCATTGAACCTGTACAACCTGGCCACTATAAACACACAAAATACTAGATCAAATACAACACGGTATTTGTTATTCTCAAACCAAGAGATGCGGAAAGCAAGCTCCAACAATCTCCCCCTTTTGATAATAACAAATACCCATATGAGAAATTAGTGAGTTTATAGATAAGTGCGATAAAAGATATGTATGAATAAAAGGTTTACTGCATGATAGATTTTACTCCCCCTAAATATATATGTCACTAGATTTCTCATTTTATTCTCCCCCTTTTGTTATTACCAAAAGTGGGTTGTCATGATCGAGCAATATCATTCCCTCTACATAGACGCTTTCCATGAAATTTTTTTAATATACCCCCCTAAATTGTATTCTTCCCCTAAATGTATGCTCCCCCTAAATGTTATAATTAATTGCAATGGTGCATTCTGAAAAATTGAGATTAGTAAGAGATTTCTTGAATTTATATTTCTCCCTTTTTTTTATATTATCAAAAGTTATTTTGAAATAAAGAATGAATAATTATGAAGAAATAATAAATATGGGAGTATATAAGAGTAATAGCTTTTATGTCGAGAAGAAAAATAGGATGCAATCAAAAGCTTGTTAAATACTACTTGTTGAGAAAAATATAGGCATGATGTAACATAAAGTAGTAAGCAACATAGCTAACATGATAAAGTAAGCATTTTATTTTAAGATACCACTTGCTTAAAGGAAAACACAGTGTTAAAAATAATAAGCACTCTTAAACATAAACATCATTTTAGAAGATAAAACCATATAAAGGATAATGACTTTTAAATTTGAAAAGTTGATGTTTGAGTTAAAGATTGAAGAGATGTTATTCCATTAAGATAAAAAAAAATTGCAAGCATGATTTCATAATATCAAGAAAAGATACACAAACTACAATGTAATAAAATTTTCATTTCAAGTAAACATAAACATTGTAGCGGTCATGCTTTGTTATCTAGTGCATTTACTTAAGTTTGTAGAGATTTGAGTAGATGAGCATTAGGATCCAATTCTCATGAGTAGAAGTTTTATGAAAGATAATGATGTGTACAAAGTAGTGTTTTGATAAAGTATACAAGTGAATCAATCAAAAACACATGACATATATAATGAAATAACACAACATTAAAATACACAAATAATATTACTTTCACACTATTTCAATGCACATGAATAAATAGTACAACTACCAAGGTGCTCTGCACACACAATGCTTATTAAGACTTATCAGGGTGCAAAGTAGTGCTTGGGGGATCACTTTTATACTTATTAGCTTTATTTTCAATTTTTTTGTGATCCGGTGTACAAAAGAGAAGTGGTGTATAAATTGTTTGCTACAAGACACTTTATAATTCTTAGCCAAGGTGCTCAACCTCACAATGCTCATTAAGACTTATCAGGAGGGTGAGTAGTGCTTGGTGGAGTTTTCCTTGTCATTTATTATTTGATTTTTAGTTTAGTGACTAAGGACTCCGAATTCACTTGTTTTGCAAACATAGCATTTTAAACCACATTTCTCTAAAGAATAAGTGCATGAAAGACAAAGAATTGTAATAACCAATTCAATGTTGTGTAGGTAATCTATTTAGGCATTTTAATTATTTATGTTATTACACTACACAATCATGTAAGAATAAGATTGTAAACACATGTAGGTTATCAAAAATAAGTGAGTGAATGAATCATTATCAAACATAATACATTACTCATACTTAGAGGCATGCTAAACATTTCTACACATGTTTATCTACAATCAATTTCATTGCACATAACAAGATAATTTTTAAGGCATGACAAATACAAAATAATGTTTTTAAGAAACTTGAAAGTTAAATTAAACATTGTATTTAATCTTTAATTGATATAATTAATCATCCATCCTTGACAATGGCAATGAATAACAATCATTTTTGTTTTTATAAATTTTTGAATTTTTTTTTATATATGGACAAAACAATAAACACAGATAAAGAAAAACATATTTTTGTTCTTTGAAATTGTTTTGTAATTTTGTATTTATTTTTTTTATATATATTCTCTGGAAATTATAGAAGTCTTTAATAGCCCTTTCAGTAAATGATATTCTATGCCAGAGAAATAAACAAAAGTAACGTATGAGAAAATACATATATTTTTTTTTAAAAGAAATAAAATTTTGTTTTAAAAGGAATAAAAAGATAGAAAACTTTTTACAAACACACAAAATATTAAAATAATACCAGAAATAATTCAAAACAAAAAAATATTTTGGAGCAAAGGAGCTAACGCCAGGCATTAACTTCTTAACGCCAAAACAGAACTGCATTTCTTGATGTTTTGAAAAATATTTTTCTCAATTCATTTGTATTATAAAGAGACCTTCCTTCAGTTGAAATTTCAGAGTATATTGATTAGATTTGAAGGCTCTTTTAACATGTATTTGGTGATTTTTCAAATACTTGTGTTTGGTAAAATCATTAAAGCTCGAAATATTAAAATATGCAAACACATGATGCAATGTTAGAATAATAAAAAAATATGCATGATTTATGTATAAAGAGTGAGATAATGTTCATGCAATGAATATAATATAAGTATATCTAAGATCAAGATACCTTAACTACATGACTACACTCTAGCCACGTACTAAGTGACGGATGGGCATGAGGAGCTGCACACATGCCGTAGGTTGGGGTGTTAATCTCATATGCATACAAAAGATGACGCTCAACCTAGCACTCTTTCCCCCCTGTGCCTCTCAAGGCCCCACTGGAACCCTCCCTGGTTAAGGACAAAATATGACTTAGAGGTTAGGTCTCTAATGCACACAATCCTACGCCCTCGCTATTGTGAGACACATGTCATAGGTTTATTGATTATAGACATACTAAGCGTGTAAGCCTTAAATATATTAACTGTGTTATAATTTCATGATTAGTTTTGGATTTACAATTTTATCGAAGATTGTTGATTTTAAATCCATTTAGAAAAGTTTTATTCATGCAAATAACTACAAAGGAAAATAAGATTTTCATATTTTAATGATATAATTTCTTTTAGCATTGCAAGATATAATTAGCATGAGCATTGATTTCTATCTATGGTACGTGATAATGCTAGTGTGATGAATTAGGACAACATGGTGCAAAGCTAAGTAAAGATGGACAAATATAAGATTGAGTTGCATGTATTCAAACATAGAGTTTTGAATTTTCATAGACCTAGAAAGAAGTGACAATTCTATTTGATTTCATCTTGTTGATATCAAGTTAATTCATAGGTCTAAAGATAATGAGATTCATGCAAACAATAAAGATGCACATCACACACACAAAACAAGATATGAAACTATAATACCAATTGCAATCATATATTTCATAATTCCTAAGGTTGATAGAATTAGTTGATTTAAGATAGGTCTTGATGGATCATGAATTATGATATATGATTATAGTGAATTTTAGCATAGGATATTAATAGATCATGGTGGTGATTGTGAAATCATATTCATCATTTTTGTAAATTTTCTTTTTGATTTTATTCTTAGAAATTAGACAACAAATACAAGGTATTTGACAACAATGATGGTAAAAATAATTTTTTAGAGAAAATCAGAATTTTTAGGAAAATATATTACCGCCAGCGTTAGTGATAATGACTGGCGTTAGCAACAGAGTTACTATATTTGATTTAAAACACATTGTTTTTTATATTATTTGATTCTGATTTTTCTCGATTATGATTTTCAATATATGGGCTATTATATGCATCAACGAAAAATAGACAAATATGCAATTAGTTGCGCATTTAATATTTTAGCCTAAGACCCCTAAAAATCCATTTAAATCCAATTTTGAAAGTAATTTCATTAGTCTTGATAATATCATTTAGAAAATTTAGCATTCAATTTATAATGATAATATAAGACATTTATAGGCAAAAGGATTTAAAAAGGATAAAACAAAAAGAAAAGATAGATCACTTAAAAATTATGACTTTATGTTTAATTTAATTCAATTTTGATTTGATAAACATTAGGCTTAAAATGTAAAAGTCATATTTCATAATATATCTTAGTGACCTTAGCGTGTTGGCTCAAAAATAAGAAAACAAACAAAAGAAAAAACAATTAAGCATATCATGAAGTAGAGAATTGATATTTCATTTTTAATTATTTCTACTTCATGCAAATGATAGGATACTAATGAATAAGAGATTTAGGTATCCAAAGGGGACCATGAGGGATGGTTCCTTTGGGTACCCAAATACGACATGATGATTTTTTAGGAGACAAGGATAAATGAGCCCTTTCTATTAAAGTTGATGTGTCATTTTTCTTTAAGGGTCTCCATTCATACCTTGATTGTTTATCTTTAAAATTCATATTATGATTATGTGACATCTTTATATGATTGTATTTGTTTGAAAAATAATTCATTTGAGATTTATGCTTATTCAAATTATTTTTCAAAATAGATTGATATTGATAATCATAATAAATTTTATTATATGGATTCTTTGAAAATTTATAAGAGTGATTGTCTTTCTTTAGAATTGAATATTGAAAGAGTGAGTTACAAAATGTTTTAAATGATTGGTCCTTATTTAGATGATTTTCATTTCCACTCTTTGATGCAGGGGTATTTCCTAATAGAGATCTACACGGACTATACTCCAACTCGCTACGAACACACGATGAACTAGCGCACTTACACAAGCATTCTATCGCTCACATACGTTGTCATTCGCATCACAATATCAAGCAAAAAAGAAGAACGATCGACTCTAAAACAGCGGTCAAAAGAGAGTCGACTTAGTTCCCAAATCAACACAAAGATTGCTACTCTTTTAGAGAACAAGACCAAGGCTATAGGCCAAGATCCGCTCAAGCAAACGAGACCCACACGGTCCGGACACGAAGAACGCGGGAAAGCGATCTCAAGTTCAGAAAAATACCAACGATCGATATTCAAAATCGCGGAGAACACGATGGTTCTTCCTCCACAAACTAAAGAAAGAATCTCTTGAAGGTTTAGAGGTTACCCAACCCAGAAAATGAAAACACACTTGATAAATGTGGGAGAATCACTCTCTGCACGCTTTCCACCGGCGTCGCACCGTATAGATCCTTCGGAGTCACACTGAGGGGCTGCCTTTCTTCTTCCTTGGAGTCGCACCAAGAGACCACGCCGGAAACACCCAAAGAGGGGGGGGGGGCCGAAAATGGAGAAGAGGGGAGGCAAGGGGGGCGGCGGCTTGGAGCAAGCCTTGGCCGAAATTCCTCCTAGGGGGAGTTCTTTTAGGGTTCAAAATCTTCTTCTCATTTCTCATAAAAGGCTCCCTTAAATAGGAGATTGCAAACACCATCCAACCATCCAAGATTGAGATGAAATCTCATCAATCCGGATGGTTAAATGCACCCCATCATAAATTGTCTATTAGCACACCAAAAATAAAAACATGCCGGAATTAAAAGATTACGAGTTTTTAAATTACGAAAATAAATATAAAACTAAGGCAAGATAATACGAAGGCTTTAGGCATCCTTTGTGCGACGCGGGCGGAGGTTATAATGTTGATTTCCGGGACGCCGAAAGTCCTTGTGTTGTAACATCTCCAAGTCATCCACATGTGGGGGAAGTGGTGCGGCATCAATCCCCCCCCCCCCCCCTCAACTTCGCGTATCCCCGATGCGTGGTCCAAGAGGAAGCGGTGGAGAAGAGCGGCATCTAGTCTTTGAAGCTCGGACTCAAGCACCCAAGAGTCATCGGAAGGTGGACGATCCTGCCATCGAATGAGGAAGCGGCGAGTAGCACCATCGGTAGTAGTAACGGACTCCATGTCCAATATCCTGTTAGGGCTAGAAAAGGTTTTGGGAAACCTCGGAAACATGTCAGCATTAGGAATAAAATGTGACTCACCATCCGGCGGTATACCTGTGGAAAGCATGGAAGAGAGATCATCCGACCTACCACTCCCCAACCCATTAGAATTATTTGTGGAAGGAGAAGACGACATAGAAGACAACTCTTGTGGAGGCGGAACAAACATCATCAAATCCGAAACGTTGAAAATGGGTGAGACACCCCAATCAGAAGGCAAATCCAAAACAAAAGCATCCTCTCCTATTTTCTTCAAAATCCGGAACGGGCCGGCTCGCCTCGGTGCTAATTTCTTAACGGTGCCAGATGGCATTCGTTCGGGAACTAGGCGGACTAAGACTTGGTCGCCGACATTAAAGTTTGACGCTCTCCTTTTTTGGTTTGCATGTGTTTGATAGGCGTCATATTGAGAGGTCAAGGTTGCCCGAATATGTGCATGTAGATCATGAATGTGTTGGGCAAAAGATTGTGCGAACTGACTGGTCTTATACGAAGGTGGTAGTGGGACCAAGTCAAGGGGCACCGGAGCATTATACCCGTGAACAACCTCGTTCGGAGACATACCCGTGGATCGATTCTTGGAATTATTATAAGCCAACTGAGCGTGGGGAAGAAGTAAGTCCCATGTGCCTTTATGGTCACCCACAAGGCACCTAAGAAGATTTCCCAACCTCCTATTGACCACCTCGGTTTGCCCATCCGTTTGTGGGTGGTAGGCGGCGGAGAATAGTAATTTAGTGCCCATTAGAATCCACAACGTCTTCCAAAAATAACTTGTAAATTTCACGTCCCTATCCGACACAATAGTGTTAGGCACCCCACGATGGCTAACGACATTTTGAAAATACAGTTTGGCAATATGAGATGCATCGTTGGTCTTGCTACAAGGGATAAAGTATGCCATCTTGGAGAACCTATCTACAACGACGAATATAGAGTCGTGTCGGTGAAACGTGGGGGGAAGGCCTAGAATGAAATCCATGCTCACGTCTTCCCAAGGTTTGGATGGAATAGGTAACGGTGTATACAAGCCAACGTTGGTCTTCGAGCCTTTGGAGACTTGACACGTTCGGCAACTGCTCACTACACGTCCGACCATGACCTTAAGTTTTGGCCAATAAAACTTCTCCTCTACGAGCACAATAGTCTTGTCACGCCCGAAGTGGCCACTCAAACCGCTGCCATGCAACTCCCAAATGATGTGTAGTCGTAGGGAAGATTGTGGGATGCATGCTTCCCGTGCCGAAAGAGATAACCGTCCCTAATAGTGAAGGCCGAAATAGTGGTGGGGGAGTTGTCTTGTGCGGATAGGTACAACTCCTGGAAATCCGGGCACGTGGCGTACTCATCTTTAATGCGCTCGAACCCAATGACATGCACCTTCATGGTAGAAAGTAAAAGGGTGAGGCGGCTAAGCGCATCGGCGACTCGATTCTCCGAACCCTTAAGGTGCTTAATATTAAACGTGTATTCTTGAAGGAACGCAACCCACTTCGCGTGCCGTGGGCTGATCTTATGACTACCGTTTATGAATCTCAACGCATCATGGTCAGAAAGGAGCACAAATTCCTTGGACAGAAGATAGTGCCTCCAATGATGCAAACACCTCACAATCACATAGAACTCTCGGTCGTAGTTAGAATAATTAAGCTTTGCGCCCGCCAACTTCTCACTAAAATAACTAATAGGGTGGCCCTCTTGACTTAGGACTCCTCCTATCCCTACCCCAGACGCATCACAAGTAACCTCAAAGACCTTGGTGAAGTCAGGGAGACGTAACACCGGTGCTTCGGTCATGAGTTGCTTGATCCGAAGGAAGGCAAAAGTAGCAGACTTTGACCACGCAAACTCTCCCTTTTTCATACAATCAGTAATTGGTGCCATGATGCTACTAAAGTCTCGTATAAAACGACGAAAAAATGTAGCTAACCCATGGAAACTACGCACCTCTCGAATACTAGTCGGCTCTGGCCAATCCTTAATCACCTGGACCTTCCCGGGGTTTACTCGTATACCTTCGGTCCCAACAATATAACCTAAGAATTCTACCTCAGAGACTTGAAAAGTGCACTTCTTAAGGTTCAGATAAAGAGTTTCCTTCCGAAGGGTGGAAAGAACTATACGCAGATGTGAGATGTGATCGGCGGGGGTGGTACTATAGATAAGGATGTCGTCAAAGTAGACAACCACGAACTTCCCCATATAAGGCTGGAAGACATGAGTCATCATCCTGGAGAACGTGCTTGGGGCGTTGGATAACCCAAAAGGCATCACAAGCCACTCATACAGTCCATCCTTGGACTTAAACGCTGTCTTCCACTCGTCTCCCTCACGGATCCTGATCTGGTGGTAACCACTCCGCAAATCTAGCTTGGAAAAGATGGTGGCACCCGCTAGGACATCGAGGAGATCATCTAACCGTGGGATTGGAAATCTATACTTGATGGTGATTTTGTTGATAGCACGGCTATCAACACACATCCTCCACGAACCATCCTTCTTGGGGGCAAGAAGGGCTGGAACAGCACATGGGCTCAAACTAGCCCGAATGAATCCCTTCTTCAGCAAGTCCTTTATCTGGACTTGTAACTCCTTGTGGGCATCGGGAGGGAGTCTATAGTGGGGCTGATTGGGTAGGGATGACCCAGGGATAAGATCTATAGCATGTTGTATATCCCTAAGTGGGAGTAACGACGACGGAAGCTCGTCGGGGTAAACATCCCTATACTCATCTAGCAAGGCCCGCAACTCTCTAGGCAACCCATCTAACGTGCTCGAATCAGTCTTCGTACTCATAAGAACTAACGCATACATCACTCCATCTAAAAATGGGTCCCTCACAAACTCCTTCTTGCCTACTAGACTCAACGTCTTCCTCTCGACCGGGACAGTGGTGTCCTTAGGTAACGCAACTGGTTCCTTCGGAACGGTCGGGCTCAAAGTAAAGGTCTTACCCTTAAATTTAAACTCATAGGAGTTGGCCCGACCATAATGTGTCACATCACGGTCATAGAGCCAAGGGAGGCCTAATAACACGTGGCATGCGTCCATCGGTAATATGTCACACCATATCTCATCAGTGTATGATCTGATCGAGAGGGGAACTAGGCATCGCTTGGTAACTGGGACAGTGACCTTGTTGATCCAAGCTACTTGATACGGGGTCGGGTGTGGCTCCGTGGTCAAGGCCATACGTGTGACGGCGTTCTCAGAAACGACGTTTACACAACTTCCACTATCGATAATCAGCTTACATAACTTCTCACCACTCCTAAAGATCAGGGAAAATATGCTCGTCCTCTTCCAATCATCTAAGGGATGAGGGGTGGTCAAGATACATCGCATCACTCCTAGGTAGCGTTCGTCCTCCAAATCACTTGGGACTCCCTCAGGGTCATCCTCCTCCCTAGCCTCATAAATTAGGTCGGCGGGGTCGGTCTCCGCATCCAAAAGGGCTATGGCTCAAGTTTTTGTAGGACACTCAAAGGCGTAGTGGCCCTGAACCCCGCAAGCATAACATGTGGTGTTAGCCTTGCTAACCTTTCCTATGGGGATACGCTCACTCGTGGGATTCCTAGAGTTCCTCGCAGTGATCACTACCGATCTAGACTCGGCGGTCTTAGGTTTTCCTTTATCGTGGGTGGTAGATGAAGATGCCCCAAATGTGGTCAAACTCTTCGTACGGGAGTAACGAGAGTGGGCCTTAGAAGCCAGATGCTTTTCAATGTCAAGAGCGGCATTGAATGTCGTATTCAGGTCTGTGTGACCATATCTCAAAAGCTTCCTCTGAATGTCAGGGTGGAGCCCCTTACGAAACCGAGATAGCGTAACCTCGGGGATCTCTCGAAGATCACAACGCACCATACAGTCTTTCAGCTCGCCCATATACTCGGCCACCGAGTTTGAGCCTTGCCGAAGGGTGGCTAGCTCATCGAACATTTGGGTTCGGTGGTAGGCGGGGACGTATTGGTCAGTGAGTAAGTTCTTCATCACCGGCCATCCAATGAGTGGGGCTCCCTGCCCGGCTCCTAGCCTACGCTCTTCATTCAGCCAATACATTTTCGCTCGACCCGTTAGCTTCATCCTGGCAACCTGGACCTTTTGGGGATCCGTAAGATGGTGCCATTCGAAATAACATTCAATATCCACTACCCAGGTAAGGAAAATCTGGGGGTCTCCCAAACCATCGTAAGTGGGGGCGTCGATCTTAATGGCTCTAGTGATATCCGTGCCACGATCCGGACGACGTCCACGAGGAGGGGCTCGAGGATATCCTTCATCCGAATCCGAATCATGAACCCGTTGTTGCTGATTGGGCAGCTCATCATTAGCCGGTGGGGGCGGTGTTCCCCTTTGATTCAGAAGAATCTGGGCCAACATGGTCCTAATCTCCGTCATCTCACCACGTAGCTCTTCTATAGCCTCCGTGTTAGGATCTACTTGATCGTTCGCTGCCATCCTAGAGGTGGACGGTAAGTCTACGGTGTATTCCGTGCCTAGTCTCGTGCGCATGCAAATTTGAACAACTAGAAAAAAAATGAATTATTTTTGACGGACCTAACGAGATCGAAACGAATTTTTTTTTTTGTTTTAAAGTTGCTGGAAATAAACTCAAGAAGCTACAAATTTTTTTTTGAATTTTGACAAAATTTCAGATTTAAGACCGCTATTCGCACACCATCTGGACAGAATTACGACGGTTCCAATTTTCAGGCCAGCCTAACGAGGTCGAATCGAAAAAGTTTCAGTTTTAATGTTGCTGGAAATAATTTCAGGAAGCTACAGGGAAAATTTCAGATTTTTCTGACAAGTTTAAAAAAAAAAAATTTTGAGGATTTACTAAACGCAGACCAATCCGAAAATTTTGATTTTCCTATTGATTGAAACGACCAACAAAGATCGCAGCGAGGATATCTGCAACGTCGGAGTTGAAACGACCTGCTTTGATACCAAATTAATGCAGGGGTATTTCCTAATAGAGATCTACACGGACTATACTCCAACTCGCTACGAACACACGATGAACTAGCGCACTTACACAAGCATTCTACCGCTCACATACGTTGCCATTCGCATCACAATATCAAGCAAAAAAGAAGAACGATCGACTCTAAAACAGCGGTCAAAAGAGAGTCGACTTAGTTCCCAAATCAACACAAAGATTGCTACTCTTTTAGAGAACAAGACCAAGGCTATAGGCCAAGATCCGCTCAAGCAAACGAGACCCACACGGTCCGGACACGAAGAACGCGGGAAAGCGATCTCAAGTTGAGAAAAATACCAACGATCGATATTCAAAATCGCGGAGAACACGATGGTTCTTCCTCCACAAACTAAAGAAAGAAGCTCTTGAAGGTTTAGAGGTTACCCAACCCAGAAAATGAAAACACACTTGATAAATTTGGGAGAATCACTCTCTCCACGCTTTCCACCGGCGTCGCACCGTATGGATCCTTCGGAGTCACACCGAGGGGCTGCCTTTCTTCTTCCTTGGAGTCGCACCAAGAGACCACGCCGGAAACACCCAAAGAGGGGGCCGAAAATGGAGAAGAGGGGAGGCAAGGGGGGGAGGCGGCTTGGAGCAAGCCTTGGCCGAAATTCCTCCTAGGGGGAGTTCTTTTAGGGTTCAAAATCTTCTTCTCATTTCTCATAAAAGGCTCCCTTAAATAGGAGATTGCAAACATCATCCAACCATCCAAGATTGAGATGAAATCTCATCAATCCGGATGGTTAAATGCACCCCATCATAAATTGTCTATTAGCACACCAAAAATAAAAACATGCCGGAATTAAAAGATTACAAGTTTTTAAATTACGGAAATAAATATAAAACTAAGGCAAGATAATACGAAGGCTTTAGGCATCCTTTGCGCGACGCGGGCAGAGGTTATAATGTTGATTTCCGGGACGCCGAAAGTCCTTGTGTTGTAACATCTCCAAGTCATCCGCATGTGGGGGAAGTGGTGCGGCATCACTCTTTCTTATAGACCTACTCTTATAATATGAAGTTAAGCTTTTAGACTTTTGAAAATTTGATAAACTAGAAAAAAGAGATTTTTCATTGTATGAAATTATTTGAATAAATATTTTTAATGATTCTAGTTTATCCTTTAAATTATCATTTTCTTTTATCAATTTTTCATTATGTTCTTTTGAAATTAAAAGTCCTTTTTCTAAAACCGTGAGTTTTTCTTTAAAAGAATTATAATCAAAACAAGGTTTAGCATTTTCTATTAAAGAGCATGAACAAGAATTTGAAACATCAATATAAGATTCTACTTTAGTGTTTGCTTTAAAAGTTTTATTTTCTAAACGTAATTTGGAATTAGCATGTTTCAACTTTGAAATTTTACGTTTAGCAAATTTAAGCACACGAAATGTAGAAATAGAATTAGTTACTAAAAGAGAAGATTTAGATTTTCTTACCTTGCTATAATTTCCGTCTTCTCTTTTGCTTGATGTTTTGCCATCAACTGAGTCCAATATTGTGACGTTGTCTTCTTCATCTTCCTCTTCCAAACAAGAGTGTTCATCATCTTTTCCGCTTGATGAGTATTCTATGGATCCATCCTTTGTGTAGCTTTCTTGAATATTTGCATAGGCTTGCATATTCTCCGGTTCTTTTGAATGTTCCGTACCTGTAGAAGGAGAATCATAAGTTCTTTCAAGAAAACTCCAAATTTCATATGCGGTAGGTAAAGTATAAATAAGTTTGAAAATATTTTGGTCTAACGCACAAAATATACTATTCATACATTTTGCATTTAAAATAATTTCGTTTCTAGTTAGTACGCTAGATGGCTTTTTAATAGTAATATTCCAAACTTTTTCATCTAAGGCCTTAAGAAAATTTTTCATTAATATTTTCCACTCTTTAAAATTTTTGCCCATAAATAAAGGTGGTGATAATATTTTTTTCATTTATATTAAAATTTTCCCCACCAGTAGAAGCGAGATCATGATCAAGAGACGCCATTATTCCCGGTTGTTAAGCCGATTTGGAATAACCTCGCTCTGATACCAATTGTTGGATCTTACGGCGCCCTTAGAGGGGGGTGAATAAGGGAATAAAATTCTTTCTATAATTTTCAAGATAATTACTAAATTGTTTTATAATGAAGTAGATTGAAATAAACAATTTAGATTTAGAATTGAAAACTTAGAACACAATATAATAGAGATTACGCCAAATGATAGAAATCAAGTAAACACAAAAGAGACATGATTATATTATATAAAAAAGTGTTTACATAAATTTGATTTCTATATCGCTAGAAATCGGAGGCGTACAAATGAAAATTTCTTTTTGTTTACCAATCCTTCTCCCAAGGATCGGAAGGTTATCACTTGTCTCTCCCTAGACCAAGCCCAAGCCTATCCTCTAGATCTTCCCAAGATCTAGACGTAGCACACAAGGCCACGATTTCCCACCAAGCCACGCAAGGACTTGGACGCTCCGCACAAGGAAGCGATTTTCCCCTAAGCCACGCAAGGACTTAGACGCTCCGCACAAGGAAGCGATTTTCTCTACCAATACAAAGTAAAATGTATATAAATGAAAATACAAGATAAAATAAGAACTCCCTAGAAATTCAGATCTCTGAAAGGAAGGTTGAAGCCTCGAGATGATCCTTGATGTAGAAGCGCGTCCGATCTCGTCTTCAATTTCAAACCTTCTCAGCATAAATGGGAGTTCATGAGGTTCTGGAGCTCTCTGGATGGAATGCACTCAGGAAGGGACTTAGAATCTTCAGAGCCTTGAATGCACGAACAAAAGGAGCCAATTTATAGAATTTCGCTGTCGCCTGGGCGACATCAGCTGTTGGAAATTTCCGACAGCGCAAAACTGTCGGTCGTGGTGCTGTCGTGGGCAGTTGTTGTAACCTCCGAGATGTCGCCTGGGCGACATCGATGTCGGATTTCCGACAGATCAAAACTGCCTTTCGTCGTGCTGCCGTGGGGGAAGTAGTTGTAACTTCTCTGCTGTCGCATGGGCGACATTCGCTGTCGCCTGGGCGACATCAGCTGTCGCTTGGGCGACATCCGCTGTCTCCTGGGCGACAGCTACTCTTCATTTTTGCCGTCCGAAACTACTCCAGACTGTAGATTGAGTTGTTCTCATCTCCGAAATGGGGTGGCACGTTCTGTAACTCTTCCTGGATTGAAAGTTATGGCCATTTTAAGATCAGCACACAAAACTCATCCAACCTGAGACTTGTCGTTCTCGGATCATGCCCATGAACGAGGACTTGTCTCCTCATTGAACCTGTACAACCTGGCCACTATAAACACACAAAAGACTAGATCAAATACAACACGGTATTTGTTATTCTCAAACCTAGAGATGCGGAAAGCAAGCTCCAACAAAATTAAGGCCTCTTAATGGCCAAATTAAAAAAAGTGCCCAACATAAAAGTTGTAGACCTTGGTCTTAACTTTCATTTGGCCTTGAGTTTAGGTCATTTGGTGACCTACAACTCCCTAGGGAGCTGTTTTACTAGGACTGGTCCTACACTAGGCTAGTCCATTAGAAAAATTACCTAGGTCAAACCCTTCATCATTAGGAGCTGTACTTTTAACCATGGCTAGGTATACCATAGGGGCACCCCCTGCCAAAAGGGCAGCCCTTGGTGGACAATTTTACCTAGGGTTTTTATGGTAACTAGAATATTTAAATTAAGTTGATTTTTGGAGCATATGATATCCAAATGACACCAAACTTTGGTGGATGGCTCTTTGGTATATGTGTAGTGCCTGCTTAAAATCTCACTCCATTTGGAGTTGATTTGCTATGGTAAATTTGAAACCCTAATGAGGACCTTTAAGGGTCAAGGTAGGGTTTGCATCAATTTGTGGAGTTGAGTGTGTTAGCCTCCTCCTATCTGTTGGATATGTTGGTATGGACATGAAAATGCTTGAGGCTCACCCTAATGGTCCATTTGGAGCCATTAGGGTGGTGTGACCTAAAACCCTAAGGGTGAACCCTTAAGGGTGCAAGGTGGGGTTTGAGAGGAACCTAGGATCAAATGTTCTTTCCATGGCTTAAGACTTTGTGGATATGTTTTTGGGGGCATAAAATGTCTTAGGAAATTTAAATGGGAATTTTAGAGGCATTTAAGTATTTTCTACCTAATAAATGCAATAGCCACCCCTTTTCTTAATAAATCGAAATGCATGGTCATAGGACCTTGTATGGTGTTGAAACTCCATCAGTGGCTGATTAGGGATGAAATTGTACTATGGTAATTTTGTTATAATTTATTGAGGTGTTATTCCTTGTGTAGGAAATTTTAAGTACTTGCTATCTTAGGTGAATTTAATTTTGAAAAATATCAAATCATGGGGCAAATATGTGATATTTGGTTAACTGTCATTAAATGATATTATATACACATGATAATTGTTTGGAAGCTATTGGAATTGTATTTCACATACTCCATGTAGGAATTGAGATTTACATCACTTGTCATTTAATCTTTTTAAAATATCAAATCATGGGGCAAAAATGTGATATTTGGTTAACTGTCATTAAATGATATTATATACCCATGATAATTGTTTGGAAGCTATTGGAATTGTATTTCACATACTCCATGTAGGAATTGAGATTTACATCACTTGAGTATTTAATCTTTTTAAAATATCAAATCATGGGGCAAAAATGTGATATATGGTTAACTGTCATTAAATGATATTATATACCCATGATAATTGTTTGGAAGCTATTGGAATTTTATCTCACATACTCCATGTAGGAATTGAGATTTACATCACTTGAGTATTTAATCTTTTTAAAATATCAAATCATAGGGCTTTGTCATGATACTTGGTGATCTGTGATTTTAGGTTAACCTATACCCATGATAATTGTTTGGAAGGTATTGGAATTGTATGTCACATACTTCATGTAGGGATTGAGATTTACATCACTTGAGTACTTAATCTTTTTAAAATGTCAAATCACTTGGTAATGACACATTCTTTTGGTAGAGGACTCTAGGTCCCCATATGAACATTGGGTAATTTCTGTAGAATTTTCAAAAGTGAAATTACTATTTTTCCTAATTATAGTGGCATTTTGGTAATTATACAATTATGATGTTATGGTAGGCCAAATGACATCCTAGGGTCATGATACTCAGTTAACCACCTTTATTTGGGATATTACCTTACTGATAATTTTCATGTAACATGAGGAATCATTTTGAGGGTTGTTCATGTGTAATTTGGCTTAAGTCCTTAACTATTTTGAATTAAAATAAATACCAAATTAATATGGAAAATTATGGAAATTGGACAATACCTTATTAAGGTCAGTAGTAGCCTAGGATAATTATACCAGACCCTGGAGATGAGTTTTTAGTGGAATTCCCTTATGGGGTTGAGGGATAGTTCAAATTGGTGGACTGCGTTTAGTAAAAACAGAATTTGGAGTTTTTGACAATTTAGATCCCTAAGTAGTGGGTAGGTGTTATACCCAATCAGTAAATGAGAAATAGCCCACCAGGATTCAAGGAGGGTCAATTCTAAGGATAGTTGTGAGGTTGTGCTGAGGTCATTGTTGAAGGAAAGGAGGTAGGTCCAACCCAATTGAGTGGGACGGGGGGATGAGCTAAATCACTTTACTATATGAAATGATTAAGGGTGAACCAAGTGTTATCCATCAACTAAAATAATTATCTTGAAGAGGATTGTGGGGTTGAGCCCATTGATCTGTAGTACCGTTAGGGGCCCCTTATGGAGTACACCGCGGGAAGTCCAAGATTCACTCTAAATATAACACAAACTAAATTGTAGGCAAGAGTAGCCTAAATGGATATGCAGACTGGTATGGATCTCCTCAGTGAAGGAGGTGGGTTGGCTCAGCTGGTGTGTTAGTCCCTGAGCTGGAAGCCCGGGTGGACAGGTTAACACCTATTACTTATTCAAATAGTGGCGAGTCTTCGGTACAAGGCTAGTCGTGTCACCGACGGTAGTACGTTGACTCAGGTGAGGGTGAGGTTTAGAGGGCTGGTAAGTTTGAATACCGCGGTCTGGAGGACAATCCCTAATAACCCGCCCCGACCTTAAAGTCTGGTGGATTCCAGCAAGAGTACGCAGGAGCTCCGCTGTTGTGTTATTAGAGTTGAGGCGTACATGAGGTCTAGGCTTGGTAGTGACCATACCCGCCTAGGATGTGGAGTGCCCGATCCACTGCCACCGTGAGCCACGACAGTCGATACCCGAAAGGTTGGCTTCCTTTCAAACAAATTGGGAACTATTAAGGTCTGTGCGCATAGAGTCGTGTGAGTGAGTCACATTGCATAAATTCATTAAAACATCATAACCATAGCATAACATAACATACACATAGCATACCCCCATCATATAAATTAGTATGGGCTCTTTTATATGAGAGGTTTCCTGGACATCTTAACTTATATGTCGTATGGGCGTTCATATAAGTTAAGGTACAAATCTGTGATGGTAGTTTAGATTTACTTACTGCACTGCTTTTCTTTCCATTTACTGCTTACTTCATTGCTCTACATTACTGTCTTATACATGCACTATACTGCTAGCTAGATTTTACTACTTTACTTATACCTGCTAGAGTAATGTCATGCCACCACCTTCTTGTTTACCCGTTGTTTGTCCTCCGCTTCTTCCTCCCGCTCGGTGCCTAGGAGTCGTGGGGGGAGGCGAGGACAAAACGGCTTAGTCTTTATGACTAACGGTCAGTGTGACCGCAGGAGTCTGAGGAGATGGAATTGTTCCACGCGCAGCAGGACGAGATGGCAGGACCTGAGCAGCAGATGCAACGCACTACCACGACGCCACAGGTTGATGATTAAATAGCTAGTCTTCCGCACTTTTGAGAGTTTTGATGTAGTCTTCCGCATGTTGTAGTGAGGGAGAGATAGTACATTATTTTGGTTATGTATCGGGCATAAGCCCCTTTTTGCTTGTACTTCTCTTTTGGACTGCTGTTTTCATTATATATATATATATATATGATGCTGTGACACTGTGGACATGCCTTTTCTTCTGTTCTTACTTCTTTGGCATATTTTACTTATGATCGTATAGCCGGCAGGGTTGGTGCTAAGCGGTGTTGGTCAACCCGAGTGTTGGCGACACCGCGAGGCAGCGATTCTGGGCAAAGATCCACCTCAACCGTGCGATGCGGGAGAGGTTCGAGTTTTCAAGTACCCGATCGGGTTTTGGAAAAAGAGATCTTACAAATGGTATCACTGAACGAACGATCATAAGAGAACAGTCCACAACATACTGGGTCACCCCGCTCGAGTGTAGTTTGAGGACAAACTATGCAGCGGAAGCTGTGGTGTGCCCATGTATGAAATCACATAAAACAGTCCATTAAGCAGCAAGTTAGGTCAAATTTTGACTTACTTAGACAATTTGGTGACGCACCCTAGTCTAAAGAACGACCTCGGGTCTAGATTTGGGTTGAGAGTTAAAGTTACCCAACGTAGCTAAGGGAAGAAGTTAGTATAAGTCTTGACGTTGAGACTTTCACGCTAAAGGTTACACTTTACTATCAAGTGGTAGGACCATCTCGAGGAGATCGGGTGTCTGTAGTCTTCTTTAGGGTAATAGAAGACCCATAAGCATAACCCCTTACCATAACTCGTTACTTCCCATTGCAGTACATTGAGACAACCACCATAAAATACCAGAGGTCGAATTGGAATTTGAATATTTTGTTTGGAAAAGGCCCCTTCCCTAGTTAATCATATAGGGAACTCGAAAAAGATAACATAACTTATAACATTGGGAGCCTAAGTCTTATCATAACAATATGTCTCAGGGTAGAACACCAAGTCAGAGATTTTATGCCCTAAGGTTTATGTATGTATGTAAGATGATTATACCGTAGAAGTATTGAATAGACTTAGCCCAAATCGGTAGGGGCTTATCCTTTTATTTATTGGGCCAATAAAATACCGACTTGGATTACCCATTAGACTTTGTTTAGAAAAGGTTTTGACATTTTCGTAGTAATCTCGAGTTTTGGAGTATTCAATGAAACTCAGGTGATGACGAGATCTTATTCATACACTTTTGCTTTGTGGACCAACCCTCCTTAGAAGTTTGAGACCCTTGGAGAATTTCTTCACCTTAAATAGCAGAGAGTGTTTATACCAAGTTGTGATCGCTTTAGTTATGCGAGCAAGTCAAGTGAATGGTACACTTCAAGAGTGAGCGTGCACTCATCTTATTGCTCCAAGGATGATTCTAAGGCGACAAAGTGATCAACTCGTTAATCATTTGGTTATACGTAAAGGGTTGTCCAGTGTATAAGCATAAGACTCTCGGAATCAAGAAAGTCAGGTCAAGAATTTAGGGAATTTCACTATTTTCCGGATCCAAGCAATGTGGTCTTGTCTTCTATAAGGACATTTGGTCATCAAGCTCTTACCAATCACAAGGGAAGAACGTCGTAAATGACAAATTGAGTGCATGACCAAGTAAAATGTAGAGTGGATAGAAGTAAGACGGGGCTCTAAATCCACATGACCATAAGAAATAATGAGTTTATCGTAACAAACTTGCAAGTGTATTATTTTAGATACACCTTCTTAACCTCGAGACATCGATTTGTAGAGTTATCCAAACAATTAATAATCATGGGCGTCCGAACAAATGTCTCGTTTTAGTCAAGTGATAGTGCATTATTTATAGTTATTTTTATATAGTATTTTAGTAGTAATTAATTAGTTTTTATATAATTTTAATTTAATATATATCTAATTTGCTTTGTTTTATATTTTCAGGGACTTTGGGGCTGCTAATAGCAATTTCAAGCACATAGCCGTGTTCAGGGGAAATTCTAGAGCATTTCTGCAAAAACCCTCAATACACGCCCCAGGTCACGGGCGTGACCTAGGGGCGTGACCATGGCCACGACCGTGTATCGCTTTCAGCTCACAGAACTCGCTGCCACGTCGGATTAAAGTTACACGCCCCAGGTCACGGGCGTGACCGGGGGCGTGACCTTCAAGTCACGGGCGTGACTCGCCCAACAAGCATTCAATTCAAGCAGTTTCTGCCGCCGAGTCGTTCCAGCTTACACGCCCTTGGTCACGGGCGTGACCGAGGCCGTGCCCTCTCCCTCAACTGCCAAATTAACTCCAGATCGCGCCGTTTCCCGCCGTTTCCTGACTCGGTCAAGACACGCCCTAGGTCACGGGCGTGACCTAGGCCGTGACCCGTCGAGATGATCAATTTTGGCGGTTTTTCTTCCCCAACGTTCCCGGGCTTTCAAGACGCAATTACGCAGCTTACACGCCCTTGGTCACGGGCGTGACCAAGGGCGTGACTCAGCAATTTTCTGCCTATAAAAGCCAGCTGCTGCCAAAGTGATGGGCATCCAGGCCATGCTTAGTTTGGATCGTTTCTAGTATAGTTTTTCTGCATTTTTCTTAGTGTAACTTTATTTTATGTCTTGTCTTTTTTAATTCCTAGCTTAGATCTACTTTACATGCAATTGTACTTTTCTTTACTTAGAAATAAAAATAACTTTCTTCTCAATTATGTTTTGATTTTCATAGTATTTGGTCGGATGAATTCTTAAGCTTTTATCTTTTCAAAATCTCTTATTCATAGTTTAGTTTGGAAAACTAAGATTTACCGTTGATTTGCAATTTTTGGTTTCATATTTCTAGGGTATGATAATCAAGTTTGATCCGTATTTTAGTGTATCGAGAGATCCGTAAATACGGGTAGATCGCTCATCGGTAAAAAGAGTTGTATGCATTCCTCGAGAGAGGGTGACGCAAATCTTCCGGATTGGAGTCAAATCCAATAGTGGGGCTCACCGCATAAAGCAAGCTTAGGGGTTTCGACTGGCCGAGGGGTCTTAATCGATCAACCTAAGGTTAGGTGGTAGTTCTCTCGAGAGAGGTTCTATCATATTTTGGGAACCTCCACGGTCAAGTTTGTCTAAATCGATTTCTTTTGAATTCTAGATTTACAAAACATTTCACTTAAGAATGATTCCCGATCAAATGTTTCTTTTCTTCTAATTATTTTCAAAACTCTATTTTACTGCCGATAAAATAATAATAATTTGCGTGAGTAGAAGTAATCAACAGACCCGTGGAATACGACACTTGATATTTATTTGTTTTGAATATCCTATGCTATGAATGATAGGTGCTCTTGCCTATAGTTCGCAGAATTTGGAGAATATTATTTACATCTTAAATTTTAGCTATCAAGTTTTTGGCGCCGTTGCCGGGGAGTACTTTTTTGTTGATATTTTGAAAGCGTGAATTTTATTAATTTTATCATTCTCTTTCTCCACCCCCATTTCTCTTTTTGCTTTTTCTTTTAAAATTCACTTCTATTAGGTAACGGTTGTTTAATTTTCTTTTTAAAAAAAAATGATGTTATCGCAGTTGGCCGCAAAAGTTGCCGAGCTTCAAAATAAAGTTGATCTTTTGGAAGCCGCGCGAATGCGCCAAATTATTTGTCATTTTTGTGGGCATCATCATTCTAGTGAGGAATGCTATTTTTCATTTCAAAAATTTTCTCATGAACATCAAATTAATTTTTCTACTGAAAATTATAATTTTTATAATGAAAATAATAATTTTTATGATGAAAATAATTTTTCTTTAAATAATGATTTGAATGAATTTCCTTCTTACTCTGATGTTGATTATTCATGGTGGCAAGGTCACCCGGATAGTTTTCAGTGCGAAAATGGAAATTCCTTCAATTATGATTTGCATTCCTCGCCTTTTCCACAAATTTGTTCTTCTTCTGATCTTGAAATTTTTCCGAATGTTATTTCTCCCACTTTAAATGTTTATTCTCAAGATCAAGAAGAACAATTGTACCAAGAATTTCGCAAAGTCATGGAGACACCGGACGAATTAGAAAATGAAAATTTTTCTTCTTCTCCTTCGCCCGCCCTTTCTTCTCATTCTCATGAAATTATAATTCATGAAGAAATTGTGTCTCATGAATTTTCTCCCCTTTGCATTGATTTTTCTGATAATTCTTTTATTTTTGAAAATAAACAACCGACGCTTAATCATGTATTTTCGCAAGAAACTCCTCCTTGTGAAAAATTTTCTGACTCGCTAAATCCTGATTCTTTTTATACTAACGATTTTCATGTAGAGGATGAGCCGTTGCAACCAAACGTCTTCACCGATTCATTTGCCGCTCATCTCCAACAATCCAAATTACCTAAGGTATGTATAGGTAATTTGGATTCGCAATTTCACGCTAACGGACAACGGAAGAGTCAAGAGTATAGCGGAGGAGTCGCCGGGCAACGGATTTCGGCATGCTCACCTGAGCGTGAATTAAGGGAGTTGCCTGTGCATTTTCAATTTTATTTTCCTTTTTCCTAATAATAACCGTCTAGCTTAAAGACGGGAAAAAGAAAGCGCTCTTGGGAGGCACCCCTTGCTTATCTTTATTTTTCTTGCCCTTTACTTTTTCCGCATTTTATTTTCTTTTCCCTCCTACTTGGCTTATAAACATTGGGGACAATGTTTATTTTTAAGTATGGGGGTGTATTCTCCTATATTCAGTTTTTATTAAAAATCCAAAAAAAAATTAGAAAATCTTTTTCAAAACTCACAAAAAAAATTGATTTTTTTTATTCTTTATTTTCAATTTTGTTATAAAAATTTACAAAATTCAAAAAAATGTTTTCATTTAAAAAACTATTTTAATTTCCAATAAAATAAATTTTGTAATATTAAATTTCTCCAAACTTCATTTATGCAAAATTGATTTTAATTATGAGTTTTCTTTATAGGCTTTTTAAAGAGTTTTCTTTTTATGTAGTTTTAATCTTATATTTCTCTTCAAAATATGTTAGATTTAATTTTTAGATGAATTTGATTTAATGAGTTTTTCATTATCTTGATTTGCTTAGAATATTTCTTAGTTTTACTTTCTCTCTTTAAAATATCATAATTCAATTTTGTAGTAATTGTGTTAAATATCTCTAGATTTTATTTATATTAACTTGAACTCATAGTTTCTTGTAGATTGCTCAAATTATTTTCTATGCTCTTAAAATGTTTCTTTGGAATTTGTTTAGCCTTTAAACCCTAGCCCTTCCCCTACCTTTTTGTTAAACCCATTGTTTGGCATAAAAAAATTTTGAAAAGATCATATGTCATGGGATGAGAGGATAAAATTCATCATTCCTAAACATATGCACCCAAATCAGTAAAAGATTATATGGCATGGAGTTGAGAGGATAAAATTCATCACTCCTAAACATATACATTTGGGATATAAAAAGAAGAAGAAATTAAAAAAAAAAGATGGAAATGAGAGGATAAAATTCATCATTTCCCATATACAAAGTAACTTCTTCAATGCCAATTTTACCCCATTTAGCCAAGTTCACTTTTTTATCCAAGATATTATTGAGAGAGCATAGTTAATATTTTGTAGTTTTCTAAAAGTTTCTCATGATTGTAAAGTTCTTATAATTTTAATCTTGGAATATTTTGCTTAATTCAATGCAATTTTGTTTATGAAGATTTAGTTAGAGAATTTCAAAACTAAAATTTATTCTACTCATTTCAATTTATGAATTATTAATTATTTCTTATAAATCTGAATTTTAATTTCTTAACTTATTTTGACATGAGTTTTATGAGATTTGAAGTGCATAATTTGAAGTAAATCTTTTTGGAAATGTCCTATAAATTCTTCTCATACTTATAAATTAGTTTTTGCTCTGGAATAGCAAAAGCTTAAGTATGGGGGTATTTGATAGTGCATTATTTATAGTTATTTTTATATAGTATTTTAGTAGTAATTAATTAGTTTTTATATAATTTTAATTTAATATATATCTAATTTGCTTTGTTTTATATTTTCAGGGACTTTGGGGCTGCTAATAGCAATTTCAAGCACATAGCCGTGTTCAGGGGAAATTCTGGAGCATTTCTGCAAAAACCCTCAATACACGCCCCAGGTCACGGGCGTGACCTAGGGGCGTGACCATGGCCACGACCGTGTATCGCTTTCAGCTCACAGAACTCGCTGCCACGTCGGATTAAAGTTACACGCCCCAGGTCACGGGCGTGACCGGGGGCGTGACCTTCAAGTCACGGGCGTGACTCGCCCAACAAGCATTCAATTCAAGCAGTTTCTGCCGCCGAGTCGTTCCAGCTTACACGCCCTTGGTCACGGGCGTGACCGAGGCCGTGCCCTCTCCCTCAACTGCCAAATTAACTCCAGATCGCGCCGTTTCCCGCCGTTTCCTGACTCGGTCAAGACACGCCCTAGGTCACGGGCGTGACCTAGGCCGTGACCCGTCGAGATGATCAATTTTGGCGGTTTTTCTTCCCCAACGTTCCCGGGCTTTCAAGACGCAATTACGCAGCTTACACGCCCTTGGTCACGGGCGTGACCAAGGGCGTGACTCAGCAATTTTCTGCCTATAAAAGCCAGCTGCTGCCAAAGTGATGGGCATCCAGGCCATGCTTAGTTTGGATCGTTTCTAGTATAGTTTTTCTGCATTTTTCTTAGTGTAACTTTATTTTATGTCTTGTCTTTTTTAATTCCTAGCTTAGATCTACTTTACATGCAATTGTACTTTTCTTTACTTAGAAATAAAAATAACTTTCTTCTCAATTATGTTTTGATTTTCATAGTATTTGGTCGGATGAATTCTTAAGCTTTTATCTTTTCAAAATCTCTTATTCATAGTTTAGTTTGGAAAACTAAGATTTACCGTTGATTTGCAATTTTTGGTTTCATATTTCTAGGGTATGATAATCAAGTTTGATCCGTATTTTAGTGTATCGAGAGATCCGTAAATACGGGTAGATCGCTCATCGGTAAAAAGAGTTGTATGCATTCCTCGAGAGAGGGTGACGCAAATCTTCCGGATTGGAGTCAAATCCAATAGTGGGGCTCACCGCATAAAGCAAGCTTAGGGGTTTCGACTGGCCGAGGGGTCTTAATCGATCAACCTAAGGTTAGGTGGTAGTTCTCTCGAGAGAGGTTCTATCATATTTTGGGAACCTCCACGGTCAAGTTTGTCTAAATCGATTTCTTTTGAATTCTAGATTTACAAAACATTTCACTTAAGAATGATTCCCGATCAAATGTTTCTTTTCTTCTAATTATTTTCAAAACTCTATTTTACTGCCGATAAAATAATAATAATTTGCGTGAGTAGAAGTAATCAACAGACCCGTGGAATACGACACTTGATATTTATTTGTTTTGAATATCCTATGCTATGAATGATAGGTGCTCTTGCCTATAGTTCGCAGAATTTGGAGAATATTATTTACATCTTAAATTTTAGCTATCATCAAGTATTGAAAACAAGAAAGAATGTCAGGTTTATTAGCTTGGGATAAAAGTGTCACATCATGGAATTTTGAAATTTGGAGTCAAGTCTTCGCAAGTAAGGATTACAACTAGAGTTTCTTGCACTCTAGGGCTTTCAAGGGTAATTTTCGGATAGTATTTTTAATTAAAATTCAAGCCCTCTCCTTGGTGAAAATTTAGTTAAGATCATTTTACTCTTAGAGTTGGTTTTTGCACCACCAGAGAGCTTGGGTAGGTGACTCTTTGGATCTTGTAATACGATGGTTTAATCTATTTAGGGCTAAGATGGAGAATCTTACTGTGTTCGGATCTTGGGAAAAATGACAACGACCGTCATGTGCTGAAATATTGAGGAATGGGGAGTTAAAACGATTGATTAGTGGTCGTTGCTATCAACTCCCGCTTAAGACTGTTAACTTTACTTGATGATACGTAGCGACGTAATTTTTGGATGACATAACTATGAGAAGGGTCATTATGATGAAACCTTTAATTCACAATTTGTAGCTTAAGTGAGAGGAGACCTCCTATCTTTGAATTTTTAACCCACTCTTTAGTGGAAATCTAAGGTGAAATTTGATGAATGATACATTGAAGATATATAATCTACAAGAATCCTCCAATCTTAAGAACCAGAGCTTGCAATTTCTCCAAGAATTATAATCCCAGTTAGGGAGATTCAAGAATAAGGGAGACATGTGTGTTTTCCAGATATAGTTGATGAAACTTCTCGTGGAGTAATGGGTTTTTATGAGACACCCTTCTTGTTGAAATCAAATTGTGCCAAAACATGTCATGATAAAAAGGGGGTTTTACCCTCGTAAGTTAAATGGAAATGGAAAGTAGATGAGTGCCATCTCACGAGCATCTTTTTTTAAACTGCAGACGTATGTTCCTCAAGAAAAGCTTGGAAGATATCTACATTTATTTAACGTGTAGAAGCGTTAACCTCGTGTAACGTTCGTAGGACATAAGAGACTCTGGTCCAAGTGTAATCAAGGTTTTTGTTATTGCTTTGTAACTGATAAACCTGACCTTGTTTCCGCGGAATCGGAAATGGTTTATCAGCCGAGACCTCATATGTTAAGGGATAAGGTCTCTTGGTGTAGGTGGGGTTGAACTCCTACGTGTAAGAGAGTCGTATAGTGAAGAATCAGAATAGGCAATGACGGTTGGCTAAATGATCACGTCCTGGCTAATCGATTTATGAGCAGCGTGTTAAGTAAGCATGGTTCGTGAATATAACCTTTTGAAGTTATGTTGAACTTGAAGGTTTTGATGCCATCTAGCGCAGCATGATATTATTAATTAACTCGGTAAGTTCTTATGTATTTCAGGAAGATCCTCCTTCGGGAGTGTAATGATTTGGTAACGCCCGCGCCTGGTTAGCTTGTGTTGATTTCTCTGAAGTGTCTATTTTCTATTCATTACCGGGATGGAGAAGGTAGAACCCGCATTGTGATTAATGGCACAATGGTCTGAACGGCGGGTTAAACCTTCAATTAACCCCTAGTGGGAATATTGCCAACAACCTTAGCAAGTAATAGTAGAAGTGCAATGAGAAATTTTGGTAAAGAATGTTGCTCCGGTTGGAGTTCTCATATAGTAGAGGTCCGAGTTCTTCCGTGGAAAGAGATTCTGATGCCCGATTATTATAGTTCAATCATGGGCAAGAGGAGCACAGTTGGGTGCCCTTGTACTTCATGCAACAATGTTTCCCGGAACTCCTCACCTCAGGTGCAAAGTAATCGTCTTTGAAATCCTTTACTCTTATAAGTACTTGCAACCCGTAGACCCAAACCTAAATTTCGAGGACGTAATATTTCTTTTGTTGATTGGGATTTGTAACATCCCCAATCCTTCTAGACCCCTAAATGTTGTTAGGGCATGGGTGGTGTGCAGAGTGGCCTCTAGGGCCCTTGGGCCAAGTGGAGTGTGCTAAATGCACACCAAGGACACAAAATCAACATAGCCCAACACCACTCCCTTAGGCCAATTGAACCTCAATTCACCAAATTGACCTCCCCCATACCATCCTAACCACTAAGGGAGACCATTGCCTTGAGAATTGCACTTGGGTGGGACCCAATTGCATGAAATTGACCAAAGTCAACATTAGGTCAACATTAACCAAACCAAGTCAATTAGGGTTCAATTGACCCTCAAATGTTCAAATTGACCTTACCACCACACTCTAAACACCTTAAGGAACTCATTGGACCCAAAAGCCCCATCCTGGTGGGACCAATTGACCCCAATTGACCAAAGTCAAACTTTACCCAATTTTGGTCAAATCCACACCCTTTGATTAAATTGAACCAATTGGAGCCCCACCATGGCCTAGCCTATGTTGGGTGATGTTAAGGGACCCATGACCCCCAAGTGGGGTCAACCCACCCACCTTGGTTGACCAAAGTCAACCATGGTCAACCTTGCCCTTTAAAGTGAATTCCAAGCTTAAATTGAATGTGACCCCAACACCAATCAATTAACCATACCCATGGACCTAAGTCAAGCCATATCAGCCTTGGACTGAACCCTAAACTATGGCTTGATTAATCAAATGGAGGGGGGACCAAAAGGTTAATCAAAAAGCATAAAGTTTAAAGCATAAAGCAATTCCCCCCCTCTACACTCCTCCCCCAATCAGTCTTGGACCCTCCCCTGATTGCTGTGGGTCTGAGCTTGACCCATGTGGAAGCAATGGACCAGCTGGTGCAGGGGGGTGGCAGCCATGGGAGATTCCGAGGAGGCCAAGGTTCAAAACAGCATGTAGAGGCCTCCCCACTTCATTTCGACCACTCCATCAGCTTCAGAAGGGAGAAAGCAGACGGGAACGAGCCTTGGAGCAGAGCTGTAGCTGGAGAATCGGGATCGGGAGCAGGATCGCCGGAGCTGAGCACTTCCATGGCCAGCCGCTGCCGGAGCCGCCGCCACGCGCCAACAAGTGTTCGTTTCTCCTCCCCTCCCCTCATGCTAGCTTCCCATCACGAGAGATTGAAGGATCGGGCTCAATTGAGCCCGAATCCATCCGTCGATTTCATGGAAATCAGCTCGTTTTGATCCACCCAGGCTCGCCGGAAAACCCCCCCTCCGGCCGCCATGTCGCCGGTAAATCGTAGCCCCGACCACCACGAAGGTGGTGGCGGTGGTGGCCGGCCGTGGTGGCCACCAGGTGGCCGGGAAATGGAGGAGGAAGTCGGCCCAGCGCGGATCAATCATGGCTGTCGGCTCAAGGAGGAAGAC
Organism: Dactylorhiza incarnata; assembly: GCA_033032865.1. Classification (NCBI taxonomy): domain Eukaryota; kingdom Viridiplantae; phylum Streptophyta; class Magnoliopsida; order Asparagales; family Orchidaceae; genus Dactylorhiza; species Dactylorhiza incarnata. The sequence goes on along the minus strand of JAWHQI010000001.1, from coordinate 17,326,562 downwards.
GACGCGCTGCCCTTTGATCTGCGCCAAGATTCGTGCTACTCTATTTATTCTGGAATTAATTTATTCCTTATGTGAGCTTTTCTGCCCTAATTTTTCAGTCCACTTCCAATAGAAATAAGGCCTCTTAATGGCCAAATTAGAAAACGTGCCCAACATGAAAGTTGTAGACCTTGGTCTTAACTTTCATTTGGCCTTTAGTTTAGGTCATTTGGTGACCTACAGATCCCTAGGGAGCTGTTTTACTAGGACTGGTCCTACACTAGGTCAGTCCATTAGAAAAATTACCTAGGTCAAACCCTTCATCATTAAGAGCTGTGCTTTTAACCATGGCTAGGTATACCATAGGGGCACCCCCTGCCAAAAGGGCAGCTCTTGGTGGACAATTTTACCTAGGGTTTTTATAGTAACTAAGATATTTAAATTAAGTTGATTTTTGGAGCATATGATGTCCAAATGACACCAAACTTTGGTGGATGGCTCTTTGGTATATGTGTAGTGCCTGCCTAAAATATCACTCCATTTGGAGTTGATTTGCTATGGTAAATTTGAAACCCTAATGAGGACCTTTAAGGGTCAAGGTAGGGTTTGCATCAATTTGAGGAGTTGAGTGTGTTAGCCTCCTCCTATCTGTTAGATATGTTGGTATGGACATGAAAATGCTTGAGGCTCACCCTAATGGTCCATTTGGAGCCATTAGGGTGGTGTGACCTAAAACCCTAAGGGTGAACCCTTAAGGGTGCAAGGTGGGGTTTGAGAGGAACCTAGGATCAAATGTTCTTGCCATGGCTTAAGACTTTGTGGATATGTTTGTGTGGGCATAAAATGTCTTAGGAAATTTAAATGGGAATTTTAGAGGCATTTAAGTATTTTCTACCTAATAAATGCAATAGCCACCCCTTTTCTTAATAAATCGAAATGCATGGTCATAGGACCTTGTATGGTGTTGAAACTCCATCAGTGGCTGATTAGGGATAAAATTGTACTATGGTAATTTTGTTATAATTTATTGAGGTGTTATTCCTTGTGTAGGAAATTTTAAGTACTTGCTATCTTAGGTGAATTTAATTTTGAAAAATATCAACTCATGGGGCAAAAATGTGATATTTGGTTAACTGTCATTAAATGATATTATATACCCATGATAATTGTTTGGAAGCTATTGGAATTGTATTTCACATACTCCATGTAGGAATTGAGATTTACATCACTTGAGTATTTGATCTTTTTAAAATATCAAATCATAGGGCTTTGTCATGATACTTGGTGATCTGTGAATTTAGGTTAACCTATACCCATGATAATTGTTTGGAAGCTATTGGAATTGTATGTCACATACTTCATGTAGGGATTGAGATTTACATCACTTGAGTACTTAATATTTTTAAAATGTCAAATCACTTGGTAATGACACATTCTTTTGGCAGAGGACTCTAGGTCCCCATATGAACATTGGGTAATTTCTGTAGAATTTTCAGAAGTGAAATTACTATTTTTCCTAATTATAGTGGCATTTTGGTAATTATACAATTATGATGTTATGGTAGGCCAAATGACATCCTAGGGTCATGATACTCAGTTAACCACCTTTATTTGGGATATTACCTTACTGATAATTTTCATGTAACATGAGGAATCATTTTGAGGGTTGTTCATGTGTAATTTGGCTTAAGTCCTTAACTATTTTGAATTAAAATAAATACCAAATTAATATGGAAAATTATGGAAATTGGACAATACCTTATTAAGGTCAGTAGTAGCCTAGGATAATTATACCAGACCCTGGATATGAGTTTTTAGAGGAATTCCCTTATGGGGTTGAGGGATAGTTCAAATTGGTGGACTGCGTTTAGTAAAAACAGAATTTGGGGGGTTTTTGACAATTTAGATCCCTAAGTAGTGGGTATGTGTTATACCCAATCAGTAAATGAGATATAGCCCACCAGGATTCAAGGAGGGTCAATTCTAGGGATAGTTGTGAGGTTGTGCTGAGGTCATTGTAGAAGGAAAGGAGGTACGTCCAACCCAATTGAGTGGGACGGGGGGATGCGCTAAATCACTTTACTATATGAAATGATTAAGGGTGAACCAAGTGTTATCCATCAACTAAAATAATTATCTTGAAGAGGATTGTGGGGTTGAGCCCATTGATCTGTAGTACCGTTAGGGGCCCCTTACGGAGTACACCGCGGGAAGTCCAAGATTCACTCTAAATATAACACGAACTAAATTGTAGGCAAGAGTAGCCTAAGTGGATATGCAGACTGGTATGGATCTCCTCAGTGAAGGAGGTGGGTTGGATCAGCTGGTGTGTTTGTCCCTGAGCTGGAAGCCCGGGTGGACAGGTTAACACCTATTACTTATTCAAATAGTGGCGAGTCTTCGGTACTAGGCTAGTCTTGTCACCGACGGTAGTACGTTGACTCAGGTGAGGGTGAGGTTTAGAGGGCCGATAAGTTTGAATACCGCGGTCTGGAGGACAATCCCTAATAACCCACCCCGACCTTAAAGTCTGGTGGATTCTAGCAAGAGTACGCAGGAGCTCCGCTGTTGTGTTATTAGCGTTGAGGCGTACATGAGGTCTAGGCTTGGTAGTGACCATACCCGCCTAGGATGTGGAGTGCTCGATCCACTGCCACCATGAGCCACGACGGTCGGTACCCGAAAGGTTGGCTTCCTTTCAAACAAATTGGGAACTATAAAGGTCTGTGCGCATAGAGTCGTGTGGGTTTGTCACATTGCATAAATTCATTAAAACATCATAACCATAGCATAACATAACATACACATAGCATACCCCCATCATATAAATTAGTATGGGATCTTTTATATGATGGGTTTCCTGGACATCTTAACTTATATGTCGTATGGGCGTTCATATAAGTTAAGGTACGAATCTGTGATGGTAGTTTAGATTTACTTACTGCACTGCTTTTCTTTCCATTTACTGCTTACTTCATTGCTCTACATTACTGCCTTATACCTGCACTATACTGCTAGCTAGATCTTACTACTTTACTTATACCTGCTAGAGTAATGCCATGCCACCACCTTCTTGTTTACCCCTTGTTTGTCCTCCGCTTCTTTCTCTCGCTCGGTGCCTAGGAGTTGTGGGGGGAGGCGAGGACAAAACGGCTTAGTCTTTATGACTAACGGTCGGTGTGACCGCAGGAGTCCGAGGAGATGGAATTGTTCTGCGCGCAGCAGGACGAGATGGCAGGACCTGAGCAGCAGATGCAACGCACTACCACGACGCCACAGGTTGATGATTAGATAGCTAGTCTTCCGCACTTTTGAGAGTTTTGATGTAGTCTTCCGCATGTTGTATTGAGAGAGAGATAGTACATTATTTTGGTTATGTATCGGGCATAAGCCCCTTTTTGCTTGTACTTCTCTTTTAGACTGTTGTTTTCATTATATATATACATATGATGTTGTGCCACTGTGGACATGCCTTTTCTTCTGTTCTTACTTCTTTGGCATATTTTACTTATGATCGTATAGCCGGCAGGGTTGGTGCTAAACGGTGTTGGTCAACCCGAGTGTTGGCGACACCGCGAGGCAACGATTCTGGGCGAAGATCCACCTCAACCGTGCGATGCGGGAGAGGTTCGAGTTTTCAAGTACCCAATCGTGTTTTGGAAAAAGAGATCTTACATTGTCTTTCCAGCTTCTCAGATTTCAGGAACAGCTTGTCGCCTTTTTCGCCTCCAACAAAACTGCCCGAACTGCCCGAGAGGCAAGACGGTCAATTACGAAAAATGGCGATCCGTGTGCTCTGAACCGGAAAATATGATTCGTCCGCCAGGTGGTTACGGTGGTTACAACGGCGAAATTACCGGGCTACCTCCGGCCAAAACTATAAAAGGAGCCCCAGGGCTTCATTTCAAATGACCTGGCCTTCTGGACCCGGAAGAGCTCCTTGCAGACTTTCGCGGAATTCTCATTCGGACTCGAAGATTTCCTTCTTCCCGAAAGGCGACTCAGTGCGCTCACTTTTGTTCTCCGGGACGTTCTCACTTTTGTTCTCCACCTTTCTCAGAAGGAGAAAGGACTTAGTTTTTCTGTAGGTGGTCTGTCACCTTCGGAATTTTCTCTCTCTCTCTCTCTTTCTCTCTATTATTATAACGAGCAGCGGCCTGTCGCGCTCGACTTCTAAGTCTCTAATTGTAACCCCCCCAGAAGATAGTGGAAGTTTGGCCAGCACAGCTCCGGCCACGTGGTTTTTCACCCTTTCCGGGTTTTCCACGCTAAAAAGAACCAGTGTAATCAACGAATCTCAAATTGACTGTTTGCGCGCTTGGTTCGCTCCCGAGCTAAGGTGGTTCAAGTAAACCGGACTACCAAGAGCCCTAAGCGACCCGCAACAGTTTGGCGCCGTCTGTGGGAATGGATTCCCAACTACCGGGTAAAGGATTTCCGAACGCAGTGCCCGCTTCGCCTGAGTTCACGGATCCAGCGAGAGTGGACACCTCCCCCGAACTATCCGACGCATGCAGTTCCTCAATCCCTGAAGGCCCGACGAAAAGAGCGCTCATCGTTGCGCCCATCCAGCCCCAGTGGATTGGATCAACTAGCAAGCTGGCCCCTCTCACAGCGGGGCAAGATCTGAATGACATCACGCACCAGCAGAGGCGATCCCCCTATCAAGGTCAATTTTGGCATACCCATTACCGTCATGGCTAAAGCTCCCGCACTTCAAGAAGTTCCACGGAGCAGAAGACCCGTACGTGCACGTTAATTACTTCTTGGTGACGGTACGGACGTTCGGACTTCCCGACCAAATCAGCTGCAAAGTCTTCACTAAGACACTGTGTAACAACCCGCCCCGACCACCACACCAGAGGTCTGACCTATAGTCCACCACCTCTGATGGGCCGACTAAATGCGGTTGGACAAGGACTGTAGTCCGGTGCACCCCACCCATGGCTGAGCCTGTTTCTCAGCTACAGTGGGATGTTGATGGCGGGTCTCGATCCCCCGCCACCCTTGATAAGGCACCTTCAATAGTCCTCATCACCAACTGAGCAGATCAGACCTCTGGTGTGGTGGTCGGGGCGGGTTGTTACAAAAAAGTGCACTTTTTTGTAACAACCCGCCCCGACCACCACACCAGAGGTCTGACCTATAGTCCACCACCTCTGATGGGCCGACTAAACGCGGTTGGACAAGGACTACAGTCCGGTGCACCCCACCCATGGTTGAGCCTGTTTCTCAGCTACAGTGGGATGTTGATGGCGGGTCTCGATTCCCCGCCACCCTTGATAAGGCACCTTCAACAGTCCTCATCACCAACTGAGCTGCACTTTTTTGTAACAACCCGCCCCGACCACCACACTAGAGGTTTGATCTATAGTCCACCACCTCTGATGGGCCGACTAAACGCGGTTGGACAAGGACTGTAGTCCGGTGCACCCCACCCATGGCTGAGCCTGTTTCTCAGCTACAGTGGGATGTTGATGGCGGGTCTTGATCCCCCGCCACCCTTGATAAGGCACCTTCAACAGACCTCATCACCAACTGTCAGCTCAGTTGATGATGAGGACTGTTGAAGGTGCCTTATCAAGGGTGGCGGGGGATCGAGACCCGCCATCAACATCCCACTGTAGTTGAGAAACAGGCTCAGCCATGGGTGGGGTGCACCGGACTGCAGTCCTTGTCCAACCGCGCTTAGTCGGCCCATCAGAGGTGGTGGACTATAGGTCAGACCTCTGGTGTGGTGGTCGGGGCGGGTTGTTACACACTGCGCGGAGACGCCCTCTGCTGGTATTAATCCCTGCCAAACGGAGCGATTCACAACTTCACCGAGTTTTCCCAACTGTTCGTTGAATGGCATGAAGCGCGCACGCCAGGGATCCGGGAAAAAGAGCCTAAGACGGACGAGTCGTCCCACCTAGGGGAAGCGGAACGAATCAAGCAACAAGAAAGGATCTAAACAAGCTTTCCCCAGAAGCGTCCCCGTGGATAGATGGACTTCGCCTTAAAAGCAAGCATAGGCAATCCAGCCTGCGAACTAAGGAGAGCATTGATAACCCATCGCATCTCGTTCAATATCCTGTTCGTGGAAGCCGTAGTGCGGCTCAAACTCCTAAGCGGGAACCTCAAGCTCAGGGCCAGCGACGCAGAGCTCCCAGACGAAACTATGATACCCACCATAGGAGTCGTCACCCTCCCCGTCCAAGTAGGGATGCATTCAGAGTCAGTCCAGTACGACGTTCAGTTCGTCATCGCAGAGGCAGACTCCCCCTACGACGCAATATTTGGGAGCCTCCTACTCGACGCCCTGGACCACGATGTTTCCATGTCTGGACGCATGGCCAACAAAGGGAGAATCCTTAGGGATGCAATTTGTGGTTTCGACACGGCCGCAGCCGAGCTCCCTTGGATCAACTACGACCCGTCACCAAAACCAAACCATGAGAAGCAAAGCGTATGAGAGTGTCGCGCAACCCTCACACCGATCGAAAAAACTAATCTGCCGGTACTGGAAAGCCCACTACATTTTGGGGATACGTGTCGCAAGAGAAAGGGACAGCAACAACAGTTCGAGAAGGCCGCACCGCCCACTCAGAGCCAAGCAGACCGCTCCCGAGGGCTAGCAAATCAAGGCTCACAGATCTACACCCCGTTAAATGCCCCCCGCGAGCATATACTGTCTATAATCTACAACAGCAAAATCATCAACTGGCCCAGACCGCTCCCCCAGTGCAGTGGAGATCAATCCCAGTTCTGCAATTTCTACAAAGGCCGAGGACACCGTACGGAGCATTGTTCTAGGTTGAAAGAAGAAATTGAACGTCTTGTCCAGTTAGGACACCTTGAGGCTTTCCGCGAAGAAGCACAGAAGGAGGCCACCGAGGGTCGGCCACTGGGTCACCGCCGTCCGCAATGCTGAACGACCAAAAGAGCTCGAGCCAGGATAGCGCGAAAGGAGCGCAATGTTACCTTTTCTCTCTCGTCAAACTTGTATCAAGAAACTTATTAACTCAAAAGCCGCAAGATTGCACTTGCGCATGTACCAATGTTCATTCTCTAATTATGTTTTACCTATCCTAAACTATTGTTCTGCAGGAACGCACTTTGGGGCCCTGCCCCGGGGACTTTGCACCGCCGTCGATTGAAGGTTCTCCCTTCTCCTCCGCCGTCGAGTCCCGGCGTCGTAGGGGCCTGCCCCCCTTATGTTCGCCCCCGGTTTGAATACACCAGCTATTCACCAGCCATTTTGGGGCCCTGCCCCGGGGACTTTGCACCGCCGTCGATTGAAGGTTCGCCCTTCTCCTCCGTCGTCGAGTCCCGGCGTCGTAGGGGCCTGCCCCCCTTACGTTCGCCCACGGTTTGAATACACCAGCTATTCACCGGCCATTTTGGGGCCCTGCCCCGGGGACTTTGCACCGCCGTCGATTGAAGGTTCGCCCTTCTCCTCCGCCGTCGAGTCCCGGAGTCGTAGGGGCCTGCCCCCCTTACGTCGCCCACGGTTTGAATACACCAGCTATTCATCGGCCATCTCGGGTCCCTGCCCTGGGGACTTCGCACCGCCGTCGATTAAAGGTTCGCCCTTCTCCTCCGCCGTAGAGTCCCGGCGTCGTAAGGGCCTGCCCCTCCTACGTTCGCCCACGGTTTGAATACACCCGCTATTCACCGGCCAAATTTATTATATAAAAGCCGCGAACTCAGACTCGTGCAAACTAATTATTTATTATGTAAAGGCCGCGAGCTCAGACACGCGCAAACTCATCCGTAATTTTGGAAATGCCATCAAGATACGCAGGTACCAATAACCAGAACAACAGAATCACCCAAGGAAGTAGGTACAATAAATACAATAAACGGATACAACCACATCAGCGCAGCGCTGCACGCAAACAAACAACAATAAGGAAAGCAGGAGAATGGAAGACAACCAACATCAGTCCTTGGCTACATCCGAACCATCATCGCCTGAAAGATCCCCAGCTTCAAGGCCAGCAGTGTCACATCCAAAATTCCTCCCCATCATGCGAAGAGTCTTCTGAATGCCGCGTTGAAAATAAACTTTGCGCTCGTCTGCTATCATGGGCTCAACCTCCTTCGTCATGACCTCAACACAAATCTCCTCCGCCATCTGGAACCGCTCCTCTACAAAGGCAAGTGAATCTTTGTACTCAGTCACCCTGACTGCCTTGGCCTCCTCAAGACTGTGCTCGATCAACGACAACCGATCCACCTCGCTCCTCAGGAAGCCCAACTCCCCCTCCAAGCGGAACATCTCCCCCTGAGCTTTCGACAGCTGACGAAGCGCATCCTGGGCAAGCGCCTTGTCACCGCCGTACTCCACCCGCAACTTCTCAACTTCAGATCGAGAAGAAGAGATGTCGGCCACCAACTGCTTGATATGAGTTAAGTCATGATCCCTCTCCCTTTGCAAAGTGGACAAATCACTCCTCGCCACGCGTAACTCCTCCTGAAGGGCGAAGTAGTTATCCTTGAGGCCTACATAATGATCGTTCCATGTAAGAGCAACGCTAGTCAGAGCCTCCGCCTGCAAACAAAAGATAAACGGTCAACAGATGTACGTGATATCGGAGAGGAAGTGCCAAGATTAGAAAAGAAGGGCTTCACTTACCGCAAGCCATCGCCTGGAGAGAAGAAGAAACTCGCCTCGTCGGCAGGAGGGGAGGTGGCGGCAAGTCTCCCAGCGGGATCCGGTCGGTAGTAGGAGGTGACAAAACCTCAATCTCCGAATCCAGTGAAATCGGCTCTTCCCTGCGACGGCTCGGGCCGCCCTCACGATCATGACTCATAGGCGCCGGCGGAGTAGAACACGAACTAGGACCTCCGTTCTTAAAAACAATCCTCCTCTTTCTCCCGCGGTCTAAGGGAACAGCGGCCTCTCGCTCAGCATCCCAGGAAAGCCCCACCGAAAGCAGTCGGCTTTCCTCCACGCAGCTAGAAATGCAGAATAGGGCCTTCGACAGCCCTTCTCGACCAGGGAAGCCCGGGATAGGAAGGAACTCGTCTTCCCGTCCAGTCTGCCGGCGATAGCGTCCAAGGAGCGCCCTCCATAGCTCCGGCAGCTCCCATCGATTCCGCGCGTACCCATAAAGAGTATTACCATGGCGGTAATCGGTCTTCTCCCCAAAGTGAAACCAGCTCTTGTTACTTCGAACTTCAATACGACCTCCCGAGTCGGTAGAAACCTCGCACCAGTCCTTAAAAATCTCGAGTGAGAAGCGAGCGCTGTGTTCCCGAAAAAACACCACCATCCCCATGATGTTCGCCATCCCGGCAGGCGTAAACTGGGTAATCGGGGCACCGCAGAACCGGAGGATCTCAACCACCTCCTCAGATGGAGGAATACGAAACCCGGATTTCAGACAGCTTTCAGAAATGGTCATAAAACCGGTAGGCGGATTTTGAGCGCGCTCCTCTACCCGCGGAATCATCACCTCGACATTTGAAGGCAATCCGAACTGCTTGCGCCATATGTCAATCTGCACGCCGTCAAGAGAAGAGCGCAGGCGCATTGGCCTCTAATAGCCTCCCCGTTTCGAACCCTGAAAATAAGAAAGACGTACATAATCACGAACGTCAGAACATAGTAGCAAAAAGACCAAAGGAGCACGCAACAAATACAAGCCGCGCCCCCGGGAGAAAAGATGTGAGGGCACCCACCACTCCCGCAAGACGCACGACCATCCCCTCGGCCAGCAACAACCTCATGCACCGGCGCTCCAACTCCGGTCGCTCCCTCCCTCGGACGGATTCGACCGCACACGAGAACGCGTGGGTGCCGGCTTCCTCCGCGAGCGTGCATGCGCGGGCAGCAGCCGCCCGCGCGCACAGCCTTGGTCGCGGGCGTCGTCTGCCCGCACCCTCGGCCAGCCGAGTCCACGCACGCGAGGGCGGGCGGGCGCCGGTCGCCCGCCCCCCTCGGCTGGCTCCGACCCGCCGCAGGCGCTTGCGGGGACGCGCGGGCGCTGGCTGCCCGCACCTACTGCCAGGCTTGGCCGCGCGCGGGGCCCAAACTCGTCGGCCGCGCACGCCCTCCAATGGTCCTGGCCGCGCGCGCCCTCCAATGGTCCCGGCCGCGCAGAAGGGGGCGCGGGTGCCGACCGCCCGCACCCTCGGCCGGTCTCGGCCGCGCGCATGGACTTCGGTCACCCTCGCGCACGTACGCGCTCCTCCCTCTTTTTTCAAAAATAAAAATAACTTACCTCCACCATGATCCAACGCACCGCGCAACCAACCGAAATTCCCGCGAACAAGGACGAAACCTTCGCACTCCTCCGCACAAAAGCTTGGACTCCGAAGGTTTGGGGGGCTTATGATGCGTGCTCATACAAGGCTCCCGCTTATTTATATGCATAAGAGGAGGTGGTTACTCCCCAAAGCCACTACCATGATGGGGGAGAATGGGGGAGTGGGCAAGTCCACTCTCTCCATGGCCAACCGCCCTCGTCAAACCGCCCACAACCGCCTGGTAACGCTACCGCGCGGCGCTACCGCACGGTAGCGCGCACGGTACGCGCAGGCCGCCCCCTTCCCGGGGGCGCAGCCTAACCGCACCCCTAGTGGGGTGCGGCCAAGTCGCACCCACTTTGGGGTGCGGCCTAGCCGCACCCCTAGTGGGGTGCGGTCAAGACCCCTTCCCGGGAAGGGGTTCGGGGGTGTCCACCCTCTCCAGGCTCGCTGTGCGCCCTTTGGGCCCCAGACTTCACTTGGAGCGCTCCCACGCTCGTAACATGCCCAGGACGCCTCTAAACGCGTTCGGAGCACTTTCGCGTTCGTTGCACGCTCAGAACGCCCCACAAAGCGACCATGACGTCTTCTCCGTTCGTTGCGCGCTCAGAACGCCTCTGAGCGCACTCAGCTCACTTTTTGTCTTTCCTGACTTCTCACATTTTGTCTTTCTAGCATGCTCACTTTTTGTCTTTCCAGCTTCTAAGATTTCAGGAACAGCTTGTCGCCTTTTTCTCCTCCAACAAAACTGCCCGAACTGCCCGAGGGGCAAGACGGTCAATTACGAAAAATGGCGATGCGTGTGCTCTGAACCAGAAAATATGATTCGTCCGCCAGGTGGTTACGGTGGTTACAATGGCGAAATTACCGGGCTACCCCCGGCCAAAACTATAAAAGGAGCCCCAGGGCTTCATTTCAAATGACCTGGCCTTCTGGACCCGGGAGAGCTCCTTCCAGACTTTCGTGGAATTCTCCTTCGGACTCGAAGATTTCCTTCTTCCCGAAAGGCGACTCAGCGCGCTCACTTTTGTTCTCCGGGGCGTTCTCACTTTTGTTCTCCACCTTTCTCAGAAGGAGAAAGGACTTAGTTTTTCTGGAGGTGGTCTGTCACCTTCGGAATTTTCTCTCTCTCTCTTTCTCTCTATTTTTGTAACGAGCAGCGGCCTGTCGCGCTCGACTTCTAAGTCTCTAATTGTAACCCCACAGAAGATAGTGGAAGTTTGGCCGGCCCTCCGGCCACGTGGTTTTTCACCTTTTCCAGGTTTTCCACGCTAAAAAGTCCCAGTGTAATCAACGAATCTCAAATTGACTGTTTGCGCGCTTGGTTCGCTCCCGAGATAAGGTGGTTCAAGTAAACCGGTCTACCAAGAGCCCTAAGCGACCCGCAACAGTTATAATTCTAGCCCGCATGTGCTTCCTTTTGTTCCGGAAATATGCGGGATCTCCAATCACGCGCTGGGGAATAAGAACGGATGGAGTCGTACAATCGTACACTGGCGAAGCACATCCATCATAGAGCAAGCGAGCACGGGCAAAAGTATTGATGTGATCGGAGTACGGTTACAGCTTCACGAGAGGCTCTCTTAATTATGTTCTCTATGTATAGTGAACATGATACAATGAGGATTTCTAAATATAAAGATTCACATTTGAGTTGCTCTTAGACTCTCAGTCGTCTATAAATGAGAATTTTAAAAGCTGCGCTACCCATGTAACCGATACTCATTTTGAAAATTACATAATACGGTCATCGTAGACTTAAATTTTAACATAAAATCTTTTGTTAGCGTAAAATTTTTTGCATTAATTTTCCTGTTAAAATAAGGACATTCTTATTAGCAAATCACATTCTTATTAGCAAATCACGTTATGCTATTAGCAAACCATGGTTATTAGCAAACCATAAATTTTGAAAAGGACTATTAGCAAACATTTTTGTTATTAGCAAACCATGCAAAAATTTAAAAAAAAAATAGCCAACATCAAATCCCTTCTCTATTCCAAAAAAATGTCCAAAAAATAACATTTCTTAGAGTATTCTTGCTGTCCAAAAAATTACATTCTTCAAAATTCTAACATCAAAACCCTTCTCCATTCCCAAAAATGGTTGAATATCCTGCATAAAAATCATTCAAAATATTATCAAATTGAAGTAGAAAATTGAAAAATAATCAAAGAAATTTGCATATGACTCACCTATCATTGTTCTTTAGCATTGGAAGCGTGAAGCATAGATGCTCTCCCATGAACTTGAAATTGGATGATGATACCTACTTCAAGGATGGTAGATTTGTGGTAGTAGACATCCATCTTTCATGCTTTACCCCACAAAGTGATTGTTATTAATAAATCCGATGAAAATTATCTTATGTATTGGAGGTACCGGTGAATCCAATGGGAAAAAAGTTATACTTTGAGCTTTTGAGAATAGAACAACTACAACATTGCAGCATGATGATATAATCAAACCCATGTCCGGCATGGACATCCACTTTTCTAACGGTGCGGGTACGGTAACACAATCAAGGGAATGAAATAATTCTTTGCACCTTGAGTTGCCCAAAATGTCACCATAAAGAGGTTCTTTTTTTACTAATCTCATTAGATAGATCTCTTCTAACTTTCATCCATCCTTCCAAAATGTTCAAAGCTTCCGCAATAACATGATATCCGCAATGTCCATTGGAGTCCGCATTGAAAACATCTACCACATTTGTTGCTATTTGTGGTGGTAGTTGGCGTCGTACCCGGTCATAGAATTTATTTATTTGTGTTGTATGAGACCTAGATGACTTCTTCAAATTTCTCAACATATGTGGAACATCCAACAAAACATACTCAAAGTGTGAAGGCTCACGTTTTGTACTCTTTAAATCTTCTTTAAACTTTTTTGTACTTCCTCTTGGTCTTCCCTTTAACTCATGAGCATAATTTAATCGATGTCGGATGTGTAAAAAACAAACTCTCCAAACAATGTTTCACATCATTACCTCTACTGAAACTAACATATCCACTTTCAGTTATACAATTATATAGAAATTGTATGGGTGTACCACCTTGTAGTTCCTTCTTGTGAAATTTGAACCTCTCGTTGTATATAGTTCTCATGACCGTTTTATTATCAACATTTCTCTTTTTAAGAGTAGACAATATTTTCCGTGGTTTCATGTTAGAAGCATACATATCTTGGACTATTTTTTATTCTTCACTATCTAAGCTTCTGGTAAATGCATGTGCCTCTAAGTGTACCATATCATGATTGTGTGCCCCACAATTTACTGCTAGTTTCCACCCATCGTTGAAGGCTTCTTTTTGACCGATAAGTAGGAATGGGCAACCACATCGTTTGGAGGTGGTCTTCCTTAAATTCTTTTTTACCCAACCTTTTTTACACTGATTATCACGATAATATCCGGCTCTGTCACAACTCAGCATTACACATGGTCTAGCTCTAGCACCACACAATTTATCAGAACCTTTTATAGTAATTGCAAAATTTAGGCGCTTGACCATATTGCGCACTCAATCAACTAACTCATCACGAAATGAAAAAAATGGTTTCTGTTTGAAAGTGAACTCCGAAATTTACCTGTAAACTAATATCACATGCAATACCTACTTAGGGACCAACTAAGCTACAACATTTTCAAAAAATATTAAACAATAACAATATACCTTAACACAGTTGAATTTACGCATTCCGCCTCATCCTCCATGATGCAAGAATAATGATCGCTGCAGGATTGAACAAAAATCATATTAGTAAACAATTAAAAAGGAATCACAATCAACTCTGTATTGACAACATGCTCTGTAGTTGAAACATATGCAAATTGAAATTGGGAAAATAAGAAGATTGGAAAAAAATTCGGAATTTTTTTTGAAACATATGTTCTGTAGTTGAATCAATATCGAAAGATCCAAACTTACCGGTAAGGTAGAAGAAATCGGAGCGGCGTTTCAGAGATTGCACCGTTTCAGAGATTGCAGGCTGCTAATGCAACTTACTGGAAACCCTAGTTTGCAGATTACATCCATGAGAAGAACAAGAATGCAGAGATCTAAGTGGAAATGCGAAGAAGAAGGCGTATAAGAAGGGTGTAATCGTCGTACATACCTGAACGGAGCGGCGGCAGCGGACGAGAGCGATGGAGCAGCGTAAGAGGGCGAGGGAGCGGCGTCAGAAGAGGAATAGGGCGAGGGGGCGGCGTTGGAAGAGGAATAGGGCGAGGGGGCGGCGTCGGGAGATGAATAGGGCGAGGGAGCTGCGTCGGAAGAGGAAGAGGGCGAGGGCGCTGCGTCGGAAGAGGAATAGGGCGAGGCATTTTTCGCGAATGAGAAAGAAGAGGCGGAGCGGTTTCGGGAGAGGCGAAAACATTAAGAAGGGTTTGCTAATAGAGGGTTTTTAGAATTGAAAAAAAAAAAGAATAGATTTGAATCCGTTTTTTTTTATTTGCTAATAGCGATTTTAGATTTGCTATTAACAACGTCCTAAAATAAATATAGTTTTTTCTGTTAAAAAGTATTTTTTAAGATTAATAATCCAAACATATGTAAGTTTGTAATGACAGAAATTTTATATCCCAACGCATTATGTATGATGAAGAGTGCACAAATTATTATTAGTAATCTGTGCACTGTTCATCTTCTCTGATACCGCACTGCGTCTCCTTCCCTCTTCATACAATCATACCCATCTCTCTCACACTCGTGCTCTCTCACACTCTCCCTCTCCCAACACCTCTCTCTCCCTTGAGATCCGTGCACTATTCATCTTCTTCGAGCCGGCCCGCCCATTTGGCTCAATCACTCTCTGTTGAGTGGTTAAGCCTGTTCTGCATAGAAGAGAGTTACCGATCAAATAATTAAAGCCGAAAATAATCAATGCAGGCCACTTCTATTTCCAATGTCAAGCTATGATATTTTATGGGTATTGTTATAAGTAGATCAAGTTTGACTATATACAAATCATTAATATATACAAACCATATGAATTCTAAAATGGCTACATGTAGACAATTTTTATATGCAGACTAATGTAAAAAATAAATAAATAATCAAATTTTTATATGCAATCAACTAAATTTATATTAGTAGAACAACTATAATTCAAAATTTTGAAAAGATCCACTTTATCGTCATCAACTTCGACAAGTGAAACGAGTCTGCAATTAACAAATAAAATTTAGATAACAATATGTGCTCAATCAATCAAATCTTCCATTGACGTCAATACAATATTTGTTTGAAGGAATGAAATCGCATCTACATAACAAATGTAAATAACATTACGGAGTAACTACCATATTACGGAGCAATACAATGCACATGAATGAAAATTTTCGGATAAATTACAATACCATATTCTCGTATAGACTAACATCCACATTATCCGACTTCATGCCTCCAAGTGATAATGATTGACCCTAAAAAAAAATATTCACTAAAAACCACAAACCACTGCCATAATCACTAAACAACAACCTTACAATCCCTAAACAACAAACCACTACCATAATCACTAAACAACCACAAAATAATCACTAAACAACTACAACAAACCCTTCAAATAGAACTATAACAAAACCACTAAAATTAATCCCTGAACAATACAAACCCTACTCCAAACCATAACCATAACCTCAAAATAAAACCCTTTAAAGGAAAAGACAAGCAAAAAACTAAAGGAGGTGGGGGAGAAGGTAGGCGGCACTACCAACTTTTCATTGCATAAAGAGTTTCAAAAGATAAAACAGGTTTTTTTGAGGGGGACATAACCCACTTCATACAACACAACAATATTTCATCACACGATGCTCTTTACGTCTGGGATTCTAAACATATATGTGTGTGTGTGTGTGTGTGTGTGTGTGTGTGTGTGTGTGTGTGTGTGTGTGTGTGTGTGTGTGTGTGTGTGTGTGTGTGTGTGTGTGTGTGTGTGTGTGTGTGTGTGTGTGTGTGTGTGTGTGTGTGTGTGTGTGTGTGTGTGTGTGTGTGTGTGTGTGTGTGTGTGTGTGTGTGTGTGTGTGTGTGTGTGTGTGTAACATCCCATTTCATGCTAGACCCCTCGGAGACGTTTTGACTACCCGGTTTTGGGCTTTCCAGTGCGTGCTCGGATTTGGATTAATTGGGGGAATAGAATGACAATATTGTTGTAGGAAATATTATAAAATCAAGAAAATATAACAGGAAAATATAATAAAATTATAGGACTGAATAAAGCTTAGAAGTTGGAATATTTTGATTTTTGTTACTTATTAGGTTCCCGTTCGACGAAAGTCGAAGGGAAGCCGTTCGACGAAATTCTCAGATTTCGTCGATCTCAGAGTTGCCGCCGTTAGGGTGAAAGTATTGTTGTCCTGCGTTCGACGAAATATCGTCGAGCGGCGTTCGACGAAATATCGTCGAGCGGCGTTCGACGAAATATCGTCGAGCGGCGTTCGACGAAATATCGTCGAGCGGCGTTCGACGAAATATCGTCGAGCAGCGTTCGACGAAATATCGTCGAACGGTGTCCGACGAAATATATTTATTCCAGCGGTAGACGAATTTACAGTCGAACGCCGGTCGACGAAATACATTTATTCAGCGTTCGACGAAATTTATTTATTCCAACGGTAGACGAATTTACAGCCGAGCGCCGGTCGACGAAATACATTTATTCAGCGGTCGACGAAATTGAAGTAGGCAGCGTTCGACGAAAGTGCCGCTCGACGATTCTGGGCTTTTTTCTTCCCGTCGCCCGATAAAGCTTAAATGCTTATTTTTTATGTTTATTTTAGGCTAACAGTGGAATCCTTGTCCAATAAGAAGCCGGCACCTAACTTTGGAGTTCCAATGCTTATTAATGCAAACCCTATTCTCTCTTAACACAAGGGCTGAGCATTTCTCCCGAGAGAAAAATCTTCTTCTTCTTCTTCATCTTCTTCCTCTCCCTTCAGGAATTTGATGGGGGAACTTTTGAAGGAGCAAAGCTTGGAGGCATTTGGAGCTTGGCCGAAAAATCAGGTGACTTCCTCCCCTCTCCCTTGGTGCTAGATCGTAGAGAAAATTAGGAGAGGTGTTGAGCTCAAAAGAGCTTGACTTGTGAGTTAATGAAGTTTCCTAGGAAAAGACCAAACCCGATCTTTCTTGTTAGGGCACCGATTGCCGCGAAAGTTCCTTCAATCACTTCTTCTCTTCAAAAGGAAGAGATAGGATTTGATTTTGTTGAAATCCATGGTCAATGGAGGGAGTATTGGGTGGGAGAAGTTGTAATGACCTAACCCTTGTTTTTGGGGAAGATGATGAATAGTTTCCTGTTCAGTAGGATGTTAATTTATTTAATTAGGTGAAAAGATGATGAGTGATTCTCTGTTAAAAACCCCCTGTTAATTAGGGTTGTTAATTATATAATTGTGTTGTAAAAGTAATGATAGCCCCTTGCTAAAGAAATTCAAATTATATCATTGCACTTGGTTGTTAAGGGAAAATTGTGCGCAGCTGGGTTCGAGCCAAGTTTTAGGCTTGATCCCATTGGAATTAGACCTCGGACTCAACATGGAAGTTGTAGCTCTCGGAAAGAGCTTTCCAACAATAGGTTACCCGTTTTCTGAAGTGACCTGTAGCTCCCTAAAGGTCCAGTCGAGTGGACTGTCCAGAAAGCTGGATTGGGTTTAGTGCTGCTGTTTTTGCTGTCCAGATTTCTGCAGTTGACTTCATAGCAGATTTTAGGTAGGATCCACTTGGATCTGGGTTTAGGACTCAATATGAATGTTGTAGTACTTGATGAGAGCTTTCCAAAATGGGGTGGCACATAATTTGGGGTGGAGTAGAACTCCCAGAAATCCAGTTTTAGTAAACTGTCATAACACTTTCGGTCTCAGTATTTTGTGGATTTCTCTTATTATATAGGTGGGATGCTCATGAAAATTGGTGGAGACATAGGTGATAACAATATGTACATCCCTGTTGAAATTCATAATTTATGACTAAGTAGTATTAAAGTTATTGTCGTGTTATTTCACAACTTGAAGGGGATATAAATGCTGAATGTGAAGCATGTTTGGGCCGGAATTTTGTATGAATCATGAATAAGCTAGCATAGGCTTGTGATAATGATTTCAGTTTTATTTCTGTTAAGATGACCCCTTGAATGAACCTTCAATTGTAGATTTATGTGGAATCGTAAAAAGGACATGAATGAATTAATATTCACATTGCTCGATGTAACACCCCAAAAATCGTAGTTCAGCGAGGTAGGCGGAGTGGTAATGCTGCGCTCGGGATAGGCTAAAAATTCCACAACAGTTCTATGCGCACGACCATTGGCCTCTTCGCGCACGACCAGTGATCGTGCGCTAGTGACCGTGCGTATCTCGCAAGGAATCAGAGTTCTGTCTCGGCTTATCGCACGACCATTCTCCTCTTCGCGCACGACCAGTGATCGTGCACCTGTGATCGTGCGCCCTGTTTATTTCTGTTCCGCGAAATCGTGCGGGGATGACGATCCGACCGATCAAATAATTCGGGATTTGATCCAGTGGCTGAGATGTTTCGCTGGGGGGCTTTAGGGCTTGGATGAGGGGTTAATCCCTCATATTTTCAAGCCTTTTCTCTCTCTTAGGTTGGAGAAAGGAGAAGGGGGCAAGGAGGAAGAAGAGGGGAGATCCGCCATTGTTGGAGCTTCGGAGCTCCGATCGCCGATCCGAGACCGGCAACGCGTAGAGGGCGTCAAGGCGCTTCTTCTCCACCGTTGGTTTGCAAGCTTCTCATGGCTAGGAGGAGATCTCAAAAGGTAACGACATTTCTCCTCCCGGTCTTTAGGATGCGTGCTTGGCATCCCTTTATTTTCTGCATTTTGGCACCGGATACGTCGAGTGAGAGGGATCCGGGTCGCCTTGGTTCAAAAGGAACCATCGGGTTGATTGGGTCCGTCCCCGACATGATTTGCACTAGAGATCCGCTCCGTTAGCGGATTAGGCATTGTGGGTGAAGCCAGATTTGTGGCCGTTGGTCCGATTCGGTGATGTTGATTTACGCGCATTTTAGGGGTTTTGTTAGAAATCCGATTACGGCGAACTCGTCGTTGTGATGCCCTTGTAGCTTCGTGTGGTAACGAACGTTGGGTTTAGGGCGGAGAAATAATGTGCGGAATATGGGGCTTGTGATGCCTAGTGTTGTGCGAAGGCGCGATTGGTCTTTGTGGTCGGCTGGCTATCCCGTGAAGACTGAGATTCACGTGTGGAGAGTGTCCCGGCAAGATTAGTCCCTTCGATTGTTGACTGACGAGAATGTTTGTGCTACGGATGAGTCTGTTGACGGTCGCCAGGCGAGGCAATCGGTAGACGTTGTCCCGAGAGTAAGTCCAGGGCCTTGGGACGTTTTGGTTAGCCAGAATTCTTAGTATCGGTCTTGGTGTGTTGTTGGCGGCCCGAGCGTGTGAGCTGTTAGACAAGCCCGATGGCGTGGTGAGCCAGGCGAGGTGGGTCTCAGCGAGAGCTCTTGGCCTTGGGTTATGATGCCCTTGCGGGGAAACGATAAGTACCCTTGTGTTTGTGATGTGATGATGATGTATGATGATGTGATAGATTCATACGCTTTAGGGTGCCTTGGGTGAAACCCGGGTTTGCATTCATTCTGCACTGATAGGCCCCTTTTTATTATCTGCTCAACATAGAAACGTGGATGCTGTATGTGACACTCATACCTGTTTTTATGCTGTTTTCCGTTTATGTACATTTGCATACGAAGTGCTGACTTGCAGGGTGAAGTAGTTCCCCGGGGTCCGCTAGGACGGCCGGGAGGAGGAATGTTGTTACACCGTTTGTGGTCAGCCATAGCTGACCCTCGTTTACCGCTCTTTGTGATTTGGTTGCAGGGCAAGAATCGCAAGCTGGACCCAGCGCGCCGGCCAAAAAGGCCTAAAGCCTCATGAAGTGTTTACCCTGTCTTCATGCACTTTTATTATTACATTTTGTTGTAACCGGCTTGCATGCCGAAGTAGTTTAGGTAAAACTATTATCTGTCCCCTTTTGTTGGGACGCTCTTTGTGTTGAATGTTTGGTGATGTGGACTGTGGTTTTGTATGGCCTTAAGGCCAGTTGGACTCCTATGTAGTATGGACAATCTCTGTGTTTTCTGTTTGTTTCCGCTGTGTTGTCTGAGTTTTGAGAATGGGTAGTCAATATCATCTTTTAATACTGAAGCTGTGGCGGTTATATGTAGTGGGGTCCCGGCCGGACCCATGTTATATGATCATTGCAGGGGAGGTGTTACAATTTGGTATCAGAGCTAGGGTGAGTATTCTTGCGAGGTCTAGTGTTTTTGGATCGCATAAGAGATTGTCCACATAGGAGTATTGTGCGTGATCATGAGTATCCCTGCGTTCGAGTCTTGCGTTTAGATCCTGACGAGCTTTTATTTTTCCTTGCTTATGCTAGGACGTTGGCGACGATGCGGGGATGTCGAGGAGGCAAGAGGAGCCTTCGGGGAGCAGTGCTACTGCTCCAGGCCTCATGAATGTGGGCATGTCCCCGGCTGATTTCTGTCGCATGCTAGCGGAGGCAATGGTAGCGGCTCAAGCTGGGGCGATGCCACGGGTTACTACGCCGGTAGTGCAAGTTGCGACTCCTGTTACTCCGGCGGCTACGCCGGATACACCGGAGGTCGAAGTAAGGCAAGCAGAGCCTTTAGCGGAGTGAGCTATTCCGATGGGTGATCGATTCATGAAGTATTTCTTGAGTTTCCACCCTCCGACATTCAAGGGAGTGGGCACTCCAACGGATGCCGAGGATTGGCTTTCGAGGATCCAGGAGCTCTTGAAGGCAGCTGAGACCCCAGCTGAGAGGCAGTCTCACTTTGCGAGCTTTATGTTAGAGGGCGATGCGAAGTTGTGGTGGGTGAACCATAACGGTCGATATTTTGTTGGGCATGTTCCGTCCATGGAGGAGTTCGGAAACGCTTTCCTAAAGCATTACATTCCGGCTTCAACAAGGTTAGCACTGCAGCGGCAGTTTCTGCATTTGGCGCAGCGGGAGAAGACAGTGGATGAATATCTGCAAGAGTTCACTCGGTTGGGTCGTTATGCGGGTACGACTATGGCAGATGATGAAGAGAGAGATAACCTCTTTTATCAAGGGTTGAGGGAAAATTTAAGGCAACCACTCATAGCCTTGAAGAATGCGGGATTCAATGAGTTGGTCGAAGCCGCTCGCACGCTGGAGAGCGACTTGGAGCGAACTCAGCGGCGAAAGGGTGTTGCGGCAAGGCAGGGAGAAGGAAAGCCTTCTCAGTCTCAGCCCCAGTGGAAGTCCGAGGGCAGCCGATGGAAGAAGAAGCCCCGTCCTAATAGGCCTGGGGAGAGAAGTGGCGCACCTTCGGGAGATTTCCGTTCCAAAGGTCCGGTTACTTGATACCAGTGTGGCAAGGTGGGTCACATTAGTCATTTTTGTACCGAGGGCGGAGCTGGGCCAGAGCCGAGACAAGAACAATCGGTGCATTCGGGTCCCAGTGTTGCAGAGAAGGGAAAAGAGGCGGAGTCGAGTGCTTCGTGGTTCCCTCCAGTGCAGCCTAGAGCCTATAATCTTGGGCAACAGGAAGCGATACGTCAACCCGATGTGGTGATAGGTACGAAAGGTTTAAGTTTCGTTATTACTATAATGTAGGTTGCGGGCTTTCATGTTGTTTTGTACGTGGTTAGGTTTCGTGCTAGTTTCGGGCTACCCCTCTCGAGTGTTGTTCGACACGGGGGCGTCACACTCTTTCCTTGCGGAAAGTTTTATCCGGAAGATTGGTGCTGAGTCCGTAGTGGCAGAAGTGGAGTTGAGTGTGCGTATGTCGAATGGGTCTTTCATGACTACCATGAGGAAGGGACGCATTGTGATGCAAATTGGCGATTGTGATTTCGTGTTAGTAGCAGCGATTCTGCCACTAGCCGAATTCGATGTTATCTTGGGAATGGACTGGCTTGCGGAGCAGCGAGCTAGTATCGACTGTCAGTTGAAGGTGGTAACCCTGAGAGGTGAAGGTAGAGCAGAGGTCAAGTTTGAAGGCCTAAGCGGAGTGGCTTGCTCCCTGATTTCCGCTATGCAAATGAGGCATGCGGTAAACCAAGGAGGCGAGGCGTTCTTAGCTTTGTTGGAGACTCACTCCACAAAGTTGGCTATTAGAGAAGTCCCAGTGGTGAAAGAATTTGAGGATGTATTCCCCGAGGAGCTTCCGGGAGCACCTCCTCAGCGTGAAATTGATTTCTCGATAGAGTTGGTACCGGGTGCGAGGCCAGTGGCGCGTCCTCCGTTTAGGATGGCACCGAAGGAACTGGCCGAGCTAAAGGTTCAGTTGCAGGAGTTGTTAGAGCAAGGGTGCATTAGGCCCAGCTCTTCGCCGTGGAGCGTGCCGGTATTGTTTGTGAAGAAGAAAGACGGAAGTATGCGGTTGTGTATCGATTATCGTGAATTGAATAAATTGACTGTTAAGAATAAATATCCGATTCCCGGAATCGATGATTTGTTCGACCAGTTAGTGGGGTCGGTGGTGTACTCCAAGTTGGATTTGAAATCGGGGTACTACCAGTTGAATATTCGAGAAGAGGACGTTACCAAGACAGCGTTTGGGACTCGGTATGGACACTACGAGTTTTCGGTGATGCCGTTCGGACTGACGAACGCGCCATCTGTGTTCATGGATTTGATGAACAGGGTTTTTCGCCCGTTCTTAGATTCGTTCGTGGTGGTGTTTATTGATGACATTTTGGTGTATTCAAAATCGGAGGCAGAGCATGAGTCTCACTTGAGGCAAGTATTGCAGACTCTAAGGGAGAATCAGCTTTATGCTAAGTTCTCAAAATGCGAGTTTTGGATCGAGAAGATGGCATTCTTGGGTCACGTAATTAGTGGAGACGGGGTGGCGGTAGATCCAGCGAAGATTGAAGCCATTAGAGATTGGCCTGTTTTGAGAACCGTGGCGGAAGTCCGGAGTTTCCTTGGACTAGCCGGTTATTACAGAAGGTTCGTGGAGAACTTTTCGCGGATGGCGTTGCCCCTCACCACTCTCACTCGCAAGGACCAGAAGTTCGTATGGACACCGGAGTGTGCCCGTGCATTTGAGAATCTGAAGGAAAGGTTGATGTCTGCTCCAATCCTTAGTCTTCCTAGTGGGACAGAAGGATTTCAGATTTTCAGCGACGCGTCAGGTTGCGGGTTGGGTTGCGTGCTGGTGCAGCACGGCAAGGTGATCGCTTATGGGTCAAGGCAGTTAAAGACTCATGAGAAGAATTATCCCGTCCACGATCTGGAGTTGGCGGCGGTAATCTTTGCGCTAAAGTTGTGGCGGCACTATGTTTATGGTGCGAAGGTGGAGATCTTCACAGATCACAAAAGCTTGAGGTATCTTCTAGACCAAAAGGACCTGAATATGCGGCAACGTAGGTGGGTCGAGTTCCTTGGGGACTACGACGTGGAGATTCAATATACGCCGGGTAAAGCCAACGTGGTGGCGGATGCTTTGAGTAGGAAGTACTCCGGGCAAGGTAATTGGATGGAGGCGCATAACGAGCGTTTGATTCGAGACTTGGAGTCCCTTGACATTTCTTGTGTGGCTAGGGGTGAGTCTAGCGTAGCTCGTTTGAACTGGATTGAAATGCAGTGTGATGTAACGGCCGAGAGGCGACCAGTGCGGACGAGGAGTGCCAACAGTTGGTGTTGGAGGCTCAGCAAAGCGAAGGCACTGCTTTGGAGATGGTTGGTGGAATTCTGAGGAGAGACGGAAGGATCCGTGTTCCGCGCTTCGGCAAGCTTCGCGAGGAGTTGATGTTTGAAGCTCACTTTACGAAGTACTCCGTTCATCCAGGAAGTACAAAGATGTACGCGGATTTGAAGAAATCTTTTTGGTGGCCTGGGATGAAGCGGAATGTAGCCGAGTACGTGAGCCGATGTCAGACTTGTGCCTTGGTGAAGGCTGAGTGCCAAAGGCCCGGCGGGTTCTTGAAGCCTCTTCCCATCCCCGAATGGAAATTTGATGACATCTCTATGGATTTTGTGCATGGTTTGCCTCGATCGCAGCAGGGTAGCGATGCGATTTGGGTGATAGTGGATCGCCTGACGAAGGTGGCCCACTTCATTCCGAATCAGAAGGGCGATGGCGTGGAGAAGCTCGTGGAGCTTTATGTTCGAAACATTGTGCGGTTGCACGGGATTCCGAAGAGCATCGTTAGTGATCGCGATGGGCGATTCACCTCGAAGGACTGGAGATTAGTGCAGAAAAGTCTAGGCACGAAGCTCAAGTTTAGTACCGCGTTCCATCCGCAGACCGATGGTCAGACGGAGCGAACGAACCGTACGTTGGAAGACATGTTGAGGATGTGTGCTCTCGACTTTGGCAAAGGTTGGGAAGACCACCTTTTCATGGTGGAGTTCGCCTATAATAATAGCTTCCAGGCGAGTATCAAGATGGCGCCATACGAAGCTTTGTATGGAAGGAAGTGTCGAACGCCGATGTCTTGGGCAGAGGTGGGAGACACTAAGATTTTGGGAAAGCAAGTGGTGGAAGATGCTTGCGAGATTGTGCGGACGATTCAGGAGCGCATGAAGGTTGCTCAGGATCGACAAGCGAAGTATTTTAATGCGCGTCACAGAAATGTGGAGTTCGCAGTGGGCGACATGGTCTACTTGAAGATCAAGCCGTTCAAGGGTGTTTCGCGGGTGCGGCGACTCAAGAAGTTGAGTCCGAGATATTTGGGTCCGTTCGAGGTTACGGAGCGTATATGCGAAGCAGCCTATCGTTTGGCGTTGTCCGCAGAGTTGAGTGGATTACATGACGTTTTCCATGTCTCCGTGCTGAGGAAAGCTTTGGTAGAGCCGAGCGTCGTGGTCGAAGCGGCGGCGGTGCCGTTGATGGAGGACTTGGGGGCGAGGGTTCGCCCGGTGTGCGTGGAGGATTCCGAAGTCCGGCAGTTGCGTAACAAGCAAGTCAAACTTGTAAAGGTGCGATGGGATAACTGCGGGCGAGACGAATTCTCTTGGGAGCGTGAGCAAGCGATGCGGGAGGATTTCCCGGAACTTTTCGCTCCAGGTATGCGTTGTGAATTTCCTGTTTAAATTCTGAAATTTCGAGGACGAAATTCTTTTAAGGGGGGTGGAGTTGTAACACCCCAAAAATCGTAGTTCAGCGAGGTAGGCGGAGTGGTAATGCTGCGCTCGGGATAGGCTAAAAATTCCACAACAGTTCTATGCGCACGACCATTGGCCTCTTCGCGCACGACCAGTGATCGTGCGCTAGTGACCGTGCGTATCTCGCAAGGAATCGGAGTTCTGTCTCGGCTTATCGCACGACCATTCTCCTCTTCGCGCACGACCAGTGATCGTGCGCCTGTGATCGTGCGCCCTGTTTATTTCTGTTCCGCGAAATTGTGCGGGGATGACGATCCGACCGATCAAATAATTCGGGATTTGATCCAGCGGCTGAGATGTTTCGCTGGGGGGCTTTAGGGCTTGGATGAGGGGTTAATCCCTCATATTTTCAAGCCTTTTCTCTCTCTTAGGTTGGAGAAAGGAGAAGGGGGCAAGGAGGAAGAAGAGGGAAGATCCGCCATTGTTGGAGCTTCGGAGCTCCGATCGCCGATCCGAGACCGGCAACGCGTAGAGGGCGTCAAGGCGCTTCTTCTCCACCGTTGGTTTGCAAGCTTCTCATGGCTAGGAGGAGATCTCAAAAGGTAACGACATCTCTCCTCCCGGTCTTTAGGATGCGTGCTTGGCATCCCTTTATTTTCTGCATTTTGGCACCGGATACGTCGAGTGAGAGGGATCCGGGTCGCCTTGGTTCAAAAGGAACCATCGGGTTGATTGAATCCGTCCCCGACATGATTTGCACTAGAGATCCGCTCCGTTAGCGGATTAGGCATTGTGGGTGAAGCCGGATTTGTGGCCATTGGTCCGATTCGGTGATGTTGATTTACGCGCATTTTTGGGGTTTTGTTAGAAATCCGATTACGGCGAACTCGTCGTTGTGATGCCCTTGTAGCTTTGTGTGGTAACGAACGTTGGGTTTAGGGCGGAGAAATAATGTGCGGAATATGGGGCTTGTGATGCCTAGTGTTGTGCGAAGGCGCGATTGGTCTTTGTGGTCGGCTGGCTATCCCGTGAAGACTGAGATTCACGTGTGGAGAGTGTCCCGGCAAGATTAGTCCCTTCGATTGTTGACTGACGAGAATGTCTGTGCTACGGATGAGTCTGTTGACGGTCGCCAGGCGAGGCAATCGGTGGACGTTGTCCCGAGAGGAAGTCCAGGGCCTTGGGACGTTTTGGTTAGCCAGAATTCTTAGTATCAGTCTTGGTGTGTTATTGGCGGCCCGAGCGTGTGAGCTGTTAGACAAGCCCGATGGCGTGGTGAGCCAGGCGAAGTGGGTCTCAGCGAGAGCTCTTGGCCTTGGGTTATGATGCCCTTGCGGGGAAACGATAAGTACCCTTGTGTTTGTGATGTGATGATGATGTATGATGATGTGATAGATTCATACGCTTTAGGGTGCCTTGGGTGAAACCCGGTTTTGCATTCATTCTGCACTGATAGGCCCCTTTTTATTATCTGCTCAACATAGAAACGTGGATGCTGTGTGTGACACTCATACCTGTTTTTATGCTGTTTTCCGTTTATGTACATTTGCATACGAAGTGCTGACTTGCAGGGTGAAGTAGTTCCCCGGGGTCCGCTAGGACGGCCGGGAGGAGGGATGTTGTTACACCGTTTGTGGTCAGCCATAGCTGACCCTCGTTTACCGCTCTTTGTGATTTGGTTGCAGGGCAAGAATCGCAGGCTGGACCCAGCGCGCCAGCCAAAAAGGCCTAAAGCCTCATGAAGTGTTTACCCTGTCTTCATGCACTTTTATTATTACATTTTGTTGTAACCGGCTTGCATGCCGAGGTAGTTTAGGTAAAACTATTATCTGTCCCCTTTTGTTGGGACGCTCTTTGTGTTGAATGTTTGGTGATGTGGACTGTGGTTTTGTATGGCCTTAAGGCCAGTTGGACTCCTATGTAGTATGGACAATCTCTGTGTTTTCTGTTTGTTTCCGCTGTGTTGTCTGAGTTTTGAGAATGGGTAGTCAATATCATCTTTTAATACTGAAGCTGTGGCGGTTATATGTAGTGGGGTCCCGGCCGGACCCATGTTATATGATCATTGCAGGGGAGGTGTTACACTCGATAATCTATTGGATGATGTAGATTGGTGATGACCTCCCCATAAGCTTGATAGCTTTAATCGTGTTGAATCACGTTGTGATTTGTACTTAAGACGATTGAATATTGGTGATATGTTGAGGATTACATATTTAGTAAAATATGAATATGACACCGTACAAAAGTAGTCCTACAGATTTTCGTAGAGTAATTTCCATGATATACACTCGCCACCGCAAAAGAGTTTTGATAACTAGATATGGTTAGCATTGATGGCTTGGGGTGGATTATAAGGTATGGTTATATCTTGCGGTGATATGTTAAGGACCTCGTTCCACTGTCTCCGTCTGGCCACGACGGGAGATGCTTGGGCGGTTAGCTACCCCTCAAAAAGCGAGAACTAAAGGTCTATGTCGACATAGCAAAATGCATGGGTGAGTTCATCATATCATAATCATTGCATTGCATTCATCATTCATAATCATAGCATTGCACCGCATTGGGTCCATCATATAAATTAGTATGGGATCTTTTATATGATGGGTCCCAGTTTGGAAACCTTAACTTATAAGTTTGTATGGGCATTCATATAAGTTAGGCACGATATGAACTGCTTACTTCTGTGCTATTTCACTACTTACTTATACTCTGCCATTGTCATATACTTGTTAGTTGTGCTTATTATACCTGTTACCAGTACTTGCATTTATAACCATTGCTACTTATATACTTATGAACAGCTTAGTTAGTGCAATTACAAGTACTTGGGTACTTATACAACCGACATATAGGATCAACCATTCCAGTCACCTGCTTGTATATACTATTGCTTATATTGCAACATTTCTTCCTTTCCTTCCGCCCGGTGCCTTGGAGTCGTCGGGGGAGGGGATGTGAAGCCACTTAGTCTTTATGACTAACGGTTGCTACGTCCCTCTTTTTAGGAGTGTTCCTTGGAGCAGCAGTGCACGGTGCTGGAGGAGGATAGTCAGGTCAGGATGACAGGGCCCCAGATCATGATACCTTGGCTACCGTCAGTGGCAGAGGCGAGTGAGTGTTTTGAGATGTAGCCCTTGGGGAATTTAATTTGATACTCTGATGATTTGCAGGAGCTTGTGTAGCTTTCTGTCATTCTTGTACTTATTGTGAATCTATGGCTTTTAATGCTTTCTTTTATTGATGGGTTGGCCCTGTTTAGTTGGTTTGGCCAGCAGGATAGGCATCTTGTGGGGGATGCTAGCTCGTGTGCTGGTTCTTCCGCAAGGCGGCTGTCCTGAGCATAAGACTCCCCTCGGCCATGTCTTGTGTTCCGGGAGGGGGGGTCTTACAAATGGTATCAACTTGCAACGATCCTGAGATAAACTGATGCAGCGGAAGCGGTGGTGTGCCCATGTGTGATTCACATTAAGTTTGTCCTCTTTTTCCTACAGAGAGTGCCAACCTAAGCTGAACTCGTACCCTTACATACAAATGCTGGCTCACTCCGAGACAGTAATTGGTATTCCCATTCCAACCATTAGAGTTGGTTTGGCATAAGATTGATGCCAACCTAACTAGGATACCATTTTTGGCCGACTTAGCAGGATATGTCGTGACATACCCCAACCTTATACTGATCTTGGGGATGATTGGACCAAGCAATAAGTGACATTGATTGACTAAGGGAAAAGTTTAACGTGAGAGTAGATGCTAGAGACTCACACCCTGAGATTTCTATCCCAGATATGGAGTAATATTATCACCTTACCCAAAATATTAGGGCAATCTCAATGAGATTGGTGCCTGAAATCTATCATCAGCTTAGTAAGAGGCCACCAAGCATATCTTTTATACTGTATGTGGATACCTCTCACTTCTATTTATGTAGAAGGTTTCATATGAAGAAGTTACGATAAGACTTCGGATCCAGAGAAGGCTCATTTTGGGACGAATGTGTTATTTTGATGGTAGAAGAAACTCAGTCGAAGAGATATGCGGGCTTATCTCTTCGTTTATTGGGCTAGTTATGTACCATCTTGGATCCCTTGAGGAGTTAGAATCTTTGTAATTTTTGATATTGGAAGTTTTGATCCTTGAGAGTTAATTCACCTTAAGCAAGGCAGACTTCTAAGGCCGTGTTTGGGTTAATAGTAATTTTATTAGCGGAATAAGAGAGGAAAAGCATTTTTGAAGATGATCATATTCTCTATATTGTCCCAAAATTATGTAGATAAGTTACGAGGGGAGTAGAAAATTTACACTTTGGGGATATGCAGCGATGTTGTGATAACATTATAACTGGGGAGTTAATGAAATTTTGTGCATGCATTGCGAGTATGATGATACACTACCCCTCTTGGTGAACATTCTCTTAGTGTTGTAATTACTTGACATTGGGAAATTAATAAATGTTAAGTGATAGAGTCAACAAGATTAATATGACTTGATTGATGATCTAAAATCCTAAAAGTTTTTATAAAATAAACATGCATGCCAAGGATGATCGTTGGCAGGGATGATAGGGCGCTTTGAATGGATTTGAGTTAGTTTATCATATTGTGAAGTATGCCCTACTTTTGGTAGTCTGCATAACTCGTGTCGAAGGGAAATCATCCCGAGCCTTGCACCTTGGATCTTGTTAAGTTCAAACATATATAAATGTACCGGGTGATTGGATGTTATTTGCACATGCTCTCATTACAACGAGATGCAGCTTGGTCGTCGCCGTAAAATTTAAATTTCTACATCACGGCTGGTATATGAGTGCGTCGATACGGGGATCTATAGGGTAAGAACTCTAAGTCGAGGAAGATATGTCCCTAAGGTTGTGTTCATATGTGAGATGAATGTACCATATGGGCGGTGGAAGAAATTTTAGTCCAAAAATGTACGGGGGCTTGTCTCTTCGTTTATTGGCCTATTTACGTGCCGACTTCGTTTTCCCGTAGATCCTATTTATTCGAATAGTACGTGAACGATGATGATTGAATTCGTGATAACCTCTCAATATGGGTGAGCGCGTCAAGGGTATTGAGACACGCCGTGAAGTGAACACGTGAATTGAATATTGAGGATAAGTTGCATTTACTTATTTAAGAAGAGATGAATGTCTCTATACATACAGGTAGGTGTACGTGTAATTGTATTGCCTCGACAAGGGAGTCCTCTAAAGGCTCTGTACCGAAACCCAACCATTGGATAAGATTTATGTTCACGGTTAGGAGCCCTTAAATGAAATGAATTAAATCACGAGATAAAAGTAGCACAAATTTTTGAATCCGGTGCAAATCTAAGTAGAACTGGGAGTAGATAAAAGTAACAATTGACTCGAGGTCATGCGCTATTAGAAGGGAATGATGTGATTATAACCCATGCGAGGTGTAGAGTCATGGATTCACCTTACTTTGATCCTCGTTAGCGATTCATAATATCACCAGAACCAATTGATAAGCATTATCGGATGATCGCATGCGGAATTTGGAAACTATTTTGAAACATAAAAGCTTTCCGAGCTTAAACCCTTGAGCTGGTAACGTCATTTTTGGTAGTTGATGGGTTGAAAGGGCATAATGTCATGGCAAGTACGGTGGGGCAATTGCCTCAGATGAGATAACATTGATGGAAGCGATTGATAATGATATGGATAATGATGGTTGTACTAGAAGATGAGATAAATGCTTGCTTCTACTTTTTTTTATGCATAAGAGAGACGATCTTGCGGGTACAATAACTGTTTGGGTATTTGAGGTTTGACCCAAGGATATGACATCGTGAATTTTATGGTTGATCACCCGTTTGACTTTGGGGCCATCCTCATTTAACGCAAATTTTTGGATGCACGGAAGTGGTGATATTGAAAGTGCTACACGTTATTTGTATAACGATGATTGGGATTGGAGGATTCAATTCATTTTTGCAAATCTAAAGCACATGACTCTTTTGGTGGAGGATTCTAAATTTTATCTGGAGGCACGAGTAGTAACCTCATGTGTATCGGGGTCACCGATCTTAAGGGGTTTAGATCAAAGGTGCAATGAGAGTTGGCTTATTAAAGCAAGAAAACCGCCTCTCCTTCTTCCCCTTCGTTCCTTTTTTGAGATGTTTATGATTTGTTATTCTAGGCTGGATTCACATTGGGTTGTTGCATATAGTTTTATGAAATTTTGTTTGGGGGCTGCTATATGAAATTTTATTTGGGGTTGGTTTGTATAATCCCAGTTAGGGGCTGCTATATAACATTCCTGTTTGGATTTATCTTGGGGCTGCTTCCTATATATATAATCCCAGCTGGAGGTTTGGGGGCTGCTATATTTATAATTCTAGTTTGGGTTTGTTAGGGGCTGCTATATATAATTCCAGTTGGATTTGTTAGGGGCTGCTTTGCATCATTCCTGTTTGGATTATTCTGTTTGGGCTGCCTTTTATAAATTCTGTTGGGGTATGCTTAAGTATTTGGAATTTATTTGGAAATTCATGGCCAATGGCTGTTTGTTTTCTCCTTCCAGGTTTTTGAAATTTGGATTTTGTTTGGAAATTCAGGAAATTTATTCATGGCAATCTCCTTATAGTGGCTGTATGGGTTAGCTCCAGGAAATTTCTTTCATTAAAAAACTCATTATGCTGGTGTTGTCAAGGCACTACCCGATATTTGTGCTAGAAAGTCCTTCCAGATACATGATCTACATTGCCTACAGGTTTCTTCCAGGTTTTCTTTGTTTTTATCTTTTATGCTAGAAACGTTTTGGGAAATATGTTGGTGACTGTCAGGTTTTAGTGTTAGAGAATTTCCCTAGTTTCATGCTAAAATAAATCTCCTGATTTATGAATTTCTGGAGTATGTGCTAAAGTGTACAGTAATGGCTTTTGTGATCTAAACTTAAACCCCCCCAGCCTCAACTTAAATTTCGGGGATGAAATTGTTTCTTCGTTTATTGGATTTGTAACATCCCATTTCGCGCTAGACCCCTCGGAGACGTTTTGACTACCCAATTTTGGGCTTTCCAGTGCGTGCTCGGATTTGGATTTATTGGGGGAATAGAATGACAATATTGTTGTAGGAAATATTATAAAATCAAGAAAATATAACAGGAAAATATAATAAAATTATAGGACTGAATAAAGCTTAGAAGTTGGAATATTTTGATTTTTGTTACTTATTAGGTTCCCGTTCGACGAAAGTCGAAGGGAAGCCGTTCGACGAAATTCTCAGATTTTGTCGATCTCAGAGTTGCCGCCGTTAGGGTGAAAGTATTGTTGTCCTGCGTCCGACTAAATATCGTCGAACGGCGTTCGACTAAATATCGTCGAACGGCGTTCGACGAAATATCATCGAACGGCGTTCGACAAAATATATTTATTCCAGCGGTAGACGAATTTACAGTCGAGCGTCGGTCGACGAAATACATTTATTCGGCGTTTGACGAAATATATTTATTCCAGCGGTAGACGAATTTACAGCCGAGCGCCGGTCGACGAAATACATTTATTCAGCGGTTGAAGAAATTGAAGTAGGCAGCGTTCGACGAAAGTGCCGCTCGACGATTCTGGGCTTTTTCTTCCCGTCGCCCGATAAAGCTTAAATGCTTATTTTTTATGTTTATTTTAGGCTAACAGTGGAATCCTTATCCAATAAGAAGCCGACACCTAACTTTGGAGTTCCAATGCTTATTAATGCAAACCCTATTCTCTCTTAACACAAGGGCTGAGCATTTCTCCCGAGAGAAAAATCTTCTTCTTCTTCATCTTCTTCCTCTCCCTTCAGGAATTTGATGGGGGGACTTTTGAAGGAGCAAAGCTTGGAGGCATTTGGAGCTTGGCCAAAAAATCAGGTGACTTCCTCCCCTCTCCCTTGGTGCTAGATCGTAGAGAAAATTAGGAGAGGTGTTGAGCTCAAAAGAGCTTGGCTTGTGAGTTAATGGAGTTTCCTAGGAAAAGACCAAACCCGATCTTTCTTGTTAGGGCACCGATTGCCGCGAAAGTTCCTTCAATCACTTCTTCTCTTCAAAAGGAAGAGATGGGATTTGATTTTGTTGAAATCCATGGTCAATGGAGGGAGTATTGGGTGGGAGAAGTTGTAATGACCTAACCCTTGTTTTTGGGGAAGATGATGAATAGTTTCATGTTCAGTAGGATGTTAATTTATTTAATTAGGTGAAAAGATGATGAGTGATTCTCTGTTAAAAACCCCCTGTTAATTAGGGTTGTTAATTATATAATTGTGTAGTAAAAGTAATGATAGCCCCTTGCTAAAGAAAGTCAAATTATATCATTGCACTTGGTTGTTAAGGGAAAATTGTGCGCAGCTGGGTTCGAGCCAATTTTTAGGCTTGATCCCACTGGAATTAGACCTCGGGCTCAACATGGAAGTTGTATCCCTCGGAAAGAGCTTTCCACGATAGGTTATCCGTTTTCTGAAGTGACCTGTAGCTCCCTAAAGGTCCAGTCGAGTGGACTGTCCAGAAAGCTGGATTGGGTTTAGTGCTGCTGTTTTTGCTGTCCAGATTTCTGCAGTTGACTTCATAGCAGATTTTAGGTAGGATCCACTTGGATCTGGGTTTAGGACTCAACATGAATGTTGTATTCCTTGATGAGAGCTTTCCAAAATGGGGTGGCACATAATTTGGGGTGGAGTAGAACTCCCAGAAATCCAGTTTTAGTAAATTGTGTCATAACACTTCCGATCTCAGTATTTTGTGGATTTCTCTTATTATATTGGTGGGATGCTCATGAAAATTGGTGGAGACATAGGTGATAACAATATGTACATCCCTGTTGAAATTCATAATTTATGATTAAGCAGTATTAAAGTTATTGCCGTGTTATTTCACAACTTGAAGGGGATATAAATGCTGAATGTGAAGCCTGTTTGGGCCGGAATTTTGTATGAATCATGAATATGCTAGCATTGGCTTGTGATAATGATTTCAGATTTATTTCTGTTAAGATGACCCCTTGAATGAACCTTCAATTGTAGATTTATGTGGAATCGTAAAAAGGACATGAATGAATTAATATTCACATTGCTCGATAATCTATTGGATGATGTAGATTGGTGATGACCTCCCCATAAGCTTGATAGCTTTAATCATGTTGAATCACGTTGTGATTTGTACTTAAGATGATTGAATATTGGTGATATGTTGGGGATTACATATTTAGTAAAATATGAATATGACACCGTACACAACTAGTCCTACAGATTTTCGTAGAGTAATTTCCATGATATACACTCGCCACCGCAAAAGAGTTATGATAACTCGGTATGGTTAGCATTGATGGCTTGGGGTGGATTATAAGGTATGATTATATCTTGCGGTGATATGTTAAGGACCCTATTGTTGGGGGCCTTGGATGCTAGTTAGCATCAGTTGACTGGTATGATGTGAAAGGTAAGAAGGCTCCGCTGCGTGTTCTTAGCATCGAGCAGTACGCAGGGTCTCCGCTGTGTGTTCTTAGCATCGAGGCATACAGAGGCCTAGGAATGGTTGAGTCCTTGGGTGCTTGATAGCACGGTTTATGCATGGGAATTACATGAATGTGCATGGTTCACACATGGTGGTGTAGTGATCCTGGTTGGAGAATACTTGTGGCGGGTCTACGGGCTTGCTAGTCGTGACACCGACAGAAGCCGGCTGTTAGACTCTAGACCGGTTGGGTTGGACTCTTGGTGCTCACCTACCCAAGTCCCCTTCTGTGCCCTTGGAGGCTCCGTTGTGTGCTCTTAGCGTCGAGCAGTACGCATGGTCTCCGTTGTGTGTTCTTAGCGTCGAGTCGTACAGAGGCCTAGGACTGGTAGTGTTCATGCCCTCCTAATAGTGGAGGAGCTCGTTCCACTGTCTCCGTCTGGCCACGACGGGAGATGCCTGAGCGGTTAGCTACCCCTCAAAAAGCGAGAACTAAAGGTCTATGTCGACATAGCAAAATGCATAGGTGAGTTCATCATATCATAATCATTGCATTACATCCATCATTCATAATCATAGCATTGCACCGCATTGGGTCCATCATATAAATTAGTATGGGATCTTTTATATGATGGGTCCCAGTTTGGAAACCTTAACTTATAAGTTTGTATGGGCATTCATATAAGTTAAGGTACGATATGAACTGTTTACTTCTGTGCTATTTCACTACTTACTTATACTCTGCCATTGTCATATACTTGTTAGTTGTGCTTATTATACCTGTTACCAGTACTTGCATTTATAACCATTGCTACTTATATACTTATGAACAACTTAGTTAGTGCCATTGCAAGTACTTGGGTACTTATACAACCGACATATATGATCAACCATTCCTGTCACCTGCTTGTATTTACTATTGCTTATATTGCAGCTTTTCTTCCTTTCCTTCCGCCCGGTGCCTTGGAGTCGCCGGGGGAGCGGATGTGAAGCCACTTAGTCTTTATGACTAACGGTTGCTACGTCCCTCTTTTTAGGAGTGTTCCTTAGAGCAGCAGTGCATGGTGCTGGAGGAGGATAGTCAGGTCAGGATGACAGGGCCGCAAACCATGATACCTTGGCTACCGTTAGTGGCAGAGGCGAGTGAGTGTTTTGAGATGTAGCCCTTGGGGCATTTAGTTTGATACTCTGATGATTTGCAGGAGTTTGTGTAGCTTTCTGTCCTTCTTGTACTTATTGTGAATCTATGGCTTTTAATGCTTTCTTTTATTGATGGGTTGACGCTGTTTAGTTGGTTTGGCCGGCAGGATAGGCGCCTTGTGGGGGAGGCTAGCTCGTGTGCTGGCGCTTCCGCAAGGCGGCTGTCCTGGGCATAAGACTCCCTCGATCGTGTCTTGTGTTCCGGGAATGGGGTCTTACAGTGTGTGTGTGTGTGTGTGTGTTTAGGGAAGGGTAAAATAGGAACTTACAATAGGTACAAAAGAGGACTGAAGACAGACATAACTTTAATAAGCGGCTCAAGGCTCGATATCTTCTTCTGCTTCCTTTCATGTAGTTGCGGCGCTTTTGATCTGATGTGAGCTTTCATCATCTTGTAGGGTTGCTGAATTGCTAGTGTCTGGAGGAGGCATTAGTTTCTGATTGCAAGGATTCCAGTCTTCATATCCTCCTGTAATCCTGAAAGTCGGGATGACCAGTTTTGAAGTTGGCGCTGGTTAGGGATTTCGTTAAGACATCGGCCACCTAGTTTTCAGATTTGCAATAACTGATACTAATTTCTCCTTTACTAACATAATCCCTTGTGAAGTGAAGCTTCAGATCCAGCTATTTTGACCTTTTGTGAAACACTGGATTATATGCTAGGGCAATGGTGGAGGAGTTGTCTAACATAATATTTGTAGGTTCTCCATCTCACCTAGCATTTCAACAAATAGATTTCTTAGCCACAAGATTTCCTTGTCTGCTTCACTGAGAGCGGTGTATTCAGTTTCAGTAGAAGAGAGGGCCACTGCTCTATTTTCTGGTGCACCAAGGAATGGGTTTTGTGCCCATAAAGACTATAAATCCTGATGTACTTTTGCGATCATCTTCACATCCTCCCCAGTCACTATCTGAGTAGCCCATAAGAGTATTGCTTGCTTCTTTTGTGTAGAGAAGACCATGGTATTTTGTCCCATTGATATAGCTGAAATTCTTTTTACAACTGCCAAGTTTTTGATGGAGGGTTCTTGCATGTATCTAGATACTATATATGTTTACTGCATGCTCTATGTCAGGACGAGTATTTGTAAGGTAAATGAGGGACCCAACAATACTCATATATTCTTCTGGGTTTGTCTTCTCAGTATCATCCTTCTTCTTTAGTTTTTCCCCATTGACCATTGGAGTTGCAGAGGGTTTGGAATCGAGCATTCCTATGAGGATGAGGATGTCCTATGCATATTTCCTTGAGAAATGTTGGTGTTGCTTCCTTCTTGCGAGATTTGGAGTCCCAGAAAATACTTGGTTACTCCAAGGTCCGTCATTTCAAATTCTGAGTTCATGTGAGCCCTGAATTTAGTGATTGAATCTTGGGAATTACTTGTAATTAGCAAATCATCAACGTACAGGCATAAGATAATATACTTCCCTCCTTTCTTTATATACATTGTTTTGGTTCGTTGGTTGTCCTTGTGAACCCAATGTTATGAAGATGAGATTCGATCTTCTGATTCCAAGCGTGGGCCTGCTTAAGCCCATACAGGTTTTTATTTCAATTTGAATACTTTTGCAATGTTTTTAGGTAGGATGCATTATCCCTCTGGTTGAGTTACATAAATATCCTCTTTGATTTCACCATTTTAGAACGCAGATTTTACATCCACTTGATATATCTTGACGTTGTTTTGGGTAGCAATTGCAATTAGCAATCTAATGGATTCAAATCATGCCACCGGTGCAAAGGTGTCAAAATAGTCTATTCCAGCTTTTTGTGAATAGTCTTTTGCCACCAATCTAGCTTTGTATTTTGAGATCTCCCCAAGTTCATTGAATTTGATTTTGTATAGCCATTTCACTCATATGGCCTTCTTATGAGCTGGAAGATTTGTAAGCTCCCAAGTATCATTTTTGGCAATCATTTGGATTTCTGTATCCATAGCAGCTTTCCAATTTGAATCATTGGCCGCTTCTCAGAAGGGGGGGGGGGGGGGGGGGGGGGGGGGGGGGGGGGGGGTTCTATGGCAAGGAAGGCAAATTGACAATTTTGATAAACATCAGAGAGAAGTCGATACCTTTGTGGTGAGGTTGGAGGTGATGAATATTGAGGACTATACTGCTCCACTGGGGAGTTCTGATTGGGTTCTTCTTCTTGAATGGATGGCAGTTGATCCTCTTCTTTATATGGATCAGCTACAACCGCCGGCCTGAGATTCTGATCTAGAGCCATTTACCAATTCCAGTGGCTATTTCATCAATAATGACATGCCTGGTGATCAACATTTTCTTGGTAATAGGGTTGTATACCCGATAGGCCATTGAGGTATCGTTGTAACCAAGCAGGATTCCTTTTTCTCCTTTTTCTACAAGTTTGTCTCTACCCATTTTAATTTCCAGGCTGAATGATAAGCTGCCAAACACTCAACTGAGGGTTTATGACTAGTCCATGCTTCAAAAGGAGTCATGGGTGAAGAGCACGACATGGAGCCCTGTTTAGAAGATACACAGCTGTGCTAGCAGCTTCTGCCAATAAGGTTTGGGTAGCTCTTTATTTTGAAGCATGTTGTGAGTCATTTCAACAATAGTTTTGTTTCTTCTTTCACCAATAACATTTTGTTGTGGGGTGTTTTTGACTGTGATTTCTCTTCTGATCCCCTGTTCCTGATAGTAAGAGTTGAACTCATGTCTCATGAACTAACCCCTATCTGTTCTTAAGGCTTTTACTCTCAGATCAGTTTCTATTTCAGCTTGTTTTTTGAAGATTTTGAATTTTTGAAAAGCATCAGATTTATGAGCTAAGATATAAATCCACATCATCCTTGTGAAGTCATCTACAATAAGCAGGTAATAGGATTTATCTGATAAGGAGAGAGTTCTTGAAGGTCCCCAAATATCTGCATATACGAATTCTAATGGTGCAGAAGTTCTTTTGTGTGAGGAAGAGGGGTGACGTAGTTTGTGTATTTTGCATAGAGCATAATTTTCACATATACCATTTAGGTTCTCAATTTTGGGAAACCCATATGCCATGTTTTTTATTTGTAATTCTTGGAGATCTTGTAGATTTAAATGGCCATATCTTTGGTGCCATTTCATAGCTTCTGAGGATTCAATAGCTTGCATACTTCTCTCTTCTTGTGGCAGATTTAAATGAAAAACTCTGTTAGTGGTCATCTTTACTTTAGCAACTATGTGGGATGTGTCTTTATCAAATATTACACAATGGAGATTGTCAAAGATCAATTTATAGCCCTTTTTAACTAGTTGCCCGACACTGAGAAGATTTTGGGCAAGCTCAGGAACATATTGAACTTTAGTTATGTGTTTATACTATCCCTTTTGAGTTATTACGACAATAGTCCCCTTTCCTTTTATAGCTTTTGAGGTTCCATCCCCAAATATCACTTGAGATGTCTCATTTTCATTTAAGTAGATAAAAACTTGTTTATTGTTTGTCATATGGTTAGAGCAAGCACTATCAAGATACCAAATGTCACTCATAGTTTCATCATTAACATTGCATGAGTAAAACACTAAATCTTCTTCATCTTGTTCACTGTAATGGGCTTCTTCTTTGGGTCGATACTCTGACTTGCATTTTGACCAGCAATCTTTATTTAAATGAGTAGGGTTCTTACATCTTTTGCATCTATTGAAACAATCGTGTGCCTCATGATTGTTTCTTTTGTATAAAATGCAAAATAACTGGAGTGACTGTTTGAACTTGTTTTCTTTTGTATTAACTTGGTGGGATTCATTCTCTTGCTTATTAGAAGTTTTGATATAAACTTTGCTTTGGAAAGCTTGTTCAAGAGATTGATGTTCATATCTCTTGAGTCGCTCTTCATGAGATTGGAGGGATCCTAAATGATCAGGGAGAGTTAGAATGTTCAGATCCATGGATTCTTCTATGGCTACAACAAAAGCATACTTTTGAGTAAGAGTTTTTTGGATTTTAAGAACTATTTTCTTCTCTTCTATGGCATCTCCATAACATCTTTTGCAGTGACAGCTCCCATAATTCTTGGAAATATGCTCCTTGCTACTCCTTGTTAGATGTATAACAGAGCTTTGACATCTCTTTTGAAGTTTTTAGCATATTCCTTAGCTTGGATTGTTTCCCAGGATGCAAGAGGGTTGGCAATTGTGGATTGGTGATACCCACTTTGGAGTAGGTCACATAATCCTTGGGAAATAAGAAGGGTCCTCATTTGGACATGCCAAAAGTCATAAGCTTCCCCTTCGAAAATTGAGACACCACTTGGAGAATATAGAAAGTTTGGGGGTGGGTTACTAGAGGATGCCACATGATGTGAACACAAGAACCAACATGAAAAGGAAACCTTAGCAGAACAATACTACAGAGATGAACCACAACAATCACTGATGGCAGATAGTAATTCAAAGAACCTATCTCTGATACCATAAAGGAAAAGACAAGCAAAAAACTGAAGGAGGTGGGGAGAAGGTACGCGACACTACCAACTTTTCATTGCAAAAAGAGTTTCAAAAGATACAGCAGGTTTTTTTAGGGGGACATAACGCACTTCATACAACATGTAACACCCCACTTTTCCCAAAATGGGGATGAAAGGAAGTGTTGCCAAGAATCGTCGAAAGGTCGCAATGAACAGAAGTTATTCGGCGTGTTTCGTCGAGTGGTCTCGACGAACCAGACTAATCCGACGAATGTTAGTCGAATGAGCTCGACAAATCGTCGAATGAGCTCGACAAACCGTCGAATGGGTTCAACGGATATCGACGAACACTGTTTGTGGTTTAGTTTCAGCGAATCATCGAAGGGTCTCGAGTGGTCTCGACGAACTGTCGAAATGTCTCGATGAATTATCGTGACTACTCGATGAATGCAGACAGACCACTTGTTTTTATCTGTTTTGATTTTGACGGAGCTTGACGTCAAATCCTAAGTCCGAAACCATTCCGATCCTTCTGAAAAATGAATCTGACGGCTAGGATCATTTCGAAATCCCTTAAAGGATGTTTGGGATATAACTTTAGGTCTATTGTTATCTTTACATTCTCTCTCCATGCTTGAGAAATCTGAGAGCCAAGGAAGAAGAAGAAGGCATTTTTTGCCATTAACGGAGCTCTGAAGCTCCAAATCACGTGACGTTTCCAGATCCACGGAGAGCGACCCGGTGCGGTTATTTCCATCCGATTGAAATCTCGGATTCATGGCGCCGAAGAGAGAGGGAAGGATAACGATCCTTCCTCCCGGTCTTAGGACGTGTTTGGTCCTCTCATTTCTTTTTCCATGCATTTTGAGGTTGTCTCTTTCACTAATTAGTGAAGTGTAGGACTTCCTTTAGTTCTTCGTAACTCCTGGTAGATTGTGTCCATCCCCAACATTTATTGCATGTAGAAATTTGGTAGACGTGCAGATTTAGGCATTTTGTGTGAAGAATACCCATGACTGATAGCCCCGATCGGTGATGCTTGATTGTGACGTGCATTTAGGTTAAGCCTAGAATGCGTGCGGGAGAATGACTCCGCGAGAAATGACATCGTATTGCGGGACTTGAAATTTAGGTGTCTTTCGGAAGGAGAGCCAAACGCAAGCCCCATACTTGGAATGTGGTTGAATGCAAATATTCACCACGAGTTTTGAAGTGGAGCGGTCTTGTACCTCCTTCATTGGTTATGTGTGTGAATCCTAAGTCCTCTTGGAAGGATTGGGTGCGTAGCCATCGTTTTGTGTAGCACTTGAATGTGTTACACCCTTACGGGTCGAGGCGAAACCGTACCCACGTCGTACAGTCGATCACGACGACTAGAGCATGAGCAAAGCTGAACCAAACTTGTTTCCATGCAGATCGGTGAGAGGTGCCAACCTCTTGTACACCGTGTGATCATGGGAGAGGCCGCGGAAGGTATTCACCTAGACCGGCCAAAAGCAACAGTAGTTCTTTGTTTACACCTTTTTTCATTTTATTTGTAGTTAATGTCCACTCCAAGTTAGAAGACGGATGTGTCTGACAATTAGTGTAGTGATGTGTGTAGTGAGCCGCTAGAGAATTATTGTTCGATTTTGATGAAAGTGTATTCTTTCTCGATGTCTAGAACTTGCTTCTAGCGATTCTCGAAACATTTGCATTGGTTAATTTAACTTCATGAATATGATTTAGGCCTTTCATTGGATCGATTGGGCCTTTGCATCCTACCCTACACGTTATACCATTGCATAGACCCTTGGGCCGTACACATGTCCTTTTGATTCACTCCCACCTTCATATCACCAAAGCCTAAATTTTCAACCTATCTTCACACATAGACTTGGCTTCATTTGAAATTCTACCTCCCTAATTGAGATTTGATGGTTGATGTTTTGTGATTGTCGGTGTAAGCATAAAGATTTATCATGTGGGTGTTGATGAAAATGTATAGAAGAAAATTTTTATGAAGAAAAGGAATTGAAAAGAAAAAAAATATTTAAGGAGAAAAAGAAGAAAATATGAAATTTTTGAAGTTATCATTTGCTCGTGCATATGCAAGCTAGAGTGACCCCATATTTCATCGTTTAAGTCTGGGGGTATCACTTCTACTACTTATATTCTTTGGTAGATTTCAATGCTAGCTCTCATTTTATTTTAAGTGTGAATTTGAGCCTCATGTTTATCATTTTGATATCTCACCTTAAATTCAAGCCTTAATGCTTCGTCCCTTCTTAAGTCCTGACAATTCTTTGAGTTATCATTGATCAATGCAGTGGAGAGGGTGTGGCCGAGCCAGCATATGACCTTCCTCATTGATGGATTTCTTTGGAGGTTGCCCCATAGTCTTAATAGGATAATGTTGATTTGAGTGGATGTGCTACTTTCTCTCTACGCTATAGCTAGGTCTAATCGTTTAATTCTTTCATAGGAGTGGATGTTTGTGTTTGATATAGTGATTGAAAAAGTTGTAAATATTTAGTATGCATAGAAAGTTTCTCTAGGTTATTTCATATTCATCCTGGGCACGAAACTTCTCTGTCCACTCTCTAGTTTCACTATCTATTTGAGTAATTAGCCTATCTTTATCTCCGTGAGTAGAGTTGTTTGCTTGGGAGAAATAGATGTTCAAGTTTAGGGGTATTTGATGAGCGACATTTATATAGTTATTTTGGTGCTCATCATCAGTTGATTTTAGCATCATATCTTTCAAAATTCTCCAAAGTCTTTCATATGAGCTTATCCGAGCTAGATGAAATGAATTTTGTTGCACCTCATACATGAGGGAGATCATTGTCACAACCCGCATTTTCTCACGAATTTAATAAATATTATCATAGCAAAGGGAAAATACGCATGCGCTATGATGCCACGTCAAGCAGGGGACAACTACCGACGCTCAGGCAAACACTCTTTACGATTATTTTATAAAAGACATGAATGTGCTTAGATTAAAAAGAGAATTTTTCATTTTAGCTTAAGACCGTGTCCCTTGGTCCGGTGGATCATCTAATACACAAGTAGAAAACTATACATACGCAGCGGAAAATAAGTTCATTTTAGCCTACATGAGCATGAAGATCAACATCCAAAAATGATATGCGTAAATCTATGTTTAGTACAGTAAGAAAGGAATTTCTACGATCTTCGAAGTATGCGATATTTATTTAAAATCATGATATGCAAGAATGACATTTTTATACCAATAAAGTAACTAATGCATCCTAGCATAAAGCTTCCCAGAGAGCAAGTAGGTAAACAACCCAAAAGTAACACCAAAACTACTAGCAAGTAATCTAAAGATAAAAGTCATATGGGCGCCAACAACTGACACGAACCCGTAGGAAAGAAGGAAAACAACAAAAAGAAATTGCCTCTTACCTATAAGAGAGGAAGGGCCTCGACAGAAAAACTGAACGACGTCGCTCTAACCCTGCGGCAGCTAAAGGCCTGAACCTGAGACAATCATAAGAAAAGAATGCCTCAGCCCAAAGGGGTGCAAGAAAACCAAGGTTAGCAGCACCAGAAGTAGAAGAGTACAGGAAGGAAAAACTAAGCAGATAAACATCTATAATCTTACAACAACTCGAGCCAGCTCAAACAAGTGCACTCGGTAAGAAGAAAAGCCTGCACCACAAGGTAATAGTCAACACAATCAAAGCCCACCACGTGTCCGCCATTGCGGCTCAGAGGTGATGGTCATACATATAATATCATAATACACATATATAAGCATATATGTTTATAAGAACTTGAGACTGATCAGCTCGAGGGAAAAGCGTCCCCCAAAAGAAGGCACTGCGACGGTGGTATCTCCACTAACGCTCGCAGCCCAAAAACAACACAGGAGTGCTGCGGCGGTGACTCCAATCCACCCAAACGAACAGCCCAACAGAGGCACTGTGGCGGTGACCTTTAGCTCACACGCTCAACAGACTCACACATAGCACCATAAGCTGGGTGCATAATCATATACATAAGTATATGCATATATATAAGTATATAACTATACCACAGTGCAGTTCACCTGAGAACACTCAGGACATTAGACAACGAAGATCATAGAGATCAAGAACCACTCACTCAAACTGTCCCGGAGAATTAGACAACATAGCATACTTAGCTCATAAATCCAACATAGAAAACAGAGGAGTGCCAGGCGTGGGAACAGGATTTCAGAAAGCCGACACCATGACAGGTCTGGTGTCGGAACAAGACGAAGAAAAACATAACACGAAGGCCAAACACCTGAACAATACTCAACGGTTCATTTGAAAACACTTGACGAGTCCAAACTTGACTCCTAACGAACTTCTTGTAACAGTACGAAGAATAAGGCACGACAAGACACCATAAAAGATCACTTTTCTGTAAGGATGAAAT
This sequence comes from Dactylorhiza incarnata, assembly GCA_033032865.1. NCBI lineage: Eukaryota > Viridiplantae > Streptophyta > Magnoliopsida > Asparagales > Orchidaceae > Dactylorhiza > Dactylorhiza incarnata. The sequence continues at coordinate 17,281,784 of JAWHQI010000001.1, read as the reverse complement.
TGTCAATGATTGGAACGGGTGAAAAGCTCGAATCCAAAAATGCAACTACAAGACATTCCGCATTAACAAATAATGGTTTCGTTGAATCATCAAGCACTAGCAATAGAAATTATAAAGTTCAAAGCCGATATATATCTACATCTCTTTCAAGCTTAACGATTGAAGGCTTCGTTGAATCACCTAGAACTAACCACAGAAATTCCCAAGGAATTTAGGATCTGGTTCTTCAAACCGCTTAGGAATAACAAGCACGTTTTCATGAATTTTATCCTCCAGCCACCATTTTTTTCTAGCCAAGTATACGTATTCAGAAATAAAACTATCCGTGGTTGATTCAGAAATAAAACTAACTAGATTTTAGTCTTCCAACAATTAACCCAAATTCAGACAGAGCCTCCCAAGGCTTAGCCTAAAGTTTAACAGGCAACTAGCATAAGGGAATATGACCAATCCTTTCTCCTAAAACCAAGCCACCAATAGCACATGAATCAAATAGAATCCAACCAGCCACTATAAGGAGCATACCCAAACAGCCTCTATAGGAAATGTTATGAATACATTTCCTGAAAATAAAATCCCTGCAGCATACCCCAAACAGCTGCTATAGGGAGAATGCTAATGAAATTTCTGAAGCTTAAGCATAACCCAACATCCACCATGAGAAGGAAAATGAAATGAAGCTTATGAAATTCCTGAAGATTATACATACCCCAACATAGGAAGTACCCCCCCCCCCCCCCCCCCCCCCCCCCCAAAGAGATTTCTCATGAATAAAAGTCCTGGAGTGGTTAAACATCAAGAATTTCCTGGGCTTAACCCCAAACAACAAATGATGAGTGATAATATTACCCATGACTACAACAACAACAAAAAGGAAAAGACAGATTACAGATGTCCTGTAGGATTTGGAAATTAGCCGAGCAAGACCATCCATGTTTAACAGAGTAGCTATGAGAAATATGCAGAATTTAACAAGTAAACACGATCCGGAACAAGCCAAAATAAGCTCAGCGTATAACCAGGATAAACCCGAAATCTTATTGGCATAGACACGAACTCCTTGATAGAATAAACCAAAAGTCCTGTTTTGCACATATATATATATACATATCCAAAACTTTGCTAACGTAGGCCAAAAACTTCTGATAACCCCCGGTCAGGAAATCGGTTAGCCAACTATATATAAATCCAGAAATTTTGTTAACATAAACTAGAAGATTTGTCAGGTATATGAATCCAGAAATTTGCTAACATACTAGAGGATCTGCAGCAGATGAAAATCCATAATTTTGCTAAAAAGACAAAGGGATCTGCCGCATAAAAAGAAACCAGGAATTTTGCTAACCACATTAGGGGGATCGGCTATGTATAAATTTAGAAATAATAATTTTTGCCAACTAACTAGGGAACCTGCCGCTTATAAAATTTCAGAAATCTTGCTAACAGAACTAGAGGATCAAGCTCATAATGATCCGGATATTTTGTCAATAAATCTAAGGAATCAGCCACTTAATGATCCAGAAATCATGCTAACAACATTAAAGGAATCTCCCACCAATAAAATCCAGGGAAGAGATGCAGGGGACGGAGGAGGGAGAGTTTTCTTGCCTGAATCGGGAACCGTCGCCACTCGTCGAGGCGAAACCACGGCCAGGAGACCCTACAACCACTGCCGAACCCAACGAGAACTCCCAGCAACCCTGCTCCGGCGGCGAAACAAGCCCCGATGACCACAAACCTCCCTTCTCCGGTGGCTTCAGCGTCTGCGACTCCCGCCCGACGGAACCCTAGCTCGCACCCCCCTAAAGGATCCAGGTTTTGCACGGGAAAGGGGAGGAAAAAAATGAAAACCAATCAACGCTCCTGAACTCATCTCTCTATATATATATATATTATGACCTAATGCATACTAAAATTTATACATAAATATATACTGCATATATGTATATATGTAAGCATAAATTCTTATATATAATCTTTGCATATATATATATATAAAGCCTTATGCATAATAAATTTTACACAAATTTAGGAATATTGTATATATGCATGTATGAAAAAAAATCTTCTTATATCACCTTTGTACATGTAATCATATAATGTATACGTATGTATATATATATACTTTTATACAAGCCTTTTTTACAAATACATACATATAATTATGCATATACCTACCTACATGAACACATGATTGAATAAGTTTGCCTATACAAGTATAAGTCTTCATATATATGCACGCTTAAATATGTATGTTGTATACATCTACCCGTATGAACCTTCTACACGCGAATATATATTTCTGCATATTTGACTCAACCTATAATTAACTTGCCGGACGACGACGACACTTCCGAAACGGTAACGCCCTCTCGCATTAACACCTCAAACGGTAGCTTTAATATTTAAACCGTCATTATACCATAACCCTACTTAATTTAACTATAAGAAAAACCTGGGGCGTTACAGTCACCCCACCAAGAAGGAAGTTTCGTCCCGAAACATAGAACCGAAACTTAGAAGACACCGAATGAAAAGTACAAAGGGAGAGGTAAGCTCACACTCGCTAGACAGAAACGCTAACCGAAAGGGGCTAGGAAAACGGATGCGGATAAGATTACCTCAAAAAGGAAAAGGACATTACCAAGAACTCGAAATGTCCAAACCGAGAACAGAAAGCGGATCGCGGAACATCTGACAAGCGGATCCCCAGCTAAAGGAAGCCTACACGAAGATCAGCCTTCGAAAACACCGAACTAACTCTCTTCTTTACGAACAAGATGATAGCACTCCAGGGCGAGGAACTAGGCCAGAAAAAGCCACACTGCAACCACTCATCTATCTGAGTGCGCAACTCTCGCAACACACGCGGGGCCAAAGGGTACGGTGCCTTAGCAATAGGACAAGTACCCGGCTCAAGGTCAGAAACCAACTCCTCAACTTTCACAGGTAGAAAACCAGGGAGACTAACGACGAAGACATCAGCGAGATTTCGCACCACAGGGAAGTAAATCCTCGATACACAACAAACTACTAACAATTTCTAACATATAAACAAGGTAGGCAAAACAACCGGAAACTAAAGGCTCCGAGCACACACCGCGGAAACAATTGTGGAACATTGCGCAGAAAGCCAAACAGGCTCGAGGGTTGACCAATGTCCAGCTTAAAGACCAAACGCTTTACCTTGCGTTGGATAACAACATCAAACCTGAACCACCAGCCCAAACCCCAAATCACAACGAAAACTCAATGTCTAGCACCTTTAGATTAGCAAAAGCTAAGAAACCACCTAAGAGGGTAGGACAACCCTAGATACCCTAACTCGACACCACTGAGCCACCAGAGGGGAACTTAACATTAAACGAATCGCCAATCGAAACGAGGGTCAAACTATGACGCTCTATAAAAATCCTAGCCAAGAACGAGTGGGTAGCACCAGAATCGAGAAGGACGCGCGCCTAACGGTTCTTTACCTTAAATTCTCCTATAAAATTGGATACTCAACTAATCGAGCGAAAACAATCTAGTACAAACGCTGAAGGCTAAGAGTTAGATTAGAATCTAACCTGAAATCACCTGGGCAGAAAAACTGCGCTTATTTCACAACCATTTGCCTCAACAACGCCTCGATACTCCGACGCAACTCCTTAGTCACCGCCTCACTACGCGCACCCAAAGACTCGCCCTCTAACTGGGGAGCCGACTCCGACGCACGACGCTCTGAAGTCATCGACTGCAATTACGAACTAACACCTCAATACACCTAGCTTAAGACGCAACAGCTAGGAACTAGAATTTCCTAACTCGATACAGATCAGAAAATAGTAGATACTTGCTCTTGCTGTTACCTTGCTCTGGGAATTCATGAAATGATGTTATGCTTAACTTAGGATGATATACCATCATCCTATCAACTTACGTGCATATAATATAAATGCATGAATGCCAAATTTTATTTCAAATCATGTGTGTACGAGCATCATCTTGTATGTCTTTAGCTTGGCACGTGTGCTAATGCTATGTTATGATGTATATGCAGTGCAATGCAATCTAAAAAAAGGCCTTAATGCATGCTATGAACGGCGTACACATGCGATCTTCTGCATCCCATACTACATATTATCGCATGTAACGAAAAAGAAAAATGAGCTAATGGACATCCATAGGACTGGCGTTATGCATCCCATACTACATAACCGTCGCATGTTGTCACCTATGAGGATCCATATACAAACACATATTATGCATCACGTACTACATAATATGCCTCGTATACTTCTTATCATGCTATGAGTGTAGTGTTCATGCTTCAGCCAAGACATACTGATGACCCTTCGGTGTGTGTATGCAATGAATGACAATTCTCACCAGGCGGTTAACCGGGCAACCAGACTATCACAGCAACCCGGCTAACCTCCCTCTGATACCAACTGTCACAACCCGCATTTTCCCACGAATTTAATAAATATTATCAGAGCAAAGGGAAAATACGCGCTATGATGCCACGTCAAGCAGGGGACAACTACCGACGCTCAGGCAAACACTCCTTACGATTATTTTATAAAAGACATGAATGTGCTTGGATTAAAAAGAGAATTTTTCATTTTAGCTTAAGACCATGTCCCTCGGTCCGGTGGATCATCTAGTCCACAAGTAGAAAACTATACATACGCAGCGGAAAATAGGTTCATTTTAGCCTACATGAGCATGAAGATCAACATCCAAAAATGATATGCGTAAATCTATGTTTAGTACAGTAAGAAAGGAATTTCTACGATCTTCAAAGTATGCGATATTTATTTAAAATCATGATATGCAAGAATGTCATTTTTATACCAATAAAGTAACTAATGCATCCTAGCATAAAGCTTCCCAGAGAGCAAGTAGGTAAACAACCCAAACGTAACAGCAAAACTACTAGCAAGTAATCTAAAGATAAAAGTCATACGAGCGCCAACAACTGACACGAACCCGCAGGAAAGAAGGAAAACAACAAAAAGAAATTGCCTCTTACCTAGAAGAGAGGAAGGGCCTCGACAGAAAAACTGAACAACGCCGCTCTAACCCTGCGGCAGCTAAAGGCCTGAACCTGAGACATTCATAAGAAAAGAATGCCTCAGCCCAAAGGGGTGCAAGAAAACCAAGGTTAGCAGCACCAGAAGCAGAAGAGTACAGGAAGGAAAAACTAAGCAGATAAACATTTATAATCTTACGACAACTCGAGCCAGCTCAAACGAGTGCACTCGGTAAGAAGAAAAGCCTGCACCAGAAGGTAATAGTCAACACAATCAAAGCCCACCACGTGTCCGCCATTGCGGATCAGAGGTGATGGCCATACATATAATATCATAATACACATATATAAGCATATATGTTTATAAGAACTTGAGACTGATCAGCTCGAGGGAAAAGCGTCCTCCAAAAGAAAGCACTGCGACGGTGGTATCTCCACTAACGCTCGCAGCCAAAAACAACACAGGAGTGCTGCGGCGTTGACTCCAATCCACCCAAACCACAGCCCAACAGAGGCACTGTGGCGGTGACCTTTAGCTCACACGCTCAACAGACTCACACATAACACCATAAGCCGGGTGCATAATCATATACATAAGTATATGCATATATATAAGTATATAACTATACCACGGTGCAGTTCACCTGAGAACACTCAGGACATTAGACAACGAAGATCATAGAGATCAAGAACCACTCACTCAAACTGTCCCGGAGAATTAGACAACATAGCATACTTAGCTCATAAATCCAACATAGCAAACAGAGGAGTGCCAGGCGTGGGAACAGGATTTCAGAAAGCCGACACCATGACAGGTCTGGTGTCGGAACAAGACGAAGAAAAACATAACACGAAGGCCAAACACCTGAACAATACTCAACGGTTCATTTGAAAACACTTGGCGAGTCCAAACTTGACTCCTATCGAACTTCTTGTGACAGTATGAAGAATAACGCACGACAAGACATCATAAAAGATCACTTTTCTGTAAGGATGAAATTGTCAATGATTGGAACGGGTGAAAAGCTCGAATCCAAAAATGCAACTACAAGACATTCCTCATTAGCAAATAATGGTTTCGTTGAATCATCGAGCACTAGCAATAGAAATTATAAAGTTCAAAGCCGATATATATCTACATCTCTTTCAAGCTTAACGATTGAAGGCTTCGTTGAATCACCTAGAACTAGCCACAGAAATTCCCAAGGAATTTAGGATCTGGTTCTTCATACCGCTTAGGAATAACAAGCACATTTTCATGAAATTTTATCCTCCAGCCACCATTTTTTTCTAGCCAAGTATACGTATTCAGAAATAAAACTATCCGCGGTTGATTCAGAAGTAAAACTAACTAGATTTTTGTCTTCCAACAATTAACCCAAATTCGAACAGAGCCTCCCACGGCTTAGCCTAAAGTTTAACAGGCAACTAGCATAAGGGTGACCAATCCTTTCTCCTAAAACCAAGCCACCAATAGCACATGAATCAAATAGAATCTTATCTTAACCCAAGCCACCAGCAGCCACCATAGCCCATTATGAGGAGATAAATATGAATAATTTCCTGGAGTACAAACCCAACCAGCCACTATAAGGAGCATATCCAAACAGCCTCTATAGGAAATGCTATGAATACATTTCTTGAAAATAAAATCCCTGGAGCATACCCCAAACAGCTGCTATAGGGAGAATGCTAATGAAATTTCTGAAGCTTAAGCATACCCCAACAGCCACCATGAGAAGGACAATGAAATGAAGCTTATGAAATTCCTGAAGATTATACATACCCCAACATAGGAAGCAGCCCCCCCCCCCCCCCCCCCCCCAAAGAGATTTCTCATGAATAAAAGTCCTGGAGTGGTTAAACATCAAGAATTTCCTGGGCTTAACCCCAAACAACAAATGATGAGTGATAATATTACCCATGACTACAACAACAAAAAAAGGAAAAGACAGATTACAGATGACCTGCAGGATTTGGAAATTAGCCGAGCAAGACCATCCATGTTTAACAGAGTATCTATGAGAAATATGCAGAATTTTACAAGTAAACACGATCCGGAACAAGCCAAAATAAGCTCAGCGTATAACCAGGATAAACCCGAAATCTTATTAGCATAGACCCGAACTCCTTTGATAGAATAAACCAAAAGTCCTGTTTTGCACACACATATATATACATATCCAAAACTTTGCTAACGTAGGCCAAAAACTTCTGATAACCCCCGACCAGGAAATCGGTTAGCCAACTATATATAAATCCAGAAATTTTGTTAACATAAACTAGAAGATTTGCCAGGTTTATGAATCCAGAAATTTGCTAACAAACTAGAGGATCTGCAGCATATGAAAATCCATAATTTTGCTAACAAGACAAAGGGATCTGCCGCATAAAAAGAAACCAGGAATTTTGCTAACCACATTAGGGGGATCGGCTATGTATAAATCTAGAAATAATAATTTTTGCCAACTAACTAGGGAACCTGCCGCTTATAAAATTTCAGAAATCTTGCTAACAGAACTAGAGGATCAAGCTCATAATGATCCGGATATTTTGTCAATAAATCTAAAGAATCAGCCACTTAATGATCCAGAAATCCTGCTAACAACATTAGAGGAATCTACCACCAATAAAATCCAGGGAAGAGATGGAGGGGAAGGAGGAAGAAGAGTTTTCTTGCCTGAATCGGGAGCCGTCGCCACTCGTCGAGGCGAAACCACGGCCAGGAGACCCTACAACCACTGCCGAACCCAACGAGAACTCCCAGCAACCCCGCTCCGGCGGCGAAACAAGCCCCGGCGACCACAAACCTCCCTTCTCTGGCGGCTTCGGCGTCTGCGACTCCCGCCCGACGGAACCCTAGCTCGCACCCCCCTAAAGGATCCAGGTTTTGCACGGGAAAGGGGAGGAAAAAAAAATGAAAACCAATCAACGCTCCTGAACTCATCTCTGTATATATATATTATGACCTAATGCATACTAAAATTTATACATAAATATATACTGCATATATGTATATATGTAAGCATAAATTCTTATATATAATCTTTGCATATATATATATATATATATATAAAGCCTTATGCATAATAAATTTTACACAAATTTAGGAATATTGTATATATGCATGTATGAAAAAAAAATCTTTTTATATCACCTTTGTACATGTAATCATATAATGTATACGTATGTATATATATACTTTTATACAAGCCTTTTTTACAAATACATACATATAATTATGCATATACCTACCTACATGAACATATGATTGAATAAGTTTGCATATACAAGTATAAGTTTTCATATATGCACGCTTAAATATGTATGTTGTATACATCTACCCGTATGAACCTTCTACACGCGAATATATATTTCTGCATATTTGACACAACCTAGAATTAACTTGCCGGACGACGACGACGACACTTCCGAAACGGTAACGCCCTCTCGCATTAACACCTCGAACGGTAGCTTTAATATTTAAACCGTCATTATACCATAACCCTACTTAATTTAACTATAAGAAAAACCTGGGGCGTTACAATCATCTCTCCCTCTCATCCATGTTTAGTTATAGTTTTAGTGTTGTTTGCTCATTTAAATACTATGTGTAGCAGCTGTGGTGGATTTCAGGAAGTTCGCGATTGAGTTCCATATAGAATTGTGTCTGCCCGTGCGATTTGAACACACACTGTTGTGCGTTTGTTCTCGCACTGGCAGATCGTTTGCATTTGAAATTCTACCTCCCTAATTGAGATTTGATGGTTGATGTTTTGTGATTGTCGGTGTAAGCATAAAGATTTATCATGTGGGTGTTGATGAAAATGTATAGAAGAAAATTTTTATGAAGAAAAGGAATTGAAAAGAAAAAAAATATTTAAGGAGAAAAAGAAGAAAAGAAGAAATTTTTGGAGTTATCATTTGCTCGTGCATATGCAAGCTAGAGTGACCCCATATTTCATCGTTTAAGTCTGGGGGTATCACTTCTACCACTTTTATTCTTTGATAGATTTCGATGCTAACTCTCATTTTACTTTAAGTGTGAATTTGAGCCTCATGTTTATCATTTTGATATGTCTCACCTTAAATTCAAGCCTTAATGCTTCGTCCCTTCTTAAGTCCTGATGATTTTTTGAGTTATCCTTGATCAATGCAGTGGAGAGTGTGTGGCCGAGCCAGCATATGACCATCGTCATTGATGGATTTCTTTGGAGGTTGCCCCATAGTCTTAATAGGATAATGTTGATTTGAGTGGATGTGCTACTTTCTCCCTACGCTATAGCTAGGTCTAATCGTTTAATTCTTTCATAGGAGTGGATGTTTGTGTTTGATATAGTGATTGAAAAAGTTGTAAATATTTAGTATGCATAGAAAGTTTCTCTAGGTTATTTCATATTCATCCCGAGCACGAAACTTCTCTGTCCACTCTCTAGTTTCACTATCTATTTGAGTAATTAGCCTCTCTTTATCTTCGTGAGTAGAGTTGTTTGCTTGGAAGAAATAGATGTTCAAGTTTAGGGGTATTTGATGAGCGACATTTATATAGTTATTTTGGCGCTCATCATCATTTGATTTTATCATCATATCTTTCAAAATTCTCCAAAGTCTTTCATATGAGCTTATCCGAGCTAGATGAAATGATTTTTGTTGCACCTCATACATGAGGGAGATCATCTCTCCCTCTCATCCATGTTTAGTTATAGTTTTGGTGTTGTTTGCTTATTTAAATACTATGTGTAGCAGCTGTGGTGGATTTCAGGAAGTTCGCAATTGAGTTCCATATAAAATTGCCTGAGAATCCATTGTTCTATCCTTGTCTGTACGATGTTATGCACGATCGTGCGAATTATAGCTAGCACAATTTCTTGGCGACTGTTAGGGCTTCAATTTTTCCTGGCTATTTTTCATTCTTTCTCGCACGATCAAACACATGGCCGTGCGCACGATCGTGCAAAAACAATTTTACTGACTACCTATAAATACGGCTTTTGACGAGCTTTCAGGATCCTTTGGTTGATTAGCTTCTCATAACTTCTAGTTTCGTCCCACCCTAGGGCATTGTCCAAAGCTTTCTCTCACCATCCAAGGCTTCAATTAGGAGAATTCTTCAGCCATTGTAGTTGCACCGCAAGGAGACAGTTCGTGATGCATGTGGACGGAGCAAACCCACGGAGAAGACGGGTAATATTGGAGGGCTTGGTGACAGCATCACTCTCGACCCCGAATGGTAGCAAGGATTGAGTTGAAGTATCGCATCCTTCTTTCATACCCGAGGAAAAGTCTCGGGCTCTGATTGTATCTCCAACTTATCTCCGCCCCTTTAGGTTACATTTGTTTGAATTTCTTCCTATCTTATGATGGTGTATGTATTATCATGAACTTATGTTGCTAATCATGTCTATTTCATTGTCTCTCAATGAATAGTTCTTTTGTTTTGCTTTTCATAACGTGCATTTGGAGATTGCTTATGCTTTGATGTGTTTTGGTTGTGTTATGTTGATGATTTCATGCTTGCGAGTCGTGCTGCGATCGAGAGAGAGAGTTTGTGTTGGTGAATAGGTGTCTACAATTCTTGAGCCTTGCCACTGTACTTGTGCGAAGATGTGCTTGCAACCCTCACTTGAGTTCTTGTGAGCGATTGCTTCACAATGTGAAGTGCGAGCAATGGGGTGAAGGTGACCCGTGGTGAGCGAAGCGATGAAGGCGACCTGCAACCCTTAGTTTTATTTGCTCTAGTTTAGTAGAATCAAACTCAATTCAAAGTTTTCTAAATCACCTTCATATTTAGATTTTCATCTCGATTAATCCACCCAACCGTGTTCTTTGAGAGATCGATACTCAAAGATAAATTTTCCATTTTATATTATTTGACGACCAGTGCACTTGTCGTCGGACTCATCAGCACAGCTAGAAATAGAGGGGAAATCAGAAACACAAATATACCTACGCACCTACATGAGTACTATTCATGGCAAGTTTCTTTTATAATAGTAAGTATATAGAAAGATAATCATACACTCACAACGTATAATATTCTGATGTTTATTACTTAAATTTACTGACAAGACTTTGGCTGAGGAGAATGGATGCTTCCAATACTTCGGTTCGGTGCCCCCCTACAAGATCAAAATACCCGAAGCGGAACCAAAAGTCTGGATGAATGCATCTTGCTCGACTAGATGATTCCAAAAACATTAAAATTGCCGGTTAATTAGAGTAGCAAGTCAACCTAATTTGAGCTTTGGACAGCCTTGCAAAGTCAAAAGATCTTTTTCTAATCTGCTTGTCATTTGGAGTATTTTTCGTGTATTACAATGTCTCCTCCTTTGGCAGCATCCAGAACTTATTTGAAAGTAATATTTCACCCCGACCACTTTCATGATACCCTCCGGCGAATGGAAACTGCTTTTTCTTGTGCTCAGTTCACCTACACTTCTAGTAGCCTCTATAGTCATATCAGAAGTTCGTTTTCACAAATTTGTTTGACGTAAAATAAATAGTGGATTTTATTGTCTTTAATCTAATCTTTTTCCACAGCTAAATAGATAACTTGACAAGCGGGTAATTTTTGCGTGATTTGGCAAAGAAACCGAACACTACAAAGAAGGATCGGACTTTGCATTTTTTTTTCTTTGGTAGTGCTTTATGAAACAATTTCTCATTGTCACGTAAAACAATTTTAAGCGGGTGATTTTTGCGTGTTTTGGCAAAGAAACCGAACACTACAAAGAAGGATCGGACTTTGCATTTTTTTTCTTTGGTAGTGCTTTATAAAACAATTTCTCATTGTCGTCACGGAATTGAAATTGGATATTGAAACTTTAATCAAATTCTTCTAGGAATTGAAATGGGTCTAATACCAATTATAGTGTTCGCCGAATAAATAAATTAGAGAATATTGTGAAATTGTTCAATTTTATTGTTCGTTTGTTACATAAAATTCAAACCAAGAATTATGTGCGTCAGGGCGAAAAACACGTGCCCGAGAAAAATGCGCGTGCCGAGGCGAAATGTGCATGTCAGGGCGAAATGCGCGCGTCAAGGCAAAATGTGCACGCCGGGGCGAAATGCGGGCGCCTTGGCGAAATGCGTGCAACAGGGCGAATTGCGCGCAACATGGTGAATTGCGTGCAACAAGGATAAATGTGCGCGCCCGGGCGATATGCGCGCGCCCGGGCGAAATGAGCGCGCCCGGGCGATATGCGGGCCCGGGCGATATGCGGGCCCGGGCGAAATGCGCGCGCCCGGGTGAAATGCTCGCGCCCGGGCGAAATGCTCACGCCCGGGCGATATGCGCACGCCCGAGCGAAATGCGCGCGCCCGGGCGAAAATTGTGCTCCATGGAGAAAACACGCGCCTGTGAAAAAAGACGCACTCAGGCGATAATTGCGCGCCCGGGCGAAAATTGCGCTCCGTGGAGAAAACGCGCGCCTGTGAAAAAAGACGCACTCAGGCGAAAAACATTTGCCCGAGCAAAAAATGCTAGCCTCGAAGAAAAATGCTCGTCGTGGTGAAAAAACACGCCCATAGTCAAAAACGCGCCCATGACGGGATTGTCCAATTCTTATATAGATTGGAAAGAATTGGTTTTAGTTCAAAATTCATTAGAATTTCAATTTCAAATTCAAGCGCGCATACGAACGTCAAAATTGAAATTAATCCTAAAATTCTAATTCGATGGTCTCAATTCCGTACAAACAAACGGACCCTTAAGGGAAATTTCAATGGATATTGATTTCTAACTGCATCCAAGATGAATTTGGGAGTTGTTATTGATACCCAGATATTCACACTTATTTCTTAATACATTTTATTCTTTTTTAGAACCCAATCAACTTAATATTTGTACCCAGTCAGCCCCTCTCTTCTCTCACGCAAGCCCGTCGAAACCCTCCCGTACCCTCATTTCCGTTCGCAGGCGCCCCAAGCTCTGCCAGCGTCGAATCTTGCCAGACCAGCCACCCTTTTCGGCGTAATCTTCTTTCCTCTACCTTCTTCAACAATCGAAGGCCTGGAACGATCCTATAGCCCTCGCCGTTTTCGCTCACAAGCGTCGGGATCCATCCCGTAACCCGCGCCCGTTTCTGCACTCCCTTGCGCCGGCCCTAGGCAAGGTCATCTTCTTCCTCTTAGCCCTATTTTGCCTCTCAAAATAGGTTGTTTATTTAGAAATTTTTATTGTTCCAGCCGGCCCTAGGCATGGTTTGATTTTCGATTTTGAGCGTTCAACCTTGATGTTTACACCTAGAATGATTCTTTGTGGGAATCCAAGCATTGTGTTGTGATTTTAGTAGGGATCCAAGCAACTGAAGTTGTCTTTCATTCAGATTGCAATTCCTCCAAGTGAGCTGTGTTGTGATTTCATTCAGATCCGAGCAAGTTCTTACTACTCTTATATCTATGTTGCAGTCTCATATATTTCTGTTGAACTGTGATGTTCCCACTGCTAGAAATGCTGGGTAAGGAGCTAGTTGTGGAGCAGTGCTCTTCCTAATTTTTGTAATCTTTCCATTCTTGTGATCTTCCTAATGTTTGTATATGGATTACTTGTTAATTCATTCAGGTTGAAGATGAGCTTACATTTGCTCCAGTGATTCAAGCATTGCAAAGTGGTTTTATTAGCGATCCAAGCATTGCATTGCATTAGGGATTGCAATTACTCAAAGTGACGCACCGCATTAGGTTCAAAAAATGTAAGATATTTAGTTATTTATTGTTTTAAATTTACAATATTAATCTTAAACATTTTTCCTTGCAGGCAGAGTTCATTTTGGCAGGGAAAGATATAGCTTACAAATGACATTATATACTTTTTTGAAATGTTGTTAGGATATCATAATGGGAACACATTGTCTTTTTTTTTTGAAATGTTTTTTTTGAAGTTATTTAAGTGAATGTTAATTAAGGTATGCAAAAAAATTTAAGTAGATGTTATTTATGGTTGACAAAAATTTTCTAAGTGGATGCTAATTATACATGTTAAAGTGCTATATTATTTAGGTATACAACAACAACAACAACAACAGAACCCATATAGTCCCCAATCATTGGGGGTATGGGCGGGGGAAGATTGGAAACAGACCTAACCTTTGGCCCTATGCACAAAGTGGCTTCTCTCAGAGGAGAAAGACCGAACCTTCGACAATAAATACACAAAGTGGCTGCTCACAGATTACCACTGAAATAGTGGCCCCCTATACCGTCACGTTTGTTGTGGAATCATGCCCTCAAATCAAAGACATCAGAGAGGGCAGACCCAAGAATCCATTTTGATTTATGTGCACATAACCATGCTTCCTTCAAGATTATTTAGGTATATGACATCAAAAAAAATTGTTTTTAAGATTATCATGTATGGTGTTATGGGCCGCTCATTCACGGGCCTAATCCTGCCTGTCGAGCTGCATAATAGGGTCGCGGCCCGCACACCCCAACCCATCTCAGCGTGTGTTCTCGGCGCTGCGGGATGTTGAGGCCGGGTCTCGAACCCTTCACCTCCTTGATATGAGTTCTTAACGCCAGCTCACATCAACCAACTGCACCGGGCGTTAAGAGCTCATATCAAGGAGGTGAAGGGTTCGAGACCCGGCCTCAACATCCCGCAGCGCCGAGAACACGCACTGAGATGGGTTGGGGTGTGCGGGCCGCGGCCTTGTTATGCGGCTTGACCGGCGGGATTAGGCCCGTGAATGAGCAGCCCATAACATATGGCTACAATTATCATGCATGGATACAAATATCATATTTGGATACAAATAGCCATTTATGGGGTACTAATAACAATTCCCTAAAAGAATGATAATAAACTAAGTAATGATCGAATAGTAATAATAAACTAAGTAATTTATGGAGTACCAATAACATTTTCAGAACATCTTTTCCAGCTTAAAGCTTCCGAATGTGCCTTAAAACACGGAGTAATTGAAGCAAAACATCATTATATTGCCAGTTCTAAGCAATGATCAAGTCTCCATTCAACATTCCCATACTTTTGAAAATCAGCACAATGGCTTAAAAGCCTTTATGCTAAAAGTATCTTGATAAAATTAATTTGCTTCTAACTGAACCTAAGAAAAACAGAGATTTTCAAAAAGCATACTTTCAAGGGGCTCTTTCAAAGGGGGAAGTGTCATTATAGCAAATATCCCAGACAGCTTCAATTGCATCCTTGGCTGCAGCTTCAGAGCAATATGGGTTAGTTCTTACCGACTTGAGAGCTCGCCTTTTTACGCATTCCTACAGGATGGCCCAAACAGAGAAAGTATCATTAGAGATAAGACAATGAAATGTGAAATCTGTAGAAGGATCTCAAGTTATACGAAAATTTTCATTGGGAGAAAAATAGTCTGTGGAGAGCAAATTGATTTTGGTTGCTTTAATGGTATGCATAAATAATCGAATAGTGTATCATCTTATGCAAATAGGGTTGAGCTCAACTAGTCCAATTCATGAAAAGTGCATTAGCATTAAAAGAAAATGACAATTCAATTACAAAGATACAACACCATCCAAATCCGCTTCAACAATCTGGCGGAATTCGAGATGAGCTAACTCTAAAAGATTTCCATAAAAAAACATTTTTTTTGCAAATTGCACACAAAAGTCGGCGGCATGATTTGCTTCCCTTGGAACATGGTGGAATATGAGATTACTAAAGGTAATGTTCTCCTCCCATACGCATCAGCTCCGCCCGTAGGCCGCAATAGAGAGTTTTGGCAAAACTCCATGATGCAAATTGCACACAAAAGTCGGCGGCATGATTTGCTTCCCCTTGAACATGGTGGAATATGAGATTACTAAAGCCAGACAGGAAGGTAAAGTTCTCCTCCCATACGCATCAGCTCCGCCGGTAGGCCACAATAGAGAGTTTTGGCAAAACTCCATAATGCTCCTACAATTTCCCTCAATAACTCCTCCATGCGCCTCTATATAGACGGTTGCACAATCTTCTTACCGGCCAGCAAGGCTTCAAGTTCCACTCCTTCGGGGTCCCAAAGGGCGCAGGATGTGCCTGCCGCACATAAAACTTGCCCATTGTGATCACGGACCACAACACTTAGCCCCGCCAGGTGGTTGGTTTCAACCGCACCATCCGTATTAATTTTGATCCAACCGGGAGGGGGCACCAAGAATGGATCGAAGACATCCTGTCCGGCTGGTTGATGCTCCAGTGTTCCCAAACGGGGTAATTGCGGGTTCGGGTAATGTTCTCTATAATAGTGCCTGCCATCGCCGTAGTGTAGTCGCAGTTGTGCGCCTTCACATTTCTGGCTCTCCAAAACTGGTATACCACGTAGCAAATGACTCGCATAAGCCCCATATCCTTCTTCTACATCATGGCTGCCATGGTCGGTACATCTTGCCACCTGCAAACGCCCAGCAACGGAACCCGAATCACCTCAAAGCACGGCCCAGGGACTGGAAATGAGAGCAACTGCCAGTAATATGATCACGATCCTCACCGGTAGGACATCCCCATGGGCAGCAATCATCCTCCGCAACACCCTGCCGAGCCATCGAGCATTTATTAGGGAGGACGTCATGAGCAAGTCTCCACCAGAATACGTCTCGCGGATGAAGATGAATTAAGCCATAAAAATTATGAGCGCAGCTCCGGGAATGTAGCAACAAATGCAAGCGGAGTGATGGTGTCACCGGAAAACGGCGTATAAGCTCCGACACATCATGATTCAGCTTGCGATGGATACGAATTTCAAATACTTGGGCTGCAAGAGCTGCACCAAAATGTTGTTCCACTGCCGTTCGGTCCCATACGCTATCAGTTGTAATGAAATCGGCCACCAAAGCAGAATCTGGGAGGTTACAGTCCACGAAAATCGGCCAACTCAGGTGGCATCGTGGACGCTTTGACCTGTTATTCCCATACGAGCTTCGAAATAAGTGATTTTGATGTCAGCAGATTCGCGGCGATGAAAAATATCTTGACTTTATTTTTACATTATTATTTAATGTTAGGAGTAAACTACATATTTTGGTATATTTGTAATTAATTATTTATTAGCTTCTATGAATATAAGGACTCTCTAGTACCCTAATTTACATGAATGAGATACAAGACCCATTCGACATGGTATCAGAGACGATGCATGGGCGATTTCCGTTTTTTGTTTCCACTTCGCATTGAAGTCTAGCGACTTCTCTCCTCTTCGTTCGATGAGAACATCCAGCTGCAATAATTGTTCTCCTTGCCTGACCTCTTTGACGCTGATCTCCATCGATGACGATGATCCTCAGTGCTCTTAGTCGTCGATCTCCATCGAAGACGACGTCCTTTCCTGCTCGACGACGTCCTTCCTGATCTTAGCCGCTAATTTCCTTTATCTCCATCGACGGACAATATCTAGCGCATGTCTGCTACAATCGACCGATCTCCTGGCATGCTTCTAGTGCACTGATTCTACTCCTCTTCTCCTTCCAGTGATTGATTTGGTGGATATTCTCCCGTTTGTTGCTTTCCACATGACTCTTTTCGAGCTGAAGTTCTAGTTTGACTATTCCCCACCGCGTGTTGCTTTTCGTACCAACGTTTGAACATGCCTGAAGTTATGAGTTAATCAACTGCCTATTCTAGTAGTAGACATGAAAATCACCCTACTACCATTACACCCATTACTCTTTATGATACAAATTATCTTTAATGGTCTCGCACTTTTGTCTTTGCATTTAAAATTCGTCACCACTTTGGATATATTAATGGTAGCAAGCCTGCTCTTCTCAGCATTGATCCGCCTTTTGATAAATGGGAATCCAAGAATTCCTTAGCAGTATCTTGGCTCCTTAATTCAATGATGCCTTACATCTACAATACCCATGTGTTGCTTGATACGGCTTCTGACATTTGGACTCACGTCAAGCTTACATACTCTCGACGTGGTAATTCTACGCAAACCTTTCAACCGCGTGCCAAAGTCCATCGATTCACTCAAGGGGAGAAAATAGTATCTCAATACTACTCGGAGTTATGCCAAATTTTCAGGAATATGATTTTGTATCCCCATTTTCTTAAGTGCGCTGAGGATGCTGATGCTTTTCAAAAGTGGAAAGAAGTGAATAGATTATATCAGTACTTACATGGTTTAGATTGTGATGTAGGGTAGGCTACGGGATGCACAAAATCTAGACCTCTAGATGAAAATACGAATGTGACACAATGCAATGAAGCCGTCGGATACGGCGACAAATAAATTTGAGCAATGTAAAATTTTCAACACCACGCGATTAATTAAAGGAAATTAAAACAAACATTTAATTCAGCGTTTATGTAACGGCTTTCCTCCGCTCAGAGGGCCAATTCTATGCGCGCGGCGAATAGATCCCACCTGCAAATTATAAGAGCACCGCAACAAAGTTATACAAGTACGAATCCAAGTAAAGCACAAAAATAATCCAATAATAATGTAGATTCAAATATTCCATTACATAAGAGGCTCACCAAAGTAGCGGGCTGACCGGGGCAATGAAGGACTTGGATCCGGATGCGTAGATCGGCGATCGACGGTGGAACCGGAGGCGTGACGATAATGGCGGTGACTGTCCTTGGCGGAAAATGGGGAGATCGGGCCGGAAATGGATAGATCCGGCCACTAGGAAGTAGATCCAGGTAAGGTGTGAGTAGATTCGATGTTTGAGAGCGGATCCGGGCAACGGAAAGATGTATGACAGTGGAAATAACGGATCGGGGTTGGAAACTCTAGATCGGGATTGATCTAGGGTTTGTAGACTATTTAGAAGTGGATCCACGGAGTGGAGGGAGGCGGCGGCTTGGGGTAGCAGATCCGGAGGCGGCGGCTATGAGATTGGTAGAGGGCTGGCGGATGAACATTGCTGTAGGTGAACAGTGTTCGGATGAACAGTGCTCGGATGAACATTGCTGCGTTGAACAGTGCTCGGGTGAACAGTTTCCCTGTGGATAAACAGTACTTTACGGATTGTGGGTGCTGCGGATGAGGGTTTCAGAGGGGGAAGGAGGCAATGGATGGGTAGTACCTTGGGGAGGAGTTTGGGCGCCTAGGAGTCGTCACCTAGGGTTCCACGGCGTCGGCACCGCAGGGTGATCGCTGGAATCCGGGAATAGTTGTTTCTCCAAATTCTGCAATGCCTCCATCAGCCCACTACTCTCTTATTTATAATAAAAACAAAGCTAGGGCATCCCAATCAACGACAATGATTGGCCGGGGGAAAATCCACTTAAATACAACAATAATAAACCAAAATATATAAAGTAAGATATGATCTCGACTCGCGACGTGGATCCGGACACAACCGCGGAGTCGGATCGGCGATCCGGTCAAGCTCTCCTGCGCGAATATACGAACGTGGGTCCCGCCTTCCGGCGGATCCATCCTGGTGCATAACTTGATGGTTCCCCATCAACTCCCCCCGACTGAAAAGACTTCATCTCCGATGAATGGAGACGATCGTACTGAAGTCGAAGTCCAGGGGCGAGTCGATCGAGCTCTGCTGGTATTATCCAAGCATCATCTGTATCTGGACGGCCCTGCCAATGTACCAAGTAGCGACATCGCGGTCCGTTAGTGGTGGGAATGAACGGGTGGGATTTGACCTATGTGATGCTCTCATCTCTCAACTCTCGAGTGGTGGAACCCGGTGTGATCGGTGGTGCCGTCGGTGAAACCAAAGAGGACGAATCCCCAGGTGGGTGGGTGTCAGCAGTGGGTGGGCTGTAGTGGCGATCAGACCTGGGCGGAGTATGAGAGTGGTAGGGCAACGAAAGTGGGGATGGGAACGACTGGGCATCTCCACTGCTCGGGTCCGCATACTCGTGTGGCTCGTAGTACGACGTCAGATCCTCGACATTAAATACTGGATGGATTCCCATACTCGCTGGGATATCGAGTCGGTAGGTGTTTGTCCCAATACGACTTATAATAAAGTAGGGGCACATTTGCCTGGCGCTTAATTTTTTGGCAGGCCCCGAAGGGAGCCTCTTAGGGCGGATTCACACCATTACCTTCTCGCCTTCATTAAACATTTGTTCTCTCCTTCACATATTTGCATGGTTTTATAATTTTCTTTGCTCGTTATTATTCGTCGGCAAACCAACTCATGCAAATGTTGTGCAAACGACTCAACAGACTCATGCAGATAATGCAAACGATGCAAATAAAACACGACATACATGACACACGTGCTAGGGGAGAATCTGGTAATTACCGGGATGTATTTAAAATGTTGTGGTCTATCAGGAGGTTCTTTCGGTGGAACGTAGAAATATTCGTCCAGTGGGCGACGAATACCTAAATGACTTCTTGAGAAATCGGTGATGAGTTGCAGAACTATGGGATGCCAAATACATTCCAAGGGTTGTCAGCCATCGGGAGGCTCACCTGATGGTAGATAGAAAAATTCATCGTGAATAATGGCATCACCCAAAGGACTGACGCAGATGGTGACAGAAGAACACAACGTAGGGGTGTGTCGAGTACTACTCAAATGATAAGACCCGTCAGGTGGCTCTCCAGGAGGTATATAAGAGAAGGCATCTCGAATGTTCAGCTCACTAGTGCAAAAGCACACGATAAGCATACGAAGTTGAGTGCTCCCTGGGAAGGGGGGCTCGTCAATTGGGTCTCTCGGGTACTCAACGAAGTGTTTCCCAAGGGGGTCAATAATGACAAGATGCTCCTCTAAAAGAAAACCGTCACCAACAATAGTGTCTATGAAAATAAATGGGACATCCATAACAAAGTCAATGCTAGACCCATGACCCTCCCAAGGGAGTAGTGACTCATCAGGAGGCTCATCGGGGGTTCAACAATGAAGTCAATAATAGTGGGATGATCCTCCAGATGAGTATCGCCGATAGAGGTGGTGCCCTCATAAGGGGGTGAGACAGTCACTACGCGGTAAACACTAGGCTCTCGGCTCTTGGTCGCAATGTGGCTCGGGACAATGATAAGAGAAGAGTGGGAAAAATCCCTACTCAATAGTGGGTCACTAGGTATAATGTCGAGACCTGATTTTCTAGCCGAAGGGGAAACTAAATCTAAATGAGGTGTAGAAGGTGGATATACCACTGCAGTGTTACTGGGTCGCTCGTCCCCACTCTTTTGACCACGCTCACTAGTCATACTAATATCACTCTCCACCTGAATGAAATGGTCGTGATCGGACTGGACTCCAAGGTCAAGTGGGAACCGAGTCTCATCCTGACGAGATGAATCAAAATCAGGTGTTAGGTCTGTGGGAGCACTACTAGACACATCAGTGGCTTGACCTAAATGCCTAGGCTTTCTCCTATTGATTCTTCTTATGACAGACTTCACGTGATCAATAAGAGCATCCAAACGATTGAATTGATCAAGAACTAGTCGTTGAAATTCGGCCTCAGGTATCTCTGTTTGCGGAACATTAGGAGGGTTTTTATATTTGATGTGATCCTGGCGATGGTGGCCTCTATAGGACTCCTGGGAGTCATCTAGACGGTCGTTCCTAATATAATCAGATCGTGCTCGTGTGGGGGCGTGATCCCTACGAACGTGTGACAACGGGCGAGGATGATCAACATGATAGTATGAGGACCTCTTCAGAGAAGCTCTATGGGGTCGAGCATATACGGATTCTGGTTCCTCAAATAGCCGCAAGGTGTAACGATGATGACATGAAGGATACTCAACCCTACCATCATAATGTCATGGGGAGGTGTAATGATGATAACGTGAGGAACTCTCATCGTGATGGTCATCCCTAGCATAATGGAATCGTGTCAAAGGGTCCGCACGATCTCTGGAAGGAGTTTGCTGCGCTCGGGAATAATCAACGTAGTAGCGTGAGGATCTCTCAGAAGGGGCTCTATGGGATCGGGTATAGGTAGACTCGAGATCCCCAAATAGAGGAAAGGAACGCCGAAGATAACTAGTCATAGATGAACCTAAAGACTCTATATGACCTACCACTGCGTATATAAATGTGGCCCAAACCTGAGCTCTGATACCAATTGATGTAGGGTAGGCTACGGGATGCACAAAATCTAGACCGATAGATGAAAATACGATTGTGACACAATGATCCTAGGGCTACATGCAATGAAGCCGTCGGATACGGCGACAAATAAATTTGAGCAATGTAAAATTTTCAACACCACGCAATTTATTAAAGGAAATTAAAATAAACATTTAATTCAACGTTTATGTAACGGCTTTCCTCCGCTCGGAGAGCCAATGCTAAGCGCGCGGCAAAAAGATCTCACCTGCAAATTATAAGAGCACCGCACCAAAGTTCTACAAGTACGAATCCAAGTAAAGCACGAAAATAATCCAATAATAATGTAGATTCAAATATTCCAATACATAAGAGGCCCACCAAAGTAGCGGGTTGACCGGGGCAATGAAGGCTTTGGATCCGGATGCGTAGATCGGCGATCGACGGTGGAACCGGAGGCGTGACGATAATGGCGGTGGCTGTCCTTGGCGGAAAATGGGGAGATCTGGCCGGAAATGGACAGATCCAGCCACTAGGAAGTAGATCCGGGTAAGGTGTGAGTAGATCCGATGTTTGAGAGCGGATCCGGGCTACGGAAAGATGTATGACGGTGGAAATAACGAATCGGGGTTGGAAACTCTAGATCGGGATTGATCTAGGGTTTGTAGGCTATTTAGAAGTGGATCCACGGAGGGGGGGGGGGGGGGGGGGGGGGGGGGGGAGGCGGCGGCTTGGGGTGGCGGATCCGGAGGCGGTGGTGGATATGGGATTGGTAGAGGGCTGGCGGATGAACATTGTTGTGGGTGAACAGTGTTCGGATGAACAGTGCTGCGGGTGAACAGTCCTCAGATAAACAGTGCTTGGGTGAACGGTTTTCCTGCGGATAAACTGTGCTTTACGGATTGTGGGGGCTGCGGATGAGGGTTTCAGAGGGGGAAGAAGGAGGCAATGGATGGGTAGTACCTTGGGGAGGAGTTTGGGCGCCTAGGAGTCGTCACCTAGGGTTCCACGGCGTCGGCACCGCGGGGTGATCGCTGGAATCCGGGAATAGTTGTTTCTCCAAACTCTGTAATGTCTCCATCAGCCCACTACTCTCTTATTTATAATAAAAACAAAGCTAGGGCATCCCAATCAACGACTATGATTGGCCGGGGGAAAATCCACTTAAATACAACAATAATACCAAAATATATAAAGTAAGATATGATCTCGACTCGCGACGCGGATCTGGACACAACCGTGGAGTCAGATCAGCGATCCGGTCAAGCTCTCCTGCGCGAATATACGAACGTGGGTCCCGCCTTGCGGCGGATCCATCCTGGTGCATAACTTGATGGTTCCCCATCACATTGTAACTTGGATCACACTAGTACACTACTGTATAGATTTTTTTTTGGGAATTGTACACCCAGAATCTGATCGTAGGGATTCCATATCAATTTCTATTGCTGAGGACAAATCAAAAACTATAGTTGATTTTGTCAATCTTTGGCTTTATCGACTTGTGTACAGGATTCTTCAGCTGATTATTGCAACAAACCAAGACAGACCCGAGAGACTTGTTAAAAGTTGCATGGTCGCCCATCCAACCGAGGTAGATCTAGTTCTCATGGTGGTGGACGTGGGGAGAGAGGCGAAGGTCTTTTAAGAACCCTTGTTGCACATCTTTCTAGTGTTCCACTGTGTTCTGGTCCTATTGATTCCCCCAGATAGACTCAATTCAAGGGTACTTCAGGTCTTACAATGTTTTATGTATGGTTTATCGACTGAGCCTCCTTCATTTGCTTCCATGGCACCGGATACCACAAGACACTCTAGTGCTTTCCTGCCTTTAGCTCAACTCAGTGGATCCTTGATTTTGGCACCATAGATTATATGACTGGTTCATCCACAAGTTTTACTTCTTATACACCTTTGTCTGGCATGGATAAAGTTAGTCATGTTGATGACCCCCCCTCGTCTATTTCTGGCAAAAGAACCATTTTGCATTCCCCTTGCAGAATGACCTCTATTTGCTAGATAGCCCTTTGCGGCCTTTGTCTCAGGCTCATTCAGCCTCCTTGTATTTTCTACTTATCATAGAAGATTTGGATATCTATCTTCACCTATTGTGAGACCAAAACTCCTTTCTTTTTCTTTTAAAAATGTTCAAGATTTTAAACGTAATGAACCTGAATTTGACAAGTATCACCGCTACTCTTTCTACTACTAATTTATCTAATATTATGCATTTTGCTATTATTCATACTGATGTCTGAGGACCTTGTCACATTCCCTCTCTTGTTGATCATAGGTGGTGTTATCTTTATTGATTGTTTTTCTTGTGTCACATGGTTATATTTGATGCATAACTATAGGAAGTAGCAATTGCATACTATCTCACTATCCTAAAAGAGTATATACATACACGAGGAGAGCATAAACATAAGAAGACATAAGAAGGCCTACAATACCGAAATGCTCTCAAAGAATAAAAGATTGAAGTGATTAATTACAGACCAATACTTAATAATACACGAAATATATTTACAATTAACACTATCCCTCAAGTTGGTGAATAGATATCCATCATTCCCAGCTTGCAAGTTCGTGGAATCTCTGTGTAGATAGACACTTCGTCAAAACATCAATAATCGGTAGTTCTAAAGTAACATATGAGATAGCTACCAGTACATTGTCCAGCTTATCCTTGATGAAGCAACGATCAATTTTGATGTGTTTCATTCTATCATGTTGAACTTGATTATGTGCAATGTTGATTGCAAATTGATGTCACATAAAAGCTTCATTGGAGCTTCATACATGATTTTTAGATCTGCAAATAGAATCTTCTAAACTGGAACTAAGATCCGGTTACTACCAGCTGAGAATACGGGAATGTGACATTCAGAAAACGGCGTTCAGTGCCCGTTACGAGCACTACAAGTTCACGGTGATGTCGTTCGGTCTCTCGAATGCACCGTCAGTATTCATGAACATAATGAACATGACGTTCCGAGAGTACTTAGACCGATTTGTGATCTTCTTCATCGACGACATAATGATGTACTCTCAGTCTGAAGAGGAACATGCAGATCATCTGCGCGCAGTTTTGAGCACCTTGAGGAGGAGTCAGTTATACGCCAAGTTCTCTAAATGCGAGTTCTGGATACCGTCTGTAACATTCCTTGGTCATGTAGTTAGTGGAGAGGGCATCGCAGTAGATCCGTCGAAGATAGCGGCAATCCGAGAGTGGCCTGTGCTTAAAAACGTGGCGGAACTCCGAAATTTCTTGGGACTTGTCGGCTACTATAGGCGCTTCGTGGAGAACATCACGAGGATCGCACTTACCCTCACTACGTTGACTTGGAAAGATCAGAAGTTCATTTGGTCGTTAGAGTGTGCATGAGCTTTTAAGGAGCTAAAGAACCGTCTGACCACGACGCCCATTTTATGCCCGTCATGTGGTATGAAAGGTTATGAAATTTTTAATGACGCCTCAGGGAGCGGCTTGGGTGGCATTCTGGTTCAATTCGGAAAAGTGATTGTGTATGGCGGAATTACCCGGTCCACGTCTTGGAGTTGGCGGTCGTGGTGTGCGCTCTTAAGCTATGACGACATTACTTGTATGGCGTGAAGATTGAAAACTTTACGGACCATAAGAGCCTAAAATATCTGTTAAATCAGAAGGAGTTGAAAATGCGACAAAGGAGGTGGATGGTGTTCCTTTGGGACTACACCTTCGATATTCGCTACACTCCCGGGAAAGAAAATGTAGTTGCAGACGCGTTGAGGCGGCGGGCTCCCGCGCAAGCATATTGGATTTTGATGCATGATGAGAGTCTAATCCGTAATCTAGAGTCCCTGGAGATCTCTTGTGTTGATAGGAGAGCGTCTACTTCAGCATGTTTGAAGTGGACGGAGGTTCAATATGACCTTGCCGACCGAGTTCGACGAGCTTTGGAGATTGACGAAAGCATGAAACGTTATATGGCTTCCTTCGAAGATGATCTTCTATGGAAAAATTCTAGATTGTGCGTCCCCAATGCTGGCAAACTACGAGAGGAATTGATGTACGAGGCTCACTTTACGAAGTACTCGATCCACCCAAGGAGCACAAAAATGTACATGAATATGAAGAAACTCTTTTGGTGGTCGGGTTTGAAGAAAGATATTACCCTCTATGTGGCCAAGTGTCATACTTGCGCGTTGGTGCAGGCGGAATGTCAAAGACCTGGTGGGTTTCTAAAGTCTTTGTTGATTCCAGAATGGAAGTTCGACGATATATCAATGGATTTCGTGCATGGATTTCTGAGATCGCAACATGGAAATGACACAATTTGGGTGATCGTTGATCATTTAACAAAGGTATCGCACTTCATTCCGAACCGGAAGGATGATTCCGTGGAAAAGTTAGCAAAGCTATACGTGGATAACATCGTACGGTTGCACGGAGTTCCCCATAACATCGTGAGCGATCGTGATGGGCGTTTCACATCAAATGACTGGAGGCTAATCCACCAGCTATTTGGTACTAAGCTAAAACTTGGCACGACCTTCCACCGCAAACGGATGGGCAGACCGAGAGGACCAATAGGACTATGGAGGATATGCTCCAGATGTGCGCTTTAGATTTCGGAAAGAGATGGGAGGACCACCTCTAAATGACTGAGTTCGCCTACAACAATAGCTACCAAATGAAATGACGCCCTTCGAAGCCATTTATGGTAGAAAGTGTCGTACGCTTTTAGCTTGGGCGGAAATGGGTGACACAAAGTTGTTGAAGCAAAAAGACATGGATGAGGTGAATACGTCAATCCAGGCAATACGAGAGCGGTTGTTTATTGCCCAGGATAGGCAAGCAAAGTACTACAACGCAAATCACCGGAACATCGAGTTCGCCGTTGGCGACTGGGTTTACTTGAAGATCAAACCGTTCAAGGGGGTATCGAGGATCCGACGTTTGAAAAGCTAAGTCCGAGGTACTTATGACCGTTTGAGATCTTGGAGCGCATTGGTGAAGATGTCTACCGGCTTGCTCTATCTACAGAGCTAAGCGGTCTTCATGATGTATTTCATATTTCTGTATTGAGGAAAGTGGTGCAAGAGTCTACTCATATTGTTGTGGTCGACAAAGTGCTTGTTGATGGTGGGCTAACAACGAAAGTCAAGCTCATTCGCATCGAAGACACTGAAGTCAAACAGTTGCGGAACAAATCGATCAAGATGGTAAAAGTCCGTTGGGGCAACTGCGGGAGAGAAGAGTTCTCTTGGGAAAGAGAGCTGACGATGCTTGCGGAGTACCCCGAGCTATTTCTCTCAGGTACAAGTTAATTTTATTGAACTTTACTATTCTTGAAATTTCGGGATGAAATTCTTTTAAGGGAGGTGGAGTTGTAACACCTCATTTCCCAATGGTAAGATATTGTTAGAAACCTTTAGCTGATAGCTAACGCCGCGCGGTAGGAGTACCGTTGGCGATAGCTTGTCGTCGAGATAAGCCGTTATCGGCTAGACAACGTTGCTTTGTCGGCGAGAAGGCTTGCGTATCGTCGAGAGCTAGCGCCGAGTGTTATTGGTACCGTCGGCGGTAGCCATGTCAACTAGAAGAGTTTGTGCTTATCGGCTAGAAGTTGTGTATCGGCTAGACTGAAGGTCGACTGGAGGCTGGGTATCAGTTAGTCGGAGTATCGGCTAGACAGCTGAAGTCTCATTGCAAATGTCGACTAGACCACCAGTCGACAAATGCAGTTTGTCGACTAGAGGTCTAGTCGACAAACTCAGTGTCTGTTAAATGACGACGAGCCTCTAGTCGACATAGGCAGTTTGTCGACTAGAGGTCTAGTCTACAAGTCCAATTCAGAAGTCTGCTAAAATGTCGACTAGACCTCTAGTCAACAAAAGCAGTGTGTCGACTAGAGGTCTAGTCGACACAGACAGAGTGACGGATTTTTCCTATTTTATTTTGACGGACCGTGGCTGTGTATTTCACTTGGACTTTAAACCTAATAGTGGGGTTTGGTCCATACTATATAAGGTTGCTTGGGGAAAGTGTTTAAGACCACTTTTCAGATGTCTCTCTCTCTCCAAGCTCGAGACAGAAGAGGAAGAGGAAGGACTCGTTCGGCCATTGTTGGAGCATCGGAGCTCCAAATCGCGAGCCGTTTCCAGATCCACGGAGAGGAACCCGCTTTCCATCCGAATAAAATCTTAGATTCATTGCGCCAAAGAAATCTGCAAGGGTAACGATTCTTCCTCCCGGTCTTAGGACGTGTTTGGTCCTCTCATTTCTTTTTCTATGCTTGCATAGGGTTCTCTTTCACTAACTAGTGAAGTGTAGCCGGGTAGGACTCCTTTTAGTTCTTCGGAACTCCGGGTAGATTGTGTCCGTTCCCGGCATATATTGCATGTAGAAATCCGGTAGACGTACGGATTTAGGCATTTTGTGTGAAGCCTACACGTGGTCGTTATCCCGGATCGGTGATGCTTGATTTGTGACGTTGCATTTAGGTTAAGCCTAGAATGTGTGTCAGATAATGACTCCGTGAAATATGTCATCGTGTTGTGGGATTTGAGTTTAAGGTGTCTCTTGGAGTACCTAACGGAAGCCCCCATGATTTGTGTGTGGTTGAAAGCAAACCATCACCACAAATTGATAGTGAAATTGACTTGGACCTCCTACGTTGTTTATGATTGCGAAGCTTAAGTTCACTTATATTGATTAGGTGTGTAGCTTGTTATTGTGGTGACACTTGTATTTGTTAAATACTTACGGGTCGAGGTGAAGCCGTACCCGAATAGTGCTGATTGATCACGATAACTTGAGCACGAAAAAACTGAACCGAACCGTTCCATGCAGATCGATATGAGGTCTTAACCTCTGAAATGATGTGTGATCATGGAGTAGGCCGTGGAAGGTATGATAACCTAGACCGGCAAAAGCTCTCTTTCCCAACTAAGTTTGCACAGCTTAGGGTGGTGGCAGTGCTCCTGAGTATATACACTTAAGTCATGCGTTGAGTGCATGAAGCGTGTCGTTTCGAGTACCCACGTTTGTGATGTGAAGAATTGATGTTATATTAGCCTCATGCGGTTGTTTAGGCGGTTGTGGGGATCCTCTGGGTGAACTCAACTAACATCATTTGTATTCCTAAGTTCCTCTTACTTTGATGCTCAACCTAGAAGACTGATTGTGATTGAAACCTCACCTTGTGTAGAGTAGATACACTTTCTTTATTATATTACATGTTGCAACGACTTGCTTGAAGGTGAGCGGTGCCCCGCCCCGGAGCCTGCTAGAATGGCCGAACGTGGGATCGTTTCGCGGTTTGTGGTCAGCTCATAGTTGACCCTCGTTTACCTCTTATTTGTGGATGGTGCAGGTGCTGGTGAGCCGAGCAGAAAATAACAGGCTGAAGCCATTGTTGAGTGGGCCCTCGAAGGCCAACCTATTTTACTGCATTTCATGTATTGTCGGTCCGCGTGCCGATGTATGTTTTAGAGTTTTGTTACATTGGTTGAATGTAAGGTCTTAAGGTCATGACTCTATTATTGACATTCCTAAGTAGGCGAACATTCTTATGAAACTCTTTAATGAAAACTTCCGCTAGTGCTTATATACTCTCGTGTAGTAATGTTTATTCTGTTTATCATCTCATAACGTCAAGTTAGTGTGTTCAATATGACGTGGGGTCCCGGTCGGACCTATTGTTATATTGTTTGTACTGGCAGGGTGTTACATATGTCTCGGGCCGTGTGTCCTCCAGAGTCCTCATAAAAACCTCAAAATCCGAAATCCACTATCTTTCACAATTTTTCGGTCAATTTTGCCTTGAAGTCAAATTCCAGTCTTCCAAGTATGTATTTACATTCTCTCCATGATATAGTTTCTCTATCTTTATTAACTTTGAATGATCGGTTCTTCGGGTGTATTAATTCAATCGTCCCGTATGGATAAATTATTTTGACATTGAAAGGTCCAGCCCATCGAGATCACAGTTTTCCAGGGAAGAGACGGAATCTTGAGTTATAGACCAAAACTCGAACACCGGGGTTAATATTCATATTACCCCGCAGATGGCTGTCATGATATTTCTTAGCTCTTTCTTTCTAGATTTGTGAATTTTCATAGGTTATCCGACGTCATTCGTCAAGTTCATTAATTTATAGATAACATTTTTCTCCGCTATATTTATATCTCAATTCATGTTCTTGATCGCCCAATAGGCCTTGCGTCCAAACTCAAGTGGTAAATGACAAGCTTTCCCATAGACGAGACGATAAGGCGTTGAACCAGTCGATGTTTTATACGCAGTTCTGTAGGCCCACAAGGCATCCTCTAACTTTTTAGACCATTCATTGTGATTTGATTCCACCGAGTATTCGAGGATGCGCTTTAACTCCCTGTTTGAAACTTCAACTTGTCCACTAGTTTTTGGGTGATATGCAGTGGCTACTTGGTGAGAGATGTCATATTTCTTTAAAACACGATCAAATTGCAAGTTGCAGAAGTGTGTAGGGGCTAATGAGAACCCTTGGCGTTCCGAATCAAGAAAATAATTTACGCAAGAATGAGATTAACTCTAGCATCATTTGTCGGAAGTGCTTGAGCTTCTACCCACTTTGAGACATAGTCCACCGCCACTAAGATATATTTATTTTCAAATGATGTAGGAAAGGACCCATAAAGTTTATTCCCCACACATCAAAAATTTCACAAAGCAGAATATAATTTTGCAGCATCTCGTTGGCACGAGAAATATTACCAGCCCGTTGACAATTATCACAATTCCGAATGAAGCGATAGGCATCTCTAAATATATAAGGCCAATAGAAGCCAGATTCGAGTACCATCCAGGCCGTTCGGTTGGCACTATAGTGTCCTCCCATTGGTCCGGTATGGCAATGATATATTATGTTCCATCCTTCATCGATCGATTCACATCTCCGTATGATTGATTCGGCACAGATTCAGAATAAATAAGAATCTTCCCAAAAATATCATTTCAGATCAGAGAAGAAATTCTTTTTTTGCTGATATGTTAAATTTGGGGGAAGAACTTTAGCAACTAAATAATTTGCAAAATATGCAAACCATGGGTAATAATCTTTTTGAATAGAAGTGGCAACGTAAAGGTATTCATCTAGGAAGACGTCGGATATTTCAGATTCATCCAGTGCTTCAAGTAGAGGATTCTCAAGACGGGATAAGTGATCGGCTGCTAAATTTCCGGCTCCCCTCTTATCTCGGATATTAAGGTCAAATTCATGAAGTAGGACTCATCGAATAAGATGAGGTTTCGTGTCTGTTTTTGCTAAAAGGTAGCGTAAAGCGGAATGGTCGGTATACATTATTACATTTGACAAAGTTAAGTATGATCTAAACTTATCGAAAGCGAATACCATGGCCAATAATTCTTTCTCCATGGTAGTATAATTCTCTTGAGCCGATGTCAGTATTTTGCTAGCATAATAGATCGGATGGAAATGTTTGTTGCGTCGCTGTCCAAGAACGGTGTCGATAGCATAGTTGCTAGCATCGCACATTAGTTCAAAAGATAAATTAAAATCAGGAGCTATCATTATCGGAGCGTTATTTAACTGCGTTTTGAGAAATTCAAAAGCGCGTAGACATTCTGAATCGAAATTAAACACTGGTTCTTTTTCTAGAAGTTTTGTGAAGGGTTTTATGAATTTCGAGAAATCATTTATGAAGCGTCTGTAGAAACCGGCATGACCGAGAAAACTACGAATTGCTTTCAGGCTTGTAGGAGGCGACAATTTTTCAATTATCTCTACCTTCGCCTTGTCTACCTCAATTCCTCTACTAGAAACTTTATGCTCTAAAACTAACCCTTCACGAACCATGAAATGACATTTTTCCCAATTTAAAATCAAGTTAGATTTTCGCGTCTCTTC
The DNA here is from genome assembly GCA_033032865.1 of Dactylorhiza incarnata. Classification (NCBI taxonomy): domain Eukaryota; kingdom Viridiplantae; phylum Streptophyta; class Magnoliopsida; order Asparagales; family Orchidaceae; genus Dactylorhiza; species Dactylorhiza incarnata. Next base: position 17,249,905 of record JAWHQI010000001.1, on the reverse strand, counting down.
AAAACTCAACTTAAATTTCTTAAACATAGATCAAAGGAATCACCAAATAAAGAAAAATCATCCATGAAAACTTCCATGATATCTTCTACCAACTCATTAAAAATTGTCAACATACACCTTTGAAAAGTCGCGGGTGCATTACACAATCCAAATGGCATCCTTCTATAAGCAAAAGTACCAAAGAGACATGTAAAAATGGTCTTTTCTTGATCTTCCGGAGCGATGGGGATTTTGAAATATCCCGATAAACCATCTAAAAAGCAATAATATTGATGGCCTGAGAGTCTCTCCAAAATCTGATCAATAAAAGGAAGGGGAAAATGGTCGTTGCGAGTAGCGTCATTAAGCTTTCTATAATCAATACAGACACGCCATGTAACGACCCAAAAATGTGTAGTGACCCAAAATGAATAATGAAATGTAATAAAAGTTGTCCCCCATGATGAAAAATAAATCAGTGTCAACTCGGCATAATTTTGCCCGATGAGTATGAGTTTCTTTGATGCTTTGTGGCGCTCGAAATGTTGGCAGAATATGACTTTTACATATATTTTATATGTTGGCTAACTATAAAAATATATATATGGTATATTAGTAAAGATTTGGGATGGTTATGCTGGACCGGCTTGTTTGAGTTGGAGTTCCATATAGTAACTGCTAATGGTAAAGGAGTGCACCTTGGTGTGCTGATAGAGGGGTTTGAAGTTGGTGTGTGTATAGGCATTCAGGTAAGGCGGTGGAATGTCGAAGGCGGTGATGCCAATCAATATTTGCGAGCCCTGTCTCTTTCCCGACATTTTCATTTCGTGCCGTCTGGAGCTTTTGACGGGTTGAGAATTAGGGCTGGCTGCGACCCCTCTTCCTCATCGATGATCCTTCTCCTCTTATCGCCGGTGAATTTTGAGTTTGTGCCTCTGCTGCTGTACTCATGCAATTTTGGAGGTGTGTGACCAGCAGTTTTTGACCTAGACGTTTGCACAGTGAGCTCCTCTTTCCTCTTTTTCTCTTCTTCAAATTAAATCCTGGATTATTGGGTGCTGGCTATGGCTTTATCAATTCCTGATTATGGGGGATTTCATTAATCGTGACCTAAGAAATCTCTATATCTTTGGCTTTATTTACTTTGGCCTTGATCGGCTAATGTTCTGTTGTTCTTTAATAGGCCAGCTGCTGCTCTATTTCATGAACTTGCTTTGATTTGGGTGTTTGGGTTTCCCTCTATATGCTTTAAATAAAGGATTTTTGTGAGCTTGGGCAGCTACTGTGTACAGCTATGTGTTGTTTTGGGAAGGGTTTCTCCTTACGAGTGACTGTTATTATTATTGTTTATGGGGATTCTCCTTCTATGTCACCTGCTGTTATAATTTTATTATGGGGGGAAACATTTACTATCAAGAGCTATTTATACTTGTTTACATGGGTTAGAGGATGGAACCTTTTGTTGAATTTGCTGATGTTGTGATCGGCTATTGCTACCCCTCTTATCAATTACTGTTATTGCTCCTCTTTGGCCTGTTCAAATTATAGAGAGGCATGTTTTGTGTGAGTGGCTGTAAGGGCTTTTCAATCGGGCATGTTAAAATCAAGTCGATTATTTCACTGTTGGATCGGTTTTGGATAGTTTAAAAAGGGGGTTTTGAACTCTATCATGCATACAACTTAAAAAGGCCTAAGCTACACCGGCTACTTTCAAGAGAGAAGCTATAGTTTTCTTTAAGTTGGTCGGCTATTGAGTTAATATGTAAGTGGGATGTTGGCTCCTCTTTTAACTGAGTTAAAACAGTGGGTTACTTGGGCTAGAACATCGATTTGAACTTGTTTCTTTTATGGCTTTGTGAAACTAAATGGCTGGTTAAGTAGCTACCAAATGATGTTATCGTAATAGTTATTATTGTAACTATAGCGAGGTGCAACCCCGATATAAATGGCCCTAAATGATACGATTGTGATACAGATACCGCGAAGGATGACACCTCAAAATAGACATGACAATGCTATGAACACTGATACTGATGGTGAGAGCTACCTGTTTCATTTAAGCTTTATTGTTTTATTTTCTTTCATTATATGCACTCTTATGATACAGAATGTTAAAGGCATGGTTGATTTCACTGATACTTAATATCGCTATAATGTATGGCCTTGATAAAGGCAAACATGTGAATGATTTCTGAGGGGATTATAAAATGAATAACTTACGATTATGAAAAACGTGTCGACACGAGGTTATATTACGGGCGACTTGAACTGCATGCACATGAATAATATGGATATGATGAATTGCCAAACCAGTCGAGCCGAAAGGCATAAACGCGGGTTGTCCGTACTGGTTTTGGAACATGATGACCCATCGGGGTAAAGGACCCTTCGGGGTAAAGGAAAAAGGATTCAAATCGCCCCTAATATATCCTAAGGAATGAAACATGCATAAAAATACTGATTTAAAGGGTTACACGGGTACATTGATAAATGCTTATGAACATGAAAACTGATATGATGTTATGTCTTTGTACTGCTTCCATGATATAGAAACGGTTATGATGTTTATACTGCTTCCATGATGTAGAAACAGTTATGATGCTTACTTTTACTGCTTCCATGATATAGATACAGTTATGATACTTGCACTGCTTACATGTTCCATAACTTATATGAATGTTATTGTTTCATAGCTGCTTATTGTTTTATGATTACTAACATGTTAATATAGTTATATGCTTCATAAGTTCACTGCTGAGATAGAAAACGGTTAATATGTATGAAAACTATGTTTTGAAATGCGTAAGTTTTTTTTTTCTAATTATATACAGCAATGAAAGAGGTATATCCTCACTTAGTCATATTTTTATGACTAAGCCCGTCGTCAAATTTTGTAGGTAACGGACGTGACTTTGGATACTCAAAACCAAAAGAACTGATTATGGTAGGACAGAAAAGATTCAGTGAATAATGCAAGGTATGAAGTAAATTCTTATTATGTGTTTTATTTTGTATTCACTAGCCTTACTTCAACCTGGGACACATGTTATGAACATAGCTTAGATACAGATATATGTGGGGTCTAAATGGGGGTCTCACAATTTGGTATCAGAGCCAGGTTCGAAGAAGTTCGGTTGTAGTGAGTACTAAATAAGTACACATGATATGACGGTGAAAAGATCGCTTATAGAAAGTTAGTTATCCGGAATGTGTCTAAATCGAATTAAGTCGAAGGGTTTTGAAAGAATTTATGAAAGGATAGAAATTAAATGGATTTTACACGAACTTAAAGCGAAATGAATTCAAGTAGATCTTGATATCATTCTTATTGCACGAGTAAAACTAAATGTTTCTAAAAATTGATAAACGAATATGGTATATGATTGGAAGAAAGACTATATGTACATAGTTGTATCTTTCATTAATGTGAAGACAGAGGTATGTAAATTGGTTGAACATGTAGCGAAAAATGTACAAATGATGGACTCTAATTTCCTACAAGGGTCAAATGTTTAATTTTCCATGAAAACCTTGCTAAACATCCATAAAAAAGATAGATAAAAGTGGAGAAAATAAGCAATAGTGAATGAGATGAATATACAGTGTAAGTCTACCTTTATCTTATATGACATACATAGTTTTGAAACAACCTGATATATAGATATGTAAATAGAAAACGAAATAAGGCTTCAAATGAAATTGTTTCCAAGGTATGTCTTTTCAATACTATGTAGTCACTTAAAGAAATGTGAAAATAAGTGGTACGTTACAAATGATAAATGAAACCGAGATTGAGGTAAAGAATAGATGATCAAAGAAAGTTGCAAATGACAACAACATAAATATGAAAATACGTTGTTACAGAAAAGACAGTCTACTGACACCAAATGTAATTGTAAGTAAGAAACAAATTCTTCATACATGAAATTAAGCAAGGATGAAAGTAATGTTACAAAGCTATGAAAATTATAACGATAAAATAAATATATATCACATTGTACTTTCATGACTTAACGTAGTGGAAATCGACTGGGTGAAAATATCATTTCCAATTTATAGTATTATGGTGGGAATCAAAAATGACATTATCGTTATAAGTTCTATATATGGCTTACTTTGTATTTCAAGAATGATTATTTATACAAAGTAGATAAGTATAACATTTATCGACAAGATTTACTATGGTCAAAACATCCCGTCATGACCGGTTGCGTCATATAGAACATTAGCAAATACTTGAGGTAATTATTTTGTTTCCAAGAATTAGTTCTTCTATGTGTAAAAGCAAGTAGTATCTTCGCAAAGTAAATTTATATGAATGTGCATAAAATGTGACATGTTAAGACTGACACATTAAAGTGAAGGTCAGTAAACAGTAAAGTGAAGGTAGATTGTGTTACAAGCTTCAACTTAACAACAATACCCAAAAGGAAGGATAAGTAAGGATAAAGAAGACGCATAATCATGACAAGCATGAAATGACTGCTACATAAGACGAGAAGATAAAAAGAAGATATCGTAGTATAAAGGGAGAAAGAGGCCAATAAGTTTTATAAACAATTTACAGTGAATGAAACAAGAACTTTGCGGGTTTAAATTAGTTTTAGAATGATAAGTCAATAAATGAGAAGTCCATAAATGAGAAAAGATATTATGTTTAGATGAAATGACAATAGTCTTATACTTATGTTGCATCATAGTAAAGGAAAAATAATATATGACAGTGGACGAGTGAATGCAGAATGCACAGATAAAAGGCACGATTATTTTCAATATAAGCCCGCTTAAATATCTGTAGTAAGTTTAAATAACGACATTCGATGTAAAAGTTATGAAGACCATATGATTTATAAATAAAGATCATGAAATACTTATTGCTAAGACAAAAAGGAGAATGTTATGATGGGTATGTAACATTGAAGGACATGAATAAGCAAAGTAAAGACTATAATGAATTGTAATTTCACTTTCACTCTATATAATATATCTTGGATTTCGGCCGAATCGTTGATATGTTATATGGATTTGAAAGAGGTGTTACAAAGATAATGTTAGAAAGATGAAGGAAAAGAAACAAGATAAAGAATTACAACATGGTTAATATTTGACCCTTAGTTCACAAAAAGTTTAAGGGGTTGAAAAGTTAACTTCGAGTTACACATCATATTTTGTGGTCATGGAAACACTGCTAAACGTCCGTAGAAAGGTTACATGACAATATTCATTGTCAAAGCTTTGAGATCATTTGCAACCATAGTTAAGGAAAGGAATGTGGATTGAAGTTTATCTTCGTCTTACATGGCATATAACTGAAATAAAGTCACCAAATACGTTGTTTCGCTATTATATACTGACTTCGAGGAATGAGAAAGTAAGTAATACGTTATAAACTATAATTGAAATCGTGATTGAGATACAACATGAATAAGAAAATACGAGGCTAAGGGAAAACGAAAGTTAATCGACTATACATAATGAACATTCTAATGGTGCTTTAGAAGGAATTGACATAGCAAGGAGATGAATTGCGAATGGAAATGAAAATATGATAAACAAAGTATGTAAAGAAGGCGAGATAAAAACAAAAAATCAATGTGATTACACTGATATACAATGTCATATGGAAGGAGATTTGAAAACGCAAAGTTTTGCAAGGAACCAGAATAATAATGAAGGCTGATATAGACGTTGGAAAAAGGGTAACGTGAGAGATCGCCATGGGCATATCATGTTGTTATAGTTTATTAATTATAAATGTTTAGGCAAACCAACTACGTTTAAAGAATTTGATAAGTGAATGCAGAAAGTATGATGAAGGTGCTTTTTGACAATGTTATAATGAATAATGTATGGAAAGGTGATAAATGTATCATGAAGTACTAACTTTCTTTTATTGTTAAATGTGGCGGCTAGTCAATCGCTATAATTTTAAAAGTTCGGAACATTGGAAAGCAAGCGAAGATTTGAATGAATGAAAAAGTAAGCAATATAATATTTGAAAATTTATTTTGTGTCCTATTTTCGAGGACGAAAATTCCTATAAGAGGGGAAGAGTTTGTAACGACCCAAAAATGTGTAGTGACCCAAAATGAATAATGAAATGTAATAAAAGTTGTCCCCCATGATGAAAAATAAATCAGTGTCAACTCGGCATAGCTTTGCCCGATGAGTATGAGTTTCTTTGATGCTTTGTGGCGCTCGAAATGTTGGCAGAATATGAGTTTTACGTATATTTTATATGTTGGCTAACTATAAAAATATATATATGGTATATTAGTAAAGATTTGGGATGGTTATGTTGGACCTGCTTGTTTGAGTTGGAGTTCCATATAGTAACTGCTAATAGTAAAGGAGTGCACCTTGGTGTGCTGATCGAGGGGTTTGAAGTTGGTGTGCGTATAGGCATTCATGTAAGGCGGTGGAATGTCGAAGGCGGTGATGCCAATCAATATTTGCGAGCCCTGTCTCTTTCCCGACATTTTCATTTCGTGTCGTCTGGAGCTTTTGACGGGTTGAGAATTAGGGCTGGCTGCGACCCCTCTTCCTCATCGATGATCCTTCTCCTCTTATCGCCGGTGAATTTTGAGTTTGTGCCTCTGCTGCTGTACTCATGCAGTTTTGGAGGTGTGTGACCAGCAGTTTTTGACCTAGACGTTTGCACTGTGAGCTCCTCTTTCCTCTTTTTCTCTTCTTCAAATTAAATCCTGGATTATTGGGTGCTGGCTATGGCTTTATCAATTCCTGATTATGGGGGATTTCATTAATCGTGACCTAAGAAATCTCTATATCTTTGGCTTTATTTACTTTGGCCTTGATCGGCTAGTGTTCTGTTGTTCTTTAATAGGCCAGCGGCTGCTCTATTTCATGAACTTGCTTTGATTTGGGTGTTTGGGTTTCCCTCTATATGCTTTAAATAAAGGATTTTTGTGAGCTTGGGCAGCTACTGTGTACAGCTATGTGTTGTTTTGGGAAGGGTTTCTCCTTACGAGTGACTGTTATTATTATTGTCTATGGGGATTCTCCTTCTATGTCACCTGCTGTTATAATTTTATTATGGGGGGAAACATTTACTATCAACAGCTATTTATACTTGTTTACATGGGTTAGAGGATGGAACCTTTTGTTGAATTTGCTGATGTTGTGATCGGCTATTGCTACCCCTCTTATCAATTACTGTTATTGCTCCTCTTTGGCCCGTTCAGATTATAGAGAGGCATGTTTTGTGTGAGTGGCTGTAAGGTCTTTTCAATCGGGCATGTTAAAATCAAGTCGATTATTTCACTGTTGGATCGGTTTTGGATAGTTTAAAAAGGGGGTTTTGAACTCTATCATGCATACTACTTAGAAAGGCCTAAGCTACACCGGCTACTTTCAAGAGAGAAGCTATAGTTTTCTTTAAGTTGGTCGGCTATTGAGTTAATATGTAAGTGGGATGTTGGCTCCTCTTTTAACTGAGTTAAAACAGTGGGTTACTTGGGCTAGAACATCGATTTGAACTTGTTTCTTTTATGGCTTTGTGAAACTAAATGGCTGGTTAAGTAGCTACCAAATGATGTTATCGTAATAGTTAATATTGTAACTATAGCGAGGTGCAACCCCGATATAAATGACCCTAAATGATACGATTCTGATACAGATACCGCGAAGGATGGCACCTCAAAATAGACATGATAATGCTATGAACACTGATACTGATGGTGAGAGCTACCTGTTTCATTTAAGCTTTATTGCTTTATTTTCTTTCATTATATGCACTCTTATGATACAGAATGTTAAAGGCATGGTTGATTTCACTGATACTTAATGTCGCTATAATGTATGGTCTTGATAAAGGCAAACATGTGAATGATTTCTGAGGGAATTATAAAATGAATAACTTACGATTATGAAAAACGTGTCGACACGAGGTTATATTACGGGCAACTTGAACTGCATGCACATGAATAATATGGATATGATGAATTGCCAAACCAGTCGAGCCGAAAGGCATAAACGCGGGTTGTCCGTACTGGTTTTGGAACATGATGACCCTTCGGGGTAAAGGACCCTTCGGGGTAAAGGACCCTTCGGGGTAAAGAAAAAACGAAAAAGGATTCAAATTGCCCCTAATATATCCTAAGGAATGAAACATGCATAAAAATATTGATTTAAAGGGTTACACGGGTACATTGATAAATGCTTATGAACATGAAAACTGATATGATGTTATGTCTTTGTACTGCTTCCATGATATAGAAACGGTTATGATGCTTATACTGCTTCCATGATGTAGAAACAGTTATGATGCTTACTTTTACTGCTTCCATGATATAGATACAGTTATGATACTTGCACTGCTTACATGTTCCATAACTTATATGAATGTTATTGTTTCATAGCTGCTTATTGTTTTATGATTACTAACATGTTAATATAGTTATATGCTTCATAAGTTCATTGCTGAGACAGAAAACGGTTAGAATGTATGAAAATTATGTTTTGAAATGCGTAAGTTTTTTTTTCTAATTATATACAGCAATGAAAAAGGTATATCCTCACTTAGTCATATTTTTATGACTAAGCCCGTCGTCAAATTTTGTAAGTAACAGACGTGACTTTGGATACGCAAAACCAAAAGAACTGGTTATGGTAGGACAGAAAAGATTCAGTGAATAATGCAAGGTATGAAGTAAATTCTTATTATGTGTTTTATTTTGTATTCACTAGTCTTACTTCAACCTGAGACACATGTTATGAACATAGCTTAGATACAGATGTATGTGGGGTTTAAATGGGGGCCTCACACGCCACCCCGTGACTGCCCTTCGAGGAATAAGCTCACTCTTCTCGTTCGCTACAACCGTTAATCCACCTTTCTTAGGTACTACCTGCACCGGGCTGACCCAAGAACAATCGAAAATTGGGTAAATCATCCCCGCGTCCATTAATTTAATGATTTCAGCTTTAACCACTTCTTTCGTGTTAGGGTTTAGTCGGCGTTGAGGTTGAACGGATGAGAGAAAATTATTTTACAATAATATCTTATGAGTGCAGAAGGCAAGATTAATACATTTTATGTCTGATAACTTCCAGCTATAGCGTTCTTATGGATGCGCAAAACCTCTATCAACTTTGATTTCTCGCAATCAGATAGATGAGAAGATATAATTACAGGTAATTTTGAGTCCCTCTCTAAAATAGCATATTCTAGATGACCAGGAAGTTTCTTTATAACCAAAATAGGCGGTTCTTCAATAGAGTTTTTAGGATTTTCGTTTCAGTTTGAATTTAATGATATAAACGCTAGAGTACTTGGTTCAGATTAATATTGATCTTAAAGTGTTAAGTAGTTCGAGAATCTCCCTAAGCATAATAATTGGTGAAGTATTTCCTAATTGTGATATTTCTAAAGGATCCTTATATAATAGTTCAGGTAAAACTGATGATACAAGTTCATCAATAAAACTCAACATAAATTTGGGATCATCAAACTCTAAAGGATGTCTAGCAACATGTTCTAAGGGAAAGTGGTGGAGACCAACTCCAATCTGGACGTCGCAAAAGTATCCGACGCCGAACCCGTCCGGATCTCTACCGGCTCTGAGTTTTGCATATTTTATTTTGGCACTTCATGTAATTTTGGCATTTTTTGATTTGATTAGAGATATATATATACATATATATACATATATATACATATAAATATATATATATATAACGTTATTTAGTAAACACCTCCCCGATTCCTCACCTTCCCAGCCAGTGTGGTTCACGTGTTAGGGCTCACAGGACATCTTCCGGTTCATGGCGCTGCTCACAGGAAGAACTTCCGGCCCGGTCAATCGCTTACGATCCAGCGAGAACTCCGTCCGCCAACGCTTCATCCGCCCACGATCTTGCCATGCCCATGCGTGACTGAAGAGCACGACGACTCTCCCGGCGGTTTGAGCAATTACCCGCGCTTCTGCCATGGCCGCATCTTTCCACGTTTAGGAGTTAATTTTGGTGAAGCTTATAAAAGGGTACTGTTCTCTGTTTGGGGGGCGGATGTTTTTGGAAAGTTGTTGTAATTTTATTTTCCTGTAAGAGGGGGTTGCTATGTGATTGTTTCCGTGTATGTTGAATGTTACTGTGCGCTGCCTACCTTCCATTGAGGGAGATGATGAACAGCGTTGTTGAAGTACTGTGTCAATATTGTTTTCCGAGATTGCCTTTGATATTGAAGTTTCTTTGTTGCTGTGTGCTTCCTGCCTTCCGTTGGAGATGATGAATAGTGATTCGAAGGTTTTAATTGTTGCCTGTTGAAGATGATGACTAGTATCATCAAAATTTCTGTTGATTTCTTTTTATTAAAGTCGTATTGGTGTTGTTTGAGGAGTGTTGCTGCGGTGAGTTTAGTGAGTGAAGTTTAGTTTTTGTGTTAGAGATTATGTGGAACCACTTTCGTGTGAGAGAGTGAATTTTAGATCGATAGTTTGTGGCTTCCTTACACAGCGAGCTTTGAGATTCCGTGGAGCCACTTAGTGTGAATATGAGTGAATTTATTCCGGGGTGCCCTTGTGCGATACCGGCCGACCTCGGAGCATGAGATCGAAGGTGACGAGGAATTCCTCGCGGGATCGCCGTCGGCTTCGGTTGCGGAAAGACGACTCTTTCCGTGGGTAATTGTTTCCTCCCCTTCCTTTGCGTGCGTCTACATTTTCTTTTTAGGTTAATAGATTCATTGCTGGATTTTCGCCCGAATTTTGTCAGCGAACGCTACGTCAAAACTCCAAACGAAAACGTATTTGGAGTTCACATTTTCCGTTTGCTACGACAAGGGGAACGGAACGAAAGTTGCGAACTTCCTTTTCCGGATTTAGAATTAAATCATTTTTCCAAAAAATTTATTTTAAACAAAATAGTAATTTTGTGTTTTACAAAAATCTAGTTGCTTAATTTCTAAAAGTTCGCGCAATATCCGCTCAAATTTCAATTTTTTAATTGCATGCATTTAGGGATTCCTAGAATAGTCGACAGGTGCGCAAACTCTACGCGTCGTCCTGCATCAATTTGGTATCAGAGCTAGGTTCCGAAATTTTTATAAGTTTCGAAATTCACACTGCGTAGAATAGGAACCTGCATAGCATTTTAATTTTCCAAAAAAAGGGAAGGTTTTACTTTTATTTTTATAGCATAATCATCCATTTTATTTGTGTTTGCATGCATCTGCGTAGTGGTAGGTTAGTGAGTATGAGTTCACCACATCACACTCCACCTGAACACCCTCAAGAGGTAAACTCTGAGATGCGTCGAGTTGAACGTGGCTAAGCGAGTCGTGTGAACGAAGGGACGGAACCACCCCAGTGGTTTCTACCTTTCGCCCACCAAATGGCAGCGTTAACCGAGAGTGTCTATCAAGTGAGAGAAGAGTTTGAAAACCTTAGTGTTAGGATGAATAGCTTAGGAGTACCTCCTCGAGTTTCAATGTCACCTCCAATTCGAGATGAGCATTCGGTTCGTCCACACCACGAAGCCCCACTACACTATGGAGAAAGATCCACACTTAGGAGGAATCCTCTATTTGAGGAAGAGCGTCGAAATCCCATAGATAGGTTCGAGTTTGCGCACGATCAGGGTGAGAATTTTCCAAGGAATTTTCCTGAACCCCAACGAGGGCCTATCTTAGGCATGCGAGATAATTATCAGGAGAGGCCACATTATGACGTAGCAAGAGAAGAGCGTCCTCGAGACCATCATCGGCCTTAACTGTCCATGCATCGTGATGATCGCCCTAGAGATTGGCATCGACCACCACCCCCACGTCGTCGAGACAATCGTGATCCTTACGATGATGATTATGACTATCCTCCCCGGGATAGGCAACCGGATCTCACACGAGTGGTGAAACTTGATCCACCACTTTATGATGGTTCTATGTATCTCAAGATCTTTTCGGACTGGGTTATCGACATAGAGACCTACTTTGAGTGGTATCGTATGACGGAGGACCAAAAGGTTCAGTTCGCCAAAATGAGATTGACTGGGCGAGCGGAGATCTTTTAGATAGGTGAAGAGCGTAGTCTAGAGAGGAATGGACGCCCTCTCATTACACTTTGGCCCCACATAAAAGCCATATTAGAGGAGCAGTACATTCCCCAGCATTACTAGTCCCGTCTACGAGACGAGTTGACGTCTCTACGCCAATAGTCCAAGTCAGTTTCTGATTACTTAGCTGAGATGAAGGATCTTATGATAATGTGCAACGTAGTAGAACACCCACGTGACACCGTATCCAAATTTAAGTGTGGACTACGATCTGAGATCCGAGATGAGTTGATTCGATATGGCCACTATTCCCTTCCCGGGATCATATCTATCGTCATCGATATCGAGGAGAACCAGAAGAGAACCTCCCGGTTCAAATCTCAACCTAAAACGAGTACTTCTTACAAGAAAGAAGAAGTGAAAGGTAAGGAGAGTGCGTCGAAGCCTACCTCGACCTACACCAGAGATCAGAACAGGAAGTCCCCCATGGGAATTGTGACCCCTTCACAGATCCGATGTTATGAGTGCCAGCAGATGGGTCATATTTCGAGAGATTGTCCCACGAGGAAAGGCACGTTAGTTATTCATGAGGTGACTGAGGAGGATGAGCCTGTAGAAGAAGCGAGAATCGAGAAGGACTCACACGTTTTGAACGACGAAGTGTACGGTACACCTAGTGATGAGGATATAGATCTTTGCGTTCTAGTGGTGAGATGTATGTTATTTACACCGCAAGAATCGGCCGATTATTGGCAGACGAACATCTTCCAGTCCTACTTTAAGGCTGGGGAGACAGTGTGTCGTTTAGTAGTGGATGGAGGGAGTTGTATGAATGTGATAGCTGAGACAGCTTTAGCCTGCATGGGACTCACTGCTGAGCCGCACCCATCCCCTTTTCAGGTAGCTTGGGTTACCAAGACAACATTATCGGTGACTAGGAGATGTTTAGTGCCCATCACTATCGGTACGTACTCCGATAAGATCTGGTGTGACCCTTAGTGGTTTTACAGGCATCTGACTTATCAGAGGTATATGAGTCTACTCCTATACCTGCTAGGAGACTCTTAGAGGAGTTCCAGGATCTACACCCTGATGAGCTTCTGGCTGAGTTACCTCCCATGAGGTGTATTCAGCATGCGATAGACCCTGTTCCTGGAGCTTCCCTCCCTCATCTACCGCATTACCGATTGAATCCTGCCGCCCACAAGGAGCTACAGAAGCAGATTGGAGAGTTATTAGATAGAGGCTTTATTCGCCATAGCCTTAGCCCTTGTGCGGTGCCTGCCCTCCTTGCCCCGAAAAAGGATGGTACCTGGAGTATGTGCGTTGACAGTCGTGCTGTCAACAAGATCACAGTGAAATACCGATTCCCTATACCCCGACTGGATGACATGTTGGACATGTTGACTGGGGCTACGATTTTCTCTAAGATCTACCTTCGTAGTGGTTATCATCAGATCCATATACGCGAAGGAGACGAGTGGAAGACTACCTTCAAGTCGAAGGATCGACTTTATGAGTGGCTTGTGATGCCCTTTGGGTTGTCCAATGCCCCTAGTACTTTCGCTCGGATGATGACACATATCTTCAGACCTTACATTGGAAAGTTCGTAGTAGTTTATTTCGACGATATTTTGATCTACAGTCAGACTGAGAGTGAGCATTTGACTCACCTGCGTACTATTTTCGAGCTCCTGCGAGCTGAGCGACTATACATCAATTTGAAGAAATGCGTTTTTATGGCAGAGTCTGTTATCTTTCTGGGATATATAGTGAGCTCCGCTGGCATAACTATGGATCCCGAGAAAGTTCGAGCGATTCGTGAGTGGCCTACACCCCAGAACATTCACGATGTTCGTAGTTTTCATGGGCTAGCCACATTTTATCGTCGATTCATTAAGAACTTCAGTACTATTATGGCGCCAGTCACTGAGTGTACGAAGAAGGGAAATTTTCAGTGGACGTCACCGGCAGCTAGAGCCTTTGAGATCATTAAAGATAAGATGTTCACTGCACCTGTTCTAAGACTCCCTGATTTTAGTCACGTATTCGAGGTATCCTCAGGATGCCTCTGGGGTTGGGATAGGAGGTGAGCTTAGTCAAGAGGGTCACCCCGTTGGATTTTTTAGTAAAAAGCTTTCAGGCCCGAAGCTGAATTATTCCAACTACGAGCGCGAATTCTATGCGATTGTGCAAACGTTGCGTCACTGGAGGCATTATCTATTGCCCAAGAAGTTTGTCCTCCACTCCGATCATCAGGTGTTGCGTTATATCAATTCGCAGCAAAAGTTGAACCCTCGACAGGCTAAGTGGGTATCATATTTGCAGGAGTACACCTTCGTTCTCAAGCACTGTAAGGGAACGGAGAATCGGGTGGCCGAAGCCCTTAGTCGAGTCACCCTCGTATTATCACAGATGCGTACTCAAGTGATAGGATTTGAGCGTATCAAAGATGACTATTCTAGTAGTCCCGATTTTAGCGGAATTTATGATGCGATACGCTCTGATCCCTTTCACGATGAGACAGATTACCTCATTCGAGACGAATATTTGTTTCGTGGAACCCGTCTGTGTATTCCCCGCACCTCGTTGCGAAACTTCATTGTATGGGAATTACATGGCGGAGGCTTAGGTGGACACTTTGGACGAGATAAGACGATAGACTTAGTAGAGGAGCGATTCTACTGGCCCGGGATGAAGCGGGTTATCGCACAGATTGTCAGTAGCTACCGCACTTGTCAGGTAGCGAAGGGCAATAAACAGCCCGCTGGATTATACACACCTTTACCGGTGCCCGGTATTTTTTGGGATGATGTTAGCATTGATTTTGTGTTTGGATTGCCGCGCACTTTTAGGAAGCACGATTCAATTCTTGTAGTGGTCGATCGGTTTTCTAAAATGGCGTATTTCATCCCCTGCAACAAAACCGACGACGCCTCTCATGTTGCCCGAATTTATTATAAAGAGGTTGTCGCGCACCGAGGGATACCTAAGGCTATCGTCACCGATCGAGATGTCAAGTTCACCAGTTATTTTTGGAAGTCACTCTAGAGACTATTAGGTACTAAACTTCTATTTTCGACTGCCTATCATCCGTAGACCGACGGTCAAACTGAGGTTGTTAATAGGAATTTAGGAAATTTACTGCGTTGTTTGGTAGAATATCACCAGGGGAATTGAGATCTAATTCTTCCCCACGCTCAATTGGCTTATAATAATTCGAAGAATAGATCTACGGGTTTATCTCCCAATGAGGTTTTTCATGGTCACACTACACGAGTGCCGCTAGATTTAGCCCCACTACCACACACTTTTAGGACTAGCCAGTTTGCACACGACTATGCATTGCATTTGCATGACTTGCATAAAGAAATTGAGCGGAAATTGCACAGTGCTTATGATTTATACGCAACTCAAGCTAACAAGCATAAAAGAGCTACTAGTTTCAAAGTGGATGACTTGGTGATGGTTCGGCTAAATCCGGAATGGTTACCTTCGGATACAGTAAAGAAGTTAGCTGATCGTAGAACTGGACCCTTTAAAGTGGTCAAGCGGATTGTGCAAAATGCGTATGAACTTGAAATGCCTTCTGTTTGGGGTGCAAATCCGGTTTTTAATGTAGCCGATCTGACTTTATTCCACGATTATCCACATGGGTCTTTAGATTTTCCATTGTCTTCTCCTCCATTTGATTCTTCTGGGTTGGCGAGTGCTAGTGAGGAGCCACATTCTGGACACACCGACACTCATTCAGTTACTGACACACCATCTGCAGTTCTTCCATTTTCCACTGATAGCTTTTAGGCTGAGCATAAGACACCAGATGATTCTTCCATACCAGTTCCCAGAGCCGCTGACAGACTCCCGCGACAAATCTTGGTTCCCGAGCAGATATTGAACGACGAAGCAGTAACCACTACTGATGGTGGTTTTCAGAGATACTTGGTTCGTTGGCATGGCAGACCAGAGACCGAGCCCAGCTGGGTCTTGGCCGAGGAGTTACAGCGTATGGATGCTGAACTTCTACAACACTACCGCTCGGAGCACTCACCAGAGATGAGTGATTTTGAGAGGGGGAGAGTTGGTGGAGACTAGCCCCGATCTGGACGTCGCAAAAGTGTCCGACGCTGCACCCGTCCGGATCTCTAACGGCCCTGAGTTTTGCATATTTTATTTTGGCACTTCATGTAATTTTGGCATTTTTGATTTGTTTAGAGATATATATACACACATAAATAAATATATATATATATAACGTTATTTAGTAAACACCTCCCCGATTCCTCACCTTCCCAGCCGGTGTGGTTCACGTGTTAGGGCTCACAGGACATCTTCCGGTTCATGGCGCTGCTCACAGGAAGAACTTCCGGCCCGGTCAATCGCCCACGATCCAGCGAGAACTCCGGCCGCCAACGCTTCATCCGCCCACGATCTTCCCATGCCCATGCGTGACTGAAGAGCACGACGACTCTCCCGACAGTTTGAGCACTTACCCGCGCTTCTGCCATGGCCGCTTCTTTCCACGTTTAGGAGTTAATTTTGGTGAAGCTTATAAAAGGGTACTGTTCTCTGTTTGGGGGGGCGGATGTTTTTGGAAAGTTGTTGTAATTTTATTTTCCTGTAAGAGGGGGTTGTTGTGTGATTGTTTCCGTGTATGTTGAATGTTACTGTGCGCTGCCTACCTTCCATTGAGGGAGATGATGAACAGCGTTGTTGAAGTACTATGTCAATATTGTTTTCCGTGATTGCCTTTGATATTGAAGTTTCTTTGTTGTTGTGTGCTTCCTACCTTCCGTAGGAGATGATGAATAGTGGCCAAAGGTTTTAATTGTTGCCTGTTGAAGATGATTACTAGTATCATCAAAATTACTGTTGATTTCTTTTTATTAAAGTCGTATTGGTGCAGTTTGAGGAGTGTGGCTGCCGTGAGTTTAGTGAGTGAAGTTTAGTTCTTGTGTTAGAGATTACGTGGAACCACTTTCGTGTGAAAGAGTGAATTTTAGATCGATAGTTTGTGGCTTCCTTACACAGCGAGCTTTGAGATTCCGTGAAGCCACTTAGTGTGAGAATGGGCGAATTTATTCCGGGGTGCCCTTGTGCGATAGAGGCCGACCTCGAAGCGTGAGATCAAAGGTGACGAGGAATTCCTAGCGGGATCGCCGTCGGCTTCGGTTGAGGAAAGACGACTCTTTCCGTGGGTAATTGTTTCCTCCCCTTCCTTTGCGTGCGTCTACATTTTCTTTTTAGGTTAATAGATTCATTGCTGGATTTTTGCCCGGATTTTGTCAGCGAATGCTACGTCAAAACTCCAAACGGAAACGTATTTGGAGTTCACGATTTCCGTTTGCTACGACAAGGGGAACAGAACGAAAGTTGCGACCTTCCTTTTCCGGATTTAGAATTGAATCATTTTTCAAGAAAATTCATTTTAAACAAAATAGTAATTTTTTGCTTTACAAAGATCTAGTTGTTTAATTTCTTAAAGTTCGCACAACGCCCGCTCAAATTTCAATTTTTTAATTGCATGCATTTAGGGATTCCTAGAATAGCCGACAGGCGCGCAAACCCTACGCGTCGTCCTGCATCAGAAAGATAACTTTATCTCCACATAAGTTGAGTGTCAAAGACGCTCTCCTAATGTTTTGTAGGATAATGTAAGTAACAAAGGTCTACCTATAATCATAGGTGTTTTCTTATCGCTCACTATATCAAGAACGATAAAATTTGTAGCGAATATTATTTCATTAACATTAATCATTACATTTCTTAATATTCCTACTACATGGTGATTAGTTCTATCAGATAGTTGTACACAACCATCAGTGGAGTCAAGGTTATCTAAATGTAGTAGTTTGAAAAAATCAAAAGACATTATGTTAAAAATTGGAGTTTATTCTATATCCACTATGCCAGAAATATTTTCACATATATCATAAAATGCATAGAAATCATTTTCCCATGGCAATTTAAAATTACTTTTCGATCTAAATTTATCTGAACTGATCTTGCTTTAATCTATGACATTGTTCTTCTTCAAATTTTGGGGTGTTACTAACTAGTTCTTTAATGAATTTTGCATACTGACTCGGTTGCACACTATTTAAAGGAAATGATAATTTAAAAGATACCTTTATATCTGACCAACTGTCAAAAGTCGGTTGTTCGGTTTCTTTGCTAGATTTTTCTTCATTAAGAACCACGTCTTTCCTGTGCTCAACTTCCTTTAGTAAGCCAAATGTGATTTCTTCTAAATTCTTCAGATTCTTCTCTCGTTGAAGCATGGTCATTTCAACGTCATCAAGTGGTTTCCGCAAATTTTCTGCGGCCAGAAAGAGGTAGTATCCTTCTTCCTCTCCATCAAGTGGGAAAAAATAAGGAACATCTCCTTCCCAGGATTTGCCTTCAAGTGAAGATTTCCATATATATATATATATATATACTATCTATAAAGATATATGGATGATTTTTTAATTCCATGCATTTAAAAGTCATCAAACAAATTGTCCATTCGATCTGAAGATTTAATCAAAATTTTTCCGACGAGATCTATAATAACAGAGGTATAAATTATTATTATTATTATTATTATTATTATTATTATTATTATTATTGTTATTACTATTATTAGCATTATTATTAGCGTTATTATTATTATTATTATTACTATTATTAGTATTATCATTATTAGTATTATTATTATTAGTGTTATTATTATTACTATTATTATTAGTATAATTATTATTGATATTAGTTTGGGTGAGAACAAATTTAGGATGAGAAATATTATTTTTGTTGGTTATCATATTATGAAAAAAATTCACCAAAAACTCCATTTTGTATCCAAACAACTTTTCCAAAATTCTGTATTGCAAACTCCATTTCACCCAAACAGTTTTTTAGCAAAACTTTGTTTTTCAGAAAGAGCATTTTTCTCAAACTTCATTTTCTATCAGCAGCTTTCCATCAGCAACAACCCAACCAAACAGAGCCTTACTCTCTCCTGCATTTTCATTTTCAAGCATTGAGGGTAATGCATAGTTTAAGTTTGTGTGTGTGTGCGGTGGGGGGTAGTCGATCTGCAATTGAATCACGCCGAGTAAACATGCCCTAGAGAGGGAGTCGATGTCGATAGTGGTCCGTAAACGGTGCAGAACGCTGGAATGCGGAGGGCGACAGGGGCAGAACGTCAATGGAGGCCGCGCGGGACTGAAACGGTGTCGACGTGGATCTGAGGCGACGTCGATGTCAGCACTTTCTATGGGCGGGGTCGTTGTTCGCAAAGGCAGACGAGGACTTGCTTCTGGACTGGAGAGAACGACAGTGGATATGACCGAGATTTCGACCGTCAGAGAGAACGAAACCCGATAGTTTTCGTTTCTCTAATAAATTGGCTTCCTCCCTTCTTCGATTTGAGGTCATTTATAACAAATCTTTAGGAATTGATTTAACTTTGGTATCTCAGAATTTTCCTAAGTGTTATTTTCCAATTTACATTTTCCAGAAACAAAATATTATTTTCCTTTTCTCTCGTGGACAAACAAGGTAGAATCGATTTTGCTTTAGTAAATATTATTCTCCTTAATAAGATTCCCCTTTTAAAAAAATTTATTTGTTTACTTAATTAACTTGAGCTTCTCTTGCTCTCCTAAATTATCCTAAATTATCGGACCTCTTTATTCATGGTCTTACTGGCAGGTCAATCCAGTAAGCCATTTCAACATGAACAAAATGCGTGCGAATACAAAACAAAATATGTAATGATATGATGCGAAAATAAATAACAAAAATACAAGAACATATTATCGGATGAGACCTAGGTTGCATCATAAAGGGAGTCGTGATGCACAGGGCAGAGAGGAGTCTGGATGATTGAAAAAGGGAGGCCGCGTGAACTGGTCACAGCGGGGAGTCCAGGCGGTTGCTATAGGAAGGCCGCACGGATTCCACACGGATGAGGGTGGGTGGCCACAAAGAAAGGCCCGCAAGGAGAAGAAGAGGGTAGGAGGGGAGGGCTTGCAGGTGGAGTCCACACGGATTCCACGCGGATGAGAGTTGGTTGTCTCAGTAGAGTTGTGCGCGCAGAGTAGAGTGGGTGGTTTCAAAAAGATGTTTGCACGTTGTAGCCTCCCTTTGATACCATGTGGAAACCCAAAATAAAAATAAACTATTTATTTTAATTCTCCAGAAATCTATTTATTACACGAGTGCACACCTCTTTATATAGAATAGAGGACGTGAGAGAATGTACAAATAACGATGTGGGACTAAATACATCAAGTGTTTACAATACAGGTAACCGCTCGAACTACAATAGGTAGCACCACCGGCGGTTACATGAAGGGTAACTGCCCGACCCTTATACAAATTACAACAACAAGAACACTCAAGCCTTTATCCCACCACAGTGGGATCGGATATATGGATCCTTTGATGACATTGCGCCCTATCTTTAGTCATAATCTCACCAATGCATAAGTGCATCATGTCTTTCCTTATAGTTTCATTCCAAAGTCTTTTTTGGTCTACCCCTCCCCAGTTTAATATGCCTAGTGGCAAAACTCTCACAACGCCTAACAGGTGCCTCAAATGGTCTCCTTTGTACATGTCTGAACCATCTTAATCAAGCTTCTCGCATCTTCTCTATAATTGGTGTCACTCCCGTCTTATCCTTGATACATTCATTCCTAATTTTATCCAGTCTCGTGTGTTCACACATTCACTTAAGCATTCTCATTTCCGCAACTCCCATTTTTTGCTCATGTACATAATTCACTGCCCAACACTCAGAGTTGTAGAGCATCGTTGATCTAATTGCAGTACGGTAAAACTTGCCTTTAAGTTTTAATGGTACTTTACGATCACATAAGATCCCATACGCGCCTCTCCACTTCAACCAACCTGATTGGATTCTATGTATCACATCTTTATCTACACCTCCATCTTTTTGAATTATCGATCCAAGATATTTAAAGTTCTCACCGCGAGAAATATCTTGGACACCCAACTTAATGATGGAGTCATTTATCCTTCTTGCATTACTAAATTTAAGCTCCATATACTACATCTTTGTCCTGCTAAACCTAAAACATTTCTTTTTTAAAGTGTCTCGCCAAGATTCAAGTTGTGTTTACACCCTCGCGTGTCTCATCGACCAAAACCATATCAACTGCAAACAATAAACACCAAGGTATTGCTTGTTGGATATGTCTGGTGAGCTTGTCTAAGACAAGGGTAAAGAGATAAGGGCTTAAAGCTGACCCTTGATGTACGCCAACAGTGATAGGGAATTCTTGTGTTAATCCTCCATATGTCCTCACCCTCCTCACATAATTTGTATACATGTCTTTGATTACATCAATGTATGATACATTTACACATTTCATTTCCAAGACTCTCCATAATACCTCTCTTGGAACCCTATCATAAGTCTTCTCAAGATCGATAAACAGCATATGCAAATCCAAAAAGAAATAGTTTCTCAAATTGAAGTTGCAAAATGGAATGATATAATACCATTTTCATATCATTTTGTTTCTCTAAGAGTGGTAACAGTG
The DNA here is from genome assembly GCA_033032865.1 of Dactylorhiza incarnata. Lineage (NCBI taxonomy): Eukaryota > Viridiplantae > Streptophyta > Magnoliopsida > Asparagales > Orchidaceae > Dactylorhiza > Dactylorhiza incarnata. The sequence goes on along the minus strand of JAWHQI010000001.1, from coordinate 17,228,366 downwards.
AACTAGTTGGCAAAACAAAGCGCGTATTGGACACAATCCGAGAAGTTTAAATCTTTATGGATAAAATACACAAAAAATGGGTATGTGCAGAGGCAATTGGAGGTCTTTGGCATGTTATGGGGGCAAGGCAGATCCAGGGTGATTCGCCAACCGCACACCAATCTTTGGAGGGCAAACATTGGAGATGCTTTAGAAAGGTGCTACCATCTCCACTCAAAACGGTAAGGACACATTAAGAAGATTACTGACTCAAATCAGGTCAATCCAAGCTCGGTTTTGTTAGGGTCTGTTATTGTCAGTAGGGCTTGTTCTCCACCATTCGGGATCTGAACTTTGTGATTTTGATACCCACGTATTCGTTGCATGGAGACAAATATTTTAATTGTATTTTTGCATTATAGTATTTGGCCTCATCTTTTATTTTCATAAAGGATAATTTGGCTTGCTCAATTTTTTGGATCACACTTAGATGCTTGTTTTGAGTCAAAATTATTCTTGATCGGATAGGAATTTATATGATCCAAACAAGAAATTTTCATTGGGTGAAAAAGTTGATTCTAGATCATTCATATTGTGTTATAAGCAGAAGTACTTCAAAAAAAGCTTACTTGCTCATGTCCTCGCATTTTCATGTACCCTCGCAGTAATTCTCGTTTATAATGGCAATCTCCACTTAGATGATTAGCCCTGATCTAGCAAGAAGATTGTTTGGGAGGTTCATAAGACAATAGCATTGAAAAACGGCAAGAAAAGCACATGAATGGTAATTGGGGATGATTCGATGATTCCCATGTAAAATTGAAGTTAAAACATCGATTTTGGTTGAAGGTTGTAAATATAAAGAAGTTTTGGATTACCTCAGTGCAAGCATGATGAGCACAATTTGTCCAATCCATGTTCTTGGCACGACAATCATCATAAGCATGAATAAGTTCATGTATGAGCACTTGGTTGATCTCATCTTGGTAAGTCATGTGATTACAGCAAACTATAATCTGAAATGATAAGAATAAAGATTAAGATACAAATTAGTAAAGGCAATTATAATTGTTCGATTAAACATCATTACAGCTATATTGCAGTACTTCCATCCTAGTACTAACAAATACTCAAAAACAGGGGTGGACTTAAAAATAAGAAGATTAAATAATTCATAGTAATAGTTCCATGAAAGTGGGAACTTGTACAATGAGACAAAAAAACTTCTGTAATTCAAACTCGCATTTTATAGACAGAGATGCCCAAGTTTCTGGAATAATACAGCCAGGAAGTCATTATCAGTGTCACTACTACTCATCCTGATATGATATTTGTTGATATCATCACAATTGTACCATATACAAACCACTTCAATGACTGGTTCTTTCTTAATGTACATGTAACAATGATCATGAATGCATACAAGACACCCACAAGGAAATTACTTAATTTCCCAAAACAAAGGAATAAGGCATGCTGATGGGTCGCCAGTCGGCGGGGCCCACTTTTGTATATTCGCGCAGGAGGCGATGATCGGATCGGCGATCCGAGACCGCGAGCGCGTCCGGTTCGTCGCGCTATTATTCTTATGTATTTTATTTTATTTTTTTGGATTTGTTTAGGTGTTTTAGGGTCCCGGGCGTAATAGCCAATCATAGCCGTACACGCCCGGTGCCCAACCGCCCATTGTTATAAATAGGGGCGGGTGTTGCAGTTTACAGGCATTGTTGATTTGTGAGAGATTCCAGACCGGCAATCGTTTGTGGTGCGACGGCGCAAGTCCCGGGGTGTGACAATTAGATTAGGAAAGAAAACATATCGTATTCATCCACACTGGGGAAATATAAAAAGGAAGATACAGATATACAAACATGGAAATGTGGGACTAAAACATAAATACAAATATAAAAAACTACTCAATACTCACCCTCAAGCTGGCGCGAAGAGATCAAGCAAGCCCAACTTGCCACAAGTAGAGATGAGACTGGAGGGTCCAACCGCCTTGGTGAAGGCATCGACAATTTTCTCTACGGAGGGAACATAGGACGCTTCAAGAGTCCCTGAACGGATGTGCTCCCTGAGAAAGTGAATATCAACCTCAATATGCTTAGTCCGCTCGTGCAGAACAGAGTCGGAGGCTGGCATGAGAGCGGACTGGTTGTCGCAAACAAGTGTCGAGGAACCAGAAGGAGGGAAACCAAGCTCAGTCAAGAGAGTACGCAGCCAGAGAAGCTCAGTAGCACCATGAGCCATAGCCCAGTACTCAGCCTCAGCAGACGAGCGGGAGACAACACCCTGCTTCTTGCTTTTCCAAGAGATAAGATTGTCACCATAGAAGGTGCACATCCCCGAAGTAGAACGCCGATCGGCGAGGGAACCAACATAGTCAGAATCCGTGTAACTGGTGAGACCGGGGGACGGAGACGATCGATAGAAGAGCCCGAGGCCAGGAGATCCCTTCAAGTAGTGGAGGATCCGAAATGCTGCATCTAGGTGAGAAGTCCGGGGAGCCTGCATGAACTGACTGACCACACTCACAGCAAAGCTAATGTCGGGCCGAGTGTTGGTCAAGTAAATAAGCCTCCCAACAAGACGTTTTCGGCCCGACTCGGGGAGAGGATCGCCAGACTCTGCATGTAAGTGGTGGTTCGGATCCATGGGTGTAGACACAGGAGAGCGCCCAAGAAGACTAGTATCACTCAAGAGATCGAGTGTATACTTGCACTGAGACAGAGATTCCCTACCGAGATCGGGCCACCTCAATCCCGAGAAAGTACTTCAGAGGCCCCAAATCTTTTACCTCAAATGCCTTCTGAAGCACCACCTTGATCTGAAGTATCCCTGAGCTGTCGTCACCGGTAAGGATGATGTCATCGACATAAACAAGAATAATGGCCCTACGACCATCCACAGCAGTCTGAACAAAGCACGTGTGATCGTCATGACATCTGGTGAACCCACTCTGAAGCACAACGGTACCAAACCACTCAAACCACGCTCGAGGGGACTGCTTCAGCCCATACAAGGACTTCTGCAAAAGGCAAACACGCCTCAAATACTCCCCTTGAAGCTTGTAACCGGGGGGGGGGGGGTCCATATAAATTTCCTCAGCAAGATCGCCATTGAAGGGAAAACATTCTTTACGTCCAGCTGATGAAGAGGCCACCCATGGCAGGCAGCAAGAGAAACAAGAAGACGCACAGTAGAGAGCTTGGCCACATGGGCAAAAGTCGCGTTGTATCCTCTGGAGTCTGGGTGAAGTCCTTTGCGACAAGGCGGGCCTTGTAGCGATCAAGAGAACCATCAGCATTATACTTGACGGTGTAGACCCAACGACAACCAACCGTCTTCTGGCCTGCGGGAAGAGGAACCAAATGCCAAGTGTCAGTCTTCTGTAAAGCGGACATCTCATCCTGCATGGTCGCGACCCACTCTGGGTGCTGGAGGACCTCGGTCGTCGAACTCGGAACTCTGATCTGGTCGGTAGCAGTCAGGTAAGCCCAGTAACTCTGGGAAAGGCGCTGGTAGGACACAAAGCTTGCCACAGGATGATTAGTACACGAGCGCTGACTCTTGCGAAGGGCAATGGGTAAGTCAGAGGAGGGAAGAACATCACCTACCAGAGGATGTAGCACAAGGTCCTGTGAGCTGGGCTCTACCGGTGGATCCCGAAGTAAGGGGTGGACATGTGAAGGCCCGCGTGGGCCACGGGTGTATGTACGCAATGGAAGCGAGTAGGAGAGCGGAGCTAAGGCAACCGGAGCCGGCTGTGGCGGAGGAGAAGGAGCAACAGGAACAGGAGAGGCACCAAAGAAAGGGACATCCTCAAAGAACGTAACATCCAGAGAGTGAAAAGCCCCGCGAGAAGAGGGGTCAAAACATCGATATCCCTTGGAAGAGGAGGAATATGGCAAAAATAAGCACCGGATAGCTTTGTCATCAAGTTTTGTCCGAGTCGGACTATGGTCCTGGACAAAACACACACATCCGAACACCCGTAGGGGAACGGGAAACAGAGGACGGCGGGGAGATAGAAGACTGAGGGGAACCAGACCCGCTAAAGGCTGACAAGGCTGACGGTTGACCAAGAAGGTCCCCGTAAGGAGGGAAGCACTCCAAAACAACTTGGGGTCGTGAAACCCACGAAGAAGACACCGGGTCACATTCAGGAGATGACGATTTTTGCGTTCCGCCACTCCGTTCTATTCCGGTGTATAGGGACAGGAGAATTGATGAATGGTTCCTTGGCTAGCAAGGAAAGTTGTGAAAGAGGAAGAGGTATACTCCCCCCCCCCCCAACACACACACAATTATCGGAGCGAAGGACCCGGATTTGTGAGGAAAACTGAGTTCTAACCATATTAGTAAACTAGGTATATAAATCTAAGACATCAGATTTGGCACGCATAAGATAAACCCAACAGCAACGGGTAAAATCATCTATAAAAGTAACAAAATACCGAAATCCATCATAAGAAACAACCGGGGCAGGTCCCAAAACATCAGAGTGAACAACATCAAACGGTGCAGAACTACGAGAACCAGATACATGATAAGAAGTGCGTGTGTGTTTACTAAGCTGGCACACATCACACTGAAAAGAGTGCTCAAACAAGACACTAGGAAAAAGAGACGACACAATCTGAGGACTCGCATGCCCCAGTCTGGCATGCCAAAGAGTAGGTGAAGTAGTAGCAGCAGCGATGGATGGTGGTGAGAGACGTGGCGAGAGAGGTGGGAGCTCCAACTGGTAAAGCCTGTCGCGCTCACGGCCGTAGCCAAAAGTCCTCCTCGTGGTCAGGTCCTGAAAAACACAGCCAGAAGGAAAAAATGTCACCGAGCAATGCATCGAACGAGTCAATTGACTAACAGAGAGAAGATTTAAAGCAAGCTTGGGAACATGAAGAACTGAACCCAAGGAGAAGGAGGGTGACAGAGGAACTGTGCCCCGGTGAACGATGGGGGGTCACATATCCATCAGCAAGGCGAACCTGTCGGTGGACGCTTGAAGATTCAAGAAAAGAAAACAAGTGTGTCTCACTAGTCATGTGATCAGTGGCCCCAGAATCAATCACCCAGGGAGAGGAAGACCCATCTTGAGTGACGTGAAAGGCCATCGGGGTACCTGACGCAGACGTTGAAGTCGACGAGAGCGACAAGGACGCAGGCAACGGCTAAGCAGGAAGAGGTTGGTGCTGAGCCTGAAACTGAGACAGCTGCTGAAGCTGAGACTGAAGCTGCTGCTCTTGAGCCATAAGCTGACTCCACTCAGCGGAAGGGGCCCCACAAGGCGAAATTTTTTGGACCGGTGCCCATTTCCAAATCCACGTCCGGGTTTAACATGGTAGCGACACGTGGCGCAATCCTATCGGCCTGGAAATTATGGCGTTATTATTCTTCCCGCTCGTACACTTCAACATCATACAGTTCTTCTGTTTTCCCTTTCACGTAGAATCCCCCCCCCCCCATTTCGCTTCTTCTTTTCGACTGTGACTCTGTTCTTCTTTTTGACTGGGGAGTCTGTTCTTCTTTTCGACTGTCTGTGTTGCAATTTATTTTACCTGAAGGCTTCACTCGACATCTTCTTTTAAGAAAATGGCGAAAATACAACAGGTAAATCGATTTAGCTAAGCCATCACTCTGTTTTTAGCAGAATTGCTTTTCCTTTTTTTCATCCATGAAGACTGTTGGCTCTCATGGGAGATCAATTTTGCTCTCATGGGAGATCATTTTTTATCTCCCAGGAGATCATTTTTGATCTCCCAGGAGATCATTTTTGATCTCCCAGGAGATCAATTTTGATCTCGGAGATCAAAAATGATCTCCCCACAGAAAAATTTTCCAATGGCATCAAAAGTAATTTCTTGGGAGAGGAAGCTTATGAATGTAATTGGTTCTCCAATTATTTTTTAATATGTTGATGTTATCATGTCTGTAGGATGTTTTTCCAATAGTGGATAGTGAAGAGGAAGCTTATGAATTGTACTGTCAGTATGCTACTAGGATTGGATTTAGTGTTCGTAAACAGCACAGACTATTTTGGCCCGGTACTAGAATTTTAAAGATACGTGAATATTGTTGCTCTAAGGGAGGATCAAAAAGAGTGTCAAAAGTTCCAAATTCAGAATTTAAATTTCGTCGGCTAGATACTAGGACAAATTGTCCGGCTGTTATTATATTTAATGCGAATAAAGAAGGTACACAATTGACCGTTGGCAAATTTGTGGAAGAACATAATCATCACCTTGCTACGGAAAATGAAAGACACTTGCTTCTGTCACAACGAAGTGTAAGTAAGGAGAACGGTAGTGTTCTAAAGTCAATGACTGAAGCAGGCATAAGAACATCTGATACATAATCCTACCTAGCTGATGAAGTAGGTGGATCTCAAAATCTGGGTTTCACCAAACGTGATGCATATAATTTTATTGACAAGGGAAGAAGATCTAAGCTAGATGGTGGTGATGTCGCTAGTCTTTTAGAATTACTTAAGAAACGTCAATTACAGGATAATATGTTCTCCTTCGATGTTCAAGTTGACGACATGAATAGGTTGACCAATTTTTTATGGATTGATGGTCAAGGCAAAATAGATTATGATTGCTTTGGCGATGTAATTACATTTGACACTACATATAGAATGAACAGGTATAATCTTGCATGTGCTCCGTTTGTGGCAGTAAATCATCATTGGCAAAATGTCGTTATTGTGAAAGCGTTTATATCTGAGGAAACCATAGAAACTTTCACATGGCTATTTGAAACTTTTCTAAAATTTGTTTCCGGCATACAACCTCTGACAATATATACAGATCAGGATCAAGCAATGGCTGTTGCAATTGAGAGAGTTTTGAGCCAAAGTCGACATCGTCTATACCAATGGCATATTGCTAAGAAAGCCTCTTCCAAAGTCCACTCATTCAATGCAGATAGTAATATACGTTCTTTATTTTACATTTGTCTTAGCAAATATGATACAATGGAAGAATTTGAAGAGCGTTGGGGTCGAATGATCGTTCTTGGGAACCTTCAAGATAACAGATGGTTGAATGATCTCTACAAAATAAAGGAAAAAGTGTCAACAACATTTAATAAGAATGTTCTTGATCATGGTATTTTGTCTACTCAACGGAGCGAGTCCATGAACAGTGTATGTTATGCCATTACAAAGGCTTCTTCTACTTTGGTTGATTGTTTTCTTCAAATAGAGAAAATGATAATTAGTTGTCAAGATAGAGAAAAAGAAGAGAATTTCAGATGCAAGCAGGGGACAGTCCATGTTTATATTAGAAATTGTCCAATCTTAAAACAAGTCTCGAAGATGTACACAAGAACAATGTATGGTAAATTCTATGAGGACTTCAAATTAGTGGCATTCGGTCTATTCATTGAAAAAGAGTACATGACAAACGAAAGCATATGCATTATGGAGATACGATGGTGTGATCGAGCTGAAAATAACAAACATTGGACCGTTGAGTTGGATTTAAAGACATTGGATATAAGTTGTTCTTGCTGCAAGTTTGAAACAAATGAGATTTTGTGTAGCCATGCACTTAAAGCGTATACTCATCATAAGTGTTAGATGTTGTGTTTATGTTTACCTTTTATATATATATATGTATGACTTGGTCCGGTGATGGACAAGAAGTCATTTTATTCACTCCATTACATGGTATCAGAGCCGCTCCGCTAGGGTTCTCCCACAGCCGCCGCCGCGTTCGACTCGTTTTCTCTCTCCGCTCCTTCGCTCGTCTCTCGCCGCTGTCCGTTCGCTCGTTCAAACTCTTCGTCCTCGTCGCCTCTTCCTCCGCTAGTCGTCTGGTTCCTCCCGTGCCTTAGATGGAGGCGCGCCGCTGAAGATGCCGCCTGCCGTCGCTACTTCTTGAAGCCGATGCCGATCTGTTGCTGCCTGAAGCCGACGCCTCCCGTCGAAGCCGTCGCTGCTACCTGAAGCCGTCGCTGCTGCCTGAAGCCGACGTTGCGACCTAAACCCTGACCTAATCCCTGAAGCCGTCGCCCCCCCTGCTGCTTCTTTAAACCGTGCCGATCTCTACTCTGCTGCACTGATGTCGAGCATCGAGCGCTGCTACTGTGATGTCGTCTCCGGGTACTGTTCCTTGATGCCTCCTGCAGACTATTGAAGGTTCCTGCCATTGCCATGGGGGACTCGGATACAAGCACCACTCAGACACCTGTTCCCTCAAGGGATTCTACCAACACTTTTCCTTCCAATGCAAGGTTGGCTACCACTATCCTTACCTCCTCCAACTTTCAGTTGTGGAAAAAAGGGGTTACTATGTCTCTAGCAGGCATCCGACGTACTCACCACCTTACTAGTCTACCTACCATGCCGTGGGAAGTGCTGAATATGACGATTGGTACAGTGATGATTGTTGTATCTTTGCTCTCCTTCTGAGTTCCATGGACCCATCAGTTCAGCAGATGTGCAAGAATTGTGATAGCACTAAGGAGCTGTGGGACACCCTGCATATGATGTTCTCTCAAGCTAACAACCTCTCTCGCCTTGGTGAACTCTTTCCCAAGATGGCTGAGCTACGACAAGGAGCTCGTTCGGTCACTGAGTACTTCGCCGAATGGAAGGTTCTTGCCGATGAAATCCTGGATCTTTGGGAGATCCCCTCTACCGGTGAAGGACATCAGGCTCAACGTGAGCATCTGGTTCTTATCTGGCTTCTGAACGGACTTGATCCAAACTTCTCAACTACAAGAACAGAAATGCTTGCGAGTCCTTCTACATTGCAGACTGCTAGTGTGTACCATCGTCTGACTAAAGCGGGTTCTGCCTCTTCTCCTGCTGCTCTTCATGTTTCCTCCGGCGAGTCAATTGCGCTGGCCTCTCGGGGGGGAAGAGGGACTAGCCGAGGCGGTCGGTCTGGTTCTGGACGTGGTCGGGAGACTGATACGCGACATTGTACTCATTGCGGACGTCGTGGCCACACAAGGGATACGTGTTGGCTTGTGCATGGGAAGCCAGACTGGGCGGCCAAAACCTCGTCAGCTTCACCTCGATCTGCTCACGTTGCCGCCTCGACACCGACACCTCCGGGTCCCCGCACTATCCAGATCTCTGAGGAGTAGTACCGTCGCTTGCAAGCTCTCCCGATTTCTTCTCCACCTCATAGCGCTGCTGTGGCCCAGACTATTCAGCCTGCCTGCACTTCCCAGACCTCCCAGCGCCCGGTTCAGTGGCTGGCAGATTCTGGAGCTTCTGACCACCTGACTAGTTCTTCAGGTATCTTGCATTCATATCATCCCCATTGTGGGTCCTCCATTACAGTTGCAGATGGATCCACTGTTCCTATTGTTGGCTTTGGAAGCTGCAATGTGACACCGGATATGCCTCTATCCTCGGTTGCTCATGTTCCTCAATCTGCTTACAACCTGTTGTCTATTAGTAAGCTTACTCATGATTTAAACTGCACTGCTATCTTCACTTCTTCAAGTTGCATTTTTCAGGAACAGTCGACGAGCCGTATTATTGGTAGAGGAAAGCTGCGTGGTGGTGTTTATGTTCTGGACGAAGTTTCCCACATTGCATGTTCTGCTGCTTCGGCCAAACTCTTGGACCTCCACTACCGTCATGGTCATCCTTCTATGCAGGTCATGCGTCGTTTGTATCCTGAGTTCGGGAACACTTCCCATCTCAGCTGTGAGTCGTGTGTGTTTACTAAACTCCATAGAGTTAGCTATGTACCTCGTATTGATGTTCGCGCTTCTGCACCTTTTGATTTACTTCATTCTGATGTCTGGGGACCGTGTCCTGTTCCTACGTTGTTAGGACACAGATATTATGTTACCTTTATTGATGATTTTTCACGCATGACTTGGGTGTACTTAATGAAAAATCGCTCTGAATTACTATCTATTTTTCAACATTTGTGGAATGAAATTTTCACTCAATTTTCTGTTCGTCTGAAATGTCTACGTACCGATAATGGGAGGGAATACATGTCCCAGTCCATGTCTAGCTTTCTTTCCGACAAGGGTATCATACACCAAACCAGTTGTCCTGATACCCCCCAACAAAACGGGGTTGCCGAACGAAAAAATCGCCACCTTCTTGAGGTTACCCGGGCTATTCTCCATCATAAGCATGTACCCAAACACTTTTGGGGAGATGCTGTTCTTACCGCTGCCCATCTCATTAATCATCTTCCTACCCATATCCTTCAGGGGGAGACACCTTACCATATCCTTTATCCCGACCACTCGGGGCCTCCTCTACCCTTCAAGGTCTTTGGGTGTGTTTGCTATGTTCGGGATGCTCGTCCCTCCGTTTCTAAACTTGATCCTCGCTCTTTGAAGTGTATCTTCCTTGGATACTCTCGGACTACTAAGGGATATCGCTGTTATTCTCCGGAACTTCACAAATATATCATTTCTTCAGATGTTGTCTTCCTAGAATCTGACTCTTATCGTACCACTGGCTCTCCTCTTCCCACTTCATCTTCTGATCTCTCTCTCGATGACCTGCTAGTTCCTTGTCATGATTCTGCTCTCGTCTCTCCGACTGACATATTGTGCCCCCTTTGGGGACAAGTCTACTCTCGTCGCACTTCTGATAGACCTAAAATATCACCATCTCAGCCTACCTCAACCATTGATGGCACAACTACTGTTCCTCACATTGCACCTGCGAGTGAGGACCTGAACCAAACTGAAGTGCCTGCTGCTCCACCTCTGGATAGTACCGAGCTTCCTATTGCTCTCCGAAAAAGAAGTCGGAGCTGCCAGAATAAACCTCTCTATGTGAGCTCTTATCAGGGGTTGTTTGCTTCTCATACCGCACTTCACTTGACGTTGGATCAGTACACCATTCCCTCAACGGTTGGGGAGGCCAAAACTCATCCTGGCTGGATGGCTGCTATGCACGAGGAATTGACGGCACTTCAACTGAATAATACTTGGGAACTTGTGTCTTTGCCTCCTGGCAAGCGTGCTATTGGTTGCAAATGGATCTATTCTGTTAAAGCCAATGCTGACGGCTCTCTTGCTCGCTTGAAAGCCCGCCTTGTTGCCAAAGGTTATGCCCAAACTTATGGCGTGGATTATGAGGAAACGTTTGCGCCTGTTGCCAAGATGTCCTCTATTCGGATCGTGATCTCTCTTGCAGCCACTCACCGGTGGCCTCTTCATCAGTTGGATATCAAGAATGCGTTCCTTCATGGGTCATTGGAAGAAGAGGTGTATATGGAACAACCACCTGGGTTCGTTGCTGAGGGGGAGCGTAACAAGGTGTGTCGTCTCCTTGCCTCTTTATAAGGGTTGAAACAATCCCCGCGCCAGTGGTTTGCTCGCTTTCGGTCTGTGGTCACCAAATTCGGGCTTACCAAGAGTATCAAAGACTCATCTCTCTTTTATCGGAACTCCTCAGCTGGTATTGTGCTCCTAATTGTGTACGTTGATGATATTGTCATCACGGGTAGTGATCCTAAAGGGATAACCGATTTCAAAGCGTTCTTACACTCAAACTTCCAAACCAAAGATCTGGGGCCGTTGCGATACTTCCTTGGGATTGAAGTTACTGATCATGACGACTCTATCTTTGTTTCTCAACGTAGATATGCCCTCGATCTGTTATCTGACCTTGGAATGTCTGACTGCCGCCCTATGGATTCTTCTCTTGAACCAGGAGAAAAGGGACTTCATGCCGAGAGCAAATCTTTTGAATCGCCAGAGAAGTATCGAAGAGTAGTTGGAAAACTTAACTACCTTACTATGACTCGCCCAGATATTGCCTGTGCTGTGAGTAAGGTCAGTCAGTTCATGGCCACCCCAACTATCTCTCAATGGGACTCTGTTCTCCGCATTATTAGGTACATAAAGAAGGATCCTGGTCTAGGAATATCATACAAGAATCGGGGTCACTCCAATATAGAGGCTTACTGTGACTCCGACTGGGCAGGTTGTTTAGCCACCCGGAAGTCTACCACAGGATTTACTATATTTATGGGAGGAAACCTTGTCTCCTGGAAGAGCAAGAAACAGACCACTGTCGCCAGATCTAGTGCCGAGGCAGAGTATCGGGCTATGTCGCACACCGTTGCTGAGATCATGTGGATCAGACAGACTCTTTGTGAAATCGGATACCCTGTTCATGACCCAACTCTGTTATGGTGTGATAATCATGCTGCAATACAGATAGCAACCAATCCTGTGTTTCATGAACACACAAAGCACATCGAGGTTGACTGTCACTTCGTACGAGAGAAGTATGAAGGTCTTATTTCCTTGAGCCATGTGAAGACTGGAGACCAAGTTGCTGATATTCTCACGAAAGGAGTTACTGGGGTCAGAATGAATTTCATATGTAACAAGTTAGGTCTGGAAAGTTCCCACGACCCAACTTGAGGGGAAGTGTTAGATGTTGTGTTTATGTTTACCTTTTATATATATATATATATATATATATATATGTATAACTTGGTCCGGTGATGGACAAGAAGTCATTTTATTCACTCCATTACAATAAGAATTTAACTAGCATTCCCGAAAAATATTGACTTCGAAGGTGGATGGTACATGCAAAGAAGAGCATTTATCGTCATGACAACTTGAAGAGAAATGAATCTATTTCTAGCCTTGCCTTTAGAAATCATGTGTCGTGTTGCATATGATTTAGCTCTTCGTGTAGAAAAGTGTGAAATTACCAAGAACAATGTGTTAGATGCAATGGAAGAAATATCTCAGTATGCAGACTCGTGCTTAGATAATAATATGGCAGGTCCAAACATGAAAAAAAATCCTCTATCAAGGATCCACCTCGCTTGCGGCTTAAAGGTGTTTCGAATGCTCGACTAAAGGATCACTGGGAAAAGCCAAGTTAGTTTTTTCTTCATTACTCTATATATTCAATTCTATATGTAAATGATAATTTGAAATTTTCTCTATTGCATGAAGAAAACAAAACGTTAAAAGAAAAGAACATGCTAGCACAGCCTCAAATGAGCCAAAGGAAGATCCAATTAATGAAGAGCCACTGATATATGAAGAACCAATTGACATCATGTCTCAATCAATGCAAAATCTCGACGAGCAAATTGCACTCCATGAAAATTATCCAACAGGCTTTACTTGTACTAGTTTTACTTTCAAGACATAATGTAGTAGAATATAATAGAATGCAAGGAGACCAATTTTGATCTCCTGGGAGATCAAAATTGATCTCCGGGGAGATCAAAATTGATCTCCGGGGAGATCAAAATTGATCTCCTGGATATCAAAATTGCAGAATTGCAATTATCATTACAGAATTGATTACAAAATTATCACTTTATATCTCAAACTGCAATTATCACTTTATATCTCAAACTGCAGTTATCACTTTTTTCTCCACCAAGGAGAGATCAATTTTTCTCCACTTTATATTACAGAATTCCAGAATTGATTACAGAACTGCAATTATCACGTTATCACAGAATTACAGAAATTTGAGGAACCTTTTCATTACCAAAAAACTTTATCATCACCAAAAAATATTTACACAGTTCAGAATCATTTCTTAAGTACTTCAAACAGTATCATCACCAAAAAACTTAAGAATATCAAACGCTATTTCTGCCCTGAATAAGGGCATTTTCTCTACCCAGTCATTACATGCTTTCCAATCCAGTACTCCAGGCTTGGCGATGTGCTCCATGAATTTGATTACGTAGACACCACAATCATATGAATTAGTTTGTTGTGGAACATTCTTAGCAATAACCAAATTCCAGTCGTTGAAGTTAATATTTGTCCTAGTTTCAGTCGCCCTTTGAAGAACTTTAATCTGAATAAGAAGATAACAAAAACACTATGAAAGAAAATCCCAAAACAGTCATATACACGCCATATACAGATATATTCATGTCATATACTTACTGGCTCTCTTGCCATATGTTTTCGTTTAGGATTTGGAAGCGAGTCGTGTACAATCCATGTCTTCCTACTAGCTAGCCCCACCAACAAAAACCAATGTTCACCACGGCACACTGGCATTAAAATGATGTGTGATGCTTGAATGTTGGTCTCTGTGATGTGAGAGACAAATGTTTTAACTGAGGAATATTTAATTGTTGCATTGGGATCTTGGTTGTGCAACTACAAAATCAAACATGGGTTAATTTATAATAAATTTATTTATTGAAATATAATAGATCGTGAAAGAAAACCCACCCATAGATTTGGACTAACATGGAGAAATGGACAACATAATTTATCATCTTCTTCTCTACGAAGTTCCAAAATTTTGGCATATGCATCGATGTGACAATCACCAATGTATCCCGTGGAAAGAAGTTCTTCCATTGAATCTCTGAAAGCAACAATGTTCCACCCAGAAAAGGCAATGTGATTCCTAGAAAATCAATTATTGGAAGTAACAAAGTTCGTATATGTAATATAAAATCAATTTAATTACCATAAAAAATCAAATTAAATTGTATCTTACTTGGAGAGAATGGAGCTCATCCTAACGTGGATAAAATTTCTCTTCTCTTCCGACAGAAGCATCCTTCCTGGATAATCTTCATTATATGGATCAATAATTTTGTCCTCAGTCAAAATTTTAGCTCCTTTATATGGAGAGTCATTAATATCTACAACATCTATCTCTAATCCAGTGGGAGAGCAAAGCCTGACAGGAGAAGCTTGCGGCCGATGGATGAGCTCATCAACACGCTCGCTTAATGAATCAAGTTGTTTATCTACAGTACCGAGATATGAATAAATATCGTCTAAGCGAGCAAACAATCTACTCTCTAAATCTATCATCATTTTTACAAAATCATGGGGAGTTGGCGCATCCTGTGGAGGAGAGGGGGTTTGGTCATGTGTAGGTGCATCATGTGGAGGAGGGGAGGAGGAACACTCTTTTTGACCTATTTGATCTTTTTTTACACTCTTCAGTCTCTTTTGAATAATAGGAAGTGGAGAGAGGAACACTCTTTGACCTCTTTCTCTTTGGCATCCGGGAGGAGGCATTTGTGAAATTTTCCGTAGATCTAGGAGTGAGCAGGAATAGCATAACTCAAAGTTCAAGCCAACAACCAGAAGCACATGAAAAACAACTTCAATCTTTATTGATGCTAGCAGAAAACTTCATTATAAGGCGAGGTATACATGACGAGACATGATTTCGCCAGTACACAAAAAAACAGGAGAAAAAACAATGCTGAAAGATAACCAGCGGTCTGAAATCCTGAGACCGCCTGACCGCCCGACTTGCGAGTTCGCGCGACTAGAAAACGAGACCGCCCGAACTGTCTGCCTGCGACTTGAACAACACCAACTGAGAACCCCGCGACCTGCCACTGATCCTCCCGAACTCCAGCAACCCGCACTGCAAGCCGGGAGACCTCCCGAACACCTTCAGAAGAGGAGGTGACCGTTGCTACCCGCACAATCCGCAGAAGCTGCACAAGACAAGTTCGATCAGCTAACCGGCCGGTCACAAATAATGAGACCGCAAGAAAACAACGCGAGCTCAGCTTACACTTGGTGCGATTGTATTTTGCTGCTACAGTGACTCCTATTTATAGGCGTGCGACCTGATCCAGTCACCACCCTATGAGATAGAATCACCGCCTTCTGACCGCGTGACCGAGACCGGTCAACCCGCGCGGTCAGCAAGATCGCTCTGCGCCGTGAGCTCGCCGACTTCAACAGAAAGCCGCGCGATCATGACAACCCGCCCGGTCATGACGCTCACCACCTGTGTTCGCCACCCGACCTCCTCCAGAGACCGCGAACACACCAGGCCGACTAAGGCAACAGCCCGCCAAGTCGACCAAACACCAGTGACCGCATATACCAGCTGATCGCCGAAGGACCAGCTATGCGAACACACACCGGAGACCGCGCGACTAAGAATACCTTAGTCTGCGCACACCACCAAGAGACCGGACAGCCACCAGACCGGACTGCCCGTACCACGCGGTCACGCAAACCAGACCGCGCGTTCTCAACAAGCAGAAACCTGCTCCGCCACGCGGTCACACGACCAGACCACGCGGCCTCACCTCGGCACCTTGGACAGAAGAACAGCGATCACGCCGAAGAGACCTGCGGCTAGACCAGAGAGATCAGACCGCAGAGGGAGACCGCAAGACCGCGCGGTTTGCCAGACCGCGCGACCTCCCCCCCAGACCGCCAACTTCCACTAACTTCGACTTCAACATTTTCAACACTCCCCCTTGAAATGGGAAGTTGAAAACAACCCAAGTAAACTCCTTAGCCGAGTAAACGGCCCTTTTGCCAGCGTCTTTGTGAATATGTCAGCAATGTTGTCCTGACTCGGAACATGCTCGACCGAAAGAGACCCTTCCAACATCTTCTCACGAATGAAATGACGCTCGATCTCGATATGCTTGGTCCTCGTGTGACAAACTGGATTAGTAACCAGTTTGAGAGCACTCTCATTGTCGCCGCGGAGCAGAGTCGGACCCCGAACATCCTTATGGACATCTCCCACCAACCTCCTAAGCCAGATGGCTTCTTGAGCTGCCAAGGCCGAAGCCTTGTATTCCGCTTCCGTGGTAGAGACAGACACAGAATCCTGCTTCTTGCTGCACCATGATATAGCCGTGGGGCCCGCCATGAAGACGTATCCAGACGTCGACTTCCGATCATCCGAATCTCCCCCATAATCAGCATCCATGTACCCATGCACCTCGAAGCCCGCATCTCTCCTGTAAAGGAGACCCATATCCGAAGTCGCCTTGACATACTTCAAAATATTCTTGGCCGCTAGCAGATGAGGCATCCGTGGTTCCGCCATATACCGACTCACCCTGCCAACTGCATATGCAATATCCGGCCTAGTGGTCGTCAGATAAATCAAACTCCCAACCAGAGTCCGGAACACCAGCGGATCTTCCAGAATCCTCCCCTCATCCTTCCGAAGTTTCATGGCCTTCTCAAGAGGTGTAGAGATGCACTTCCCTTCCTTCATGCCGAATCGCTCCACGATTCGCTCTGCATATCCAGCCTGGGACACCAGCACTCCACTTCCCTTCCTCTGCACTTCGAGTCCAAGGAAATGGTGAAGTTCACCCAAGTCCTTCATCTCGAACGTGATAGATAGCTCAGCCCGAAGCTTTGCAACCTCCTCCTTCGAATTCCCCGTCACGATCATATCGTCGACGTAAAGCAGCACGATGACTTGAAGCTCCCCGCTCTTCTTGACGAACAAGCTTGAGTCTGAGTCTGAAGCACCAAATCCACAGAATATGAGATATTCTGCTATCTTTCCATACCATGCCCTCGGCACTTGCTTCAACCCATACAGGGCCTTCTTCAACTTGCAGACATAGTCAGGAAAATCTTCAGATACGAAGCCTAGCGGCTGGACCATGAAGATGTCCTTGTCAATCTCGCCGTACAGGAACGCAATCTTTTCGTCGAGCTGCCAAATCTCCCACCCCCAACATGCCGCCAAGGCAATCACAACCCGAACTGAAGTTATTTTTGCCACCGGACTGAATGTCTCTTCATAGTCCTCTCCGTATTGCTGCGAGAATCCCCAAGCCACAAGACGAGCCTTGTATCGCTCGATACTACCATCCTTCTTCTTCTTGAGCTTGTAAACCCACTTGCATGTCACAGGGGTGATACCCTTGGGCTTGGGCACCAGAGACCAAGTCTCATTCTTCTCAAGAGCTGTCATCTCTTCTTGCATAATCAAATCCCACTGTTCCACGCCTTTGGCCTTCTCGAAGCTCACTGGTTCCCGCTCATCCAGGGGACCAGCAAAGAAACATGAGACAAAGCTCACCATGTTTCCTCCCGTATGGCGATCAGGGGCAATGATCGTTCGCTTCGATCTCCTCAGCTCCTTCCCCTGACTCGCAACATCCTCAGTTGCTTCTTCCCTGGCTCCCCTTCCAGACGTACTAGGAGCATCGCTCCCCCTGCTTCCTGATCCAGAAGCCTCCGTATCAGAAATAGAAGTAGATGGACCACCTGGTGACACAGGCAGCTCCACCTGAAGATTTTCCACAGCTTTCTCCGGCTCCTCCACCCTGCTTTCTGGTAGCTCAACACCAGAACTTCCCTTGTAAGACGTCACCACGTCGAACACGACGTCGCGAGATACAATAAATCTCCGGGTCCATACACTTCCAGCCCTTCTTTCGATCATCATATCCCACGAAGACTAGCTTCCTTGCTTTCGCATTTAGCTTCGTCCGAAGCGCATCTGGAACCTGCACATAGAAGGTGGAACCAAACACCCGAAGGTGTGCCACGCATGGCTTTTCCTTGAACATCATCTCATGCGGGGTAAACATATTGATAGGACTGAGAGGCATCCTGTTGATGACGTAGGCATCCAAGACATTCCCTCCGCCCAGAAGGACTTTGGGATACTCATGGCATGCAGTCAACACTTGCAGGTCTCCGTCAGATGACGGATCTTCCGCTCTGCAACTCTGTTTTGTTGTGGAGTATGTGCACAAGTAAGCTCCCTCTGGATGCCCGCCTTCCTGCAAAAACTAGAGAACTCACCAGAGGTGAACTCCCCTCCGTTGTCAGTGCTCAACTTCTTAACCCGCAGAACAAGCCGACCCTCCACAAGCTCCTTGAACTCCACAAACTTGGCAAACGCCTCCGCCTTCTCCTTTAAGAAATAAACCCAGACATATCTGGTGTAATCATCGATCAGCACCAGCATATACCTGCTGTCTCCAAGGCTTGAGGTAGCAGTCGGTCCCATCAAGTCACAGTGGATGCACTCCAACGGCACACTACTCCTTGTCTGCGACTTATCAAACGGCAGTCGATGAGACTTACCGAACTGACATCCCGCACAAACGTGACCGTCACCGTAGGAAGATAGACTAGGCAGGCCCTTGACCAGACCTTTCACCGCCATAGCCTTCAGCTTGTTCATCCCTACATGCCCCAACCTCTCGTGCCATATGACGGCACTATCATTCGTCCTCATCTTGTCGACATAAGAACTTGTCGATAAAACGAACAAGTCTTTTGCCCTTCTCCCCACATGAACGACCTCCGCTTTCACCGCTTCAACATTTCGAAGAAACCTCACTTCTGTTGGGCCAAACAGAACGTGATACCCAGCGTCTACAGCGTTGGTCATGGAGAAGAGGTTTTTTCTCATTCCGGACACATGATAGACACTCTTCAAAGTCAGTGACCCTCTATCACTGCCCAAGGAAACAACCCCCGCCTTCTCGACACTATGCACAGTGTTATCAGCAGTTATGATGACATTGTTACCTGAGTAAGGCTGCGCTGAAGTAAGCTTCGACTCGTCCCCGGTGAGGTGATGACCACACCCCGAGTCCACGATCCAGTCCTCCTGATAGTTGATAGGAGCCGCAGCTCCAACAGAAGCCGAGAAGGCTCCTCCCCATCCTCCATCATTCTGCCTGGCCTCAGCTTCCTCCTTCCCAGCAGCAGCATGCCCCGGCTGAAGATTCACCCGGCAATCCTTCCTTATGTGACCAAGCTTCCCGCATCTGAAGCACTTGGGACCTTCCCCCTTCTTCTTCCCTTCAGCCTTTGGAGCATAACCCCTCTCCTGCTGTCCAGAAGTTGAAGGCCCATTGCCTTCAGCGGTCTTCTTTTTCTTATCCCACTTCTTCTTCTTTCCTGTGAAGAGAACATCGCCATCTCCCCCAGACACGGACACCCCCGCCATCTGCCTTGCCAGACTCTCCTGCGAAGCAAGCAGATTTTCCAGCTCCAGCAGAGACGGCTGATTTGCCCAACCCTGCACCGACGTCACAAAGGCCACATACTCCTTCCGCAAGCCACGGATGATGTGCCTCTTCAGCTTCGCCTCAGAAATTGGCTCATCAGGATCCAGAGCTGAAATCTCAGCGCACAGGATCTTCATCTTGAGAAAGAAAGTAGAGATGGAGAGATCACCCTGAGCCGACCTAGCCAGCTCATTCTCCAGAAATTGAAGTCTTTCCACATTCTTCTTGTTAAACAGCCCATCCAGGGCTCTCCATATCTCAGCAGCAGATCCACACCCCAAGATGTGATCAAACAGGTCAGGTGATATTGCCTTTTTTAGAGCGAACTCTGCCTTGGCATTAATCCGCCTCCAGTTTCTCACCTCATGACCATTGTCCCCAATCAGGATAACTTACTCCGTGCTCTCTCCTCCAACCACCTCCCAGAGGTCCTCACCCAGAAGATAACTCTGCATACACGACTTCCACTTCTTGAAGTTAGTCGAGTTGAGCATCTCAATTCCAAGACCCCTTGTTTTCATGGCTCTACCACTGGTTCCTTCTTCACAAAGGCGATGACAACTTTGAGTTAATCACTGCTCTATCCACTCTAACCTAGCTCTGATACCATGTGAAATTTTCCGTAGATCTAGGAGTGAGCAGGAATAGTATAACTCAAAGTTCAAGCCAACAACCAGAAGCACATGAAAAACAACTTCAATCTTTATTGATGCTAGCAGAAAACTTCATTACAAGGCGAGGTATACATGGCGAGACATGATTTCGCCAGTACACAAAAAAACAGGAGAAAAAACAATGTTGAAAGATAACCAGCGGTCTGAAATCCTGAGACCGTCTGATCGCCCAACTTGCGAGTTCGCGCGACTAGGAAACGAGACCGCCCGAACTGCCTGCGACTTGAACAACACCAACTGAGAATCCCGCGACCTGCCACTGATCCTCCCGAACTCCAGCAACCCGCACTGCAAGCCGCGAGACCGCCCGAACACCTTCAGAAGAGGAGGTGACCGCTGCTACCCGCACAATCAGCAGAAGTTGCACAAGACAAGTTCGATCAGCTAACCGGCCGGTCACAAATAATGAGACCGCAAGAAAACAACGCGAGCTCAGCTTACACTTGGTGCGATTGTATTTTGCTGCTACAGTGACTCTTATTTATAGGCGTGAGACCTGATCCAGTCACCACCCTATGAGATAGAGTCACCGCCTTCTGACCGCGTGACCGAGACCGGTCAACCCGCGTGGTCAGCAAGATCGCTCTGCGCCGTGAGCTCGCTGACTTCAACAGAAAGCCGCGCGACCATGACAACCCGCCCGATCATGACGCTTACCACCTGTGTTCGCCACCCGACCTCCTCCAGAGACCGCGAACACACCAGGACGACTAAGGCAACAGCCCGCCAAGTCGACCAAACACCAGTGACCGCATATACCAGCTGATCGCCGAAGGTCCAGCTATGCGAACACACACCGGAGACCGCGCAACTAAGAATACCTTAGTCTGCGCACACCACCAAGAGACCAGACAGCCACCAGACCGGACTGCCCGTACCACGCGGTCACGCAAACCAGACCGCGCGTTCTCAACAAGCAGAAACCTGCTCCGCCACGCGGTCACACGACCAGACCACGCGGCCTCACCTCGGCACCTTGGACAGAAGAACAGCGACCACGCCGAAGAGACCTGCGGCTAGACCAGAGAGATCAGACCGCAGAGGGAGACCGCAAGACCGCGCGGTTTGCCAGACCGCACGACCTCCCCCCAGACCGCCAACTTCCACTAACTTCCACTTCAACATTTTCAACAGCATTAAGATCAACATCAACACATAATTTCTCCTCATCCAGAGTTATGTCCTCCATCTCCTCTAGGACCTACAAAGAAAATATGTTAACGAAAATGCATAAAATAAATTAACATTTCACAAAGAGTTATTTAATAAAGAGTAAATTGATATTAACTTGTTCATTAGTCATTCGGGGCACATTTCTCGACAAATTTTTTAAGTTAAAAGTACATTTCTCAGACCATCTGAGCAGTCGTGGTCTTTGATCGGGAAAAGAAGTGGGAATGCTTGTGGTATGTTTCAAATACCATATCTGAAGCATATGTAGAATTGAGTTAGTGTAGATAAAATAAATATATAAATAGATGATTTGAAAATATAATAAACTCACAATCAATGCATGTGAGTATCCGTATATATATCCCAAAGATGTTTGTGGCCGTATATAAATATTGCTGGAGGGAGTAGGAGCTAGCTTGTTCCTCAAAGTCCTGACATTGTTCATTAAGTATGAATGTATGGCTTGGGCCCAATTATAATTTTGAAAGACTTTTGGCTCCGACAACTCCTCATACAGCTGTGGAATTGGTTCTAGACTAGAAGGAAAGAATAGATTACATAATAAATGTAAAAGAAGGGATTTCAAGTTAACCGGACGACTTCTATTATCCATTTCCACAAGTTCTTTTCTTAAAATATATTTTGTCCTAGCAGCATAAGGTTTTGGCAGGATAACTATGTTCTCCCCAAAATTTGGAAGACCCATAATAAGTGTTACATCAACTGGGGTAAATGATAGCTCCCTCGATCCAATGGAAAAAGTGTCCTTGCTTGCATCATACACTGAAATCAAGTAATACAGAAGTGGAATGTTCTGTGGTACCCTTGGAGCAGTGAATATGGACAGGACATTTGATTCTTTCAGCAGTTGCTTCTCCTCTTCAAGTAGTCTATCAATAATATTTGCTACTTGACAACTAAAATTGGAGAAATAACACCTAGAACTTAAGAAATGGCGGCATCCATCTTTCTCCATCTATATCTGTCAAACAAAGAGGAACCATTATCATCTTCAACAATATAGGCTACAAGATTTACATACAATATAAGCTGAAATATAGGCATCCATCTTTCCCATCTTCAACTGAAATATACTACAAGATTTAACATCTGAAATATAGGCATCCATCTTTCAACAATATACACTGAAATATTATCATCTTCAAGATTTAACATCTGAAATATTATCATCTTTCAAGATTTATTATCTTTCAAAAATATACACTGAAATATTAACATCTTTCAACAATATATACTGAAATATTACACTTTTAGCAAAATCATCTTCAAGATGTTGAAATATTTCTCACAGGAATCATCATTGTGAAACGAAAAATCTATAATTGAAAATGACACAGAACGTATAAACATAAACATAAATGAGCACATGGTTCTCGCAACTCCTCACAGTCACAGGAGATCGTGGAGATCAATTTTGATCTCCTGGGTGGAGATCAAAATTGATCTCCCGGAGACCAAAATTGATATCCCGGAGTCCAAAATTGATATCCCGGAGATCAAAATTGATCTCCTGGGTGGAGTTCAAAATTGATCTCCTAGGTGGATATCAATTTTGATCTCCTGGGTGGGTTCGAAAAATTCCTCACAGGAAATCATCGTCTTCCTCATTTTACTCATCGTCTTCCTCATTTTACTCATTAGCGAAACCTTAAACCAATAGCGAACAGGCAGCTGTTGAACTTACCTGTGGATGATGTTTGCCGGACGAACGGTTACAACGATGATGCACAGAACGACGGTAAAGGTTCAGCACAAATTCGCCAGAGGTTATCGAGCGAAGAAGGGGCAGTGGTTTGATGCCGGAAATCGAATAAGCTCGCGTTCTCCCGCAGAACACTCTCATCTTTTTTTTGAAATAGCGCCATATTTTCCATGCCGATAGGATTGCGCCACGTGTCGCTACCATGTTAAACCCGGACGCGGATTTGGAAACGGGCACCGGTCCGAAAAATTTCGCCCCCACAAAAGGCATTGTAAGCAGGTTGGCCCCCAAAGTCTGAAGAAATAGCAGCGGCGGTACGCGTGGTAGAGGACTGCGAGCGAAAGGAAAAAACAGCCAGCACCGGGCCTTCTCATGACCAGTCCGGAGGCAGTGTTGGCACTGAACAGAAGCAAGCGGGCTCCCACGGCCACCCCCGCGACCTTTTGGGGTAGAAGGACGCCCCCCTCGCACAGAAGAAGTACGACCCGAAGCCAGGGCCATTTGGTCTTGAAGAGGAACAGACGCTGGAACAGGAGGAACAGCGGTTAGGTGGGCACGACGCTCATGCTCCTCCACCATGGAATAAGCATCCAAGATATCAGGAAGAGGATTCATGCTGACAATCTGAACCCGAATCTGCTCAAACTCGGGCCGCAATTTCATCAAAAACGGGTAGGTCTCTTTCTTCTCCTGCCTCCGCTTGGCAACAAGCAGATCCTCGGGATGAGGAAAAGCACTAAGCGGCTCGAGGTCAGAAAGCTCCTGGAATCGCCCAGAGAGAAAGGTAAAGTACTCATGCACAGAACGGTCTCCCTGACGGACAGTAGAAATCTCTTGGAAAACAGAATAAATCCGCGCATCAACGCATGTGTGACCGTAGGTACGCGTCAAGGTAGCCCAAAGAGACGGCACAGAATCAAAACGCATAAACTGCTCGTAAATACGGGGCTCCATAGAGCATTGAAGCCACCCGAGAATCTTGAAATTTTTCGTGCACCATTGACGGATAGCCTTCTCGTCGGTAGGCTAGGGAACCCCTTTAGGATCAAGCCAGTCGAGCTTGTCATGTCCGGCAAGATAGACTCGCACGGAGTTGGACCAAGCGATAAAGTTCTTTTCATTGAGAAGGGCGGTAGTGATGCGACGAGCAAAGCCATCATTCGAACCAAGAGAGGAAGAATTCATGGGAAACCAAGAGGGAGCAGCCCGCAGAAGACAGCGAATAGCGGAACAGCCCGCAGAAGAGGCAAGCGGCGAACAACCCGCAGAACGGTGAAACAGCCCGCAGAGCAGAACAACGGGATCGGCGAAATAAACGGGATCGGCGGAACAGCCCGCTGAGCAGAGCAAAGCAGCGGGATCGGCGGAATCGGTGGAATCGGCGGGATCGGCGGAACGACTCGCGGAACAGCCCGCAACGCAGCGGAATCGCACGAGCGGAGACGCGGAAGACGTGGCGCGGAGAGGAGAAGTGCAGAGAAGCACGGCGAGGGAAGAAGCGCAGCGAGCGAAGACGCAGAAGATGAGAAAGCGAAGCCCTCGCATCGGAGTGGCGACGGGAGATGCGGGACCGGCGAAGCCGCGGGGTTAGGGCTCAGACGCGAAGTCGAACCTTCCTCTGATACCAAATTAGATTAGGAAAGATACATAAATATGGAGATACACATATACAAACATGAAACCTGCAATGTGGGACTAAAACATAAATACAAATATAAAAAACTACTCAATAGTGATGTCCCGGTTTCAATTTCGCTTTTTTCAGTTTTTCACCTATTCCCGTGACCCCTCCCTGTAATCCCAAGTTTCCATGCGTTACTACTACTATTCATCACCCCTTCCACGCCAACAACTGTTGAACCGCACATCTCTTCGTCCCGCACCCCATATCGACCTCAATCACGCCGTCTCTCGTCCCTGTCGCTGTTCTCTAGCTGGTCAAAGATAGCGCCTAGCCTCCTGGACGGTGTTTCAGTCCCGTTTCCCCTCACTCTTCTTCGATACCGTCAGTCACTAACGAACCTCAGTCGCCCAGCCTTTCCACCCGCATCTTCCGTCGTCCTCCTCCTCCCTCGTGGAGATACACGGCCCAAGTTCTTCTGTCCCCTAGATCCAGCGTCTATCGCTGCCTCCCGTTCCTGCAACCCGTCGCATTCCAGGTTGACTGTTATCAGCGGCTATCCCGTGAGTCCATACCGCAAACTACATGCCCTGTAGTCTTCCGTAAGTTATTGTTCCCTGTCGTGGCCTCCCCCGGCAAACCTCAAGCAGCAGCCCGACCCTCTCTCCAGGGTATTCCTCCTTCCTTCTCCCATTTCTCTGTCGTGGAACCACCTTCTAAGCCAACAACAACAACACCTCCCTATCCTGAGATCAACGGCAGCCATATCTCCCTCATTTCCTGAATCTGACACAGCCGTATCCATCATCTCGTGGAGCCACGCCTGCCGCCGTTGGCGATCTCCTTTGCTACGTGAGTATTATTGTGTTGTATTATTTCTTTGTTTATTGAATATTGGAAAAATATATTATGTTTGCTTGGGAGTTAATCTAGCTGCATTAATGTTGCATTTTCTTAATTTTATAAGTCCGCATTTGTGAAAGTGTAGTAGAAGGCAACTCCTAGCGAAATCAAACACGACTTTTGCTTACGCACTTGAGGTTGACATTAACATTGTAATTTGTTTGCTAAGTTCTTATAATTATCACCACTAGGATTTGCTTCCGGGTTAAAAGCTTAAAATTCATTGCAAAGCATTTAGGTTGCATTTATTTGAGACCATCTTGTATCATAATCACTTAAAGTCACATTAGCGTCGGCACATCCTCGTTATACGGCCTAACCTGCGTCAGATTTGGTATCAGAGCCCAGGATTGGGTCGCATGCATGTTACGTAGTGGTAGGTCTTACCGTCAGTACATGTCTGACACAAACCTAACCGTCGCGAGGACCACCAACTCAAATTTAGAAATGACATGCGGAATTCCAACGGCTGATTGATCGATTCGATCAATTGGATGCACAATATGACGATCTTCGCACCCGCGTCACCGCCATTGAGGAACGACGAGAGCACTCCACTTACCAAAGCAAAGAAACCTCACCCACTCCACCTGATATTCTCTTTGGAGAAGAACTGGTTGCCCTCCCACCACAAGATGTGCGTGTTAGGGATCAGCCACCCCGAGAAGCCGCTCCACTTCGAGAGCCTGCCCCACACTGTAGGCGATCGCTCGATACCGTCAGTTTGCACTTGCTCCACCACGACGTCCAGCTCCTCGTGATAGAGCTCAGGACCACTATGATTACGGTCGTGATGATTACTTCGACGTACATCCTGAGCCACGTCGGACAGCACGCACTGAGGACGATATTATCCGTCTCATACGCATTAATGCGCCCACCTTCGATGGTCAGCTCGACCCGAAAACTTTTAGTGATTGGCTTCAGGAGATGGACCACTACTTCGAGTGGTATGATATGAGTAACGAGCGTTGCGTTAGATTTACAAAAATGAAGCTGGTCGGTCCAGCCAAGATTTTCTGGGTCAGCCTAGAGAGGTCTTTACAACGAGATGGATACCGTCATATTATCCGTTGGGAAGGCATGAAACGAAGGCTGAAGGAAAAATACCTTCTCGCCTCCTATCGGGATCAGTTGCTAGATCAGTTTTTTTCGTTGCGCCAAGGCACGCAATCAGTAGCGGAGTGCATGTCTCGATTCGATGAGCTAGCAGTAAGGAGTGATCTACGAGAGGAGACGAGTGTCACTGCTTCCCGGTTCCGTATTGGATAGAGATCGGAGATACGTAGGGAACTTATTCCCCACCAGTTGGAGTCGGTAGAATAAGTTTATCAGATGGCCCTCGAGTATGAGCAGTACATGCGACTCGCTGGTACCCGTCAACTTCTACCAGGATAGACGGGTCCACATTTAGGAGGTCACCACCGGCCACTACCACCCCCGCAGGACCCTCTCGTGTCTCCACCGACACGAAAGGCAAGGCGGTCGCCACCGAACCTTCCACGACCCCCAGGTCGGGGAACATCCAGTGTTATCGTTGCTCGGGTAGAGGCCATGTGGCGGCTCAATGCCCTATGAGGAATCTGTTAGTTGAAGAAGGTGAACACAGTGCTGCTGCTGAGGAGATCGCCGATGAGGAAGTTGTTGCCACCGTCGAGGACAGTTGGGAGAGCGATGATGAGCGCTCCGTAGAGTTAGGTGTTATGTGTCGTCTCCTATACACCTCGCATACCGATAAGGATTGGCGTTGTACGACTGTTGGAACCAGTATTTAGCCCAACGAGGAGTTCGGACCCCTGAAAAGGGGTGCAGCTAGCGCTTACTGATCCCACGGAGGAACCTGACCGAGGACTTAGAACGAAAGAAACGACCCTTGACAACAGTGTGGAGGTCCCACCACACACCCGGAAGATCTTTTGAGCGCTTCCCCTCCCAAGCCAAGACTGAAGCCGGGCACCTTGGAGAGCTGAAGGAGCTAACCAAAAGTGTCCTGAGGAGAAGCAAAGATCTGGAATGCTCTCCAAAGGTGCCCCTCAGGGTCTATTTATAGCCTTTTCTGTACTGGTCTGCTAATAGCGGGATTCCGCCTTTTGGTTTTGTTATACGCACCCAAAATTGGTCTGCTGACAGTCAAACTCCGTTGTTCTGGAGGGCTATTGGCAGCTCACCAAGGGTATCAAGGTAAATTCACCTGGAGACCCCTGTTGGGCGAGTGACCCTTGAGGGCGCCACTCGCCAGCCTCTCCGCGGGCTGGGCCCGCGAGATCTCTTCTTGCGAGTGGAGGCGAGCTCCCACCTGTCTTGCCAGTCTGGAACTGTGAGACCTCCCCCGGCTCGCTCTGGCTAAATGCACCCCAGAACGGTTCTTAACACACGCTACGCTGTCACCGCTCGCTACTCGCGAGTGAGATCCCTGGTCCGCCTCGCCTTGCCCTGGCAGGATGCTCGCCGCGAATCAGCGAGTGCCCTGGCAGGATACTCGCCACGAATCGGCGAGTGCTCTCTGAATCGCCTGTAGTTGATTTCTCTGTGGGTCGGCGAACACTGGGTTATACACAATCCCCGCTCTTCACGAGGTTATACTAAACTCGTGAAGAAACATCCAACACTCCGTGTTCCCCGGACGAAGATGAGCTGGCACGTATCTTTGGTGGGCCCCATCCCCAGCGCTATAAATACCAACATCTCTGGGTGATGGGGGACTCTTTATTTCCTTACTTTCCTTTGCAACTCGCTATCGCATTTGCTAAAGATGCCTCTCTCGGAAGAACCTCAAGCTCGCCTGGCGGCGTCCTGCGCGAGGGAACACGCAGTCACGAATCGGCTTGCCCCCTGAGCCGCCCGGCGGACCACTCTGCCCCTCCCCAAGATGAAGAAGGCGAAGCCGGCGAGGCGGCACCTCGGGACGGGAGGGTCCCCCCTCAGGACATGCTGCATGATCCCGCACTCGCTGGACAGGTACCTGGAAACAGTATTTCATTCCCTTTTGTTCTTGTGCTAACATATTTCTTCAGAGCGCGTCTCTGGCGGGGGCCCTGGCAAATGAGACCCTGGACGGTGCTCGTCTTCCCTCTCCCGGGGGGAACAAATCGGCGGCCGCCAACATGGACGTCATCGACCTATGTCCCTCGTCGCGGCCTGGTAAGATTCTGGCATTACCCTTTTCGCGGAATCCTTAACTGAATATTTCGTGCTCCTTGCAGAGAGTCTCCTTGCGACGCCCGGGAGGTGCACCACTCCCCCGGGGTCGCCGACCCCTCTGGATTCGCTACCCCCACCAAACTCGCAGCCTCCACCGGGCTTGCTACCCCCACCGTGTTCGCTACCCCCACCGGGTTCGCACATCTCCGTCCCGGGTTCGCACATCTCCGTCCCGGGATTTGACCTTCTGGGCCATCAAAGCCCCGACAGCTCGCTTCCCGCCGACGTCCGGGTTGCGAGCGACGCTCTCCGCGCCCCGGGCCTGGGGAAGTCCGTCACGCTGACCTACACCGAGGCCTTTCAGGGGCAACCGGGTTCCTCCCGCCAGCGGCCTGTTAAAGCGGTCGCGGCCCCGTCAGGTGGGTCAATTACAATCAAAAGATTACTTCTTGCCTTCTTCGCTAACTTTCTTCTCCCAGGTGTCCAAGAGTCTTCCGCCGAGTTGGAGCTTGGAGAGGAGGAGATATCGCCTGTGCCTTCGCCGGACAAGATCGCTGACTTCCTCTGTGATCCCCGGGACCCCGAAATGATGAAGCGGCGAGTCACCGAGGTGCACCAGAAGTATGGGTACATGCTGCGAGACCTGTACAACCATGCGCGAGAAGACAGAGTGGCCTCCGAGGAGTGGTTCGCCGCGATCGACGATGAGCTAGCAAGAGTTCTTGTCGAGCTGCAGAATGCTGCCTGTCACGAGGTCACCTCTCCCGGGGTGCACCTCTCGCGGGGGAGGACCAAATCCGCCTGCTGCAGCGCGAGCTCCACGCGGTCCGTGTGTATCACTATCCGCGCGTACCGCCGAGCACGGGGGTGCGAGGACGAAGCCGATGGAGGTGGATCCAATATTGATCCTTCCCGCACTCGCCTGGCGAACTAGGAAAATAATGTCTTGTTTATTATTGTTATTATTTCCTTTTTGACGGTCTGCGAACTATGCCGTTAATTTGATGTCTCCCGAATAATTGTGGGATCTTTCTCTTTATTATTACTCGCTCTACGCTATTGTTGTCTGTATTGCATTCGCTAATCCTTTTATTCAATGACCTTCCCTCGCGGATTGTATGGGACTCGCTTCACCCAACAGCGGTCCGTCCTTGCTGCATCGCTGCGAGTTCTCTGGGAGGGGTGGGTTCAAATTCTGAGGCGTATCGCACCGAGATTCGGCTATCCGCACCCCTGACGCCTCGATTCCCACCCCACCCCCCCCCCCCCGCCGCCTTTAGATTCTTATAAGTAGGCCTCGCCACCAAAGCCAACCACCGAATTTAACTCTCTAGACCTCTGCCATATTCGTTCTCTCGAGCTTCCTAGTTCTCTCACTCGCTTCCTTCTTAGCAGTTATGGGTGGTGATGTTGATGCGGAAGGCCGAGCCAAATGCGCGTTCACGTTTTGCGACCACTCGTTCTTCACCTGCTCGCTTACAGAGAGCGAGTACCATTCTGTTGTGGCGAACTACGTCTCGTCGGCGTTCTCTGCTCGCCGCCCGACGAAGACCGAGGCCATCAATGACCTCCACACGGATGAGCTCGCCATCTCCGTGGCCCACTTCGATGTGGGCTTGCGGCTTCCTCTCTGGCCGGAGATCAGTCAGGTACTCGTTCGCTCCCCATTTTCCTTTCTCGCATTCGCCTAGGATTTCTTTCTAATTGTTTTCCGCAAATCCTCCAGCTGTTGAAGTATTACGGCGTGATCCCGGTCCAGATGACCCCTAACTCGAACGCGGTCATGGTGGGGTTCGCGTGCTACTTGCGAGAAGAACGGATCGTTCAGCTTGCCGGTCTTCCGCAAGCTAATCTCTTTTCGGGCGAACAAGGATGGAACTGCCTTCTTCGCAAGCCAGCACGCCAAGGTCTCTGAGACAGTCAATAAAAGCCACTACTGGACGCAGAAGTTCGTGTTCGTGAAGGGGCCCTTTGGCAACGTCCCCTTCTCGCCCGTCCAGCGGGACGAGCCCACCTACCGCCCCCCCTCCCCCCCCCCCCCCCCCCCTCGCTCGGCGGCCACGAGGCCGAGCTCTTCAAGTACATGTCAACCCACTTCGAGGATGCTTACCTCCGAAGAAATGTGAACTCGCTACTCCCCGTGCCGCCCGGGGCAGGTTCGGCTTGCTTTTGCTTCTTAACTTATCTTGTCCTTTCTTTTTCTAACTTTAATCGCTCTTTCGCAGGGGAGCGAGATCTTCCGCTCCACCACCCTCATGCGAAGGCCGCGACTATCTCCTCCGGCCTTCAGCTCGCTTCGGCCGTTGCCGATGCCTGCCGCGAGACCCCCAGCACCTCCGCCGCCAAAGAAGAAACGACCCTCGACCCTCGCCAAGGTGAAAGGACCTGTCGAAAGCCTGACCGGGGATGAACCCCCAGTGGACCCTCCCACTGACAAGGGCGTCGGGGAGGTCACCGAGGTGGCCGCCGGGGTGCCGACCGCACCCGCACCGGCGAGCCACCGAAATTTCTGTCTCAGCAACAGACACCGAGACAAGGCCGGCGAGCCCCTGTTGGATTGGGACTTGGAGTCCAACAGGGTCTCAGTCTCCACCCTTCTCCCCTCCTGGGTGGAGAAGGAGACCATTAGAGGGCAGGACTTTGCCTTATCCTTTGGTCTCTATGGGCGGGAGGACGATGTGGACTTCGACGTCCTCACCTCTCGGGCGCTCGCGTATGAGAGCGCGCGAGCTCAGCTTCGCGGACTGTAGCTCACCCACATGGCTGGTCGTCGCTGCCTCCAGGAAGAGAAGAATTGTGGGGAGCTGAAGCGCGAAATGAAGGAGGCGACCGAAGAGCTCGCCAACCTAAAGGAAAAGCTCGTGGTCTACGAGGGCCTCCTCGAAAGTCTCAAGTATGGGATGGAAAGTTTGCCGAGAACTCGCTTACTACCTTTCGTAACACTGTTTCTTAACCCGCTCTCCTTTTGCAGGACCCTGAGACTACGAGCCAGCTTCTCGCCCGCAAGACGGCGCTAGAGACGGAGGTTGTCGTGCAGAAGGCTCAGAACCAGGAGCTTGTCCGGGCCGCCCTTCCTCCTGCTCGCAGCCCCAGGACCTTGAGGAATCTGAAGTGTGTGGAGGAGTCGCTGCGGGACAACGCAATCCTGGCGGCGAGGCACATTTTCAGTACCCTAAAGGGAGCTGGGCTTCTTTCTACCGAAGCGGAGGAGCTAAAAATCGAGGAGGTCGTCCCGGAGCTCTTCGAGCCGATTCCACCCACTGAAGATAGCGAGGGCGAGAAGTCAGCCGATGAGTCTTGAATGATGTAAATTTTTCTATTTCGAATTTTCTTTTTGTAAGGCGAGAATCGCCACCCCTTTTGTGTAAACCATTTTTTGGGAATGAAATGAGAGATATTTTTCCGGTCTAAGTTCCCTTTATTTTCTTCTTTTGTTTTTTCTGGTTGACACTCGCTTACGTGCTCGCGCCCCGACGACATGCATCCCGCGCACACCCGCGCTTTGCTCAGACGCTCGCTGACTTGCGCGCACGCCTACTCGCACACTTGCGCACTTACGCACTCGCGTACCGGCACGCACCCCACGCGCATCCGCGCTTTGCTCGAGCACTCGCGCACTTGCGCACTGACACGCCTCCCACGCGTATCTACGCTTTGCTCGAGACTTCGCTTACTCGCGCCTCTCCTGGGCGCATAGCCGTGGTGTTATCCTGGACGATGGTCAAAGCCTTTCCACCCTACTCGCAGGCCTCGTTCGTGGGACTTGCCCGAATTTTCCCTTTGAATTCCTTCCGATAGGTCCTCACCTGGGTAATCTCGCCGAGCGGATGCCCATTCTGGCTGGCTCATTCGCATATGCTGACCGAGAGTCTGGCCACGATTTTTCTGCCTCCTTTCTGATGAGTTCTCGCCCAGGCGCTCTCACCAAGCGAGTGCCCACTTTGGTTAGCCCACTCGCAAATCCTGACCGTTAGAGCCTCTTCTTGAATTCCTTCTCTTGCCAACGAGATAACTTACGACCCTGTCAGCTAGGTGAGAGCCTAGTCGGGGGACCCGTTTGAGACGATCCAACTCATACCCTTTCACTTGCCTCCCCCATCCAGGACTTACCCGACCCATCGGCTAGTGAGAGTCTGGCAACGGAGTTGACCTGGGGAAATTGAGCGCTTCCAGAAACCTTGCCAGCCTCTCCGGAGATCAACCTGACCCCACCGGTTAATGAGGGCCCGGCAGCGGAATCGATCTGGAGCACTCCAGCGCCTTGTTGTTACCTTGCCAGCCTCTCCGAAGATCAACCTGACCCCACCTGCTAATGAGAGCCCGGCAGCTGAATCGATCTGGGGCACTCCAGCACCATGTTGTTACCTTGTCAGCCTCTCCAGAGATCAACCTGACCCCACCGGCTAATGAGAGCCCGGCAGCGGAATCAATCCGGGGCACTCCAGCACCATGTTGTTACCTTGCCAGCCTCTCCGGAGATCAACCTGACCCCACCGGCTAATGAGAGCCCGACAGCGGAATCGATCCGGAGTACTCCAGCACCATGTTGTTACCTTGTCATCCTCTCCAGAGATCAACCTGACCTCACCGTCTAATGAGAGCCCGGCAGCGGAATCGATCCGGAGCACTCCAGCACCGTCAAGAAATCTTGCTCGAGTCAAACATTAAGAAAAAATATAATTTTTAAATTAATAAATCGATCATGTAAACTCAGGGGTAGAAGCGCTTCAAATCATCCCCGCTCCAAGTTTGACCGAGGGGTACCCCGTCCACATCCTGGAGGTGATACCCCCTGACATGAGCGCTTCCTTTACAACATATGGACCTTCCCAGTTGGGATTGAGCTTCCCCATCGCGGCTCCCCTTCCGGCCGCGTCAACCTTCTTCAGGACCAAGTCCCCCTTCACGAACTGTTTGACCCGGATATGCTTGTCAAAGTACCGGGTCATTCGCCGCTTGACCTCCTCCTGTCGGATGTTGGCCAAATCCCTGAGCTCTTCTACCAAATCTAAAGATAGTCTATGTTCTCCCTTGTTCTCCATTCGTCATTCTTTATCTCCTTTCCCTGCCATCACAACCCTGGGTGACTTGACCTCGAACTCTATGGGAAGCACGACCTCGGACCCATGGGAGAGCTTGAACGGGGTCTCCCCGGTGGCCGTATTTGGTGTAGTTCTCAGGGCCCATAGGACCGAGGGCAGTTGTTCTACCCAACTACCCCTCAGGTTCTCGACCTTCTTTTTTAGTAAGTTCACTATCACTTTGTTCGCGGCCTCCACCTGCTCGTTGCTCCTTGGGCGATGGACCGACGCGAAGCGAAGGTCGATACCCAGCTGGGTGCAGAAACTCACAAATTCATCACTGGCAAACTACGGCCCGTTGTCCGTGACGATGGCTAGCGGGAGCCCATGCCGACAAATTATCTCCCCCATATGAAATTCCTTATCACCTGGGAGGTCCCCTTGGCCAGCGTCTTCACCTCCAGCCACTTGGAAAAATAGTCGATCATAACTAGCAGGAACTTCCTCTGACCACTGGCCTGAGGAAATGGTCCCACCAAGTCCAATCCTCATATTGTGAATGGCCACGGAGTTGTGATGGTCCGAAGCCTCTGGGCCGGAAGCAGTTGGAGGGGAGCATATAGCTGGCACTTGGAACACTTCTTCGCAAACTCTGCAGCATCCTTACTAAGGGTAGGCCAGAAGTAGCCTTACCTCAACACCCTTCCTTCCAGGGTCCGGCTCCCCGAGGGGCTACCGCACTCTCCGGAGTGGATCTCTTCCAGGACCCTTGGGCCTCCCCCTCTGACACACAACGGGCTAGGAGTCCCGAGAGGGTCTTCCGGTACAGTCCACCTGCATGTAAGGAGTAGTATGCCGACTTATACTTGAGCCGCCGCTTGTCCGCATCCCCTTCTGGGAACTCCCCCGAGGTCAGAAAGGTTAAGAAGGGGTCCATCCATGATGCCCGCTAATCTATCTCCATTGATTCCCCTTCCTCGATGGATGGTTGGAAGAGCTCCGACACCGTCCCTCCTGCCCTGGGACCGAACTTAGCCAGGAGGTCTGCCGGGATGCTCTCCTCCCTCGGCACATGTTAGATAGAAAAGGTGTGGAACTGCCCGATCAGTCCCTTGACCTTATCCAGATACCGCTGGAGAGTTGGTTCTTTTGCCTCGAATTCCCCCTTGACCTGGCAAGCCACCACCATGGAGTCTGTCGAGACCTCCACGTCTTGAACCCCCAACTCCCGGGCCAGGCGCGGGCCTGCTATTACCGCCTCGTACTCGGCCTGGTTGTTAGTAAGTGGAAAATGTATATTAATTGCTTGCTCAATCCTTGTTCCCTGGGGGCTCACCAGGATGACTCCTCCAAAGGAGTGCTTCCCTGATGCTCTGTCAAGTAACATCTTTCACGCCATCAGACGGGGTGGTTCAGGCTCCTCCACCTCGGTTACATAGTTCGCCAAGAAGTCTGCCACTGCTTGCGCCTTTATTGATAGTCTAGGCACAAACGAGATGTGAAACTCGCTAAGCTCTACGGACCATTTTGCTAGCTTTCCGGAGTGATCCACCCCCTCCATGATGTTGCGAAGGGGGTGGTCGGTCACCACCTTGATAGAATGCGCTTGGAAGTAAGGTCGGAGCTTCCGGGCCGACACCACTAGGGCGAAGGTCAACTTCTCTAGGATGGGGTACCTGAGCTCCGCCTTCCTCAGTACTCGACTAACGTAATAGATCGGGAGCTGCCTTTTCCCTTCCTCCCGGACCAGCACGGAGCTTACCGCCTCGGATCCCACCCCCAGGTACAAGGATAAATCCTCTTCTTGCCTTGGCCCCTGGAGCAACGGAGCCTGAGCTAGTTGCCTTTTCAACGCTTGGAAAGCCTCCTCACACTCCGCGGTCCACTCGAACCTCTGGTTCCCCCGTATCACCTTGAAGAAGGACGCGCACTTCTCACCTGCCCTGGAAAGAAACCTACTTAGCCCGGCCAACTTCCCGGTGAGGCGCCGACCTCCTTCGCGTTCCTTGGCGATCCTAACTCCAAGATCGCCTTCACTTTGTCAGGGTTAGGCTCCACCCCGGCCGGGGTGAGCAAGTGACCTAAGAATTTCCCCCGGCGTGCCCCGAAGACACACTTCTGGGGCTTGAGCTTCATCTTAAACTTTCGCAAGGTCTCAAAAGTTTCTTCATGGTCCCGAAGGTGGGACTCGAGGTCCCGGCTTTTTACCATGAGATCATCCACGTATACTTCAAGGTTCCTTCCCTTCTGCTCTCTGAAGACCCTATCCATCATCTGCTGGTACGTTGCCCCTGCATTTTTCAACCCGAAGGGCATCATCTTGTAGCAATAACACTCATCCCCGGTGATGAAGGAGACGTCCTTGACGCCGGGGGGTGCATGCGGATCTGGTGGTAACCTGAAAAAGCATCTAAGAAACTCATTAAAAGAAAACCGACGGCTGAGTCAACCATTGCGTCGATTCGAGGCAGGGGGTAGCAATCCTTAGAGCATGATTTATTGAGCAAAGAGAAATCTACACACATCCTC
This sequence comes from Dactylorhiza incarnata, assembly GCA_033032865.1. Classification (NCBI taxonomy): domain Eukaryota; kingdom Viridiplantae; phylum Streptophyta; class Magnoliopsida; order Asparagales; family Orchidaceae; genus Dactylorhiza; species Dactylorhiza incarnata. The sequence goes on along the minus strand of JAWHQI010000001.1, from coordinate 17,191,875 downwards.
CACATGCCATCCCCTTTCTTTACCATTACCACATTGGAGACCCAGTCTGGGTACTGGATCTCCGATACAAAACCTGTCTTGAGGAGCTTGTTCACCTTCTCCCGGATGGGTCCCTCCAGCTTGTCCGCGATGGACCTCTTATTCTGACGGATGGGGCGAGTGTCGGGGTCGAGGTTGAGGCGATGATAGGCCACATCTGCGTCGATCCGGGGCATCTCTGCCGCACTCCAGGAGACGTCCACATTTTCCTGGACACAGGCCAGGATCTTCTTTTGCTCCTCGGGGCTGAGCTCCCCGCTGATCTTCACCTTTTCTATTACTCCCACCCGGGAAGTGACCTCCAGCTCTATGATCTCATCCACGGCCTCCAACCTGGACTGCTCCCCCCCCCCCCAGTCGCTCTCCCTCCTTTCGCCGCAAGCAAGCGCTTCGGCCCCTCCTTCCTCCATCCTCTCCTCCTGAACTTCCAGCAACTCCTCCGCCCCTCCTGCCTGGGCTTCCCCTTCTTCTCCCATTCTCTCCCCCGCCTCCTCCGCCCCGGGTCCTCCAACGACCCCTTCCGCTTCCTCTTGCCTCTCAATCTCCCGGTCCACCCCCTCCGACTCGGTTTGCCAGGTGGTGTTGACTGCGGTGACGTAGCACTGCCTCGCTACCTCCGGGTCACCTCTCACCCAGACTTGGGTTCCACCTACGTTGAGCTTGAGGCACTGGTGGAAAGTGGAGGGGACGCATCGAAACGCGTTGATGAGGGGTCGTCCGAAGATGGCGCTGTAGTTGCTCGAAGCTTCCACGAAGACGAACCGGCAGTTACGGGACTACCACCCCCCCCCCCCCCCCCCCCCCGGGACGACGTGGAGCCCCAGTCCTCCTTCCACTTCCTTTCTCTCCCCCGAGAATCCGAACAAAGGGCCATCCAAGGCCAGCACTCTCCTCGCCTCCACCTTCATCTCGTCAAATGCCTTCTTAAAGATGACAATGACCGAGCTCCCGTTGTCCACGAGGATCCGGGAGACGGTGAAGTTCTCGATGGCTGTCTGGATAACCAGTGCATCGCAGAATGGGTCCTCATGACCCGGCATATCCTTCTGGGAGAAGGTGATCTTTTCCGTTGGGGGTGGGGCTTGAGATGTCGAAGCCACGCTCCGACGGTACATGGCATGGAGGCTCGCCTTTCGGGTTGCCTCGATCCCCACACCCCCATGGATCACTCTGATCCCCCCTCGGGTCCCCACATCGACCCGGTCCTCGCACCTTTCTTCCTTCTCTCGGGGTAGAACCTCCTCGATCCTCACCGGCCGCTGCTGCGCCGGCACTCTGGCCTCTCTCATCTCCAGAAACTCCGGGCATGTGGCTGTCGTGTGACCTTCCTCCTGGTGGAAATCACAATAGGGTAACGCCACCCCCTTCTCTCGGCCTCCGCGACCCTATTCCTTCTCCTCGCTCCCGCTCCCGCTCATGCTCCTCTTCCTCTTCCACCTCCGATTGTCATAGCTTGCTGAGGCGGGGGAGGCAACGGCCTCGGACCCTGCCTCCACCCGAGCTGGTGAGGTCTTCCTTGCCCCCCATGGAAGTTGCCACCTTCATGCTGCCTCCACCCCAACTCCGGGGCCCTCGGCTCTTCCCTTCTCCGAACCTCTTGCTGACCTCCGGCTCACTGAGCTTTGCTAGCCTTTTCGTGAACTCCGGGTTGGCTGCCTCACTCTCAATTTCCTCCGCCGCCCTCTCCACCAACTCCTCGAAGGACAAGGGGGCCTTCCGCTTCAGACTCATTTTGAAGAATCCCTCCCGCAGCCCCACCGTGAAGGCAAGCTGGAGGGTGAATCCTGGCACCTCCTGGATGAGGAGGACCTCCTCCTGGAAACGGTCCACATAATGGGCCAACGACTCCCCTGGCCCCTGCCCGATCTTGAAGAGCGCCTCGGCGTCCTTCTTCCTCTTCTTTGAGTTCGAGAAGCGAAGCAAAAAGCCGCGGCGCAGATCTTCAAAAGCATAGATCGATCCTTTTGGGAGCTGGTGAAAACAGTCCCTTGCCTTTTCCTTCAAGGTGGTTGCGAAGAGTCAGCAATTAAAGACGTCTGATAGGAGCCTGAGGGAGACCATATCCTTGAACCACTGCAGGTGTGGAACGGGGTCATCCTTGCCGGTGTAGTACATCATGTCCGGCTCCCTGAACCCCTCCGGGAGTGGTGCCGAGAGCACCAACTCGCAGAATGGGCTTCTTCCGCTCGCCGCTCTCGCCTGCTCGCCGCCCCACGAGCTCCCTGATTGGACCTGCACTCGCCAGAACGGTGTTCGCCGGAACAACGCTTGCCGGAGCAGCGCTCGCCAGAGAAGTACTCGCCGGACTCGCCCTCGCCGGGCTCGGAAACAGCTCTCGCCCAGCGAGGTCTCGCCCCGGTGCCTCGCCAGCCACTTCCTTACCCGCTCTCTGCCCCGGGGCATTCTCACCTACCCCCGACGGCTGGATGACCTGAGGTGCTGGAGTCGCGAACTCGCTTCGCGCCGCGGCGAAGGCGAGGTTGATAGTCTCGAGCACCTCCCTGCGGAGATCTGCCAGCATCTCTGCTGTCACCGGCGGACCAGGTGGTGGCGAACCGCCGAAACCGCCCTCTCGCTCACCCTCTCCGACCATGTTACCTCCTAGGGAATTTCTTGCACCAGCTGCTTTCCACGCTCATCGCACAAAAAATGTTGGAACCAATATTTGGCCCAACGAGGAGTTCGGACCCCTGAAAATGGGGCAGCTAGCGCTTACTGATCCCACGGAGGAACCTGACCGAGGACTTAGAACGAAAGAAACGACCCTTGGCAACAGTGTGGAGGTCCCACCACATACCCGGAAGATCTTTTGAGCGCTTCCCCTCCCAAGCCAAGACTGAAGTCGGGCACCTTGGAGAGCTGAAGGAGCTAACCAAAAGCGTCCTGAGGAGAAGCAAAGATCTGGAATGCTCTCCAAAGGTGCCCCTCAGGATCTATTTACAGCTTTTTCTGTACTGGTCTGCTAATAGCGGGATTCCGCCTTTTGGTTTTGTTATACGCACCCCAAATTGGTCTGCTAACAACCAAACTCCGCTGTAATGGAGGGCTATTGGCAGCCCGCCAAGGGTATCAGGGTAAATTCACCTGTAGACCCCTGCTGGGCGAGTGGCCCTTGAGGGAGCCACTCGCCAGCCTCTCCGCCGGCTGGGCCCGCGAGATCTCTTCTTGCGAGTGGAGGCGAGCTCCCACCTGTCTCGCCAGTCTGGAACTGTGAGACCTCCCCCGGCTCGCTCTGGCTAAATGCACCCCAGAACGGTTCTTAACACACGCTACGCCATCACCGCTAGCTACTCGCGAGTGAGATCCCTGGTCCACCTCACCTTGCCCTGGCAGGATGCTCGCCGCGAATCAGCGAGTGCCCTGGCAGGATACTCGCTGCGAATCGGCAAGTGCTCTCTGAATCGCCTGTAGTTGATTTCTCCGTGGGTCGGCGAACACTGGGTTGTACAATGACGATCTTTTATACCTACTTTCCTAGCGCGGGCGGCCCCTGCAAGCTAGTCATTGATAGCGGGAGTTGCGTGAACATTGTAGTCGAGCGAGCATTAGAGAGGATGCAGGTGACCTCCGAGCCTCATCCACATCCTTATCGAGTCATTTGGGTCGATAAGACGGCTATACAGATTACCCAGAGGTGCCTAGTTCCGATCACTCTCGCTACGTTTGAGGATCGTGTTTGGTGTGATGGCCTAGCCCCGACCAATTTTTGAAAACACACCACCAGAAACCTTGCAAAAATACATCAAAAATTGATGCTCCAGGAAAAAATCTGGGCATTTAGAACACTTCTAAATTTCAAGATTTACACGCACGGGGTCGCAACCTCGCTCTGATACCACTGTTGGGTTTTCTACACACCATAGTGTGAAAGCACATCGCATGTGCGCAGCGGAATATACAAACAAGAACAACCATAAACAGTTAAAGGATATTATGATTTCATGAATCTAGAAATAGGAGAATCAACACTTTGTGATATACCTGAAAAAAATTGAGGCTTCATTTGGGAGAGCGATTGCGGTTGTAAAAGGAGCTGTTGTAAATACAGGTTTGTAAATGAAGCTGTTGAAAACTGGTTGCTGGAAATGGAGATCTGTTTGGGTAGTCTGTGTTTGCTGAGTTGTTCAGAACGGAGAACCGTTTGACAAAACAGCGGTGACGTTTAATAAACATTTTTTATTATAAAATATTTTCTATTATATAAATTTTAATTATTTTTTTCTAATATATATATATATATATATTATTGATAATAATATATATATTTTTATGTATTTTATTTATTTATTTGGATTTATTGTGTTTTAGGGTCTCTGGCGTAACGGTCAATCATAGC